>JAWNNO010000731.1:2500307-3750460 GCA_035044985.1 Lordiphosa fenestrarum
TCAGGCAGATAAACCAAATTGATTGTGCAGGCAGCCACAAGAAAGGCGGAGGCGTGGCTGTTTGTTTAGTTGTTGTTGTAGTGCAAGCTCTCCCCCTCTCACTCGCTCTCCCTCTCGCTCTTTCTGGACTAGGTAAATCAGGGTTTTATAGGGTGAATGTAAAAATTTATAGCACGCCTGTCTCAGACCTCAGACTTGTCTGCTGAAAATGTATTCAAATGCCTCATATCGCGATAAACAACTTAAGGCTGGAGCAACACCCACGCCACGCACACTCGCACACACTCGCACACACTCGCACACACACTCGCACACACATTGCAGAGGGTCTTTAACTTGTTTTACAAGTTTTTCCTATACCGCATTTCTTGAACTTTTGTGGCACACTAATTCAATTAGGAAGCCCACGCCCACTATCAATAAATTTCTCTAAAACGAGACTCATTCACATTACTCATTTTCAGCGCATCTGGGGAAAACTACATATTTTGCGAGAGAGCGAAAAAAAAACAGCACAATGCAACTGGGGATTGGGTGGGTGTCGTCTCTGTTGTCTCTTTTTTTGTGGGCAGCAAAGCGTGCATTTTACCAAATTGACATTGACACACGTGGAGCAGAAAAAGTACCAAGTTAGTTAGTTAGTTGCATGTAAGCATGTGTATGCATGTGTGTGTGTGTGAGTGAGTCTATCTGTCTGTCTGTCAAGTGAGGGTCACAGGCGTAGGAGGTCGTCATCATTGTTGTTGTTGTTGTTGTTGCCGTTGTTCTGCTTGTTGGCGTTGTCTTTGCTCGTTTGTCAGTCAACATTAGAGGCATGTCAACAATTCAATTTGAAAAAACAAACGACAGGAATTAGCCACTGCAAAGAGCATAGGAAACAATGGCTGAAAGGATTAAAATAGCCCAAGGGACTTCCCCTGGTGGTTAAGAATATGAATTATGGTCGAGGGATTTAAAGGGGAATCGTTAGCCAAGTTGAAGTCTGCAACAAAATGTCAATTGTGTAATTGTTCAGTCGACAGTGGCAACTTCTCTGCTCACATGGCCGACCTCCGCTTAGCTTCTCTTTGGAGAAAGTTGATTTGAAAGGAATTGTTTTTCGAAGCCCCAGCTAGCTTGTAACAGATCAAAATGTGAGTTAGACAGATCTTCTTGTGCCTTACAAGCACAGTATTAAATGTCTGCAATGGACATAAAGCGCCCTGCTTTATGCTCTCCGCTTGTCTTACACATACTAAAGTGTGGAGTTTTGGTTAGAACCTTTCTTCGCCTCACAACTCTTAAGATCAGGTATGCCCGCCTCAATGCGTCGCTCATTTATCTCTTTCATTTCCCTCCTTTACCTCATGCAAAAATGAGGCTTACCACAAATTCGTATGCATTTGGGTGCCTAGAATTTGTTGTTGTGCGAGGAATGCTTTCGCCACAAGCAACCACACACAGAGCAAAATAGAATTGGATGATTTCCTGTAACCATTTGGTCTGTCATTTTAAACAACCAAAGGTGCTGAAAATTATCTAATGGATATGAAAAATTCTCATAATTTGTTGATTGATTAAAAAGATATTAAAGACATATCCAGGCTGATCTTTTTTGGATATATTTATTTTCTGCGCTTGTTGTTGTTGTTGATGTATAATCATTTTCTTCATTTGTATTGGTGACTACGCAGCTGTTAGGTGGTTGAGGGCACAGCTAATTAAGATCTACATCTTTAGCAAAGTGATTTAGAAGCCCTATTTAAGAAGTACATTACCAATGTTTCTCAATGCTTCTTGCTTTGGTTTGGATCCCAAAATGTGTTATAATGGGTGGAGACTAACATCATAAGGAGTTTATACTAGGCAAGGACTACATCAAAAGGTCTAAGGTTCGTTTCGCAGACCGGTTTCTATACTTTGGAGGGTCCATGAAAGGCAGGTATAAAAGCTATCAAAGGCTAAAAGAGAATCCAAGAATCAAGCAATGGAGAGCCTCTCACCTCAGCGGAGCTACTATTAGTACAGCAGCTCGAAACGTTGGTTAACATATTAACAGCATTATTTTGTTGAAAACTACAGCAGAAACCGAAGCTCGCTGAAGAAGATCTTGAAATGATAAATTCTAGTTCCCTTTTACATGGCTCAGAGCGAATTTGCTCAGTTGGGTTATCCTAGCTAAGGTTGGACTTTGGAGAAATATGTCCAAGTACTAAAGTTAGCCCAAAGAAGTTTCATAAAAATTCTTTCATTCTTCTTTAGCTACTGATTTTGAAAGTCTGAGGGGACAAAGAGCTTGGAAAAGAGTAGTTGAGCCAGTAAGAAAGCTGAGTTCCTCAGACTTAGTTCAGTTAAGCCACAAACTAATACTCGTCTCAGACATTTAAAAAAGGAACTGCTTACATGAGTCTTCATATGTTCAAATTTCCAAACTTAATCTAAAAAAAAAAATGATTGTCTCCATTTGTCTCGACTTACCTGTGTTTGCGTCAGACCCAAACTCGCTGCCAGTTCGGCACGTTCCGGCAGGGCCAGATATTGGGTGCGTTGGAAACGTCGATTCAGTTGCTGGAGCTGCAGTGAACTGTAAATGGTTCGGGGCTTGCGCATTTTCTTGCCCTTGCCATTAACACGTAAGCCAGAGTCTTCGCATTTGTCGGAGATGGAAAAGTCTGCACCAAGAGAACAAGAAGGAGAGGAAGAAGACGGGGAGAGAATGAAATCAGAACTCTGCATAAAGATGCAATGATGAATTTATAATTAGGCGCACAAAAAAGGAGCACAGCGTGCCGCGGTATTTAACCCTTTCCTGGACAACAGCTGATGCATATTTATGAGCAAATGCGGAATGCATAAAACTGTTACATTTATGGAACTGGCAAAGTTAATTGCTAGAAGTCGCCCGGCCGTTGGTTAAGTAACTTGTAAATGTCATCGAATTAAAGTTAATTGCATAAACAAAAAGCAAAAGTTCAAAGCACCCGAACTGCAACGCGACGGCGCTGCTAATTGTTTAAAAATAACACGAAGCTACCAAACTATTATTAAACGCCAAATACGGCGTGCGAGTGTGTGCGAGTGTGTGTGCGAGTGTGCGCCAAAAATATTGGCGCCCGAGTTGAGGCACGTGCTGCGGTGGCTTAATGACAAAATGGCAACCCTCAGACGGAGAGCAAGCGAGATGGCCATACGACCACCCAGCGGCCCATTAGTCAGACTGACACTCTGTCCCTACTGTGTCTGTGTCTGTGTGTGTGTGTGTGTGAGTCTTTGGTCGCCATTTGTCCAAGAATGGTGCAATTAATTACGCCAAACGAAAGCGTAATTACGGCAATTATAATTACACAAACACACTCGCACACTCGCACATGCATTATTCGTTGGCGGGCAAAATGTGTACGTAAAAATTAATCATCAATGAGAGGAGCCAACGATCAGCTGTTTTTTAGCCAATTTTTATTGTCTCTGTACTCGGAGACTCAAGTGCAAGTACGTCAACGGGCGGCGACTAGCCCCAAGGTTAATTGGCCAACGTTGCGTATGAGTGACGAAAGTCCAAATTGTGTTGGCGTTGTCTACCACAGCAGCAGCAACGGCAGCAACGGCAGCCACGGCAATAACAATAGCTGAAAATGAATTGCTTTTCACTTACAAACAAAAACTGCTCAACCAAAACGCATAAAATACACAAATACATGCAAAACGAAAATTGTTTAACAAAATTTATACACAAAAATGTCACAGTCAAGCGCGCAATTATGCCAAAGTCTGAGAATGGAAGAGTCGCAAACCGAAAGGGAAATAATATAAATAAAAAATGAAAACAAAAGAATTCGCTGAGAGATTTAAGCGAAATTGATTTGGCTAAGAAGATAGCGAAGCAGTTTGGTTGACAGTATACCCAAATACATATACAAATCTGAGAGCTAGAAAGTGTATAAGCTAAACTGGGATTTTGTTTAAGATTTACAGTACAGCTGAGCCCTTATAAATGATTTGCGTACAGTCATTGCAAAGGATTTGGTTTGCTTAAGCGGTTGTGAGCGCTAAGATCTTTAAGCGAATGGGTTTTAATAAAAATAATGGCTGCATTCCGCAGAACTGTTAGATGTCTGATATGAAATTCATATATTTACAGTGGGACTGGACTGTAGAAAATGGAATTAATCATTTTGAACACAAATCGAATGTTCCTAACTAAAAAATGGCTACATTCAGCAGAACTGTCTGTTCCCTGATCAATGACTTCATTTATTTTTGAATTATAGGATTATGTTTTAAACTATATAAGACTGATTTTAACATCATGATCACTAGTTGAAATGTGTTTACTTAGAAAATGGCTATGTTCAGCAGTAAAGCTTGCAAATGGCTGCGTTCTGCTAACCAAATTGTTAGTGATCGTAAATATATGTGTTGGTCATTTATATAGACACACCTTTTCAGTCATTATACTCTGTACCGTAGGTACATAGAGTATTATAAGTTTGTGCAAAAGTATGTAACATCCTGAAGGAAGCATCTCCGACCCCATAAAGTATATATATTCTTGATCAGCATCAACAGCCGAGTCGATATAGCCATGTCCGTCTGTCCGTCCGTCTGTCCGTCTGTCTGTCCGTATGAACGCACAGATCTCAGAGATGGTAAGAGATAGAGGTTTGACATGTATGGGACATATGCTTCTTATGTCTGCAGGCAGATCAAGTTTATTTTCAATTTTGGCCACGCCCCCTCCCGCCCCCGCAATTTAGAAAAAACGTCATATCTCCCACAGTTTTGAAGATAGATGGCTTGTTCCTTCTGGACATATTTAGTTATTAGGATAACTTATCGATCCGCCAAAGAAATGAAGAAGATCGGATGAACGGTTTTCGAGTTATGATCAAAAGACAAATTTTCTTGGTACAGAGTATGTTATAGTCGGGCTTGGCCGACTTTCTTTCTTGTTGAATTATAGGATTATGTTTTAAACTATATAAGACTGATTTTAACATCATGATCACTAGTTGAAATGTGTTTACTTAGAAAATGGCTATGTTCAGCAGTAAAGCTTGCAAATGGCTGCGTTCTGCTAAACAAATTGTTAGTGATCGTAAATATATGTGTTGGTCATTTATATAGATACACCTTTCCAGTCATTTTTGTATATAATACTGAAAAATACTAAAAAGGCTGCATTCAGCAGAACAACTTGATCTCGGATCAACGATTTAAGTAATTTTACTGTATTAGACCTTGTTTTTAGTCAATAAAGATAGAAATACAACTTCTTTTATGATTTTAAACTCAGTGGACCATCCACCTAAGAGTTATTCGAAGCAAGTATTCATTACATAAATATGCTTCTTAATTTGTATTAATCGACTCAAGTGAATCATTTAAAAAAGGATTAAACTCTAATGTTAAATATTCCCTCAAAGACTTACTAAGCCTCTCTTAGCTTCAATGTAAAATAACTTAAAATTGCGGCGACAATTATTGATATTAAAACAAGAAAGAAAGTCTGTCAAGCCCGACTATAACATACTCTGTACCAAGAAAATTTGTCTTTTGATCATAACTCGAAAACCGTTCATTCGATCTTCTTCATTCCTTTGGCGGATTGATAAGTTATCCTAATAACTAAATATGTCCAGAAGGAACAAGCCATCTATCTTCAAAACTGTGGGAGATATGACGTTTTTTCTGAATTGCGGGGGCGGGATGGGGCGTGGCCAAAATTGAAAATAAACTTGATCTGCCTGCAGACATAAGAAGCATACCTACGGTACAGAGTATAAAAAAAGACTGTGAGGTTAGGCCCGAGCCAATCGAACCTGTCCTCAACCCAAACCTGTACCTTAGAGGCAGGTTCAAACATTCTAATAAAACCTTCTGTAGAATTTCAACGGTTGGCAGGCTTTTTCTCTTAAGGTTTTTGATGCAGAGATTTTTTGTACACTTACTTTCTTACACTGACTAAAATACCTCTATCTTTTCATTATCATCAATATCCTCCCATCTTTGTTTCTTTCTCAAGCTTTGAGCTATGAAAATAACACTAAAAACCAAACTTAAATCAAAGCAGAAAACCAACCAAAAAGCCCAACTTATCAGATGAAGAACTTGGCCGGAAAACATTCAAGCAAAGTGGTTAGAAATACAGATGGCTCAATCACAAAATAGAGTTGTAAGTAAACAAAGCCGCCAGAGGAGACAACAATGGCCCTCGAATCCGTTGTGTACTTCAGTTCAAGTGTCGCCAAAAATGAAAAAAAAAAACATGATCTCGAGAGCTGCGAACAAAAGATCTCAGAGATGAACTTAAAATGATGTGCGCAGACAATTCCAACGATTAAGTGAGAAGCACTTTAAACTTGACTTGGTATCGCCATTCATTGTTCGTTTCTACTTACCATCCTTTGGCGGACTCGCACAGGGTGGCGCATAGCTGCCTAAATGATAGCCAGAGTAGGAGTTCTGATGCATGGGCGGGAATGGATAGCCTAAGGCACTGCGAGGACTGGGAAATCCCGAGTCCTGGCCACCTTGCGGGCCAAAGTGCTGATAAGTGCTGCGTATGCCGCCGTAGCTGAAAATAGCAAATAGAAAATAGCGGTTTTACATTCGGATGTCAATCAATAAATACCCAACTGCATATGTTTGCGTGTTGCGTCCACACTTTTCAAGCCAACTAAAATAAAATAGACCGAAATTTCATGTTTAATGCAAAAAGCGTCGAAACGAAACTTTGGGGCTCACAACAAAACAACAGGAAAGCATTTGCCATGACTTCATTTACAGAAAAACCAAAAACAAAACCAAAACCAAAACTTTATGCGGTTAATATAAAAAATCAATAAAATGTCAGAGTTTCAGTTTCTAGTTGTTTTTCTGTTTCTTTTTTTTTGGGTAAATATTTTGTTAACACTTTGATTAGTTGGAAGGTTGTACCAGCTGCAGCGGCTAAAGAGACAGTTGAACAGTTGAACAGGTTCCCATGCAAGGCCCAGACCGCATTATGTTAACGTTCCTAACAAATTGCCCAATGGTAAGCCATGAAATATTCAATACACGGAAACGGAAACTAGCCAAAAGGCAGCAACGGCAACCACAACTCCGCAATATGGCAGTTTTGTTGGCACGTTGAAGTACGAGTAACTGGGCCCAGTCAAGCCGAACACGCACCACCTCGAACACGACCAAGAAAATGACAAACCGCAGAACACAAAACACAAAACACAAAATGCAATGAAATATGTATAATGAAGAATCGAATCGTGCGTCGGAAAACAATCTACCGTACTGCAAATATTTCTGAACCCTCGCACTAGATCCGCGCTGGGGTCCGGGTCCAGGTCCGGTGAGCGGAGCCCCCTCTCATTTAAGTAAGCGACGCGAGTTTAGTAAACGGCTGCACTTAATTGAATTTATTTTTGGTTTCCGTTCATTGCCAGCAAACGGCGACCAGCATAAACCAAAAGCCGGAACAAGTTATGATACAAGAAGAATGTGCCTTATGTGGCAAAAGCCAGTGATTTTCCTAATCAACATTTAAGTAGAGAACAAAAGGAACTGGATTACTCAAGCTAGAAATGCGGTTTGGAGAGCAAGCAGAAGATTTGCTTAAGATTTTGTTAGGGGTATACTTGAAGAAAGAAATGTAAAAGGTGGATGCAAAATGTCAGCAGTTAAAAGTAAATATTAAAAATTGTAGATTCCTTTGTTTGGATTGGACGGAAAACACCCAAGATAAACCTAAGCTAAGCCTTTAACGAGTACAGTTCCTAAAAAGAGCTCAGTCGACATCATAGAAGTACTCTGTTACATAATACTTGCTGAACGATGTACCAAAGTGGGCAACGTACAAGAGGACGTACATCTAATTACACAAGTCCCTTTGGATTGATGACCATAGACCAAAAGCGGATAATGCTTCTACACAGCATTATCTGTCTCATAAACTAACAACATATAGCACAATATAGTGTTAATTTAGCTGTCACCAAAAAGCTATCTAGAAGATGTGATATCGGCTCTTGGTCTTGTTCGGGTTTTCGACAATCAATATAGATAATAGATCTGGTTTGAGGCAAATCGGAATTGCTTAAGCACTTGAAACCGATGGCTCAATGCTAAGTGGATTCAATTCGTCAAAAGAGATGACCTAATCTAGGACCTCAGATGTTTTTCTTGCTCTTCATATAAAATTGTGAACTTTAAATGAGTAAAACCAATGTTTGTACGAAAACTAGCTTGGAACTCGGAACAGCACCGAATGTATACTTGAGACATTGAAATATAGTTATAGCTGCTTCATACATAATCCTGAGTTTAAGGCCTGTTCCCGTTTCCGAATTCGATTCGGGTTTGCTTGGAGTTACGATTTGCAAGAAACCATTAAAAAGAACTGCTTTGGAACTATTTATCTTCAAGCGTTCCAAATAAAATAAGTCCAAGATTGAAACTAAAAGCCGTATAACACAATTGGATTTTGGAGGCGGGAAAATTCAACGAATCCGACTCCACAGGATTTGTGTGAAATCGCAAAGGGGAAGAGGCCAGTATTTTTTTCACTCAGATTGTCGGATTGTCTGTTTTGCATATACAAAATAATTTTGTGTTAAGCCAACTATAAAACAAATATTTTTTTATTTATTCTTTCTATTCAGAAGCATTGCCTACTTTAGAGGGCATTTAACACGATATATTTTGTGTGTATAAATGCTGTTATAGCCTGAATTCTAAATCACAATTAAACCATACCATAAAACTGTATCAGCCCAATTATTTTACATCATTTCACCTTCACTTCAGAAGAAACATATAGTTCAGGGTTCCGTTTTTTATACCTTTTAGATGCACCAAGAATCTAAGCTTCTCTCTGACTGATTGTAGGGACCTAGGCACCCAGTTGGTTACAATTGGTTAAGAAGAAGAGTCTACTTCAAAATTAGATAAAGAGCCCATTTCTCATCTTCTAGATAGTTGCTATCTGTCAGATAAGCTTGAAATTTACTCTGTTATTTGTAAGAATATGGCACAGTTGGGACTTTGTAGAAGATGAGAGATCTGTCAATATATCTTTGTTACTGCTTATGTTCCGATTTCTGAGCATAATGCAAAGAAAACTTTAACTTTCGCGCTCCTTTCTTCGGTTACAATTTTGTATAAATTTCAGTGCCTATTTTCTTTCTTTCGATCAATGCAAATATTTGCATTTGGTTTCAAAGAACTTTCTGTTATTTGATTTGAAATTATGGTTAACTTTCAGAAAAGCTATATTTTCATTTGACTGATTTCCCAAATGAGCTTGCCTGACAAGTGGTGTAATAGTTAATCTGAAAAGTTAAAAAAAAGGGTTCTGATAATACGAGAAGTTGCCTATTTGTGTTCTCAAATGAGTTTTTTTGACAGCCAACTCACAGTAACCTGAGGCATCTTCCAGTCATATCATTTCTGAATTCTCGGATAAGCAACCTAACAAATAATGGAGAATTTCAGACTAGAATCAAGCCTTTTCAGTGTCAAATGTAGAGTAGAAAAGCAAATCTCTTGGGCAAAGTATGAATTTGATTCTCCAAAATACTTCATCCAAGAGTTTTAAGCGCTATAATCATAAACTTAGCTTGAGTAAAGCGTAAAGTAACTTCTCCTTGCTTCTGTTCTCTTGTTATATCAAAAACTCTAAAGAACCTTTGAATGAAATAAGTTTTTTAAGTTCGTTTGTAATCTACTTCTACGTTTATTTCAGTGAATTGAAATCTTTAACCAAATGCCACGTTAGGTTGGGTTTTTAAGTTCTAAAACGAGGAAACTCGTGAAATTCTAGCTGAAGATTCATCGAAATCTGTTGTAATACCTGAATCTGTACTTTTGACAAGATGTTCTTAGACACACAAATTAAGCAGCGATTTCCGTGCGTAACTTCCTTAAACCAATCCCAAAAGATTTCTAAAGTTGGTCGAACCCGATTTTAAAAGATCAAGCACAAACGCGGTGACTGCATACGCTACCATCAAAAATGATATAACTGTAGGTAACATTATAAATAGGTTAAACAAATCTTCTCAAATCTAAAGCTGAAGCTTTTGGCATATGGTAAAATATCTATAGACTCAAAGTTATAATCCAAAGCTAGGCAAAAGACAAGCTCGAAAAAAAGGAGAAGAATTGACATCAGCGTAGGGCACTCAATGGCCCATTTGGCACTATCCCTAAAACAGAAATAACTGCAAACAATACACCAGCTCTAATTGCTGTGGTAGCGAATTGCTTTTCAACAACATTAACTTTGTGTTTAGCATTGAATCTATTTCGAGCCGAACTGCAAGAGCTTAAAGGGCCACTACCTGCCCTTCCCCCATTTCAATCCATTGAAAACTACCACAACTTTAACTACCACAAGCCATTTAATCAAAAATTTGCCTAATAACCTGCCCGGCAACTAAATATGCACAGTTTTTTTTTTTTTTTGGGTGTGCTTGGAAAATATTTGAAAACTGATCGAGACTCGAGGATAACACAAAACAGCCACAGCTTGGAGGCTGGGCCGTTTGTCAGACTCATTTGTTTGGCAGATATTCGCCTGCCGATAGAGACTATGTCGGTCCTCCCCCCCACCCCTCGTGGGAGCCTCGTCCCGCTTACTTACCCGGCGGCGGCATGTTGCTGCAGTTCGACAAACGCCGATTTGCCGGGTATATTGACGCCGGGCGTGACACTGGCTGCCGTATTGCCTCCATCCATATATTTTGGCGTATGCGGTGCATCCGGTGCATCCATGCCCGATTGCGGTGTACTGGGAGGCCCCTCGTAGGGGCTCCCTAGATCCGTGAAATTAAGCGTGTTGGCGCCTATTGAGGCCACTTTATCAAGAATTTTGAAGGCTTTTGGGGGGTATAAGGCGCGGGCAAAGATATCTGTACTCTACTCGGGTGTGTGTGTGTGTGTGTGAGTGTTTGAGTGTGAGTGTGTGTGGTGGCAGGGTATTGGGGGGAGGGGGGGCGTCCGTAAATCCTTCAAGCCGGCACTACCTCCGATGCACTTTCAATTGAAATGATTTCTACAACTTTTTCAATATTTCTTTTTGGGTCACCTCTTGATCAACACTTGTAACAATTTGTATTTGTATTTGAATTGGGATTTGAATTTCCTTTGTGTATTTTAATTGGCATTTATCAGAATGCACTCATTCATCGCACAACAACAACAACAATAATCGCGACGGCAGGCAAGAAGCAAGCAAACAGCAGGCAGAGAGGCAAGCACAGACAGCCAGGCGCGAAATCCAAAATCTGGTGAACGTGGTACGTGAACGGCAGACGCGGCACGACGACGACAACGAACCAGCCACGAACAAAGTGCGTATACGACTAGGTAAGGTCTCAGCGCTGCGATTGCGCGCTGCCCCGCTCACCAGACGGTTGGCCGACTTTTGTGGCTTTGTGGCCGAGTGGCTGTAGCGTGCGAGCGGGACGGGGGCCCCTTGGTGAGTAGAGGGCGGAAGAGAGATGGCCATAGCAGCGCAGCGACTCAGTCCAACCCACCACCAATGGCAGCCGGGGCAACCGGTTTGTGTGGCGGTTGGTGTTGAAACCGTACCAATACCATAAATTTCATACCCCAAAGGAGCAGAAGGGAGAGCGAGCGAGCGAGAGAGAGAGAGAGAGAGTGGGAGAGTGAGAGAGCAGCAGGGCAGCGTCATCTTGTGTCTAGGTCTAGGGCTACCCGAACTACCCCCCCGCGTACGTGTGTATGTATATACCAGGCGATGTGTGTGTGTGTGTGCGCAGGGCGTGGCCAGCAGGCTGGCTGGCTATGCAAATGTCTGATACAGAAAGTGCAAATATTTTGACGTTTTAAATAATGTTGATTAAATGCGAAAAGGTCTCAATTATTAAATTGATGATTTGTTGAACCTGTAATTTCGGTTCGTTTGTGGTCTTTAGGCTGTCAACACGTGGGTTTTTGCCCAGTTGGTCTGTCCACGGCCCAGTCCTCAGTCGCTGAATCTAATCCTTCACCGAATCCATTCCGATTCTAGTAGACTCCAGTTTTGGCCCTTTTCTCTACCAACTTTAATATTAAAGTCTGGGCAAAATTGAAGACTAACAGCGCCATCTGCTGGCCGAAAACACAAACCCGTCAAACGGGCAGCTCACCTGCTCGCTCTCTCTCGCTCCGCCCTCTTTTCGCGCGAGAGAGTTATCAATTCAAAATGGCGTTGCCAACTCTCAAGCCATGTAGCTTTGTGGCCCACAACAACCAGACCCTGAGCCACATTTTGTTCTGTTGTTTTTTTTGTTTTTTTGGTATTTTTCATTCATAACATCAAGTTGGTTCGGTTGGCGGCCGCCATCACACAAAAACTCAACAGCTCCGACGGCAGACAAGACCGCCACCACCCAGCCCCCCCAGCACCCCTAACCAAAAAAAAGTTGTCACCTGAGCAGGATTTCCGCTGGAGCTTTCCCAGATATATGCATATTCATATATAAATGGCGCAATTAACCCACCCAAAGCTGCTGCTGCCGTTGCTGCAGATCGATAGAAAACTCAGTGATCCGATTGAAATGTTAATCCCTCCTCACGGTGCACTAATTTGAAGGGAATCGAGTTAAAATGCACGTAATTGTTGCAATTACTTAATGAAATATTTATTAAAATGCAAATTATGATTAGACTGTTCCTTTTCCCACTCTCCGAGTGTGTGTGTGTCTCTGTGTGTGTGTGTGTGCGAGTGCGAGTGTGTGTGCGCGAGTCCCCATTAATTGGCCATAAATCAAAATGAAATTACTGCCACACGAGACACGTGCAAATATGTCAAACAAACGCGGTTGCAAGTCAGTCAGTTGGGCGAATAAATTCATCAAAGTTGACACACATTTTTCGTTTTCGTTGCTAAATATATATATGCTTAGTATATATATTTTAGATGAGAAATGCCATTTGTACGCTCGAAATGAGGCAGACTGATGCTTAGACACATTAACTAAATGACTAACAGTTTGTCAGGTACTTACCATTTTTTGATTTTAATGTGTAAAATAAATACAAATTAAACCACTTTGGTGATTGAGCATTTAAGTAATGCATTTTCAATAGTTCAGCCACGAAAAAACATTGTGACAACAAGGATTCGTTTAGGATTAGCCTTTGGTAATCAACTCAATAACGGCTTTAGAAGTTCTCTTTGTTTGCAAAGGATGTTTAAATGTTTGTTTTTCAAGCATATTTAAGAAAGTTCTTATTTTGAAATTTCCACTCGAAAATAAGTAGTAAGTAGTACGGCTCAGTGGTTCACACAGACTCTGAACCGCCGGTTCGTTTCTAAGCTTGATTTTGGAGCTTACTCCACAGCGGTTTCGGTTCGGTTCAGTGGTTCATAAAGGCACATTATGAAATATTATAAGTTCTAAGGTAATGTGACTTTCCGCACAGTAAAGAAATTAAATTTCTCAAAACTATTTGAACATCTTTAAAATCCAGAATGCAGGATTCGTCTATAAGTTTTTGGAGGAATACCCTTGGAAAACAGCCTGCCTTTCATCTTACACACCCTATTTATAATATTCTGTTAGAAAAACTCTCCTGACTAAGATTGAATTAAGGTAAAGAGGTACTACAGAAAATTTCAAATATTGTCCACTAGAGGAAAGAATGGTGTATGCAGAAGACAAGATTACATATTGTAAAATTTGCATTAAGTCTTTCTTAAAGGTTATATAGATGCGGCATCGCTAAGAATGTAGTGGGTCGAACGAAATATCATTCCTTAGGCAAACGATTCAAATTCCCAAATTAATAAGTAATCATTGGCTAGAGGAAACCGATTCACGTCTTAAAACTCTTGAGAGAACTTCGGATCGGTTCAGCGTTTCTGAATGGAAGCCGGTTCGGTTTCCGGTTCGGTTCACCAGCTGAAATAAGCGGTTCGGTTCGGTTCAAAGCTGGTTTGTAGCTAACGCCGTCATATATTTCGTCACCGTAGAACTAAGGTCTAGTGTGACCAGACTTTACAACAAAAATATGGTCAACCCACGTCTGTTTCTTCTACCCTCGAGTTATGTTTGAAATTTCTGGTTACTTCGTAAGTCCGTCCAGGACCTGTTCCTTGAGAACAGTGTATTTTATTTAATTCAAATGTAGCGTGAAATCTGCCTTACTTTTTTACAGTTCAAGTTTTTTTAAGTTTAACAAGATGTATGAGAATGGAGTGGATAGATAGCAGTTGGCTGCCTTAATAATTTCCAACTCAGAAATATTATGAACCACATTGCTTACAATTTCATTGACAAAATCTCGAAATGCTTTTGTTTTCAATGTTTCAGCATGGTGGTAAAATTGTGGATTTCTCATCTGAGAAGTGTGGCAAATATCTCAGTTTACTGTTGGCTGTCCAAAAATACTCATATGAGAACTTAGACAGCCTGCTTCACATGCAAATTGGACTAAATTGTCTGCAAGGCTCTAACACTCTGCTGAAAGTTCGTTTTAATGGTCCAACATATCTAAGCTAAGATTTTATATAGATCGAACCGAAGTTAATGGCTTCATAGAGATTTCTACAACTTTTTGTACAATTTTTACAACTTGACGTTCGCATGAGTTCCCTACTCCTCCATTTACAAACTTAAACTTTGTTCAGGATTGTTTTTTGCGAGGATCCTTTTCATAAATACAGAGGGTCTGCCTTGGGTTTTGGTTCTGATGTCATAAATTAAGGCTCGAGGCACCGACCGTCAAGGTTTCGAGTAACAAAACCTAAGCAAACGACTATTTATGTGCTTCCGTTTGATGTACACCATCAAATAACTTGATACAGAAAAGTATTAAACAGAACAGAACAGATAAAAACAGCTAAACTATAGTGTTTTCATACTTTTAGAACCACTTAAGTACACAGTAGAGCTATACCAAAGTTTGAGGTACCTAAAATAGCTACACAAATCAATACTATGAGTTCTAACTTCAAGTCATGATACTTATAATGATCTTCTTTCAATAGCATATACTATATGGGCTGAAGGTTTGAAGCGAAATTCTACAGGGCTGCAGCATTGTACTAAATGTATCAAGTCTTGCATGTACCCCCCTCATCTATGATTGCACTACAGAAACTACTTAAGCACAACACGGCAAAAACTGATACTTAAACTACAATGTATGAAATAGTGATTAATCACGCAAACACGTTCTACTACTGTAGGCAGCAAACAGAACAGCAGAAAAAGTAACCACACCCGCCTATCTCAGCATGATCTATTCAGAGTCATGTAAAGGAAATATTGTTGAACCAACTTGCTCTCGTTTTTTATTATAACCAGACTTTGTGGTGCTAGTCAAGTTATAAGCAAAATAAAGGCAACAAATGTAGCTTATTGCCATCACCTGCCTGCCTGCCTGCCAGCAAACAACTTCATTCCCTTCGCACTAACCCTAAACACTTAATCACATCAATTTCACAACTTGACCCAGTCCACAAGTATTACGCTAATCTATGTTGTTACCAGCTGATTATAATGCTCCATTATACGCTTAATTTGGATTGGATTTGGAAAGCAAAAGTATGAAATCACAGAACATCTCACTTTCTCACCCGCCATACGGAAGCCTAATCGATTTGATTACCAAAATTAAACCCAAAAGGCAAACATTTCCCCAAATGAGACGATTAATTTTTCTAAGCATACACAAAATCAACGGAAAACTCGAAATGGACAGCCAAAACGCCCACCCGGCAAAGGAGAGCGCAAAACCGTCAAGGGTCCGGCCTGATGGCTGATGGCTGATGGGCAGGGGCCACGGAAGGGCCAGTGAAGGCAAATGGAAAGCAATGAACAAAGTTCTCGGGCAATACAATTTATCATTTAAATAATAATGTGGCACAGGAGTGAGCAGGGTGCAGGAATGAGATGGCGATGGCCATATAAATCAATCAAACCCAACGGGCCAGAGTGAGATGGTCAGTTTTCTAGCTTCTGGGGGTTGTTGAAACGAAGCCGCCGCCGCCGCCGTCGCCGCAGCAACTCAATGAAATGGAAACTGCTCAACTTGTTCAACGCGTTCAAATTACATTTTAATGAGTCGGCCTGGGCCATAGCGAAAGATACAAAAAACAACGAGGCAACTGCACGCTGCCGACCCCACCATTCGATGCGCCTTTCAACGCCATAAATTTTATGCGAAATGCATCCAGACGGCAAAACTTTTATGAATTTGTTTATGATGTACGAGGAGGCTAATGAAAGCGCCACAGCAGGCGCCAAATTGGGTCAAAGCCGCAGAGCGGCGGACCGCCTGCTGGCTGGGGCATTAGCCAGGGACTACACATGGAGCGGAGCTGCTGCTCTACGTGTATTGACATTCAATTCGAAATAAATCAGACTTTACGACTCAACCAAACCAAAGCAAAGGCAACGACTTCATTGCTTAGGCTTTGCCAGTTGAAAGCCAGTTTGCAGGCGGCTCCGTTCAAACAGGCACAACGTTGGTGGCGTTGTTGATGGTGGCGCTCTGAGGCATCATCCTGGCGTTAATTGGCTGCCGCCAATAAATTTTCAGCCCAACGGCTCAGTTTGTTGATGTATTCATTGAAAATTACTTCGATTCGTTGTGGATGAGCCTAGAAGATCGGCGGCTACCGAAAAACTGAAGCGGCGGCGGGCGGGGGGGGGGGGGGGGGGGGGAATATTCATTGATGAAAGCAAAACAAAAGACTTAGGCAACAAACTTGGAAAAAAAAATTAGAAAATTTAAGGAAGATGTTTCCTCCTTCACCCTCTACCGCTTCAGTAACCTCTTTGACCTCCCCCCCCACACACAAACACACACAAAAGTCTGGCAAACGGTTCAACAATTTCACACTTTGGGAAACATTTTAAGCAGCGTCACCCCCAAAAAAACAGAAGAGAGAAACAAATGAAATGTTTTGAAATTTGAAAATAATTGTTGACACTTTCTGTTGTTGTCGCCGTTGTTGTTGTCCATCCACATAACAAGTGCCTCTTTGTCTCATGTGCGCCTCTTGGCTGCACATGCGCACAGCAAAACTTCCGGCAGCCACAACAGCAACAACATCAAAACATCAAAAATTTAGTTGTGTCACATTAAAAAGCAATTATCACCTTAAATTAACCAGCGAGCAACCAAAAAATTCAAATTTTTTCTAATGACTTTTCAAAAAAACAAAAAAAAAGACCTTTTCCGTAAGTAAATTAACTTGTTGCTATTTTCAATTGGTTGCCTCCCGATTGGGGTTCGAGCTTATGGCGGGTGGTTTCAAACGGCTGCGCTTTTAATTTGTTTTAAATTATTGTGTAGTTGGGGGAACTTTTTTTTGTTGGTTTTGGTGTGTAAGTTTAGCATTGGATGTGTTAGAAATGAATGAATCACAGGCCCTATTGTACATTGGTGTGGGACATGAAGGAATATGATGGAAATGCTGCTACCTTGAACAACCTTATCCCGTCAAAATTTCACCCAAAGTAAGTTAAAGCAGTCAAGCGGAGCAATTGTAAAGGGAATTCTAGAAACTGTTACATTACTTTGAATATAGATCGATATAGAGCGATTTTGAGGCCACACAAATAAAGAGGTGCTTTAGGAAAATGTATTACGATTAAGGTTTCAAACCGATCCGGTATCCAAACCGGAGCGGAGCCAGTTCGGCTTTGGTATTTTGGTCCAAGTAAATGTATTACTTGCCGAACCTGAAACCCAATCGAACCTTCTCTGTTTCAAAAAAGGTTCAGAACATTTTTATACCTTTGCAGAGGGTATTATAAAAATGTGTGTATGTTTGTAACTCATAGAAGGAAGCCTCTCCGACCACATAAAGTATGTATGTTCTCTATCGATGTTCGTCTGTTTCTATGCTATCTCCTCCTCCAGTTTGAAGCCCATATTCACCAAACTTTTCACCAAGTCTTTTAGCACAAATACGCTGCACATTTGTCGGAGTCGGCCGGATCGTTTGACTATAGCACATAGCTGTCATAGAAACGATCGGTCTAAAAACTAGTTTTAGTGAGAAAAACTTTTTTGTTTTCACTGGAAACGCCTTCAAACTTTGTGTTTCTCAGTTTCCTATGCTCTCCCATGATTCCACTAAGTTTGGTCGAAATCGGACATCTATATAGTATAGCTGTCATAGAAAGGTAGAGTCTGAAAAGTAGTCTTAGTGAGAAAAACTTTTTTGTTTTCAGTGGAAATGTTTTCAAAATTGGCACTTAATTTTTTGATATGCTTTCACACAATCCTACAAAGTTTTGCTCAAATCAGATGACTATAGCATATAGCTGCAGTACGAATGATTGGTCGGAAAAGAAGTTCTATTGAGAAAAACGTTTTTGTTTGAAATGGTATCGACTTTAAATTTCTTACATGTTCGTTTGTTGGGCTTTTGCATGATTCCACTAAGTTTGGTCGCAATCGAACATCTTTATGGGATAGCTGCCATGGAAAAGTAAGGTTCCAAAAGTAGTCTTACTTAGAAAAAAGTGCCGGATGGGTATACAATATTCCAACATAATTTTTGTATTAGCGCCCTGCCGTACCTTTTGCTCAACCAAAGCAACAAAATCAGTTTTGCTTCATTTTTTCC
Source organism: Lordiphosa fenestrarum (assembly GCA_035044985.1). NCBI lineage: Eukaryota > Metazoa > Arthropoda > Insecta > Diptera > Drosophilidae > Lordiphosa > Lordiphosa fenestrarum. The sequence continues at coordinate 2,518,876 of JAWNNO010000731.1, forward strand.
CGTCTTTGAACGATAAACCGCTCTGCAATGATTTGCTAGACTTCTTCCCCGTTTTTCACACTCTTTGGGCCCACTGTTTGCTGGCTGTCAGCGGTGTGCCTTATTGTTCATTGTACCTGTCCACGTGGCCAATGGCTTTGGGCATTAGGCAACACAGCCCACCACAAAAAAAAAACCTTGTTTTGACGGAAATAACATTTGTCAGCGATTTTCCAGCGCCACTAACCCATAGAGCGAGAAGAAACACACACACACACACACAAAGACTCGCTGTGAAAACAATTTGAAACAATTTAATTAGAATTGCCCTGGCCCAGCTTAGTCCAAGCCCATCCCCCGGCTCAGCTCATTCGTTGACACTTGTGGTGTGGAAAATGATTTCCACAAATTATCGTACATGGGGTACACAAATAAAATGTGAATTATGCGCAGCATGTGTGACATTTTGTACAAAAACAACAGTCAAGGAAAATGGCGCTGCCTCCATTGCGGGAATGATGCAATTGTCTACATTTGAAGCAGCTTCAGCAGCAGCAGCAGGAACAGACTATCGGCCAGAACGATCCACCCGCTAAACTGCAAGCGTTGGGCGGACTGGGACAGGTCCCGTTGCGGCCAGTTCTCCTCAGTCTCTCCATGGATATGCTGCAGGCAGAGCAGCAGCATCAGCAGTAAAATGGACATGGACAAGTGTTTGGAATTTTAGAAAAAATTAGGTTAAATTTCGTAAGCCTAGACAGAAATCCAAAGAAGCAAAGTTTGCTTTGAAGTGGAATTAAAAATAAAAGGTGTTGTTCGTATTGAAGTTATAAAATTAATTACCCTCAAAAACGGAGAAAAAACTAAAGGATGCGCCCCTCGACCGCGTCCAGAACTTCTTTCTCTCGTTGATATGATTTATATTGTCTTTCCGAGCGGCGCCAGAGTCGGCGTCTTTAATGTCTGGGCTGCAGGATGATGATGATGATGATGATGAAGACGATGCTGCTGCGAGGCGGCGCTTTTAATTCTTGTTTCCAGAATTTCAACTGACTTTCACACTTTACTTTTAATACGCTCCAATTTCAACTCCCTCCCCTGCTGACTATTTGCATTAAAAACAAATTTGCCAAAAGGTTAATGAGTTCCGCCAAGGAAGGGATTAGGCCAAGGTCGGTTCCTTCCTCTTCTCTGCTAATCTGCGCACAGTTTGTGGCCCAGTTTATGGCCCAAATGCAACAACAATGCAAATGAGGCCTAAGCTCACACAAGTCATCTACATCTAACGGTGCTGCACGCCGGCAACGCCCCCTGTTAGAACGCTCTCTCTCCACGCTGAGGCGCTGCCGACGATTTGAGCCGGGCACGTTGGCCATGTTGCTGTATTATAAAGTGCATGGTGGCTACCAGTTAAGTGCATGTTGCTGGCGGGATACGAGGTAGGTGTGTAAACTATGTTGCTGCCGCATGTTGCTGCTGCCATCAACAGCCAAAATGCCGAAGGGGTAGGACCTTTTTGTTTCTTTACTTGGACTAAGCGAAGTGGGCGCGTTCACCTGATGCGGCTGCTGTTGCTGTTGCTGCACCGTGTAGAACAGCTTCTGTGCTGCAGCTGAAGCTGGAGCTGGAGCTGGAGCTGGAGCTGGAGCTGGAGCTGTAGCTGGCTTTCTTTTCATTCATTTACTTTGTTCGGGCTGTTCGCTGGCCAAGCTATAATTACCGCATCCATGTCGCTGCAAGTTGCTACTTCATAAATTAGCATGCCAGGCCTCCGTCTTAGCCGAGCTGCAACTGCTGCTGCTGCTGCCGCTGCTCCATTTGTTGCAACGCTTTGTCATTGCCATAGAATGTGCTTTTCTGGGCAACATTTTCCTTGGAAACCAAAACACAAATCACCAGCACCAGCAGCAGCAACAGCCTCGGCCATTAGGCTTCCGTGTGTCCAGTCCTAGTCCAGCTTTGGTTGGACTTACTTTTTCTTTAGTTTCCAGACGAGGTCGTTCCCTGCCTAGGGGCAGGCGGCTGCTGCCGCTGCTGCTGCTGCTGTTGCTGTTGTTCCTTCTCTTCTTCAGTATTTTTTTTCCTTGAATTCCTTGAAACATTGAAAACGCCCTCCAACTTCGTCCTGCTCTTGTTAGGGTCTGTTTTTTGTTATTCTTCTTTTTTTTTGCTGACCCACAAACAATTTGTTTTTGCATTTCGCTGGCGGGGACTGGCCCATGCCCATGATAGCCGCCACCCAACAAAAAAACGAACAACTAAAGATCCACGCGAAGTTTGTGTCGCATTTTGTATACCCTACGTTGAGTGCCGCCAAGTTCGTGGCGACCGTGACACTCCTCCTTCTGTTTGGCCAAAACTAATATGCCCTTTGCCAGGGTACTAAAGGCAACAGCCAACTGCAAAACACAAGACGGAAACTTGCTCTCAACAACATTATCAGCATGATCGCGTCGGAACAACAACAGCAACAACTGGTTCCCTGTTGCGTGTCTTGCCACCACTCAAGGTTTCGACTTCTCAAAATCAATCAAATTGCGCTTCATTCTGACATAGATAAAACCACGAAATTAGCATAAGGAATTCAACTAGTCCAAAGAACAAGCTCAAGCCAAAAAGCTTACTCCATCATTAGCCCAAGTTATGAACAGACAGGAGCTGACTTCGTCCAAACATTACCCCGGGCCAGGGCTTCAGTTGGCTTCCTCCCTGGTCGGTTAACGTTAACACCCAGTCAGCGAGCTCTGCCACGACAGGCTGCTGCTGCTGCCGCCGCCGCCGCCGCCGCTGCTGATGATGTGGATGCTGTGCTGTGCCTGGCCCCTGGGCATCAACTCGTAAGCGTTTTTGAAGACCTCCAGTGCAGCACGCGATTTATATACATATACAACACCCATCTCCGTCTCTTCAACTCCAACTCCAGTTCCAACAAAGGAAATGGCACAAGCATATACACATCTCGCTTAAGGGGTGTTTCCTGGCGGTTCTATAAATCTTTGAAACCAAAATTTTATTAATGATTTCACTTGAATTCTGTCCGAGTTTGGTTCATCGATGAAAAATGCTCTTTTAATTGGGATTAGACCAAGTTAACGCACACACAAATCGGTAAACAAAACTCAAAACAACTCACTTAGCGGGCAGCAACACGTGCAACTCATTTGTTTGAAATGCTAATAAAAGATAGATTTATCATCCAGAGCACTGCAGAAGGCGCTACCACAATGATTACAGCAAATACTCCATAGGCGAACGGCAAAGAACGGGTGGGGGGAAAAAAAACGCTGCATCATGGCCAAATGATGAGGGTTAGGAAGAGCCTAGGAGCTGGATACTGCTCTAAGCCAAGAGAGGCCAGAGACAAGCCAAACACTTGCGTGTGTCACCGGACTGACGCTCAAGTAGGCGACTGGCTCCAAGCCACATCCACACACACGCACACACACACGCACACGGCCACAGTTGTTGCTTACATACTACAAGTTCAGTTAGTGTCAGAGGCACCTGTACCAGAAGAGCCGTGCATAAATGTAGAGGCCATTTGGTATGGTTTTATGATGCACTTGGAAAAATAAGTTGAAATTGTTTAATTCTTGGCTTTGTCTCTGTTTAAAGTTGTGCGAAAGCATAGCAAGATCTCGAGCCGGCAGCTTTAACAGCAGGATTGTTTGAAATGTTAGAGCTGTACTTGGGTAAGACCAGACAAAGAAGTGCCTGCTGCTACATTGCTCTGTCCAAGCTGAGATGTTGCCCTTTCCAAAACTTGGATCTCAATGATATTTATAGAGCAGGCTTACTTCTACAGATCCCTGGACAAGGCTACCGAAAAGACTAGGTAACATATCGACCTACTCATTAAAGTTATTTCTCGGTCCAACCTTCTTTAAACGTCTTCTCTGACCCAGTCCGAAAGTACAACTAAGCCTCTATTTAGCTTTTAGATCTACAAAGGCGGGAAGTATCACCCGAAAGAAAGGAAAACTTCAGTTGATCAATCAAAGAAACTTTAAAATGAGTAGTCGAGCTATGAGCAAAAGAATGTTTACTGCAGCAGCGCAGTAGCATGATGCCCTTTTATCATATTACAATTCAGTACAGGGTATAAAAATAGGGGATGCCTCGACGATTAATTTGATAAATTTTAACCAATTTGTTTGTGTTTATCTAAAATACAGTCAAAAATGAAACATTAGAAGCCATGAATCAAGGCTCAAACCAAAACCAAAGGATCCATAAGTTAAGGAACCGGTCACCGAACCAAACCTCTAAGTTTACGAACCTTCCGCAGAATTTATGAGGTCGGCAGCCTTGATTAAGCCCAGAAGAAGAGTGTAGAATAGTGTAGAAGGATCACCTTAGACCAAATTCAACTTGGTTCTTATATTGTTCCAAGATTTTCCGAACTTTAGACTCAAGATCAGTCGGAAGCTTGTTTAGGTGACTTCTAGTAAGTGATAGCATACGTTGGTAAGGCTGAATCAGATGGTAAACTAGCTCGGGCAATGACCGATCCACACTGGCTAACTTATTGGGGATATGAGAATACAAACCTCCTACATTTGAACTATTTACCAATGAACTCGAATTGTATACTTTCTACATTCACTATTTTTCAATTAATGTATCCCATTAGACCTCAAAACATGAATGATATAATGTTTCCGCCGCAGAATATTCAATGGATCCTCAAGCTTCTTTTCTACTGGCGTTACCAGCCACTTCGATGGTCTATCTGCAGCTTAGGGGACTAAGTCATTTCCTTTTCCAAAAATTTGACTTCAGATTTTGCCTAGTTTTCAAACTAGTGACCAACTGGCGCCAACTCGCACAAGACAGAGGCGAGTGTTGGACATTAAATGCTGCGTCCGATAAGCAAATGTGTTAGAAATGCCCGGGCAAAGCAGAAGAAGACGAAATGATACAACTAATTCTATGTCAAACTATACGAAAGCACCAAGATTCTAGTCGATTGTCTGAACAAATGTTCCCCTTGCAAACTTTTCCCACAATTTTCCTGCCTTTGGCAGTACTCTTACAAACTATGTCCTGTGTTAACCCCTGACTATTCGAATTCATTCCAATTTTTTGTACAGTGTACGTTCGCCAGACTGAAATGAAAATTAAGTCATCAAGCCCGCCACAGTCTTAGCTAGTGTATGTCTCACTCCAAAACATCCAACTGAACTGAAGTAGGTGCTGTAAGTTCCAAAATATACATGCCTGAACCTAAAAGTCAGACACTTCTTGATGGAGATTTGAGCTCATCAGGGAATGGGTGCCCAAGTCTGAGAGTCTGCGAACGGGACAAGTGTCTGGGCGACGCGACGGTTGCGGTTGCTGTTGCTGTTGCTCTTGCCGTTTCTGTTTCTCTGGCCTGTCGCTGGCCCAGAGATGATGATGAATGGGCCAAGTTGACACATGAGGGTTTTAATCGTCATAGAAAACCTACGCATGCGATTCGAGCATTAAAACAGAAACCGAATACATACAACTGATTTGTAGATTCAAGCCGGGGCAGAGAGAGAGAGAGACAGCGATGAATTGATAGTAGAGGGAGGATGCTGGCTGCTCCCACGCCTCGTTATCCTGACCCTCTCAAATTGGCGGCATCCTTTCAAATGCTTGGACAAACACTTGACGAAAGACCGCAACATCATCATCATCAGGATAAATCGGCTTTCAACAAGTTGCGTTTATTTTCGCTCTTTTGTTAGTGGCGCAAAAGAAAACAAATCAAAGGGAAAAGCTGCCAGCGGCAGCGGCAGCAAATGTCAGTCAGGGCATTGATTATGATCATCAAATTATTGAGCGCCTCTCGGAGCCGGAGCCGATGCCGGAGTTGCGCCCCCTTCCGCAATGCGGCGCACAAAACTGCTGACACAATCGAAGCAATTAAATCGTATGACGATGCCCAATCCCAATGCTCAAAATGCAATCGAAGTTGAAGTCAATCGAAGAATGAGGCAGCCAAGAGCCGAACCTCTCGAGGAGGAGGAGCGGAGCGTGCACAGGCGACGATCTTCAGGCAACGAGATAAACGATTTACAAGTTTAACAGGTGAGAAAATGGGTTCAATGCGCGCGCTCCGAATGGAACATGCTGAGCTCATTCATGAGTTGTCCTGGCGAGGCGCGCTCATCTAATTCGATTGGACAAATGATCAGAGATTCAGCGCCAATGGCTCATTTATTTACACAACACAGCAGATCTTCGGGTTTCACCCATAAAAAGTGGAACTTCCGTTTTGATGGCTGGCGGGAGATAAAGTCGGATTTGGGTTGGATGTTTGGATAAGTTGGATGCCCGACCGAGGGAGGTCGCTTATGGGGTACAAGGGGCTGGACCAGGGAGTAGGAAATCCTATTCACCTTTTCATTTTCAGGGCCATTCTGCTGAAATGATTCAGTACTACAGAATTCAAGTTGGTAAAAACCAATCAGATCAACTTGAAACACCTCAGCCCGGTGCGGGGGGAAAAGCAAATGTAAAGCAATTAAAATAATTGCAATTGAGTTTTGTTTGATTCGTTAGTTTTTCCACGCTAAAAACATGAACATGAAACAATATCCGTTTCAATGGAAAAATAGAAAATACAGAAGACCCAGCCAGCCAGCGAGAGAGCGAGATGTTAAGGGCAAGCCGAAACGCAAATTTTCCACGGCCAGGTTGGGTCAGGCTGTAGCGGCAAATTGGCGGCAATTTATTAATTCAAAAAACAAAAAAAAAAACAAATGGGAAATGGGAAAAATGGAAACGCAAATCCTATTTGTCAATTTAGATGAGCAAGTATGCGTGCAATCAAAACAACAACAACAACAACAGCAACAAAAAATGTCAATTGCTTAAGCAAATTGCGCGTAATTGACATTTTTTCCAATTTACTCAACTGGCTGGAGGCCTTTGTTGGAGACGAATCAATGGTCACGCCGTCAATGATTTAATTTCCCAAATATTTTCGAACATAAATCAAGGGAAGGACCAACAGAAATGCCGCCAATGTGATATATTTTTATGGTTATGGTTTGTTTCCGAGCTGACCACACCTACAACACGAGGGTCCTAGACAACCCGGTGAGGCTCGCCCACGAATGTGTCGTGGCTTGGCTCTTTGTGTGGCTTTGGCAATTATGAACCTTTTGTTGCTCAATCTGTTGTAACACTTGTGGCCTGAGCAGGCATTGTCCTGGTGCGAGTTTCATAATTTCCGCTTAAAGGGATTTCACAGCTCATAGATAATCCCATTGGCATGATAATGAGCAGCCTTTGTTTGAGTGGGAAACAGACTGCCAGGTCCCACTCTAAGGAAAACATATGCAAGAGCAAGTGTATAAGGCCCCACACGAAATGACCTCGGTGAGGGATTAACTTGTTGGTAAAACCAAATCCGACTTTATCTTTCTCAAGGCAACCATTTGCTGATGGTTTACCATAATCAACAGAAGTATAAACTAATTTGAATGATTAAGAGAAGTAGGTGGCAGTCTTTGGGAGTTTAATAAACACTCTTTAAAACTCACATATAGCTAATTAAATTCTAAGTTTGTCTGTCACATCGAACCTTAGTTTAGTCCTTTCATATGGCTATTACTTATTTGACCAAAAGTTGCCCGCACTTTGGAAAAAACCTCTTGTCTCCCACATATCCCTCTTCTACACATAGATGGTGTGAACATTCTAAACTTATTAAGTATTCAGGATTATAAATGGATTCGCCAAAGGGTTGATAAAGATCGATGGCGAAGAAATAAGCAAAAGAGAGTTTGTTGCAGCAACGCATACACTTTTGCTGGCACAGAATATGCAACAGTCGGGTTGCAAGCAGTTTCTTACATGTTATTTCCCATAGTTGGGAGATAAAGTACCTTTTCCTATCCAAAAGAGAACGACCTTATAGCTGGTATATAACCCAGATGATTAAAAATGGTCAATATGGATTCCTTCAAACCAATGCGAAAGGTGCTGCCTATCATAATTGTTTGGTTTCTTTTTAACTCGACTATTGTTCATTCGATCTTTAGCATTTCGTTGGAGGATTGATATATAATTATGATTACTTACATGATTACAGAAGTTATGAACCTACTATCTATAAGACTGTCGAAGATCATATCTCCAAATAGCGGGGGCGGAGAAGGAATGGCAAAAATTGATAAACTTGATTTGCCTACAGGTATAAGAAGTTTTTGTCCCATACACGTAAAACCTCTATCTCTTAACAGCTACGAGATGTGTTAGTTTATACGGTAGGCTTGTTGATAATATATCAAAATATCAATATATCGATATTTTTTACAAAAAAATAAATATTTATATCGAAATATTTTTTTTCCTGATATATCGCATATCGATATTATTTGGAAATATATTTTTTGATATTGTGGTTGGTCACACTACACTTAGAAATCTTAAAAAGAGAAGATGAGCGCGGCAAAGAGCTTTTACACAAACATATTGCCACCTGCAGCCTTTGTGCAAAAGTAATTAAGTCAAGTAACACCACTAATCTCCTGTCACATTTGACGAACAAGCACCCGGCGCAAGCGTATTCAACATGTGTTATGGTAAGAAAAAATGTAATGCCAGAAAGTCTCGAGAATTTTCCCGCGTAATTTTTTGACAGTGTGTGTGTGTGCGCGTCACTAACCCAGTCGGACTTTGCGTCATGTGTTGAGAAAAATCAGTACACCCGGTGGCATGATATTTCACGTAAATAGTCTCTACATGACTTTTTTTGCATGAAATTAGCCCTTAATATATCATGAAAAACTCACACGTTATTTTCTCAGGTATTTGTAAGGCCAAATGTCTGAAATTTCATTCGAAAACATGAAAAACTCAGGGGTTTGTCAGCGAACGTCTCATGTCTTCCCACCTACGATATACAAAGTAAGTACATCTGGAGTACTAAGAAAGTAAAGAACCCGAAGGCTGATGACGTCATCTAAGCGGAAACGGTTAAAACCCCAAGGCTCAGGTTTTGTCATGCCTTATTACGTGAAAAGTAAGCATGAGAAAGTACATTTTTCATGATGAAAAGTCCGACTGGGAAGCCTTTTTATTCTTTCCGCGAGTTTCGGTGCTTTGTAAATAATTTTGGAGGTAAAATCATGTTACCAATATATGTAATTTTTCTAGAAAATTGAACTTTTTCATTGTTTAAAAAATGAAATGAAGTCTTTTAAGTTTTTTCTTGTATTCTTACTTAAACTATTCAACCTTAAGATCTCTGTTCTTTAATGGAAAAAAGTTTATTGTTTTATTTTTAATTAATAAAAAGCTCAAAATAATTATAATGCATTTAAAGTTAATGTTATATATTTTATACTGAAATATAAAAATATCAAAAATATCAGATATATCGATATATTTTGGTGATAAATATTGCAAAAACCTGATAATATTTTTAAAAAACGATAATCATCGATAATCATCGATAATATATTTTTTACATATTTTCACAACCCTATTATACGGTAGGAAGGACAGACGGACATGGCAATATCGACTCGGCTGTTGATGCTGATCTAGTATATATGTATATACTTTATGAGGTCGCTTCCTTCCTGCTTCCTTCTGGCTGTTACATACTTCTACACAAACTTGACTTGTCTTAAGAGTAGAAATCATCGGGCTTTTGTTTACTTTTGACTTTATAAACTAAATATAAGAACAATTGCTCAAAAATATGAAAACTATTTTAGATTAAGTTATTAAAAGATTCTCAATAGTATTCAGTTGGTGGCCAATAGCCTCAATCTGTCAATCTGCTCTCAAGTGACATTATTTCTAGTAATTAATCCCTGAGGCAGCCGAGCTAAGTTTCAAGGCACTTAAATAGGAGACCAAGGGCTGCCTTTGGGGGAAGGATGTGATGACAATAAGCCTAGATTTGTTCAGGGTAAACTTTAAACTGGAATGAAACCAATTTATCAAACTTGTGGAAACAATTCATCAAATGGCGAACCCAAGACTGCGCATTCTCTTAGAGAAGTGTATTGAAATGGAGTTGTTAATGTTCACGTGTCGCTATCCCGCCCGATTAAGTAAGGGCTCTGTTACCGAAAAAGAAATTTCAAACACAACTGTCACCATTTTGTATGGCAAAGGCACACAGACTGCTTTATGGACTCCTGGGAACCTGTATTATTCTTCTACAGGAAGACTTTATCAAAGAACAATACTTAAGAGGTTGGAACTTGCATATACAGAGACATCTGGGCTATGGAAAAACCATTCAAGTAGATTTTTATCGATAGTTTCAACGACAAAGCACCACTATTTGAATGTTAATTGATATCTTGGGTGAGTAAGTGTCATTTCAATCTAATCCAAGTTATCCTCGCATTTTAGTATCCACTGGAGTACCCAACTAACACCCGGAGACCATAGTTCCCGTTCCCAATTGTGAGGCTAATACTTAAAAACTTCTCTATGCAAATTATGGCAAAGTTTTTCCTTCAGCGCAAAAGTGTGGAAATTACAGCAGAGTATTATACAGTTTTCTTTTGGGTTGTTTTTGTGTCTCTAAAGTGGAAAACTTTAAGCCATTTAGGGTTGCAGGTTGGCCCAGTAAAACTCTCCACGAACCCCTACGTAGGTTCAGTGCGAAAATCATTAGACACCTGGCTGCATTCACACGGCGCGGGCGGTGGATGGGGGTGCACCCCTCACTGGCGTAGGCATATTTGATGATGACCAGGGGGCGTTCCTGGGAAGGCAGAACTGCGACGCGTGTGAAAAATCAGCCAGCGGTGGCCCACAAAATCGCAATCCGTACAATTAAACGGTAGCAAGTAATTGCTATCGAAAGATATAATGATGGCCATATACAAACGTGAACACTTGAGAGCTTTTTTGTTGCTTTCTGTTATTGTTTAAACATTTTTTCCCATCAACTATCGATGCGAACTTTTCTGTTGAATCACGAAGAAGTGTTTTTGGGAGCTGTGGGAGTTCACCAAAAAAAGAAAGAAGAAAAGAAGGAAAACAATGAAACAGTCGGAAGGGAAGGGAAGGTGCGGGCTAAAACAAATAAACACAGACACCTAAAGTAGGGTAGGCAACCCCTTTCTGCCAAAAAGGTAAACAACATTTGCGGATTTCACGCCGGGGATCAGACTCGGGGCCAGAGAGAGCATTGCTGATCCTGTTAGGCTGGACAATGGTCGGTTTTTGACTGACTGGCGCCATGTCTAGATGCAATTATACGTGGACATGCCCTCTCGCTGCAGTGTGCGCTTGCGGATTAGTGCACAAAAAGGGACTTAATCCAGTTTTGCTTCACTCGCAGGTAGAAACAGGTTCGGGCTCGGACTCGGGCTCGAGCTGAGGCTGCTGCTGCCGGCACAGGAAAAGCCAAATAAAATAATAAAAACTAAAGTTGAACATTAAATAAATAAAATGATAAAATGATAAAAGTTTCACGTCAAACCAAGTAGACGAAGGCGCAGCTGGGGCCGAACTTCAAATTAAAACGCCATTGGCGTTTTGGCACGCACACAGAACGACCGACTGGCCCTCATCATTTGACCACGTTTCAAGTTAAGCCGCCGTCTGCCCAAAAGCCAATTTGCCAATTTCAGCTTGGCCGCCAAAACAAAAAAGCGAACCTCGGCGGCTTCGACGCCCCCAGGACAAAGTTTGGGTCTACGCTCTAGCTCTCTCTATGCCTCCCGAGCACACAAAAAAAAAAGATTACACTCATGGCCATAATTCAATCAGCGCATTATCAATCATGGCGGCTACTTGTCTTGGCCAGTGAGTCAAGTCAATCAGGCGAGTCGATGTGAAACACGTTTGAAAGTCATTAAACTTAAATGATTCACTTGCCGAGCCATAAATTTCGCCACTAACCGGGCAGAGCTTCTGCCCGCGTATTTGGAAATCAAACAAAAATTGCCAAATAATCGCCCTAAATGAGTCTATAAAAATTGAAACCCTTTTTCCACCACTCAAAGTGAATTTTCATTACCAACGGAAGTCGTAAATCAAAGAAGAAACATTTTTTAGGCCTAGAAATCGTAGGCCCTTTCCCCCCACCCCCCCGCCCCGCTCACTTTGAAAGAGCATCCGCAAGCAAAGACGCTGCTTCTGCTAACCAATTTCATTTCGGCTAAGACGACAGCCATAATGATAGGGGCCACTTTTGCCGCCGCCGCCACTGCCGCTGCTGCTGCTGCCGCAGTTGCTGTCGCCGCCACGCAACAACACACGCTATGTTAGATGCCATGATGATCGGCAGAGGAAGGTGCGCAAGCGCTGGTGGAGGCGGGGAGGCGCGGAGGGAGTCACCGTCTGACAAAGTATTTGTATTTCCATTTACGTTTCCGTTTCAATGTTTTCAAGACGCCATCATGAATCGCTGGCGACATCTCACGCAGCCTTTACTTCAGCTTCTGAATGATATTTTTAGCCATACGAGAGACGTCTGACAGTTAATCGCTCGGGGTCTTAAAGTTGGGTTTTTTGTATTATGTTAGGAGACAGCATAGTTGTATGTGTTCCATGCCCTTGTTTAAGTACTCCTAGTAGGGAATCAATCACTTAGAATAGTATTTCCAGCCACTTAAACTCTGCAGAGCATATTTGATCCTGAGGTACAAATCCCTTGGTAAAAACCTAGAATATGGGTCTCAAGATGAGCGCAAACGTTAGCCAAAACAATGTTCTCTTAACCACTTTCCTATAAAACTTCATGAACTTTTCTTCACCGTGTAAAGCCCGTGCGAGTTTGGATCATGTTATAAACGGAGCTCACATTCTAGGAATGGCTTTTCGAAACATTACGTAGACAAGGCAACAAAATTAGACTTGTTTTTAACATATTTAAGAATTGTTGGTGATTTTAGATGATTTTCGTGTGACAAACACTAGACTTAAAGTTTGTTGAGTTTAAAATGGTCTTAAATGGCTGTTTTAACCCTTCTAAAACACGTTTTAAGGAGAACCTACACCTACATACAACTCTCTTTGATATTTTCGTAAAGTTTTACCGTTTGAGCGAAGATATACCATTTTGAAATCATGTTTACATAACTATTAAATGATCTACTGCTCAAAAATATGCTATGCAAAATCACTTCAGTTGGCTAGTGATGTTTACTAAGTCCTTAACCAATATCCATTGCATATCTTTGAGCGGCACAAAATATGTTAATTTTTAACTCATACACTTATCATGGTATTTCTTCGGTTAAGAAAATCGCAAAAATATTTGGCATAGTTTATTTTAAAGCTTAGAATTCGTACTTTAGGATAATAGCTAAGTTATCAAAACAAACCATCAACTTCTCTATTATACACACAAAATATAACATGCTTTTAATACCCTTTAAAGTATGCTACGTTAAGTGAAAATAATAATTTTAGTCAAGTATTCATTTTTATAAGTCTTAACTCAACATTTTGTTGTATGAACTCATAACTTGCACAACAATCTGGGTGAACTTGCAGTGTGACTGTCTTTAAAGCAGCCCTAACTGACTAGGAAGAGCTTCGATCTAATAGAAAATTACTAAGGGAAGTGAAGGTTGCATACTTTGAAGGGCAATAATCACGTATAATTTGTTGTGTATAAATATGTTACATAAAAAAGTGGTCAAAGTATGCCTTTTAAGCAGCTTAAAGCTCAAATAGTACTCGCAAAGGGTAAAGTACCTTTTTGGAATATAAAGAAACGGAACCGTAGGTTTAAGTCAGGGATGCAAACCGGTTCTGAACCGAACCGGTTTTTAACCGAACCGAACCGCTTATTCCAGCTGGTGAACCGAACCACAAACCGAACCGGCTTCCTTTAAGAATTGCTGAACCGAACCCGAAACCACAAATAAAATCGGTTCGGTTCGGTTCAGCTCTCCGACGGGAGTCGCTTTCCTCTAGCCACTGATACTTATTATTTTGGGAATTTGAATCGTTTCCCCAAGACAATTTTTCTACATATCGTTCGACTCCTCTACATTCTTACCTATGCCGGAACTTTTAAGGATGACCTAACGAAAATTTAAGAACGAGTAATTATGCAAGTCTTCTGTAATTGCCCTCCGATCTCTTAATATACGTATCATCAATGTACATTCTTTCCTCTAGTGGACAATATTTGGAATTTTCTGTAATACATTCACCTTAATTCAATGCTAACCAGGAGAGTTCTTATACTTTTCTATTCTAATCTTTTCTGGCCGACCTTCTCTGTTTTCAAAGATCATTCCTCTAGGATCTTATAGACGAATCCTTTGAATCGGGCACAATACAATTGCGACATTCTTCTAAAGATATTCAAATGGTTTATAGGAATTAAATTTGAAAGTGTGCAAAAGTCACATGACAATAGAAATCATAATGTACCTTTGTGAACCACTGAACCGAACCGGAACCGCGGTTCAGTCAGATCCAAAAACCGTGTAATTAACCGAACCGGCGGTTCAGAAGCTGTCTGAACCACTGAACCGAATCAGTAATTATATTAGATTGGTTTGCATCCCTAGTTTAAGTGCTGCTCGAACCACTAAACCGAACCAGTTCTGTTCCTGATAATGATTGTTATAAATCAGGAAAATCTAGTCGACTCTTCAAAAATAAGTCTTCACCGAATTTCAGTTTAAGGAAGGCCAATTATAAAGGAAATTGTTCGTTATCGATGCCGTATTGAGTTAGCTTTCAAGGATGACTTGTGCACTTAATCACCCTTATTTACAGACCTCTTAATATACCTGTCATACTTCCTCCTTCCTTGGAAGTTCCTACAATTGTAAATGCAAACGGATAGGAAGAATCCCGAGTGGGAGTATTGAACCTCATTTGACGGATAATGTAACGTACTTTACAGTGATGTAGCTTTCGAAAGGACTAGAAATGTTATATACAACCTCTAGTATGCTGTTCCACTGTAGTCCGTCGGATAAGTAGATGCTGCTGTCTAACGTCTAAGATGCTCATTGACGATGGTTGCATTAGGTTGAATTACTCATTCACTAAACATTTGTAAGAAAGTTTCTTACTAATTTTGAGTTTATTTTCTGCAAACCGCTCAAAATTAAGGACTGGTTCGGTTCGGTGGCTCACACATATATATGGAAATGCCGGCCGAATTTCAAATTTTCCTTCCTGCCACTTCTCCCGCTTACCCAACTCAGCTCTTCTAAACCTGACATCCATTAATGTAATCCGTTTAAGTCTCCATTTACAAACTGAGATCAACGGCTGCCTTCGCATTGACAACCCCAAGTCAATCACATATCCAAAGCTTTCCCCCATATGCTCAAGGCATCGGCTGCAGCTTGATTTTCATTAACAAATGGCAAGTCATCTTCGTCCACTGCGGAGACGCAGTTAATTACCTGTGCGAACTTTTGCAACTAGAACTGTGGCGGCGGCGCCACAGTAAACACTCAGTGAAAGGCTCCACCGCCACCACCCCAGTTTCAATCAGAGCGAGAGGAGCACAGCAGGAGATCAGGAGGAGCCCCAGAACCGGTTGGCAATGTGCTGCTCTTGACATTTTCACCTTGTTAATTATGCGCCTGGTCATGCAAAATCTTGTAATGAAGTGTTTTTGTTGTTGTTGTTGGGCCCATTGAGAGTTGCATTGTCAGCAGACGATGATCTTTTTAATAGGCGAGGAAGGAGAAGGAGCACTGCAACTGGAGCTCACCTGCTCATAATTGCATTTGGCATTGATCTAGGAACAATTTTGTGGCCCAAATGACAGCTGATCTGTGGCCGAGAGGCGGGCTAAGCGCATTAGCAAACACACTTGACCCAGACCGACAGGTGGCAGTGCAATTGTCTTTCACTTTGTTTCCATATAAAATACATTTAATCGTATTAGCAAAAGTGCAGCTTTGAGGGTTTGACACGGCCATAGACACCATTTGTGGTGGGCGGCACGGTATAGTTTTGAAATCGTTCATTCAGTGTCAGTGTACACTCTGATATTACGGCTCTCTCATCCTGTGACGCCTCCGTTGGCTTGGCCGTAAAGCGTTCATTCAATCGATGACGTTTCGCATATTTCGCATAATGCTTATCGCCATATTGTTGGCGACTCTCTGCATGTATTTCATCAATGCGGCCATAGAGCAGTGCCTGTTCCTTGGGAAACCAACCCAATTTGTTCAGCCAACGATCATAGGATTCCTCTAGTTTGGCGGTTTTCATGCGATAATAGAAAACCTGAGCGACCGTCACAATATCATCCGGCATCTTGGAGCTCAATTAGAGTAGACGGGACTTGAGTTGAATATGTGTGTGATATATGTGTGAGGACAGCTGATTGCCCAGCTACTGAGTTTTTTACTTTAGACACTTAATGCAAGTAAAAGTTATAGTTCAAGCCAAAATACTTCAACTTGAACTATTTTGGTAAATGGATCAGCATTTTTTGTATCAAAATGTATTTTATCTGAAGAATTCTTTGAAAAGATTTCACACTTCCAATTGGTTTAGTTTGGAGATGATCCAGTGTATTCCAGTGTATTAAATGGGCTTTTTAAAAAGAATTCTGGTTCTATATCATAAGCTTTTCTAAAATTTTGTACGTTTTTCGAGCAGGAACTTAAGCCGAGTCGTAATGAGGTTCCGGTTCTAATAGGTATCAAAAGGTATCTTACAAATTTCTAAAAATTGTTTTACATTTCAATAATGGTTCTGAGTTCTAATCGGTTCTTTTTGGTATACGGTTCCTGGCCGAATTCCCAACTTTCGCGAGAATCTTTCAAAGTCGATCAAATTATTTAAAAAATCCACATCATTCAGATCCGATTTCTTATCGTTTAATAAAAATATACTCTGTTATTTGTTCAGCAGTTTGTTAAACCACTTTCTTGTCACATTTCTATATTTTAAGATTTAGTAAAATATACCAACATGATGCAGCGCGGTGTACCATTTATGGACCAAGTGGAATTTAAGAGATATCGGCCATCAGGAATCAAACCCTGAATCAATCCATTGATATGCTGCACCGGCACTTTCTCCCATATAACATCATGCTGCAATGAATATAGTTTTAGTTCAATTCCAAACAACGCTTCATTCACTAATTAACTTCTCACATCGTAGGGACACGTGTGATTGATGTTCGTATATGAACTAAATGTTGAAAAAAACATTTTTGCTAAAACATTGCCACGACCACGAATAATTTTACAGGCGTCGAAGGTAACATCATAGTTATAAACAAGACTTTTGTGCTCACGCGTCAGAACCCTAAAGGAGACCTACAAACATAGCCAGATTAATTGAATCGCGTCAGTGAATAAAGGTTACTCACAATTGAACTTTTGATGGGAAACTGATAGATTTTGGTTTTTGCTGAGAAAAATTTATATGTGCGATTAATGGACCTCAAATAGCAGTAATCAAATTCCATAAATTTCACATCTACTGCCATACAGCGCACGTTGTTAAACTCAAACAGAGCCAATATCTGGGAAATAATAGAAAGAGTGTTGAATTATAGGCGGTCTACGGAAATTCATGGTAACTTACACTCTGGGGGCACAACACCAAGCCAGACCAAAGAAACACTAGCAGAATATTCATGGTGCTCGGATTAATACAAAATTGGCCCATATAAACCTTTTAACCAGGTTTGCCAAATATTTGTTCGCCTCCTGCTGCATATGTTTGTGGTCTGAAGTTTTTAGTGGTACTGAACTTTTTTAGCATTCTTCTATTTATATACCTATGTATTTAAATGCTCCATTGCTTCCGATGATGAGTTTTCCCTGTAGATATTGATCAGCTTAGCTTGCAGGTTTTTCAAATAAACGTTTCATGCCACTGTGGCACAACTGTTGCGTACAACGAACAGCCGCTGGCGCCACTGAGCACAAAGCAAAAAGTGGTAAGAGTATTGGTATATCGATAACGATACAAACTGCCGCTATTATTTAAAAGCCATGGAAGTAGTCAGGCAGTCAGGTGGGGTGAGATGGATCGCAAAGGCAAATTCAGAGCCACAAAATACATTTTGCAAAAGAATACTGTGTTAAGAATAATTCTAGTATTTTTGTAACCAAATCGACTATAAACAACTGGAATAGTTTAAAATATTTTAGTTCATATAAGCATCTTCTTGAAATAACTTCATCGATACCATTAGCTGAAGCTGGACAACAAAAACTCCCTTTCTCCCTTTTCTGTATGAAATATTTCCTAAAATCGACTGTCCCACCCTCTTACTAGCCGTGACATTATTTGAACAAACTCTGCTTATTTCAGGTGGTGTTATCGCCGCATAGTGTGACCATTCGAGCCTATCGATAGGCAAACGATCGATTGACTCTTGATGGAAACGAATCCGGCGCAATTCCTCTCAAACAAAATGCCCGAAGCTGCCCAGGAATTAAGCAAAGTCCGTCGCTTTCTGAAGGAGCGCCTGCAGCGGGACTACACCACCCTACGAGGCTATGAGTCAGAACGCTCGAATGTGAGACAATTGCTACAGCGCACAGCCGAGCAAGGTGAATCCAATTCCCTGCTTTTGATAGGTCCGCGAGGAGCGGGCAAGACCACAGTGAGTAGCACAGGGGCTAGATCAACTACATCTCACTTCCACCTCCTCCCAACAGCTCGTCAATGCCGTACTCACTGATTTGCTGCCCAACAAGTCCTTCGTGAACAACACTCTCATCGTCCACCTGGATGGCAATCTTCATACAGATGACCGCATAGCCCTCAAGTCCATTACGGTGCAAATGCGTCTGGAGAATGCCGCTGATGGCAAGGTTTTTGGTTCATTCGCCGAGAATTTGGCCTTTTTGCTGCAGTGTCTCAAGGCGGGCGACAAGAAATCCAAAAGCGTGGTCTTCATACTGGAGGAATTTGATCTCTTTTGCACACATCACAACCAAACGCTGCTCTACAATCTCTTTGATGTATCCCAATCAGCCCAGGCTCCCATTTGTGTGCTGGGGGTGACCTGCCGCTTGGATGTGATTGAGCTGCTGGAGAAACGTGTCAAGTCCAGATTCTCTCACCGCCAAGTCTTTCTATTTCCCCGTGCGGATAGATTTGAGGAGTATGTGCAGCTCTTTCAGCAGCTGTTGTCCCTGCCCAGTAACAAGGAACTCAAATCCTATGCCGATCGCATTGATAGCCTGGAAATGCTGAAATCCGAATCATTTACCTTCCAGCGTAATCATTTTGATGGTGTGGAATATGAGTTTGATAAGAGATTCGTGGATAGTTGGAATAAGCAACATGAGAAGCTACTGAAGCAGCCCGCAGCACAGAAAACGATGCAAATGCTTTATGATTTTGACATAAGTGAATCATTCCTGAAGACGTTTCTATATCGTTTGGTCTCCCAATTGAAACCCGGAACGCCGCATATTACCTTGGAACAGCTGACAGCGCTGGGCCATGAATACGAAAGCGATGACAAGATCGAGCTACTCTGTGGACTCTCCGTGCTGGAGCTATGCCTGATCATAGCCATCAAACATCATTCGGAAATCTATGATCGAGATCCGTTTAATTTTGAAATTATATTTGCAAGGTTTTCGAAGTTTGCCAAAGTCTCGACGACCATGCAGGGCGCGGAACGTTCAATTGTATTGAAAGCCTTTGAACATTTGCGCATCTCAGAGCTTATCATGCCGGTGTCCAACAGCAGTTTAATGGGTAAAGTACAAAAGGAGTTTGATATGCATAAAATGGCATTGACCTACGGACAAATACAGCAGGCGGTGCAGCGGTATCAGGCGCTGCCCACTGAAGTGGCCCAGTGGGCGCAGAGTTCACTTATCTAATTAGAATTCGAATTTGTCGCTTAAATTTCCTTAATTTTTAATGTATTATTTATTTTATGAAATTACAACTCCAGAAATTGGGTCACTAAGGGGCTTATCTAGCCACCGAATATAAAACGATCGATAATGCAAATTTCTCTTGCCACCCGCATCTACCTAGTTCCTATAAAAGTCTACTGTTTCCAGCTACCATTAGCAGACACAGTTTGAGTTTCAGCAGTATGAGGTCCTTGGCTTTACTGATCTTTGCAGTGTTGCTCTTAAGTCTGGCCCTGGCCGATGAGAGTCCCGGTTTCTTTTTGAAAATCACCAAAAATGTGCCACGTCTGGGCAAAAGGAATGAGAATTTTGTACAGGTGATTCCCTTGCAACCAAATATTAATTCTTTCACTAATTGAAATTTCCTCCCTTGCTTTTAGCCTAATGTAACCCCCTTAATGGCCTGGCTCTGGGATCTGCAAGTGTCACCGCCGGTCAGTAAGCGACGTTTGCCCTCGAACGATGGTGCTGGCGAGCTGAATGTGGTGCAGCCTGTCAATTCGAATACCTTGATTGAGTTACTGGACAAAAATGCCATACCCAGCGAGCATGTGAAATTTGTACACTGGAAGGACTTTGATCGTGCCCTGCAGGCAGATATGGATCTATATGGCAAGGTTATACAATTGGGACGCAGACCTGATCAACGTTTGAAGGAGGATCTCAATCTA
This sequence comes from Lordiphosa fenestrarum, assembly GCA_035044985.1. Taxonomy (NCBI): domain Eukaryota; kingdom Metazoa; phylum Arthropoda; class Insecta; order Diptera; family Drosophilidae; genus Lordiphosa; species Lordiphosa fenestrarum. Next base: position 2,539,319 of record JAWNNO010000731.1, read on the forward strand.
AGCAGTTTTATACCCATCTTTAGTAATGATAATGAACAGAATACGGACTTTATGATGTTCCACAATGACGATCGAGATTTATATGGACGTCAATTTGATCGCAATTTCATGAAGTATAATCATTTGTAAACCAAATTTACATATATATGCAACTCCTGCTCACAATCAAGTCCAAAAATATCAACTTTCAAGCAACTTAGTAACGGCGCTGTGTTTCGTTTTAAAGTGGGTCAACAACCCAAGCATTCGGCTGTTCCATTAAGATTCTTTAAGCATTTCTTATTTGGAATGATAAATTCTGAAATACATTTACTCGCTTAATGACTCAATTCAAGTGTCGAGGGTGGATTTAGTAATCTGGATTCATTTTCTTTGAATTAAAATGAATTTTGAACCAAAACTAGTACTAGGGCAGCTAGTGGAAACATGGAAGAGCATAGCAAACCAAAAAATAGAAAATTTGGAAATGTTTTCATGGAAAACCAAATAGTTTTTCGAACGTAAGATCCGGCCGGTTCCGGCAAATGTGCAGCGCATTTGTACCATAGAACTTCTTGCTAAGTTTCGTAATGATAGCTTTCACACTGACAAAGAATATCGCATAGTATCAACTCATTGCATAGTTCTTATCACAAGTATATATATCTAATGTGTTCGGAGATGAATACACTATTCAGTAGTTAATATGGATGAGTGCACCTGAGGATATAGAAGAGAATAGAAATGCTACTTCAGAAGAAGATAAGAAAGATTTCACATTTCTATACAAATTTAGGCAGCAAGTTGCTGCGCCCTTTCGCTACAATTTAGCTACCACCATACAAAAGCTTCCCTTTTTTAAACAAAAGAACTATTATTTACGAGATTTTCGGCAACTTGTCGACTTTCCCTAATCTTATGGATACACTCAGAGAAAGAAAAGAGAATTACATACTTGACTCAACCATTTTTTAGTAAAAAATATAACTTCCTTGTTCAAGAACTTTGAAGTTTTTAGACATAACTTTTTGATACAAGAGTTGGAACCTTGCAGGCCCTCGCCCAAATTGAAACAGTCGCTCTACATTTCTCCAAGTGTATGCTTAATACACTTAATCTTCTAAAACTTTAAAACCTTTGGAAATTCCAGCCTTGAAATATGAGCGCATTCCAAGTGAACTGGTTTTTTGATCAAATTTCTTTTGCATTAAACAAAACAAATTTGGCACACAAAACAGGAGCAGAGAAATACAAAAAATTGATGTATTTATTTTGTTTAATTAGCATTTTGTTGTTAACATTTGTGTTGTATTCAATTTTGCTGGCAAATTAAAAAGTCATAAATAATTATAAATTACAAAAAATGCTAATACTGCAAACTTGACTTTGAAAATTTGCCACATCGAAAAAAAAACACAAATTGTTTTGCATTTTTTTTTTGTATTTTTTTCAAATTTCTATTTTAAGTGCAAGCGTAGAACAAGTTTGTGTAAGAGAGCGTAGCTTTGCTCTCGCACTCGCTCTCTGTGAGAGCTGGGAGCCCGCTCAGAGTTTAAATACGTTCGCTTTGGCCAGACGCTTTGAAGACGAGTCGCAAACGCTGTCGTTGCCGGTTGTGTATTTTGTTTTCAGTTGTGAGGAATTTTCGATCGTGTGTCCTCTCCCACCACGCACCCCCCAAACCAACCTCCCACCCGTACACTGGCTCACACTCTGTGGGCGTGAAATGTGAAACGAGCTTTTGCGTTTTAAGCGTAGACAAAAACAAAACACACACAAAAAATTAGCCACGCTCGTTGTTTCTGTTAATTCAATTAAGTGCGAAAACAAAGACCCAATGAACAAAAGAAAGTTGCAGCATAATCGTGTTAATTTCAGTTCAAATGACCCACAAACAAACATTGTTTAATTAACCAAGAGAGAAAAGAAAGTCTCCGGCCACATTACACAATCATAAACAAATAACAAACAATATCAACGTGCAATTGACCCAGGGCACGAACCACGGATCAGAGACAGTTTAAGCCCGCTTTGTACGCAATACTACAGCAACAACGACAACATGACAACAGCGGCGAAAGTAATCTTGGCTAGCTGCCTGCTTAGCGCATTTGCCATGCAAATGAGCTCGTCATCGGCCATACCCATTTGGGAGTTTTTAACGCGCAACGAAAAGGTAAGAAGAGGGTAGAGAGGAGGATCATCACACAAGTTGGGCAAAAACTACAGTGGGCCAACTAATTTGAATTTAAGTTATCAATCTAAAAAGTTTGGAACGTGCAATTTGAGCTTTTTGGTTGACTAGACTAGAGATGGGTTATAAACGCGGATGGGAATCCCCCAGATGTGAGACTCTCTCCATCTCTCTCGGACACTCACTAATGCATTACTTCCCAGTGTGTAATCAAAATAGAATGAATCGAGGCTTAGTAACACCACGATCTACCCTTTTCCATACGAGATATACCACCATAGCAAAAGACTCATTAAATAAGAGCGATTAGTGGAATAAGGATTCATTTAAGACTGAAGAAACACTTAACAAAAAATAGATAATACTGGTTTTAAGACGGGAATCCTGTGCAATCTCAGGGCCCACAAAACAAATTTATAAATTTTGTATAATATGTGAAATTGTTATATCAGACTTACCCCTTCCATATTTTTTAGTGTTGAAGTGTTACAGAACAGAGATTCGCTTTGCATTTATGTATATACATACATCCTTTGGAAGATTACTATCCAGTATGAACGATCCACCTTCTGAAGCTTTGTAGCTTTATACAAGTGCTGGAAATATTATAAAAATAAAGTAGATTAAGGTTTTGTTTCGAGACTTGGTTCATTGCTTTCTAAATTTCAATAATCTGTTAAAAAACTTGATCTGCTGGGCTCTTCTTTTGGTGAAACAGGTCTCAAACACATTTCAGAAGAAACTTTCCTTCATGGAAGACCCTTTCGTTTGAATTGAAAGTAATGTTTTGATTCGAGAGCTTTGCTTAGCAGAGCCTTTACAAAAAAATTAACAAAATGTGACCCGATTTATTTAGATTTGGTTATAGTTTAAGGTAAAACGATAGCGTTGGCTTAAGTCGGCACTGTCCGACTTCGATTAACTCGTTATTCAAGAGAATTAATGTTTAAGCTCATTCTCGTATGTTAATTAAAAGAGCATTAACATTAATGTAAACATATCAACATAATGTTAGCAAGCAGCGCTTTCTGCTCTGAATAGTATGCTATCTTATTTTAAAAACTTGTGTAAATCTGTCATTTATTATTAGATCTTTATGATATTTTTGAGAGATTATAGATATTGGGCAAATTACACTACTGTGCCAAATATGAGAGAGCTTCTCCTTTTAAAATGTAGCAGATATTCGGCTTGTTTTGCCAAAGTTTTCATATTCGCTAGCTCTAGCTCTTCTAGTCTCTGAGATCTCAGCGTTTTCTACAGACAGAAGGACGAACTGACAGACGGACATGACTATATCGACTCGGCTGTTGATGCTGATCAATAAAATATAAATATACATAATATGCGGATGATCAGGCTCAGCAAAGATATGATACTCTGGGTTTCGTGTTCCAATTATTATTGTATAAATCAGACCTTAAGATCGATCGTTACAAATATCCACAACAACTTTTGCTTACCCAACAACCTTCCGTGCCTTTGTAAAAGCTCCCATAACCTTTCTCTCCAGTCGCTTCTAAATTAGAATCGCATGTTTATTTTCGTGCTTATAAATAAAATCAGCATTTTTGCAAAATCAAAAAATAAAAACATCAACTAATTTCGTTTATAGACCGGTATTCATGGAAGCCGGTATTTTTGTTTATTTCTATTCTATTAACTACATTCTCTGATGGCCATTAAAATAGTTTCCATCGCATTGTGATAACGCACAATGTCAACTTTAGACAACAAATTCATGTCAAGGATGACCAAACACCGAGTTGAGATGTTCTTCACTCTGCATTTTGAATTTTTTATATGTGGCTACTGTCTTTGGCTGGTAGCTTCAAGTATTTATTGTCTCAAATTTGTGTGCACCTTAAAGGGGGGCAACAGCCAACGCCGATGCCGAGGTACAGTTATGCAAATTCGCTTAAACAAAATACCGCTGTCGAATACCAAAGCCGCGGCTTGTTATCCATTCATTTATTGGTGTGGAAACAGACGACACATAACACAACACGCGCTGATTGTGGAAAACAAAAGAGCGACTCGACCGAAGAGCCGTTAAATATGCATTTATTTATAATTGGCGCTGCTCATTGAAGTTATCACAATATCAATAACGAGCACCCATAAATATGTATCGAAAGACACTGATGATGTTTTGTAAATAAGTGCGAAAAATTGTGCTAGTTTCAGCAGATGGTCAATGCCAAGGACACACTGAGTCACAACTGGAGCAGACGAGGCGTATACGCAATGTGTGATTACATTTGAAGGCTTGCACAATTATGAAAACCAGTTGGTGGTGAGGAATAAATTTGATCATTTTTAAAGCAATTTCAAATGGCAAATTTAATTTACTTGATTTGTATTTCAGATTTCATTCAAAATCAACAAATTGTTAGCCAATCCCAGTCACATTTGGCCATAAAATAAATCACTGCTAAACATTTGCTTAACATAAATGAAAACCAATTACCAAACAAAAAACTACACACAATAAAACCCAGCCAAGCTAAACGGAAAAACACTAAACATTAATTTCCATTTATGAAAAACAACAGTTTCAATTCACATTCGCAATTGCTGTAAATTGCCCAAGCCCCTTCCCCCCACCCACTTGCAGCTCACCCGCTTCCCAAAAAAAAAAAAAACAACAACAAAAATCACAAAATGCTTTTCTTTTCACTTTTCCACAGAAATGGTTTTGTGCAACAAACCGTGAAGCCTTTTTTCGGTCCGTAAACAGTTAATGAACTCAAGAGTTAAGAGCTGATAAAAAAAATACAGTGTTTTTTTTATTAATTAATGTCTTATGTTATTACAAGCTAAAATGTTTATTAATATGATAGCAGAGCCTTTCAAATTGCCAAGTCATTAGACGTGTTTTCGGTTGTTGTTTTTTTGGTGGCGCATCAGTTTGGCAGCCGCACGCGAACTGCGCCTTAAAAAATTTAGCTTCCCGCTGTTTTGTTTTTTGTATTGTTCTCTAAAGCCTCAGACAAAAGCCACATTAAAAAAAAATAGAATTGTAAAGCGATCCAGCTGGATGCTGTGTATGTTAGGTATATCCGGCACCCGCATGACGGACAAATGAGAAAATAATTTCTAAAAAAAAAAACAAACAAAAAAAGGCTCATTAAAAGCCAAATTCTAAAAATAAAAAATAATACAAAACAATTTGCAATTCAAAGTTCTAGAGGAAGGTGAGCTACTCGTATGACTGCAAACGGGGGAATTCATTTAAATGTATATAGTAACTTATGCTAGAGGGCAGTTTTCTAGTTACTTGACTAACTTTGTACAACTTTAAGCCGGGCTTGAACCGAACCGACTTTCCGATTACTGTGAACCGAAACTCATTAAGGTATTAAAGCTGAACCTGTACCTGTTACGAACCAATCAACCTACTGCCCAGCCACTTTATCCCTTGTTGGTGTTGGACGACGGAGTGTTACAATTGGCAGGAAAACTTAATGAAAAGATCTACAAAAGAGTTAATAATTAGCTTTTAAGCCCCCACCCCACATTAGCCTCTGTTTTTTAAGATCCTCCACTCTAATGTGGAGTATCAGAACCAAAACCTGAAAGACTAATGGAAATGGGTAAGACCTATAAAAAAATCAATGGGTGTATCGTTTCATAACAACATTCCCGGGAACGAAAATGGTTGACGAACTAGTAGGACCAGAACCCCATTGTGGCATAGGTCAACATATTATTAGGTAACTCCTTAGAAAAGAAGAGATTACGCTTAGAACAGCCTCCTGGGTAAACACCAAGGGCTTGAGACAAGCAAAAGTATTAATTTTGAACCACAAGCCTAAAAGGTTCCCGAAATTGATTCAACAAGGAAAGAATGCACTCAGTATCCTCACAGGGCTTTACACGGGCCACTGTAGGCTGCGTGGTCACCTGTTCAAGTTGGAAATAAAACAATCATCCAACTATGCAGATTCTGTGAAGAGAAGGATGAGTCCCCCGAACATGTATTAGCACACTGCGATGTTCTGGCGAGGCGCAGATTCAACAGATTTGGGGAACACAGCTTGAACCCCAACAAGATTAGTTGCCTAGAGCACACGAAAGTCCTGGCATTCGTGCAGGAAATTGGACTGCTAGGGGAGTTGTAACTCAGTGGGGGGACACAATAGACCAAGACCGGTCGCGGTGCATTATACTCCCAACAACAAATAATCATAATAATACTAATAATCGTCTTCGGGTGCTACAAACTCATTTCGAACCTGAACATTTACAACTTTGGAGGTAGTTTGGCCACTGTTTAAGTCGTTTAATGCCTTGATTTTCTGCCTGTCAGTTTCACATTCTGTCCCAGTGTTCATTGGTTACCCTTTATATTCATTTATTTTGCGGCTACTTCTTTGACTACCCTCGTATACACACTCATAATTACACTTTGTTTACCGTTTCCCATTTCAAAAACTCTAGCGCTTTCGATTTTTTTACACACACTTTTTTTTGTAGTTATTTTGCCGTTGTTTTTCTCTTCCCCCCTTTATGTTTTTAATGTATGTTTCAACGTGTTTGGCCGGTTTTGCGGTTCGAACTTCGAATCAATAAATTTACGTAAAATAACAAAAACAAATTCCTACACCCTGGGCTTCGTCATCATTATCAACGGGATCGTCTGAGCATGATTATGCTGTTATTTTTGTTTTTCTTTTCTGCCTGGGACAGTTTTTTAAGTTATGAAATGTTTTGCCTTGATTTTTTTGTTTTTGTTATTAGCAATTTTGATGTTTCATAATGTAACCTGCGCAAATCAACGCAGGTTATTGAACTGCCCCCTTCCACACATATCGACGTATCTGAGAAGTTCCGCCCATATTAGTGGTTGGCCAAGCTGCTGGACAGCTTTATGGGGGCATTCTTGATTTTTTTTTCTTTTGTGAATTAAATTTAAAGTTTAAAATAGTTTTAGTGAATGTTTCCTTGAAGAAAAGAATTTATATGGGGGAAGTTGCCCAAATGAATCATAACTTTGATGGTGGTTGAAGATTTATGCTGTAGCTGCTGATTTAGAGGTGCATTTGGTTCCTGGTTGGACAAGTTCTTTGGCAATTTTTCGGGGAACGATAGTTGGGAAATTGTAGAAACACAATTTGATGCTATGTTTCTATGCTTCTCAAATTCAAAGTCAATTTTGAAATAGTTCTTCAAAACATTCTTCAGTTTGATATTTTGTAGGTAATCGTGCTATACTTACTCTTTTTAAAGTTTTTATTCTTGGGGTTCCATTAGATACTACGATGGTACTTTCCAAATTTGACTTACTTATACTTATAATGATAAAATAGAGTGTTTCTATGGTGCTAAGGCCACCTCTGATACGTGGTTGGTGGAAGATATATCAAGTTAAGCATCTGACATCATTCCTGCCCTCATTCCTGGAAACATTTCCTCTAATCAAAATTGATTTCCTCAACATTTCGTATGATAACCTTTCTTCAAAACTTTTTCTTTTTCATTTTCGGCCTTTTAAGCTCTGTTTGAAAAATCGATTTTCAAAAAACAAACATTATTCTTACAAAAAAAAAACACAAGCGATGACCCATGGTCGCAAGGAATAAAGTTTGCTCGTCTTGCCAATCCCCCCCCTGCTAGAGGCCGGCCTCTACAGTTTCTCAGCTTTCCCATATTTCACTTTTAATTAACATTATTTTATGCATTAACTGCAATTGCTGTCAGATTAATCATTTTCGCTGGAAGGTTCATAAATTATCCGAGCTGAGAGATCTAAAGTGTTTAAATCTACATGTGCACACTTCGAATGTGACTTTGACAACACCCGCTGGAGAGGGTTTCTCGTAGTGTTCCATTGTGTCAGGGTCTGGATCATAAATGCGATAAGCCGAAATCTGAGTAAATTGAGTAACTTGTTTATTTTTGTTTCATATTTAAACGAAAACATATTAAAGTCGTTTTGCATTTTGCACACGTTTTGTGGTCAATATCCAACCAACAGGTTTATGTGAAGCTGCTAACGGTAATTTGTAAGCTGAGCCCTGGGCGGGGGGGGTGGAGAGGAGCGAGCTGCCATTTCATTATGCAAACAGCGTAAAATTGTAAAACTTGGAATGCAATTGAAAAGAAACTGAAAACAAAACAGATCAAGGTGCAAAGAGTCGGACACCCGAACCCCTAAACTTGGTGGTACCTTCTGGCTCTCTTTGTGTTTTTTTTCCTAGTGCCGGATTTGGAATTGATTAACACCTTCAACTGACGTCACCGACGTGTGTCATCAGTAGAAGTAGAATATATGCCAAAAGTCTTTACGCTTCGCTAGGCAAGAAGAATACTTAATGAGTCTGGGCCAAAGTGGAGCACTTGCCCAACGCGCTCCATGGCGGCTTTTGAAATGCATTTCGTTTGTGCAACGAAAGTGCCTCTCATCACACGCATTGTTGCCTAATCCCTGTTTCTGTTTCTGTTTCTTCTCCTACTCCACAGATGTCTTACCTGTACTCCACATTCGGGCAGCTGGTTAGCGTGCACTGCAAATCAACTGCTACGGTGGGCGGAGCCGTGCCGGTGAATCAGTGCAAGCATAATCTCTTGGGCTATGGCTATGACAGACTGCAGACATTCTCCGATGCACAACTGGAGGCTCTGGATCCATATCAGCATGATGCCAATGAGTTGAGTAAGTATATATCTATATGGAGCGTGGGAGCAAACATTTCCGCAAGACGTGCTGAACTCTTAACCCAGCTACGTGATATTGATATCTGCCCCTTCGTATCTTTTCCGCAGTTTGGTCTTCCATCATGCGGGAGCATCCCAGTGCCACTTTGATAACCACGCGCAAACCTCTGCCCACACCACCAGCCTCCTCTTTGATTATACTCAGCCACAAGCAGTCGCAGTCGTCGGAGCCTGCTCAGAATCCGCTCTTCGATAGTCAGGGCAACGAGCAGAAGCATACATATGCCATGGACATGGATATGGCCTATGGTTATGGTCAGTCACAGTCCAGCAGCAGCAGCAGTGAGCTACCCCTGGCTGCTGCCCTGACAGCTGAGCCGCCCAAAAGCTATCTAACTGGCCCTCTGGTCATACGTGTACGTACCGATGGCTCACCCGTGGAGGAGGATCAACATCGTCCCCTACCAGGTGATGATGATTTGGACATTTTTCGCTCGCGCCCCAATAGACATCGTAAAATAGCCACCATTAGTGCATTGAAGCAACAGCACTTTGCCACCATTCTGCAGCGAGATCTGCAGCCACCCCATGAGGTTATACGTCGCGAGTTTCGGCAGACCCTGCCACGTCTAGCAGGTGGCTACTACTATGGCCCCCAGGCGTAATTCATGTGGTCTTAAGCTAGCTTTTAAGTAAGAGTGTGATATACTAATGAGTGAATGATTTGTTCTAGTACTGTAAGACGTTTTACTCTGTTTCTGATTAATTTAATTTATTCGTGTGTGCATTAGCCCCTAAGCTGAAATGGAGATTCTTGAATAAAACACAAAAAATACGGAAAAAAAAGCCCCAACATTGTCAACGCTTGCGAAAACACCCCAGAGACCGGTTTGTTAATAATACTTTATGCATAATGAAAGTCACATCTTCCAATCCAGTTCCTTGTGGGCTGGTGGCTACGCGCGAAAGTCTTATTAACCCACATCAAGTTGAAAATTGAACAATGGAAATACGCAAAAAGTTCGCAAACCCGTTTTTTGGGGTGCACTTAAACAATTAGAAGTTAATGGCACCAAGTTGGTTAGAATTACGGTTTAAAATGCCTAGATGTATTCATTTCCGACCATATTAACTAAATATTCTTGTTGTTTCTCAGTCTGTTTCTTTGCAAACTCTCTCAGTTTTAAAGCTATCGAGTGGATAATGGGTTCAAGTATAAAGTTGTCCTGTGTATAAATGATAGCTGGCAAATCCGGCTCACAAATCTGACACTCAAACAAACAAAGCCCAGCTAATTGTGCACCTGATGCCCATCAATTACAATTTTATGAATAATGTACAACAATTACACAATATTTTTAATTGACTTGAACTGGCACTTGGAAAAAGGCTCGCAACGAAGGCATTAAAATCAACAGAAAAAAAAGCATTAACAAAAGCAGGTAATGATGAGGGGTATTCCTAAAAGCGATTTAGAATTGATTTAAATTTTGTTAACGGCTGGCAGTGTGACCAGCTTGCTGATCTACTATTATCGCAAACTCAAACCAAGGCGCAAAAGAACAAGCAGAGAGTGAAAAAACTTAGTTTCTAAGCTTCTTAAGCTACAGAATATGTAGTTTCGTTAAGTCTTTTAGTATGACACTTACTTCCTCACGCAGCAGTGAACAGCTGACAGGCGAAATCCAAATCCAAATCACATTTAGAAATACCACAGATACTTCCTGTGCTTTGCCCAGGCCAACACAATAAGCCCTGAGCAGCGGTCACACTGGCACGCGCTAGTACCAGCTGCTTCGATTCACTTATCGATTGGGCAGACCAGCCGCGATATGTTTTTCGGTGGGGTGACCAAATTCCTAATGCCATTAAAAAAATAAATAAAAATAGAAATACAGAAACGAGCAGACCAAGTGTGCCAGACCGAACCACAGCTAAGGACAGAAACAAGCGCAACGATATGGTAACTATCTCGACTAATCTGATCTCTTTCTGGACGAAATTTGAAATGACGCATCTGAAAATCACACAACAAAGTGAATCACGCACGCACAGAGACTTGCGTAAAATCATCTGGCGGCAGGGTGTCTAGCGATATGGGAATTAATTAACATTTTTGGAGAACGGGGCTTCCCCTGCAAAGACTGTCACAGAAACCTACTCACACATCCTCTCTTAATCGTGATTTTCAGTCGATCGTCATGTCCGACGAAGAGTCTTTTGTTATACTGGGCAGCTCGCCTTTCCCCTCGCTCTGTCCCGATGGCAATACACTGCTCCATGATGCACTGGATAACAAGGGGGAGAATGGACAAGTGGAAGTCGCTGGGCCCGCCAGTCTGAGCAATTTAAGCGCCAGTCAAGAGCACTCGCAACCGACTTCAAACCATGTCAGCGAGAGCCATTTGCCCAGCACTTTGCCCACCAGCGGAACGCCAGAGCCGAAATCTTTGGCCACCAGTTTTCTATTGGGCGAAGTGAATAGCGACGTCTTAAAGGTGAGTGTTTCCGTAAATTGATGAAGTTCATTCGTATATTAAATTTGTTCCTCACAGAACAGCGTCTATTCGCAATTTCCCAGCCTTTGCTCGATGCAGGCCTGTGCCGAGGATGTGGTCAAACTGCAAAACATGATGACCGAGTATCTGGCCTTGAAGCGTAAGTGTGGGGTTTGCATTACAAGAACAACATATTTTCAATCTCTTACATTGTAATTAGAAACTCTGGATAAGGTCAATCACACTATGCAGGACTATTTCAAAATCACCCAGGAATGGCGCAAAGAGGCAGCCACACGGGAGCAACAATATCAAAATCAATTGCAACAATGTCAGGAACAGATTGAAAAACTGCAGGAAGAAAATCAAAAATTGAAAAACGATTGGGAAACGAATCTAGTGCAAATTCGCATGGTGGAGGATATACGACAAAAGGAACAGGATGATTTAAGACAATGTGTGTCGGAGAAAACTTCGCTAATACAGAATATGCGTGTGGAGATTGACAAACTACAACAATTGCAATTGGTAGGTGCACGAATTGGTTATATGTGAGGAATATCTATTATAGAATAGGAAGAACTAATTACTTGCGTTTGAAGGCTAGAATTCTCCATTAGTAAATTATCTTAAGGTCGAAGAAAGAGTTAAACTCAGTTTTTTATCCTGTTGATGAAGCGTTAGTCGAAGAGTTCCAGTAAATTAATCTAGCTAGACTCGACTCGACCTATAATTAGAAAAAAGTACGAGACACGTAAACAATTATCACTTATCTGAACACAAACCTAGGGGACTCCAACTAAAACAATATTTACGAATTGATAATGCTGCATCTGCTGCGCTGCACCTTCATACAGATTCCAAGTACTCCATGTGTTCATTGTAGCGGATTTGACTAATCTTCTTTTGCTTTGTTCTTTTCCACCAGCATTCATTTGAGTATGTACCTGCGGAGGGTGAATCCGAAAATAAAGGAGTGCAGGATTCCCTGGAGTATGTGAAACGCGATGAACATGACCGGCAAGTAAAGGAGTTGAGACGTGAAATGTCTGTGTTATTGGCTGAAAATTTGGAAACCAAGGACATGGTGAGTGTTTTGTACTGCCGCCAAATCATAATCCAAATTTTAATTGTCTTTTGATTTGTAGAAAAAGACCTACGTAGACGAGATTGACTGCCTGAAGGTGAACCTAACCAGTGCCCAGGAGCTGATTGATAAAATGCAACACGATGTCAACGACCTAAAAGCCAGGGATGCCCTCAAACAGGAAGAGATAATGCATTTGCAGACACAAAATGAAATCTATCGTCGTGACTTTGAAATGGAACGTGCAGATCGTGAGAAAAACGCTGGTGAAAAGGAACAATATCTGTTGGACTTACGGGCACTACAGCGTCGCAATCAGGATCTAATCGAGTCACTGGATGAGGCGCGTAAGGGCAACAAAACGCCTTTGTCGATGTCATCGTCGTTAAGCTCGAGCCGGAGTAGCCTACGAGAAGAGCAGAGACCCGTAAGAGTAGGCTTTTAATCTTTAAATTAAATATCACGTAATATTAATATGCGTCTTTACCTGTTGCAGGTGTTGGATCCTACTGGAGCTGCTGCACCAACCACGGCCAGTCTATTGCGCTGTCCCATTTGCTCAAAGTCTTTTGCAGCCCTGAACGTGCTGCAGAGTCATGTTAACGAGTGTTTGGACAAGAACTAAACTCTATTATTTTGCTCGTAGTATACAATTTGTGCGTAAGCTTACATTATTCTATCATTATTTACAAGTAACATAAACAAATTAAATATGGATACAAGTTGAACTCAAAGTTTGCTTTGAATGGGCGGCATTTCCAGAGACCAAACTCTGTGCACTTCCTGGCTGGCCACCAGATTATTGAGAACGTTTAGATCTGCGCGGGTGAGAAATTTAGTTAAAACGTGATATGGAAAAGCGGTCCCATGCTCACCATTAGTTCTGGCAAACTCCTGCAACGTTAATCGAATATCACAAATGGGAATGGCTGTATTCATATTGGGATATACCACATCATCAACCTTTATGTTGGATACACACACACCGAGGATGTAACCGTTGTTATCAAACATGGGACCGCCGCTTTGACCTGCCTGTACGCTGCCATCCGACATAATCGCACCTATATCACACTTGATTATGCGGCCTTGGAAGATCGATGGATTGAAGTCATATTTGAAGTTGAAATTTACATAATACGGAAAGCCCGCATTGTACACCGTTTGGCCGAAGGTGGCGCGATTGCGAGCCAAGCGTACACAATAACGTTCCGGCAAGTCAGCGGGAGCCGTAAGCAAAGCCAAGTCATAAGGACGTTTCTCGTCAGGATTACGCCAAATGACATCCGCTTGGAATTCACGATCCACAGCGCGACAGTGTACCTTGGCATTGAGCTGGTAAAGGAGTTAAATTGTGAAGCAAATCAAATAGTTAAAAGCCAAATGGTTACCTGTCCCACCACATGAGCGCAGGTGAGTATGAAATGTTTGTTGTAAACTTTAATAAAAGTGCCTGTACCCTGTTGACCTGCGGTTTCAATGACCACTATGGTGCGCTCCCCTGTAAAACAATTAAAATTACATCAATTAAATAACCACCTAGCCTTGAACTCACATGCGAAATTAGAGGGCTCCCTTTGTAGATTATAGGTGGTAATGGACATGCCCAGCTGCTCCATGAAATTCTTCAACAAATAACCAAAGTTGGCCACCAACGTAAGGTTGACATTCTCCTGCTGCCTTTGGAAAGAGGTACATATCACTATGCCTATCAGGCGCCTGTAAATATAATCTTCTTAGGAACTTCCTGTTCAATCCTTTACCTCCCTTGCTTACAACTTATTATTAAACACCGCCGAACCTTCGCAGCCCAAAGGCAATGCATTGGACAAGGCAAACAAGCAGCCACTCCGTCCCATCACATTGGACACCTTTCCTATGCTCACGGTCTTGTAAAAGTTCTCCAAGCCAAAGGGTGAGCACATCACCAGCACATCGTCCAGTGTATGTATGGCCTGCAGGTAACGCAAATAGTTGCCTATGTGCTCCAGAAATCGCTTAAAAGATTCCGGTTCTGTTGAGGGCCTCATGCTGAGCACCACAAAGCTGGAGCGTAGGACCTCATTCTCATCTTGGCTTTCGGCATCGAGCAGAATTTTGTGAAGATTACGGGATACTTCGGAGGCACAAAAGAGGTACAAAGGTCGAGCCGTATACCTTGTAAGTATGTGGCTTTGTCTGGAGCTGCCAGCATTGGTGGGGCTAACAATTGGCTGTAACCGACGTTTTTGTTGATCAAAGGTCACCAGATAATTCAGCGAGCGTAGATAGCGGCCCGGCCGACTGTCCTCATCTTGGGCATTGACCAGCTGGCATTGTTGCAGGGTGTGCAAGATGTCGGATCCAATTCCTTTGTCCTCCTGTCCGTTGGCCCTGACGTAGGCTTGTAGAAGGCTGCCAGAGCTTATGATGATTTCATTGTTGATTATTATGGCCGATTGCTTGATACCCGGCGGATTGGTCACCTCAATGAGGGCATGGCGTATCTTTAACAACATTTTTAGTAGTGGTATAACAGGTTAAGAATCATAGCCAGGTTGAGGATCTGGAAAAGATTCAATTGCGCTTTGTTTTGTTAATTAGAGATGAGCACTGTTTGGGCAGTGCTGCCCAGCTGTTTGAAAAAGGCCCCGCCGCTCCCATCTCTAAGTAAAATCTACAGTGCTGTGGACTCGGCTGGTCACACTCAGTTCATTGGCGCACTTTTTTAATTTTCCCCTTTAAAGTTTGCCTAAATTAGAAGAGAACAGCTAACAGGGGCACACAATCTTAACATTTTACTTCAGATGATTTGCGGCAAGCAAAATACCCTTTGATGCAGTACTAGCTCTAAAAAAGCTAAAAGTAATTCAAGTTCCAGTTAGCTTGCCACCCACTCACTTAACATTCTGCCCAACACTGCTGTCATTTGCCGTTTTTAACGGTTACTTCCCATCAATTTCAAATTCAAACCAACGCTTTGTCCTTCTGGGTTAGTTTAGTTTATTCTGTATGCATATTTTGTATAATTTGTGTTATTATGGTTAATCATACATAAATAAATCAAATTATGCTCTTTTATTCACAATATATGTATGTATGTTAGGTAATTTGCTGGTTAATTTGTGTCTCCAACACCATAAAATATATAAATATTTTCAAACTCAACATTTCGCTCAACATTCATTTTGTTTGCTTGCATATTTCGTGTCAATTATTGTAGCTAAGTCAATTTCCAATGTTTTACTTGAAAACCATATATCAAAATATGTTTCAATTAGTTATTCCACATGCTTGGCATCATTTCTTTTCCTCATATAAGTAGTAAACTTTGTTTTTGTTTTGTTTTTCATTTGGTATGGTTCCAGTTCCAACTTGATGGTTTTTGGGGGGTTTTTGTATTTACAGCAATTGAGATATAATAAAATGTTTCGCTACAGTTTAAGTCATAAATAAATGTTTTTTGTTTCAATTTCAATTCGTTACGTTTCGATTTTTTTCACTATCATTTTTTTTTACAATAGACGCGTGTATTTTTGTGTGTGTGTGTGTTATCAGTCGTTTTTCATTTAGTTTACATGAATGTGCAAGAAATGATCAATTTTTGTAAATAATTCTCTTTTCGATTTTCGTATATTTGGGTTACGCAGAATTGTAGTTTCTAAATTGACACAGATAATTTAAGATCACAAAGCGTAGACAACAGAAGGAACTCAAAAACAATGGAAAATGTTTTCAAGGTTTGTAAATATATATATTTTATACAATAATTACATGAATATACATACTTTGTTAATAATATATATATATATAGATATATATAGAGAGAGTTTGTATATAAATATGTTAGGTTAGGTTTTCCTTTTTGTTGTTGTTTGGTTTCGAATGCAGACTTTAAAGTATTTACCATAAAAAATTGATTCTTGTTGCAGACACCAAAAGAGTTGTTTGATATTACACAATAATAATTGTTCGATTACAAATGCAAAGACATACCATAAATAAGTACACATCTTGGATTGTAAATAGAGAGAATCATTATGTAAATGGCCCCCGCCGGGGCTCTGCTTTTGACAGCTCGTCTGGCCGGGGAGTAGGGTGTGCTAGGGTCATGTCTTAGTTCATAGCGATACGATTACGATACAATACCATATGTGATAAGAGCTTATGCTTAGGGGAAGATTAGAGACAGTTACGGTGTTCTTGTGTGTGTGTTTGCGTGTGTGTGTTTGAGTGTGCCTTCCGCGGAATTAAATTCCAGGGACTTTTCTCCGTTTGGGAATAGGAATACATACTCTATACATAGTTGATGTCTGTCTGTCTGTCTGTGTGTAAAAGTGTCCGATTGGCTGACATTGGATCAGTCAAACTTTACCAATTGAAAACAAATCCGCAGTTACCCTCAAATTTACTTCTTGCTCTTGCGCTTCTTTTGCTCCTCCGCCCCGCCAGCCTTGGCCACAGCCGAGGCGGCTGTATTCAATAGATTCATGTTCGGCTTGACGGTGCCCTTCTTCAGTGTAGCCGGCTGCTGTGGTGTGGCTTGGGTGATATTATTGTTGGATGCGGCGGCGGCGGAGCTGGTCACCTGAGTTGTGGTAGCATTTGCCGGAGTGGCGGGCGTTTCATCCAAAAAGAGTGGATTCTTCACCTCCATTTCACCAGTGGGCGCCAGACCAGGACACTCATAGACCGTATAGTCACCCTCCTCGTTGTCATCGTCACTCTCCACATCGGAGAGACCACAACTGCCATCGGTGGCCTGGCAGTTCTCCATGGCGATGATCTGTTGCTTCTGATGTTGATAGTGATACATTTGAGCGCTTTGCGCCAGTTTACGATCACCCGAAGGTGAGACATCCTTATTGGGTCCGGTTACGCCATAGGCCGGATAATCCACATCTGCAGCAGCCTTGTTGCGATTGTGGAACCTAGTTGGATGAGTAGAGAGCAAACAGAGAACAATGTTTGGTTAGAAAAAGTAAGCTAACAGCAGAACAACTGTCAATGTAGGCTCCCAAAGTGACTTAACACTCTGTAAGTGACTTTGGGTCATATTTTTCATTAGAACTCCCGAGAAGGTATCTAGCCCAAGACCTGCACAGCAGGTACACACACTACCCGCTGCACCACCGAACATTTGAGAAAATAAATTCAAAAGAATTTCACTTACCAGGTTACACCCAAGGCCAGCAATCCCACAGTCACCGCCGCACTCACTCCCGCTATCAAAGCCACAATATACACGCCCATTTCGCTGTTCATGCCCAGATGCTGACGCAGCACAATTTGCTCTCCAGGCTCACCTTGGATCATTGTCAATGGCGGCGGCGGCGGCGATTTGCTTTGCTTCTGCAGTTTATCAATTAATGCATTGATGTCATGAGGACTCTGATTTGGTAGATTCACACCAGCCACAGCTGCTGCAGCAGCAGATTGGGGATTGATGCGATGAAAGTTGGCATTGGCTGCATCCAATAATTTGGGAGGTTCAACGGGCACGGGAGCCGGTACCGGAGTGGCCACCTTAGTGCGTGCCGTGGCCGCGGCCGTTTCGGGTGTGGGCTCCGCGGGAGCATACTCTTCGTAATCGTCAAGTGCCCGAGAATCCAGCTCGCCCGAAGGATCCGTGGGATTGTCGAAGAAGCGCGCATCACTGGGACCCACAGCAAAGGGTATACGCTCTCTCAGCACACTGTTCCGATTGATTTGATCCAAGCGCGGCAAATTGGGCAAATACACCGGCTGCTGGACATCGGGCACTGTATCCAGTGGACTGCCATAGGCGGCCTCGGCCTCAACATTGTCATATTGGTCATATTGCTGATTCTCCAGGTTATTGCCATACTCATCCTCGGCCTCGCGCTGCACCTGAAGTTCCTGTTGCCGCTGGCGATAGCGCTCCCGCTCCAACAGCTGACGCTGGCGATCCATTTTCAGGTTGATCTCGTGCAGCTGCTGATCGAATTGCTGCTGCAATCGGCGACGAGCATGCTGCTCCATCATTTGGGCCAAAAAGGCATACTCCTGCTCATACTGGGGATCCAAGCCGCCCACCGGCTGCTGCTGTATGGGACGACGACGAAGTCCTGGAACAGAAGGCGATTGATTAATTACGTGAGAACTGGCCGAGACTGCGTGTCAGCAGTCAAAAATAGAACAAAAAACCCAAAATAGAGCAGCAAATCAAAAAAATAAAAAAGGATTCATGGCACAAGGCGCCTTCGAAATAGACAAACAAAAGTCCATTTAATTGCCGAAGGTTAAAAATAGACCAATTACCAGCAATCGGAGCACGCAAACCGAAGCCAACCACCGACTGGGCGGCCTGTGACGTGCTTGGAAAACTTTATTACCATTCGTGTTGTTGCTTTGCCTCGTTAGTGGCGCCTGCAACGCCAAAAAGTGGGAAGGACGAGTCTGTTTTGGGCAAAACATTACGAACAGGTTATACCCTTATTTTGGAAAAAAGAATATCCAATGGGAAACTTAGTATTTGGCTTCTGGAAACAACGGTAAGCCAAGTGAGTATCAAGGCCCCAAATGCTTATTTCATAGAATACAATAGAACAAAAAGAACCGGCAAAACGACTTGGAGGGCATCGAACACTCCTCGCTAAGGCAATGATTCGGTTAATTGGTTAACAGCGGCTTTTAATCACAAAATTATAAGCAAAGCATTTAGCTAGCTTGGCAATAGAAGTCAAAACTACAAGAATCTATGCCCATCTCTGTACAAACTCTAAATGGTATAAGCCGAAAGTTGTTACTTTTGACAAACCGCTGAGTTTCGTTATATTTTCCCGATACAAATTCAAAATTAACTTATTTTCGGGTGCAGTTATCAAGCACTCGCCTTATGTTCTCTCCTTATACTCTCCTTATGTTAATTAACAGACCATTAACATTAATTGGAACATTTCAACATTATGTTTGCATACAGCTCATTTTTTATAACCTTTTTAAAACTGAAATTTGTCATTCGAACGAAAAGGTTTCCCAAAAACTGGGCACATATTTTGGTTTAACATCTAGAATCACCAACAACAACAAAACAAACAAGAAAGTAGAGAGCTAACTTTTATATGCACAAAACTGGACAAATGATCATCCCATCACTTCCAATTGAATATGTCTAAGAGGTAAGAACCATACAACTTCGAAACTGTGAGAGATATGACGTCCTTTCTTCATTACAAGGGAGCCAATTTGATCTGCCTGTAAGTAAAAGAATCGTCTATGCCCAAGGCGCTCTTAAGTATGCTATGCAAAATGTAAGTGATATGCATTGGCTTTTCGACTACCCCCCCCAAGCCAAAAGGGTATTCCAAAACACAAACTGCACATACACATACACATAGAGGCAGCGACAAACTGCTTACGTATAAACTGGAGCAAGAGTTCCCACCCCTCCCACACCTGTGTGAAAATACATGTACCTACCCACCCACCCGCATCTATCTCTCAGGACACTGCCCACAGTCGCTGCAATTCACTTGTATTTGGCACCCCGAAGGGGGCCCGAAGTCAAAGTGCGCGTGGGTGTTTTGGTGTGATTCGTGAATATTTGATACTCGATGTACATTCGTATATCCGTGTATACCATATAGAATATACACCGAATACACAAAACGAAGTGGGTGTAGGTGTAGCGGGCGGGTTTGGAAGAAGAGGTCTTCCTTCCTGCGCCATTCACGACGCACACACCAAAACTTAAAACTACTTACAGTACGTATGTTTGGGTGTGTGTGTCAGTGTGTGCTATTTTTAGGCATACCTGGGTAAACGGACGTTTCGCAGTGACCCAAAAGGCTGCACAAGACGGCTGCAATCAGGGCACAGATAAAAATGGTGATGGCCATATTGCACCTGTACCTGGGTACTTCACAATTGTTCAATGGATTGGCACTTGTGCTTGGCTTGGCTTCTTCAACAATTTCTGCTAACCATGCACAGTAGTTGCCATATGGCCGGTGCCCTTTCAGACGTCGACGACGACAGAGTTTATTGATTTTCACTCTCGCACACACACACACACGCGCTCACGTACACGCAGCTGGTGGTTGCTCCCTATTTTTGCACTCTCTGCACTTATAGGTAACGCTTGGATTTCGCGTGGGAGTGCAATATTTTTGTCACAGTTCTCAAACAAACAATCAAATTTGTGGACTCAGTTGAGTTAAATACACATCCACACTGTCCTTTCGCTTGGCCCAAATGTCAAATGCTGCAGTTTTCTTTCAAATTGCAATCGAATGGAATGAGTGTGGGCGAGTGGATGCGCCCAGTGTACCGTTGCCGTGGACGTATACCGTTATACTGAATGAGCCTGGCGGCGCCAAAGTACGAAGCTGTGACGCAAATGTTATGTCCGCCCCCGCACTGTTAAATGTTGCGGGCAGCTTTTTTGTTGGGGGGGCACGGCCCGACGCCTGCGCGTTGCTGGGAAAAAATAAAACAAAATACAAAAAAAAGCTCAGCACGTCCCAACTGGGTTTCCTTGAATCAACATTCGCATTCATGAAAAAGCCGAAGTCAGATTGGACCTGCTGCCAGCTAGCAGGTGGCCGGTGATTACACATACACATTACCGCCGCCCGCCCGCACTCCCGCCCACATTCGGCGAAGCTTTTGCAAGGGACATGCGCTGAACCAGTTTTGCTTTGGGATAGGGCACATTTTATATTTATCAATGAAATTTTCAAGCCGAACGCATTTTCTTGGAGGCGGAGGAGAGGCCGGAGAGCAGGAGAAGGTGTGTGGGTGGAGTAGGGTAATTGTGTTGATCTGGATGATGGCATATGCAGATTATGTCCAAAGTTGGTAAACACATTTTTTTATTAACTAGAAAAAAGTAACTCAGCTCCTTGGGGACTTGGTGTACATGAATTTCTTTGCTTGGGGCAAGTTAATACAGTGGAGATAAGGGATAAGAGATAAATTCTCTTACATTATACTCCTCGCAGTTGCTGAAATTCTTGTAAAATATGATTTAATATTCACTTGCAAGCTTAGGTGAAGCATAAATGGCTCCTTGTTGAAAGACCACTTGACAACAAAGGGAAGGGGACTGCTAACAGTTTGCATCTGAACATATTGAGTAAGTTTCACCTTAACTTAACTAATTTTATAAAATTGAGTGGTTCTAATAGTCCAAATAGGTTTAGATCAGCGGTTAACAAAGACTTTAAGTCGGTAGTTCTGGTATAAATATTCTTTATACGATATCTTGGAGTATTCCTACTCAAAATCTCTTCCGTTGCTTAATTTTAAACAGGTCTTAATGAATTTTCAACCTTGTTTATATTCTTATTAAAACTTAAATGGTTGTACAAATAGAATTTTTATTAATGAAATTGCAAATCTAGTAAAATTAATGATGTAGCATAATTCATAAATACCCAAGTTACAAACATCTAAGAAAGAGAAAGTTTACTTTATGGGGTGTTCACAGTCTCTTAAACTTAACTTTAAGGAATATTCTTAGGCAAAGCTTTGAAGCTTTGAAAGCAAAGCTGAGTTTCAAACCATAAAAAATCCTTAAAATGTCACTGCATACCTTTTCTCATTATTTTGTAAGCCTTTTTGTAAACTAAACTGCCAAAATCTGTTAATAGAAATGCTATTGTGGGGTTTATTTACGGATTTTCTAATTTCTTGTTTCAGTTTAAAAATTCAAATGGCGCCACTTAATATACCGGAATGTTCGTAGTGGGTTACAGTGGGTAGGGTTTTTATGTTTACCCCAAACGGCCACACTATTTCTTACTGAGTCATTTGGTACAAAGGAAAAACCATATAAACAAATAAAATGGCTGCATTAAAAGGTAATCAAATGCTTAATAAAACTATAATTAACTTTTAAACACATTGTCTATCCCTCAACTCACCCCTTCGCTACATCCCTTCGGCCTGACGTCGTCTGGGGCTACAACAACAACAAAACGCAGCGTAAGTTTCCACCCCCGCCTTTGAGTCTGAAATTACGAACGTTTTTTCTTTTTGCAGTCTCATAATTTGCGCATTTCTCACCTGCCTGGGCATGACCTTTCTGATTTTGGCCTGTGCCGTGCCTCAGGAAAAAATCTTCTATCCCTTCTTTGTATTGCTTTTCTATGCGCTGTCCGTGCTGCCCGTTTTCATTGCCAAGAGAACCACACCGGGAAATGAGACAAACAACAAGACGGAATTTGCTCTATTCCTTACAGCGGGCATGGTGCTAAGCGCATTTGCCCTGCCCATTGTTCTGGCTCACTCCCATGTGGTAAGTACAGAGCGTAGCTGAGATAAGAATGGCTGGGAGGCTGAACGACTTCTCTTGTCTTTGGCAGATCACTTGGACCGCTAGTGTACTGACGATCATAGGCAATATTATCAACTATGTCACAATGTTTGGCTATGCCATGCGAGATGATAGCTTCGATGCGCCCTATGGAGGCATGTTCTAGATGTAAGATTAATCTCAGCTACATATATGTATCAAATGTATTCAAATTAAACGTACAGACCACAAATATACCGATATTAGTAAATAACTATCAAAGAATATGACTTCACATAGATGGCGCATTTGCAGAAGGGAAAGCTTTTCAAATAACGTTCTATAATTACCGATGGGTCTGCTCATTTTAAAGTTGTTTAAAACCATCTAATCCAAGATTTTTTCGACTATGTTATTAATTTTGTAATTAAATTCACAATTGCGCCCCACAAAACAAGCTGTGCCATCTAGTTTTCTTTGTATTTATTCCGCTGACTTAGCATTAGAGTGACCAGAGCGCTCTTGTGGCAGGTGTAGCTTCACTTTGAAGGTATTTTAAAGTTAGCCTCTCAAGGCCCCACTAATTGGCATTTCAATTTAAAATAATTAAGCAAAATGTCTGGAGCTATACCCAAAGATCCAGATCAGCTAAAAAATATAAATGAATTAAAAGAGCATGAGGAGGAGGAAGAAGAAGCATGGGTAACTTCAGAGGAAGAGGAAGCCACAGATGAATGGGATCTGTCCAGCGAGGATGAGGAGACTGATACGGATACAGACTTAGCAGTAGAACTGCTGGAGGATCCTGTGTCCACAGAGCCCTCTGAGAAAGCTAATCCACACAAATTTCCCTTTAGACTCAAACAAAACAAATCGGGGTAAGCGCGCAGATGTGCAATTGGGATGTGCAATCACTGGAATCACTTTTATCTCTTCCAGAAACATTCTTACCGTGCACCACACTGTAGAGGAGGCGGGTCAACAGCTGCGCATAGCTCTGGCCGCCTGCTGCTTCAATGAGCAGAGCAACAAATTGCTGGTCATAGACAAGAGGTAAGGGCGATCAGAGATTTGGTATATGTGCTTACAATCCATCCTTTCTAATTCTAGGGGGAACATTTTTGTCTTTGACTTTGTGAGCAAACGCTATTGGCGCTTGAATTTCCGCCTGCCCAAGGCACGTCTCATAAGTCCTTCCCCCCTGAATCGAAGCGACTATCTGGTGGGGAATAAACAGGGCCAGGTATTCATCGTAGATGTGGATAACTCCCGCCTGGTTGTGCAAAATGAAGTGTGCCAGTCGGCCTACGACGAATGCAGCTGGAGCAATCGCTGGCAGAGCTCCCAGGGCGCTAATACCTTGCTAAGATTTGGCACAGAGGCTGTGCTCATGAATCTACACTCGCTGCAGATTACTCACCGGCTGGAATTTGATCAGTCACGCTATGCCTTGAAGTTTGCCAGCTATCTGCCCAATTCGGATCAATTCTTTACCTGTTTTACCAATGATACGCTGCATATTTGGTCCTCGCACACTTTAAATGTGCTGAGAATGGCTCATCCCTTGAAGGCCAGAGATCGTAGGCTACGCTTAGGCCAGGACACCATACCAGCGTTTACTTTACACGAGAGTGAGGAAAGTGAAGACTTCGAATGTCAGTATAATGATTTCGCAGATGGTTATCTGCTAAGCTATTGCTTCACTCCCGATGGCAATAAATTTGGAGTCAGCTGCTTGGATGGTTATTTGCTAATGCTCAGCTCGAGCAGTTTCGATTTGGACAAGTTGTACCGCCTAAAGGATTTCATACTCAAGCAAATGGCTTTTCTGCCTCTGCCCAAGGAACGCATTCTATTTGGCATAACCACCAGGAATCAAGCCATCATGTTGGACTTGTTAAACACGGCTCACAAATTGATTATTCAAAAAGAACAGGCTCACAGTTTGAGCCTGAGTCGCGATGGTAAGCTGCTGTCGGTTCTAAGCAAATGTGGTGAGGTGAATGTTTGGTCCACTTGTCGTTTATACAACACCCTGCAAACACAGACCCACTGCCTCAGCTTAATAAAAACGGCCCTTAAGCAGCAGCGACCGACCACCAAAGCCTTGCCCTGCCTTAATCAGGACTTGAAGCATCTACTCAAACCTTCGCGTCTCAAGGCCATGTTGAAAGAGTTTGGTTGCTATCCGGAGAAGTACAGATTCCTGATCTGGTCCCGCCTTCTGGAGTTGCCCTGCAATGGTCCACAATTCCAGGCTTTGCTGAAGCTGGGCTCACCTTTAAAGCTGCAAAGTCAGGCCAGAAATTTACAAATCCGTCAAGATGCTTTGAGACGTGCCGTTTTAAAGATCTGGAGCTGCTTGAGTCAGTGGTGTCAGGTCTTGGCCTATGCCCAGTTTATGCCGCAACTCATCTATCCATTTGTCAAGCAATTGCCCAAGAATGGTTTGGTTACTTTCGAGCTATTGGTCACGCTCATGCTGAATCATTTTCATTTATGGTTTGAATTCCATCCTCTGCCTCCCTCCAACTATTTGGCTCTGTGCGAGAATCTCCTACAAGTGGAAGACCCGCATCTTTGCAAGTTTTACAAGTCTATGCAAATAGAGCCCAAGGATTATGCTTGGTCCCTGCTCTGCAATGTATTTTCAGAGGTCTTGGATGAGTCTCAGTGGTTGATACTGTGGGATCATATTATGACGGAACCTCCCTATTTCCTTGTGTTCATATTGGTGGCCTATAATCTGGTACATCGTGAGTTACTCCTACGCCTGCCCGATCATAAGTCGATAGTCTGGTTCTTTCATGAACAAAATCCGGTTGACCTGAGCAAATTACTTAAACGAGCTCGCCAGCTAATGGCCAAGTGTTCAGCCTCCATGCATCCCAAGCGATTTATACCACCCTTGACACCCATACCCAGGGGTGTGTATCCCAAATTTCTGAAATATCCCAGCGAATGGATAGCTCAGCAGGAGGAGCAGACTGTGGCCTTGATCAAACAGCATCAGGATATTGATGCACGCATACGCCATTTGGAACTGCAGGAAGTAAGGACACTAGAGCGCTTGGAAAATGGCCTCAAACAGGAGGAGCACACACGTCGACTCAAGGAAATGGAGAAACTCTATCAGGACACCATTCAGCGTGAAGAGGAGCGTCTCAGCTGCTCGCGCAAAATGCTGCTAACCTATCAGATGGAGGTGAGGCAGCGAAAAAGTGAGGTCATCAGCCAGCTGCAGGAATCCGAGCAAAGGCGCAAAGTTTTAGAAATGGAAAAGGATATAGATCTCTTGATGCACAGCATCGAAAGGGAAAGGCGGCGTCACAATCAACAGCTGCAGCTGGCCGAGGATGAGATCAAAAATCAAGAAATGGAACTGCTGGCTCAAAGATACTACACAGACACCGCAGAAGAGCCTCTGGCTAGAAAGTATTACGAAAATATACAGAAATTGTGCAGAGAAAGGGATCAGATGCAACTTAAGCTAAGAGAGGTGAGTGTGTAGGTAAGGTTCAAATTCTTGCTGTTATAATAGCATTTACCTCTCTTTCAGATGACCCGGGAACAGTATCAACAGCCCACAGTATCGAGAAATCTCAACAGCCCACAGTTTTCAGAGATTGAACGCTCCATTTGGGAGATTCAACGCGAGTTTACGGAAATCATCAGCACCGACACTGACCGGAGAACATGAAGGCAATATTGTGTTGTTTGAAAGATAAATATGTAAGCTTTTGTACCTCATTTTTGTTTTATATGACCTCTAAAGTAAAGTTCCCATATTTTTGTGGGAAATGGCAAACCATTCGGAACCGAAACTGTGCCGAATATCGGTTCTCGCATACCGGTACACAAGAGACTAATAAGACCGATCCCGCTAGAGGTTGTAATTCTAAGTTTTAGTCAGTTCTTTTTGGTATACGGTTCCCGTACTGATTCAGGTATATTTTGCTGCTTCGAAGTGCTTGGAAGCTCTAGAGTCTTGTTATTTAAATCAATCTCGTTTGTTTTAAAGGTAGGAGAACCTTGTACACTTTTTAGTTACCAAAAGCTGATCTCGTTAACGACTTTTTATAGAGAATTGTGTTTAGATTATAAAACCTATGCTAATGTAGCTGCTATTTAGGTGGTTTAAGCTGGTGGTGCACAGTTTGAGCCACGCTTACAACTACTTAATATTAATTAAGTTAACAGTTTCTAACATTACATATAAATCACTGTTTATCCGTACTAAAGCTACTCGTTGCAGACGAAGGCACTACAATCTTGGGCACATTGATGACCAGGTGTATGGCTGAGGAAGGTATCTGTAGCTGATTGGCCAGCGCTGCAAGAAAACGAAATTAATTTCTCTTCTACTGCTTTGTATCGTCCCCCCCACTTACCACCCGTAAGATTGTTATTCCTGTCCTTCTCTTTCAGTTCCCTCTTCAGTCGGGCAATTCTTTCTCGCAGTGCCTGATTCTCTTGCTGCAGCTGGGCATTCTGTTGATGCAAATCCTTATGTTCCTTTCGAATTTTGTTGCGATATTTTTTGGCTGCAGCACGACGTCGTTCCATGCAGTCCTCATCACGATTGGGTTTGATGGTTAAGGAATTTGGTGGTGGTGTAAAGTGGCGTTTGTTTTTGTTGTTATGGTGTATAATGGCCTTGAGACGCTCTTTGATGGGCAATTGGGAGGTGGGCGTTAGACTAGCGCTGCTGGGCTCGGGTGCAGGTGTAGGCGGTGTCACTAGCAGAGGAGCGGGGGTTTTGGCGGCCACTGTACTGGGTTTGGGCAGTATGAAAGGGCGTACCGTCTGCACGGGAATGGTATTAAAGGAGGGCTTAAGAACTTTGGGGGCATCTGGTGTGGCCAAGGGCAGTATGTAGGCAATGACCTGGGGCTGTATTAACTGTAAAGGCGGTGGACCTTCTAGTGGAAGGGCTGTTCTAGTGTTGGTGTTGGCCAGCAACTGTTCTACATCCAAAGGACTGGTACTTTCTCCACCCGTAGCCGAAGACGCCACCACTGGCTCCAGGGGATATACTTGGGGCGTGTGCAGCGAATCGCCCTCATTTGTATGTGTGGTGGCCTCTGCACAGGTAGGCGTGCCACTTACATTCTGTTCGGCCGCTCGCTGGAAACCCAAATCAAAGGGATTAACATGCTGCAGATCCTCAAAGAGACCCACTTCATCACAGTTTTTGATAAGTCGTGTGGGTGTGGGTGTTTGATCTGCAGCAAATAGGTTCTCTGACTTCTGCAGTGAGAGATCCAGAGAAATGTGGCGTGACGAAGTGGACTGCACGTCCTTCTGCCCAAAGTAGGCCACATCCACATTGTCATCCGGGGTTTTGGTCTCGGCAAAGTCAGCAAACGAGACACTGGATAATTCAGTTAGGTCAGCAGATTCAGCTTCCATGGCTAAGAAGACATAGTTATATTAAATTTAACATACTAAAGACCAGCTGACTATGTTGATGTCACACAGTGTGACCGTTCACCGCAAACTGCCAGAGTTAACAGCCCTGTTAACAAATTTAAATTCAAACGGAAGTGGCTTGCAGTGGTTCGTTGTTCTTTTTTATTCAATTTTAAAAGTTTTTAAGCCTCCCAAACTTTTGGGTGGTAGCCAGTTTCGTCAGCGGTGTAGGTAACCTTCACCGGTTTGCCATTGGGTGCAATGTATTCGTATTCACCATGGACTACCCAGGTGTCATGTTCCTTAAGCACTCCCTCCTGCACCGCTTTGATATGATTGTCCAGCTCGAAGTTGTACTTGAAGTCCAAAACATTCACCTCACTATCGAGTTTCAGCACATTGGCAGCTTTATCGTCATCGGCATAGACCAAAGCCATAAGGCAGGCAAGGACAATCTGTGATAAAAATAAGAATTGAACATTCTTCATTTATTTATTTGTAATTCTACTTACCAAAAACTTCATGTTGCTTTAGGGAAGTGCAAAACAAATCTAACTAAGCTGAAAGAGATGCGTTGCTTATATGTGAAAGTCTCGCCGAAATTGCAACTAGTTCGACCACTGATAAAATTATAAATCTTTAGATAACTGGATTCAAGAGGCTCGAAACAATAGACACAATATTTGATATTTGTTAAGTATTGTTTATGAAGGAACTTATCTGATCTAAAGATACTAAAAAGGAGAATTTAATTGATGTTCATTATCAAACAGAATTTGCATAATTTGTAGATAACTCTCCTAACCGCTACTGATGCCGTTTGAAACTTGTTTAGACTGCTGACCTTGAGTCCAGTTTTGCATTATCAAATTTAAATTTGGCGGCCACCTTATTTGGAGCTGTTAACGTAAACACAACTCGGTGAGACTTTTTAATGTATACCTCAGACGGTCACACTGTACACGTGTTTGTGGAATTGTTACCTTCTCTTAGCCATGGCCAGCGATTCTGGCAGTGATTACGAGGTCGAGTCCTTCTTCAAACCCAAGCGCGTGCGGCTCACTGTCAACGATGATTCGGCGGATCTCTTGGGTAACTTTGATGACCAGAAACGCAAAGAGATTTTCGAGGGCACCTATAAAGACCCAGAGGTACCACAGAATCCCAGTGATTCAGAGGAAGAAGAGGAGAATAAATCAGAATCAGAGGAAGAGGAGGAGGACGACCAACCAGCTGGCCATTTGACCAGTGAACAACTGTCCAACCTATTGCGTGGCGCCTCCAAAACCAACAGACACGTTTTATATGTGACAAATCTCAACTTTGAGTCCGGCAAAGAGGATCTGGAGACACACTTTGCATCAGCCGGCACTGTCAAATCCATACGCATACCAAAAAAACGCCGCGGAGGATTTGCCTTTGTGGAGATGGCGGATTTGGTTAGTTTCCAGCGTGGCTTCCAGCTGCACAACTCGGAACTCCAGGGCCGCCACATTAAAGTACAAATCTCCGAGGGAGGTAAAAAGAAATCGGCCAACAAAAAGAATATTCTGAAACAGAAAAATCGCAAGCTGGCCGAGATGCGCAACGAGCAGAAGACATTCACCAAGAGCGGCAAGTTCTACGATAAGGATCTGAAGAAGGAGAAGGCCAAGGAGTTGTTGGCACGCAAACGTTGGCGAAAACCGGCAGCAAAGGCCAATAAATAAATTGTTTCTTTCTTTTTAACAAAACTTATAATTGAGTCAACAATTGGGGAAGTGGAAACTATTTCCAGCGTACGATATAAAAGTTACGTTTGCCCACCCTCAGCAGGGAGACACCATTGCGCAGTATGTGTATGCCTGTGGTTAGGACTTCAGCTATGTTCTGGACCCGCTTTTGGTTCACATAGAAGCCACCGGCATTGATGATGCGCACGGCATCGTCTGGAGAAGGAAAGGAAGTTAGGCACTAGTCGTAAGTAAAGGGAGGAAGTTCTTACTTTCAGTTGGAAAACACTTGGCTTTCAAAGCCAGCTCTAGAATGGACATGCCTGGCTCACTCAGCATGTCCACAAGGGTGGCTCCCTGAAAGGTTTGCTTGATCTCTGCATAGTTCAGCTCGGCCAAACCCTCTACATTTCCCTTATACAAGGCATTGGTCACCCGTTCCGCTTGCTTGAGACCAAGTTCTGGAAATAAGACGGTAAGTCAGAGTATCTATATACTTGTCCACACACTTACCGCCATGCACCAGCAGTGTGACATCTTCAGCCAACAGCGTCTGTGCCTTGCGCTTCTCTGGCTCTTTGACATGCTCTCGCATCAGTTGCTCCACCTCGGGCAAAGGAATAAATGTAAACAATTTCAATAGCTTCTCCACCTCAGAGTCTGGCATGCGCAGGAAAAACTGATACAAGGCAAACGGCGAAGTCTTATCCGCATCCAGCCACACCGCATTTCCGGCCGATTTGCCAAACTTATCGCCCTCCTCATTGGTCACTATGGGCAGGGTGAGGCCAAACACTTGCTTTTCCCGTTCCACGCGACTAATGAGCTCGTGTCCCGTCATCAGATTACCCATTTGATCGGAGCCACCCATTTGAAAGCAACAATTGTGTTTGCGCAGCAAATGCAACCAATCGTAGGCCTGGAATATTTGATAAGTGAACTCTGTGAAGCTCATGCCATCCTCCGATTCCAGCCTGGATTGCACAGAGGAGCGGGAAAGCATGGAGCCCATGCGAAAATGCCGGCCCATGTTGGCCACAAAGTCGATTAGCTGTAGATTCGCATACCATTCGGCATTGTTGACTATTCTGGGGGCGGGAGCAACAGTTAACCTAGGACAGTTGCAGCAGGCAACAGCAGCTTACGTGAGTGCTGGTAGTTGGTTCTTAGCCTGGTTCCACAGGCACTCCTCGTGGTTTTTGAACACTCGCTCTAACTGCTGCTCTATGGCCTTAAGATTCGTCTCGATCACTGATTCGCCCAGCTGATTGCGCTCCGTCTTCCGTCCACTGGGATCACCAATAAGGCCAGTGGCTCCACCAACTAAGGCAATGGGTTTGTGACCCGCACGCTGACAGTGAAGCAGACCCATTATCACCAGCAGATTGCCCACATGCAGGCTATCGGCAGTGGGATCAAAGCCGGCATAGATGCTCTGTTGGCCAGTGGTGAGCAAATGCTTTATTTTGGGTCTGTAGGAGAGGAAGTTTTCATTCACAAATTCGAGGAAATAAGTCGAAAGATCAACTTACGCCGCAGTGTCCGGAAAAATGCTTTGAAAGAAACCACGATCCGTCAGCTCCAGTAGGTTTTTCTGAGTGAGGTAACGTCGGAGGTTAAGGTTGGCAACGCGGCAAAGCGGCCTAAGCAGGCGCAGTCTTGAAGGAAACATTTTAAATCTTAATTCTAACTTTTACATCATATGTTCGGTGGTGGGACCGTAATGGGTATGCGCAATAATGCCAACTAGGTACAAATCCGTCTCGTGAGCTGGTGAGCCGTTTACATGCCCATCTCTAAAAGAGAAATTGACATTTAGCAGTCTGCTAATGCACTACCCAAGTGCTGTCAGGCGCGCTCTAGTCTCAAGAAGTTGCGCCTCTACGACTGTACTCTGCGCTGCTCCTATCGTTTCGCCTCAGTTCTGTTTTTGTTTTAAAAAAAAGGTGTTCTTGGCGTCGGCAACGCGCGCGTCTGTACAAATACAGAAGAAGCCAATAAGTGTAATTAACAATAATTAAATGTGCGTTGCGCGTGTGCCGTCTCTCGCATAAACTAATAGAAATTCAAAGGCGTGACGGAGTCTAGGATTAAGAATGCGAAAGTCTTGAGTTGTGTTTGGCTTGGCCGCTGCTTCAGTTGTAAGTTTTGTGTTGTGTGGAAGGAGGGGGGGCAACAGCTATAAATAACCATATGCAAAGCTATTTCGACTGGGTCTCTGTCAAGTGTCGCGCCTCACAGCATTAAAACAACAACTAGAAAAACGTATCAAGTGCAATTTTCATTTTGGGCCCGACGATTACGAAACTGGGAAGCGGTGGGGTGGGGTGGGGCGCCGCGTACTTAGCATACGATGGGCCGCCCAACGTAAAGCAAATTGCGTGTGCGAAGGTGTATTTCATGGCTATCGATTTAGTTAGGGGGTGTTTTTTATTTGTTGGTCTCTACCGGCAAATGAATCATTCCCTTCGGGGCTGATTTTTCGGTGTGAAATCAATAAAAAACTCATTACGCATAACTTCCTTTTTTTGAGTTTGCTTAAATTAGATAATGCGATGGGCAAATTGTGTTATCAGGAAAGCAAGCAGATACAACTGCAGATAGAGATATACACACACACACACACACACAGATACAGCAACGCCCCTGACGAAATTTGAGTTGGTAGTTTTCCAGCTGTTGCTAAAAACAGGATGCAGCGACAGATGTTTCTCAAGGCTCTCCTCCAGTTTTGTGAAGTGTCTACAAGTACAGCCTCACCACACGCACTCAACAACAATGGGGGCAGGGGCAGCAAGTGGTTCACATTTCTTTCTAGCCTCGCAGCTGATGATGATGACTGACCCACTTAAAGTAACGCGGATCACATAAACAGAACGCGAAAAACAAAACCTCAGCTCATGACGATTTAGTTGGCCTTCCTTTTGCCTAAGCTTTTGTTCTCTATAGTTTCTCTTCTTACCCAGCCATTGTATGCATTTGTGTGTACATATGTCTGTGTGCTGCAATTATGTATGTGCATAAAGAACTAAATACTTTTGCTCACACACCACACAAACTGATAATGAATTTTAAACTTGAGCCTGATTAGAGAGCTGCCGCTGCTTCCGCTGATAATACAACTTGGGCTATAGTTGTCAATGAAAAATTCACAACTAATACTGCTTAATCATTGAGTGATACAGCCAACCAATGTAGGAGCCGATAAGGCGGTTTAATGACCCTTCAACCTTGATTGAAAACCTTAAAGAAAGTAAGATCAAAAGAAGTCCAAGCCTTTAAAACTGTAAAAGGAGACATATTACATCTTCTTTGATGGATAATACTATGATTTCCAAGATGCAACTAGGCTAGATGGCTCGCAACTAGACGTTCTAAGCACTTCGTCGCACTCTCTGACTATAATATTTTCCATAATTCTCATTGGGTAATTCAAACACGCAGCTTTCCCTCATCTTTGTCGTGGATGACCTGGGAATAGTCTTCGAATCCACCCTCAACTTGAATCAACAAGTCTTGACAGCTCTAGGCTTTATAAATCGAAACCCTATGGTTAGAATGCCCGAAAATGTGGCATAAAGTCCAGTTATTGAGTTATCAGATTGACATTTGGGAGAGATAATGCTTAGACTACATCATAAATATCTATTTTATGGGTTCTTTTTAATATATACTATAGATGAGATCGGTGCAAGATCCATTTTTCAAAAGATTACGACATATGTAAGCATGCTTTGACTTCAAATCGGCATATAAAACCTCTACTCTATTAAACTTTTCTATATTTTCAATTCAATCTCTTTTTAACGTTTGTGATTTTGAGTTATTAAACCCTGAAAAATCTGAATTTATGCCACATTCTGAGTGGAAAATGTGCACTATTTTAAAAGTTTCCTTCAAAACGAAGCAAAATCGATTGACTATAATAAAAATTTAATAATCATTGGATTTTCATGGCTCCTTGTGCAAATATAGAACAGCTTGGCTGGCATCCCTGCTCTTAATCGCACCTCCAATGTCTTCCATAATCGTAGCCAGCTGAAGGTTATTAAAATTTTATAAGAAAAAGCAAAAAGAAAATGATGATTTTCATTTAATATAACAAATCTCTGTCGGTTATTGAACTTGACGACACTTGCTGCCTGACCTTGCGCGTCTTATGCACATTGCGATTGTGTAAAATTGTGTATATATATTATTTCAGACAGAAAAGAAAGCTGACAGCTTGACCAAGACCAGGGTCGATGGAAGTCAGCAGGAAAAAAGGGCAGCAGTAGCTGTTCTTTTTTTTTCTTCTTTGAGCGAGAGAAATTCCAAACGGCCCACGTTGGGATTTATCAATGGAATGGTAAATTAACGCCCACACACAAATGTTGGAGGTTCCTTAGGCACATATACATATATGTGTGTGTATGTATGTATTTAAATACAATTGCACATTTGTGATAAACAAAATGGGAAGGAAAAGCGTAGCAATGTGATTTCCTCGAACTTTGCAGCTGTTTTGTTTGTTTTCTTTTTAAGAAATTTATGTAAAAATAATAAACATTCAGAGCAGTGGGGGCGTCCCACACTCTCCTACATACATATATTCGGGTTTACAATGGATGTTTTATCATAAAATCCTCATAACTCTGACCGAAAAGCAAACACATGATGTGAGTTAATTGTTTTGGCTTTAATTGCATTTGATATCTCCATAAATTGTTCTGGGCCCACAACAGAAATGGCAAAACTGGAATATACACATGTTTTCGTACACATATCGCATACAACGAGGGGGGAATAGTTCAAATAGTCAATAAAATCCATTTGCTGAAAACTTGAGGCAGTCGTCTCTGTGCTGTTTGAGTTTGGGAATATAATTTGTGTGGTTTCGCCTTGTCTGGTTTTTGCTATTATTATTTTTATCTATATCGGATCTGGTTTGTATATTTTTGTAAATACGCTGCAATTGAAAAATTAGGGCTCTGTGAAATGTGGGAAGATAAAAGGAGCGGATATAGAAAAGAAATATGGGTATGGTACAAGTGAAATAAGTTTATGTTATTGGTTAAGCAGGCTATAAGAGAAGGTCTGCTCAGAAAACCAGCGAAATCCCTTCTTTTTTTTTGAATTTTGGTCATCATTTCCTACTAGTAAATCAAGAATTTAAGTGGGTTTGAAACCGGAAACACAACCGAATCCGTATATAAACATGAAACCATTAAAATTTCCAATTTTTTGGGAACCTATTTCCAAGAATCTATATTTTTGGCACCAAAAACAACTTTATCATCAAGGCGTTACCTTCTCGACTCGGTTGTATCACTTTAATTTAAGATTTCCCTTACCCAATATTCCAGAAGTGGAAGTAAGCAGGGCTGCTCGCTCACTTGTGTGTACCAAAAGCACGGGGCACAAATGGTTAAGATGCTGTGGCTTTTACCACTCTATGGACTAAGCCAGGGGTGTCCAACTGCACCTAATGCTCGCGCAGGAACTAACACAAGTAACAAAGTTTGTGCGTGTGTGCTTGTGGCTGTCTGTAGCACACGGCAATAACAAAATCAACGCTGCAGACAGCGCTCACTTCAATAACGGCCTAGTCGAGTCTAATACTTTTCTATAAACATAATTTGACCCTGAAAAATGATCTGTATAGCCTTTTGAAGGGTCTACTTTTGCTTTGGCGAGGGTAATTTTGCGATTATATTTATAAATTTTGATAATGCAGTCGATATGCAATATATTATTATCATAAAATTCTAAAAACCTTAACCAATCGATGCGAAAACTTCTCCAATTTGTAATCAGCCCTTCATTCTCACAATTATTCGATGCGTTCTTACAAATTCTGTTTACACTTCCGTGTCTACTTATCAAATTTCTATTGTTTACATACGCAAATTGCGCATCGAGTCCGTTTCCTAGTTCTAGTTTGTAGCGTATGCCTTCTGGTCGCCTACACTCAGTTTAATCTTCAAATCGAATAATTCCATTTTGCAAAATAATCGAAGCAAACGGCAGCGCAGCGCAGACCCACACAGTCCAATGGACGTCATTGCCTCAAGAATGATTATAAACTTAATTGAAATTAATTAGACGGGGTCAGGCTCAGTGAAAAGTGTGACATTCTTCATGCATTTATGTGTACAATAGAAAACGCACAGCGTTTCAGCGTTTCACTCTAGGCGGGGCCATTGAACCAGCCGAACAAGTTGTGCCGCTGCAGCCAGTCCACTCCAGGCCTGGCTTTATCAGTGTGCACCCCCGAAAAAAACCCATTCGACTGCGCTACCATAAAAGAGCAGACCACAAAAGCCAGGTCGGTCTTCTTATTGGTCTATTCGTGACTCAGAAATGGAGCTCCACATGTACACATGTATTGGAAATTGGGCAGCGAAGCGTGCCAGAAGTTGTTGCCTGCTGCAACACTAAAGCCACAATGCAGAACAAACACAAACTTTTGTTTCAGTAAACAAAAAGTCTGCCCAGTGTGCGGAACAATCGAGCACCGCGCAACGTTTATCAGAAATAAGTAATAAAAAAAGGCTTTGTTTATTTGCAGTGAAACATTTGCCTGGCTGCCATGATGCGTTACTCGGAAATCTCGCGTGATTTGTCCACGGATAATCTGCGCTATACGGAGGTGAGTTTATGGGACATGTACAATAAATGGCCACTGATTGGTGTTCTATGTTTCAGTTGAGCAGAAAACCCTCATCCGACTACAATGGTGGCTATAATGGACAGGCAACATATGGGGTTTACAAGCAGAGCTCGCCACCACAACAGTTGCAGCGTCAGATTAAGCAGCGCAGTCCACCAAATGGCAATGCACATACCATGGCCTGTCTGAGGGATAAGGATAAGGCACACAGGGAGCTACACATGGAGCCCAGTTTGTTGAATCAATCCGCCAGCAAAACGTTAAACATCAAGAGCAACCGACGCAAGAACTCCATAGGTTGTCTGACCAGCTTCTCCTCGTCACCAGATTCGCCGGGTTGTTACTACAGCATGGCGTAAGTGTTCTCAACCTAAAATCTCTCCTTCCTTGACTCAGTTTTCTGTACTATTTTCCTACAGTACAACCGCCGCGTTGCCGTCCAAATCGCAAAGCCTGCCAGCACATGGCTCTATCAAGCAACTGGATTCGGTTATTTTAAGCGCACTACGTGTACCCGCCGATATTTTGGCCAATCAAATCACCTTGCTAGACTTCCCCGTCTTTGCCACGATTCAACCGGATGAGCTTAGCAGCTGTGCCTGGACCAAAAAGGACAAGCATGTGGTCACACCAAACATAGTGGCGTTTACCAAGCGTTTCAATCACACCAGCTTTTGGACAGTGCAGGAGATTTTAAATGGCGAACAGCCCAAGCAGCGTGCCGAGATTATGACACATTTTATCAAGGTAAGTGGGAAAAGTTTGGAATTTGCCTAGATAATGTGTTTCCATGGTTTCTTTAGGTGGCCAAAAAACTGCACGAGCTGAATAATCTGCATTCGCTGTTCGCCATAGTCTCCGCCATGCAGAGTGCCAGTGTTTATCGCTTGAACAAAACCTGGGCCTGTCTCTCCAAAAAGGATCGTCAAAGCTTCGAACGCCTCAAGGACATATTCAGTGAACAGAACAATTGGGCCAATTTGCGTGCCTATTTGGAGAGTCTACGCCTGCCCTGCATACCCTATTTGGGTCTATTCCTCACCGATCTGATCTACATTGATTTGGCCCATCCCCATAAGGGGGGCCTGGAGCCGGAACAGAGACGGAACAAGATGAATAATATTTTGCGTGTCATCTCCAACTATCAGCAATCGGACTATCAGCAACTGCAACCGCATGAGACGACACAAAAGTATCTCACATCCATTAGATACATTGAAGAGCTGCAGAATATATTTGAGGAGGATCAGTACAAGTAAGCAGAAATCGTGGCTAGGTGGGATTTGTACTTTACCCATACATTTACCATTTACCATAGACGCTCCTTGAGCCTGGAACCCACCTCGCCCTCTGGCCCCAGCTCATCTAGCTGCAGCTCTAAGGAGTCTTTCAATGTGGAAGCGGTCACTCCAGCCTTGGGTTGTTTAAATCTCTCACCTGCCAAAACTATAGGCTCCATGCGCATGGCCAGCGGTACCAAATTTGTGCCAGGTCATCGAAAATGTCGCAGTCTGGGCACTAAGTAAGTAGTTGTCTCACCACAATCTCTCACTCTCTCTCTCTCTATATATATGTCACTTCTTTCGGTTTCGTTTCTTAAACTCCACCTCAAATCACTGCGTCAAATTGGACTTACACCCGGGTCTTTAATTAATCCTTAAACTGTGTCTCTCTCACCTTTTGCTTTTGACTTTTTTGTGTGTTTGATTTATTGTTGTTGTGTATTTTGCAAATCTGAAAATGCGTATGGGCATCCTAGATTTCGCAGCAGTAGCCTGCCGCGCAACTTTGCTCAAAAATGTCAATGCTGCATTGTGATGATTGCGCCGGGCATTGGCACAATCTCCAACAAGCGTTGCAGATGCCGCCGGTGAGTGCTGTAGCTAGGATTTATATACTAACTTGTATGCCCAGAAAAAGATTGTGTTTTACATTTTTATTTTGTGTTTGAAATGAAATTATGGAAATTCCTAACCAAAATTATGCATACTTTTCTGTTTAACCCATCAATTCAAACTAAAACGCCATTCTGTTATCAAATTGTTTGGCCAAAGAAAATTGAAAGATATTGTTTTGAAATCAGAGGAAGAACTACCTAAAAAGTACTACTAGGAGTGGCTTTTAAGCTACAAAAGGGTTGGGAGTATGGATTGTTTATGCTTTCCACATCCCACTCAGTTATACAGCTAGGACATGATTAGCTTAAGGGCCAGTTGCCCCGAGAAGACTGCTACCAGTCTCTATGTTTTCTTGCTTAAGTTGTAGCAAGTTGGAATGTTCATTTATCTAGGCCAGAAAGATCCAAGATTTGTTCTGTCCTAGAAGTAGTTTTTCGTTGTTTAAGAGGTAAAATGTGCTGTAGCGGATAAGACTGCGAACGCTAGTGCCACTGGTCCTAACCAGAAATAACTAAGAGGCCAGGTATACATTTGGGAGTGAGGGAGTATTGTTGTATTTGAATCAGCTTCGTATTTGTAATGGTGGTGGCCCGATCACATTCGCCATTCACACAGACTCGAGTCGATCACATGCCAAGGCTTGTGCCTAGAGAGTAAATTGCGTTTCATTCGCCAATCAGCGGTCGATGCGGGCTGGTCAGAGCTGGTTTAAGTCGTATTATTGTCGCGCACCAATACACTCTAAAGTTTTAGCCTCATCCTGCTTTAAATGCAGCCATGCAGTGGAGCAAAATGGATTAGCTTCTTTCTTCTTCCAAGTCTTTCTGCAGTTAGGGACTTCTTCAACCAGATCTTTAAATCCAGACCCTTTGATAATGTGGCGTTTCATCGAAGCCAAAGGGTGCTGCCTAAAGGCGACGGTAGTTGTTTTGAGATGTTAACTAGAGATCTAAGAGAAACAGGTTCTGCAGGAGTGTTGGTCAATCAATATCAATTATTTTCATTACTACAAAAATAAGTTTTTGCACGGACCCAAGTTGGAAATGCTTGATATAAAAACCTAAAAAAAAACCACCCATAAGACACCACAACATGCACTCTTTTGATTTTGCTTCATTTGGATGAGGGGAATCTCTCCACTACTCTCACACACACGCACATCAACAGACGGATTGTTTTGAGCCGCCTCATTTATCACCCTCAGCTTGCTCGCATGATATCTGCACTTCAAGATCCCATTATAAAACTTTAACTAACAACACTCTCCTCTTTCTCTATTTCCCCACGCAGCATCTTTGGCAAAATCGTACCACACACCTACAGCGACGGCCATCCGCAACATTTGCATTTGGAGCTGGATCCAATACAACAGCCGCGACACCATTTACTAGACGATTCAGTGCTCGAACATAGCGATGCCTTGTCCAGTGCGGATCTCACCTCACTGGAGAGTGCCGAGGGTATAATGTGCGATTTTGGGGGCAGTGATTGTGATCTAATGTCACCGGAGGCTGCGGCTGCCATGCAGGGCTGTGTACGTCGCAAGACGGTGCAGAAGGAAGGACGCAAGCCAGCGGTGGCCTCTTGGCAACGCTATTGGCTACAGATCTGGGCCAATTCATTGGTCTATTTTCCGCCCAAATCGTTCAAGGGCAGCGAACGCAGCGACTTCAAGCGGGAGCCCTGCAAAGTGTGTCCCCTGGATGGCTGGTATGCGCATGTCAGTGATAATACCAAACACAAGAACACCTTTGAGCTATACCACCGTACTCTGGGCACCGTGTACAAATTCCGCACGGATAGCCCACAAATGACGCATCTATGGACAAACGCCATTTGTAAGCTGGCCACGATGCGTGTGCCAAAACCCTTGCCAGCCAATCTGATGTCCTTTGAATGAAAGGAACACACTAAAAGAAAATCAATTCTCGAATTCTAAATGTACTCAAACCCCAACTCAACCACTTTTTTGAAACTCAAAACTCAACGAGGCAAAACATTCCCCAAAAAACACTTAAAAAAAAACGAACAAAACCGATTTGTAAACCGATTCAAATGGTATTTCAAAAGACTGACACTGGCGCAGTTGGGGTTGGACGGAATCAAACACTAATCAAGTTATATTCAACGCTTTTTGCTGTTCAATGTAAGTTTCTGTAAGCAATGTTTTTTGTATGCTCTGTATTATTGTATTATTGTTAGCTTAAGTCAATTAATTTACATTATTTTCGGGTGCCATAGATTGCCTACCACAACGAAAGCGAAAATATTGAATTGAATTGAGAATGGAAAACTACTTTGTAACAAAGAAACGAACATAGGCTTTAAATTTAAAACAGTTGTTGCACTTTAAATATATATATAAATTATGCTATGTACTTTAAGTTGCATACTATAGACATGTATTCAGAATGGTGTTGGGTGGAATTAATCATAGAAAGTTGCTCAATGTGAGAAGGTTGTTTAGTTGTTTACTCTACTTACTTCATTTGAGTACAGTTTCATACTTTTTAAAGGGTTTGCTTGGTATTTCTTGAACACCTTTTAGAGTATTAGGGATATCCCGGCAATATTCTTATGAACGATTGCATTTGAAACTAAACTTTGATTAAGAAGTGACAAGAACAAGTTCAGTTACTAGACTATTTCTACGATTTCATTTAAAAAGTCTGATAAAAAGCAAAAGAAAATAGAAAATGCATCTGATTCTGTCGCATAAGCAAAACATAGTACCAGTACTTGATCTGGGATGGCTTTTTCCTTTCTATCTACATCCAAAAGTTTGTGACTCCATCCCTTATAGTCTTTGAGATAGATGTGTTTATACAGACAGATTAAAGACATGACTATATTGACTAGGCTTTTGATGCTGAATAAAGCTTTATAGGGTCAGAAATGTTTCCTGCTTCCCATTTGATTACGGCATAATACTCTTCTGAAATGATAAAGAATTGATTCAATAAGCTTGAAAAAGGTGACCAAATTGAAACACAAACCGTCTATCTTACAGTTTTAGTTCGAAATGAATTCTTAGAGATTTCCGGGACAAACCCATAAACGATATTTCTTTAAACGATAGATCAGCACTGTTCAGTGTATTTGGAAGGCTCCATCTTGTTGCTTTTAATCAGAAAACATATCCTATACAGTTACAAATAGATTGGAAAGGGCGCTACTAATTTGAGGGATTTTAAAAGCTCTTAGGAAATTTCGGCTTATCGATGTTTTATGAGTTCGGTATATCAATTATCGATTATGCAAGTTTTTAACTTTTCTAAAATATAGAAAATACTTCCCAGTGTGCAAAACCTTTGTAAAATTAACTTTCTCGAAATTATTGCTCACTGACTCACACTGGGTGAACAACTGAACAAAAAGGAGCAAGTAATTGCTTAACTGATCAACTAAATAAGACTAAGTAAATGAAATTAATCATGTTCTACTCTTTATTGTTCACATACTCACACTGGGTGAATAACCCACTCACATGAACGACCACCCCAACACCAATAGACAATATGGCGTGAAATTGTACGAAAACGAAAGTTATGTTAACTACCATTTACGTTTGTTTTCTTCTCTTTTTTGAATTAGTTGCAAACATTTTAATTTTATATTCAACATTAAAAGAAAACTAAACCAAATTGTTGAATTTGCTGGGTTATATAAGATTCCACGCGCAGATCGTGCCAAGTGCGGGAATTTGCAATTCATTTGCCCAGCCCCCCGGGTGCTCTGCATTTCAATTAGGCTGCAGATAAATAAGAAATGGTAAGAAAACTCGCTCGAGTTGTCATTCGATTGCGAAACATGAAAGGGGCCACAACTAGTGACAGGATGGCTACTGTGATGATATTACTGTGTCTGGCTGCAGCCTGCTGTCTAGCCGGCAAGACCACCACCATGTAAGCTTATATAATCACTTACCAAGACCACTTTCACCTATCCTCCGCGCACACACACACACACACACTTGCAGAGTGCGCCACACCGACACCCTCGATCCGCAGGCGGACGGCTTTTGGGCCAACAAAACCACTTGGAATGCACGCTGGGTGAAATATTGGCGAGCCAAACGCATCTACGAGCCGGTATGGAAAAAAGTCTGGACGCCAACCATACACAACGAGTGGGTGCCGCTGCCCAATGCCGTACCCGCCGCCGACTGGCAGCCGGAAAAGAGAGACTGAATCTAGTTTTATATTTGTATTTATTTGTTTAATTAAACTCACAGTGTTTAAGTCTAGCGATAATTTAAAAAAGTGACCAAAGCGATTGGACAGGGAGAGCTTATGGGCTAAGTGACTTGGTTGTACAACTATTTACAAGGAGCTTGCATGGCAATTTGGCTGCGTAACGATCTACGCACCCGGAAACTTGAATGTAGGCGAGGTGGCAGCAGGCGCTGCAGCTGACGACTTGGCCTGAAAGTCAGCACTGGCCACGGGCTGCAATTGTGTGGGTTTGACCGCCGCATTGGTGTCATCCCGTTTCCACACCACCTTCTCTTTGTCTTTGCGGTCCCAGTCCGGTGCGGCCGCCTCATGGTGATGATGATGATCATGATGATCGGGTGCGGGGAACCACTCTGAGATGACAACGGGCTTCCAGATTTTCTTCCAGCCGGGGACCCAAATCTCTTTCCAGCCCGGCACCCATATCTGCTTCCAGGCTTCTTTCCATTCCTGCGGTTAGGTTACAAGTTATCAGTAATTGTTTGGGAATTTGAAATTTTAGTTGCACTTACCAGCTTATCGGTCCAAATTTCTTTTTTGCCTGGCTTCCAGTACTGTTTCCAGGCCTCCTTCCATTCCAGTTTCTTTTCGGGCACCCAAATTTGTTTTTTGGCTGGTTTCCAGATTTTCTTCCAGTGAGATTTCCACACTACTTTCTATATTAACAGGAAAGGCAGAAGAGCTTAGTTGGTCAAACCAAAGGAGTTTATGTGTTAAGAAAACCCACCTTCTTCCATAGATCATGGCTTGTATACTCCCAGCCTTCAGGATCCTTGCCCAAATATTTCTCACCGGGTATGCCCACCTGAAAGATGTTTGAGAAATTGAAAAGTTGGCTCAAGTTTGTGGAAACTTACTTAAATCAAGTATAAACAGTTTTGATAACACGGTAAGTACCTAAATTTCTAGATTATAAGCCATTTTGGTACTTCTTAAGTCCATTTTTATACCAGATTTGTCGTTATGCCGAAAGATCACCATAAAATATATGGAAAAAGCCATATTGAAGAAAAGTTGAGTCGTAGTATTGACCTACCTTTCTGGAATGCTGT
This sequence comes from Lordiphosa fenestrarum, assembly GCA_035044985.1. Lineage (NCBI taxonomy): Eukaryota > Metazoa > Arthropoda > Insecta > Diptera > Drosophilidae > Lordiphosa > Lordiphosa fenestrarum. Next base: position 2,582,938 of record JAWNNO010000731.1, read on the forward strand.
CTATATCCTTGAGTTAATAGTTTCCTAAGTTGAAATTTGTTCGAGTTGTTATTTAAAGACTTCACTTCACTTAAGATATAGCTCCTATCTAAGAAATTTGGTTCTTGAAGTGTTATATGTATTTGTAGTTCTAGCTTTACTTGGTGAATTCAACGGGATCTTGTCTAACTGCGTCTCAAATCGTTTCACAACTCCGCCTAATGACCCCTGTTAATAGAGCAAGCCAACCGTAAAGCTGCTGGCTAACGTGAGCGGCGAAAATACTATATAAGGCAAGAAATTTGTTGTCTTGATACCTAACAGCATCAAGGAATAATCTTCTAATGAAAACTGTGATAGTAGTGCCTCGGATACGGACCCCGTTGGACTGCAACCCACGCCAACTTTTGAGGATATGCATCTGGAGGTAAGGCACTCCAGATTCTGATGTATAGATATTGGAAGCCCTCAAGTTACAAAGCATGGTCACACTTAAGGATATGCGATGGACTAGTTAGAGTGTTCAGAGATGAAATCATTAACTAATTTACCCTGGAACATCTACAACAAAGGGTATGCTACCAAGTACGGTTTTGGGTGCAGCTTCGTAGTCAGCTAAGGACTACTAGACTATGTCATTAGCTTCTGTTGATAAGTCTTGATATTATAATATCAGTTTCATCTGTGCAAATGCCCCAGAAAAAGACGAATTCTATAATTATTGGCTCTATCTTCGATCGTGTTAGACTTTATTTAGGCCAGACACCTGCATAAAGAGAGAGTAACAACAACTATCAGTTATATTTCTTTGTGTAACAAGTTGTGCTTGTTATCAACTGGAAAAATGTTGCAGATCGGGTTTTTTGGAATATTTTGTCTAACTTTAAGTACCAAACTTAATTGATTCAAGAAATAGTATGGTTATATCAGTGTTTAAGAAATGAGAAAATTGTAAATACAAACTGCTTTAGCTTTAATTGCTTACCTTGACCAGCTCAGGAGTCCAGTATTGTTTCCAGTCAGGAACTTGAATCTCCTTCCAGGCGGGCACTAAAATCTCCTTCCAATGAGGCACCTTAAAGGGCAAGACTAATGTTAAATATGAAACAATAGCTTGGCCAAAACCCTAACCTACCCAAATTTGTTTCCAGGCAGGCACCTGTATCTCCTTCCAGCCGGGCACCTTTACCCAATGGGGCTTGTAGATCTGTAAAGCAAAAGTTTATAGTAGATTCCCTCTTTTTAGCGACTGTTCAACAACGCCTGTACCTTCTTCCACGAGGGATTCCATATTTGTTTCTTTGCCGGATTCCAGATCTTTTTCCAGCCCTCCTTCCAGGTAACCTTCTTCTTCCAATAGCCCGGATCATGATGCTCATGATGTTCATGATGCTCGTGTATATGATGTTCATGATGTTCATGGCCGAGCAGTCCAAAATCTATACGCTGCTGGGCCACACTTTGGCTACTAACTTGAGAGTCCGCTGTCTGTTGATCCACTACCGCTTTGGCCAGGCCGCCAGTAATGGCCAGAGAGAGCACAGCGAGCAGACCCAACTATGAGAGCGAAGAAATGCAATGTTAATCAATTTAATATTCTTTGTACATAAAAATATTTAAATAAGCAAAACGGGTTTCAGCCGAAGTGGGTCACTGAGTTGACTGTCCTGAGCTGAGCTCTGTTTGGCATTGTTCAAGTAAGAGTGAAATGTTACATCATTTTGGTTATGAATTTTTGAAGGCAAATTAACTTTTTTGTCTTGTATCTCAAATAAGGCCTGACCTGGGTCAAAAAAAAGCTCACTGACTCAGCCGGGATTGGTTTTATTATGCAAAACTCTCTTTATTTGGAGAATACGACAAGGTCAATGCATATTTGGTTTGCTTGTCTATTTCACAAAAAGATGTCAGCGATGGATTCAATTGCCACAGCACACACAACCCGCGCATTCCCATTCGATTATGAAATCGAAATTAGCGCCAGCAAAAAAATTATCTCATCGCCTGAACTGATTGTGCTAATTGTAAACTGATCATGTTTGTAGTTTCCGCTGGCTGGTCAGTGAAAGTCCGCGTCCCTACGAGTTTTGGAAGTTGGCTCATCAATGGATCGTGAGGGAAAAGAGCCAGTGACTGACTGCATTTCATGGGGCAATGCTAATGAAACTGTAGCGTTGTCAATTTTCTACATTGTTGACCAGCCGCCTCCTTGAATAGAGCTGCTTAAAACAAGCATTCATTGAACGTGATGTTGACTTTAAAGTGTTTGACAACTACAATGGTAAGATTTCCAGTACATCGTTTTTAAAATTAAACATTTCAGTGACAGCTTTTCGACTCGAAGCAGATTCTTTGGTTCGATGCTAACTTCCCAAAAATCTAGAAAACTCCAATTATGTAGCGGTTCGATTCAGAACCAGCTTGCAGCCTTTGTACACATAGCTGAACGATTCGGTTTGGCTTGATTTCCTGCTTTCTCTTACATCCTCTAGTCGCTTTTTTTTTTAGCAATTTCCTTTCAATTTTGTCTAAGACTCGAGCAAGCTCTTACAATGAAACTGGGTTCAAAATGTTGAGATGTTACTCAAATTGTTGTAATTCTGTCGTTGTTGCATAGTTTTGGAAGTACAATTGCTTGTTGGACAGCTAGTTAATGTTGTTTTATGATTTGAATAATAACCTGTCCAAAACATATTTTATTTTAGTTTTTATGAATTTTAGAAGACAAAAATTGTTGAGAAACATAAAAAACATTTTTTTTTAAGTTCGAAACTAAATAGCTCCTACAAAATTAACCATAAATGGGATAGTTTGAGTATTATTAACAGTTTTTATACTCTGTACCGAAGGTACATAGAGTATTATAAGTTTGTGCAAAAGTATGTAACATCCAGAAGTAAGCATCTCCGACCCCATAAAGTATATATATTCTTGATCAGCATTAACAGCCGAGTCGATATAGCCATGTCCGTCTGTCCGTCTGTCCGTCCGTCCGTCTGTCCGTCTGTCTGTCTGTCCGTATGAACGCACAGATCTCAGAGATGGTAAGAGATAGAGGTTTGACATGTATGGGACATATGCTTCTTATGTCTGCAGGCAGATCAAGTTTATTTTCAATTTTGGCCACGCCCCCTCCCGCCCCCTCAATTTAGAAAAAACGTCATATCTCCCACAGTTTTGAAGATAGATGGCTTGTTCCTTCTGGACATATTTAGTTATTAGGATAACTTATCGATCCGCCAAAGAAATGAAGAAGATCGGATGAACGGTTTTCGAGTTCGAGTTTTTGAGTCAAAAGACAAATTTTCTTGGTACAGAGTATGTTATAGTCGGGCATGACCGACTTTCTTTCTTGTTTTACTTAGCTTTAAGTCCGTATATAACATTCTGTCATATGCATTACATTTTGAATACTTTTTTGCTCTTTTTGGAATCTGAATCTTGCAAAGAAACTTCAAGGAAAAACAAACGGCAAGATAAATTCAATCTATTTATTCTTTTAATCACGATAAACAGGATATTCTTTTTCATTCGATCCATTTCGAGATCAAATGTTCATAAATTGGGAATGAGAGCGGAAAAGTATAGACTTGGGGCAATAATCATATGCTATGGTGCTGCTATGGCGATGAGATGCCATTCTATTCGTGGCCAGTGCAAGGCTGAAAGGGTGTGGGTGCGGATTCCAAACAAGACTACAAAAATGTTTCTATATCTTTGTTTTTCAGAAGCTTTAACTTAATCGGAACTATTTGCTAGTGTGTAGCTATCTTAAAGTAGGAAGATTGCTCTATGCTGTATAGAGGAAGAAAGTAAAGGAAGAGGAGGAGGAGTCGCGAATTATTCTCTAAAATGCCTAAAATGATTATTTAATAATTGTTTAATTCCATTTTTATGACATAAACGAATAAACGGGATATATTTTATGTTTTCAGGATTGTAAAAGTGATATCAAATCTTCATTTTTCGCCTCAACTCAAGAATATAATCCGGAATTAATCGGTTTTTAAAACTATTTCGAATTGAAGTAATCCCGTGCGGCTTAATTGTGTTTTTATACCCTTGCAAAGGGTATTATTTTAGTGTATATTCGTATCGTTATTTTTAGTTCCAGTTAATAAGTTTGAATCGTAAGAATTAAACAAACAAAATACCTTTGAGTTATGCATACATTTTCTGCCTGCCAACCTTAAGTAGGTTAATTTTAGTTTGTTGTTTTGTAATTTCCACAAAATGTTCATATTTAAATTTTTTTTGCCAAAATTGCCATAAATATCTAGGCCTGACAGCCAACTCCAACTCCATTAGTTCCACTTGGCACCCGCAGCATTTCATTTCACCATTCACACAATCGTTTGTACGTGTAATTACCACAATGTGTCGCTGGATCCTCATGGCTCCCGAATACCGCAAAATTGAAGTTTACTTTGGGACCAAAATATCACACTTTTATGCACTTGTTCACACCAGGGGGGAAAGAAGGAGAAAGATCAGGTCTTGTGTTGCCACCACTTTGGCCACTTTCGTAGAAACGACTGTCGCGCTGAAGATTTGGGACCTACGGTTAAATACACACAGAGCCGCCGCTCGGCTGCAACTTACTCTCGCTCTCTGTGGACCTTGAAATGTTGATAACGGTTTCATGTGTAAACAACAATAACCGAGAGAGGTGGAGCGAGAGACAGAGAGTACACAAAGAGCTTTCAAGCCGGCTTTTCTGGCTCTTCTCTCCCTCTCTTTGTTTTTATTTTGGACTTGGACGTGACTTCAGGTGCAGGCTGCTCCAAATGTTGTAATCAGCCGCCGCTTATGGCCATAAACGTTATAAATCTTCATGAAATAAAGGCGAAAACCACATTGGCGCAATGCAAATTAATAGCACGAAATGGGAAATCAACAAAAGCTGAAGTCAGCCTATTGCGTGGTCCCTTCGGATCAAGTTTGGCTTTGTGTTTTGTGTGTGTGTTTTCTTTTGGGGGGAATTCTTATTGTTAAATCGTCACCCCGAAGGTCGTCACGTTCCATATTGTTAATTAGTTGGTTTTTATGATAATTTGTAAGCGCCCTAAATCGGTGGGTTGTCATTGGGTTTGCATATTTGCAGGTGCAACAATGTGGCAACAGCTGAAGAATTCCATTATCAAGCTGCAGGCATTTCATTTGATACGATTTTATTTCCTGCAACTTTCCCAGACATGCGGAATACTTTATCAGGCGTCTGTAAATGGTTCGCTTCACTTTTCACTTGGCTGTCGAATGTAAACAGCAAAAAAAATCGAGTTAATTGCATGTTGATTTATTTCTATGTTTTCATTTGTTTCCTTTCAATGAGCAGGCGAATCGCCTGGCTACCTTGTTGGTCAGTCAGTTGCAGTTCCAGGTGGTCATGCGTGTGGGCGTTGCGTTCCACGGCACCTACTGAAACTGAAGTGGGGGAAGTCAATTGTTAAAATCAAATCAAGAAACCAGTTGAAGTGGCTACTGTTATGTAAAAGTGAGATATACTATCAGTATACGGAATGGGAAAGACAACACAAATTGTGCTTTTCCATTTAAAAGATTTCAATGAATTAGCTTACAGCCAATCCATAAGCAAAAGCTAGCTATGAAAATGGAGCAGCAGATAGTAGGAAAAGTGGCAGAGACTCTGATTGATAGGGCTTCAAACACGGAACACGAAAGAGCTAGGCATAATGGAAGTGTATACTGAACTCTGAAGCAACTCTTGGATCGCATTTCTATCGACTTCTTATTGGCTACATGAAGAAGTTTGCCACTTTGCGGCAGGATGTCAAAAAGCATTTATTTATATAGGAAATACCACTATCTATCTGATTGTATCATGGGGGGGTACTATAAAAGTATTCTCCAAGAAAAAGCTTTGATTCTAAGGGTTTTTGTGAAAGTTCTCTCAAAATAGTTTGGTTAAACCGTGACTGATGAATCTGCAGAAGTTGTAGTATCAACTAAAAGCAGAGGAGGAGAGCAGGAGGAGTGTCCTTAGGTATCTAATGTGGCTAAGACTAAGTCTCACAATATATTTATGTCAATCAGAAAAGAGTCCTAGGCTTGGTCTCAGGTCTGCAAGCCTGTTTAAGTCTCCGTTTCGTACTGGTTCAAAAGTGGTTTATATCTATTTAAGCTGTGAGTTGACAGGTTTCGAACCACTTAAAAAGAATCTATTACCAGCTTTGTTTTAAATTATCGTATCAACTTTGTCATGGAAATATAATAACTTTTGAAAAGGTTCATAAAACTGTAACACAACAGGGAAATGTTCACTTTTGGGGTGGCGGCTCCAATTAAAATGCCCAAACTGGCTGGCTGGCCATAAAAGTGCAACAGCAACAGCAACTCCACCGCCACCACAGGCCACCACACAGTGCGTAAGTTTGTCAAAGCAAAGTTGTTTGGTCAGCATTTGCCTACTTGGGTGGACAAACGGGAAGCAATGTTTTGTCAATCGGAAGTAAAAGGAAGACTTGGGCATTCAAAATGAAGCCAGTTCAGTGGCCACGGTTTGAATTAAAGCCACGCCTGCCCGGCCTCATATATTTGGTAAGAGAGTAAGTGCGAAATAACAACGCCCACACCTTGCCAACAATTTGCCAATCTATTTCGCTCAATCTCTGGCAAATTCAAATCAGACAGCCCCGGAAAAGCTTGCTCCAATTTTCGTGCCGGAACCAATTGTGGCATACACATTGACTAGATGTACTCCCTTGTGGCATCACTTGGCTGCACTTTGACTGATTACCGCCACGATACGCTTAAGATAAATAATGAAGTGATTTCAAATGATTTGTGTGCTCAAAAAGTAAAAGTGGTTCAACTGCTGTCATAAGGAGCGCAGATATGACTTTGAGCCAAGGAAGCCAGGCCAAATAAAACCACAAACAGCCATTGAAGTGGAGGAGACGCATGGCCAGGGGCGACAACGACAACTTGGTCTGGCAAATGTTGTTACGCATTTCGTTGGCGAGGCAGTCCAGTTTTGCAGCTTGGCCACTTCCTGGTGCAACTCAAGCCGTTTTATTTGTATATTAATATGAGTTGCCACACTTCCTGCCATGTAGGCAAGTCAGATCATTATAGAAACCCTTGGCCCCAAGGTCAGTAATGCTTATTTCGCAGCTCGACCCCATTTCATAGCTGACACAACGAAGCGACTGAAGGCACGAACTTGCCAAGCAATTGCACTTGTCATAGACTCACTCCGACTGCATGACTTATGTCTTTATTATGGCCCATGCAACCGTGTGCACGTCTCATTTGCATACAAAATTGCGCTGCAGTCCCAGGCAATAGACGATGACCATTTCATTTCATTTAGTTGGCGATTTTATTTTAATGAACACTTTATAAGACGTAATGGCGCCAGGGGAAAACTGGTTTACTGGGCACGTTCATTGCCCTTCTGTTTTGGTATCAAGGAAACCTCCTGGCCAAATCATCTTTCTTGGGGCGTTGGCTAACGTGCAATTGTGTTTTGTTTCACTTACCTCTCAGTCAGTCGGTCACTTAGCAGCTGGCACATGCAAAGTTAAACGCCACGTTGATTGCATAATTGCAGCAACGCCAACAATTTGTTTCCTTTTCCAACCAATGCGCCAAATGAAATGCAGTTTTGTGCTGTTGTGTGTGTGTGTGTGTTCAAAATGCCTCAAAAGACATTGGAAAGTTGAAGGTTCAATTTCAAATACAATGTGGCTCATGATTTTTGGGTCTGCTAGTCAAGTTCGTTGCCTAAGTCTTTTGTTTTTGATTCAATTTTCTAACAAACTTGTACTGAACAAACGCCAGATGGCGCCACAACAGCTTTATGGGGATAAATTGAAAGTTTATTAAAATTTATAGTCTACTTTTAGGCTTCAGCTCACATTTCTTAAAATATTTATTTGATGCTACAATTTTGGTTTTTTTTATGGCTTTTTTTTGGTTTGGGCACTAAAAATTTATAACTGAATCAATCTTTTATGATAATGGCCGAAAAAATATGCCAAAATTATGCACTTGATACCGCAAATAACAATAAAACGGTTTAAGTATATCTTAAACAGGTATGAACTGACCGAAAATTTTGAATATAGGGCCAAGTAGTCTTAAGCGAAGGCAATTCTAAGCTCAGTGTCGGCCAATTTTCTTATCAGGGTAACTTTTAGCCCTAACATTAGAACAGTGTGGTGCTTTGGAGGTCTGATTATAAGGCAAATAAGTCCAATGGAAAGTCAAGAAACTCTTCTTAAGCGGAGCTCAGGAGAATGATATCAAAGCAACCGACGCCTGCCATTTACTATGCAAGTCGCATTCCATAGAAATTGCTCAGTCTTTGCAACAATAGCGAAGGGATGAGCAAGTTAAGCGGCAGGCGGAGCTGAGAACTGCAGAAATGCTACAGCAGGAGAGCAATAGACGATATCAATTTGCTTGGCACATCTCATTCAAGACAGCTGCTGAGACAGCAGTGGAAACAGAAGCCTGGAGACAGGCTGTTGCATGAAAGGGCGGCCCAGCGGGGACAAAGAGGAGACTCAGAATGACCTTTTTTTTGCCATGCTCATTTTAAATGGCGATGGCTAGTTCTAAGTTAATTTCGTCTGCGTTGCTTTGAGAAACGCAAGTAAATACCACAAAAGGTACTCCAGGAACCGCAAAAGAAAAAGAAGAACAATGAATATGTATATGGAAATTAACCATTTAACCAGTCAACTATCCGCAGTTTCCCAGAGAAACCCCTTTCACAGTCTTAAACATTGATTTACCAGCATAATCACTTGCCAAATTATGCTGGCAAGCCTCAAATCTGTTCAATTTTCATACCCATCATCATCATCATTATTTGCAGAAAATTTCTCAATGCATTTTGCCTTCACCAACTGCAAATGCAGGCACATAAGTCGCCAATAAAACTTAATTAATTTATTGCAAAATCAAATTGTAAACGCAAATTAAATCTTAATAATTCATAGAGGCAGCCCCACATTCATGTGGTAGCTGGTTAATTTTCGTTTAAAACGAAGCTGTGAAACAAACGCCTCACTTATGCACTTCAAATTATGTGGAAGTCGAAGGCAGTTTAAGAAAAAAAAACAACAACAAAAAAGTAAAGACAAAATTCGCAAACAATTGTGCATTGTTTGGGCTACTGCGGCTGCATAACAGAAATTACAACATGCAAATATTGAGGCGGGGTGGGGCAGAGCGTACAAAAAGTTAGTCAAACGTTTAAACGATAAATGGCAAAGCAGGCTACTGGAATGGCATGACAAATACGTCATATATTGACCATTTAGCGTATCACTATGGCAGAACTGAAGGAAGTCGTAAACTGCAATTGCCATAAATCGCCGAGAGAGATATAGAGAGGGGGAGGCAGAGAGAGGGAGAGTAAGAGCGGGGGAGAAGAGGTGAGGAAGATAGTGGCCTACTAAAAATAAAACAAAACAAAAAAAAACTCTAACAATGTTTGACAATCAATCGCATTTGCATATAATGAATGGCAGCTGATGTTGAGAGAGCGTGGCCAGCGAACGGGGCGTGGCAGCAGCTGGCAACAAATAGGCCAAAAACTGAAATTTGTGTTATTAAGCTAACGGATTGTGTTGCTAAGCGATGCATAATTCGAGTACATTTTAGCATTTTTGGCTGAGAGGTATGGAACATGTTAAGGGATTATAAATGAGCTGGCACTTGAATTCAAATGGGAAATGTCACCATTTTTAGCCAATTTGAAGCCTCTCTATGCTTTGCCTCTGTCGGAAGCTTCGACAGCTTTTCTCAGTTGCCAGTGGCTACTTCTCTGATCGCCTTGCCGACCATACCACTAACATGTTTTCAATTTCTCTTTGCTCTCAAAAAGACTATACTTAAAAAGATCTTTGCAAATGTAATGTATGTACATAAACTAACTCTGTTACCGGTGGCAGCTTCTCTGCTTGCTTTGCCGACCACTGTTATTGAGCGAGCAAACACTAGAATAGGTCCTGTTTAGCTCTCTGGGGGCAGAAGATCCTCTAGAAACTCTCTTTTAAACTAAGCAACTGTTTGAATTGGTGAATCAAAGTAAAGTGGCTGGTACAAGTGACGATTTCTCATCTATGTGACAGATAAACATACAATTCAGGGCCGATTTTACAACCTCTAGATAGTTGCTATGTGACAAATGAATACAGACAATCTAAAAGATGTAAAATCGGCCTTTACTCTAACATTTATTAGTTAATGTGACAGATAGCTCCATATAAAAGAAGTGAAAATCGAATAGAAAATGGAAAATTTGTAAATGCTTTTTAATTTCCGTATTTCTTTGACTTTTTTTATATATATATATATATATGTATTTTGTCAATCAATGCATATTGAAAATTATGTAAAACAAAAACCCTTTTGTCCAGCGCATTTCAACGTCTGATAAACAAGTTCGCTGCCTGAGTCTTTTGTTTGTCAACTAATTGGACTGGTCGCCAAAGATAACAGCGCCTGAGCGCCAACGCAATCGCCGCCGCTGCCTGTCTTAATCATCTTGAGCATCTGGTACACAATTTGCCAATATCTAATTATTTTTGTGTGTGTTTTTTGGCAACGTCATGGCTCTTCCATTGTTACCTGGTGACCTTGCAACAGGTTGCATAACACCCAAATGGGCATCTGGTTGTGGCTGTGCTCCAGTTCTCTAATTTGCTTTCATTTGACCCACATATGGCGCTACTTGGTGTCACTTGGGGCGTGCAATAACCTCTCTGCGTCTGCGTCTGCGTCAGCATCAACATCATCATCATCCACTCAAGAGTGGAGTTGCAGTTTTACGCTTGGCAGGCAACAGCGCGCGCCCAGCTTTCTGCTCACGTGCTGCGGCTGGTTTTGCGGTTTCTTCTGTGTTTTGAACCTGAGCAAAACACCTAGCTGCAAGCATTCCGCCCGTTGTGGGGTAAATAAACAAAAGATTTATAACAATAAAACATTTCTCGCTTTTTGTGAATCATAAATTTTGTTTTTATTAAATTTTTTTCAATTTTTTCGCAGTTGTTGTTGTTTGTTTTTCTGTGACTTGGTTCGTTTTGTTTTGTTTTTTTGTGGACTGTTGCAATGGGATTTTGTTTTTGTTGCAATAATTAAAACAACAATAATTAACCGCTTCACTCAAATGCGTTAAGTGTTTGTTGTAGTGGTTGCTTGGCGGTATCTTTATATTGTTTGGTTAAATGTGAGTTTTGCCTGACACTTGCCTGGGTTATATAAAAAAATCAGACTTCAATTTAGGCCCGCACATCAATGAACACTTGTGATTAGCCATTGTAAACATAATTGTAATTGGAAATACCTTCAAAGAGTGTCAAGTCTCAGCGGCAATTGAAACAAAGGCACCGAGCTGTTGATGAAACCATGATATTGCGTTTGCAATTCATCTTTTAAACTGTTTTTTTTTTAAAGCCATGGAAATTGATTTGGAAACATTATTATTGTTATCTAAAGTGGCTTGACCATAGACCTTGAGTATGTTTCGTTTTCTGTTAGGCAGGTCATTGTCTGTTTTCTTGAATCAAATTTTAAAGAAACTAAGTGAGTTGTGTATGAAACTAATCAATCAACTAGACTCATTTTGAGGTGACAAAATCAACACACACAAAGATATCTCTTAAATAGACTAATGTCTGTGTCTTAGCACTGAATGCCAAGCAAGACGAATTATGTTCTTTCTTATCTTAAACAGGCTATCACTGTTGGTGTGTGATGTTTCTGTAATGTACAAGTTTTCAAGACCAAACTTATCATATTTCCGTAGGATCTTATGAGAGGAACAATTTTGAAGGTTCTGGGCAGGCGATCAGCTGAGAAACCAACTAAGCCGCCAGTTGGATATTTAACTCATAGAATTGTAAGTCACAGAAATAGGGTACTGAAACACTTTAGGTCAGGGCATATTTATTAGCAAATTTTAAGGCAACTTTTGTTTTCTCCAGCTTTAAAGAGTTGTCGCCTTGAAGTAGCGAATGGGGACATCTCAATGTTGCCCTTATCAAGCATGGTATAACGCAGAACCGGTTCGGTTTGAGCTTTCGAGCCCCTCGAGGCGGACCATGAAGCGCAACTTCAAAGCCTAAGACCTCCCGAACCAGAAAAAGGGTACGTTTCTAAAATGGACTTTCATCTCTTTCATTTTAAAGTCATATCCAGTCCAAATGGATTTCTCTTAATATCCTTTTTCTTCTCTGTGTAGAATAAGAGGTGGAGAAGAGCCCATAGATCTGAGAATAAACATCTTTGAAGCCGCTTAGGGTCTGACACTTGAACATACAGCTCAAAGAATAATTTTGGACTCAGTTAAGTTGCTTGTTTAGTCTTTCTCAGTTCTGCAGATGTCTTATTTGTACGGCCTAACATTAGGGTAAAGATTTTGTTCTCTGGTTGATAAAGCTCTTCGCTGTTAGCCTCTCTGCAATATTTCTCTAGCCACTGCCCGGTCTTGGCTATTACCCAATTCAGTTCCCTCCCATAATAATTTGCAACTAAAGTGCACCAAATTATCAGCTAACTAAAATTAATCACTTTTTACACACTCCAACAAACTTCCCCCTTTTTTTCTGCCAGCAACAAACAACCACGCCCTTAACTCATTAATCAGCTGCCTCAGCTTAATGTCCGTGTCTTCGCTTATCTTGTGGATTTGCTGAAGTACCAGACCGATGGGTCACATCATTAACCAGAGGGAAAAAAAACTGCACAACAACAGCAACACCAACAGCAAGAAATTCGCTGACGGAATGTTTGCTTGAACTCGAACTTTCGGTTTTTGGTAGTTTCGGTGTATTACCTAATCGGTAAGGCAGGCAGGCAGGCAGGCTGCCACAGGCAATTGCAAAGGCAGCAGTTGCTAACCTTATGTGGTCGACGACACACAGACACACTCAATTAAAGCAAAAGCAACATGTTGCAACGGAGCCGGCCGACCGACTGACTTCGATACCAGCACTCGTATCCCCCCAGCTGCTGCCGCTGCTGCAACTTCAACTTCAACTTGGCAACAGGAAGTCAAATGGTATTGTATTGCCGCTTATCTGGTTGGAGATGCTTCCTTGAGATTTATTTGGCAGCTGCGCGCTGGCAAAAAGGTAAACGTCATCGGATGCAGTTGACTTTGGCTCTTGGCCTCATCTTCAAATGATGGCCCGAAGTGCAAAAATACAAAAAAAAACAACAAGAAACATTGGCAATTGAATGGCCAGAGATGGCTTCTTTTATTATGGCGCTCTTATCTAACTTCCGCGTGTCGGGTAACTGAAACTTTATGAGTTGCATCTTGGGGGCTCTTGCACAAGCGAAGATGGTCGCATGGTTATGTTAAAAAGGTGCCTTGTGTACTCCAATTAAAAGCAGGTAATTTATGTGTTTTTTTGTTTAATAATTTTTATTTTTTTTGTGTTTGTTTTTTGTGGATTTCGTTCAACAAATTTTGTTTTCAATTCATATTTACACAGAGATTTCAAGGTTCATAAAAGTAAACAAAATTCAATTTTTTTCATATTTTTCATAACTTAAGACGAAAACGCGCGCATGACTAATTTGTACACTTGAGAGAGTCGGAGGAGACAGAGAAGGAGGAAGGATGAATGGATGGATGGAGGTATATGCCTTATAAATGTAAAAACCTATTAACAATTTGTCAACAATTTATTGTACACAGAGGTGTTTGCTGTTTCGAGAGAGGGGGGATGGTTGGTTGGGGTCAGTTATCAGATATCAGTGCTGTCGCATATAGCTTGCGGCTCAATTAGCTTACCCCCCTGCCGTCTAGTCCCAGCCATGGCTGTGACCATGATCATGATGTATGGGCACCCAGACCTTCTCCCACACCGGTTTCCACACCTTTTTCCATTCCTGCACCTTGACCTCCTTGACGACGGGCACTTGCACCGACTGCCATTCATCCTTCCACGCCTGACGCTTCTCGGTGGCCCAGACCTGTCGTTTTTCGGTACGCCAGATTTGTACCTTCTCCTCGACCCAGGTTTCGCGTTTCTCCTTAATCCAGATTTGTTTCTTTACGGGCTTCCAAACCTGCACCCATTCGTCTTTCCATTCCAATTTCTTGTCCTGCTTCCATTCTTGTACCTGGTGGGGAGTAAGGGTAAGGTATAGATTTTCAATACTTTTCGAATTTTTAGAAATTTTTTGAAATTAAATTTGAAAACAAAAGTTTTTAAAATGTAAATAAATTGAAAACTATTTAAAAAAAAAACATTTTAAAACTTGTCTAAGAGTTTTGAAAATGTTTGTTAAATTGTTGTAAAAGTTGTGCATAATTTCGAGTATTATTAACAAGTAAAATTTGAAAAATTCTCAAAAAAATTTCGAAATTTTTTGAAATTTTTTCGAAAATTAGTTTTTGTTTTAAATTTTTTGCGTTTTTACCTTTTCCGTGCGCCACTCCTGTTTCTTTTCGGTGCGCCATTCCTCTTTCTTTTCAGTGCGCCACTCTTGTTTCTTCTCGGTGCGCCAGACCTTTTTCCACACAGGTTTCCATACCAGCTTCTTGCGCCACAAGTCGTGACTGGTGTACTCCCAGCCTTCGTGATCCTTGCCCAAGAATTTCTCACCTGGTATGCCCATTTTTACCCATTGTGGCTCAAACATTTGCTTCCAATCGGCCACCTTTTCATCGAGGAAACAAATTAAAGCCTCTCTTCTTTCTTTCTCCCTTTTCGTTAACAGTTACCTGCACTTCCTTCCATACAGGCACTTGTATTTCCTTCCAGAAGGGCACTTGCACCTCTTTCCATACCGGCACTTGGATTTCCTTCCATACGGCCACCTTGGTGGGCACCCAAATGGGTTTGGTTATCTTTTTCCATTCGGCCACTTTGACTTCTTTCCAGGCTGGCACCTCTCTTTCCTCAATTTTCGGTTTCTTAACGATCTTCCAATCAGGCACCTTCTCCTCTTTCCACACAGGCACCTGTTGGTTTCAAATCAATCCATGCTTCTAATTGTGACTCCCAGGATGAACCTACCTTAACCTCCTTCCATATGGGCACTTGAATCTTTTTCCATTTGGTTTCCCAGGCCTCTTTCTTGTGAACCTTCCATACCTGCACCCAGTCTTCCTTCCAGGTGAGTTTCTTCTTCCATACACCTTCGGGTGGATGGGCATAGGCCAAGCTGAGTATAAGCGCGCAGCTGGCGCTGAGTAGCTGAAGATGAGCAGTAAAGAGGAATTCGTTTTCATCACTTCAATTCACATTTATTAGCTGGCATTTTCCACCAATTGTTGCACTTTTGATTTATTTAGTCATTTTCACTTTGCACTAACCAACAAGCTGAGGGATCTCATGCTTGGAATCCCTGGTACCACCAACAGCGCGTCACAAACAAAAGAGCTGGAAATGTGCCTCCGGTGAGGTCTTCTATCAACACTATTCGCATTTCCCTACATGCACATCTATTTATATTTTGAATCAGTCTCCGTATCAGCCAGCGTCGCGGCGGCTGCGCAGCCGCTACAACAAAAAGCCTTAACAATTTGGCTAAAAAACAAAACTATAACCAAACCGCCCGAGCGCTCTCAGGCAGCTCTTCACCCAAGTTCCATGTGCAAAATGCAAGCAGCTGAGACGCCAACGGCAGCCGAGCTGCTGCTGCTGCTGCTGCTGTGCCGCTGCTGAAAGCCCAAACCGCAGAGAGTGAGAGTAAAAACAACAGAAAGCAAAAGTGGAGACCGACGCAGCCTCAGCTTCAGCTTCAGCCTCAGCTTTTGGTTTTGGTTTTTGTATGACGACCCCAGCAATCTGACTGATGAATTGTATGTTGGTCTCTTTGCTATTGGACGGACGATGACTGCGCGGATTTTCCCAAGGTAAAGTAGACGCAGCCGCAAACGCAGTGTCAAAAAAAAAAACATGCGGTCCGCTCTTGGCCACAAGTGTGCGTTGGCTTTTTGGACACACTCGAGATTTCATCTTCAGCTGCGTGACTTTTGCTGAAAGCCAAGAATGTGGAATTATGATGTTGGTTAATGATGAACAGGTGACAATGTAAATACACTTGGCAAAACATGGAAGATTGATATCGAAAAAAGACCTTCATAGGATAAAAAGTTAATTAAGAGTGAAAAACAGAACCGAACCGAAAACCGCGGTTCAGTTAGCCCCAACGAACATTTAACGAACTAAGCCGACCGAACCAATCATTCCTGTTTATAATACACGTAATTTATGTAGTCTTCTTACCCTAGTACCCTGCTTAGTCTTCCCTAATTCCGTCATTTAATATCAATCCTGTTTGATTCATTTCTAGAAGTTGTGTTCCTTTCGATCTTAAGTTCTGTTTTTAGCAAGGCCTCAACATCTGCTTCCCTGTTCGCAGATTCGGCTATCGGATGCGATTCTTAAGGCATTGAACCCAAGGAGTTGGTTCTTATCTGGGTTCATAGCGACTTAACATTAGGTAATAGTCAGATTCAGGATTAGAAATAAAGTGAAAGCAACAGTCGCTCAAAATGATTTGCATATTTCCATTCCTTTACCTTACAATTGATCCCTCCACTTCTATTCGCTCTCCTAGATAATTGACTAGCATCCCAACTATCTGACACAAAATAAAGTCACGACTGTTTAAGTAATTTAAGCACATTCCAACAACTTTGGAACCCTTGTGCCGTTTCTAAACTATAAAATATTTGTTAAATATTCCCATAAACTCATAATATGACATTTAAATTCCAAATATTGTGGCCAAGTGTCTAATTGATTAATGTAGTAATAGACATGTAGTCCACATCCATAAGGTCAATTGCTGTGGGCGATTCATTTTGATGGCCTGCTCCGGTCGTGTTCGGCTAAGTAGTCTTAAGCTACAACCAATTGTGGTTACGTGCCCGCATTTTATATGGCATGATTAACCATGTCGACTGATTTTCAGTGACAAACAATTAGCACAGTTCAGTTGGCCCGAAAGGCATTTGGTAAGCAAACACAATTGCCGCTTTTGGACGGGACGACCGGAGCGCTCTATTGGCCCAAACGACCTCCGCAACGGGACGTATGAAGACGTGAAGCGTTGACGAACTGCTCCGCTTCAGTGGCTCCGGGGGCCAAGTGTACTAAATGGCGTTTAACATATTTTTAGCGTGGTAATAAGACGCGCGTTTTATGAATACCACAAAAGTTGGCCATTAGCGTTTGATAAATGCGCCAAGAGCGAAAAACTATTTGCAACTGTTTGGCAATTAACACTCGGGTTTGCTCTAGGGTGGGGCCTGCACATACCATGCACAATGCTGACCCTTCGCGGCCCCCAGCACACAAACACGGCCCATAAATAATATGCAAAATTGCAAGCGACAGTGTCCACAAGTTGGGCACAGCCCGGCCAGCACCAGCTCTTACATCACCCTTTAAGGAGGAGACGTTGCAGACGAATTGCAGTTGCAGTCGGAACGGCCTTCAGAGCGGAGCAACATGTTAAACCAATTTTTTGAAAACAAAAAAAAACCCCAAAAGCGAAATAATGAGCAACAATGTGCAAGCGTAACTTGCTCTTGGGCTTCCACTCCGTTTCATGTTGTGCGTTTGTCGAACCAAAATGAAATTGAAATTCCTGAGACGTGCCCACAAGATTGACTGAAAACTGAAACCGAAACTGAGGCCAGGCACTGGTCCCAAAAGATGTTGTCTGCCGGCTATGCATAAACACCTTTCGCTGCAGTCTCGTCTCGTCTCGTCTCGTCTCGTCCCTGTCCCGTTTAGTCAGTCGGCCAATTGCATAATTTACGGCATCATTTTATTGATCTGGACTTTTATTTGGGTTATGCATGGCTTTTTGTATGATGGCCGACAGGTTTGTGGGCTGTGCAGTTGGCTGCGTGTGAAATTGGCTGGAAACTGCCAAAAGGATAGTCTGAAGTTGTTGTTAAACATTAAGGTGGGGTAGGTTCGTTTGTGAGTTGAATACGGGATGAGGACTTGAAACCTGCTGGAGTCTATGATTTAACGGCTGTAAATCACTTTCTTTGGTTTGGTGATGTTTGGAGTTGGCTTAATATTCCATTTCCTGCTGCATATTTGGGCTATCTGAACCATTTGGATGGTTCTGTCGGTTGGGAAACAGGCTTACCATGAGTTTAACGAATAGAGTTAACGAATGACCAGTAGACACAACTTTCTTCAAGCAAATTGCATATATCCCGAGCAGCTTTGGCGGCTCTTTGACTCTTTGAAGAAAAGCAGATGTCAAAATTCGGATTTTTTGCCTCCTGGTTAATTGATTTTTGAATTTGACAAACCTACTAAACAATCCAATCAGCTGTTGATCCTCATTAATCAAAGAATCAAGTAAGAATCACGTTATTTGAAAGATGTGCAGTTCTAGCCTTATAAACGAAGACTTTACAGGTTTGCTTAGTCCAGAGGAACCTCTCGTTACCATATTACGCCTCTTTATGGTCATCCTCGGTTCCTAAAATATGAGATCTGGAACAGCTGTTCTCTAAGATTTCAAAATATGGGTTTCAACTCTGGTTCAAAGTTATATTCGGGGAAAGATCTTCAGTGATCCATTTGAATTCTCATATTTTAGTGACTTTTAGTGACTTTTTCTCACAGCTGATCGGCGTTTCAACCATCACTCGATGAGTTCTTACATCGAGCTTCACACTAATAGGTACATTTTAGTAAGCTTGATCATCGAAATTAACTAGGGAGCAAAGTAATATGGTTTATGTTGGGATTTCACCACATTTTTCACCATTCATTTTGTAATTTAACAACTGGATATTTGCATTTTATGATGAATTATTTTGTCATGGCATAACTTAACAATTGACACTGCTGATTGGTATCTAAGCATATGTACATAGGCATTTCCCAGGGCACACTTGGCGTATACTTATTTTTTATGGCGCATACGCCTCATTGCATCGCACTTGGGCCAGACAATAACCCATAACAAAACATTCACACATGGTTAACCTTCAATCAAGGCATTTTAATCAGGCCTAATCCAAATGTCTCTCCCCAGCGTCCAGCAACATTTAGCAACGTCATCTCTGGCCCGTAATTGCTTGAGGCTTTCTTCACTTGCCGCCGCCGCCGCCGCCGCCGCCGCTCCAATTCGTTACGTGGCCGAGCATCAAGTTGGGCGCTGCAGGTGCGTCTCGTCTTTGTTTTGGTTCAAGTGTTGACGTTAATGTCATTGTTGCCACGACGGCGGCGGCCTCTTGCAGTTGACCCACATACATGGCAAATGAAATTACTGGCTAATTGCAGCTTTAACCAAATAAATTGATTTTGATTCGTGTTGCATCAGAGAGCTGAGAGCAAGTGCAGCCAATTGTGAGTCAAGAAAATGGAATTAATTGCCTAAGTAGACAGAGTTGAAAGTGCGTAAACGCTGGCCGGCGGGGGGATTAAGCAGCAGGTGGCCGATCGAAATTAAAATCAAGAAATTGTTTGCGAAAGATGAGCTGTGTAAACCAAGGTCGTCCACAAGTCTTAACGGTTATTTATGGCAGACACAAAAAGCGGTTATTTCTGCTGTTGCAATAGCCATTAAACCAGAAGATGCTGACACACATACACACACACACACACGCTTGCAGACCACAAAGCCACTTGATTATGGCAATTTGGCCAATCGTCCTTTTGAACAGCACAAAGCGCAACAGATACAGATGCAGTTTTGGTGGCCAAACCGGCTCGGTGGCTCCGTCCAGTCCGCAGTCAGCTTTAGTATGTACATATATTTAGATAGATATATTGTACATTATGCAATCTGGCCAAAATGAAGCTAAGCCAAGCGATTTTTCGCACAGTCAGAGGTCTCACATTCCAATTTGCGTAGACTCGTCTCATAGACCACTCCTGCCTGTTTGCCTGCCTAACTGCTTGATGCGATTCGGCAGCTGCAGTGGGCGATTTCCTCATTAATACACTGAGAGCGAAAGGGGATACAGTTTGAAGCTGCAACGGTTCAAATTGCAAGTCTTTAAGATTAAACTACATATAGTATATGGCTTTCTTCTCTGGGAATTGCAAGTCGGCATCTCAGCGCAGACGACTGTCGACCTCAAGCGTGACAGCGCCATATAGGACAGTGGAGAATACAGCCTGCCTGTTAAGCACTCGGAAAGCAAGAAACCCTTTGCGGTCTGGCTTGTTTTTTGGTAAGCGAAAACTGATAAACGAAATCGTTCAAATTGGAATCTGTTTGGGCCGTGTTTATGTTGTTTTTCTTAGCTGATAGACAAAGGCAAGTAGTTCACAATTCATAGCGCTTTGCTCTACGGAAAACCCGACTTCAATCAAAGAACAAAGTATGAAACCAGTCCTTGAATATACTAAGAGACAAAGCTCTTGGTATAATTTGCCAATTTTAAGTACATTTCGGAGACCAAGACGAAGCTGAGCAGTTTTGCATGGTACGAGGAATCAATCAGACTTGAGAGGGATGAATAGGTCGCTGATCGAATGTCTTACGACCAGTTCATTTAAACAAAGTATAAAGTACAAAGAAGTAGAAAGTGACTCCACACAGCACAGCCAACAAGGTGATCAGTGACAAGTTTCCTGGAATCCAAGAGTGGATCAACCAAACACCTGATTCAAGAACAAATGGGAAGACTTTGGGGGATATAAATGAGAGTGTGCGTCAGTCCTGCCTAACAATTTGACTCCAAACTTTGGAGCAGCCAACAATGTGAAAGTATCAGCAACGTAGCTCATGTGCAGAAGATCAGGTAGAGTCCTTAAATCAGAAACTAAATGTCAGTAATTTTGACATTTGTATGTTGAAAACTAGTTCAGTTGGTCCTCCGAGCCGGATGCTTCTTCAAAGACAAGCCAAAGAAAGTTTTGTGAAGTTCCCAAAGTAATTTAATGGCATTTTCCATGGTAAAACTTTAACAGCAAACAGCCGTTGGATTAAACTAACCAAACAAGTTGAAATATGGTTTTAAAATTGCTTCCTTATAGCCTACAGTCTATCCTTTTGGCTTCTTTTTTGGTTTTGTTTTGTTTACCTTTTCTCCCTGTGTAATCCAGCTTAACTGCAAACAAAAATGAAGACACCTGAAACGGGGCTGCCTCCGCAATATTTTATAAGACTTTGACAAATATTGCTAATGAAACAAGCTAGTTTACCAAGTGTTCAGCAATTGGCCAATGCGCATAGAGACAGGGAGAGAGAGCGAGTGAACGGATCTGCACCCACAAAACTGGCTTGGGGTCACTGCAATACTAAAGCTAAAGCGGAAATAATGCCTGGCTCATCTTCCTGTAGTACAATTAGATATTGCGTAATCGTTGTCGTGGGCCGTGACTAAACCATCGATATGAGGCAAAGATGCAACCACATTACATCAGCAGCAGCCGCAGTTAGTCGCCTTTCTCCCTGGTGGGGTGTGTGCCCATTGCCACTTGCAAGCTGCCGATTGAATGAGTGTCTTTGCCTG
The DNA here is from genome assembly GCA_035044985.1 of Lordiphosa fenestrarum. Lineage (NCBI taxonomy): Eukaryota > Metazoa > Arthropoda > Insecta > Diptera > Drosophilidae > Lordiphosa > Lordiphosa fenestrarum. The sequence goes on from JAWNNO010000731.1 coordinate 2,604,359, forward strand.
TCTAAAGGCGACAGTTGCATGAATAATGGTGTGCACCTCGCCCAGTGGGCGTAGGGGAAGTTCGACCGGCAGCGGCAGTGGCAGCTGATGATAGGGTAATAAAATATAAGTCATTGGCAGACGTGCGAATCACTTTTTGCTCATTAGTAGGCAAATTTATACGGTTTGCTTATGTTTTTGAATGGCTTTATTGGTGTGTGACCCATCGGCTCAGGGGGGTGGGGGGAAGTGGGAGAGACGAGCTGCAGCTGCATTTTGTCGCAAGCCAAGGCTTTTTATTTTGTATAATTTTCACCTGGAGTGATGGTGATGGTTCCGCTCTGTACACTCCCGGTTACAGTGGGTCTGCCACTTCGCAGAGTTTTCCACGGCAATTAGCTTACATTTCCCATTAACCGTGTTTCTTAGCCTGTGTGTGTGTTTATGTAATGACAAATTGAAAAGGAACTCGAGATATGCAACGAACTAAAGCTTTGGCATTCATGAGCTTCCCAGTCCATACCCCAAATCAATCTCTTCTTCCTTAAGAACTTCACATGCATCACCAATGCAAGGAACTGCCTAAGTTTTCCTCTGTGTGGAAGATCTCTTAGAAATCAAATAAATTCCAAAGGTTATGGGCCCAGACTCGCACCAAACCGACTGCTGTCCGAACCAGTTTCAGAATTTCCCAGCTAAACTGCACCACTGTGCTCTCCCATCTTCTCCACACGACAATCGCCAGGAAAACAAACCAAAAAACTGGCTGTTTACTTCATATTTTGTCTGTTGTTAGTTTTTGGTTTTTGACTCATTTGCCTTACATTGACGAGTCGTTGACAACCGACAAGTGACAACAATGCCAAAAACAAGGAAGTTGCCAGCGTTGCGCATCTGCCATGCGAGCGCGCCTCCAATTATGACAAATGGCAACCAACAGCTACAGCAACCCAAGCCCAAGCCCAAGCCCAAGCCCTGGCCACACTCCACGAGGAACTGAACGGTGAGTTATGATTTGGCAACACACTTGCACTTGCGAATAGCAGCGGCTCAGCACAATGGAACATACAAGCTTGTGTTTTGTGACTTTGGCTTTTCAAAAATATCACGTATACGCCCACCACCCCCTCTACGGCAAAGATGTCCCCATCCATTCACTTATTGCACACATTGTTTTTGGGTTTGAAGGCCAATCTGGTTACCAGCCATAAAAGCTGGGCAGGTAAATGACATAATGTATGCCAATAATGAAAGAAAGAGTGCACAATGAAGGCGAATCGCCGAATGGCTGTTTAATACGTGAGTGAATTGAATTTGCCGCATCATTGCCAGAAAATGGGTCAAACATTCAAAATGTAATGAAATCTTCATCTGAGCTACTATTCACTTTTGCTGCTAATTATTATTAAATCACCCGCAATTAAATGCGTTCGAGGTGAGAGAGATACTGCCAATTCCCCCAACGATTAATCTAAATGCCGACGCTTTGAACTGCCAAACGGCATTGAACTTCATCACTTCATAATAGGCATTAGCAGATATTAGCCATCTAATGTTTAGATTTGGATGAGGTTAAAGATTGCAGATGTGTTTTGATATATGGGGGCGTTTCGACAGTCATCAAAACTTGAAGCACATGATTTATGAACATTCCATGACACTCCCGTCCGTCCCGTGTTGCATAACCCAAGCCCGTCTTCATCTTGAAACTTCAATCTCCAAGTACCCTTTGCATTTTTATCACCGCTTGTTAGCCGGTGGTCAGTTTGGTCAGGTGGTGGCACACACGCAAACGCAACGTACAACAAATTTGTAATTTCTCGTACAATTTCACTTAATTTGTGGGTGTGAACCAAACCAGTGGCTGACACACACAGAGTTGTCATAAATTTCCAGCGACTCTGAGGCAGTTTCTTTTCTTTTTTTGGCTTTTCCAACCAACATGAAATGTCGTAAATTTAAATGGTTTGGGGTTGAACTTAGCTATGGGATATAAACAAATTTATGATACATTTCTTTTGATTTGTTGCATTTACTTTAGCTGGATTTTACTGTGTTGAATAGATGGTGCCATTGGTTTCATTTTATTAAACACCTTTGTGCTGCTTTTGGGAAGCCCGTAGGGCCTATCATCCTTGACCATTAACAGCTGAATCAACTGCACTTTGATAGCATCATCTGAGAGTGAAAAAAGAGCAGCAAAATACTCAAATCAGTTCAGAATTCAGCTCATACGCCTCCAATGACCGCCCGGTGTGTGCTGCCTCTTAAGCTAAGCATCACCCTAACGAAATATTGAAATTATCGCTAATATTGCTGTTCAGTTGTGTTGCAAGTGTTTACAAATGGCGATAGATTTTTGATCGATTATCCGTGGTTGTATCCCACGGAGGAGTACTAGATTCAGAACTGTAGAACGCCAAAGCACACTGATAAGACACTTTTGCTTAAGACGCAGGCTTATCGGCTCTGAGCCTCGACTCAAGTTCAGCTTAGGCCTCAGACCAAGACTCTATGGATGGTTTCACTTGAGACCTTGGCGAACCAAGAAGCTACAGCTCAAGGACTTAGTCAACCCACAAAATACCTCTGTAAGTGGCCAGAGCATAATTCTGAGTAGCCGAACTAACTTCTCATAGCGAAATGCTTTGACTCTGGTTCCATACAACTTCAAGTCTATCATATCGACTTAAAATAAAGACGCTGACTGCGAAAACGTCATTAGAACTGTCAACTGCCAAAGCAGTTACTGCGCAGAATGCTCCGGAATCGTACAGAGACATACACTCTTTACCTGATTGCTTCCAGATCAATATTTATACCAGCAGATATACATATAAGTAGAGATCGATTGCTGACCAAGCAAGTCGACTCGCCAATGAACTGGTAACTTACAGGTCCTCACCTTGGCTTACTTTAACTGGCTGCACCAGCTATGATGGCTATGTCACTCGATGAAGCATGCTGGCGATCTGCTTTTCCAGTAATTTTTTCCAGAATCGTTTGGTTTTCCCTTAAACTCAACTATCGACTAACAAATTTTTGCACACAGAGAGTTGATAACCTTTAATTAAACAAAGGCTGCTTAGCTTTTTGTAAATGGACCAAAAACCGCGAAATATTCTTCAACTTCAAACATTTTATAGTTGTTCAGCTCGAAGGCTTTAAAACTGAGAAACTAGTTTGCGTAGACGCAGACAGATGTACGGACAAAGCTTAATCGACTCCCTGAACAAGAATATATACAAATGATGTGGTCGGACATGATTCCTGCTATGTGTTCCAAAATTCTGGTCGAAATTGTAATACTACTGTGAGCAAAAAGTAAGGTGTAAGGGTCAATTTAAACTTCGCGGGCCTAACAATTCGGGCAGGTTTTTTTTTTCTTGAGTTGGCAGGACTGTTGATGACATCTGTGCCAAATTTCATGTGAATATCATTATCAGAAATATATTTACGCTTGTGTTTTCCAAACGACCAAGAGTGCATTTTTCGATTTTTACAATGTCTGAGCAGAGAAGTGCCATCAAATTTTGTTTGCGGAATGAAATTTCGGCTGCGGAAACGTTGAGGATGTTGCGGAAGGCCTTTGGTGATTCTACCATGTCACAAAAAAATGTTTATAAGTGGTACAAAGACTTCAAAGAGGGTCGAGAACGTGTGGATGACTTGCAGCGCTCCGGACGACCATCGACGTCAACAGATGACCAACACGTCAATGAAGTGGAGGAATTAGTGCGCAAAAATAGTCGGTTGACTGTTAGAGACCTTACTGATATGATCGGAATATCAGAAGGATCTGTGAAAACCATTTTGAAAGACCATTCGGGCCTACGAAAAGTCAAATCTAGTTTGGTACCGAAAGTTCTCAATTTCTTGCAAAAAAGTCATCAAAAATTCGACGCATATCGTTCCGCAACCACCGTATTCGCCTGATTTGGCTCCGTGTGACTTCTGGCTATTCCCAAAACTCAAGAGACCACTTCGGGGAACGCGTTTCGAGTCGATTGAGGAGATAAAGGCAAAATCGAAGAAAGCGCTGATGGCTATACCGGAAAGGGACTATTTGGCATGTTTCGAGGATTGGAAAAAACGTTGGCATAAGTGTATTTTATCGGGAGGGGATTACTTTAAAGGGGATGAAATTGATTTAGAAGAATAAATAAAGATTTTTCATTCTACAAACAAATTCTTACTTTTTGCCCACACTAGTACACTTTTCAAGTCGTAATTTACAAAATCAATTTAAATCAGCCGCCAAATTGAGTGCCATCTGGCTTAACAACACTACCTTACCTGCATACCCTATAGTTATCTCATTCACACTTCAATCGTTATATGTCAGTTGGTCAATGGCAAGAGCTTTGAAAGCTTTACAGTTTGACAGTCACTTGGCTAAATGTGCGTTATACATATTTGAATTGAAGATTCATTTTAAACAGAATAAGAACAAGTTGAACGAAATTGTCTTGCTAAAACGCATTTCTAATCATAATTCAAAAAGAAACTCATTTAAACGTCATTTAAATGCGGCTTTCAACACTAAAAGGTGGCTTTTTTCTGGTAAGTAGCTCAAACAAAAGGCTGACGTTTCAAGAAGCAAGTTAGGTTTATTGTTTCCTAAGTTGGTTCCAATATGAAACTGTAGGCCTAAACCAAACACTCTTCCTTAAAGCTTTTAAATCCACATAGTCCAGTGCCTAAATATTCCAAATATCTTAAGGAGGGTTATAGTTGAGGGTGTCCAGGTATAGAGGCGCTTTCATAAAAGGCGATATAATACCAGAGCTTACATTCTTCCTGCCAGGAGAAGTGGATTTTCAGTGTTTTCTTGATTTTGAATTCGATTTTTATTCATTTATAGATATTTACATAACTCACTCATGACAATCAAGGGAACTTAACTGCCTACTTAAACTTCCTTATTGTGTCTAACTAAGATTCATGCATTAGATTTTGACTTTTAAGTGGATTTGCAATATAATAATTTAAGTATTTATATTAAAATTAATGATTTGTTGTTGTTTACTTATACTTAAGCTCCTACAGCTAAGTCTTTATTTCTGTTCTTGCACAGTCGCCGCAGGGACTGACAGTGTCCTTAGTAGCTAAAACTTTATACTAAGCGTCGTCTATTTACAGGGAAGTCCACATTACGGGGATGCTCACTTTAGATAATAACTACTGGGCGCTCGTCCTGAAGTGTAGGTGCTCATGGGTATACCCTGAGGACCAGGGATATGATTATTGCCAGATGAATGCGCCACCGATTGACTCTGTGAGCCGTATAAATGATCCACGCTGGTATTGCCAATGCCATTGCCCGAGGGCTCATAGTCCACATCATAGTAAATGCCACTCTGATTCTGTGGGTTAGAGAGAGAGGATGAGCATTGATTGAATGGTGAATTGGATGAGCTACTCACGGCTATGCTGCCATTGCTGCGACTCTTGGGGCGTGGCACTTGGAAATTGCGTCCCAGCAAATCGGCACGATCTTCCTCCTCACTCGAGCTGGAGTTCTCCAGCGTGCGCATGCCATTGGCGCGCGGTCCCAGGCCAAGTCTTCTAAGTGCCCAAAGCAGGAATTAGTTAACAAGAAGAATTGCGCTGGGATTCGAAACCTACCTGGGCAATGGCACTGGCGGTGCCAGACTGGCGCTGGGATGCATTTGCATGGTGCTCTGCATGGACATGCCTCCAATGGTACCCATGCCTATGGCTCCCAGATTTGGATAGGCGAACATGGCCGACGAGGGTCGCGTGGGTCCAATGGGCTCAGCCTGCGTGTGAATCTTTTGTCAAATATTGATTTTGACTGGAAGTTAAGTAGCTGGTCTTACCCCATAGTGATTCGTCTGGGCCATCACATCGGCTATCTGCGCCCAACGCATGCGATCCTCCAGCGTCACCTGGTAGCCAGCCTGCGGCAGTCCCGCCGACTTCAAGGGTGCGGTATTCATGTAACCAAATACGGGTGAGCCCATGGCATTTTTCTGCTCGCGCTGCCAACGACGCGACCACATGATGAGGCAAACCAAAGTCAGGACTATGATGATCACAGCAGCCACAGAAGCACCAATGGCCACACCCAAGACTTCGCCATCGATCTCACACTGTGCACCATAATGGCTCGAGTCGCAGGCACAGACTTGGTTGCCCTCCTCGTTGTAACTGCAAATGCCACGATTATTGCAATAGGCATCCGGACAGGCTTGGCACTCGCGTCCCGCACGTTGAGGCTGATCAGCCCAAGGATCACGCAAGCCGGGCTCACAGGAGCAACGAAAACTGCCCCAGGTGTTGCTACAACTGGCACCGTCATGACAATCATTCAGTTCCGGAGACTGACATTCATCCAGATCGTGCAGGGCAGAGACGGCGCCCTCGGGTGAGCTGACATATAGAACAGAGTTGCCTATGTTGTTGTTCCTTCGATGGAGCACACCCAGCAGATGTTTCTGCACATCGCTACGCAAATTGGGTCGTAGAGTTTCCACACTTTCATCGAGCTGTAAGAAAGTTAAGGAAAGGCTTAAAAATTGCATTTGACAAGACCAGCGGTCAGGAGAGGCAAGGAATATGAAGCTTTGCCGAAGCCTTCTTCAGTCCCTTCCATTTGAAACTACAGCTGAACTCACCTTCAGTGTAAGATTAACATAGACGCCACTGCCACCCAAATTGGGATCTCCTCGGTAAATATTATTCACCTTGGCCTCCATAAACTCATCCGAGTAGGGTGTCATGGACATGGCCGAATCCAGCTGTAAGCGTATGAAATTGTTAGTTTTCTAACCACAATTTCCTCTCTTTTCATCAACCCACTCACCGCACGTATAGACTCATAGCTCAACTGGCCAAACGGTTCACTATTCCTATCCATTAGCTTGTTATCCCACACAATGCGATGCTCATAGATGCGATCTACCCTGAGGCCAAAATGAAATGAGATGACACGTCGACAGGGTTCACGATGCTTGCGACGGGAATAGCCTGGAAGTTTACAAGGTTTTAAGTATGCGTTTAGCTTGTTTCTTCAGAGGAAGACTCACCTGGTCTGCAGTGACAACTGGACACACCGCTGTCCGTCTTGCAGTGTTCATGTTGAGCCTGATCGCAGGTGGAATCATCGCCTACGATGCAGGTATCGATGCGCACCGGCGGCTGTGTGGGTCGCTGGCGATAGTGCGGACGCGTGGGCACGGCATTCGTGGTGGGCGCTGCAGGAGAAGGAGGCGGCTTACTTTGAGGTTGCAGCTCCACTATTTCCGTTTCGGGCACCACATAACCACCGCCGCTGCTTTGAGTCACCGCACCACCACTCGAACCCGGTAGCTGAGGCAGCCGCGTGGCAGGCGTTGTTGCTGCTGCCGCTGGAGGATCTGTGGGATCACCAAAGAGATTGATGTAAGTGCGCTTGCCATCAATAGAGACGAAACCATCGTCACCTGAGGCGGACACTATGATGTCTGCATTTCCATAGCTGCCAAAGGGTTTGATATTGATGGTCTGCTGAGAGCCGCTGCCCTTGGGTCCAGGTCCCTGAATGGCCGATAAGGTGACATCAAAGATCTCACCATAGCCGGGAGGCAAATGCTGTCTGGTGGGCTGTACGGCCGGAGGTGGTATGGCAGGACGAGGGCGGCCACCGGGCTTGAATTCAGGATCGTCTAGTACAAGGCCAGGACGGGGTTTGTAGGGGGCAGGCGTAGGAGTGGAGGCTTTTTCGGTGGTGGTTGTGGTGGTTGAGGTGGTGGTGGTAGTTGAGGTGGTGGTGGTGCTAGTAGTGGTGGTTATGGGTGGTTCATAGGAGGACGAGGGTTTAATATCCTGGGTTTTGGGCAGCTCTTCTAGAGGCGTGGTCGATATGCTGCTGGAGGAGCTGCTTGGGCTGCTGCTGGTTAGTAGACTGGTTGAGCTGCTGTCCAAGCCGGGCGTGCGATTGGCTGTCATAAAGATGACCTCTTCGGTGGAAGGATCCAGTTCTGCACTCTCCATGGACATGGGCACATAAGAGGAGGACATGCCCATCACAGTATGCACCACCGAGCTGGTTTCTATGATGGTGGTGTAGCCATCAGTCTGATGCTTCTTTTTAGCTTTAGTGGTGGAGGAAATGGACGAGGCAGAGGCCTCATCTTCCACTTCTCCTCCCTCACTGTTGCCCTCCGATCCCTCCTGATCCGACACTTCTATATACTGTGCATTGGCATCTTCCTGTGAGAATTCCGAATCATAGGTGGTATCTGTGGGTAGTGCCGCCTCCAAATCAATGGGTAGCACTTCCTCTTCTAGCTGTGGCTGAGGCGAGGGCACCACCTGTGGCTTTGGCAGGGGATGATACTGTGGCAAAGGTCTACGACTGCCACCCACACTCGTAGCTATGGGTGGACGTGGCTTATTGCGATACCAAGGCGGACGATTGCTTACGAAACCAGGACGCACTGGCACTATTTGCTCTGGTATGGGCACTCCCGTGATGAAAGGTCTGTCCGGTCGATCAAAGGGATAGGGGGGCGGGCGCATGGAAGTGCCAGGCTTTTGTGCCTCATAGTCTATGGGCAATGGTTGCACCTCCGAGATGCGTGGTGGTCCACGATTGTTGATACGACTGGCGGCTGGACGTCGCACACCCTGCGTATTGGCATGCACATTCACATTGCCATTCAGGAGCTTGACAATGCCCGTAATGATGTCCTGTATATCGGGATTACCGTTCTGGCGTGGACTATGCGGTGCCTGGGTCGCACTGGCCCTGCTTAAGGTGGCAGTACTGCTGCTCGGACTCGGCCTGATTGGGGACCCCGACGTACTTGGTCGCAGGTCCCCTGGCACTAAAAAAGGCAACTCAGAGGAGCTGGTGGATTTGCCGCTTTCCAAAGTTTTGCCCGCCCGCATGCGTTGTGTGCGCTCCGGCTGTGGCTGCTTCAGCTCGGCACCTTCATAGGTGCCCGTGGGTTTGATGTTATAGTGAAAATACCGTCCGGCAGACACATCCTTGTCGCCATCCTCGGGAAAATGTACATCATTGGGTCCTGCCTTGGCATAGCCCAAGATGGGCGAAGCTGAACGTTCGACACGAGCACGAGTTTCGTTCTCATCTGCCAAAGAGGGTTGACTTTCAGCCAGGCTGTTGATGGTATCGGCCAGGGTGCTCTCTATGCTGGGATGTACATGGCTTTGGCTGCTCGACTTGGGTGAAATCTGTGAGATGCTCTCATGCTGGCCAGCTGTAAGGCAGAAAGACACTCAATTAGAATTGCAGCCGCCCCAAAGAGGGTTTCACTTTTCTTAAGGCTAGGTCTGTCAGTACGCCCAAGTCTCAGTTACAGCCAGGCCTCATTTGTTTTCCATGTCAAGTTTGTTTTTTTGTTGGCTCAGACCCGCAATCAAGTTACGCGCGGTTGTCACAATTGTGAAGGCTTATTACTTACCCGAGCCAGGGTAAGAATTTCACAAAATTGCCATGCCAAGCGTTGAAAAGATGCCAGAGGCAATCCACTTGGCGATGTCTGTGCTTGTGCAGATTTCGATGCATAAATTTTAGTCAGAGAAATTTGCCACACACGTGTGAGTGAGTGAGTGTGTAGAAACCTGCTTTCCTCAACTTCAAATCAGTTGCTCTTCTGGTATCTTAAAATCCATGTCTGTTTGTCAGCAACTCTCATTGAAATAGACACCACCAGCAAGCAAGCAAGCTGCATCTGTTGACCCTTACCCATATCATGGAGCGTAATTTCTCTGTGTGTTGTGTTGAAAATCAATGTTTCCACACCTCTAACACACACAAATCTGTTTGCTTTGGGACTTTCTTTGTGATTCATGGCCTCCCCGCTGTGAAGAACTTAGCTGCCTAAACAAATCAGTCAATATGTGCCCAGTCAGCTCTGCTTATGAGCACTTATAACGTCTCAAAGCGTTTCTTAGACTCAGCCTTGCTATCCTTGAATCAGTCATCTTCCTGCATTGTCTGAAATCTACTATGCATTTTACCTTCAGTAGGCAGCCAACTGCATAATTTGTATATTATACGAGTAAAAACATTACAAATTGTCGCCATCTGCCCACACTTAATGCTAATGGCATTATTGCGCAATTATTCCTCCCTCTCTTGGCTATTACCGACCCCGTGTCGTATGCTTAATGTCTGCCTGTCTGTACGTGTGCCTAATATTGAAATCAACTGAAAGCCAAAAATTGTCGCATTTCATAAGCGTGGCACAATTGTAATTATTATCGCTAGCTTTTGAGATTGGGTTGGGAAACATAACATAAGAGTGCAGCGAAATAGAAAGTGATTTGGAGGCGCTGAAAATTGGCAATTTGAAACGATTGCCGCTTGTCGTGTCGTGCGTCCTCGTCGTGGGCTAAAGTAGCGTTTAAATTAGTGTAGGCAAGCGCTGGAACTAATGACGCCGTTGTCTCGTTGTCTTGTTGTCATTCCCAGACCTGCAGCCAGCCAGCCAGTCAGCCAGTCGAGCATTGAACCAGGGGTGTAGGCAAAACGGACTTTTAGGTCCAGCAAATCAATGTTTTACTTTCCCGTGAAAGTGTGGCATGCCGCAAAAATTGTGCCAATGGCAAAAAACCAAACAAAAATAAAACACTTTTACTCCTCAACCAGTTATAAATTCATTTCAAAATCAATAACAAGTGGAAATTGCTGCAAGGAAAGTGAAAAGTGGCTTGGGCTGGTCTTTTGTTTGTTTTCTGTTTTTTGTTTTAGCTAAAAAGGAAGCGATAATTATATTAAATTATGTCTTGTACATAGAAAGTGAATCAAATATTTTGGATTTCAATTTCAAAAGCTTTAAGCAAACAGGTGAAAGTAAAAACTGTGCCAAAACTTATACAAAAGGCACCACAGTAACAGCGGCCGTAACGGGTTTTCGGTGCATGGTGATTTATGAGCCCAAATATTTCTGAAACTGGTTCTTACTTAAGTTCCTAGCTGGGAAATGACAGACAAACGTTTGTTTTGTTTTTATTTGTTTTGACTTGCACTTGACACCTCAATATGCGGAATGGGAACTGTAAACTGACACGGAATTCCCTCAGTTCATTGAAAGGCAGGCATATATCATGAATGGTAATTTGGTACAGCTTTTGTACCAGTTATATATATCATCCATATGGCAGAGAATCTGGACTACATTTTATAAAGGGTTTCTGTTAAACCTGTAGAGATCTGAAGAGTAGTACTCGTATGACAGTTGTACGCCAAATCATATCATGTCATATCTTAGCTTAAAAAAATCGCAAAATTGCGAAAAGTAATTCCTTAAGCTTACATAGTACAGCAACGATACAATAGTTTAGGTTCCCCATAAAACGTGTCTAAAAAGGGTCGAAGTTTTAATTTCAATCAATTTTAAGCTCAAATTATCATAAATCTAGAAGTAGTGGACCATTTTCCATATATGATTCGCGAAAATCAGATTGAATCACCAACAACACTTTAATATACAGCAACAAGTCTCATTGTGTTGCCTTGTATAATTTTTCTATAAAGAAGCCAAGAAAGATGCGTTGGAAATCAAACTAAGCTGTCAAATGATATGACCGCCTACTGCACCACCTGCAGAACAGTTATCACATAGAGCTAAATAGCGAATCAATATAGTTTTAAGCTCTGGGAAAAGCTTAACTTGACATGAATGCACCTAAAACTAGGGTATAACTCTGTCGAATGCTCATTTTGGGGACTCCAAACTGTTAGTTTTTCCTATTCTCGGTGGGCAGCTCGTTTCCTCATCCATTTACTTAAAGACATGATGGTTACAGCTGTGCTACCAGAGTTACTTAGCTACTTTAACTGTTTACATCATCGGTAGGTCAGTTTTGTAAAGCTAGCACCAACTTCCTCAGCACATTTTGTTATAGGACTTTTGTTAAACAACTCATCTGGCTGGATAAATAGAACCAAGTAGAGATGATTTGTGATGATTTCAAAGTGGAAAGCCTAGACGATGCTACACCACAATCAATACTAATTTCTGCCCACTTAGTTTCTTAAGTATCAACGACTTCAATCTTAGCCCAATCAAAACATCATACAAAACGATTTATGCATCATAGGTTTCTGCCCGCTTACCATTTCCTATTTCAATATTTTATGTGCCTCATAAACATAAGTTTGTGGCCAGATTTCTATTTAAGATGCTAAGCCACATCTCAAATAGCCCATCTCACAGAGCCGCCACGTTCACTCCACGCCCCTTGGCAAACAAAACTATATAAAAAGAACGCGACGTGACTTAACCATGGCTATTTCTCTAGGGCGTTCAGCTAAAACATTTTTGATTTAATGCTAATTGATTTGAAGCTTGGCTTTTGTGGTGGGCGTCTTAGAAATGTAGACACAAAAAAACAAAGGAAACTTTCTGTTGTTCTCAGTGCAGCGTCATGCGGGCATTTTCATTAGCAAAGCAAACACAGTTTGGTTTGGGGGCACTTGAGCAATCAAACCGTCAACTGTTTGTTTGTCTGCACAAACAATTGGCCAGAAGTGCAATTAACAAACTGACGACGACGAGTTGAAGGAGAGTTTGACTAGTTAATTTTACACACAACTCAGCCTGAAATATTTCGAGTGTACTTCCCTGGCCAGATCGCAAGCGAATGACCTTAATCAAGGTCTGGTCTCTGATCTAACCGCTTTGAAAACCAAAGCCAAAGCCGGTTGCAGGTCTGGCTGCAGTTTCTGTTTGGCTGCCGGAGCTGGTTACGCTCAGTTGCATGCCAAAAACAAAAAGAGAAAAAACGAAGAGGCGGAAAAAAAGGAAAAATTTATTAGTGGCCGCCTCTGCCTCTAGGCTCTGCTCGGCTGGTCTCTCCTCTGGATCCCCCATCCCCAATGTTCCAAAGCTAACGCTTAATTGTTGGCACTTATAAAAGTTTAATTAAGGCAGCCCAACACATTCTTGGGCCAGAACAAAAGGCCACTTACCGCACGATAAGTGATCTGAGGGAGAAATAGCTGAAATATCTCTGTTGGCAGAACACGCCAAGTGAATATTTGCGCAAAGTAAAGCCAACTTGAGTTAGGTCAGTAACCCAGGGAAACTGGCAACAGCTAATTGAACAATTAAGTGTAATTAAAATGAAAATGGAGCAGCGGATGCCCCTTTGGCAGGAGAAGAGGAGAGGCTTACACAGAATTTATTGATCTCGCTCCCCCTCTCTCTCTCTCTCTCTCTCTGTTGGCCACAAAATGAAACTGTGTCAATGTACCCACAAGGCATACATAGTCAAACGGAAACAAGTTGGCAACCAATATGGTCTTAATGGTCTGTGACAAGTTCAAAAGCAAGTGGCTAACACAGAACCGGTCAGTCTGCCAGTCAGTCATTCAGCCAGGTTTTTATTGGGCTATTTCTAAGTCTGCGTGCCAAATAGAAATGGGTGAAGTGTGGGCCATGTATATTGTGTCATGCCAGCTAACTGCAAGTCTTTAACGGCATTTGATTTCCAGTTTGGGCTCATTTTGAGAGGAAATTGATGTCCGAATCTTTGGATTCTTTTGCTCTATTCTAAATTAATGTGCTAGTCATGATTTCATCGAAGTCATGCCCCTTAATCGCCCTCACTCACATTCAATTAACTTAAACGTTTCTCCACCCTTTCTTCATTCATTCCTCATTGTGTGTGCACACAGCTTGATTTCGATGCCGGCGGCTGTATCAATAACCGCATACTTTCCCTTTCCCATAAGCCCAAGTCAAGTTCCTTCCACAAATTGTACAATGAAATTCAGCACAACGAAAGTTGTGCCCAGGTAGACACCGACAACCAATGCCAAACAGAGTTATCTGAACCCACAATTTATCTCGTATTGGCTGGCTGGCTCAGGTTCGTTCTCGACGTGGTAAAAATGTGCATGTCCTGAGGCCCAGCGGGCCCATCAAATTGCAGGCGCAAAGAAGAGAAGGAGAGAGAGGGAATCGTGGGCTTGATGAAGCCGCAACTCAGACTCAGGTAGACTTGGTGTCATTTTATAACCAATGGAGCCCATCAATGAAAACATTTCGCTGGCGGAGATATGTTGTTTTCATTCTGTTTGATCTTAATACCGAAAACCGGTTGGAGTTTTTGAAAAAAAAAACGTCCGGTAAAGGTTTTAATTTTGTATGTAAACAAAAGACTTAGGCAACGAACTTGGTTTTGGGTGAAATCGTTAAGTAAAAAGCAGGAGTGAAACTGGACTCTCTAAGTAACACCGTTTAAAATAAGTGATGTGAATTCGAGGGTTCGGTTAGCTAACCCTTTTCTAAGCTTGTCGAACGTAAGGTTTTTGTTTTAGATTTGGTTCATAACATTTAGGTAGGTAGGTACTTGGAACGAATTGCTTAAAATGCTCGGCTTTACTTGTCGTTTTGTTGTGTACCGCTATTGATGGAGATTGATCCTTTATTTTTGCTAAAAACCTCGAATATAAGCATTTGATAACGTAATGATGAATAAGGATGGATTCGTTTAAAGCTGGCAAAGTGGAGAGTAGATAAGAGTAAGCATTGTATGTTAGGGAACGTAAGACTAGCAGAGCCACGAGCACTTTCTTGTAGACCACCAGCAGCAATGGCAAGCAGCAAGGGGCACCTTAACAGATAACCTTACCAATGCTCTTCTGATCCTTGCCCATCTCGAGGTAGATCTCTAAATAATGCTGATTACCTAACATGTCTAGAAGTTGCGAATCATTTATCGACCAAAATGGAAGGTAGACTCCTCTAAATATGTACAAAAACTATAAAAATGCTTAGGAAAATACTGAAACTCTTTTGTTTTACCTATTCTTTTTAGAACATAAGAAGAGAAGTCATAAGTTTCAAAGCTTCGCTTAATGGTCCAAGGTGATGGTGACAGTAAATAATAAGTTTCGGGTTCAAAACTAAGCAATACATTTCTTGGTGTTTCTTGAAACCTGTTTGAAGTCATACCAACATTTTGATGGTCCTGCTTGGGTTAATGCTCATTAACTTATAAGGTTCTGCTTGTGTACCTTTACGAACGACCCCAAAAACCTTAATGGAACTGCTTCTTTTACATTCTTCATGTGGTATAATTTAAAAATCAAAGCTTTAACCTTTGCTATTGTACCTAACAGATTCAGCCTTAAAGATTCGGTTCTATCATCTTGGCTTTCTTTGATGTTATCAACTGGCGATTCGCCAATTTGTGTTCTTTTGCAAAAAGCCTACTGATAATAGAGCCGAGAGGTTCTTGAAACAGCAGTAATTCAGGCAACCAGCCAGTTTTTTGTTGGCTTAACTCGCCAAGTATCTTTAAAAAGGTGACACAAAAACTTAACTTGCTTACTTTTATGCTGTGTAAACACCAAAAAGCCACAAGGCACTTGGACTAAATTTTGGGTGTTTTCTAGTTTGTGCCAACAATTAGCAGCCAACCACACTTAAGAACTAAACTTGATCTTCGTATTGAAGTAGAATGCACAAAATAAATCTCTGCAATTGAATTAAACTCTCTCCTTCTTATGCTTGGCTTCCGCAATTATTTATAGAAAGGGCATTAACAAAACAAGCACAGCAGCTCAGCAGCTTCAATACATATTTATATATATATATATATATATATATATAGATGCGTACATGTGTATATGCATTTTAATTAAGACTCTCCACACTCAGCCACTGTGACCGTTTAATTGCACCAACCACGGGCAGGCACCGGGCAACTCCAACCATCTCCGGCAGCTTCAATCAATTACAGCTAACTGCACTATTTACTGAACAAAACAACAACAACAACAGCCAACAGCAACAAGATGTTTGGCATTTCGAAAACTAAAACGCAAAACACTGAATAGTCTTTCATGCAGTTAATAAGCCGCATTAACATAAAAGATGTGTTAGAGTTCCATAGAATGCAACGGCAAAATTTACATAAACCCAAGACGCTGAAGAGGAGCGAAAAAATTGGGTGAAGTGAGTTGAGTGAATCTTGGTAAACAGTAACAACGGTGAATTGTATTTGGTTTTGGGCCTTTTCGGTGAAAAGTGTCGCTGGTAGAAAGCGTGTTGATGACTTAGTTATTTTTCTCTCGAAAGAAAATCAATCGCACAGACCGAAAGTAAAGGTTATCTTTGTCCAAGTCAAACTGTTGCATTCTCATTCCACACGCTAAGCTGATTAAATTTTCCGATTACAATTTGCTTTTTGGCACTTTTCGTTGATGTGGCCCACTTACTGGGAGAAAGAAAGAGAGCGAGAGAGAAGGAACCGAAAAGTGGTTACCTGGCCTAAGCCTGAAGAAAAGGTGCCGCCGCCGTCGCCGGCACAGCTTTTTTATTGGGTCAAGCTGCAGGTTGGTTGGCAACTGGTTGTTTTCGAATTCTTGGTGGGCCACCATTCCCCCCGGACAGGGTTCAGGCATGTTGACGCAATTAATTAAAGATTTTTTCAACTTAATTCCGCAAAACAGGTGTGCGTTGGCTTAAAATTAATGACAGCTGTTGGCAGACCCCCTGGTGATGTGTTTCTGTTTCACAAGCATTAATCAACCTTGCCAGAGCTGGCCATAAATAATGTGAAGAACTGCACTATTTTCGTTAACTAACAGCTGCGAGTGCATTTCTTTCATAACAATTTCTTATTCAACACCCGCCAAATAAGTACAACTTGTGCTTGGCCCTTACAACCAAAAGGTTGACGAACTGTAATTAACTTTGATTTACGCACATCACGCACTACTTTTTGCCCAGCCCAGGCCCCAGCAGAGTCCGGGTATGAATAATCACAAAATTACACAATAATGCAATGTCAAAATGAAACTGTGGTTTTTGTGACCAACCTAAAGACGAGGCCAACACCAATGATTCATGCATAAGTCGAAGATGAATAACCTACTGTTTTATGTGCAATAATTAAAATTAGTGGGTCAATCCCCTACTATAAAATAGTTCAACTTTGTATGCCACAAAATGTGCGGGTGTTTGCCCAACAACCATATCTGGGCATATCTTTAGACTTCATTAAGTTTGCAGGCGGCACACATTCACACCACCTCATACATACATATGCATGGCCAGAGCCGTGTGCATTCTTAGTAACGCCTAATAAATTATGCAGCAAACGCCAAGCTTTCTAAAGAAGATACCGTACGTGCGAGCATCTTCATACCAAACACTTGTGAAAGTACGCGAAATTTGTATAGGAAAATTTGAAATGTGGATTAAGTTCCTTATTGTGTATTGGCCTTATCAAGACTTTCATCCTCTTAACCTTTCTTGTGCACTGTGAAAGTTTGCCGATATTGAAATCCTTACCCGCTGTTTGGACCTGCTGCAGCAGCATCACCGCCATGGACAACCAAACGGCGGCTGTCAATTGCCATTTGCTTGGCATTCTATTGTTGAAAATATTCGAGGTGTTGCCGCCGCCGCCGCAGCCGCCACCTCTGTCTAATGGTTGATTTTGTGTTAAATTTTGTAGCTTTCGTCGCATTTTTGCATAAATTGTTTACAGTTTTGCGGCTGGTTTTGTTCAGTTTTGTTGTATTTTATGTAGTTTTGTGTGTGGTATTCTCTACACGTTCCCCAGCATTGAACTTTGGCGTGGCATGTTTCTGGTTAACTGAAAAGAAAGAAACAAAACAGTAGAAAAAAAAGAAAAAGTTGTTAGTCTTGGGTTCAAAATATTGCCTTTGATTCTTAAGTCTTTTGTCATGCCTCTGTGGGAAGGTCTAGCATAAATTTGAATGGGGAGCAGTGGCCATTAAGGTGACAAACACCACAAGTATTACCTCAGCTCAAGCAATTATACTACGCAATTGTAATAAAAGTACTTCAGATTAGTGGCTTATTTTAGGGGTTAATAACTTGCAAACTTGAGTCAATGTGAAACCGAGTAAACTGTCCATTTCTGCTGTTATGATGCGATTAAAGAGTTCATCAAGGCTTACCGCTGCACAGGTAAGCCTTGATGAACTCTTTAATTTGTAGCTGCTAGTTCACAGAGTCTAAAATCGTGTTTGTTCTTAGACTTAAAGCAAGGTTTGAACATAATTAGTGTAAGGACACGTTTGTACACACTGGCAGGTTACCAAAATTGTGTTTCTGTTATCTGGCAGTTTGTTCAGACTAAGTGTGAACACATGGCAATTAAGGACAGATTTTTTGAACTGGCAGGTGTTCACACATTTATGGAAGCAAACTATACCTAACAAGAAAGTCGATCAAGCCCGACTATAACATACTCTGTACCAAGAAAATTTGTCTTTTGATCATAACTCGAAAACCGTTCATCCGATCTTCTTTATTTCTTTGGCGGATCGATAAGTTATCCTAATAACTAAATATGTCCAGAAGGAACAAGCCATCTATCTTCAAAACTGTGGGAGATATGACGTTTTTTCTAAATTGCGGGGGCGGGAGGGGGCGTGGCCAAAATTGAAAATAAACTTGATCTGCCTGCAGACATAAGAAGCATAAGTCCCATACATGTCAAACCTCTATCTTCATACGCGTTCATACGGACAGACAGACGGACAGACGGACTGACGGATGGACTTACAGACGGACAGACGGACATGGCTATATCGACTCGGCTGTTGATGCTGATCAAGAATATATATACTTTATGGGGTCGGAGATGCTTACTTCTGGATGTTACATACTTTTGCACAAACTTATAATACTCTATGTACCTTCGGTACAGAGTATAAAAATATGGCTAAGTCTAGCTCCTGAAAAAACCATCAGAAACCACCAAAACTATGTCACAAAGAGGGTTATTCAGGAACAGATCTTTGAACTGATAGGTGTTCACACATGTATGGAAGCAATTAATAGCAGAAATGCGACTGCCTGTCTGCTGTGTGTGAACGAGCACTCAGACAAACTCCAGAAAAAACCATTAAGATATTCCAAGTACTAAAAATTCCTAAGGTATGGCAGCAGTAGGGCAAAGGCTTTGCTTAAACTGACTTCTAAGGCCATATTTGGCCTATGTGTGTTTCCTAGAGCGATTTCCGAGTTATCCTAACCTAAATGGCGGTTTGAGTGTCAGAGAAATTGCTTATCCAATCAAGCTGGGCACTATCTAACTAACGCCATGGATGGTGTCATACAAACATACAGAATCTGATGGTGCAAATCATTAACTGATGCCCACTACTTTGCTCGTTTGTCGAGGTTCGAGTCATCAGTATTCACTTTTATCAAATTTGGTAGACTTTAATCGGGTAATTGGCATCTGGAGCGACTTTTTATTGTAGATTGTCAGTGACTGTAGGTATTAGCAAAGCCATAGAACAACAATATAACTGAAGGGCATACAAGTCAATGCGAGGGAAATTTTAAGGGGAATATGCTATTTGGACCCACGATTGTATATATGTGGGCTATTTGTGTGCTAAGTTTGGTTCCGCCAAGTTTTCTAATGTAAGATTGAAGATCCGCATTGAAATTTCATCTTGTCATTCACTTGTTAAAATGTAAAATCTTGGATACTTTGGTATTTTGGTCATTGCCGGCATAAATCCACTTAGCGAGCTGAAGCGAGGCAGTTTATCGAGAAGTGGCAACAGCTTTGGGACCAATACGAAATTATTGCCAAGGCTAGGTGAATTTGCACCTAACTTAGCACCTTAGTGGAAAAAGCTGTCCAAGGAGCTATCTAAGAAAAGAGTGGGCCCTGATGATAGCAAGAAGTGCACATGCTGAGAAGAAGGTCCTGTGAAAAACACTTCGTATTCTTGTGTGTAAGGTTTCTCACTGAAAAAAACAAAGTTATTTGAGTGAGAGGCGGCGATATGGCCCAAGATTGATAAGCCGCCTTTCTTATGAACTTCAATCATAATTTTAGTCCAATACTTTTTAGGCCTCTTTTTTTCACACACACACTCACACCTTTTCATTTCAGTTCATAAGCCTAGCTACCTTGTTTTTTTGTCAACTTGTGGTTGCATAACTTCCCTTCATAAACTAACTGGAAAATTGATTGAAATGCTAATTTTGATTGATGTCAAAAATCCAATACTTTTGGTAGGGAAAGTTAAAGCCAAAAGGTGTGAGAAAGAAAAGTGAAACTTGAACAAAATACAACAAATGATACAGCCTCATGTGAGCCATTACCGAACGATGGGTTTTTAAACGATCTATAAAACGGCTCTGGGTTACGATTACCCAACACCTAAATGTCGATTAGACGCTAATCAGAGGGCAAGACATCTAGTTGGCGAGCACAAGACCAAAACAATTGCTGGATGGAAAGTGAAAGGTATTCAAGAAAAAAAAACAAACCAAAAAAAAAGAAAGAGAGGAAAGGCAAAGTTGAAACTGAAGCTGAAGCGATTACACATGTGCACACCGAAGTTCAGATTGAGTCACGTCTTTTTGGGTCTAAGCAGGAGAGGTTGAACCTTGAAAATTTCGAGGCAAGTGAAATAGAAAGTTTTCATTTTTCCTTTTTTTCTATGTGGGCGTGTGTGTTTTTTCTTTTTTTGTTATTGTTTTGGTGCGACTGTCATTAAACGAGCTAAAGGCTACATTTTTATTTTCCAATGACTGGCTGCGCCCATGTTTACATTTCTTTCGTTCATCCAGTTTTGCTTTCTTTTCGAGCATGATGCTCTTTTTTTTATGTGACTTGTCTGCCGCCTCTTCCCAACGGAAGTGGCAGTTGGTAATTAGTTTTGGGTTGTGTTTTTAAGTGCCAGCACAGCTCAGCTTAAGTGACTCATGGGATTTGGTTGCGTAACTTTGGGAAGGCTTAACCCAACAACAAGAAGAAGAAGAAGTCGAGGCGAATTACATAATCTTGCCGGCTAAAAACAAAAGACTTAAGACACAAACTTGTTTTGAATTTGATCCAAAATCAGCCAAACTCACCTCAAATCATTTCCTTGGGGTTATTTCTATAAATTTCTATTAAATTTCACCAATTGACGACTTTGAGCGGCAGCAGAAATGTGGTTTTGTGGCTTCAAGGAATTTAAAGTTGAAATTATCGAGCTAGAGCGACAGAGAGAGAGACAGAAAGAGAGGGAGATAGAGGCAGCTGCCAGACAACTATAAAACAGAATTGGCACAAATGCTCACAAAATGGCACAAGTAACAGTAGAAGAATCGCTGGACGGAGCCCGTAGGCAATCGCTTGACACTAAAAAAAAAGCGGGAGTCGGGGCAACAGGTTGCAAATGTTTTGCCTGCCATTTATTTTAATTAACAGTGAAAATGCACCTGGGTAAACAATTTGTACAAATTTGCAACAAATTTCACAGCTCTGCCACATAATTTGCCACAAAACAACAATAAACAAAAGCCGCACCACACACAAAACTCAAGACGTCGTCGTCGTCGGCAAAAGGTAACGCGCAAAAAAAAAGAAAGTTTTTTGATGATTTTGTTGTTGCTTTAATACATATGTACATCATCTGCACATGTATATATTTAGAGAGATATGTATATCTTTCTTTTCTACACACTTATCATTCATACGTTTACATTTTTCGCCTTTTGCGGCTGCTTCTTTTTCTTTAGACAGCTTTTGAGCTCGTTTTAGTTATTCACTTTTCATAGACACACACACACACACGCACGCACACTAACGCACACAGACACAAACACGATAGTGGCTTCTTCTGCTTAGTCGAGTGCGTAGCAACGACTCGCGTTCACTTTAGCCACTTACCAAAACCCGTCAACAGGTGTGCCACGTTCGAGTGCTCAACAGAAACTGAGCGCCAGCTAAGACCGAAAAAGCCGAAGACCTGCTTGGTAAGCCGAGAAGACAGAGGAGAGCGTGTGGTGAGTTGGCGTTTTGCTCAATGGGTATCTTGATTTGAGCATTCGACAGGAATTTAACATCTGAAAAGCTTGCTTTTGGGGTTTCTTGTTTGATTCTACTTAAGCTTTCCCGACTTATATAGTGGATCGGAAACCGTTTTGAACCTAACTGGCAGACTTATAGATCAATTTAGATTTAATACTGATTTTACCTAAGGTTCTAGGTATGTTTTGTACTTGGAAGCTCTTAAATTAAGCACGAAACATTGTAAAAATCCATTAATTTTAGTAAAATGTGTTTAAAAGTTCCCAAATCAAGTACTTGTGGTATATATTAGGTAGGTAGGTGGTTCCGGCGTTGTTGATCCATTCGTTCATCTTTGTTTTTTTCTTCCCTTTATTACTCTAGTGTACGGCAATGCCACGCGAATGCTTGACAGTCGTATGGGCTGAGATGCTGACATTTGTGTTGAAATTGCAGCGTTGAAAGCCCTAGACAAGGTGAGTGAGAAAACTAAACTTAAGTTGTAGGCTCTTCAGAAGGAAGATTTCCCCCTACCACGCCCCTTTCTACCCTCCGAATCCCAACATTCTCTTGTGTGAATTGATGTGGGTTGTGCCTTAAACTTGGCATGTTCGAAGGGCGAATATCAGAAATGGTTTCTGTACAAAATTGAGTAGGTCTGGATATGATTGGTAAGGCGGAGACCAGACACAAGAACTGATTGCAATAATTGACCTTACTAGAGACCCAAAAACAGTTTAGTGACATAAGTCTCTTGAAATACTTCTTTTGATAGGGCCAAGAACACCCCTAGCTTTCATCATCATCTCATTAAGAGAAAGATTATTAAGCCAGCATCACTTATTAAGACGGCATTTCATCAACCTTCAGATCCAAATGAAAAGCGGAAGAGCACTCCAACTTCGTCAGGTCCAAACATCTCGCACAACTTACTAGTTTAAGCTGCGGTTGTGGTCTCCATTCCCCAGCTCTGCTCCAAGTTGGTGGTGGGTTTCAGCAGGCCCATAACAATAACAATTGAAAGTGCCAATTTAAACCGATCGACCGATCAAGATTCTAATGGACGCCTAAAGTAAGGATATAAGGAACTAATGGCCTTTGCTTGCAGTTGAAGTCCAATTATCAATGCAAATTACAGAAAAACGCACGAGGCACAAAAAGCAATTGAAAATGAAAATGGAATTTTCCATTTCTATTGCCGCTTCTAAGCTGGCTCCGTTGCGGTTTACCACGAGTATTCAATTGCACGTAGGCACCCCCAACCAATCAGCATCATCATCCATCCAACTCCAACTTTAATCACGCAGCCGGCATTCGTTTTTGATGTCACCTCATTTGGCAGCCAAGCGCCGCCGCTGCGAAAAAAAATAAGAGAATCGAAGATGCCACAAAACCATGCCCCATGACCATGACCAGTGAAATTGTGTTTACTTCTTCAGCTGCTTTGTTCGCACTTTGCTTGTATCAATCCATTCATTGTTTGGCAGCAGCTCGGACCATTAATTGAGCACGGCCCGGCGGCTTTAATAGTTCTTAAGCACTTGGGTATTAATGTCAGGGAGAATCAAGAAGTACAGTTGAGTTGAGTTGAGTTTTCTTTATTGAGTTTCAAATATGGAAAGAGAGCTAGTATTTTGGGAGCTGAAAAAAAACCAACGATTTCTAAGCTAATATTTTGGCAACTCGGAGTAACGTGGCGGAGTGGACCACAGCACACTGGAGTTGCGCTTCAGGTGACTGGGATCGATGTTGGGGAAAATCAACTTCAGATCCGGTGTGGTGGGGGCCACCGAGAAGAAACTATCAATGATGTCGGTGGGAGCATGGCTTTGCATTTTGATGGCAGCTCCGCGTACATGACCTGAAAGCAGGAATATGTCACCATTTCATGGATCAAGAGTTGGTATCAAGAACTTACTGCGACTCCAGGTGGGCGCCGGCGGACGCTTATAGGTGACCTTCTGCTCATCATCCGTGGAATCATCTTCATGTAGCATTTCCCAGGAATATTTCGTTTTTGGTGGCGGCGGCAGCATCTGCTTCGCTTTGGCCGCATTCAACTGAGCCAACTTCTGTTGCTCCAGCTCCTTTAGTTTGGCCTTTTTCAATTTCTCCGCCTCCTCCTGTTGGCGTATTTTTCGTTGCATTTCCTCCATTTCCAGACGTTTGCGTTCCTCCAACTTTTCCCTCTCCTGCTGCTTCTTAATGCGTTTCTCCTCCCGTTCCTTGGCCAACTTGGCCATGCGTTCGGCTCGTTCTCGCTCCTTGGCCTCACGCAGCTGGGCAGCCTGCTGATGTTTCTGTTCCCTTTGCTTCTTGCGCTCTTCGGCCAACTGATGCAAGCCCTTGCGGAAATCATCGGCACTATTTTCCCTCACCAGGGATTTACTGGAAGTGGAAGCAGTGGACTTCAGATTTGTACCGGTGGCCGTTTTGGTCAAAGTGCTGGCCTTGCAAGCGCTCAATGGAGCCTTCTTGGGCTGGGCAGAGCTAAGGGGAATAGTACTGGAGCTCTGAGTGGGCGTTAAGAAACGTCCAATGGTGGGAGCAGGCAATTTTCCCACCTTGGGAGTGGTACTCGATCCGCCAGCAGCCTAAAAACAAGGACTTAAAGTGAATGAAACAATTTGAAAGTTTTGTATGGGGACTTACTATATCTTTGACGCGTTTGGGTCGCAATTGCGCATGGGCCACCTGTTCAAAGGCCTCCACTCGCTGCTTGACGGGACTCTGCAGCAAGGGACTGTGGAAAATTGACAATAAGTACAGGGCCAGCTTCCTTTCAGGTCTCTACTCACTTGAACAGCTCATGGGTGCGCACGGGCAATACGAAGGGAGGAAGTTTGCTAGCCTTTGCCGCCGCTGTCACTGGCACTGCTGCTTCCACTGAATCATCCTCGGTCATTAGGCTATCGTGTCGTCCCTCTGGCAAAGTGATGTCCTCCCGGGCGGTTTCCATCGATTGTTCTTTATAACTTGCCTCCACCTGGAAGGTGGCATCATTCGCCTGCTGCTCTCCACTGAGTATGACAGTAGCGTTTCCTACAGCCGGTCCCAGCACTATAGTCTCATTGCTACTGACTGGTAGAGGTGGTCCTTCCACCGCATCCTTGTAGATGGAACGATGATTGGCCTCCTTGCTGGGTCGTGATTCGGTGCTATTTTTGCGTGTACGCGAGGACACGGGCGAATTGTTGTCAATCTCACTAAAGCGCTCCACTTTAATGGGCCGATGGTAGGCGGTTCCCTTCTTCTTGGTTTTCTTGGAAGTTGAAAGAGCCGTGTCATCTGCTTTGGTGGTTTCCGCCTCCAAAGTGGCATCGCTAATGGGAGTGGGAGCAGCAACGGCAGCTTCACTCGCAGACTCTGAACTAAGTTTTTCGCGCTTAACTTTAACCCGAAGATTTTTTGAGCTGTTGTGCGGCTGCTCCGCGGACTTATCTGCCTCAGGGGCTTCCTCCTCCTGCTCTGGCCCGGCATGAAACTGCGATGGCCTGTGTTCGTTTTCCATCTTCACATTTATAACTTCTTCACCGCTGGGACGACGCATTTTGCGATTTAAGGCGGGCTCTTTGAGATTCTTCTCCGATTTTAGCTTGGCGGCTCGTTGAGGTCGTCCCGTTGTGTTTAATGTGGTATTGACTGGGACCGGAGGGGGAGGCATTAGTGTGGCCGTGGTGTTGTGATTCTCCTCGGATACGGCCAATAGTTGGCAGTTGCTGGCACGCAAACTCAGTTGCGTTGCGGAGGCGTCTGCTTCTTCGGCTTCATCTTCGTTCAAGGAAGTTAGACGCTTCGCACGCTTCTTAGTCTGTTGCGGGGTCACCGAAGAAGAGGTGATACTCGTGGGTTCAGTATTTTCCTTGGCCTTTTCCGCCTCGGTCGCTGCTGTGGTGCCATAAAACAATTCATCCACTTCCTCGAAATGAGCCTACGAAAACACCGCGTCATTCCAAGCCTTCTCCTCTCCACTCTTCCTCTACTCACCAAACTCAATTGTTCCAGCCTAAGCTGCAGCCGGGACACCGAGCCGAGGACATGTAGCAGGTCTTCCATTGTTACACAATTTAAACAGTTCTTATGATTTAATAATAAATAATGCAAGATTTTTTCTTTCCCGTTTATTTCAAATGGCGGCAATGGGGACGCGCGACTGCCGTCAAACCAGTCACAGCGATAGTTCAGCTCACGTCGCTGGATGATGACAACCCTGTTTTACAACACTGCCGCTGACTTAGGCTGACAATTACATTTTAGTTAATAATGCACGCATTGCTGCTTTAAATGCTGCAAATGTTTATTAAAGTTGTTTATTTCTTGCGACGTGATTTAAATTGTATTTAAGTTCACCTAACTCTGGGTGCATTTGCTGTGAACTAGTTCCAGTTGCTGGTCCTACAAACACAGTCAGGCCTGCAAGCTAGAAGAGAACAGTGCAGAGCAAACTATGAAATATATGTAGAAATATATGTACGTAGATGAACTTAGCTTTAATTACAAAAGGGAGACATATTTATTTCGTGGTGTTACATAGATCGCTTGAAAATGAATATCATTCCATTTATATTTGGGAGTTCAACCTGACTAACTGACTGACTGCCTGGTGAATGCGGAATAGCCCAAGCAAATTGATAACAAATCTTGTATCCTAGTAGCTAAAACCATAATTAGTATGTTATGGACTGTTCTTCAAAAAGCGGGTAGCACTTAACTGCTATTATTCTTTTGGTGGCTCGTTCATATGAACTGGGCATTTACATGAAAAAATCTCCCATCACTAATAATTGCGTGCAGCTGCTCGGCTATCGGCAGCTGGCGAAAGAATAACAAAATGGGCGGCAAAGCGGAAAACTGTTCTTAAGCCAAAAGATATGTTTTAATTGCCATAAAAATGAGAAAATACTTTGTTCAGACATTGATTGTGGGGATAAACAATTAAATCTCCACACGCGACACATGCTCTTGTCAGTGTTGAACAACACGACATCGATATCTATCGATAGCTTGTACGTATTTCGCACACGGTTCACGCATCGCTAGTACATTTGTTAATATCGCGTTTTTTGCAACAAGCCAACGAAAAACTTGAGCCTGGAACGCAGGAACCGCGCGCATTGCCACAACAACAACAATAAGATGTCTGTATAGGAACCACCCCCTTAAGCGGAGCACAAACAAAACACACTCGCAGCGCCGCCTCCATCTCAGCCATGGGACTCGACTTTGACGCCGTGGAGTATTGCAAGGGCGTAAAGATCAAGCAGTCGTTGCCGCCCTTCTCCTGTCCCGTGCGTGGCTGTGACCGCAGCTACAAGACAGTCATTGGACTGCAGTATCATCTGGTTAAGTACGACCATGACAATCCGCAGCCACTGACGCCCGTGTTGACGCCGAACCGTAAAAAGGCGCGCTCCCGCTCCTCGCATCATCACTCCACGCCCAAGGATAACGGAGATGCTGGCGATGCCCTGAGCCTGATAAGTGGTGGTGTGCCAGATGCCAAAAATGGCTGCAGCAGCAGCAGCAGCCGCCCCATGGTCAATCCCGAGTCCTTGGTCTCCTACAACGAAGAGGAAGCCACCGTTACCTTCAATATCGATGGCAAAAGCGTGCGCCTGGGCATCAATGACTCGTTGCCTCTGGTGGATGACGAGGAGTTTGCGGCCCTGGTGGAAAAGGGTTGCATTCTGAATGCGGAAGCATCACACGCCCCCTGGGCTCAGGTTCAGGTGCCCGTGGCCCAAGTTCGAGAAATAGATGATTACCATGTGCCTGATGCCCCACCTCGCCCCTTGGCCTACTATCGCTTCATTGAGAAGTCCCTGGAAGAACTAGATGGCGAGATTGAGTACGATGTGGATGAAGAGGACTCCGCCTGGCTGGAGCATATGAATGAGGAGCGTCACAAGTTGAGTCTTAATCCGGTGTCCATAGATACCATGGAGCTGCTAATGGATCGCCTGGAGAAGGAGTCCCACTTTCAGGCGGCGGCCAATGGCACTCCCACAGGTGTGGAAGTGGATGATGATGCGGTGTGCTGCATTTGCCTGGACGGGGAGTGTCAGAATACGAATGTGATACTCTTCTGTGACATGTGCAATCTGGCCGTGCATCAGGACTGCTATGGTGTGCCCTATATACCGGAGGGTCAGTGGTTGTGCCGCAGATGCTTACAATCACCGAGCAAGCCGGTTAACTGTGTGCTCTGTCCCAATGCGGGTGGAGCGTTCAAGCAAACGGATCATGGCCAGTGGGCGCATGTGGTGTGCGCACTGTGGATACCGGAAGTGAGATTTGCCAATACCGTGTTCCTGGAGCCCATAGGTGAGTTGCAAAGATTCGAAGCACAAAACCCACTAATCCTGTTTCCCCTTCCAGATTCCATTGAGACCATTCCGCCCGCACGCTGGCGCCTCACCTGCTATGTGTGCAAGGAGAAGGGTTTGGGCGCCTGCATTCAATGTCATCGCAACAGCTGCTACGCCGCCTTTCATGTCACCTGCGCCCAGCAGGCAGGGCTCTATATGACCATGGATACCATTAAGGATGGCCACAACGACTCCTCCATACATGTCCAAAAGTTTGCCTATTGTCATGCCCATACGCCGGCAGATGCTAAATTGAAAATGAATGTCCCAGATTTCGAGGACACGCGGCATAAGATGCGTGAGGCCCGCAAAGCCTTGGCTAAGAAGAGATCCACTGCTCCTGTGGTGCTAATACCCACCATACCGCCCGAGCGTGTCCATGAAATAGCCAGCATGGTGCATATGCAGAAGAAAAAGGAGTTTCTAGATCGAATCATTGCCTATTGGACCCTCAAGAGGCACTACCGGAATGGTGTGCCCCTTCTCAGGCGCCTACAGAGTCAGGGACACAATCATGGTGTCATACAAAGGAATGGCATTGAGGGTTCTCCGGATACCCACGAACTGTACCGTCAGTTGAAGTATTGGCAGTGCCTCAGGCAGGATTTGGAGCGTGCACGGTTACTGTGTGAACTGGTGCGCAAGCGAGAGAAGCTAAAGGTGGCCTTTGTCAAGATCTCCGAGGAGGTGGTTATGTTGCAACTAAATCCCTTGGAGTCTGCTCTTACCAAACTGTTGGACAGCCTGGAGTCTCGCGATAGCATGGAGATCTTTCGGGATCCCGTGGATACCAGTGAGGTGCCAGACTATATGGATATTGTGAAACAGCCCATGGACCTGGGCACCATGCGCACCAAGCTCAAGAATTGCAAATATACCTCACTGGAGCAAATGGAGGCGGACTTTGATCTGATGATACAGAACTGTTTGGCCTACAACAACAAGGATACGGTTTTCTATCGGGCCGGCATACGCATGCGTGACCAGGCGGCTCCTTTGTTTGTCCAACTGCGCAAGGAATTGCAAAGGGATGGCCTACTGGAGCGTAGCCAGCGCTCGCATGTGGATCATGTGGAGGCGGAGGTGGAACAAGAGCTTAAACAACTGCTGGCGGTGCCACCGAGTGAGGATGTGGTGCAGAAGCTGCTAATACTGGCGGACAAATCGCAGGTGCTCAAGAATCCCAGCTATAGAACCAAGAAGATAAAGCAAATAAGGCTGGAGATAACGCGCATGCGAAAGGGCATGCAAAAGGCGCGCTTGGCAGCGGTAAGTGGAACAGGAAAAAGGATTCAAGCTCAAAATATAATTAACAATTTCCAGCGGTATTCTTCGACCTCTTTGCAGCGTCACCAAAGCGATGAGGAGGAGAGCGGTAAGAAGCGCTCACGCCAGCAACTCAACAGCAGCAGCCACATGGAGGTGGATGATGACGATGAAGAAGACTCGGAAGATGATTCAATGGGCGAAGATGAGGAAGATGTGTCCAAACAGACGGGAAATTCCACACAAACGCCACCCTGCAGTCCGATTAAGAGTCTTAACAATAGCAGCTCACCCGTGGGCATCAATAGAAGGTAAGTTGAAATGGCTTCTATTTGACTCCCAATAACCATTCGAATCCCTTGCAGAACGGCCATTTTACTGACGCGCAAGGCTCAAGCAGCGCTCAAACGTCCCTCAGAGCCACCAGCCACGCCTGTGAAGGAAGAGGAGCAACTTAACTCACAGTCCCAATCCAGCATACAGTCCAATAGCATTACCTGCTCTTCAACCTCATCCTCCTCCCTGGCTAATGCTGTCGTCAATTCGGTTGTAGCCACAGTGCCAGCCACGCCCACTGCCTCTAGCTTTGCGTTGACGCAGCATAAAGTGGACAACAGCAGCAACACGGTGGTAGCTGCCGCTAGTCTCACCTCCTCAGCCTTGTCCATTAGCAGCAAAATTGGTGGCTTTGTTGGTGGCAGCAAATCGCCCAAAAGGGCTACACCCGCTCGCTATCGCCGTCTGCCTGAGCTTAGAAACAGTGCCTCCATGTCACCAAAGAAGTCGCCCAATCCTGTAGCTGCCGAACCACTGCCATTTGAGCGCATCCCAGACAGCTTTCGCGTCTATCGTGGCAATAATCAGCGTGATGTCAGCGACAGTGATGATGCGCCCTCCCAGTCTAGCAGCCCCTGCAGCAGTTGCTCCGATTTCAGCATGTCGGGCAGCTGCTCCGACTTTGACAGCGATGAGGCCAGCGATTCGTTGAGGGATGACTCCCAGGATGCCTTAGATGGCCTGCAGAGCTTAAATAATAGTCAAAGTGTGGTTGTGCCCGGACAGGGCAAAAATAACGGCAACATGGCCATCAGTAGCAGCAGCAGCAGCAGCAGTGGCAGCTCCAGTGAAGCGCATGAAACGCCCGAAGAGCCGGAGCGAAGTAAACAAAGAATACTACGAAGTACACCCACGCCCATACCAACAGCCAAGCTCGGCGGTGTGGCGGCAGTGCGTGGACGTGGCAAAAGACGCAGTAATCTCAGTGAATCCACCAGCTCCACGGCCACCCCGCCGCCACTGCTCAGAAAGGCGGGCACATTGCGTTCGGCCACACCCAATGCCTTGGTGGCCTCTCCATTGGTGAATAACATCAAAACCCGTAGGAACACCACCATTCTGGCCACCAGCAGCAGCAGCAACAACAACGATTCAGTCATTCACCATCATCACCATCGGCACAACTCCAGCTCCAGTTCGCAGAAGCCCACCCTCGAGCCACTGCAGCTGGTGTGGGCCAAATGTCGTGGTTATCCCTGGTATCCCGCTCTCATACTCGATCCCAAGACACCCAAGGGGTTTGTCTACAACGGTGTGCCCCTGCCCGCTCCGCCCACGGATGTGTTGGCGCTGCGCAAGAACTGCCTGGACGATATAGTCTTTCTGGTGCTCTTCTTTGATGTGAAACGCACCTGGCAGTGGCTGCCGGCCAACAAGCTGGACATCCTAGGCATAGACAAGCAGCTGGATCAGCAGAAGCTGGTCGAGTCCCGCAAGCCGGCGGAACGGAAGGCCGTCAAAAAGGCCTACCAAGATGCCTTGCACTATCAGAGTCAGGTTTCGGATCTGGAGGGTCAGGGGCCGGATCCGATTATGTGAAAGCTGTTTGATCAATGGCATTTGTAGAAAGCAAGTCTCGAAATAGTCCCATTCTTTTTGTCGGTTCTCTACCCCCCACCACTGCAAGTGGCCCCCCCCCTTCGTTTTGTACATTATGGAATTTATCACCTCAAGACGTTTCAAGCAAAATCAAATCAATGTTTAAGTTAAATAGTTTTAAGGCTCTATCTAAGCGACAGCAACCACATTTAATAGGAGAAGCGCATTACAAATAGCATTACGAATTGTCTCTGTGTCCCCCACTATATACATTTCTATATACACGCGATACACATGCATATTATATACACACACACACACACCTATATAAACACACAAACAGATTTTGTGCTCGTCTTGATTTCCCGTAAGAACAAACAATTATTATTACTATTGATTATGATTATTATGATGTATTACAACTGATGAGGATTATTATTATTATTATTATTATTGTAATTGTAATTACTGTGTGTAATTAATGCAAATTTCATAAGCCGTAAGTGAAAAGAAAGCGCATAGACAATTAAGTATTAAAGTAGTTGCCGACCCCTGCCCCCCTACTCCCCGCCCCACCAACATCCCCCAACTACACACACAAACACAATCCCCTAACAAGATTGAATATTGTTTAAATTTAAATTAAATGCAGAAAAAATAAATGTTTTAAACAAACACTGAGGCGGTTTCCTTTTCGGAATATAGAGTTCTATGACCGGATATTCCATATGTTAAGAATAAGTTAGTTGAAGAGCTGGCTTAGACGAGCACCAAAAACCACCACTAATAGTTTAGAATGTGTGCGAAACGAACAAACACAACTTTGAGTTACCTCAAGTAGTATCCAACAGCTAGATTTGTGGTTTTTCAAAGTTCCAACAGATTTAAGAATATTTCTGTATGTTAAGACTTAAGAAACTGACCCTAAGGGTTAAGAACTGGTGATTTTGAGGGTGATCCTTTAACAGAAAGAAGTTTTCGACTTCATTTCAGATGTGCAGCAACTTCTAGAATGCGAAATTATGAGCATGTTGATATATTCCAAGCGTACTTAAGGGTAAGTCGCGACGATATACATCTAATCCTAAAGGTCCTGTGCCGAAATACGCCTCGATTTTCATGCAACCGTATGTGTCTCAAATTAAAGTTCGGTAAATTGACTAAGGATTTAGTTAATTTGAAAATTTGGAGTAATTTTGAGAATATCCTTAAGTTAAGCTAGCTTTTGGTAACCTTGCGAGAATATGTTAAAGTTGTCCAGATGTTTGTAAGGCACTTTAGTTTACCACTTAACTTTTATATATATTCTTAAACAGCACGAAGAGCTGAGTTGATATAGTTTTAAGTTTCGCGTTTTTGATTTGATTTCATTTTCTTCCAGCTCAACCTTCCCCCTTTACAGTTTGACAGTCATTGCCTGAAAATCAAGGCACACCAACATGCCAATTAAATTTTGTCTGGAGGCAAACGTCTTGCCTTCCAAAGAAAAAAACACATTGTAAACAAAACATTGAATAATACGCCACGCTTTATTAATGACAAATAACAGCAAATCAACATAAAACCATACTTAATAATGCGAATGCTAAATTGTTCTGAGGTCTCTTCCAGGCACAAATCATTTTGCTAAGCCGGGCTTAAACAGTAGCTAGACACAAACAACTCAATCACAATTAACAATCACAACGCCTTATTGAACGCCCAAAATCACACATCTGACCTTAATCACTAATGCAAATTAATTTGCAGCTGTCGACGATTGAAACTTATCGACAACGACGCTGTGGACGGAGAGTGGCAGGCGAAGTGCCTCCTCCAGTACCTCAAGTAACTTGTAGGTCATTGCGTTGGCGCTCCAATTGATGTATTTATTTAAAACGGAACTACCACAAACTGTGGGGAACTTCCCCAAACAGGTTTTTGGGCCAAGTGACGTCAACGTTGAAACCAAACGAAACCATGGCTAATTTTAAGACAAAAACATTTATAAAAAGAATGAGTTTTGGGTTTGCAAATAAATGGCCTTGAAGGTAAATGCGTTTGGATTAAAAATGATGAAAAAGAAACTCCCAGTTCTACATACATACATACAAACATGCATGAAAACAAAATTCCAACTAAGCTGCTCAGCAATTTTTGGGAAAATTTATTTGGCTGACTTTGCTCTTTGTTGTTGAACCATTCACAAAATGTTCATTGAATTGAGCTGGAATTTATATTTTTAATTAATCAACATTTTGCAAGCAGCTGCATTGACGTCCGCGGCACCCTTAGGTTAGGTAGCACGTGAGACTGTCAACGTTTCTTGTGAATTACACTATGCTACTTAAGTCTCTATATCAAGTTTAAGCAGAGATTGATTTAAACTCAAACTGCGGTTTGATATTAAAAGTATAAGCCGTACCATACTCAAAAAATTAGTTTTTTGTTCTTAATTTAAGCAAAATTTCTTGTCTTTAGACAGTACATTCCGAAAATATACTTTTTAGAAAACAATTTCTTAATTTCAGAAACTCGGCGATTTTTCTAAAATTTAGGGTAACTTTCTTTAATGATTTTCTAAAATCTTTCTTAAATTTAGGGCAGATTTACACTTGTCCTAAAATAGGGCGATTACCCTTTGAATTTAGTAAAAGAAATTTAGAAATGAAACTAAATAAACCTAGGATTTGAAAAAATATTAAAAAATAGAAGAAAGTTAGCTTTGGCTCGGCCAAAGTTTGTATACCCTAGTAGCACTTTTATCTAGCTAATTTTAAAGACATTTCCACTGAAAACAAACAAGTTTTTCTCACTAAGTCTACTTTTCTGACTCTAATTTTGTATGACAGCTATACTATATAGATGTCCGATTACGACCAAACTTGGTGGAATCATGGAAAAGCATAGCAAACTAAGAAATAAAATGTTTGAAAAAGTTTTCTGTGAAAACCAAAAATTTTTTCTCACTAAAACTAGTTTCTTGAGCGATCATTCCTATGGCAGCCATAACCTTTAGTCATCCGATTTTGACAAAACTTTGAAGAATTGTGTAAAAGCTTACGAAATAAATTGTTGCCAATTTTAAAGAGTTTTACATTAAAAACAAAAAAGTTATTCTTACTAAGACTATTTTTCTAACCTTACTTTTCTATGGCAGCTATACTATATAGATGTCCGATTTTGACCAGACTTGGTGGAATTATGGAGAAGCATTGAAAACTAGTAAATACGGAGTTTGGAGACGTTTGCATTGTAAACAAAAAAGTTTTTCTCACTAGAACTAGTTTTTCGACCGATGGTTCCTATGACAGCTATATTATATAGATGTCTCATTTCGTCCAAACTTGGCAGAATCATGAAGAAGCATTAAAAATTAGTTAATACGGATTTTGGAGACGTTTGCATTGAAAACAAAAAAGTTTTTCTCACTAGAACTAGTTTTTCAAACGATGGTTTCTATGGCAGCTTTAGGTTATAGTGATCCTATCCGGCCGGTTCCGACAAATGTGCAGCGTATTTGTACCAGTAGACTTCTTGCAAAGTTTGGTCGCGATAGCTTTTAAACTAACGGACAAGATAGCCTAGAAAAAGACGGACGGACCGACAGACTAAATCAACCCAGCTCAGCCAGTTTGTACACTGCCTTAGTGCGATTCAGGCTTCAAGTAAACAAGCCTGCAGCAACAATGGCTTTATTGCTGCCAAAAATTTAGTAACAGATAAAAAAGATATGTTACAGAAAAAAAGTAATGCTTTGCAGCACAGTGTAATCAAAATTTTAGTTCAAGTGCGTTTATTAACCTCGAAACAAAAAGCATATTTATACATTTTAAATTTGCTTTGGTTGCTATGCGGTGGACTGACTGTATGGAAAAGGAAGGCGTGAGATTTGTCAGCAGTTGCAGCAGCTGGGCCTAAGGTGATGATTTGGTTTAACATAACCCAAAGCGAGCTACACACATCTGTACTGTACAAATGCGCTAATTATTAACTTAATTAACACACTCCCTCCCCCCCTCTTTCTCTCTTCCCTTGTCGCCCTTTAACATCAACCAATATTGCGTATACGCCACATGTGTCAGCTAAAACTAAACCTTTTGTGACCGATAAGATAGCATAGACAAATCGTGGTTGGCACGCAGTAACCACTTTAATTAATCGGGACGTGCCCCCCAGTTCCAACCATTTATATCAATAGACTGGACAAAAGTGAGAGCGTGTGGACAACAAAAGAATTGAAATAAATTGTCTTAATGCTCCTGACGTATGCAGCCAAAAAAACACGCACACGCTCAAAATTCAACGATTGATCATCAGATCGTCGTCACATGCTCATCCCCAACCCAACAGCAAACGTGACTGTGGTCAGTGCCAGCCAGAAGTCAACTCTGCAAGAGGCGGAACACTTGGCAACCAAGCAGATTTCTAAAGATGATTTCTGTGGCAAGTTATGACGAAAGTTATGAAATGGCACTTGAGTTGAGAAAGTGGCTTAGGTAAGAAAGCCAAGCATTCAGTTAAGAGTGTGAAGTCTGGTTTCCAAATTGGTCAAGGTGACATATAGATAATTGAATGGGAAGTTCGTTCCAAAGTGTAAGTAGGTGACAGCAAATCCCCCAAACAACTTCTGGTAACTTAAGTAGTACTAACGCCTCGATAGCCCACTTAATGCTGGCCTCTGCCATGAATATTTTTTAGTATTTTTCTATGTATCCTTTTTGTATCTCTCTGTGACAATGCTTTCCTCTCTGTCTACTACAACTAATCTTTAACTTCACCTTATACCAATAATTCATCTTGTTTTAAGTTAGCTGCTTCAATTTCCTTCAATCTCCTGCCCGCCGTTTGAAATTCCTGAGCGAGCAAACAAAAAAAAACGAAAAAAACCACAAGAATTTTTATGCCTTACATTTGCATATTGCATATTGACATTGCTGTACCCTTATTGCACATTTCCTTCAGTGGTGCCGCGACAGCTGTGGATACATACAGACATCCCATATAACGGCGCCGACTGAAATTAACTTGAGTTTAATGCTGTTCTTTTTGTTACTTTTGCGGGAAACCGGTTGAAGAATTTGAGGTGCCTGACAGCAGCAGCAGCAGCAGAAGCGGCCTCCTGTCCCCAGCGTCATTTAGGCGCGTCCAGACGGCGACTGTACAAATATGGTTTCTTTTCATATTTTTGGCTTAAAAATAAGCCACTGGCTGGGAGGGAGGGAGTAATAGCGGTGGAGTTGTCAATATAACTTTGACAAATGTCCAAGCATATTTAAATAATGGTAGCTAGTCCAAAAGGATTAAGCCCGGCTCATAAATTGTCCAGTCTAAAAATAACCCAGCAGCAGCCGCGGCCTTGAGCCAACCAGAAGATGCTTATAACGGCAGAACGGACAAGGTGTCCCGTCCAGACCAATTAAATGAAATCAAGAACTCACGACATGCGACCTAGGGCAACCTGATATTTATTGACACATCCTGTATGGCCACTCAAGGACAACATGTCTGTTTGCTGGAGTGGACTATAAAAGCCCCCAGTTCTCGAGGAGAACAGCAACAGTCTTCTTTGGAGCAGCAGCAGCAGAAGTTGTAGTGAAGTTTTGGCTTACACCAGAAGTCCTACAAGTCTACTAACTCAACGTAGAGACAGAGAGAGCAAAATGGGTTTGTGGTGGTTAAGTCTGCTGGCTATCTTGCCAGCAAATGCCTTGCCCAAATACCAACTCCTGGGCTATGCCCCAGCCAGGGGTGAGTTTCCTGTGGAGAGTGGACTGGCTCAGGGTTATGTACGCTACTTGGATCACACCGGAGCCGAACGTTTGCTGACCTACAACTATCCGGAACCCCTGAATGGTATACGCCGTTTGAGCTATGGCAATGAGGATCAGGTGAATCCTTTTCTCAGAAGCTCCCTGATGCAACAGCAGGAGAAGCAGGACATATATTTATTCCGTGCCTGGTGTGAGCAGAGATATAATGCCTTGCGTCAGGAACTGGA
Source organism: Lordiphosa fenestrarum (assembly GCA_035044985.1). NCBI lineage: Eukaryota > Metazoa > Arthropoda > Insecta > Diptera > Drosophilidae > Lordiphosa > Lordiphosa fenestrarum. The sequence goes on from JAWNNO010000731.1 coordinate 2,641,598, forward strand.
ACGCTTGAGGGCAGAGGGTAAGCCTGCTTCTAACCAAATGTTGGCACAGTATGAGCCACTGGAAAAGATTATTAAGATGAATGCCTTTGAGCTGGTTCCCGGTCTAAGTCCGGACATTCAACGTGCACGGGATGAGCAATTGAGAATATGGAATGAGGCCAGACTGGAGGTACTTCGAGCGGAACAGGCACAGTTGAAGTTAGCCGGGCAGGAGGAGTACTATAGCTTACCGCAGACTCACTCGTATGGACAACAACCCATAGCCCAGGCTAGCTTAACCATAGCACCGCAACCAGTGGCGGAGACCGCTGAGGTAAAACTGGCTCGTGAACAGCATCTGAAACAGTTCCAGCAGGCTTTGGTCACCGAGAATCAACCCTTCTTCATACAATCTCAGCCTAAGCCAAAGTTTACCTTAACCGAAACTCCTCAACCTGTGGAGGAAACCGCCGAGGTTAAGCTGGCGCGTGAGCAGCATCTGAAACAGTTCCAACAGGCTTTGATACAACAACCCGCCTTGCCCGAGACTAAGCCCTTCATCAGTCAACCAATCGCGGAGACGCCCACCTTTAAGGCCCAACCTGCCATACAGCAACCTTTTGTCCAAGCCGAGGCTCCCAAACCCGTCGAAGAAACCCCCGAGGTGAAGCTGGCTCGTGAGCAGCATCTAAAACAGTTCCAGCAGGCCTTGGTACAACAACCAGCGGAAGCTTTTATTACTCAACCTCAGCCCATTCCAAAGTTTACACTTCCCGATACCCCACAACCCATAGAGGACACACCAGAGGTAAAGCTGGCACGGGAGCAGCATCTAAAACAGTTCCAGCAGGCCTTGGCACAACAACCAGCGGAACCTCAGCCCATTACAAAGTTCACCCTACCCCAGGCTCCTCAGGAAGCCGCCAGTATACCCCTACCCACACCCAAGCCTGTACAGGACACACCTGAAGTCATCTATGCTCGAGAACAGCACTTGCTGCTACTTAACCAGGCCAAGCTTACAGCTGAGGATAAATTGGCGGACATTTCCGATTTGATACACCTGGAGGAGCGTGAGCGTGAGAATGAGCGTTTGCGGGACTTGGAGCTGCGTCGTCAGGAGGAAAAGGAATTTGAACTGGAGCAGAAGCGAGAGAAGGAACGCTTACAGGAGGAGACACGTATTCTGGAAGCTGAACGCCTGAGGCTGGAGCTGGAGGAGAAACAACGTTTGGAGCAGGAGCGCTATCAAGAACAAGTGGAGTTGAGTAAACTGAAAACTAGCTTCTACCCAGCTCAGCCAGCTGCTGCTCTGCAACCCACTCAGACACAGTCCATAAGCCAACAGCAACAGGTACAAAATGGCTTCTTCCTGCGCATACAGTCCACTCAGCCGCAGCCCCAGCCCACACCAGTTGAAACACCCAAGAATCCCTTCCTGGTGCGCTATCAGCTGGCACCCACAAAAACCGAAACCTACAGCTCCAGCATTTCCGAACTGGACAAGGCCACGCGTGAGCATTTTCGTGCCCACGAGCTGGCACATGAACAGCTGCGTTTGGCCAACCTGAAGAATCCCTATAATCCCGACTGTCAGCATGCTTAATTTTTAGGTATCCAACTCCAACTCTCAATGGGCAAATTCAGCACCAACAATTCGCACAATTCAAAACTGTTACACTCATACTCGTACACCTGTAGTTTTTTTATATTCTAAGTGAATTCCACAATTTAAAATGCATTCAGTTGAGAAACAACGCAAATCACGGAGTCTTCAGTTTCTTTTTTTTATTGTTGGTGTGGGGCTGCGGACAAAGGAAATCGCTTGGCTCGGATACAGTTATAGAACGTTCTCATGTAAATCAGTTGGATTGGTAACGCCGCCAATTGGGCGACATCTGTTAAAATGCGCATAAATGTAAATCAAACTTGCGTACTAAGTGGCACACATGTGTAGGAACAGGGAGAAGATCACCGGCACCGGCACTTGCTTGCCTAAAATATGCACTCAAGTCTGGGCACAACTGACCTAGCGCAAAATAATCAACCGTTAGTCGAGCATTTGGCAGATAACGGGGCGTATGAGTAATATAAAGTGTGACTAATGAGGCACTAGGGCAAATGATGTACTTGGAAGATGTTACCATTTATGGCAGCCGCTGCTGTTTTTTTTGATAAGCACACATCCTCTCCCCAAGACGGAGCAAAGTTCACACATGAATCACACTCCAAAGTCTGACTATAAAATTGCCTAATATCTGCAGTAGATTTCGATTCTATTCGATTATCTCTCTTTTATATATTTGATAACAATTTCGTATATTTGGCTGATGTAAGTTTTGGCTTTTACCCGGCTAGACAAACAGCTGGCCCAATTGTGCCATCTATTGGCCTTGCTGTGTGGGTTTTTGGGGGCCACATCCACAGTGCGCAGTTCGATTTTGATTTCGAAGTGCAAATTATATCAATTGCGTATGTAGAGAGAAACCGCAAGTGCTTAGACACGGATGGAAATCTACAAAATTTTCCATACACGGAAATGAAATATCAAGATAAAGGCTACGGTTTGTAGAAGGGAAGAGTCTAAGTTGAGAATCAAAAGAATTTTATTCAAAATGAAATAGCTTTGCTTAGAAAAAATCGTAGAATTCTTTTACATTTTGAGAGCTTAAAGGCATTTCCATAACATTGAGGCAAGATACAGATTCCACACAAGTTCCACTTACCAAAACTTCAGAAGTTAAGAGTTTTTTCCAAATCATGAAAGAGCTTTATGAGAGATTTATGGGATTCTTATCAAAGTTGGCGGAAAGCATAGAATAATAATTAGTATAAAATTTGCAGCAGCTACCATTGAAAACAAACAAGCTTTTCTCACTGGCATTCGTTTTCTGACTGATCCTTCCTATGGCAGCTATATGCTATAGTCTACCGATTTTGATGAAACTTCATAAAATTGTGTGAAATTGTATAAGACAAGTAAATGACAAATTTGAAGACATTTCCCTCAAAAACAAAAAAGTGTTTCTAGTTAAGACTATTTTTCAGAACTATCTTTTGTATTGCAGGTCTACTATATAGTAGTCCGATTTTTCACAAAGTTGGTTGAGTTCTCAAAAAGCATAAAAAACTTAAGAATAAGCAGCTAGGAGAAGCTCACATTGAAAATAAAGCTAGTTTTACGAACTAACTTTCCTAAGGCAGCTATATTTGTGCGATCTGGCAGGAACTGACTAATTTGCAGCTTTATTCTACTACATATCTTTGAGCAAAAGTTTCCTGAAGAAAGCTTTGAAGCAGACTAAGAAGACTAAGGAAGACTAATGGACATTTCGGCTATGGCATAGTGTTATCGATATATTATCGAATAGCCAAATGTCAGAAAAAGCTGAATCTGACAAGGGCGTTTACAAGTTTGACTTACAATTGCAATAAGAACAACGACCTTCCTAATCCATTTCAACAGTAGGTTGACATGAATCAAATCATTTGTTTATTGCTTAATCAGATCTTCAAAAAATTCAAAATAAACATTTGTTACAAATTGTGGTTTACCCAGCATAATCCAAGTTATCATTACTGCATATTCTCCTGAAGGCAAGATCAAAGGTACTTTTTCAGGCGGTACATAGAAATCCTTAACTTCTTGCAATCCCTGAAAAGTGAAATATTTGATGCGTGTAATTAACCCAAAAGCTCTACGTCTGCTACTCACCACATAAGGACAGGTGTGATTAATAGTAGAACTATTTCTATACAAATTGTATATAAGCTTGACCGCCGGCATATTTGGTCGCTTCATATAGGCGCAGGCGTCAAATGTCTTATCAAAAAGCCAAGGCTTATAGCCACTAGCCCGTTTAAGGACTTTAATTCTACAGTGAATGTCGTTGGCAGGATGTAGAATAGTTACCTTTATATTCATCACTGTTTTATTCCGACGTATCGCCTTTAAGCGACAAAGATCGATAGTAACCCAGGACTTATTATACGACTCACAGACGACATTTGTTATCTTATTAACGGTGGCAGCCTGTAAGTAGTAGGTAATTTCAATGAGCGACCTTTCAAAACGTATCAAAACAAGAGTTACATTTTGATTGAGGGTTACTGCGAGGACTAGCACACCAATGATCCAATTGGAGTGCATAGTGTCGTTGCCAGTTTAACAGTCAACTGAAAATTTGACAATTTGTTGGGATTTATATATCTGCAGTTAGTCATGCTTGATAAACAAAAAACCATTAGTCGTTGATGTACATCAATGATATAAGTACAGACAGTTGAATTAGACAGCTAATGAGCTGATCATTTAGAATTCTACAAATGAATCAAAATGTATAAAGCTGGCTTGTAAGACCATAAAGTTTGCATACTTTGAAGGGCAGGCCTGATGTCCCTTTAATCATTCAAATGGTCATAATTTTTCATATCCTTTGGATGATTTTTAGCTGCGTTGGATAATTAAAATAATAATTTTAGATACCGGATATCATCCAATGGATATTTTTAATATCCTTTTTTTGCTCTGTGTACAGTTCATAGTTATTCCAGCAAAGACTTTCTGCACGCAATTTGATTTATAGGTTTCTCCTGTCAAAATTAATGCTTAATGCTTAAGAAATGCTCTAAATTTATATATATAAATGTATATATATGCTATAGTCAACCGATCCGGCCGGTTCCTACAAATGTGCAGCGTATTTCTACTACAAGACTTGGTGCAAAATTGCTTGAAGACAGCTTTCAAAATGAAGAAGTAGATAGCTTACAAACAAATATTGAGGCTGTTACATAGCGTTATCGATATGTTATCGAATAGCCAAATGTCAGCAATAGCAAAAGCTGATTCTGAGAAGGGCGTTTCATTGGGGAAAAACTGACAAAATTTGATATTTCTTCGACCACGAGAGCTTTCCTTTTGACAACAGATAATAAAAGACCGACTTAATCTACTCTGTACCAACGCAAGTGTCTGCTCAGCATGGATTTTGATGTTGCAGTTGTGAGTAGCGCTGCTGCAGTGAACACTCTTTTGCTCTTAGCTCGATTACGTCTCATGCGATCTTTACCATTCCTTTTGTATATCGATAAATACATGTCTAGAAGGTGCGAACCTTCTCTCTTTAAATCTGTAGTATGACGTTTTTTACAAATTTCGGGGGCTGGATATGTCGTATCAGAAATTTGAAATGCATATTTCAGCTTATGTCCCATACATGTCAATCCTTCATCTCTTACCATATCTGAGATCTGTTTGTTCATACGCACAGACGGGAAGGGCTATATCAACTCGTTTATTGATTCAGATCAAGTGTATATCCACTTTATAGGGTCGGAGAAGCTTCCATCTGGCTGTGCCATACTTTTGCACAAACTAAATATACTCTGTGTACCTTTGGTCCTAAGTATAACAACCCTTTCTTTTCTTTGAATCAGTTTGTTTATTGCTTTATCAGATCTTCCACAAATTCAAAATATACATTTGTTACAAATTGTGGTTTACCCAGCATAATCCAAGTTATCATTACAGCATATTCTCCTGAAGGCAAGGGCAAAGGCACCTTTTCTGGCGGTACATAGAAATCCTTAATTTGTTGCAGTCCCTGAAATTGTGAAATATTTGATGTGTGAGATTTGTAATTAACCCAACATATCTTCGTCTGCTACTCACCACATAAGGACAGGTGTGATTAATAGTAGAACTATTTCTATACAAATCGTATACAAGTTTGACGACGGGCATATTCGGTCGCCTCAAATAGGCGCAGGCATCAAAGGTTACATCAAAAAGCCAAGGCTTATAGCCACTAGCCCTTTTAAATACTTTAATTCTACAGTGAATATCGTTGGCTGGTTGTAGAAACAAAACGTTTATATTCATCACTGTTTTATTCCGACGTATCGCCTTTAAGCGACAAAGATCGACGGTTACCCAGGACTTGTTATACGACTCACAGACGACATTTGTTAACTTGAAAACGGTGGCTACCTGTAAGTAGTATAGAATTTCAGTGAGCTAACTTCTGGCGTATCAAAATATGAGTTACATTTTGATTGAGGGTTACCGCAAGGACTAGCACATTTATGATCCACATGGTGTGCATAGTGTCGTTGCTGGATTACAAGTCAACTGAAAATTGTATATTATTTTGGTTTTATATATCTGCAATTAGTCATGCTTGAGCAAAAAAAAACACAAATAGTCATGGATGTAAATCAAAAAAAGAACTACAGCCAATGAGAATTTTTGTTAAATGAACTAAAATTTATGAAGCTGGCTTTTAAGACAATAAAGCTTGCATACTTTCTAGGGCAAATGCCATGATCTTTTTTGTTGTATGGATAATGATTAGCTCATTAGCTTTCCATAGAATATAATTGTACATATAAATAGATTAATATCACCGATAACTAAGCTAGCCCAAGTACACACAAATTGAATTCGCTTCAAGCGTGACTAATTGCAGGCATATAAGTTCAGAAAAATGTAAAATATGCAGTTCACAGTTAAACCAGCAACTACATTATGCACACAATCTGCATTATTGGTGTGCTAGTCCTCACCTTAACCCTAAATCAAAACGTAACTCTTATTTTTTATGCACCAAACGTCTGTTCATACTGAAACTGCATGTATGTTTACAGGCAGCCTCCTTTCTAAAGCTCACAAATGTAGTCTGTGAGTCGTATAACAAGTCCTGGGTGACCGTCGATCTTTGTCGCTTAAAGGCCATACGTCGGAATAAGACCGTAATGAATTTGAACATCACATTTCTACATCCAGCCAATGACATACAGTGTAGATATCAAATACTAAAGAAGGCTAGTGGCTATAAGCCTTGGCTGATTGATGCCACCATTGATTCCTGCGCATTCATGAAGCGACCAAATCAGCCTGCAGCCAAGCTTCTTTACAGATTATTCAAAGACAATTCCAATATCAATCACAGCTGTCCCTTTGTGGTGAGTAGTAGACCCAGTAGAGATTCCAGTAGATAAATGCTTGCCCTTTTTAGGGACTGCAACAAGTGAAGGACTTCTATTTGACGCCTGATAAAATACCCTTGCCCTTGCCAACCGGAGAGTATGCATTATTATTAACTTGGACTATGCTGGCTAAAGCGCAATTTGTAACAAATGTATATTTTGAGTATGTGGAAGATCTGCTGAAGCAATGAACCTAAGTAAGTGATTTCATCACAGTTTCCCTAAAAACTGTTATGTTTTATAAGAGCCATAAATTTGAATCGTTTGAGCACTTATTGACTGTGTTTCAGGTAGTTCCCCTCATCAAAAATCAAAAGCAAACAACGGCACTTGGCTTTTTGTTTTTCTTTGGAATTGATAAGAAAAATAAAAATAAGAAATAATATTAATAAATGCTGATTAGAGCAGAATTTTCCCTCTTTCTCACAAATACTTGGGCAGCTTTATAAGTTATTTTTAGCAAAGCTAATTTGAACAGTTGCCGGTTTATTTTTGGGGAGCCAGTCTAATGCGGTGCAGATTTAAATGACAAACAAATTCATTATGTACTTGTATATTTATCACCCATCACTCATCTAGTTGCTAGCCCCAAAATCTGGGTAAATATTATGCAGACTGTACAAAATTTTGATTGCTGATAAGATTATGAGTGGCTGAGAAAGTGGGTCTGCTGCCATTGCCTTGAAGTTGTTTTTGCGCCCGTCTGAGGCATCCCAAATGCAACCGATTAGATATTTATTGTGTTTGGTAAAATGCAATTGGCATTCATTATTTCCGGGAAACTAATGCATGTGTTGAAGAATTATTTACACTTATTTATAGACAAGTGAGGTATAAAAATAGATTTTATAACTCTTATCAAATGAGAGATAATTATGTGTGTTGGTGAGTTGTATTTTTCCATATGTTAAGCCAATTTCAATTTATGCCTAAATTATGTATAAATATTCTTGTTGCCAAGCCATAAAACATTGGAAGAAGAGCTATGTTTGGTCCGTGTCGACAATTGTATACCCTTATGAGCATGGAGGTTTTCATTAGTAGTTCGTTACTTGAGAACAGAAGTAACTTACACAGAAATGCTTACTTTTTAGGGGAAATTTATATAAAAAGAGGCTGGTCAATTGTTATCGTGATATGGTAACACCTCTGAAATCTCAGACTACCAGGTTTATACTTAATTATCCGAGCGTCTGTTCGTATAAGCGCGCAGAACTCAAATATGTTGAGAGATAGGGATTCGAGATGTATAATACAAAATCTTCTTAGACTTACAGGCAGATTAAGTATATTTTCAATTTTAGCCACGCCCCCTTCCGCCTGCGCAATTCATAAAAAACGTCATATTTTCCACAGTTTTAAAGATAGAAGGTTCGTACTTTCTGGACGTATTTAGTAATCAGAACTATTTATCGATATTCAAAGATCGAATGTACGATAGACGAGTTATGAGCAAAAGAATGTTTGCTATTGCATGCTGTGCATACACTTTTGTTGGTACAGAGTATATTATCGTCTTCCTTGACATGGTTTTTCAACTGATTTGAATGTTTTCTAGGGCTACGATTAGTAAATAGTTAGTTACTCACATAGCCGTGGCACAATTGTAAAGAAATATTGCCCTAATTCGTATGACAGCTTGTTCTTCAATCAAACAATACAAATTCTTTGCAAGAAGTTAAGGATTTTTAAAGATCTCAAAGAATCAAGGTATATTTGATCAAAATAATCAACAAATAAGTAAATGCAATCAACTTCAATTACTTAAAACCCCAAAATAAGTATATTAATGGTTTTGGGGACCGAATGATTTGTGGCACCGTTTTGTTAAAACCGCATGACGTTTGCACACGCACCAAATGTTGCAGTGTAGCGTAATGAGGCGCCATTAATTGTTATTCTACGGTCAAACGCATTTACGAGAAGATTAAACTCGATGACGCCGCCTGCCTTTCAATATTCGCCACAATTAATAATTATTATACTCTGAACAACCGCATTTACGAATAACGTTTCAATGTTTCGATGACGCCTTGCCATAATTCCTTGAAAGTTTAACAAGCTTAGTTTATAAGTAGTCCTGGTTTTCTGGTTCGATAGACTCAAACGTCGGGGTCACCAGCCCAGATGATCTATTGCATTCAATAATCAGAAGCTGATTGTGTAAGGTTCGATTCGCCATAGATTCGCGACACTTCACGAGAATGTGTCAACCGACTTTGTCTACAGTCTCACATGATTCCTGTTCGTGGGAAAACTGATAAAGAGCGACTGTCAATAAAATAGGCAAACACACACATAATACGCTCTATATTGGCCCGCGACAAATGAAAACCCGAAACGCAATTGCACCTTTAAGTACGCAATATATGTTTACATTATCCCTTCCCCTCAGCCCCTGGCCAAATATTTGCTTAAACAAAACGAAAATTAACGCCCCATTTATAATTGCGAAATAAACACAACAGCTAGTCTGGCTATATTTTATCACAAAGATTTCACTTTGGCTCGTAGAGATGCCAATTACCATTAGGTTGCAGAATTTCACAAGAACATGGAAAGCTGGCGGGTTGCTTGTGATAAGAGGACGACTATCTGGCATTTGGGCAAGCGTGTGGCGCCCAGCTTTATGATTTGGAATTGATAAGAGTGCTAAACACACTTTTTTTCTGCCGGCGAGATTATTTTAAGAGGTGTGGGGTTATTGGGTGTTGGACTTTGTTGGGGTCTTCGACATGTTTGAGCACGTTTTAGCGAACAATAAGCAACAATAAAATGCACAGTTAAAACTCGATTCGATTATCACGTTCCTGCTTACGCAAATCATTGTCTCTCTCTCTCTCCCAAAAACGCAGCATGTTGCCATATTCACCGTTATGAAAGAGTGCGAGAGAGAGAACTGCGTCAGTGTCATAAAACTTTCTCACGTAAGTCAAATTTGAGTCTGCCCAGAAACCTCTCTCAGCAGCGGATAAGCCAAATTTTATTTTGTAACATATAAAAATAAATTTGTTAAGTGCCGGTTTAATGAAGTAATTGTGTTTAACTTTTATGACTGCCAAACTCAGCGAAACGAGGGAATTTCACACCCACAATTTAATCCGAAATTCTTAATGCACCTCAATTTGTGGGAATTCTGTGGGGATTTCTTTGCCCGGCCAGAAGTAGATTAATTGTGGGAGGTTTGTTTTGATTTTGTAGTTGGGCATTTGGCGCATTGCCCAAGAATCCATGACGAAAGCACTAATTTTTTAATGACGTCAATAACACAGGCCTTCATATCACATGGCTGTGCTGTGGACAGTGCGATAAACTGGGACGCGTGTATGTGTAAAGCGAAAACCGAAACTCAAATTAAGTTAGGTCAATTCCCTTGGGGTTTTTGGGCAAAAGAAATGTAATAAATATTATTTAGGTTTTGTTTATGCAATTAAACAGCACAAAACTCTGCCCAATAAAGGCGCAGATACAAAAAAAATGAACAGGCCTTATCGCAAAACGTGTCAATTAGACCCACATGTGACTATCATATCACGTTTTTGTAGACGTTTGCATTTACAGACATAATAACATATTGCTGAAACCTATATTATATGCAAATTATGCTTTTCTTACAACAATTCTGATTAAGAATCGCTTAGAATCTGCCTTGGTTAGGTGTCTGGTAATCTTTAAGAGGGTTCATTAGGAAATCACCGCCATAGTTTCTCTCCCTGTTGAGGGGATGTATCAATTGTCTACTGAATGGAGTCTAGCGCCCTACTTAATTCTGATCTTTATGATAATATACTTGTTATATTGCCTTAAAACGACGTAAGTGTCAAGTTCTTTCTAAGACTGGATTTACTCTGTGAACCAAACATCATTAGGTTCTTGAAAATGCTTTCGTTTGTAGGAAAGAGCTGTAGAGGGGCAAGAGACTGTTCAATCCGTAAGTGTGTCCATTCGTATGCAAAACAGATCTCAAAGATGGTAAGAAATAGCGGTTTGACATGTATGGGCCTTCAAATGCGTATACTTAATATTTTGTATTTCTGCATACTATATTCTATATATTGCCTTAAAAGATCGATAAGTCTAAGCAATCGGTACAATTGTAGTCTGCTTTTTGTAAAAGTCCTGGCGAAGCTGTTTCAGTTATCAATATCTTTCTTAGACTGGACTTACACGATGAAGCAAACTTCATGAGGTTCTTCGTTTGTTGGAAAGAGCTGTAGAGGGCCAAGCGAATGTTCCGTCTGTCAGTCTGTCCATTCGTCTGCAAAACAGATCTGAAAGATGGTAAGAAAATGCATTTTGACATGTTTGAGACTTCAACAGCGTATACTTAATATTTTTGCCAACCCTTGTACCTCCCCCTTGAGTTACAAAAAAACTTTATATCTTCCACAGTTGCATATAAGAATGGTAAAGATTGGATGAACAATAGTCCAAGAAGTTTTCTGCTTTCAAAATACCTACAGGGCATACACTTTTGCTGGTTTGAAGTAGATAACATAATTGAAAATATAAAATATGTAAAATATTTAATAGAACCCGAAAATCTAAAGACAGGTTGTGTAGTAAATCAGTAACTTAGCCTTGAATCAAGGAATAATCTTTAAAACTTGCTGGCATTTTGACTTTGGCCTAAAAAATAGCTTTTCTATGGACTAAAGTTGTAAACTGTAACTAGAATTTCCAGCCACACGCCAGTTTGTTGTAGTAGATCAACCTTGAACCTCCACACCAATCATTGTTAGCCCCCTTTTATACTTCTAACTTAAGATAGCAAAATTGTTTACCTTATTTTGTATTTGTTTAGGTTTTTCTTATTACGTTTTCCCCAGAACTGAACGTAAATAGTTTTATAGTTTTTTTTAGCACGTGCGTCGGCATAAATAAATATTTGAAATTTAATTGAGCTTTTAATAGAGGCAAAGAGTTTTATTGATCAAAAATAAATATTTTTTTGATTTAATGCGACTTTGAACTTGGACAGACGAAATGTGCTAAAACAAGTTTTGTGCTTGGTACAATAAAAGGTAAATATTAGTTAACAAATATGATTACAATTGTTTTGAATTAGACGCCGGGGGACGTTGGGACTTCCCTAGACCCTGCCCCAGCATCTGGCTGGGGTGCTTGAAAAACCCGTTTGTAAGCGTATAGAATTCATTCATAACAAAAGTCAAACTCTAATCATTTTATTGTACAATGGAAAAGTTCATTGCTTTGGAAACGTAAACATATTAAAAGTCAGGAGAAGTTGTTATCAGCAGAGCTTGAGCAGGGAGTTTCACAGAAGAGGCATAATTATTTTATATATATTTACATAGAATGCCAAACCATTTCGGCTGCACGAGCCAGTTCTTTGAAAAACCAGACTGATAGTGTTAATGCTGCACTCAAAACATTGATAAGCCGGCATCGTTTGCTCTCAATCTAAGTTCTGGGGAAATCACCATTTAAGTCATTTACGTTTAAGCCAATCAAAATAATAATATTTTTGTAGAAATTTTGCTTGTTAATGTTAAATCAACAAAATACTGCGAATTAAAATAGACTTGAATACGATATGTTGACATGGTTTTAATGGGTGGCCGAAGGAAATAACAGCACGCCCGGCAAATAGCACGAGCTCATGCCTGTCACATGTACACCGGCTGAGCTGCTGGTCACGAAACTGAAACTAGTTTGACCCATTGGCAACAGGTTGCCGCCGTATGCGTTGCGAGTTCAATGGGTATTCCGTTCTGCCCATTGACGTTCGATTCGCTTGAGAATATGCTAATTTCTGTGCGGGGCTAGCACCGAATGTTTGTATATGAATCATATTTACCTTCGACGACATCGTCGCCACTCAATCTTTGAGATTTGCACTCTCCGGGGTTGTCTCGCCCGTCACGCTTCCCGTTCAATATGAAAGTGAGCCAACTTCAATTCAGTCCGCATGGCTGATTACTCAACACGTCATGACTTGGCCGGATTTGAGCATGGCATTGAGGTGAAGTTTTCATGTACATGCGTTCTTTGGAATTCACGCCTGTGAGTTTCGGTATTCCACCATTGTGCCCGAGTGTAAAGTACAAGCGATGATTAAGTATTATACAAAAAATTTGCATAGAAATTGTACAAAAAATCACAGATGCCGCTGGGCAAGTTCAGTTGTGAATTGAACTGCAAATAGTGGTTAATGAAAGCCAAGACAAGTGTTAGCTAATTGCCTGAGTGAACTATGGCAAAGCTGATAAGACATTTGGTTTAGGTTCAGGGTGTAAGTTTCATAAACGGAAGCATATTCCACTTAATTGATCAGCATGACACGTAAAATTGTTACAGCCGTGTGTGGGTCTGTCTGTCTAGATCGGGGCAAGTTAATCGCTCAGTTTTGAAGGTGGCGAGAATCGATTAAGTCAAGCACTTTCTCTTTTTAAGGCAAGGTATATACTTATTTGTTCTACATTCTATATTCTATATTCTATATTCTATATTCTATATTCTATATTCTATATTCTATATTCTATATTCTATATTCTATATTCTATATTCTATATTCTATATTCTATATTCTATATTCTATATTCTATATTCTATATTCTATATTCTATATTCTATATTCTATATTCTATATTCTATATTCTATATTCTATATTCTATATTCTATATTCTATATTCTATATTCTATATTCTATATTCTATATTCTATATTCTATATTCTATATTCTATATTCTATATTCTATATTCTATATTCTATATTCTATATTCTATATTCTATATTCTATATTCTATATTCTATATTCTATATTCTATATTCTATATTCTATATTCTATATTCTATATTCTATATTCTATATTCTATATTCTATATTCTATATTCTATATTCTATATTCTATATTCTATATTCTATATTCTATATTCTATATTCTATATTCTATATTCTATATTCTATATTCTATATTCTATATTCTATATTCTATATTCTATATTCTATATTCTATATTCTATATTCTATATTCTATATTCTATATTCTATATTCTATATTCTATATTCTATATTCTATATTCTATATTCTATATTCTATATTCTATATTCTATATTCTATATTCTATATTCTATATTCTATATTCTATATTCTATATTCTATATTCTATATTCTATATTCTATATTCTATATTCTATATTCTATATTCTATATTCTATATTCTATATTCTATATTCTATATTCTATATTCTATATTCTATATTCTATATTCTATATTCTATATTCTATATTCTATATTCTATATTCTATATTCTATATTCTATATTCTATATTCTATATTCTATATTCTATATTCTATATTCTATATTCTATATTCTATAGCAAGTTATTCAATTACTTTTTAATCAAACTGATAAGCACGATCATGCACGACATTAAGTGTGGCAGCACGAACAGGTCGCACGTTCTCTTATCACACTTGACCCACTTTCTGACCTGTTCCGCGTGTGAATACACCTAGAATATGCATATATACATAGAACTCTGCTCTAAGTTTTGATCCAGCCTGGCTGTCTTAGTGATTTTCCATTGATTTCAAGTCTTAAGTCCCACTCCAAATTGCCCTAACTGACCTATGAATTGGTTCGACCATAATCAATGCTAATCACACACTAACCAAAAAATCTTCCCCCAAAAAAACTTTCCCAGATTTGGCGACACAAACATCTAAGTCAACAATAAACTTGTCCCCCGTTGATTATATTAGCAACTCTCGCAGCTCGGAGCCAGACACGAAACGAAACGTTACGTTTTTCCCATTCCAAGCCATGCGACTGATAAGAGACTTGTCGATAATGGGCCCATCCCAGGCCGGGAATACCCTGAGCTGATGAGTTGGCGGCTAAATTGGATTTCCATGTAAATAATAAGACCAGCGAAATTTGTTTGATTTTCAAAAAATTTTTTATTTAATTTTTTTGTTTGGTAAAGCTTAAAATAAATAACAATTTTGTTGGTTTTTTTTTGTGTTTTTGCTGTTTGTTTTTTTGAAGAAAAGCTAACATTAACAAAACTTTAATTTTCTAATTTGTAAATTTCTGTTTGTAGAATTATCAATAATGAGAGCAGAAAAAAAGTCAAGTGTCAGCAGCAGCTGGTCACGCGGTTGCGTGTGTGTGTTTGCCGCAAAATTGCGAAATTGCCAGATGGCTCTGCCTGTGTGTGCGTGTGTATCTGTGTGTGTGCGACTTCCGCGGCTGTTTTCAACTGCAAGTTGTACTGCATTCACGCCGCTGGCTTCCATGAAGGTCGGCCTCTCCAATTATCATCCATCCTCGTTATACTTGATATATATTTGTATGTATATATGTATATATATGTGTAGTTGTTGTCGGCTGATCTCGCACGTCGGTTTCCCTTCTAAGGAACTCTCCAAAACGTACCGAGTCCATCAACCTTAACTGGTTTTTGTTTTTGTGTTTTCTTTGATTCCAAAATTTTTGCCCCTGGGCATTGGTTCAATTCAACTTATGTTCCGGTCCACACACGCACTCTACACGGCCGGCAGCTGGACAATGGGATGCTGGGGTGCCTCCCAATGCGCCTCGCAATAGTCCACCAGCTGATTCTCCGCCTTGTTGAGCTGCTCCTCGTTCAGGTCACCCGTCCAGGTCTTTTGCACCAGGCAGCAAGATTCCATGGTCTCCTGGCCCAAAATGCGACTCAGCTTGGTGGCATCGTCCACCTTAATTACATAGATGTCGTTCTCATAGCAGAACGCCTCCAGCAGCACCTCGTGCATATGGGTGGCCGAATCTCCATCCTTGGGCACCGCCATCAGGCAGAAGAGGGAGCCGTCGGGGGACTTGGAGAGGACGTTAATGGCAGCCGTCAGGCCCACAATAACACGATTCTCAGTTTGGGCTCTGAGAAGAGCCGATTTCACAATGCGTCCAATGGGGGCGCACTCCATTTCCAATTGATGCTGATGCATTGTCACAGATTCCTCAACGACCATTTTGTTCAGTTGGTTATCCAGTTGCGAATTGGCTTTGTGATTTGTGGCTATTTTTGGTAGCTTTGGCACTGGTTTAAATGTTTTTGTTGTGGTTGTTGTTGTTGATGTTAATTAACTTTTGATTATGAAATTCTTTTCACGTTTCTTGAACCGTTCTGCGCTGCGTTAAGCGTTGGTCGACGTTGTTTCAATTTTGATTTGCGATTTCACAATGAATGCCCCAGCTTGAGCGGCGGAAGGTTTTATAGCCGCGGCTCTCCGGGCCATACGATTTGTACTGAATTTCATCAGAAATGTGTGAGAGCGAGAGAGAGGGAGCTTTTATTTGGGGGGCTCGCGTAAAATCCCCACTCTCTAGAGCTCTCTCTCCCGCCCTCTCTCAAATAAATTTCACTACGTATTTTGCTGGACTCAGCTAAATAAAAATACCATTTTTGGCCAAATATTTCCGTTTATTTTTGTTTTTGTTATTTTGGGCAATTAGCAAGTCTACGGGTTTATTTCCATGAGCAGCAATTGCAGTGAACCGAATAATAAAAACATTTAAAGGTCAACAAAAATTTGATAACAGTTAAGTGGTTCACACAACGCTCGCACCGCCAGCTCGCTCTCTGTCTGCCGCTCTCTGAGATAAAAATGTATCTCAATCTTTCAGAGATTTTTTTTTGCTTCTGGGAAAAACTGAATTTTTGAGTCTTGTCATTTATTTTCCGGCAAATTTCCCAACATTGATTTTTTTCAAGTGAACTTCTGGCAATTCGCACAATCAGCTGGCCAGACGCCAAACATAAATTGAAAGAAATGGCTCAATGTTCAACAGGTCGTGCAGCTCTGCTTCATAAGTGAGTCAATCAGATATATGTGAATATATATCTTTCCTGACGTCAAGGTTTGGCTTTTTGGTCAACGCAGCGTATGATTAATTAATGAGTTCGCCTGTACAACAAATTTATTAAGCATAAAATGTGTGAATATTGTTTCATTTGAAATTTGCTGAATGAAAAACCTGAATGATGTTGATTGTTGTATTAAGTAGGGGGTGGTGAGTCTCGGCACAGGTGGGAATACAAATGCCGTTTGGAAGGGGACTAGCGTCTAAAAACTCGTTCAGTTAACTAAACCGCTACTGAACCGCTTATGACAGCTGACAAGCCGAACCAGCGGCCTTTCGAAATAGCTGAACCGAACCGAAAACTACAAAGCAAGCCGGTTCCGTTCGGATCAATTCTCTGACGAGTTTCAAAACGTTAATAGGACCTTGGGTTAAACTATATTCTTATATGCTTCAGTTGGCTCCATGCAATGAACCGAACCGTAGGTTCAAAAGCAGTGTGAACCACTTTACCCAGTTATTAAATCATTGCTATTTAATCCAAGCTTACCAACTTCGAAAAATGCTTCATTCAATCTAGAAATTTTAGTTTTTATACCCTTGCATAGGGTATATTGAAATTGTCCAGAAGTTTGTAACGCATAGAAGGAAGCATTTCCGACCCCATAAAGTATATACATTCTTGATCAGCATGACGAGCTAAGTTGATTTAGCCCTGTCCGTCCGTCCGTCCGTCTGTTTCTATGCTATCTCCTCCGGCAGTTTTAAAGCAATCGCCATCAAACTTTGCACGAAGTCTTCTGGTACAAATACGCTGCACATTTGTCGGAACAGGCCGGATCGGATGACTATCACATATAGCTGCCATAGGAACAATCGGTCAAAAAACTAGTTCTAGTGAGAAAAACTTTTTTGTTTTCAATTACAAGTCTCCAAATTCCATATTTACTAGTTTTCTATGCTTATCCATGATTCTGCCAAGTTTGGTACATCGGACGTCTATGTAGTATAGCTGCCATAAAAAAGTAAGGTTAGAAAAATGGTCTCAGTAAGAAAAACTTTTTTGTTTTTAATGCAAACCTCTTTAAAATTGGCATATATCTATTTAATAAGCTTTCACACAATTCTTCAAAGTTACGTCGAAGTCGGATGACTATAGGATATGGCTGCCATAGGAATAATCGCTCAAGAAACTAGTTTTAGTGAGAAATCTTTTTTGTTTTCACAGGAAACGACTCCAAATTTTGTATTTATTAGTTTTTAATGCTTCTCCATGATTCCACCAAGTTTGGTCGAAATCGGACATCTATATAGTATAGCTGGCGTACAAAAGTAGAGTCAAAAAAGTAGTCTTAGTGAGAAAAACTTTTTTGTTTTTAATGCAAACCTCTTTAAAATGGGCACATATTTATTTCATAAGCTTTCAATCAATTCTTCAAAGTTTTGTCGAAATCGGGTGTCTATAGGTTATAGCTGTCATAGGAATGATCGCTCAAGAAACTAGTTTTAGTGAGAAAAACTTTTTTGTTTTCACAGGAAACGACTCCTTACTTTGTGTTTCTTAGTTCGCTATACTTTCCCATGATTCCAACAAGTTTGGTCAAAATCGGACATCTATATAGTATAGCTGTCATACAAAAGTAGAGTCAGAAAAGTAATCTTATTGAGAATCACTTGTTTGTTTTCAGTAGAAAAGTGCTTCAAATTGGTAAGAAAAACGTGCTGCTAGGGTATACAAACTTCGGCCGAGCCAAAGTTAGTTTTTCTCCATTTTTTGGACATAGAAAATGATTTTAACTAAATTTGAAAATTTATTTAAAATTAAATGGATTTGCAGGGAGAGCTTCAAAAGCTTTTATCGTTGGGACGGCTAAGACCTAAGTTTTGTCTAACAGAGGTCAAAAAATCAACAGCCAGCCACCGCGAAGACCGGCCCAAAAGCACAAAATCAATAGATGAAACCACATTTGCTTGGAGACAAAAAAGTTGGCTGTGATGAAATGAAGACAAGCCCAAATAAGAAGCTCCATTATGTACAAGTATTTCACAATACAATTGAAGCCACTTTTTCTTGGGGGAAGCACCAAAATGAAGCTGCTTCCCGGCCGTTGATAACTAAATAAATTTTAAAATTAAAATTACAAGTATACAAAATTACTAAAACTGTGGTTCAACTACTTTTAGCCAGATAAAGTTTCCACTCAGTCATAAATTGGGGCTTTTTTGAAGGCAGAACGCCATAACCATGGGGATTTTCCAGATCGCAGGCTCACGCAAAATAAAAAATTCCCCCTTTCGGCTGCAAGCGACTTGCATACAAACATAATTACAGTCACTTGGTGTGGCCAATGCACGTGAGACACAACGCGTTGCTCTCGAGATCGTCCACGAACTTTGGACCGACTTTCAAAACAAAAATTTTTGGTATGTGGCCCAATGCAAACACACAATTCGCGGGAATTCTCCAAACCAGTTTTGGTTTGCTGATGAGGCACGGTGGAGTGCTGCGGCGTCATGAGTCAGCACATTGGTAAACGATGCACCCACAAACCTGACCAAGTTCAGCGCATCGATTGTTTTTACCTAAACAACAACAAGTACTAAAAGAAGAGGCCAAAACCCAGGGCCACAGTTCATTGGCCAATTTCGAGGTGAATTTGGCGCGCAAATAACTTCTGTTTTTGGCTTTACTCCGCAGTTTCCACTTAGTTTATGTAAATGCTTAGCTAAGCATTTGATTTTTTGTTATTTTGTTATATTTTTAACCCTCGCTTACATAGGTCAGTATTTCCTGCAGAGGAGTACGTGAGAGTTGACATTAAAAACAATATTTTCTTTTTGCACAGGTCAACAGTTCCACAAGAAGTTCATTGAATTCATATTACTTATTTGTTGTTTATCCAAAAAAATACAATAAATTCAAATTACAGTTTCATGTTTTTCCAGGAAGTTCAGTAAACTCTTTTGTGCGGTTTTTTAAATTTTTTTTAAAGGGTGGGAAGTGCAAATAAATTGAAAGGTGGGGCAAAGTTTGAAATGTTTGGTTTTGGGGGTAAGGTGAAGTTGGCAGGAACATGTATGAGTTTTAATTAGTTTTATACTTGTGACAGAGATACACCCTATGGCACGCCCTACTTCAACTCAAATATGGTCAATTCCCTTTATTTAAATAAAATCAAAATGTATTTTGTTTGTATTTTTTTGTCATTATTTTGCGGTAGTTGAACTCACGCCATGGCGTAGTTTGTGAATGATAAAGAACACCCATACCACGAGGTTCAATTGATAAAAATGATGCAGACAATGAGTGACATGGAAACACGTTTGAAATGCATGAATATCTCTGACACATTCTTTTCGGGTGGTGAGCACGTTTCGGTCAAATGAAATGTTAGAAAATATGGACTAGGAATCATTATAAAATACTTTACTCAAAGTATCCGGTCATCAGTTAACATTATGATATCTGGGAATTCGCTTGAATTTATTGTTAATCAATAGATCAAACAGTAACCAGACAAACTCAGTTAACAGTCTGCCTCAAGTCAGTATACAAAAGACTGAGCGAGTTTGACTTTGAATTATTCAATCAGTCAATAACAATCTGATATCATAATTGTACTCTTAAAAAGCAAGTCCATAAACGAGATGAAAATCTCAGTTTCTGAAACTAAGCTGACTTACAGTTTCTTTTGATTGTAGTCAACTTGTGTAAATGCGTGTGAATTACCCTGTCAGTGTGTTGGATAAAGTAGATAACCCCCCTAGGGAAAAAGTTCATCTGGTCTGTAACGCATTATCTGAGCTTTCAGTTTTAGTCACCAAAAGGGGGAAATTTATAATACATGAGCAGAAATTGAGTCAGACAGTATCTAATGAGCTTCTAGTTGGTCAAATTTTACTTAATTGTTTAAAACGGCAGCTGTTTAAATTAACCAATATATAACATGATAAATGCCCATCAACGTATGCTAAGAAAATAAGAAATCAGGAACTCTTCTTCTTTAGGTGTTGAATAAGGCTTGTTTATGTATTTACCAACTTTTTTGTAAGCTAGATTACTCAACTTTACAGAAAAACCAAACAGAAAGTTTTCTATATGATCAAAAAACATAAATTTTTTTTATTTTAATGTGAAGATATACCGATTAACCGAAATTTCTAAATTTCCGAAATTGATATACATTGGCCCCCCTAATTTACCAAAAATTGATTAAAATGGTCAACTTTCTACCATTTATTCGCTTTAACACTGATTAATTCAATAATATGAGATAGTGTTCAGTGTGGAAAACTGCTTAAACAAACGAAGAGCTTTCCTATTGAAATGTTCATATATTCAGGAAAAAGTTTGATTAATTGTAGCATACTTTCAAGGGCGTTTACCTTGATATGCCTTAAGTATTTCATTTACGTTTTCTAACGACTTTTTTAAATCATATTCTTACGTTATTTGGCATCTCTTTTGCCTCAGTTGGCAGTACTTGGCACACCATAAAGCTCTCACTCTCTCTCTCTCATTATGAGATTAAAAAAGCTTTGCTCTGCTCTCTATCTCGCAGCTTTTGCCGGCTTTTTAAAGCAAAAGCTCGGGTTTTTCTCCACTTCTGACTGCTCTTCTCCCATGTAAACAATAACAAACCCCCCCAACAGCTGTGCTTATTGTCACTTCAGTATTGGTTAACGAGCAAATTTTTATATAATTAAGTATTTAACATAAATTAAATAATCAAGTAATTAGTCCGCACACAACTTGATGACATTTCAAGTTAAACGTTTTTAGAAATTCCAGTCCATCATTAGCGGAGCAATTGCCTTCATTATACAACACCGTCGTGTTGTTCTGCCAATAAGCAAAACGAGCTTTTCGGGCCACATCCAAAAATAAAACACCATAACATGATGTGAAGTGGGAAGAACCACCAAACTAAGTGTAGAAAACTGAAGAAAGAAGTTGAATCGACTTAATTGTCTGAGCATGGGAAACCGAGCGTGTGGCAGAACGAGATAAAAACACCGGGCCAAACCGGCTGGAGCATTCAGTTCGTTGCTGGCCGACGGAAGTGACGGATTATAAGTTACCGCACTTTTTAGTTTGTTGTTTTTATGAAATAGAGCGCGCGTTCGTCTATCGATTGAAATTTGTATACAATGGAATACCTACAGTACGCCTATGAGAAAATATTTGGTGCCAGCTCCGAGTTGGCCGGCACGCAAGGGTTTGGCCACACGTGAGTAGCGGAAAGGGTTGGAGGGGATTTTCCCTTTGATTTCCCTGAGAATATTTACTAATTTGTATTGCTATTATTTGCAGGCCACGCAAAGTAATTTGCTTTGGTAATGTTTTACTGGATCGCCTGGTTAAACTGGAAGATCCCGAGCTACTGCAGCGTTATGATTTGGAATTGGGCTCTAAGGGTGAAATGGAGTTGGAAAAGTTAAATCGCTTGGCCTTGGAGGCGGCCGAGAGGTAAGCTTATAAAGCTGCAGGCATGGACACAGTTTCACCCCTTCTTTTCCTGCAGTTCCCAGTGCCTTATAAATCCCGGTGGCTCAGCCCTCAATACAGTTCGCATCCTCAAGCATTTGGGTACCGAAGCTCTTTTCTTTGGTGCCGTGGGCGCTGATAAACATGCCGAGCAACTGCGTCAGATATTTCAAGAGCGTGGCATTGAGGCTAGTTTACAAACCGTGGATGACACCCATACGGGACAGTGTGTGTGCCTTATGTATCAGGATAATCCCACTCTCTATGCAAATATCGGTGCTTCAGCCTTGTTTTCACTGGAAGCCCTGAAACATGCAGTCAACCATGAGGGTCAACACTTCTTGCGTCCCGTCGAACGTAAACAGATTGTGTACATCGAGGGGTTCTTTGTGCCGCAACGTGCAGAGATCTGTGACTATATCAAGCATCATTTGATTAGAGAACGGCGTCGCTTGGCCCTGAATCTCAGTGC
This sequence comes from Lordiphosa fenestrarum, assembly GCA_035044985.1. Classification (NCBI taxonomy): domain Eukaryota; kingdom Metazoa; phylum Arthropoda; class Insecta; order Diptera; family Drosophilidae; genus Lordiphosa; species Lordiphosa fenestrarum. Next base: position 2,664,343 of record JAWNNO010000731.1, read on the forward strand.
TCCCTACATAGTCCGGCAGCACACGGAGGCCATTATGCAGTTGGCCCAGAGCGCATTCTTCATTTTTGGCAATAAACAGGAATTTGAGGAATTAACCAAGGCAACTGGACTTAAGAATGTGGATCAATTGGCGCGTCAGCTGCTGGAAACAGGCGAAACCAGAGTCATATTTGTCACCAATGGAGCCTGTGGCGTACAGGTTATCAGCAACTATGTGGAAGAACAATCGCCGCCGGGTCCCATACGTTTTGAGGATTATAGAGCACACCAGGTGGAGCAACTGGTGGATGCCACTGGGGCAGGAGATGCTTTTGTGGCGGCTTTCCTACATGCCTGGCTACAGCGACGTTCGCTGAGCGAAAGCATTCGTATGGCCATAGATGTAGCAGCCAAAGTAGTTACCCAAGTTGGTTGCAATCTGCCCACATGAGTATGAGTTGTGGGTGTGACTAATCCGTCATTGGAATCTCAGTGAGCGCACACACAAATGGAGCACCAAAATTAGACTTTTGTTTAGTGTGTAGGTTGTTGTAAATAGTTCCTGTTCTAAGCTATGTACTTAGTAAGCTGTGTTGAATAAAGAAACTTTGGAAGTGATAAAGAGAGAATGACCTAAGTCTAGAGTTGAGTGAATAAGTACTGAGGCAGCAAGCCTGACCTCATTAGGTATGACAACACATACGCAGATAAAACAAAAATTATTGGCAAATATGTGCGATAACTTGCATACATTCCCTAAAGCAAGTTTACGAATGTGAATTCTACAGCATCAAATCAAATACAGGGGGACCACACTGTTCAAAGTTGGACTTCGATTGGACTTACTTACTTACTTACTTAAAAAGCTTTTCGAGTGTAGGAAAGAGGTGTCCTACTGGCAACAACTTCAGGAAGTTTGCTTTTCTCGAACTTCTCGAAGTTCTTCAAAGAGCTCCTGCTTGCAGGGAGAAGTGTAGAGCGGTTTAGAGGAAATTTACCTGTGGCTCGGTTGAGGTTTGTATACTCTTGCAACTAATTTGAAGGACATTTCCATTGAAAACAAACAAGTTTTTCTCACTAAGCCTACTTTTCTGACTCTACTTTTGTATGACAGCTATCCTATATAGATGTCCGATTTCGACCAAACTTGGTGGAATCATGCAAAAGCATAGCAAACTAAGAAATACAAAGTTTGAAGGCGTTTTCTTTGAAAACAAAAAAGGTTTTCTCAATAGAACTAGTTTTTTGAACGATCACCCCTATGGCAGCTATAACCTATAGTCATCCGATGTTGACAAAACTTTGTAGAATTGTGTAAAGACTTATAAAATGTATATATGTCAATTTTAAAGAGGTTTGCATTAAAAACAAAAAAGTTTTTCCTACCAAACTATTTTTCTAACCTTATTTTTCTATGGCAGCTATACTATATAGATGTCCGACTTCAACCAATCTTTGCAGAATCATGAAAAAGCATGGAAAACTAGTAAGTGCGGAGTCATTCATATGGCAGCTATATGTTAGAGTCATCCGATCCGGCCGGGTCCGACCCATAGCTCTATGGTAGCTATATGCTATAGTCATCCGGTTTTGATTAAACTTTGTAATATTGTGTGAAATCTTATGAAAGAAATGTATGCACATATTAAAGAACTTTCCGTGGAAAACAAAAAATGATTTTCCATTAAGACCATTTTCTGAACTAACTTAGGCCCGATTTCTCATCTTCTAGATAGCTGCTATGTGTCAGATAAACTATGAATTTACTCTGTTATTTGTATAAGCCGAGAAATCGGCCCTAGTATGGCTATACTATATAGCAATCAGATTTCAATCAAACTTTGAGGAATCTTGGAAGACCATAAAAAACTAATAGCCACAAAGTTTGGCGCCATCTTCATATTTAGACTAAGTTGGAGTTGGTTAGCCAAATTAATCTCAATGTTCCTAAAAGATTGTTCCGTAACTTAGTCTTCCTCTTAAATAACTCTGGAAATTCTCTTTCTGCTTGAAAGCATTTCTCATACGGTTTCGGTTGCTTCGCCTCTCGGTCGGTGGGGCGGTAGGTGGGCTGTTATTTTGCTTGTGGTTCACACTTTACAAACTTCTACTTTGTGTCTTCAACGTATGTACATGTACATCAACGTTCAGCTTAAAGCTCATAAATTTAGAAACGCACTTAACACCCTGTTAAATTTCATTGTTATGCACTTAGCAGTTTGATTGTTGTCACCCTGTAAATGAACTATTTAAAAAAACCACAGTAAATATGATAATATTTGATGACTGGCTTATTAAAAGTATTCCCCTACATATCTGCTCAATGCATTATTCATGAAAAAATAGAAATCGTATCAAAAATAACCTCAAGTCTCCCAGTTATTAACTAAAAACGTCATCGTGCAATGGCCTTTTGGGAAATACCTGACTAAAAATACCCCAACAACGTTTTATTTTCACATGAGTGACCCAATTCAGCATTGTTTCGTCGCGGCCAGCATCCAGCATCGTGCCGTTCAATTCAGTTCCATTCAATCAGCGAAACGTTTGCACACAAACAACTTGAAGTTCTCCACTTTCGTTTATTATGGGCAAACAAACGGTTTTCATTATCTGGGGACTGACTTAGTCATACAATAATCCCATATCCCACAGTTGACGGGGGCCAAGGCAAAGAAAACCAAATATTCTACTTGGAGATATCATCAAAGCGAATGCTCTCTTGTTGTCTATGGCTGTCATGCATGGTGGGCAGGGGAGGGTTTCAATCACACATGTTTGCAAATCGTTAACAAAAACTAAGTCGCATTAGCCATGCTTCTCCAAGCAGCTGATGCAAAATGCCTATTACCGGCTCTGGAAACAATAAACAAATGTCAAACTGGTAGCCTAAGCCGAAGCAATTTCCGTTTTCTAGCCAGTAAATGGCTAATTGGCAGAAAGCTGCTTAAACCAAGGACCAAGGGCAAGGCATAATGTGCGAAAGCCAATCTCGAGAGAGTTTAAATCACATCAGCCTGGAATTTTGGCTGGCTGGCTGCTGTTAATTACTAGATATTAATTTTATATATATGTATACACCCAGAACGAGGACCCGTACCCGGACCCGGACCCAAACCCAGCTTGATTGTTTTCTACTCCTTGTAGTGGTTCCTAACAGCACACGTAATTAATGTCAACGTGCGGTTTATGGGGTTAACAGTTTGGCCTGCAGTCTAAAGGACCCGACTTTGATGTGTGCTTGAGTGTGTGTGTGTGTGAGCGGGTTGATGTCCATATTCCACAGTGGACTAAGACCTGCTTACATATGTGATAATTAAATGTTGCCTTCATTTGCACTACTTAGCAATTTAATTTATAATAAATTGCCATTTACTAAGCTGTGGAGCTGGTAAAGTGCATACACTGAGAGAAATGTGCTGCAAGTGCTGAGAAAGAGCTGTACCATGTTCAATCTTTGAAGGTTTAGAAGTCTTAGGTTCTACTCTGAAAGGAACTTTCTGGAAGAAGTCCCTGACTTTTGGATTTCTCTAGTCTTGGTTTCTGTGGTTCACTTGTTAAATGGTATCTGGGATTCTTGAGAAATGGTCGCACAACGGTAAGTAAGCATATTCATCTGCTTCACCAAAAAAGGTGGTGCTTACGGTGGAGGCCTGATGATAATCCTCAGCCTATCTGCACTCGAGATTGCGATTCTTTAAAAGGACTTCTTGAACTGCCATCAGCATCGCTTCGACTTTCATTTTCGGTAGGTTGTTTTGATCATTGACTGCAAACATAGAGATGTTGGGTTACTTTAGGGCAAAATGAGGGAGAATGCGGTCCTTGCTTTGATTCTGAACAGACATGTTAAGGGTCTTGTCAAAAAAAGTACAAGTAGAAGAAGCTTTTAAGGATTTTGGTATTGAAGTAATGCCAAGCAATGGTATATACCTATCTCTACAGATTTCCAGGATATAATAGTCTGAATATGTCATCAAATCAGGTTTAAAATGGACTTAAAAATGGAAAAACCACACATAAAATGTTAAACACTTTATTTTCCTCAGTGTGTTTACATTGCAAGCCTGCCAACCCTTTGATTTATGTGCAATGCGGCGTATGAGCAACAGCAACAATGGCCAGCTGTAACTGACATTGCATATTTGCCAGCTTTGGTATTGGCCATGTTTGCACAAAATATTACGCATACGCAGCCGAGGCCAAGGGCCGCACCAAAAAAAAAAAACAACAAACTGTCTTTGCCGTTTGGCTTTGTCCCTTTTCGGCCTTTTTGCGGCATAACGCGCGGTTAAGTGGCCATAATGTGTGCCCTTATGGGGCTGCTGCTGCTCCTTTTGCTCTGTCTCCGTGTATTTTAATTCCTCGCCATATTTGCTGAGCCAGCATTGTTGCTGAATTATGTTATGCCCGGCGCTTGTTGATTTTTATTATTTTCCTTTTGCGGGATAACCGTCCGGGGGGTGGGTCTGGCCAAATATATTTGACGCTGGCATGTTTGCTCAGTTGTTTACGGATAATCCGGTTTTATTGTTTAATAAGTCATGTGCTGGCCACCAGATAGCTGTGGTGGTCCGAACGTTCACGTTAGCGGCTCGTTAGCTTTTTGACAGCATGTGTCAGAGAGATCAGGGTTGGGTGGCGTAGGTGGTAGGTACCGGATGATGTCTTTTTGAAGAGGCATTTGTGAAAATCAATGGGCAATTTGAATGCGCATTTACATAAGCCGGTGGAGCTTAAATATGTGAAGAGCAACCGGAATTTAAAGCTGAATCCATTGTCCTGAGAAATGGTTATGAAACGCCAGTTGTTGGCCAATTGTAATGACCTCACATCATTAGCCAATTAGTTAAATTATAGCCCTTGCCATGTGCCATTAGCCAAAAGTACCAATTTTCCAATTGCTTCGGCAAATTTCCTTCCCCTTGTCATTTCAATTGGTGTCAATTGTATGAAATAAAAGACATTTCCCCAACACTTTGCGGCACAGTTTGAAGTGGTCTCTCAACATCCTATCCTATCCTAAGTGAAAATGGCCACAATTGAGGATATTGCCCTGGTGGGCATCAATGTGCGCATTTGGAAGTGGTTGGCCATTCTCTATCCCACCAGGGGGAACAATTGGCGCAAGTTCGCCTTCGTCTTGCCCGTTTGCCTGATGAACGTGATGCAGTTTGTGTATCTGCTACGCATGTGGGGTGACCTGCCGGCCTTCATACTCAACTCGTTCTTCTTCTCGGCCATTTTCAATGCTTTGATGCGTACGTGGTTGGTCATAATCAAACGTGTACAGTTCGAGGAATTTCTAGAGGAGCTGCAGCGCTTATATCGTGTGATACAGGCAACGGCAGATGAGTCAAGTCGGGTGATATTGCTGCAGGCGGAACAGGAGGCACGTGGCATAGCCATCTTCAATTTGAGCGCATCCTTTTTGGATATTGTGGGTGCATTGGTATTCCCCTTGTTTGGCGAGAGCAGAGGTGAGCCGTGTTCTGGTCAAATGAAAGTGGTTTGAAAGCGTTAATAATTTTAGTTAGTGCAAACTTTTGGTGTTTTCGTCACCGGTTAGTAAAATCTGTTGGCATTTTTACTTTAAGAAACTCGTGAAAAAGGGTTCTTAATGATTCTAGATGATTTCTGGGTGCTAAACTTTCAAAAATAGTCCATCACAGTTAGCTCAAAGTTGCTTTAATTGCACATTTTGACCCTTTCTAGACATGTTTTATAGGAAACCTTTGCCATCTTTGATACCATCTTACAGTATTACTCCTAATCTTTAAAATAAACTATCCCAAATAATTCTGCGATTTTTCAAAGCCAAGATATACCATTTTGAATTAATTTAAACTGCCCCAAAATATGCTATAAAAAAACACTTTGGCTATTTGAGTTCCAAATGCTAAAACTTCGCTTATAAAAATCGTAGAAATATTTAAGAGGTTTTAATTTAAAGCTAAGAAGTAAGACTTTACAATAATATCAAAGAGAGTAAACAATATTCTAGGTTTTCCATTAAATAACTCTAAAAATGTTCTAAATATGCATTTTAAACTAACTTTAAGCTTAAATTAACAAAAACCTAGACTTGATGGACTATTTATGCAAACAGATTTGTGAACAGCACAAAAAAATAGTCTGGAACAGCCACCAATTCTAACAAATGCTTTATTAGAAGATGAAATCGTCTCATATTCAAGGGCTAATCTCACTTCTTCAATAAATTCAAATATTAATAAGCGTTTCTATGAAGAATCAGAAAAGCGTCAGCGTTTAGCCCTTTTTTATTTAATAGATATCATCGAGCAGTTATTCATTTATGCGCATTGTAATTATTTTGTTATTTAATGATTCGTTAGTCACGGTAACATGAGTTTCATTTGTACATTCTTTGTCATTGGTCATGCTTTGTAGTTTAATACATTTATGAGTGTTCATTTTTGGCTAGAAGAAGCAGTTTCTAAAGTATTAAGAAGTCATATAATAGAGCAGAAGCAGAAAATATGTTATGACCATATCCAAATCTCTTATTTTTCCAAAAATCAGAACTGACCTTTACTCCTTCACTCCTTCTGTTGCAGTTCATCCATTTGGCGTTGCCCTGCCTCAGGTGGACATGACTCGCTCGCCCATTTATGAAATTTTCTATTTACTGCAAGTTCCCACTCCGGTGGTGCTTTCCATGATGTACATGCCGTTTGTTAGTCTGTTTGCTGCCTTTGCTCTCTTTGGTAAGGCCATGCTGCAGATTTTGGCTCACAAATTGTCGCGTATTGCGGACGTGAAAGATGAGGAGCAACGTTATCAAATGCTTTTGGCCTGCATACGCATTCATATCAGCACGGCGGAGTAAGCAATTCGCTAAATTTTTAGGGAACAAGTTTAAGTTTAAGTTTATTTCATTTCAGATATGTGGGTAAACTAAATGCCTTGGTCTCCTATATAATGGGTGCTGAGGCTCTTATTTTTGGCGCCATAGTCTGCTCGCTTTTATTTTGCCTGAATATTGTGAGTTGTTTGAGAGCTTAAAGTTAAGATATACTAGTCCCCCCCGTTTTTAAGATCACTTCACCCACGCAGATGATATCGATTGTGATGTACATATTTACCATGCTTTATGTACTCTTCACCTACTACAATCGGGCCAATGATTTGGTCATAGAGGTGGGTACTTTTCAGCTTAATTTTGTGCATTTTTAATTACGAAAACTACTTGCAGAGCTTCCGTGTGGCCCAAGTGCTGTACAATGTGCCCTGGTATGAGTGCAGCATAGGTTTTCGCAAAACTCTCTTGATCTTTTTAATGCAAACGCAAAACCCTTTGGTGGTGAGTCTCCTCTCTCTCTCTCTCTCTGTGTGTGTGCTGCATTTCATTTTGGGAACAGATTCTAATCCGGGCCTTTATGTGTACGCTCCATTTCATCTTGCAACAGATAAGAGTTGGCAACGTTTACCCCATGACTTTGGCCATGTTTCAGAATCTGTTGAATGTATCCTATTCGTACTTTACCATGTTGCGTGGCGTGACCAACAAATGAGCTGGAAGTCCCAAAAAACTTTTGTCTGGGTCGGGGAAGCAATCTGAGTAATGCAAAAAGTTGTTGCTGCTGCTGCTGTTGTTGTTGTTGGGCATTTGCATATGCTCGTCGTTTTGAAAGGATTTAATCGGACTGTTTGCTGAGAGTAGAATGTGCAAGTTGTAGTTGGTAGTTGGATTGCCAGTTGGTTGGGACGGGGTTTGGGGGCATGCAAATACGTACATAGTTTGTTGCATATCACAGGCGCAGGTTTGTTTGCATTTGCAAGGGCTTAGAGCAGCTTGTTTTTGTCTAAAATTCGAAATTGAATTCACAATTTATTTAGTAAATTTAGGAGCACCGCCTAAAGGTATGCTACACATGTTGAAAATTTAAACTGTGCAATCTTTAGACATTATCTGCACTGTAATAAATAAAATCGTTTGCCTACTTTCAGGCTGCACTTGATTTATAAGTATTTTGCTTAAGACTATGCTATGCTTTTACAATATTCTTTGGAACTCTTTGGGCTGATGGATAAGTGTGTGAGTGAATGTTAAAAGGTATTCATTTCTGCGAACAAAATGGGTAAGTTTTAGCAGCTACCTTTGCTCTAGCTCAGAGTTTTAGTTGCTCAATCGTCAGTAGGATATGCAATTCAGTTTTCTTCTTCAAGTTGCGGATCAGCCATGAGAGCAGAGACGGAGTTGAAGCCGCTGTATTAGGTTTTGTGAGTACTTGAAGAAAAAGTTGTGTCTTTGTTTTCTACTAGATGCGCTGGCAGCAGTTGACAGTGGCATTATCTCTGCTGCCGAGCCTGTAACCTCTAACCATATTTACAAACAATAGCAGAGCTCTTTATACCCTCTGAAGTAACCTAGGGCAGACAAGAGAAGTTTTGAGCACGTTTTGTCTGCTTTCTGCATATGTAGAAGAATATTTTCTCAGTTGCCAGTGGCAACTTTTCTGCTCTCTTTGCCGACCACTGCTTTAAGTCATTGTAGCATGTATTAAACAGTTTTAAACCACCTTTGAAGATGATATCTCTGCCCTATTCGGGTTAAACGTGGTGGACGCTATCCAAAAAGCAGTTAACATTCACTTGGGCTAACTCACCCAACTTGTTTTTCGTTTTAGTACCAGAAGAATTGTACTGCTTTGATCGTACTCGCTCATTAAGTACTCCAGGAAGCGGTCAATTGATGGTGCCTAGGTTTGAGTGTGAGAAATTGAGGCACCCAAAGCGCTTATAGCGCAGGCCCCTAAAATTCGATGCTGTCCACTAAGTAAAGAACTAGAAATTAATGACCAAAAGTCCCTTAAGTGTTTAGCTTAGGCTATTTCAAATGTGACCAGGTTGTGTTGTCCACTTTCTTCTTAAAAGTTAGACCTATTGGAGCACAATCAGACTCAGAACATTGTGAGGTGCCTATGCCTAGCCTATGCTTGATTTTGGTCTTAGACTTTTATCTAGATTAATATTGATATATACAGAATTTCACACTTTTCAAATTTCCTCGAAATTCACAAGGTTGAGTGCTCTTTTCAATGAATAGCATAGAAACCTTGCCTACTTGCCGGCTGCAACCATAATGAAAAGTATCTATTAGCTTAAAAACTAGTTGTCTGCTGCAATTTAATTAACATTAATCTTGTTCTTTATTATGCAAATAAACAGCCAAAGCATTTAAGTCTCGTGCAACGAAAACAGCAACTTCATTTAAAATTCATTATAACTGACACCAACTAGTTAAACAATTGCCAAAGCAGCAGCAGCAGAGGCAACAGCAACGCAACAGCACAACAACAACAGAGGAGCCAAAATTGAAATGAACGGCGTAGCCGAGGAGCGCACTTGAAATACGCAAATAAACTTCAAAGACTTCAAGCTGTGCTCCTGTCGGTGCTCCTGGCTCCTGGCTGGAGCATAAATAACCGAGGGGGTTTCGAGTGGCGTATACTTAATTTTATTATGAGGTGTCAAGTGAGGGCGGCCTTTTGTTGTTGCAAAATTTATGTTTGGCTGCCATTTGGCGGCGCAGGTTAACGCCTACAGAACAACAAAAAAAAGAAACCCTCCTCGGAGGAGTTACAGTTTGTGGTTTGGTCACCTGGCAAAATGTGAACTTCCTTTGGGCTTTAGTTTTTTTTGTTTTTGTTATGCAAATGACACACAGGAAATGTAAACGTGGCACCCTTACAGTAGTCGAGTGTCCACCCCCCAACCCCATTGTCTACTGCATAAAATTAACAAGTTTTGCTTTCGCTTTGGCAAAAAAGTATGTGGTGTTTTGGGCCTGTTGGCCATGTTATTTACCAACAGCTGCCGTTTGTTGGCGTCAAAGGTGGCGCTGTTGTATAATTGAATTCATATGCATCAATGGAGACACACACAGAATACCCTCGACTCACCCCAAACGCACACTCAAAACCACAAAAAGGGCGGAATTTTCATTTTAAATGGATTTTCAATTGCGGTTTAAGCATTTTGCATAAATTGCTGTAATGAGTTTATTTCCAGCCTCGATTTCTGCCAAGTGGCTTCGTTTGTCCTCCGGCCAGGATCTCTCTCTGCTCATTTGCAATTGTCAAGTGACTGTCACTGTGTGACAGTTGTATTGACAGTGTGTTTTTAATGTTAATTTTAATTGTCGTCCTGATGACAACAGTTGACGGTTGGCATTTCCAAATGAAATTTGCTTGCCAGCGTTTTTGTGGTTAAGGCAGGGAATTTAATTTGTGGATTTTTGTAAGGTTTTTAATGAGGGCGGGCTTAAAAGATAAAAGGACTAAGGATTCATAGACTATCTTGTGGGTGGATTCTACTTGGTTTTTTGTCAGGTCTTGTTTGGAATATGTGACAATTGTTTGATTTCCTTAAGAAAAATATTCTTGAAAACAGCAAACAGATCTCTGCCTACTCCAGCAGACTTCACTGCTCGGTGAATATTAGTACCCGTATAGGTCACTGACAGGTCAAAAATCAATCATATACAGAGGTTTTAGTACAAGAATGAAAGCCAGAACTGTTTCACAGTTCTTTGGCTTCTTTTTATACCCTTGCAAAGGGTATTATAATTTTGCCCAGAAGTTTGCAACGCATAGAAATATTCATTTCCGATCCCATAAACTATATATATTCTTGATCAGGGTGACCAGCTGAGTCGATTGAGCTTTGTCCATCCGTCTGTCTGTCCATCTGTCTGCTTCTACGCGAACTAGTCTCTCAGTTTTGAAGCTATCGAGCTGAAATTTTGCACAGAGTCTTCTTTTTGCTGCACACTACTAATATGTCGGAACCGACTGGATCGGATGACTATATCTCATAGCTCCCATAGAAACAATCGGTCGGAAAACAAGTTTTAGTGAGAAAAACGTTTTTCTTTTCCATGGAAACGTCTCCAAACTTTGTATTCGTAAGTTTTCAATGCTTTTTTATAATTCTGCCAAGTTTGATGAATATCAGACAACTATATGGTATAGCTGCCATACAAAAGATGGGTCTGAAAAACTGTCTTAGTTAAAAAAACTTTTTTGTTTTTAATGGTAGCATCCTGCATTTTTGTATTTGTTTGTTTCACATGCTTTCACCTAACTCTAAAAATTTTTGTCCAAATCGGTATAAAAACTTCGGCACAGACTAAGTTAGCTTAGCTTTATCGTTTTTCATATACTTTGGATGATTTTTAGCTCCAATGGATGATTAAAAGTAGATTTAAAATGGATACCGGAAGTCATCCAATGAATATTTTATAATATCCTTCATTTTCTCTGTGTAGAAATATAGCAGGTAAAATATACCATTATGTCTTATAGTTCTTTACATTCTTTGTATAGTTCTAGGGACCTAAATGATCGTTGGTAGTTCTTAGCTCAGCACTCGTGATCTGCCAGACTATGTGAAATATCCCAAAGAAACTTGCTCTGCCTGCAAGTATCAGTCGGCCACTCGATGTATCAGTCAATCAGCAGTTCTTAACCACAGAAATTGATTAAAACTTGAGCTAGAACTCCCAAATGAGTTTCCCATCTCCTCCTTCCCTAAAACCTAATCAAATATTCCAGCCATTGTCTCTTTATATTTAAGACCCAGAGTCCATTGTCTGTCGTTTGGGTGATTTGTAAAATCTCTCATAAGCACAGCATTCATTTACCAATTATTTATTGATAACTATGTGGTAGCTACCTATATATGCTAACTCCAATCCCTTTGGCTGCCAACCACCGCCTCGCCCACACAGTCGCTAGCAATAAATCTTGGGGCCACCCTTTTGGCTCAGCTGCCTTGACTGCAGCAACAACTACGGGCCATGTTTTGTCTGGCTCCTGGCGAGCGGCTGTGTGTGTGTGTCTAGGGGGTCCCTTGGAAAATATTTGCATTTTCACTTTTGATTTATTATTGTCATTGCCATGTGTAAATTGCCAAAGCAAAGGTGCAAACAACTACAAGGAGTAGCAGCAGCAGCATCCTTTGCCGTTGACAAGGACACATTAGGTTGGGCCAAATGAATGGTAATTGTGGCATTGAAACAAGTAATTGAAGTGCAACTCAAATAGATTGCATGCGGCCAACCCAAGTTGATTTAGTTTTTAGTTTGGCCGAAGTTGGAGTTGCTAATTAGACAGTGAAATGTCAGTGGCAATTACTTCCGCTTCTGTGCAATTTCCGGGAGTTGCCTAAGCAGCTTTTCTGCAAAATGTCAAAAGAGCAAAAGAGGTCCAATAATGACACAACCGCAGCAGAGAAGCACGGGAAGCAACATAAGCAGATAATTACAAGGCAAAGGCACTGCTCGGTGGCCACAAAGTAGAAAATTACAAAATAAAAACCCCACAGCGGAAAATTAAACGACAACTGGCAACTAGAGAGCGAGAGAAAGAGAGAGCGAGCGAGAAGCCTCTTTAAAGGGTTGGAACTTTATCAAGATGCTTATCAGCCAGCAAAATGCAAAATTCCTGTTTACCAAAAATTCCGAACAACCAACTCCAGCTCCCAACTCCACTTTACAGACATTTTTGACTGTCTGCTGTGTCTGGCCCCGAAGCCACATTTAAATGTGCCGCCAAGTTTTACCTACGCTTCGTCGCCCCCGCCCCCACCCCACTACCCCTTACACCCCAGTTTGGCGTCATCATCACGTGGCTCTGATTTTATGCTTTATAACTTTCGATATCCGAATGGCAAACAACGTTTAGCGCTTTTGCCAGAGCAAGTGTTGCTTCGCCACCTGAGGGGCCCTTCATGGCGTATGCGCAATGTTTGTATGTTTTTTTCATCCGTTTTCTGTTTTTTTTGTATTTTTTGGCTAAGTCTACCTTTAGCCCGGCTCATGGCATATGCATACATCAAATATTTATGCCATATTTTAGCTATTCCGACAATGAGTTAAATCTGATGGAATGCCTGTCGCTGGCGAACTCGGAGGGTAGCTAAGGCCGGAATGTTTACTGAGCCTCTCCCCTGTGATAATAAAGTTGAAAGATAAACGATTTTGCAATCAAATTATGCTTGTAACGAATTCGAAGAGGGGGTGAACGAAGAGAATTTTCAATGTTTGGCAAAGGATTTGTTAAATTCAAGCTGATACAGTGTGGTCTACACTTGGAGAATGTGAACTATGTTACATTTGATTTGGTTTCATTGTAAATATTTTCATTTTTCTCTGTTTCTATTACATTCTAAAAAGAAACCTTACTGAAAACCGCTGAGCCTTAAAACTTTGGGCCTGAGAACTATCAAAATATTCCTAGAATTCGTAAATAGTTATTTTTCGATAAGATCTTGCCAGTTGGCAGTTTCAGAATATAGAGCTTTACCAATATTTTTGTTACCGGCAAGATTAGGTTCAATTTCGTTGAATCCCTGTCTAGTTTTGCTTGTCTGTTTCTCAATGAACCCAACAATGAAGTAAAAATGTGGATCTTCATTCAACTTTTCTTAGATCCATGCAGCAATCCAGTGACCACCCAGCTCTAGTTCTTCCACCAGCTGTAATTTGAAAGGTTTCATACTAATCTCTTTGATGTTTTATTTGAGTTTCCCATAAAAGAAGCACAAAAATATATGAAAAGTAGGTTTTCTGATTAGCCTGTTCGGTGGCTAGGATCAAATGATGGACGTTAGTACCGAAACAAAACTCTCACAGGCACTAAAATTTGCTATTATATAGACAGCAAGACTTACTGAGCATTTTTGCAGTGGCCACATGATACGAATCCCGGAAAAACGAAATGTGGAGTCCTGACATACTAAAAAGCAAGTAAGTCGAGCCCGAATGTAACGCTCAGTAAGAGAGAAAGTGTATGCACAGTACATTTTTATGCTCATAGCTCGACTACCGTTCAGTAAATCATTAAAATGTATGTCCAAAAGGTACGAACCTTCTACCTATTAAACTGTGGGAGTGAACCAATCCAAGCAAGTGCCTCTAAATTGTTATCACCAGGATGCAAAGTAGATAAAATATATAGAATGTATAGAATTATTTCCTGTACACTGTTACCTCGACTAAGTCGAAAACAATGTGAGCCTGTCTACCATTATATATACATAAACACTTCCAACTTAAGCTATATTCACTGCCCAAAACTTTTGCAAAAAAAAACACATGTTCAACAACTCTCTTTGCCACACAAGGCCACCCACCCACACACACACACAGAAGCCTATCAATAACAAATGTGCAGCTGAGCAGCAGCTTTCTCGCCGCTTTTAATTAAGTTTTTGGTATGTCTGCCATATGAAAATCGTTTGCCAGGACTTCCGTTGCCTAAGTAGCTCCATACAACAATCTAAATAATTAAAATATGCAAATGCCTGAGTCTAATCCAACACGAACGACACGTATTCAGGCGGCAGGCAGACACAAAACAAGGACACAAAAACTCAGTCAGACACAACCAGCGATTTGCTTAAATTATTCATAGCTATGCAGTTGGGCGACTGTGGGAGAGGGGGGGTGTGGTGGCAGCAACGCAGGTAGTAAATTAAATAAATGACTTGCCCGAAATTCGCGCCGTTTAATTGAGGCAACCGAGTGAAAGTTTTATTGATGCATGGGGAGCTGCAATTACTTCAATTGAACGACCCTCAAATGTATGCTACAGTTTTTGTAAGCTCTGCTCTGGACTCTAAGCTGGGGCTCAAATATTCAATTATCGAAATGCTGCAACTTTTTGTTTATTATTGCTTTGCTTAATTGTAAAAGTTTTCAACGCAGTTTAAAACGGACCATTTTTTTGATTGTAATTTTTTACTTGCAACTTTTTATTGCTAAATGTTTGTTTCCTGTTTGTTGGGTGCAAAGAAAAAAAAACAGGCAGGAAAAACATAATTTTTAATTTCGTGCAGCGCTTTTTATTGGTTTTTAATTTCGTTGGAGCTGTCCTTTTGGCTGTGTAAACAGCATCCTTAGAAGTTTACAGCGGAAAAAGAAGCAGGATGGAAAAAAAATATGTGTGTGCCTGTCATAAAGCGAAAAGCGTTGCTTTGTATGTGCTGCTGCGTCGCCAACAATATCATCATCATTGGAGTCGGCGTCCTTCCTGCTGCGTGCAAATATGCTTTGTCTATGGCAATCGCCTTTTTTTCCTTCTTGTTTCCTTTTGCTGTTGTTACTTTTTCATTACTTTGGCTTAAAATTGATATGAAAGTTTTTGCTCGTTTTTGTGCTGTGCTGCCAGAGAGCTCTCTCTTTTCGCCATCAATACGTTTCATGTTTATTTTAGCACACTCAAACACACACACCCATACACACATGTGTGCACCCTCAAAAAGGGTTGGGTCTCTGTCTGCTCAGGCGATTGTGGTCGTTGCTTTCATGGGTTTTTAATTACCACAAGCATAACAATATCATCTGAGCCAAATGCTTAAAGTCCTAGTCGAAAATGGTATTAAATTCAATTTACTTGACTCAATTTACAAGTGTTTATGTCACAAAATTTGGACAAGGACTAGCAAACATCAAACGAAACCACAAACAAAAAGTCAATTTGTATAGGCAGAGAATACATTTTCATTAAGATGAAATCTACTTAGACCACAAAACTCAGTAAGGAAGGTAGACACCTTTCCCAAGAAACTTGAAAGTTGGAAAGGCTTAGAAAACTTGGCTTTTAGGTTCCTTTCTTCTCTGCTTTCCAAGGCCAAGGCGAGTACCTGGCAATCGTGTCTCTTTGAGCGGAAAGCCGACCACCTCAAGGAGTTGCATTGAAGAAGTCGCGAAATAGTTCACTCAGTTCAATGAACCATAAAACAAAGGCAGACCAAGACTCAATCTCCACGAATCCAATTGGCTTTCATTATGCCAAATCTTACCTACTAAACATATCTTCCTCTACTTCTTTGCACTTGTCAGTTAATAACTTCTCTTCAATATCCTTAAGCCTTAGGAAGCAGAAGTTCTCTAGCTAGGCAGTTTGTCCCCAGAAGAGGTTCCTAAAGGATTCTGACTCACCGAGCTGAGATAGATTGTGCCATAAAGGCCAAAACTGTCTGATTTGCTGTCATTCGTAAGATACTACAATCTCCACATCTATCAGCAAGCAGGCAAACTCCACGTTGATTAAAGCGCTAATGATCTACTCGCTCTATATGGGTAAAGATTACCCAATTTCCACCAGTAACAGAGCATTTCCGCCATACTTCTGCAGCATTAACTCATCATTGACTCCTTCTAAGAGTCGATACTCCGCATTTTCGAGAAAATAAGCAAGTCAATGCAGTTGCAGCTTCGTTCTAAGTTGGTCCCTAGGATAGAGTGGACACTGTGAGGTTGGGTGCTGATCATTACCATCTCTCATAGATACCAAGCTGGGCTACATGTAGCTAAAGGCATAGTTCTTAAGGTGGTTGCAATGATTGTATATTTGTGAGGTGTAAGAATACGTGGGGGAGAGTCTTTTGAGGCATCTTCGCACTCTACCTGCTGTGGTCTCTTGTCTAAGCAGAAATCTTCTGGCTGGTGTTTTGGAATCTCTTCACCTAATTGGTTGGAAAACTTTATAGAGTACTGGCAAAACATTATAAAGTTGGCCTCATCTAGCAAACACACTTCAACATTTGGTCCTTCGAGCCGGACCACAAGCCGTACCTTTTAGATTTATCTAATCCAAAGCCTAGATTACTACTTTTGAAAAGAGGTTCGGCTTGAAATGAACCAAACAGTCCAATTTGAACGTAATTTTCCAAAAATTACCACACAGATGATAGTTAATCACATCCTACATTCTCTACCCACCCTAAGCCATACAAAAAAAGTGCTTAGAATCGAATTCAACAGAAATATTTCGAACATTTCAATTAGAGCAACATTAAGAAATTCCAAAACATAACATTCTATGCCCCAACTTCAATCCTCACAACCAACTCCTTTAACCAACAATGTCATATTAAAGTTAAGCCAATTTCCTGCACATTCCTTAGCATTTGCGACTCCTGGCTTTGCCAATAAACACATTACAACCTTGCCATTCATAAATTCATAATGATTTAGGGCAGGCGATGGATGGCCACAGCAGATACAAGTGCAGCCAACTAGGAAATACGAATACAACTATAATAAATACGCAACAAAGTAACCAAGGAGGAGCAAAGTCTGGTTTTTGGCAAAAGCCAACTCTGTACAGTGAACAGGCGGCGCAACGTCTGTGGCATTACTTTTATGATTATTTGTGGCGTTTATTTTGTGGTCAGTGGCTAGAGACTTTAACAACTCCTCACATATGGAGTCTAGTCCATGTCCGGGCCAGCTTTAATTAGATTTGCACATTAGACACACACACACCAAAATGAAGGGGAGTTGGCTAATGATACGGGTATCTGTATGCCAGGCACGTTAGGGCACAGTGGTATGGCTATGGAGTATTGTGATAATAAGCTAGAAAGTTGTCATAATGGTGAAAGGATAAGGATAAGCAATTGAAAAGCGTGAATTCAAGGTAGCATTGAAACTTATTAGAGTATTTGGTAAGGTATTACATATTTCTGCCACCTCGAACCACTGTTGCGGCTCTTTGGGGGACCAGTTAATGGTTACCCAGTTGGTGCAACTAAAGGCGATAAACACCAGGAAACAGTGTAACAGTTGTAGAAAGCATATGAGCGCAAGTTGGTCTTCTTTTCATCAATAAAGCTTAATTTAATGCGAGTCAACATTTTTTCAGCTATCTCTTTAAGTCAGACAGTCGGACACCTCTCCACCCTCTCCACACACGTGCCCAGCTCATGATTATTATTAGTTATGATGATGTATCCTTTTAATGGGTGTGAGCGTGTGTGTGTGTGTGGAGGGAGAGTGTGCCTGGCAAATATTAATAATTGTTTTTCTCTCCCTCCCACTCACCCACGGTCTGTTTGGACGTCTGGGTAACACGCTAAAAATTAATTAAACGTTCTCTAGGCGGAGGGGGTTTTTTTTTGTTTTTGTTTTTTTTTTTTGGTCATTTCGTGGTTATTTATGCGCTGGGCCATTTTTGGCCGTTTTTACAACCAGGACCCTCTGCTGCCAGGACCTTGGTTGATACATCACGAACAGCACGCACTCATATTGGCAATTTATATTTGTATTAATTAATGGGCCAGTAAACAATTGCTGAAAGCTGTGCCATTAGTCCAGTCGATGAGTGAAAAAGTAAGCGTGGAACTGGCGGGCAGGCAGGTGGAGGGGCCGGGGCCGGGGCCAGTAATCAGCTAAAGCATTTGTGCACATAAATTGTGAAAAGTGTTCTGCAGAGTTAATAACATTTGCTGTGTTATGAAATTGTGCAAAATTGACTTTAGTTATTTGTAAAATATTTCAGGGCAGACAGCCATAAATTTTGTTTTCGGCCAGTTTTGGTGTGGATTTTTAAAGCAATGTGCGAGTAAATTTTGATTAAAAATGTTTGGTAAAAGAGAGAATTATGATTGGAGGGAGTTGTCGGTGGGGATAAATAACTGAAATGTATGATTTAAAGTGTTCTGAGGCTAAAGAGTTGAATGTTTCAGAAATGGTTCGAATTGTTGATTTTTCTTTTTACTGATTTAAACCCGGTTCAGGAACCAGTAGACACGGTAAATATCAAGAACCCCTCTAGAACTTCTGTTTGAATAGGCTAAACTTTGATTTAAGTAGAAATGTTCCATTTTGAGAACATTTTAAACTCAATAGGGTACAAAAAACAGAATCTTGCTTCACGGTACAAACACTGAACCAGTCTGGAGTCGATCCTAGGATTTTTTCCACTTTATGATGGCGACTTGTTAGCTCACAGCGCCATTGCACACATAGACGCAAATCTAAATGGCTTTAACTTCTCTGTGCGGTGGTGGAGTTGAGCTGAGCTGTGCTCATTTTAATTCTCTTGGGTTTTTAAGGCGTTTTGAATTAATATTTTAATTGAGATTGAAGCTTAGCTTACTTCTTGTGTGGAATTCAAACTGATTGGGGCATTAAGTTGATAATAAATGTTTTACCGATTCTACAGAAGGTTGTTAATTTGAGAAAACGCACCCCAAAGTGGCATACCATTTAAACTAGTCAACATTTTGTAGAACTGTCTTCATTGTACTAATTTTCTTGTCCATCAAGCCTTTGTTCTTGAAAATCAAGTAGCATACTTATGGTAAGCTGGCACTCAAGTCTTTAAAGTAATTTCACATCAGCTTCAAGCTTTAATATGAAGTCCTTTCCCAGGAAGGCATGGAAACAACCTGCCGGTTAATAGTGTAATAAAAACTCAAAAGCGTATTGAAAATGCGTAAAAAGCGCAATCCTGCAGCGGCTAACAATAAAAGTCGCCCGACCAATGTCTGTGTGTGACGTTTGTTTGTCCTTTGCTCCTGCCAGAGCCAAATAAGCACAGCAGCTGCACGTTTACAATTTGTACGTAGTGTGGTATGGTTTTTGGTTTTTCGGTTCATGATAAAAATGAGCGTCGGAAATGCGAATATAAATTTTGCCATATCTGATGTACGAGTGTTTGGGACTGTGTGTGTGCGTGGCAGGATAAACGTAATGGCTGCATTGCATTTGCCAGGATGCCGTCCAGACTGCCGAGCAGACCAATCATCAGAAGTATGCAAGAGGAAATGGCAGCGGAAATGACATGCAATAAAACACAAAGGCGCACACGCATCGACCACCAAGTGGGAGACCTCCTCCACTCACGCGCAGCGGATTATAACGAAAAATGGCATCTAACAACAGAAATCTATTCAGTAAATGCATTTGGATGCCACAACCAACTTCAGCTAGAAACTTTACAAAATTACTATTGCCAAAGTTGCGTGCGGCATTTTAAGGAGGGGGGAAAGTGGAGGAAAACACCCGCAGATGTCCAGTTAGCAGATGCCCACTAGAGATGTATGCGTGACACGAAGCTATTTTCTTTTATCACTCCAGTCACATTGACCAAAACGAAAGTTGGCTGCTTCTTCAAGAAAAATTAAGAAAATGATTATTATTTGATGCCTCAAGATTGCTTAAAGTCTTTCACAATCTTTAGTAGCAAGTGAGACAATTTGCTGTATCAATGGTTGCAAAATACTAAAAAATACAGCACAACCAACAGTCCAAACTTTCATTAAAGTTATAGGTTAAAAGGCCTGAATTCATTACCCTTAAGCAGTCATCAAAGAACCACCAAAAGTGGAGCCCTTCTGTTGTTGATTGTAAAGCCCCATCAATTTAATAAGAAGATTCTGTATTCTCTATAAAATACAGTTGAAATGAAATTACTTTTTTTTTTTGCTCACTCTTCAAATAATTTCTTTACAATTCGTTTAAATTCTAATATTAAATAATAAATGTAATTTATTCAACAAAGATTGCCCCCATAATTTAGACTTACCAATTGAAGTATTGTCTTGCTCTTGTCGTGTCCCGGCACAGCCTCACCTCTAAACGGTCCACTCTATGCTCTACTATCATTTATACCCCCCCATAATTTGAGTTGGTCTCTTTGTGTGCGTTAACGCCAAGTCATTTGGCTTATCAATGCCAGACGCAGACAATTTTGGTTTGCTTATCGCTTGGTCGCATCGCTCTGCTCCCCTGATCCTGTGCGTTTCCATGCAGGTGGCATGTGTACACTTAGTACGTACATATCGATGGGCAGGGGTATTATTAAGTGGCCATTAGCTGGGCCTGGCGACAAACTGGACCACAAATTACACAGCTGCCAAAGACTCTACCCCGGTCTGCCCCCGCTGCCGCCGGAGCACGCAGAACTCAGTCAACATGAATGCAAACATTGCTCTAATGATGGTGAGTCGCGAGTTGTCGTTTCTAACGAACTGGCAGTGGCGAACCTCTCCTCCTTCTTGTCCCAATGGTGCCTGCATTATTTGCTAATTACGCCCTGCAGCAAGCGGCGTTGCATGCATGTGATTGCTCTTACTTGCTCCAATGCAGGGCTCTCTGTCCCCTGGATGAGTGGCTGCCTGGCTGGTTGCCTGGCCCGCCATAATTTGCCATCAACTTATTAGCCGCAGCAGCAGAAAATGTTGCCTGTTTTATTTTCGATTTTAATTTTCATGTAGCAGCCTCTGGTTGTTTAGCATGCAAATGCTCCGACATGCGCGTAATTTATATTCATTATCTGATGCATAATTATAGATACGAGTAGCGGATCTTTGGTTGTATTTAAGATCTGAATACTTTAGATAATGCCAGTGCCCCCGATTATATATATATATATATATATATAAACGTAGGTAAAATTAAAGCAGAACGTGTCAAAAAAATTATATGTATAAGAAGAAAAGATTCCTAGCACTCGCAGACATTTCTCTGTGAAGTTGAATGTAAGCCCTAAGGTTGTAGCATAGGAGTTAATGTATACTCACCCTGGAGAAGGTCGTCAAACATCTATGTGTTACACTTGACGGATGGCTCGTCAGAGGTGCCCTTTAGGACTGCTCGGGTCTTTGCCAAAAAATAATCGTTCTATCCATAAACTGGGCTAACTGACGCCCAAAATTGTGTAATTTTTATAACCTTTCCTTAATTCCTACGAGCTTGGCACGAAAGCCGGCATCTTAGCGCTGGCGACTGGCGACTAAAAACTGTTGCCTTCCCAACTCAAGTCTATCAGCTGCCCAGTATTTTCGTTTTCTCTTCAATTTGAACTCTTTATTTAAATTTAGATAGCTTAAAACGTAAACTAAGATTATCATATGATTTCTTCCTAGCCAAATCTTAACGTATTGACCAAATGCTACAATAATTTCAATAGAATCGTGTAAATAGTTTGCTGTATAAATAGATATATATATGCTATATGTACTTCTTTATGTTTAACTAAACATATGTTATTGCTTATCAAAAATAGAATGAAATTAGTTGTGGTATTTGGAACAGTATTTGAGCCCACTAGGCTGGCTCTTATTGTAAGAGTTTCCATACGTCTGCCGTCAAGTTGAACTTTATTGCTCTCCTATGCTTTCTCCTGCATCACGAAATGATGCAATTCTTGTCCTTGTCCCCACCCAAATCGGAGGGTTTTCGTTTCCGATCATAGGCCAAAGCATCGTTGGGCACATAGCTGACGCGTACGCCACCATAATGACGTCTCTGCGGCAGCTGATACATCATCATATAATCCTCGGAGCTGGAGGAACTGGAAGAGCAGGTAGAGCAAACATCCGACTCCTCGGACTCCTCTCGTTCCCGTTGCGGGGGTTGTGGTTGAGGCGGCTGTCTTGGGGGTTTGTCGTTGGGGTTCGTTAGGGGACCTGAACCTTGATAGGAGGAGGACAGTGGTTGAGCGGGAGCATAGGTGTCGGCACGTGTGGTCGAGTGAGAGCGATGTCCGCTGCCGCTACGATGATGGCTGGAGGAGGATTTGCGGCGTCTACGACGTCGCGAGGAATGACCATGACCATGACGACTGCCATCTTTGTCCCTGTCACGGTCTCTTTCACCTGCTCCACTGGTGCCAGCTCCATTGCCCGAGTAGCTGCGCGAGCGTGGCAGCGTATCCGGTATGCCTTCAAAGCGCACTCCCTTCTTTTTGCCCGGCTCTCCGCTCATGGGTGAGGAGGAGGAGGCGCCACTCAGGATGGACACAGGATGCGTGGGTGGCTGGTTGGCCGATTGCGTGGACAAGGGAGTATTCAAAGATCTCTCACCCGCCGAGTGTGTGGGCGAACTCATCAGTTCGGGGGGTAGAGCAGTGGAAGCCACACTCAGATTGGGTGTGGGCAACTCGGGCAACTCTCCAGTTGGTCCCACCGCTGCTGGTGGTGGCGCCGGCGGATGCATTATATCCGCATATTCATGCTGGAACTGCTGCGAGGAGGCATGGAAGCCCGCCTGTGCACCAAAGTGGCCAGGATTCGGTAGCTTACCCGCCAGCTCCGGCATGCTGGCGGTGTGTGAATTATCCATTAGCTGGCGCTGAAGCTGATAGCTGTGAGTGGCGGCTCCTAGTGGCGGTTTGGCCGGCCAGGCTGCATCCAGATTCGTGGCCATCTCATTGAAATTGTACACACCCTCCCGCTGCAGTTCCATGGGCTTTGGCATTAGATGCGTTTGGAAATCGCCGGGCGAATTCAAAGGTGACATATTCTGCGAAGTGCTGGAGGCACGGCCGCCCGAAAAGTCCGTGAAGTCTCCCCCACCCACGTGACTGCCACTGCCATGTTCCAGATCTTTGACCACACCCGCATCTGAGTCCGAGGTGGCATAGCTCTGGCTGTGACTCTGTTTGGCCTGCTCCAGCAGGCCCAGGCCCATTAACCCGTCCACTGGCAGTGCCCCCGCCTCCATTTGCTGGCTCTGGAGCTGAAACATGGCCTGGTTGAAATTGGCCTGGTACTCCTGCTGCTGCTGCGGTGACATGGGTGGTGAACTGGAGGCATGACTGCTGGGTATGCGCGTTTGCGGGCGCACGCGTTGCGTAGGCGGCGTGGGCGTGGTGTACATGCCCGTCCCAGAGCTGTCCGAAGGCGTGGGTGGCTCACCCTTGCTGCAGGCAATGGAACAAAAGATGGCTCCACGTCGCGGCAGAAAGGCGCGTCCCAGCAGCGAACAGCGACAGGTGTTGCATGAGAAGCACTCATCGGTGGCATGCCAATGCTGACCGTCGTGGCTCATCTGACCCTGATCCACGCCTATGGCCTCGCCACAGTAATCACAATACTCGGCAAACATGGCATCGAAACAGTGCAGACAATAGGGCTTCCCCTCGCGCATGATGTACCTCTGGCCACCCAGCTGTTTGTCGCACTCATGACAGGCAAAGTGATTCATGTGCCAGGCACGTCCCTCCGCCTCGGTGCACTCGTCGGCCAGTATAATCTATATAAATGCGGCGGAGTTTATGCAAAAGCTTAAAGTGGAAGGGTTACCACTCACCTCATCGCAGGCCGAGCAGCGGGGCTTCAAAGTCTCGGCATGATGACGTCCACAGTACATGCGTCCATCTCGATGGAAATAGATGAGATCCACCAGCAGCTCTCGGCAAATGCAGCACGTAAAGCACGCCGGATGCCAGCTGGCATTGGGGCCCAGTCGCGTGGCAAACACCGCAATGTCTCCCGTGGAAATTAGTTCGTCGCACTAAACAAAGTTGGCTTTTCCTGCATTAGTTTCTTGGTTTCGATCTCTGCTCTCACTACTTACACCATCGCAAGGCCTAGCGCTCATCAGCTGCCGCACATTGCCCCGACCAAGTGCATCACGTTTGCGTTGCGTGGAGAACAGACGCAGCTCCTTGCGCTCCTCATCCGTCAGTGAGTGACAGTAACGAACCTGCAGTGACAGAAACTGTTTTTTTGAGTACAATCTTTGGACAGGGAAATCATATGTTCAAGTAGCAGTTGGCTGTGGGCTGCAGCAACACAGCTTCAAGTGATCTTTCCAAGAATGAGAACAGGCGGAGATTGTTTGTCTGTGGCCAGGGGGCTTGCCTATCAACATCAAGCACAACCACCACCACCACCACCAGACAGACCAAACCCGCAACCCAACCACAAAAAGGCAAACGGTAGCCGCTAGTCAAGGCTGCCCATCAACGCTTCTCCTACCTTAGACACGGGCATAGAATGCACTTAAAGAAATGAAATGGAAATTTCTAATGAAACGTGTCGCGACTCTATTCTGAAGATAGGCTACAGAATAAGATAATCTATATGAATTTGAGAAGTAAATATTAAAAAGAAATTAAGGCTCAGTGGTATTCGGTAGTGTATCAACTATATTTAAGTCCTACTATCCTCATTTTGTTAATTTGTGAGTGTGAACGACACCTGAATCCATCAGATTATGTTTTCTCGTAACTATTTAGCAGCTGGAATGGAGTTTTCTAGTTGCAAGAATGGCATTCGATTTTCCCAGCTTCTCGTTTAAAATTTTGGCATACCAATTTTACAGCTAGACGTGGCATGTTTTCGTGTGGGCAAACAATTCAGCTTATTTGTGTGGTCTAAAAACAAACTGAACATCTTTATCTTGTAACTCTTTGTATTTTGCTAGGCCAACTATGCTGACACTCTCGCATTTTTCTAAGTGCAGCTGCCTCACTGACTGCGGTCAGCATCTCTCGTTTGTGTGTTGTATGTAAATTTTTTTTGTTGTTTTCGGCTGCCTTTGGACTTGGAATTTGGCCACAGACTCATACTCGTTAGCCTCCGCCCAAATTCTAGGCTGATAGCTGGGAATCCGCTGAGCAGTTTAGTTTTTTTTGGCTTTTGTGGTGGTTACTTTTCTTTTTTGTGGCTCAGTTCCAGTTAGTTGCACTTGTTTCCTTGATTAATTAAAGGCTGGCCCGGCAACCAGGGAAGTGTGGGAAATATCGGCGTCAATTTGACTTTGAAATGTCATACCCGTAATTCGAGTGGCTGGCCATTCAATCACGATAAAGCAACCAGCATTTGAATAAATGCCACGAAATTGACAGGCCCAGGAGGACCCAGGGGCTTTGGTTTGGGCCTGGATTTTGTTTGGTTTGGGTAGAACTCACCTCGTTATCATGCGGCGGAAGTTGATGCAGCAATTGTCGCACACGATACTGCTCGCCTGGACTGTTGACGTATGGCACTTTGTCGTCGGGTATTTGCGAGAAATACAAGCGTACCTGGCGGAAGAATCAGAAATACAGAATAACAGTTAAGCCAGCAGATTGTGTGGGGGATGGGGGGAGGGAAGGGTTAAGCCAGTCGCACAGCTCACAGCAGGTTTAAGATTTTTTTGTGATTGTTTTTTTTTTTTTTTTCGTTGCCCATTTAGCAGAAGGTTGAAAGGTGCACAACGTGCCGGGCGGACTCTTTATTGGCCACGTTTTAAAGAGGAGCCTGGCGAGTGTGACTGACACACGGCCAGCGCTTGTGCTAGACATTTGATAGGCGGGATGCCAGCTCCGCCAAAAATTTGGCAGATTGTGAAAGATTTATTTGGCATTGTCGCATATTTTACGCGAATAATTTACGAGCTCGTTTTTGCTCCCGGCAAATAATTGAAAAAATACACGGACTACCAGTCGGAGGCACAATTGACCATAAAAGTCAAATTCAAATTGAGAAATGGCCACAGCTGAGTCTTGGCTTTCATTAGCGCCTATTCCCGCATAGAGATAGCCGCCGACTGATTTACGGCCTTGTCGCCGATATTTATTTACAGTGACAAACCAAGGCACCATAACTCAAGTGTGTCGCTTATCGTCCGACCACAAATCTCGCACTCGCGGCGAGCCCGCCCTTGGGTGCCCAGATGCGACGCACGACGCACACACTCACCTGATCGGGCCTCAGTCCAGGCGGCACCCAAGTGTACTCCTCCAGAGCACAGCCACTGTCATCATCCGAGTGTGATTGCCGCTGCATATCCATATGCGGTCCGGCCAGAAATGGTGGATGAGCCAAGGCAGAGCTACCAGCGGGATGGTGCACTAGCGAAGGTGGCGACGGTGTCGATAGCGCCGGCGACAGCTGATGGTGCTGGGTGTTGGAATACTTGGAATTCGAGGAGCCAGCGGGTGAATACTGTACTGCTGGTAGCTGGGCCGGCAGCTGTTGATGATGCGGCGGCAAGTATTGCTGGTGGCGTTGCAGCGGCAGCGGAGAAGTGGGCAACATGCCGCCCAAAGCACTGGCCGAGGAGCTGCTGGGCAGACCCAGGCTAACCATTGGTGGCGCTGCTGGCAAACCTTGGCCATTGGGCGAGAAATGGCGCGGCAGTGTGGGTATCTTCTGGAGATAAGAAATCTGTGTAAGCGGCGTGCGGCTGATGGGCCTGCGAGTGGAAGAAGAGGTACAACAAGGAAATTAGTTTCTGTGGCCTGACTAATCGGAGCTTAATTAAAGGTTAAAGGTGTTCATTTAAAATTTCTTTATGATTCCTTTTGTAATTTGTGGGATTAATGCGGTTTTGCATTTCCGCTGCAACAAGCTGTCAGTTTTTAGTCGTTTTTTTTTTAAACTTGTTTCAAACGTCAAAATGAAAATATACGCTTCACAGCGTTTACACAAACAAATCGACAGCTTTGGGTTGGTTGTTATTTTTGTTTGTGTGTATACATTTTGTTGTTGTCTGCGTTTTTTTACGGATACCCGCAGGGCTGTCGTTTCATGTCATTTTGGGTATAGACTGACATTGTTATCCTGGTTGAGTATACTTGTTTGTGAGCTGCTTTAGTATGGGTGAGCTTGCTAAAGCTGCATTGATCTTGCACTGACAGCGAAAGCTCTGCTTGCTTACACGCATAGTGTCGGTGTGAAAGCTCAACGGTTGAAACTTTACTGCTGTAGCTGCTAGTAGGCCTGAAAATATATTAAGTTTGTACAGAAGGAGCTTCTCTGCACTCTTTAGACTTGAGTGCTTTTAGTTAACAAAATTAAAAATATTTTTGCAATTAAAGCGTATTCCCACTTCGTTTATTTTCCGCAACTTTTCAGCACGCACCATTTCATGCTTGTTTTGTTGTTGTTGCTATCAAAGGATAACTGTGCATTGTCTGCTCGTATGTAACTGCGACTCTGTGTCTGTGTGTGTGGGTGTGGGTGTGGGCGTGGTAGTAGGAGGCGTTGCCAACTCTGATTGTGAGCTTTGGGAGTTCATGCGGGCGTTTTATCAAAACAATGTTGTCCGCCCTTTTGTTGTTTTTAACCAGCGCGAATTCTTTTTCCCTTTTGTTAGGGGGATATCCGCTTTAATTTCATTTCTAGTTGGCTGGAGTTTGGAGCTGATGTGTCAATGCTATTGCGGTTGGCCAGCAAATTAATTGCCGAGATTTAGTCCAAAAAACCATTTCTATTGACATTTAAAATTTTGAAGTACAAGAATGCGCGTGGCCGGGCGTGGGATTGGCAAACTGCACGTGCATATTGGCCACAGCTGGAGGCTCTGGCCGGCACCAAATAGTGTTGGCCGCTGTCAAATCAGCCGCATTCAAACTCAAATTACCAGACCAAACAAACGGCTCCGCATCGGGACTGTGGGACTGTGGGACTCTGGCTGTGCCACAAATGAAACGCAAACCGAAAGGCAACAAAAAAAATACTGTGCCTAAACACTAAATTTGTTAGCCATGGGGGAAATAGCCGCCTGCAAGTCTGCCTTTTGAATTTATTGTGCGGTCCGACCTGCATTTCTTTTGCTATTTGTAATTTACAAATTTATTGTTGACTGCAGCGAATTGCGTAAAATTGCCACAGGTTTCAATTTGGCTGAAGCTGCCGGACTTTATGAAGTCATTCGCAGAAAATGGAAAGTGCGCCTGCAGCTGTTGCTGCCGCCGCCATTCGGGGGTCTTAGGTTCAGGTTCAGCGTGAGTCGTTGACCCAGAACAGGTTTCAGGCCCTTACTGCTCTCTTTTTTTGTTGTCCAAAAACTAGTTCAAAGTGTCGGCCAATGCAGCTGCCAACCCCCGACCGTGTCAAGCTTAAAGATCTCTTTCAAGTGCCTATATTTAGCAGCGAACTCTTTAATCTGGCGGTTGGCATCTAAATGAATGATCATCAGTCGGCAGCCGCGTTGACAAATTGCAAAAAAAAAAGCGCTTGAGCGATGAGCGACGGCTCAATGGTAAACCAGAGACAGAAATGCTAAAGAAGATGCGAGTAGACAATGGCCAAGAGGCAAAAACCCTTTGTAAGTGAGTGCGCGGTTAGCCAAGTCATTTGTGATTTGGGTTAATGTTGGAGGTGTACGAATATAGCGAAAGTTAGCCAAAAAAAACATAAAACAATTATGGCATCCAGGCACGACGCAGAAATGATCAAGCTTTTAAATATTCTGTAAGATTAATGGCCCAAAAGATGAGAGATTTATAAGTGAGAAACCTGAGTATGAAATGCAAAAAAAAAAATGTTTAGAACACCTCAGGAAAGCAAAAAAAAAAGTAAGCAAAAGAAAAAGGTCTAATCAAGACCAAACCTTGCAAAAAAGAGCGTGGAAAAAAACAAGGAATGCAACTAAGAAGAGGAACTCTAAAAGGGGTGCGCGATTGCCAGAGCAATCAAGAAAAGAACCCCCCCAAGACGATGGAAAAACAGAAGAATGTATACGATGTTAAGAAATCCAAGGGCAAAGCTTAAACATATGCAGGATAGATATTGGTTTGCACTCTTCATAAGAATGCACAAACTCGTTCTTGGTTCAGTCCTTAAGGCCCGTCCTTAAAGTCAACTTCCCTCTAAAGACAGCATCGAAGAAGGAGCCAAACAATGTCACAAAAAATGGTTATTTTAAGTGTTCGAGGATTGGAAGAGACGTTGGATTAAATGAATTATATCCAAGAAGAATTACTTTGAAGGAAAAACAAGAAAGAAAGTCGGTCAAGCCCGACTATAACATACTCTGTACCAAGAAATTTTGTCTTTTGATCATAACTCGAAAACCGTTCATCCGATCTTCTTCATTCCTTTGGCAGATCGATAAGTTATTCTAATAAATAAATATGTCCAGAAGGAACCAGCCATCTATCTTCAAAACTGTGGGAGATATGACGTTTTTTCTGAATTGCGGGGGCGGGAGGGGGCGTGGCCAAAATTGAAAATAAACTTGATCTGCCTGCAGACATAAGAAGCATATGTCCCATACACGTCAAACCTCTATCTCTTACCAACTCTGAGATCTGTGCGTTCATACGGACAGACAGACGGACAGACGGACATGGCTATATCGACTCGGCTGTTGATGCTGATCAAGAATATATATACTTTATGGGGTCGGAGATGGTTCCTTCTGGATGTTACATACTTTTGCACAAACTTATAATACTCTATGTACCTACGGTACAGAGTATAAAAATTGATGCTGGAAGCAATAGGCATTCGGAAATTGCTCTAAGTCAGATTGAAAAGTATCCCATGTCTGACTTCTAGTCATTCTTTGCTCTGCTAAACACTGCTGGGTGCATTTATAGCAGTTTTGTTTAAAGAGCTTCTACTAGACCGTAAAATGTCTGTAAACTACTGAACCATCCAATTCCTACTCAATCGCACAGAAAAGGCCTCGACTGCAATCGAACGTCAAAGTGCTTACCTTGATTCGCTTAAGCATAGACATAGATATTGAATCTCATTTGTTTACTGCAAAAGTCGAATTAAGGAGCATCTTTAACCAGGAGCCTGTTCTCAGCTCCTGTTTAAGCAAGGCTTCATTAAACACTCGACAGGGACAGAAACAGACAACAATTTGTTGCCGTTGTCGCTCTCCGCGTGAATATCCTATCAACTCGTATATCATTGTCTCGGATGTGGCACACAAGCTGGCAAGACACTGACAGATTTGCGGGCATTATCTAAAGTGTTTCAAGTTTCCTGACCAGTGAGAGAGAGAGAGAGAGACCACGAGTTCAGATTCAGATTAGAATGTTAGCTAACTAAATGATTTCCTTGAAATTTTCCCAGTCACCGTTTTGTGCAAGCAAAAAGGTGACGACACACAAATGTCTTCCTACTGCATAATTGCTGCATCATTTAACTGTCGAGGTACTCATAAAATGCAATTAGCAGCTAATTATTTTTGCCAGTTTGCAGAGGTTGTCAACGAGAAGATGGCCAACAGTTAAACCAAATGTACCACATACCGTTGTCTTTGTCAAACATTTGCCAAAAAGAAAAACACCAAAAGCGGCAACTAAAACCGTTTGCCGCAGCCACCAATCCAGGTTGCGTAGGCAGAAGGCTGCTGCTGCTGCTGCTAGTTTTGTTAATGGCCAAGAAATTAGATTCCAATTGCAGTTGGCCATAAATCAAAACATGGCAAAAGCTGCACCAGCGGCAGGAGTAGGAGCAGGAGCAGCAGCGGCAGCAGCAGCAGCAGCAGGCAGACTGCGGTGGCTTTTATTACGGTTAATTTGCAAACAGTTTTGTTGAGAACTCAGGCCACATAAATCAGTTGTGTTCAGCCAGAATGCGTTATTAATAATAATCCCATGATTTATGTGCCTGAACCCTGTGACCTTCAATCAAATCGAAGGCAAACATTTAACACTTTACCACTTGGCCAAGTACCACAAATAAAAATCAATCAATGCCAATTTGTTTACCAAATCTAACGGATGCGCAAAAAAGCTGGAGAAGTAATTATGGTCGAAAGCAAAATTGAGCATAATCATCATTCTCGGAGGGGCAAAGCATCAATGTGTATACAGAATCGCAGCACACCACGTAGAAGGCACAAAAAGCATAAAATGCCGAAGACATGGCTTCAATTAAAAACGACGAGAAGAGAAAACAAGTTCATAGACCGCAGAAGCAGCCACAGCCTCAGCATCGAACAGCCAACTCCGCCGAGTCTGGAGGCTCTGGGAGAACCATAGAAAGACACAAACCTAGTGGGCGACCCAAAACGCATTTTCTTTAATGAATTTACAACGAGTTAGAAATTAATTAGAACTGGGAAGCGTTCAGAATCAATTACCGTGAAGCAACCAAACAACAGCAGAGCAGAACAGCAGAAGTAATCATTTAGCGCTACAAAATTTGCATTGATGATGCAATTCCTCTTCTGCGCGAAACCTGCTTTTGTTTTTCCAGCGAAAATACTCACACTCGGCACCTTTTGGTGTCTTTTGTTGCCGCTCGACACTCACACACACACAATCTGCTGGCATAGTTGCTGCAGCTGTGAAAATTTGCACGCTCACAAAACAATTTTCCTGCCCGTTAGCAGAGCGAAAGGAGGAGAATGTTGCAGCAACATTTTTGCCGCCTGCGAAATGTTGCTGCCCGCCCCGAACATTAATTGGTTTAGTGACCAAAAAGATAAGCAAACAATTTGTTCTCTTTCCTCTTCCACGTCACTTGGTGTGAAAACGCAAGAAAAGCGCTGTGCCTAGAAATTATGCAATTATTTCACTTGAGCGCAACTTTCTAAAAACACAGTTAGGTTTGTGTCCTAGCAATTAGTACCACTTGGCGTATGGGTAATAAAAAAATGACCACACACAAAGCGAGGGGCTCTGGGCCCCAGACATTCTTAATCAACTTTCTGCCAAAGTCAATAAAAATGTCAACACGGCAAATGTCATGTTGACAGGGCCAGACAGCACAGCGGAGAACCAAAAAGAAAGGGAAGCGAAATCCCAGCTGGAACGTGTGCAATTTTTATTGACAATTCAAAAATCGTTTATGACTGCCCTGAGCCAGTGTCTAGTTTTTAATAAAGTTTTTGCTTTTGCTGTTTTGCTGTTTTGCTGAGCGCACTGTCTGCTGGTAAAACAATAAAGAAACACATAGCCCGCAGGATACACATACATACGAATCCTGGGGACATAATTATGGCTCAGCTGAGACGCCGTAAAACTAACTAAACAATACTCGTTGCTCGAATACCCGGAGAGTGTTTTATGGACCACCTGTGCGCTGGTCGGATGAAACCATGTAAGGGGAATACGCGAGGCGGTTGATGGGCAGTCTATCCTTGGATTTGGACTGCTGAATTTAAGCTGTTATTACAAATTGTGTGGAACGAAACGGCGAAAGATTTGTTTATTTTTTATTATTTATTTCTCCATACGAGGGCTGCAATCTTCTTCTTGAACAAATACGTACACTTTATAACGAGGTCAAACCTTCTGGACCGTATCTTCAACTACATATATACTTTTGCAGCACGGTTTTCTAACTAAGACTGCTTTTCGGACCTTATTTTTCTAAGGGAGCTACCCTATATAGATGTCCGATTTCGACCAAACTTGGTGGAATCATGCAAAAGTAAACGATTATGTAAGAAATTTCGAGTCGATTCCATTGAAAACAAAAAAGTTTTTCTCAATAGAACTCATTTTGCGACCGATCATTCGTACTGCAGCTATATGCTATAGTTCTCCGATTTTGACAAAACTTTGTAGAAGTGTGTAAAAGCATGTCATATAAATCAATGACAATTTTAGAGACATTGCAATGGAAAACAAAAAAGTTTTTCTCACTAAGACTACTTTTTAGACTCTACTCTTGTATGACAGCTATACTATATAGATGTCCGACTTCGACCAAACTTAGTGGAATCAAGGGAAAGCATAGCAAACTAAGAAATACCAAGTTTGGAGGCGTTTTCTTTGAAAACAAAAAAGTTTTTCTTACTAAAACTAGTTTTTCGACCATTCGTTCCCATGACAGCTATATGTTATAGTCATCCGATCCTGCCGGTTCCGACAAATGTGCAGCGTATTTGTACTAAACGACTTCGTGCAAATTTTTGGGAATATAGCTTTCAAACTGACGGACGGACGGAAATCAACTCGGCTCGTCGTGCTGATCAAGAATATATATACTTTATATGGTCGGAGTGGCTTCCTTAATACCCTCTGCTAGGGTATAGAAGGAAAACTACAGAACAGAAAATCGAAAAAAAATGTATCCAAGCCCAAGGACCCCCCCGGAAGTTTTTTCTCATTTGGGTAAATTCTGTGCTTTTCGACTATCTACGGAAATGTGTAAGATGTGAGGTTTTTTTACGAATTGTGCGAAAAACAAGTCGCTCAACAAGTCGCCCCTAGTTTAGGGCACTTTGAGACAGACAACTGCGCCCTCGTAACCAATTCAACTTCTTCTTCAGCTCTTCATCTGCTAAAACACAACACACACACACACATCGATTTGTCACAACAGATCGTCTTTGGGTGCACATTCATATTGATTTTGGTTTTAATTAACAAATCCATTAAGGGCACTCGGCAATGCCAGCCATGTTGCTGCCGTCGCCTGACAAATGTGTTTGGGGCGTGGCACCACCACTCTGTATGTATGTTGCACAAGGCAGGCCCCATTTGAGCATTCGCTCTGTTGCAGATGCAACTTAATTACAAAAACAAAGTGCAGCAAAACTCTTGCTCTTCACGGCGGCAACTTGCATGACTTGCCAGACAATTGGCCAAGTTGGCTTCAACTTGGCTGCAAGTTGTGCGCAGACGGCGCCAGGCAAGTGCGACCATCACATCCCACCTTGTGATTTATTTATGCAAGGCGATAAAATATGATTTTGTTTTTGTGTTCCTCGGTAATGTGAAAATAAAGCAAGGCCATTAAAAGCCGCAAACATGTTCGCCATGCTAATTGCCCCTCAAGAGGCGTGGCCATACGCAAACTGCGTGGCGTATTAATTGTATTTTGTTTGGCATGATTTTCAACAGCGATAATGGCACCGAAAAGGGTCTGCGTCTCTTTTTCAAGCCGCTGTCAAAATGTCAAAGCGAGTCGAAGGAATTGAAATTGAAATCGAAATCGGCCCCCACATGGTTAAACCGGGTTTTGCTTTGCTCCACATTGTATCTCGGCAAGTGCGTAGTTTTTGGGGGATTTTCGGCTAAAAGTCGACACTTGAGTGACAGCCCCGGGAGGCATTACGAGTGCCACAAATTCCTCTAATTAATTGAACATTTAACGCTGAAGACTCGAAAATTTATTGTAGAAGAAAACTGTGCGTAATTTTCATTGACAGCTTCACTTTTTGCATTTAAATTGCCTGCATGCCACTCGACGCGCCATTTACCTGGCCCCTAGATGCGCCTGCATTAACACTCTTTACATTCCTGCCTCGTTAGCTCACTTGAACTTGCCACACCAGCTCGCTAGCTCCGGCGTTTGTGGTGGTTGGTGGTGGCCAAGGCTTGTTTTTTATGTGCCTGGAACCGGTGAACGATCTGCTCTAATCGTGATAAGCGGTTTTGGTAGGCGGCAAAATGTTGTCGCTTTACGCATTAGATATTCTGCAAGATTTATGTGTATATTAGAAGCCAAGTTGCACAAAAGTTGGAGTATTATGTCAACAGATAACACAGAATCAATGGTTCCGCCCGTTCGCGAATCAGGTTGGCAGCTGTGCACAGAATGGGAAGCTAACACGACTTCAAGGAAATTAGCTTTTCTGTTTTTTTAACACCTTATCCCAAAGAACACATCCTTTTTTCTTGAGGGTTCTTCTTGGAGTAATTTACGTCATTGTTCACTGGTTCGACAGTTAATTACATTCTTGGCGCATGCAAAATGTTTTTGCCATTTTTAGTATAATTTTTCCATTCAGCTAAAGTTACTCCCGTTGTTAGGGGTTCCGCAATGGCTAAACTACAAAAGCTCGTAAAGAAGCCAACAAACTCGAGGGCACACACATTCCGTACCATTTAATTTCCCAGCATCTTTGCTACTTCCTACCAGATTACCCGGCCTCTTTCAAGCGTCATAAAATGTAACTATCTTCTGCTGGCAAACAAATTCTTTCGCATATAAAATATTATTTATAACTTCGTTTTGCCTTAAAGCCAACAGGCTAAGACATCAATTTTTGTCATTTCGGAAAATAGCTGGCTGCCGAACAAGTCGTAAATGTCTCTGGTTGCCACGCCCCCTTAACACGAGCTGCCCCTCTCTTTCTCTCGCTCTCTGCCGGGCCCGAAGATTTATATGCAGCTCTCGATGCTCATTTCAGATTGAATTGAATGCTTAGACACGAGCTAAGCACAAGTTAATTACCAGCTTAGAATGTGGAAAACCTGAAATCAAATTATTGCATTGCCACGGTCTTAATAACTTCATTAATGGGCCCGGCTGCGGCAGCAATTAAAATCTCAGATCCATCCCACCAGAACCCGACCCGTCCTGGGATGCATTTAGTGTTGGTGGCAAAACATTTGGCGCGATCGTGAAAGTCGTTGATTTGCTGGCGGGTTGAAATCGCGTGTGGCAAATGGCGTTTGGCTACCGGAATGGCTCCAAGACGGCTGCTGGCAGTTGCCATGTCAGAGCACATCAAAACGGCGTCTGTTATTATTATTAATTATGCTTTGATTGTGTTCGCTGGGCCTTTCCTGTGTTGCCAGGCCATTTGAATTGGCCGAACTTGGTACTCTAATTTGTGGTTGCCAAAGTTTCTGTATCATCTTCATCTGCGGCTAATTGAGTTGTGCAGCCAGGCCAGGCTCTAAGGCGGCTACCAAGTTCGTTGCCTAAGTCTTTTGTTTAACTTTTGCTGCATACTAAATCATAGACCCTTATATGCCCATAATATTTGGTTTGTTTTTTGCCTTTTCCACAAAAAGGAAATGTCATGAGCAGGGAAAACAATCGCCTGGGCCAGCGCCCATATTTCATAAGCTGCGTGGCTGCCAAACGAAAAACACAATAACTTAGGGCCGATATTTGCATGGCATTATGCAAAATCATGACTGCGGCTGCTGCTTCATGTTTATGTTAAGTTTTGTTCAATGCAACGCATGGACAGATAGACAGACGGACGGGCGGACAGATAGACACACAAAAGGGGCCTCAGGTAAATCACACTTTGGCAGTTGTCGAGGCAAACGCGGCGTATGCGTAACCTGAGAAGGACCAGGAAAGGAGACCTGAGACCTCTCTCTCTGTGTGTGTGTGTGTTTGTGTGCTGTGAGTGATGCGTATAAGCAATGCAGTACAGCGCAACGAAAAACTAGGCAGTCAGCCAAGCGACGCAGAGTGCACAGTGGTGCTAGACATGTGGAAAAATGTTATTCATACTATATTTTGAACTACCAAGTCAAAAACCTACTCGTAAACACCGCATTTTGATCGTAAACCGACCAATAGCTGCTATAAGTACCTTCAGTAATGTCTTACCTTACTTTTTAGTTTCTAAAACACAACCGGCCATCATTTTGATCACCTTTGCTCACAGAAACTGTCAGTGTCAATATCGTAAGCACCGCTTTTTGGTAAGAAAACCTACCATTATACGTTTCAGTAACTTTACCATAATTTTAAACTTATGTGTGAGCGAATCAGAGGTTTCTGAAACGTTTTCTTCCCTCATTCACCAACGACTTTCAATTTTGGCCAACCCCAACCCAGTGTTTGGTGGTTTCAATTTCAGGCCGCCCCAGACAAGAACAAGTTGTTGTTGCCGTTGCTGTTCGTTGCGTGTGCATTTTGCGGTTTGTCTTTGGAGAACACGCAACGTGTGTTCATTGACTTCTTCTTTTGAGCTGGCTGCCAACTTGCGCAACAAGTTGCCGTTGCCGTTGCGTTGCGTTGCGTTGCCGGACTCCTGGCCTGGGCTAATCAATCATTATGTGGGGCCGGGTCCATACAAAACTTATGCATTTAAATTGTCAGCGCACGAGGCCAACTGAAATTGCAACTGACAAATGAACAGGCTGAAAGTTACTCACTCATTTGGCTCCTGCTGGGCTCCAGTTTCCACTTCCGCTGCGGAGCCGTCCAGCTCGTTGAAAGTGAAACTGATATCATGAGGATCCTTAAACGGCTTCATGCTGCGCGGTAAACTGCGCTGTCGCAGGCTCAAATTTAAAAACTGTAGATCACTCACGGTCAGAGGTTGGAGTTGACTCTGAGTGGGGGTACTCCTGGCCGGAGGTCTCAGCGGTGGCGTTGGTTGTTGATTTTGTTTGGGCGGCAGCGCTGGCCCGGTCGTATCAGCTGGTTCCTCTTCCTGTTCAATGATCTCCAGAACCTGAGCGGTCTCGGAGTAGAATTTGGCTATATTCTCAGTGGCCTCGGCGCAATTATATTGCTTGCCCTTGACCAGATCACCCAAATGATCGGCATCGATGCCAAATAGAAACGGATCATCGAGTACGGTTACCTTGGCTTTGGGTTTGGTTGGCTCTGTGCTGGAGGGACCCTTGACATGGGCTCTGAGCGAACGTAGCAGCCGTTTGCTACTGCGCCGCGGCGACGAGGCGGGGAACGCGAGGGGAAACAGTGGACGTGCATTTGGCGTCCCGCTATCGCCCAGATCAATGCCATCGTCCGCATCTTCGCTGGCATCTAATTGCGCGGCGATAAAATCGCTGCTGCTGTGGCTGCTGGCATTGTCATTTTCCTGATTAGCCCCAGCCAGGCGCTGTGCCGCTGCCTTGCTATAGAGCTGTCGATAATATTTCTGCTGGTCGCCGTACAAAAAACAGACGCGCCACCATTGTTTGCATGCCAGCAAATTG
Source organism: Lordiphosa fenestrarum (assembly GCA_035044985.1). Classification (NCBI taxonomy): domain Eukaryota; kingdom Metazoa; phylum Arthropoda; class Insecta; order Diptera; family Drosophilidae; genus Lordiphosa; species Lordiphosa fenestrarum. Next base: position 2,702,196 of record JAWNNO010000731.1, read on the forward strand.
GCGGTACGTGGCACCACCGCCGGCTCCATGCTGCCAGTGGCTGCCTCTGCCGCTGCAGTGGATGCTGACGCTGACAGGCTGCTCATGTTGCTTATTATTATTGTTCTCCTGGGCTTGTAATTATTTTCAGTGGTTTTTGCTGTTGTGTTTTCTTGTTAGCAATGACATTGTGTTCTCTGGTCTCTGTTTTTATTTAAATGGTTTTAGTTTAAATTAATTTTCCTGTTTGGCTGGTTGTGGCAACAATGTTGCCGCAACAATGTTGCGGCTGCAAACTGGATTGCTTGATTTATGAAAATTGAGTTGTTTTAGCATTTTGAGTGCTTTCTTTTTCTTCATAAAGCATTGTCCGCCTCGTCCAACGGCTTTTCATACGATACACAAATTTCAATTTAAATGGAATTTAACTTTCACAGCTGAAAATGAAAATGCTGAACAATAGCCCTGCATTCTATTGATCGATCGGAGGCAACTTTCAGAGCTTAGCACTTTTGTTCTAGGCGGCGCAAGTGGAAGCAAGTGGGGAGAGAAAATCTAATCAAATTTCCTTCACTTTAGAGGGGAGGCAGCTAGGCAAATAGCAAAGTGTACGCAGTTACCACTAGACACAGGCCAAGACCCGGCCAGCCGATTAGTCACGCCTCTAATAAAGATAGCAGACACGTAGCTGCAGCGCTAAGTGCGAGGCCAATGCGGTTTTTTCTTTTTCTATGGCGGCGATGCCCTTGTCAGATAATAATAACTTCATCTTCATCTTCATCATCATCAGGCGGCGGCAGCAGCTGGTGCATCAACTCTGAGTGGTAGCCCAAAGCCTTGGCAGCAATTGCAGCTTAGCCATGTCCATTCCAGCTACCACTCCGAAGTCAAAGAAGTGCATTAAGCTGCTTTTGAGCTTTGAAGGCGGCTAATGGAATGTTGGGAGTACCAGGACTGTCAATCACAATCAGAATCTTACGTGCACTTAATTGAATTATAAACAAGTACAAATGCAATCATAACTGAATGCACGCCTACATAAACAAACAGAGAAGTTGGCATTTGCTTCCGGCCAAACACAGAAAGAAAACGCTGCACGCGATCTGTGCTAGAGATTTGCAGTTAGACCTGGCAGCGGGTGTGATTAGACCCCAATGAGTGGGTAAGTGGCATTAACAGAGCCCGAACCAGTTTCCCGTGGACGTGATTCACATGTGCCACAAAGTAAGCTAAAACGCGATCACACAATAGTCATAAAGAGGAGAGAAGAAAGAAAATGGAGGCCCAGCAAAGACTTCCGGCGATTGGAGGCTGCGGAGACGTCGAGTGGCCGCCAGCACCGTTAGTATTTATTGATACATGCTTGGACATGTGTAAGTGACGCCAATGGCCAAACGAGCGTCGCATAATTTATCAATAAACTGCAACAGTTGACCCAATGGCCAAAGCTAATTGATTGAAATCGATACAACTAACGGCCAGGCCGCACTTCATTTGCATGGTTCCCTATTTGGGTGCAAAATCCAGGAGTCTGTCCAGTTAGCCGGCGGCCTCTACATCAATCCTCAGTGCAATTACCCGGCCATGTGTGTCTGGTGACTGGTGCCTGGTTTTATTGTGCCTTTTATGACTATTTTCAGTTTTTGCACTCAAAACATTTGTCAGGTTTCAAGTTTTTCTGGCCCGAAGGAGGGGAGCTTGCTCTCGCTCTCTCTCTCTCTATCCCACTCGCTCTGTCTCTCTCTCTCTCTCACTCACAGTTAAATGCGTGGAAAATTGTAGACAAGCGCAATTAATTTTATTGTTATTTATGCAAATTTTTTTTTTCTAGGCAATTCGTTTAATTTACAGCCAAGCAGGTTAAAAAGTCAATTGCTTTGTCTTGGTTTACTTTTAGTGGGCCAGAAGAGATAGAAGCTGAGTTTATGGGAGGGAATTGTATTTTATATGAAAAGTTGGGAAGGCCAGGTTTGAGATTTGCCATTAAAAAGTGATTAGCTTGAGCTGATCCCTTTTTATGCGAAAATTTGATGCAGAAGGCAAAGCAGAAGGTTTATAGAGTGCCCAGAAACAGAAATTGGAAGTCGGATAGAAGACCCCGTTTATCTCAGTAACCGAGTAAGAACTGGCTCCGACTAGAAGGCAACCGCTTAACCTTAACCATGAATACCAGCGATAACCAGCGTATCTGCTTCAGGCCACTGCAGTATCCTACAGGAAGTAAGAACAAATGGGGAGGACACTACCATCAGGGCAAACGAGCTTTTCATCTATACAGACGGTTCGAAGTCGGAAGAGGCCTCAGGAGCAGGCATCTTCTCTGAAGAATTAGCTATACAACTCTTATTCCGATTACCTAACTGGCGTACCGTGCCAACGACCTAAGACTTACAGGATAAACAAAGACCTGAGCAGGACATCATGAGGGAAGTACAGTGGAAAACCAATGAAAACTAAGACTACCTGGCTCTCACATCACCCAAACACTCTGGCCAAAAACTCTCCCACAAGGACTTCCCAACTCCTACAGGATAGGATAATGATATTAGTCATTACGGGCCATGTCATTATAGCCATCAAGATGCGTGTGATGACTTCTTCTACCATGACTTCTGTCTTAGTTGTGGGAATGAAAGGGAAATATAATGCCTGGGCAATCTTCCCCAGAAGACCCGACTCTGTTGATTGCTCAGAACCTGACCAACAATACCCACTTAGCCCCGAAACTCTCATTCTTGAAAATAAACTGCCTGCAGGAGAAGCAATTTTTGTACCATACACTTCGATCCTCTATCTCTTATCATCTCTGAGATTGGTTTCGTTTATACAGGCAGACAGACGGACTTGGTTATATCGACTCGGCTGTTGATGCTGATCGAGAATATATATACCTTATGAGGTCGGAGATGTTTCCTTCTGGCTGTTACATAAATAAATTTGCATAAACTTAAAATACTCAGTTTTCCTTTGGTGCAGAGTATAAACAAGAAAGATAGTCGGTCAAGCCCGACTATAACATACTCTGTACCACGAAAATTTGTCTTTTGATCATAACTCGAAAACCGTTCATCCGATCTTCTTCATTCCTTTGGCGGATCGATAAGTTATCCTAATAACTAAATATGTCCAGAAGGAACAAGCCATCTATCTTCAAAACTGTGGGAGATATAACGTTTTTTCTAAATTGCAAGGGCGGGAGGGGGCGTGGCCAAAATTGAAAATAAACTTGATATGCCTGCAGACATAAGAAGCATATGTCCCATACATGTCAACCCTCTATCTTTTACCATCTCTGAGATCTGTGCGTTCATACGGACAGACAGAAGGACGGAGAGACGGACATGGCTATATCGACTCGGCTGTTGATGCTGATCAAGAATATATATACTTTATGGGGTCGGAGATGCTTCCTTCTGCCTGTTACATACTTTTGCACAAACTTATAATACTCTATGTACCTACGGTACAGAGTATAAAAATGGAGCAAGATCATTGTATCGTTATAAACGAGAAGGTCATCTATCGTGCTTGGAACAATATTAAACAACTACTTCATAGGTACTTTCGTTTTTGTTGCGTGCGTGCACAAGTATGGAAAGATTCTTATCTTCCAAATGTCGTGCCGAGTCAGGAAAATCAAGCACGCGTCTACCCTCTTACTGTATAGAGAAAGAGACAGTCCCAACTTAATTGCAGTGCTTAAAATTCTAGGCATAAGAGGAGAGTGTGCCTTGACATTGTGTGTTTTCATTACCTTGTCAGCAAATTAACGCTACTCTTGCTACTCCCAAAGCTATTAATGCTGAGCTGATCTCAGGAAAAACTATCTTGAGTATCTCTTTCAAAGAACTGAGGGAATATTCTTAAGCTGCATGCTTGATTGACAACTTGCGTGGGTCTAATCCTGCTTCAAAATTCTACTCATTTTGTGAAAGTTCAATCAGTCAAATTGTGTTATCAACTTCATCTACTTGCTTCTCACTCTCCAACTGAGTCCCAACCAAAAGCCTAAATTAAGTTCTCAGCTCGCAGAATGGAGACAACTCCATTTAACGTGCGGTTGCATCCAGCATTAACTGTAAAATCTTTTCATAATTTATTATGCCTCAGACTCGGGGCTCTGCCGCTGCGCTGACACATTTTTAATATTAACATACAAATGCCTTGGTTAGATAAACAATGAGAAATATGTGTGTTTAATAACAGCCCACCGACCACAATGTTGATTCTTTTGCAGTTATAACTGTAGAAGGCCGCCGCGCCGAAGAGTTGGCCATGTCCGCTAATGGATTAACTTGTTTCCCCATTTTATGCGCCAAGCGCCAAATGCTTGAACTATAATTTAAGTATCTTTAGGTCTTACTAATTACACAGTTTAGTCTCGAAAAATGTTGCCCAACTCGTTTGGGTAAGACGCAGACATCTTGGCACTCTAATGAGCAGGCATTGTTGGGAAGCTCCCATTTCATTGGGGCCACGATACCAATCCAACGCCCGACCATTAGCTGGAGTGTTAAATGCTTTTTAAATGGAAATTCGATAGGACGACCATAAATAAATCAAAACCGAAAGTAACACCTCCAAGTAGACAGTGTGGGCGTCTGGCTTTAATGCAAACTGAAACTATCTGGTGAATGTGAATGTTAGGTGTCAAATGCAATCAAAAGCAAAGCCAACTAACGTTTGCTCCATTTTTCACAATTTGTATTGAACCCGTTTGGATTTTATCTGCAGCAAGGCAAAGATGATTTTGCTAAGCTAACGCAAGATGACAGGCTGCCAGATAGAATACAGTTGGCTGAGAAATCATTTATCAACCTGGCCTCTCACATATGAATACTAATTTGAAATATTTATAACTTCCTCGTAAGCTTTGTGTTTGTTTTTTGGTAATTTATTTATGAGCTCAGCAGAGTTTAATTTTATGAGCTAATGATGTTGAAAACAAAATCCGCAAATTAAGTTTTTAAAGCGACATAAACGTGTGTAATATGCAAATGGTGAGGAATTTATTTCATTTTTGTTTGGTTTATACCCTGTTATAAAGGGAAAGGGAGCAGCTTTGCCCCCAAAAGGTACAGATCTCACAAATTGAATTCTTAAAAATCAGGATATTTGTCACTTATTTGTGAGTATTTTGCTCTGTTTTCTTTAGCTAAGCCTGACCTAACGATCCATAAAGTTGTATCTTAGTCAATTGGTTTAAGGTAAAGTTAGTAGCACTATAAAGGTTATGGGCGCAGCGCTAACATACAGCTAAAATGTGGCATCTAATACATTCAGACTGCATATTTTTAAGAACCTGACGGATCTGTGGATTATATAGGGTTCTAAGGAAAGTTATGCTGCATGAAAAGAACTTTAAAAGCTGTGTCTTATCTAAGTTAATGGTGAATCATACTAAGACGCAAAAACAGCTGGAGCTTGCCAGGCACAGCAGAGCATTTAGGTCTAGTCTTTGCAGTTATCCATTAAAAATAGTGACCTTAGCTCGACAATCTAATCGGAACCTTCACTTCTTTAGAGGTTTACAGCCTTCGTTAAGTTAAGCGTAAAGAGTATCCATCAGTCGAGCTAGGCCGACTTTTTACTTGATTGTGTTTTCATTTTGTGACATTGAAACAAAAGACTTAGGCCACGAACTTGACATAACACAAAAATGTTCAAGTGGCGATCAACGGTTGTTGACCCATTCGAGCGCTTTTAGCCTTTTGTTATGCTAACCAATAACTGTAAATTGTTTCAGCTCAAATTCTTGTTATTTTCATTGGTGTTATCTCCTCAGTTTCATGCTCTGGCAATTGTGTTTTCAAACTAACAAATTAACACGCCAATCTTTTTGAGGCGTCGATTGGGGTTAAGCAGCCTCCGTGGCAGCAGCAGCAGCAGCAGCAGCCACTAAGTGAGGGAGAAAGTTGATGTTGCAGCCATAATTGAGGCAACTCTAGTTGACTGACCATAAACAACAGTATAAATTTCATTCGATTTGCCTGGCAGCTACATAATTATGAAGAATTTCTAAATAAAGCCAATGCAAGACGGAAACACAATTTGGAGACAAATTGTTGGGCTAGTTGAAGCTGGTTTAAATTGGCATGTCAGGCAATTAAAACTCATAGATAATTCACTCAAATGCCCACACAGTGCGGCCCCATGAAGCCCACACAGTCCAATGCTAACAAGCCATTGTTGACACATTGCAGCCATGTAAAGTCAGTTGCATTACATTCGCGCTTAGCCTGTGGGTGGTTATTGGATCAAACTACCAGGGAAAGCCACCACCAAGCACAGCCAATCAAATGGTAGTTGCTTTATCTATCTGTCTATTTTGTGGTTTGGTTTATGGCTTAAGGCAAAGTCGCAAGCTTATTTGGTTATGACTTCATTCCAAGATAACATTTGGCGGCGCGCTGGTGAAAGTGCACCGAGGTGATTAAAAATTTGTCATTAAATCTATGGGAAGCCGACACCCAGATCAGATCATTCACATTTTAATGTAAATTTGTTGTTGTGTATCGTATAAACCGCTTTGTTGACAATGTAGACAATGCCCAGCACGCACACACCTTTTAGCACTTTTGCCGCCACTTAAAAGCAGGCTGACTGCTCTTTAGCATAATTGAACGAAGAATTCACTTGAGCCAGGGTTTTGCATACACACACTCACACACAGACACACACGGGCACACACTTTACACTTGTATGCCATATTTGATTAGATATTGACTTTTATGTTATCTTGTTCGAGTAATTAAATTCAGCTATTCAACTTTTGCACCGATGTTGAAAATACGGTAAATGACAGATCTGGCGCAAGATATTATGAACCCAACAGCAGCGACCCGATGGCTGGATTGATATTGATCGAACGAAACGCGCTTTGGCAACAGGTGCAAACCGTTCGCTTTGGCCTCCGTTCTCAGACTGAGCGCGCGCGCGCTTTCGCAGAGACCAACCACCAACATTGTGGATCACTTGGGCCAGCACTTGTTGTGGAACATGTTTGAGTAGATATGTGTTGAAATGAACCACAGATGGCGCTGCTAAAATGGTCTCAAGTCTGTGGCTAAAGGAATCTATAAGCTGGTCTTATGGGGTTTCCGAAGCCAATTGATCGGCATCGCAGCTTTACAGAAATCGTTTGAATAATTCGATTGCAGCGAACAGGCCTGAAAATGTACATCTTTACTAAGAGTAGAGTGCTGCCAAGTCCAGCCGGTGCTACCCAGCATAAATGTTTTTTTTCCTATCACTCGACAATCGTCAATCCATTCTTCACTATTCATTCGGCGAATCAATAAATAATACTGATTACTAAATGCTGAAACCGGAGTTACATATAGTTCGATCTCAAACGGTGGATTATGCCCAAAACAAGTCTTTGGCCCGGTGGGTGATTAAAATATTATACTGCCAAGAACAAAATACGGTCACAAAACCCTGCTGCGCAAATAACACTGCCCTTCTGTTTGATTATGGTGCCCACCGCTGCTTTAGTCCAAAGACTTCAAATGATGCTTCCTTTCTTTCTGGACTTCCATTTAAAATTGTATCTTAAATGATTTCTTAAGGATGTTTATGGATAAAACTCCCTTTCAGTAACACTTCTATTGCATTCCTTCCCTATTAGACTGGACCGCTTGGAGGAAGTTTGGAATTCAAAGTTTTGGTAAAAGAACCTTTAGCAAAATTCAAAAAGCGGAATAGTGAGGAACTATGATTGGGCATAATAATTAGTTCGACTTAAAACTAATTTTAAAAATCTTGAGAGTCGGTTGGAACTCTTAAAATGGTGTCGCCATCTAGCTTTGACTTGACTGGTTGACTTAAGCAGCGCAGAAGCAGGCTACACTTTACACTAAACACTGGAAAGAGTAAACTAGTATTTGGCTTAGCTCTTCTGCCAAGCCAAAATCGTACAACCAAAATCAAAGAATGGGCTTTAGTAGTAATCTAGAATACCAACTTGAGCTAGAACTGAATACCAAATCAGTTGACAAACCAGCTCAAAAAGCACCACAGCTTACCTTAAAACTTAAACGCAAACTCAAGCCAATTGCTAATTAACTGCTGCCAATGATGTATCATTGCAACCACTTAAGAGCTCAACTCTGAAAGGGAAACTACTCAGGATATACACTTTACACAGTTGCAACAGCTAATGCCGACAAGGCCATGCAACTTGGTCAAGATCATTAAGCCACTGACAAGAAACATTAGCGCTTAATGCGGTCTGTGGGCTAATTAGAAGTTAACTCTTAAGCATTATGAGCGGAAATGCTTGCTCGTGGTTTTTTGTATGATTTATGATGGTCACTGCACCGTGTGAAGCTCCCGAGGAGTCAGTCGGGCAGTTGCACATCAAAGACTTACCCAAAAACAAAGATGCGTGCATGGTTTTGCTTACCTGTAAATGAAAATCAAATGCAATTAGTTAAAGTTGAAATGAAAATGTATGCCGCAGCCGCCGCTATCACAAAATCAATTTGGCTAATTGCAAACATAATGGCCTCGTTTGCTGCCCCATTTCGTTTGACACCCCCTCCACCCGTGAGCAGCATAAATGTGCAGACAACACTTTGACACGCAATCGTTTATATTAGTGAAATCAAATAAGCCCTCCCAAGTGTCATCAAATCAATGCAAAGTAGCAAAAATCGAAGTCCAAGCTAAGCAAAAAGTTTTGCTGGGCCCCCTTTTTGCTGGGAGCGGGAAATGGAAATGGGACCATTAAGGCCTTAATAATGGGAAAAGTTTGAGCCATCATCAAGACACAGGTATGTCCTTATAGTGTATGAAATAGTTTTTTCCTCCCCCTTGCCCGAGCAACTTCTGTTTCTGTTAATAGATTTTTTTGTGTGAGAAATATCCCTCAGGGTATTTTCGTATACTTATTCGACGTGTCTTTCAATAATTTGTTCTTAGGGAAAAGGAAATTAAAGATTAAGTTAAAGTAACTGGTCCTTTAACCTCAATTTGCTCAAAAGTCTAGTCTAGTCAGCTCGTTAACTTCTAAACTGAGAGGTAAGCTGGCCTAGACAAAGCTCAATCGACTCTGCTCGTCACCCGGAACAAGGAATGAAGGTACAGCTTAGGGGATCGGAAATGAATATTTAGGGGTTGCAAACTTCTGCCCTTCTACCCTTTGCTAGGGATTAAAAAGCGTTTTCACTAGTTTCCTTTAGGTTATTTGACAAACTTACAAGTATCTTACATTACTAAGCGTCTTAACATGTATTCTACATTAACTTTACATGAATTTCGGTCTGCCGCAAAGTAGGCAACAAATTCAGCTCACAAGCTGTCTTCTATAGATTGCCTAAGGTTTGTATATTTGATGAAATTCACAATTTATCCAGCTGCAATGTCGATTAGGCCCTGACTCCCTAATCAAATCCTAAGCGGCATTGCCAGCCTGAGCTTCTCCTCTCTCGGGCACTTGAAATTTTGTCTACAAAGTAACTCGGAATGAAGCTGAATCAAACATATTCAGTGCTCTCGATAACAGACACCAAATTCTCGGCCACATCGCACAAATGGCTGTAGGTGTGCATATAGAGTGAATCTTGAAAGTATTTTTTACCCCTTAGCTTACGCAGCACATAGACCTCGGGCTGCTCCAGACGTAGTTGCTGCAGCCAAGGCTTAAGCTGCTGCTGCTGCTGCTCGTCTTCCGAAGAGCCCTCTTGGTTGCTATATATCTCTGACTTGAGGCCACTCTGCTCTAGGGACATCATCAAGGCTTCCCATTCCTCAATGCCGTTGGCTATGCAGCCGCGTACATAGACAAATCGCGAGCGATTACGCTCTGCCTGGTGATCAAAGTGCTTGAGCTCCTTCACAGGCTTGAGAGAATCTTGCAGTTCCATTAAAAGCTTAAACTGTTGCTCACGCTTGTCGGCCTCCGGTAGGCGTAATATAAGCTTCTTAATGGTCTCCAATCTCAAATCCCAAGCCGGCTCGCGTGGTTTCTTGAGTTGGTGGTAAATACCCTTCAGAGTCTCCAAATCATCAAAGCGTTCACAATGATGGCCCAGATTCTGGGCATTGAAAATTTCACGCTCATCGTAGATGCGCTCGTAGGGACACAACAAGGCAGGCGATTTTATGAGAGGCGCCAGCGAGGCCTGCATGTTGGCTAACCGCTCCATTCGCTGGGTATTGGATTTGTCAATGACCGTTTGTGTATGCCTCTCCAGTGACTGTTGGTACTCGGGCGCGGGCCAACACTTGCCGTGCAGCTGAACTACCAGAGCATCGCGACGGGAGCAAAACAAATAAGGAAAGATTCGCAGCTCCCAACGTTCATTGCGCAGCATACAACGACGCGGCTGAAAGACCACCTCAGAGATGTGTACCTCTCCCGGGAACAGCATAAACTGACCGCGTCCAAACAGAAAACAATTCAAGTTGGTGAAGTTGAACAGGGGATTACGCCTGTAGAACTCGCGATTCTGCCATTGACAAGTGATCACCTGACGGCCCACATTCTCCAGGCGCACCACTTGCTTCAGAACTCGCTCAAAGGGCTTGCACTCGAAGTGGATGTCAAAGGTGGCCAGTTTGGAGCTACGCTTTTTGTTGGGCACAAAGAGCAGGTCATTGATTTTGATTCCCATGGGAAGGGGCCCTGTGGTCGAAGGTGTTTCCAAATCGTCCTCCGGCTCCCGCTCCTCCTCCAACTCGGTAGCATTTTTAATCACTTCACTCGAAGTGCTGCTGACGCTTCTAAAAGAGGAGCAACCCACCAGCTCGATTTCTTCGTTTCTTACGGGCTTTGCGATGGCCTCTCTGAAATTAAGGCCCACCACCTCCAGGTTCTCTATGTCTGGAAAGTAGCTTAGGACGCGCTTGAGATCCTCGCACTTGGAGTCCAAACGCTGATCCAGCACCTTAGAGTTGAGCCATTTCTTTGGTTTATTTTCCACACTGCCAGCTGTACCCGTAATTTCTTCCATAGTTGTTTTCGTCAATCCACTAATTTCCACCTCATGGGACCGGGGTAGGGTCTCCTGCAGCTGTGGCAGGCACCTACAAGGATCTGCGGGCAAAATGCCTGCCCGTGTTTCTCTCAAATTGACGGGATTCCTGCGTGCAGCATAGTCCAAGAGTCTTTTTACGGTGCCCTTGTCGCGCTGCTCCACCGAGGTGGGCAAATTGCATAACATTTCATGGGGTCTACGTCCTGTTTTTTGCTGAATTTTGTTTTGCATAGCCGCACGCTCATGTAGCTTATCCCTCCACAACTTGAGACGCTTATCCATCTTGATGGAGTCCTCTAGGTCATCGGATAGGCTGCACTCTGAACTGGACATATTGTTCAACCCCACACGGCTATCAAATATTCGGTTGACCACATCCTCCACCATTTGCTTGCCATCTTGTAGGGTCACCTCGCGCAGGACGTTTGTCTGCTCAAAGATTTCCTCCGTAGAAGTGGAACTTATCTGTAAAGTGTTCTCCGTGGAGCCAGGATTGGGAGGCTCCACTGAAGCCAAAAAGGAAATCAAACGTGATCTTTGCATCTTGTCTTGTTTCTCTGTGTGTTTTATTTAAACTAGTTTAGCTCTGTGCTGTCAATTACTGACACAATATCCTCGGCCATGTTGCACAGCAAGTCATAGCAATAGATGTACTTTAAGCCGTGTGAAGACTGGCCGCTGTTTAGCATCTCCTCCCACATTTCGATGCTGCTGCTTAGAATCCCCCTCACATACAAATGCCTGGCGTAGCTGCGTTGGCCAAGTCTAGCCAAACTATCGCCCTGTCTCAGAGTCCTCACTCTACCTCGCAGCAGGCCCAGCAACTGTTGCAGCTCTTCAAAATATAATATCCTCTGTGGCCTATCCTTGTGCCCACACACCAGAGTAATCAGCATGCGCACACTATAGTCCCATTTGGCAAAGCGCTTACAGGGCTTAATGCGCTGGTAAAACTCTTTCAGCATTTCCATCTGACCAAAGCTGGAACAGTTGAATCCCTTGTTGCGCTCATTAAAAGTCTCATGCTCCTCCAGCTCCCTTTGATACGGACACAGTGTCAGACAGGGCTTCTGTTCTAAAAACCAATTTATTTGATGCAGTGACCACCTCATAGACAAGCGTTGATTCCTCTTCATGCACTCCAGTCGCTTGTCCGCCAACATTTTGGCATACTCCGCTGGTGTCCTACAGCGTCCATGCATATTCAAGGTCAGAGCACAGGGACGTCGGAAAAAGATGCTGGGACGTGTCAGCAGCAGCCATCTCTGCTTGACGATGGATACCTTGCGCGGTCGAAACAACACCGATACCTCCCGCATCTCACCCGTACGCAGCAAAAAGGGTGAGGTATCAAACACAAACTCATCGTCCAAGGCCTTGAACAGCGTTTCATTGTAGGCAAAGAAATTGGCCGGCATCCAGCTGAATCTAATGGAGGCACGTCCCATATTCTCAATGCGCATCACAGTGCGAAAGTGACGTTCAAAGGGTTGGCACACAAACATGCGCTCCAAGATGGGAGAGAATTCTGGCACATGCGGCTTGTAGGGCGTGCCATTGATAAGTATGCACAGCTCCAAGTTCTCATCCAAGGTCTTTGAACGTCTGCTGGGATCTCTAGTCTCTTCCATTATGGTATGCTCGCTGCTAGGCATTGAAGCCTCCAGTGTGCTGTCGCTGGTAATGGTATTCATGGACTGGAACGTACCCACTGTAGTCAGCCTGCGTCTGTTGCCCACCACCTGTAGTCGCTCTATGTCCGGATAATGCTCCAGCACGCGCTTTATATTAAGTGACTGCCCTTCTATATGCTCAGCCAAATGACTGGAATTAAGCCACTTACTGGTGGTTAACACTTCATCACCTCCGTTCAGCTCAATTCTGGTCTGTAAGGGCAAGCCCACTATTTCCACATAGTCGGTAGGCTTGGCAAAGGAACCCCCTTGACGGCTGGCCCCTGCAAAGGGATCCATACGCTCTGCCTGATCTAAGACACGTTTCACGGTCTCCCTATGACAATGATCCAAGCTATTGGTGTGATTACCCAAACGCAATCTCTGCTGCAAGGCTCGTCTTTGCTCTAACATGGTCTTCCAGTACAACAAACGCTGATCTACCGAGCTGGGCTTAGAGCGTACGCTCTGTGGTGAGACCATCCCAGAACTGCTAGCCTCAAAATGTCCCAGCTCTTGTTGTTGTTTCTCAAATAGATCGTCTACAATGTCGTAGGCTAAGTTCTGCGAGGATTTGCCTTGTATTAAGAAATTCACTTGAGAAGGTGTACTTGGACATGGTGCGGGCTTCTTTACTGAACATTTGTACATTGTATTTGTTTAAACTTTCGTGAGTGTTGAGAGTAAACTGATTAGGAAGTCAAGACAGAGTTGAACAGGAATGAACAGTTGGGGAATCCAAGCAATGGAGGAGGACAGAAGTCTTGATGGCCATATATCTATTGCTGGTATTTCTAAGTGGTTTCTAATAGGTACCCTCACGAGAGTGGTATCGAGGAAAGACTAACCGTCCTTGGGTGTAGTTATAGCTACTTGCCAAACCGCAAAGATCTCTGTCAAAAAAACGGCAAGCATTTTGCAACTAAAAATCGAAGTAAATTCCAGTTTATTCAGTTGGGTACATTTTCAGTGCTTTCGATAACAGAAACAATATTCTCGGCTATATTACACAGATGCGTGTAGCTTTGTATATACAAAGCATCCCGAAAGTACTTGGACTTGTAAAGTTTTTTCATTACCTCCGCTGTCACTTTTTCCACACTCAAGTCGCGTGCGATAAGAACTGCTGTCAACTTTTGCTGATCAATTTGCATAAATTTCTTTGATATATCCCCTTCCTCGACCTTCTCCTCCTCATCCTCACCGTCCGCTTCACCCTCCTCGAGTAGTCTCATATAATACCGTTGTAGTTCAGGTTTGAAGTAGGAATCTTCTATGGTTAACATCAAATCCTCCCACTCTTCAATGCCATTGCAAATAACACCGCGTACGTATATAAATCTGGTACGCTGCTTTTGATCATCTAGCTGACACATGTTGCTCAAGCTCAGAGCCTCGCCCTGCAGAGTGGATAATACGCCCCAGTAGTTGGCAAACATTTCTTGACGTCTATCAAATCCTTCGATCCGCATGATAAGCTCCCTTAGCGTGTCCAGTCGAAGGTCCCAGCGAGGTTCGCGGGGTTTTTTCAACAGCTGATGCATGCGCTTCAAAACTTCCAAGTCATCGAAGCGAGTGCAGTTGTAGCCCGAGTTCAAAGAGTTGAATACTTCGCGCTCATCCAAGGTACGCTCATAGGGACAGAAGCTTGGCGGTGTTTCAATGATCGGTGCCAAGGAGGCCTGTTGAGCTATGACTTGATCCATTACAACAGCATTTGACTTGCAGATGACCGTACAATGACACTCCCTCAGCTTGGCAAGGTAGTCCAGCGGTGGAGTGCAGCGTCCATGGAAACGCAGCATTAGCGACTCTTGTTTACCACAAAATATTCTTGGCTCCACATGCAAAAGCCACATTTCCACGGCCAGGCTAACCTTGCGTGGTTGATACATGACCACCAGATTGTAGGTCTCACCCTGAGTTAGGCGGAAGCCAGAGGTGTCAAATAGGAACTCTTGGTCTAGGGCTAGTTGCAGTGTGCCGCGATTGTAGTAGTAGACACCCTGTTTCCAGCTAAAGGACAGGGTTTGTACACCCACATTGGTTAGCTGTAGTATATGCTGGGCACTCCTCTCAAAGGGATGGCATGTAAACTGGGTAAGAATCTCATAGCAATCATTCAGAGCAGCAACTCCCGGCAAGAAGTCTTGGCCATTGACTCTTAAGGCTATATCCGGCAGTTGTACCACTGCTTCGCTGTCTGTCAGCTCGGAACAGCTCCCGTACATGCTTAACTCCTCGGAGCAGGGTGTTAGAGTGCTGCTGCTTATGCTTTGAAGGGCTTCCGCCCGCAACAAAACAGTGGGCGGTTTCGTCTTTAGTTTGTTTATAGAAGTACCCATAACCTGTAAGTTATCTATATCTGGAAGAAACTCCAACACCTGCTTAATGTCCTTAAATCGTTCCTCCAAACGCTGCTCTAGTAACTCAGACTGCAGCCAACCTTGGGTTGCTGGCTTGGGCTCTTTGCCCAATATCTCTTGCTGTGTTACCGTGGGCAGACCTATGATTTCCACATTTTTATAGCCCTCACGCTCCGCCTGAGGCCAGGTCTCCGCCAACTCCTGTATACACTCACACGAACAGGGATCTATGTACTCATTGAGCTTAGCTACTTCTTTGGCACGCAAAGTGTCGGTCTTGAGACGGTCGGCATAGTCCAGGAGACGTTTAATGGATTGCTCATTGCGTTCCTCTAGACGATTGAATAAGACTTCTTCTGATTGCTTGCCCGTCAGCTGCTTGATGCGTTGCTGCAACTTCTTGCGCTTCTCTAGAACCTCATGCCAATAGCGTAGCCGTTTATCCACATGAGGCTCTTCTGGTTCGACTTTAATCAACTCCTCATGGCACGAAGAGGAAGACTCCGGAAAGTCTCCCCTGCGTTCCTCAAAGATTTCATTGAAAATCTCCTCTATAATGTGCGCACCGTACTTGCCCACGCGTGACAGGGTCTTCAGCTGACCCTGGGCTAGTAGCTTTGAGGTTTGTGACGAAGAGGAAAGAGAGACCATGTTGGCCATGGTGACACGTGAGAAATCCTTAAAGACCCACGAGCTGACGCCGGGCTTGCGTGAAGGCAGTCCCGGATCAGCCTGAGGCTGCAGTTTGTTGGAAGACATTTTTATTTTGTATGTTGTTTAGAAACTTTGGAATGTGTTAGATAAAATATATATATAGACAATTGATTCACAGCTGGCCAGTACTTTCAATGACAGACACCAGGTTTTCCACCGCATCACAGATTAAGGTGTACGTCTGCATGTAGAGAGCATCCATGAAGTACTTGCTGGACTTGAGTTTAGGCGGCAAGTCAGCCTTGAGGAACTGCTGCTCCAGCCGTAAGCTCATCAACTCCCAGTCGTCTATGCAGCTCTTCACTATTCCGCGTGCATAGATCACACATGCACGCTGTTGCTCCGACTTATTTTGGTCCAAGGGCTCGCAATGGTCACACTTGAGGGTCTCCATCAGCTTGGTCAATTCCAAATGATAGTCTGCCCTTTGGCTCCAGCTCTTTTGCTGCACTATCACCTCACGTAAGCTCTCTATGGTATAGTCCCAGGGCGGTTGACGTGGTTTCTTCAGCATTTTATACATGTGCTTCAGAGCTTCCAAGTCCTGATAACGCTCACAACGATAGTAGGCGTTTTGTGCGTTAAAAAGTTCACGCTCATCCAACGCTCGCTCATAGGGACAAATCAAGGGGGGGAGCTCTATAACGGGAGCCAAGCTAGCATGTTGTCTAAGCAGTAGTTCCGACTGCTGTTTACCCTGACTCTCCAGGGGCGAACTGATCAATTTTTCCAAACGTCGACTGTAGGCCGGTGGCATGTTGCACACCCCTTGTATATTAATCCACACACGACGTGGACTACAGAACGGGGAGCGTATCATTTGTAGAGTCCAACGCTGCTTGAACAGGCCCACACATCTTGGCTGGAACATAATTTTGATGCTACGGTGTCCGCGAGGTTGGAGTATAAAACTATGATTGTTGAATATAAACTCAAAGTTGTGTGCCTCGTGATATACCCCGACCCCCCGGTAGTTGGCTCTGGGTACCCATTTGACGAACAACAATCTCTGTCCCAGATTCTGTATCACCAAAAGGGTTTTCACCACACGCTGCATGGGATCGCATTGCAGTAGGATCTGCACTTCAGCTGAGCTGGAAGGATTTGACTCTCCGAAACTGTAGAGCGTGCCATTGATTTTGACACCAGCCATGCTCAGTTCGGGCTCAAATTGTAAGCTCTCCTCAGTTAGCTCTTCATCTAACTCCATCTCCTGCTCCTCTTCCACGTACGTGTCCGAGGAGATGTTCGCTATATCTTCCCAATATACTGAGTGAGACTGAATGTTTCGTTGAATCTGCACTGATTTGGCAGGAGTTACCTGCAGCTGCCCCACTTCGGGCACATACTCAAGCACTCGCTTCACATGCTCCTTCTGCTGTTCGATACGTTGCACCAGGTATTCGGTGCGCTTATAGCTGTCATCCGGCTCGCAGGGCATTTTGGTGCCCGTCAACTCTGTATACGTCACTTCGGGCACTCCCACAAACTCGAGCGGCAGTTGAGGCCTTCCCTTGGTCACAATTAGTTCGGGTATCACAGAACAAGTGGTAGGATCACAGCGTGACTTCAGCTTTACCAAGGTTGCTTGTTCTGCTACCATCCTGACTGGTTGTAAACGCTGCGCCGCGTTTAGGACACGATGCAACATCTTTTTGTTCTTCTCAGTGATGGTGGCCTGTCGATTGAAGAGCACTTCCTCAGCCCTCTTGCCCGTGTGCTGTTGGATGCGTCTCTGCATTTCCTGCCGTTTCTGAACATTCTTTTCCCAGTTCAGTAGACGATGATCTAAGTCTTCCGTTGCCTGCAAAGGTGCTCTAGCCACCTCGCAGTCGCTTTCCGATACCTTGGCCAGGCACTCATCCCGTTTCATGGCGTCCTGTATAATGTCATCAACAGTATTTTCGATGACATAGTCGGGTATGTCGACTACATGCAGCTGCTGCAAATCCAATGCATCGCTAAAGGTGGCGAAGTTCCTTTTGGAAACAATCTGCTGACTTTTTGAATGCATTCCGGTGGGGATGTACTTGGATGTGGAAATTAAAGTTTTCTGTTGTTTGTTTTGGTTTTGTTTTGGAATGGAAAGGCAAAGAGTTGACACAGTTTTAGCTTTTATACTTTTACTAATGAAAGCCTCGGGGATCTAGAGTTCACCCAGATAAAAAAACCACTCATCAAACTAAAGGACAACATCTAAGCCGCACGTTTGCAGAGGTCACAAGTTAAAGGACCCTGGAATCTTAAGGTCTTGCTACAAATGGAAGCTTATGGAGCTGTAAAGAAGCTTCGCTAAGGATGCAAGGGCACAGTATAACAAGAAGAAGAAAGTCAAAGGCATTCCCTCCGTCGACGACGGATAAAATGAGTTAGATGGTGTTGGTTTGCTGCATTAAGAGTCACACACTTGCATCAAGTTGGTGTCCAGGACTTCTTTTCCTACTTAGACGAAGTTGTCAGGTTTCAGACTAGAGATGTGCGCGGAATAGAAAGAATTCCCGTCCCGTCCCGAACCTGCAGTATTCTGAGGATCTCGCGGAAAACCCGAAGAAACCCTTTACCGCTTACATCTCTTATTCAATCAAAAATCATGGAAAAAGCATTGCATTCTTCTCAAGAAGAATGCTTCCTAAAAACTATCGCTATCAGGTGATAGCGCCTGTGTTGTGTTGCTTCGAATTTAAGTTACAGAAATGAGGTTACAAAATGTCTTACCAAATTGCAATTTATGTGCCAGCTCTGCTCCATTGTCAACCGTGCTAACTTGCTAACAATTCACAAAGGCCCCAAAAATTAAGTTCACATTTGAAAGGCAATCGTGTGACATGTCATCGTAATTTTCACCCTTTCCCCCAAGTTTTTCCTCTAGCTCTTGCCTTCGCCAATGACATTGACGTGCCGCCTTCACACAATTCAAAATGTTTTAATGTTGCGACTGGCACCGTCAACGGAAAGAGAAAGGAGTCACCGTGGTCGTCACCATCAAACTTACCTAAAACGAAAGAAGGGCAAACATAAAATTGATTTATATCCCGGGCATGTGCAGAATTAACAACGACCATAAACTGGGGAAATACATGAAACTATTTGTTATTTATGATAGATCAAGGGTTCATTAATAATGTGATTTGCGGTGCCAGTTGTGGTTTAGTGCGCTTACGTCTGCTCTTAGAACAAAAAAACAAAGCCATATCAATTACCCAGGCCAACAATTGAATCCTGTTGAGCACAACAAAAGCCAACTAACCGCAAGAAAGGAAGCGCGGCCCGTTGGCCGCAAGAGCGAGGGGTGGGCACTCCCCGGAGCGGAAATGCTCTACATTGTTAGCAATTTCAATGCACTGGCTGGCTTCGGGGGCCCCTACGTGCCTGAGAAATGCAATCAACATATTGTAATTCAGAAATGCATATTGAGAACGTGCAAAAAGATACCATGCAATGCGAAACTTTCGGACTCGCTGCACTCAACGGCCCGGCGGACAGAAACAAAACGAGCCGGGAGACATTGTTGTTGCCAGCATCAGGCATCAAGTGCATCCAGCAGCAGAAATCTGGCAGCGTTTGCATTTTGATTTTCATTTCGCATGCACTCAAGTAACGCATTTATTATTTACCAGCCAGGCAACTCAATTCCGCAGACTCATGCTGCAGTTGTCAACGATGCAGACGAAGACACTTGTGGACGACGAGAGCTGCTCCCCCCGGCACACCCCCGCCTCCCCACCCGCTGGTAGCGAGCTGCTTGTTGCATACCACTTGGTGTTGACAGTCAGACAACAGCAACAACAACACGGCAGCAACTCTCAGTTGGCAACCGTTGGCGCTTGTTGAGTGAAGGCAGACAAAAAACTGTTGCGGAGGGGATTACGAATGTTGTATGTACGATCAATCAAGAAAATGTTTTCCAATAAAGAGAAGACAACAAAAAAAATATGGAATATGAGATACTCAAACAGTTAAGCAATTACATTTTTATATGGAAATAAAAATATTTTGTTTATTAATGTTGGGAGAATTACACTTGGAGAAAAGTAAGGTTTGATTAAGCCGCCAAGAGAGTGCAGTGACTCCACTTTGAGAGTACCCAAAATACTTATCTTGGTACTTTCTCTTCTAAATAGATCAAAAATAGCTCTAGCTCTAGCTCCTAGCTCTAGCTCCTAGCTCTAGCTCCTAGCTCTAGCTCCACCTCTACTCATTTCTCCCAGTGTAACCAAGTTGCGTTACTTCTAGTTGCCGCTTGGCATGCAAATTTTGTAGCATTTGACAACGCCCATAATAATCAAAATTTTATTGAATAAATTGCCAGCTGTAAAAATGCGAACATTAGTTGTCAAACGGCGAGGCCAAATCCATTGGACAGTTGCAGTTGAAGTTGTTCAACGATCGGCAATCTTCGATCGGTCATACAAAGAGCGTTACAAATAACTGCACTTGTGCAGCACCACCGTTAGGCAGGCGGGCAGGCAGGCAACTGGTGGACTTAATTGCTGTGCAATTTGTGAGTACTTAGTTTTAATTTATCGCTAAATTGTTAATGGCCCCAGCAGGCTCTGCACCAATATTCACCTCACTTCGGCCGACTTGATGATGGCCTTGGGCGGCGCATCCCAATAGTTGGGTGCGGGGGGCACCCATTGTCGGAGCACCTGATAGTTGCCCTCCAGCAGGGCCATGCCTTCGATGACCTCCTCGTCGGACTCGGCGTCATTATTGTTATTATTGTGGCTGCTATTGCTATCGGCGTGCAAATTATCAATGGAATCGTTCATTGTACTTTTTCGTATTTGGCGCCGCTTTCACTTGTCTTAGAGATTTGGTACGTAAGCAAAGATGCGCATTGCCATTTGCGCTGAGTCACAGATACACTCTCACACACAAACACAGGGACACAGACACAAAGAACTATGGAAGAAGAAGAAGGGCAAACAATAACAAAGACGGGAGCCGGCAAAACTTTTCAGCTTGCCTGGGGTTTTTTTCCGCACTGATTTCTTTTCCTAGAATTTTTGATGGGTTTTTGCCGCACTTATTTGTTTATTTCGTAAATTTTTTATTAAATATTTTTCCGGTATTATCAGCCAAAGCGAACCGAACGTAAATACGGCGCGACGCGCTCGCATTGCACTCACGAATTGTTTCTTTCTAATCGGCAAAAATGTTCGTTGCGTTTGTTTTGGCACGAGAATTGACAAGCACGGCGAAAACACACTCACACACACACACGCAGGCACACACACGTACAAACACATATACCTCAGAGGGGTTAATATCTACCGTTCACTTTTGCATCCCTTGTCGATGCCAGAAGAGAACTCGCCCCGCTTTTCGTCCTTGGTTTGCCTTTGCTTTGGCTGGTTTCTCTGTTTCAGTTACAGTTTTCGGTGTCTCAGTGGGTTCTTTTTTTTAGTGTGTAAAATAAGGGTTTGTAATTTAATGTTTTTCTGTCTGATTTCGTTTCGGCACTGCACTCCAACAGGGTAGGGAGGGGGTGGTGGGAGAGCAGTTGCACGCATATTGTTGAAATTATGTAGCCCAAAGTGGGGAGAAGGCTGGCTTTTTGGGGGTTGGGAAGGTGTTTTTTTTTTCCTGTTCGTGTTGTGTGAGTGTTCACCTTTTAAGCTCTTGAAGGTGGCTTGAAAAGTGTTTATGTACCGTGGTTGAAAAGGTAACAAGGCCGAGATATTGATGAAATTGAATTGTTGCGGTATTATGTGAGTTTTAAGGAATCCATAACCCCCTTTGTCATGAACCTAGGTCGATATCAGGTCCCGAATTTTATAAACAATTCTTTAGAGTTAAAATAAAGGTTCTAAAGAATCCAACACGGCAATCTTTATAAACTTGTTCGAAATTTGACCAAGTTATGGACATGCTATCCTAATAAGGTCTTCCAAGTGGTTTTTGGATCTGAAGAGAGTACTTATTTTTGGATTTAAAAGTTTTGAAAAGGTTTCAAAGATTCCATAACGCACAATTTCATTAACCTAGGTCGATATTTGTCAAAACTAAAGGCATATTTCGCTCTTAAAGTCGTAAAGTGTCATATTTGGGTAAGAAAACATGGCTTGTGATCCAATTTTTAAAGCAGATAATACAGTTAGTTGCAAGCTCCCACTCATTCTCTCTCTAAAACGCCTTGAAGCTCATGAATTTTGAGCTTGTAGTCCATTTCTTGAGTTAGAGTCGGCAGATCAAGTACTGTTTGCTTCAATTAGTTCTGTCTTTGATATGTGCAGAGCTATGTGAAAAATAAAAGCTTATGATTGTTACGATTTCTGCTGTTTTCACAGTGCTTCCGGTGAAATTAGGGCTTTTTTCTATACCTATCTCAAGCCCAGCTAAATTTATAAGTCCAATTGGACTTGTTCCTCATATAAATAACTTTTTACCCACTGTGCTCAGTAGGAAAGTCAGACGGCACGATCCCCTTCAACTCACACACACATACACAACCTTTTACGGCCACTCTCTCACGACACACTCCCCCCTCAACAAAAACTCAATACAAACGGAACAAAGGAACAGGAAGGAAGCGAGCGCTCGAACGTATGCTCATATTTTGCTACAAATATGTTGCGAGAGTGTGTTTTGGCTCTCTCTCTCTTTCGCTCTCTATGCAAGTTTTTTAATTCACTCACTCAATTTGAATGTATTGTAGAATTCACCCCTAAGCGTCTTCACGCTAATTTGAGCACGTGCCAAGCAGCTGACGAAGGTCCTGTATGCCAGCCCGACGGTCAGTCAGTCAGTCAGGGGATGGTTGCCAGACAAGGCCAACGATCGTAAAATTTTATGATTTCATATGCAGATGAGTAATTAAAGCTTTGACTGTACCCCAAAATGGGCGTTGCATTCCTCAAAAAAAAAACAATCAACACGGCCCACGTCACTTACGAGGCCTTGGGGACCGTGAACAGGAATGAAAAGTGAAAGCTATGGCAGGAGTATTTAATGTACAAACACCTCACACTCGACTCCACTTGTGACACCCGCTTTGACCATTCCCCACACATAATTTCAGTGTTGGTTGTTGCTAGCAACAAATTGCGTCGTTTTGCCAAATCAACCCTGCAGACAGGCAGAACAACAAACATCAAAAGGGGACGGAGTGGTACAGCAATAACAAGCAACACTTCAACGGCCGCATACCACACAATTTCCGTTTAAAGCTCGACGAGTTTTAATTAAAATGCATCAGGACCTTATCGGTTGGCAACATGTTGCCAGCAACATTTGTCTAATTTCAAATATTCATTGCATAACGCTCGTAGTTAGCAAACTCCCAGAGAGCATAAAAATAATTATATAAACTGTATACCCTCAGGCCGTCTGCATTTTCCACCCTTCGATAATGTCATAGGAAATACGCCCCCCGTCCCCCAAAAACCGCAGAGTTTTGAAAACAACCAAAACCTGAGAGCGGTGTAAACATTCAACCCGCGCCGGGTCGACTCGTTTTGGGTCGGCTTTAACATGATTTGTTGGATTTGGCAAGATTTCCTAATTCCATTTGGCCAGACCTTGCCCATGGGGGTGGATCTGGCTTGGCATTGAGGCAAATTGCTGTTGGGTGTTTTCTAATTTTTGTTTGGTTCTGTTTGCCATGTGTGAGGTGTTTGGAGTTTGGAGTGTTGGTTGGAGTGACTAAATGGTAGAGAAACTATCTAGAAATCATTCAAAGTGTTCACCCCTGTTACTGAGAGTTTGTTATTTTAACTATGACTTTCAGTTTCTAAGATTCTCTTAACGTCTTAAACTTTTGGAGAAAACATAAATGATGATTCTTATTATGCGTTTTTGTGTCCCTCGCCTGGCATTAAACTGCTTAACTATTGCGTGCATCTAACTGAAAAAGCCTCCAAAATATGACAGCCTTTTCTAGCTTATACGGGAAACAGTCAGCTCAAATAATGCGCAGAAATCTAGGTCTTTGTAATCACCGAACTTCTTCGAAACATCTTGATGCAATGGGATCGTTTTCAAGGAACAAGACACTGGTTAGAGAAACTTCCATAGATCGTTTAGTAAGATTAATCAGTTTTCATCTGCCTTTCCAACGTTTTCCCTTTTTTTTTTAAGTTTCGTTTGGTTTTAATGACACTATCAAAATTTTCGCTCAGTTTTTGTTTCTCATCATTATCAACAAATTTAGTCATTTTATCAAAGTGTATGTAATTTCAGAGTCTAATGAGTCGCCCCGCTTTTGAGCCACATTACTTCATTTTGTGGTTGGTAGTTTGGTATCTTGACATGCCTGTAGAGTTTTTCATTAGCAGCTGTCTGATATTTCTTAGCACTTCATTAGGGTAGAGCTATTAGTTGTCTACTGGCATGACTTTGATATGCCCATTGTTGTTGTTGTTGTTGTTGCGCCCTTTGGGAGCCATGTGGGAACCCATCGTTGGCCCACATAGAAGGTAGGGGGCACTTAAAGTAAGACGAACCAAAAAAAAAAAAACTAGTACCAACAATGCCTGGGTTTTTGGGCCACTTAATGGCTATCTCTAGGTCGTTACTCTCGGTCTCTGGTTTTTGTTGCTTTTTTTTTTGGTTTCTTGTTGTGCC
The DNA here is from genome assembly GCA_035044985.1 of Lordiphosa fenestrarum. NCBI lineage: Eukaryota > Metazoa > Arthropoda > Insecta > Diptera > Drosophilidae > Lordiphosa > Lordiphosa fenestrarum. Next base: position 2,726,478 of record JAWNNO010000731.1, read on the forward strand.
AAAAAGAAAACCATATGCAAATGCTGCCTGGCTGCTCATATATTGTTGTGCGCCGTTTGGCAACTTCCTTCTTCGGCCGCTTCTTCAGGTTGTTTATTTAAAGACTTTCCATGCATCGTTAGACAGAGCGGCGCAGCCACATGTTGACGAAATCCATGGCCACAACCACATCAAAGGCTGGTTGTAAAATGCTGATGAAAGCGCCCTTCGTTCCGTTTATGACGCCTTTCGAAATAGACACAGAATTCCAGTTAAATGTTTATGTTTGTACCCGCTGGCTGTCTGCTCGCTTACTATATAAATTTTGGGCACACAAATATCAAAATCATTGCTGGCGGCCAAGACCAAGAACATCAGCATTGTATTTACTTGTATCAACCTCCCCTCGCTGGCATAAATATGCAAGTCATTAATAGAAATATGATGTACCCGAGGCATCCTTGTCACAAGTCAACCTGGGCTTCAGCCAACAACCCCATTTTGTTTGCAGTGACAGCCTAAGCGCTCCACTGGGATTGGGGTTAGTGAGGGTAACGGCAACGGTAACGGTGTAACTGTCTCTGCCTGCAGTTTGTTGCCTCATAAATTGAGTAAAAATTATGCTTCATTTGATTTAACACAATCGCCTGGTGGGTTGTCAAGGCATTTTACGCATGTGGCGGCCAGTTCAGACATTTCGGCATTGCTCCACTTGGCCCCCCTTTTCATCGACAATTGGATTGGCAACAGGATGACGTTGATGATGTAATTGAGCATGTACATACTTCACAAATTTTGATTGCCTTACGGCAAAGAGTTTTGGTATGTATAGAGGTTGCATTTGGGGTGAATTGGCAAAGAAATTTGAATTGAGGAGGCCTTTCGTTAATAGTATTTCTTATTAAGATCCGGTTTAGATGGATACCCCAGCAAATTGGATTATAATTTTGCCCAGAAGTTTGCAACGTAAAGAAATATCAATTTCCAAACTAATACACTATATATATTCGCATATAAAACTTCTTTCAAGCTAAAACTTTGAACAGAGTCTTCTATTTATTGCACTGTGCTTATATGTGCAGGCGAGCAATCGACTGCAGCTATTTGCTGAGCATATGGCAACACAGTGTGCTTCTGAAACTTCGACTCAATCACTGGCGCGCAATGATAAGATTAAGATCTGCGGAATCGCCTTAGCAGGCGAGCAATCGACGCCAACAATTTGCTAAGCACATTGCATTCCAAAAAGTTAACAACAGACGCAGAAGCATAATATACTATACCCTGTGTACCCTAAAGTGTATTAAAGGCAATATTTTAGTTGTGGGTTTGGCGAAGCTGGAAATCCATATTTGCTAAATAAATACCTCATTAACAAGAGATAATATCAATTGCATATTCATCCAAGAGCATTTCAACTGTTTTCATCGTATACGATCTAATCTGGTCGCCTCTCTTTTTTCCCCTGCTCAAAATCTATATAATAAACACATTGTCTTTTCCCTGGACTGTGTTTCTTTGTTGTAGCTTTCTAGGCTTTTGGCAGCAGTCAGGCTAAACGCTAATATTTCCGCTATTGGCAGCGATTTCTTTCACTTAACCGCGGGCCACTGCAACTTGCACATGTTGCTTCAGTTTTTCTCTGTTTTTCTGTATTTTTTATGGCAGCTCCTGGTAGCCAGCGGCAGGCACAGCAACATCCGCACATGTGGCCAGCTCTGGGTTGGCTTTTCCTGTTTTCCAGCAGCAGCAACAGCATCAGCACCAGCATCAGCATTGCTATTGTTTATTGATGCACTACTTGCAACAGCAGCAGATGGCTTTGCCAGGCGCTGGTGGGCGTTTGCGTTCAAGTTGCAAGAACCAGAACCGGAGCAGCAGCAGCGGCAACGTCAGCAAATAGTCAGTTCTAAAAATACTTCAGTTGTACAGCAAATGATATGCTTGGGGATTACCCCTACTTTCGCCCATAAAATGCCAAAATTTATTTGATGGAAATTCCAATTACATAAAAATCAACGAGATAATTAGCAAACTGGTTGACAAAGACAACTGTGGTCAACCATTCGCCGTTGGCCAATCTTCAGATGCTTTTTCTTCAATTACGTATACGACCTGGTTGCTGTGCCTGAGCTTTGGGCCTTTTTCTTTACTTTTTTATGTCGCATGTAATTAGTCACGATGTTGGCAGCCAGACAGACACACTGCAGGCCAGGCTCCAGCCTCCGCTGCAGCTCCCAGCTGATGTCGTCTCTCTGTTGTGTGACTTTGGGTGCCATTCGCTTTTGCCCGATTCTCGACTTTGGCTTTGTTGTTTGCCGTTCAAAGCGGCAACAATTGCGGAAGTGTGAGTTGCCAATTGCAGTCTCCAGCTCGCCAGATTCTTCTCCTATAATTAGGCCAATTAGCTGGCCAACTGCTCATAAATTACACAAAATGCAGCCCAGCCCGGGACCCATTTAACATATTCATTAGAAGTTTAACGCTCAGCCGCCACAACAGCACAACTAATTTCTAGCCACATGCCGAGCAGCTCAATAATAGAGTATTAATCAAAACACAGTTAATTTTAAATTGGAAAAAATCGTTGCTGGCCAAAGAAAACCAGTTTGGGCCCCCGGCGCACAACTTCTGCAAACTCATTACGTACGTAGAAGTAACAAAATATTTCTGAGTTTTTTGTGGGCACTTGAAAACTCGAATTGCTGCGTAACGCCGCCAAAAGCCGCAGCAGCAGCAGCAGCGGCTCCAGCCACAAGAAGAGTTTTTAAAAAACAGTTTTTTATTTAACTTTTTGATGTGCTCGCCTCGCACTTGAGACTTTAGCATATCGCGCACTTGAATCTGTTACGCAAATGTGCGTAATGCGCATGAATATGGATGGATACATGTGTACACATACAACTCGTTGTAAGCCCACATGGAAATCGGTCAACGGCAAACGGTAACAGCATTTCGTCAGCCTCAGTGTGTATAGTATGTACCCCCCTCTACCAGTGGCAGTGACGGGCCTTCAGCTTTTTTGAGGCGCGCGCGAGCGCGTGGGCCTTGAGGATTTTAAGCTACCTTCTAGTGAAGTGGACAACAAATAAAGTATACAAAATGTTGCCCATAAAGTTGGTTACGCTTTACGGTGAATGAATCACAGTTTATTTTTTGTACACACACTTGGGCAATAGATCAGACAAATGTACATAGTGACATTTGGCCATTGGGAAAGCCGCCAGACCCAGAATATTAGGCAATTTTACACCGAAACTAAGTTCAACAGTGCAGAAAAGTTAATTAACTTAATTTTTGTTAGGGTTTTGAACTAGACCAGAGTTGTCCAAGAACTTTTACAAAGCAACTAACAACAGGCTGTGCAGCCTGTTACTTTTTCTTAACCTTACAGCAACTTTAAGCCACACACAATTTTATGAGTCTTTGCCAAGCCAAGGAGCAGGACTTGGAGCATAAAGTAAAATAGAACTAGCAACCTCTCAAATAACCAAGCAGCTTAATGCCCTTAGCAATGGGAAGAACTCCCAGTCATATTTGACCATGAACTAATCACACTCAACTAAAAACAAGAAAGAAAGTCGGTCAAGCCCGACTATAACATACTCTGTACCAAGAAAATTTGTCTTTTGATCATAACTCGAAAACCGTTCATCCGATCTTCTTCATTTCTTTGGCGGATCGATAAGTTATCCTAATAACTAAATATGTCCAGAAGGAACAAGCCATCTATTTTCAAAACTGTGGGAGATATGACGTTTTTTCTAAATTGCGGGGGCGGGAGGGGGCGTGGCCAAAATTGAAAATATAAACTTGATCTGCCTGCAGACATAAGAAGACAGACAGACAGACAGACAGACGGACAGACGGACAGACGGACGGACGGACAGACGGACAGACGGACACGGCTATATCGACTCGGCTGTTGATGCTGATCAAGAATATATATACTTTATGGGGTCTGAGATGCTTACTTCTGGATGTTACATACTTTTGCACAAACTTATAATACTCTATGTACCTTCGGTACAGAGTATAATGATTCGATAATATGAACTAAATTTGAAACGCGTTTTTTCAAATTGAAACCCAACCAGTTTCACTTTTTGGACTTCAAAATAATACAAGAAATTGTCAATTTGATATTTTGGGTATCATTTTGATGCGAAAAAGTTTAGGTTTTGGTTGCGATGGCTGAGAGCGACAAGTCACTCTCCCACCTAGGCCACATGGGACCATATCTTCCTTGTTAAACCCTATTATACCATAGGGTGATCTTTGGTACTGAACCATTGTGTGAACAGAACAAATGTTAGTAGAGCTGCGATCTCTATGTCGGATGTCTCTGACAGGTTAAGTAGGTGTTATTGACCTTAGTCTCCTCCTACTTCAAGCTGGGCAATGACACAGAAGTTGCTGTTTCGCTTACCCCTCTTCCCCAAATCTGCAGCTTCTGCAGAAGTCGAAATGTTGTATGCGATATGCAAGACGACATAATATGTGGAATACTATAAGGCAGTTATTAAATTCAATGCAGTATATGTGCGATGGCGCAACTGGTCAAACCTCAGTTAGTCAATCTTTTGAATTCTACGATTTCTTAACTCCAGAAAATCGGCTTGTTTATACCTCAGAAGAGACTTTTTTGTCCCTAGGAACAAACGATTTTGTATCTCTCAAAAGAGACGTACTACTATGCTCCAGAAGTAACGCTTACTTAACGGCTAGAAGTGTAGCAAAATTGTCACACTATTCCCGAAAGAAAGATGAGAATGCAATGTAAATCGATATCTGATGGAACCATTGCATTCTTGGCTTTAGCCATAAAAAAATGTTTGCTGGGATGGCATTTTTAAGGGATCACATATCATACGACTATGTACTTATCCATAAAGAGGTTCAGTGACAGAACACCAAATCAAAGCGTTCTTTTATCTGCTTTGAGTAGAAATTAACACATTAAACACAGAGCAAGGAATGTGAGAGAGCATTGTCTACCAAAGTCAAGGGCAAGGTACAAACACCAGATGAACTCTTATGCAGCTCATTCTCTTCATCGAACGTCTTAAAACAAAATCACTAAATGGTTTTAGCCTTTATGCTTTGATTACAATCGAATGAAATGTGATATCTTTCAATTGATGCTATTGATAGAACAAAAAGTGATAAAAATACAACTTGTGTATTGCTTTCGTAGAATGTAAGAAATTGGCCAAACAGTTTATAGGCGGTAGCGGTAAGCTAAAACTATCATTAATATGCACCATTAAAAATTTCAAATATTAATTAAATATTTTTGTTGCTTTTTTCCCGATTAAAACCTAATCATAAACGGCAATTAAATAAATATAATTTTTTTATGACTTTCTGCCTTATTAATGTTTGTATTTTAGCACCACAAACATTTCCCCACATTTTTACTTAATGCCTTTCCAAGGGGAAGCCAATTTTTATGGCCACTTTTTATGCTCAAGTTCAGTTGGAAATCTCTGTTAATAACATTAAGACGAATGCAACAGCTCCGACGCATCGGCCGGTTCAATGCACTCGAAAGAACTCTTTCAATTGTCGTTAATTGAAACTCATGTTTGCCAATTGTCAAAAGAGCTCAATGCGAGTTGAAGTTGTGGAGAATGTGACGTCGATCAGCGGCAATTAATCCAGTAAGTAAGTCGGGAGTTAGCCACATAAATTCAATTTACGCGCTCTCTCTCGCTGTCACACAATTTGCAATCAAAGCCAAAGCCTAGACCGAGACGTGTTGGGTAATTTGGAGAATTTATGACAAGCATTATGGATACACTCCGTCCTTGTATGTGTATGTTTGAGTGTGTGTGTGTGTGTGTGTAATTCTTTCGAACGGCCGCCCCAAAAGCTGAAACCAGTTTCATTATTGTACTACACACATTTTGATATTTATGCAACGCGTTTAGCTTTCTGATTACTCACGCTCAACTGGCCACAAACAAGCAAGAACCACTCTCTGGTCATGAATTTTCCAGCTCCCTGAGCAACTGGACACTTGGCAGAGATCCCAGCACACAAAAAATTAGAGTTGCCAATTATATAAATAGTCAGACAGACGTCCAACTCCGCATCCGAATCCGAGTCCGAGAGCAACTCTCTGCTCTCGGTGGTAAATTGTCAAAACTGTTAGCTTGGCCAGTTTTCCAGTTTGACAGGCCGCCAAAGGTGCGGTCTGGCTTTAATACAGTTTCAGTGCTTGGAAAACCGAAATCCCTGCCTGGTTTTAAATTGGATTTCGTTGCTCGCCAACTGCAACAGTTGCCTTGGCTGGCTGTTTGTCTAAATGTCAAATGCCATTGTTTTGTGTTTGGGTGGATCCAAGCAGGAAAACCGACCGACTATGGGGCCTGGGCGGAAACTGAGAAAACCAAACCAAGTCAAAATGTTAAAGTTGAGGAGTAATCACAGATTCGCAATTATTCAGCTGGTGAGACGTGCGTGCAACTGCTGCAAATGGGCTTGAGAATGAGTGAATGAGGACTCAAAACGTTGCGTATACGAAGCGTTGCATATTCTCCAAGCCTAATTCAATTAAGTTGTCGGGAAATTGGACTCAGGTACGTGCTGTTGGAATTTACACAGAGAAAAGATGGAGATATTCAATCATTGCAAAGGCAAGTTTTTTCTGAGAGAATCTAAGCTTAGATTCGAAGTAGCCAACAAGACAATTTCTCATTAACTAAGGTCGGAATTCGACCATCTAATCAGTAAATACCGTAAATTAAGTAATAAATTAGTACATTTGACGATGATCGCTTTCAAGAGCTTTTGTTTGAACAAAATATATCAAATTGTCTGTAAGTCCTTAAACTATGTCTGAACGCACACCCTTATTCAATACATATATTCTCTGGCAGCTCATTGTGTAATCAAAGTTTGGAAGCTTGTCAACCCTAATAGTTCTAGGTGATCCGAACAGAAACAGACCAGGATTGGTCGCAGTGCACCAACTACAAATATATACAAACATCAGAAGTTACACAATTCCCCCCCAGTTATTCCCAGTGTACCTTGTCTTTTGCAATGCAAATAAATCATCATGTCGATGCATTTTGAGCTTAGTACGTGATACCTTCGTGTCTGCCTTGGTTCAGGCTGGCCAATTACATATTTGTCTTGGGCCCTGGCTTTCCAACATGTTCGTGCGGCTGCTCTAGTTTTATGGTTCTGTTTTTTTTCTTCTTTAGTTTTCGTTTCCCTGGCCGGGGTATTACCGTGCGATAATACCGCAATTCATCATTATTATATTGTTGTACTTGTTCTGTTTCCTATTTTTTTTTTTTGTTCACTAATGAAAGGGTTCCACGTTTTCTTTTACTTTGTCTTGTTTTTTGATATATTGGCATGAAAAACACCAGACAGAACACCGAATGCTTGGTGCAGAGAGAGAAACGTTAGTCTAGCGGTTGTTTGCTTAGATTATCAACTAAGTACATGGCATGTTTAGCAGGGGCGTGGCAGGCCAAGAACCGCAGCAGGCGTTAACGGCCATAACAAGGCTCTGGCAGCTCATTAGACTCAGTTAAATCTATAAGCAAAATAACAGCAATTGGGAGGAAAAACCGAAATGCAAATGCAATAGATTTAAGCTTCGATCATTAGGCATGGAATGCCTCCGCGATAAGCCACAAATTTGGATCAACACAACCCACCCAAAAATAGAGTTTGGCATAAACAATGGCTCCCCCCTTTGTCCCCGCCACCCATCCCGACCAGAGTGTGTGGGTGTGTTAAAAGCTTAGCCCATTATGGCGCCTAACGTACGAAACGGAACGTTGAGACAGGCCAGGCCTGTTCCTGGTCATGGCCATTGCGAATGATTGCATCACGAAGAACAAATTTAAACTGCGATTACCCCCCTACCGCCACTCTGACAGTTCTTTGATGCTGTCCACTTTTGGGGGCTGGCAATTTTCTATAAACGCTGCTAAAAGCACAAGCTGCCTGTGTGTTGAAGCCGGATTTATGGGCCTTTCCTATGCCGACTATGATTAAGCTGCCTGGAAATTATAGTTTTCCTTAGAACTTTTTATGTCGCTTTAATCGATGCCGGATGCAGCGGAGGGAGGGAGCGAGAGCGAGAGCGAGAGAGTGGACTTGGAAACCTTGGCCAGTTACAAAGTTGACAGATGAGCACACAGCATGCAGCAGCTGGCTGCTCGTTAGCAACATGTTGCCAACAAAGCACACGCAACCTTCCACCAGGCCGACCTGTTGCTGTCGCACGCCTCCTACCAACCACACATGCAAATTGCCGCAATTGCACTTGTAAATATTGTGATTGCTATAATGGTTTTTGATTTATTTGCATTAATCATATGCAAACGTGGCAGTTTAATGCGATTTGTTTGTAACTTGACCGAGCAGCGCCTCCCAAGCCAATCCATCAGCAGCCTTGTGGCTGCGTTTAATGCTTGGCTGAGTCTTAACATGTCGGCTAATTAAATGTGTCGCCAAACAAATTGCTTTGTGGTTTTCTCGCCTGCCAACAAGTAAGGCAAACATGCTGCACACAAATTGAGGCGGCATTGTATTTGTGCTAAAACAGTTTTCCACTTCAATCTCACTTATCAGTTGAAACAGTTTCACCCGATGACTCAGTCAGCGGCTCTGACTCTGGTCTCAATTTATTGATTGCATTTCATTTGCTCGCTCGTGCTCATATCTGTATCTGCGATGTACTCGGGAATTGTGCCCCAATTCCGGCCGCAGCAAGTAGGCGGGCTGAACAAAGGCGTGGCTCACTAATAAGGCATCGGACTCTAATTGGAGTAAATTATGTTTACACATTTGGCCGTGCAATTGGGTCAGCCGAGTGAGGTAAATTGAAGTGCTGATATGAAATGCATTTCGTTGCTCAAGTTTTACATAATTAAGCGGGTGGAATGCAGGCGAAGAGTGTGTGTGTGAGGTCTGCTGGCACACAGGGGCTTTGTTTTTTATCTCGTTTGTTAGTTGGTTTTTTTTTTGTATTTCTAGAATTTTTAATTAGTCTCCAAACACAGAAAATGTCGTGAGGGAAAATTGTTGCCATAGGAAATAAGAGAGAGAAATTCTATAAATAAATACTAGAATCAACTGGTTTTTTCTTTTCATCTGGCTAGCAACGAGAGTGGATTGGTAAGTTCCCTTTAAGTTAATCAGCATCAACAGCTGAGGCTTTTAAGCCACAAGTCTCAGAGAGTCAGTGTGCCAGCTGTACAAGAGATCTAATTTTCTAAGTTTTTTCTTTATAAACTTTCATACCCGGTCACCTTTATCAGCTATTAGCGCCAGCTTCGAGGTAACTAGCCATGAAAAAGCTTCTCGAACTCAACTCAACTCACACATTAGATTGGGAGGAACTCGGATTAGGCCAAAGACCTTTATGATGTAAAAGTTGAAGCTCGAAACTTTGCTCATTTACCCATGTCGGTAATGCCATATCAGGTTGGGAATTGCAAGGCAGCGCTGAGGTGACAGTTTGCTGTATTAGTGGGAAATATTAGTGTGGTTTGGAAACTATTTTGCTTTAGTTTTGAACTTGCTCTAGGTTACTTTTTGCTCTTTCGTTTTTTCATTAAAAGTCCTTAATAACTTTAATATTGAGTCATGATTGCTGTAAACGACTACATTATGTATTATCCTCTTCTGTGTCGTCTTCTTTGAATTACCATCTTTGACTTTGAACGCGAATACTTATCAAACCACCCTCTTAAGTATAATGCAAGTGAATCATTCAACTGCAATCCGTGTTAAGGTAACCCTCTAATGGATCATTGGGCAGGCACTCCCCCACCACACAGGACGGAAAAACCAGAGCGTTGGCAATGAGCTACGCTTCGATTCGACTCGACTCGACTCGACTCGAAGCGACTCTCACGTATGCAGCCTGAGATCCCATACACACTCGCACACTCAAACATACTTTTCCTTATGTAATTAGAATCAACAATGCCTCGGGGGTTTTCCAAGCTCAAGTTGTACATTAAATGCCTTCAATGCTGTAAACAAACTGAGAGCTTGCTGAGAGCAACTGGTTTTTTTTTCCACGGCGCACCCACCGAGCGCCACATTCACATTCTCTCTAGAACGTCAACCGGTTATCTCCACCATATCAGGCGCTCATCCGCCGTCGGTTCAAGTTCGCTCGACGCTTTTTGCACTGATCAGTTTTGTACTAAAGCTGCACACGAGCTGATCTCCACAACGGGCGACCGCAGCAGCAGCAGAAACAAGAAACAAAATGGAGTGCAAATATTGTAAGAGCAGAAAGTTATTTCCCTAAAGCAAACTCCGGTTGATTCAGCAAATTGTTTATAGCGATTCTACTACTTTTATGGGGATGCGCCTGGGGAGTCAGCTGCCTGCCTGATGCCAACGACAGACTCTACGCGATCGGGACCAGCTATGATACACCCGTAGTCTTGCGCTCAAATTTCGAAGAATCCACTCGCCGATCAACATCCAGGCAGGCCGCAATCCAGCCTCAGACTCAGTCACAGCGTCGTCCTGCGTCCAGGCAGGTTCCACCGCAGACTGCCAATGATGTGCAGCGTCCGCAGGCGGAGCAGCAGTGGAATGGTAACAGTCCTGCCGATGCAACCACCGTCTCCAGCAGTCCGCCAAATCCTCAGCCCAGCTTCAGCTATAAGCATCGGTTCGGCTCTAAGCTTTTCCAGGTCATTGCCGTCCCTGCCCAACAACAGAATGTGGTCTATTCCTCCGGCTCTGTGAATGCCATGCTGGGCATGATCTATGGCGTTTCCGGTGGCCTCACCTCCAGTGAAATTCAGCGAGCTGCTCACTTCAGTAGCGATAAACTGGCACAGGCTGGAGACTTTCAGAATTTCCTCAAACTGCAGCCGCGACTCGAACACGCCAAGTTGATTGTGGCCAACAAGGTGTACTACAATCCCGCCCTGGGTGAGCCCAATAAAGATTTTCCCGCCTATGCCAAGCGCTACTTCTTGGCCGATGTGGAGAAGGCGGACATGCGGAATCCCCGGAGTACGGCCGGCAAGATCAATGCCTGGGCCTCGGATCATACGGGGGGCATTATCAGAAATCTCGTAAACCCCGGGGATATTGATGAACAGTTACAGGCCATCATAGTGAATGCCATTTACTTCAAGGCCCGCTGGGCCAATGAATTCTCCGAAATGGACACCATGCCGGCCAAGTTCCAGCTGGGCGATGGACGCACCATCAGTGTGCCCATGATGTATAACGATGATGTGTTCAACTATGCCGAGCTGCCGGAACTGGATGCCACTGCCTTGGAGATGCCCTATTTCGGCAATGTGGTGTCCATGTTGCTGATCTTGCCAAATCAGCCACAGGGCCTGGCCCAACTGGAGCGTAGACTGGGACAGCCGGAGAACGATTTGAATTACATAGCCGCGCGTCTGCGTCGGCAGACGGTGACCGTTAGAATACCCAAGTTCCAGATAGAGTTTGAGCAGGATATGGTGCAGCCGCTGAAGCAGTTGGGAGTGCAAGAGATGTTCACCAGTAAGTCGCGTGTGGAGGCCATGCTGGATGAGCGCGTGCAGGTGTCGAAAATCCTGCAGAAGGCCATCATCAATGTGAATGAGGCGGGTTCCGAGGCTGCGGCTGCTTCCTGTAAGTAATCCCCGGACTAAGCCGAGCCTTACACTGATTTTTCTCTCTGATATTCTAGATGCCAAGTTCGTGCCCCTCTCCCTGCCCGCCAAGTCGCGCGAGTTCACTGCCGATCATCCCTTTATCTTCTCCATACAAACTGGCACTACGGTGCTCTTCAGTGGTCATGTGGTGCTGCCCACCCAGGCGGCGTAGTTTCCTCATCCCTCCCTCCCCACCCTAAGTTATAATTAAAGTAAAATAAAATAATACTCAGACTTTACACCGCTTTTTTTATTCCACAAATTTCACCTACGATAACCTTTGCTGGCGCTGATTATGCAGCTACTCGCATTCGGCGGTGCCTTTTCCACAGCCGCGTATGGTTTTTGCCCACATTTGTAAGTTGGCAAACCCGTTTGAGAGCCCCCTCAGGGGCTCTGGCTTCTGACGCCAATTGCTGGAATTGTTGTTAATGCTAATGCCCCGACTTTATCGCCCGACTGCATGCCCCGGCCATAACGACAATAAATAAAGCTGAATTTCTAAATCATTTTTTAAACCCAATAAAAATAGTGGAAAATATATAAAATAATAGCTTTCTCGTGCGCAATTCTAAAGAGTAATTGGGAAAGCCCGGTTGAAGTGGGAAGAATGGGAACCGGGAGATGAGTAATTGAGTAAACCCAGTGAATGGAGGGGAATTAGTGGCTACAGCGACGTTTTTATACTCTTAGCTTAGGTAGCTGCGTCGCGTTTGTTAGAATTCGAGTGAGCGGGGCAACCAAAAAATGGTTTTAAACCAAACAACCCTTAAAAAAGGGACACATCTGTTAACAATAATAACCTGCAAGTAACATAATTAAACTGTTAAAACCAAACTGTATAGGAAAAAGACATATTGAAAGTATATATTTGCACTGTGTAGCTTAGCTTCTTACTTTTGAGCAACATAAGCTGAAGCATTGAAGTTCTGAAAACCTAGGCTATAATGGGTGCCGTTTTTAACACTTATTCTAATCTAGAAACTTAAGTTAGTCTGCCAAGTTTGAGGCTGGTGTATCCTGCCTACGCCACTGGGACTCAAACGAAAGCTTTTCCTTCCTCATGATAGTTCCCTTTTGTTCTTTTCACTTGTAAAATCGTCAAAGTTTGGCGTAAAATAAACCTCAATGATAATGTAGAGACCTCAGAAATCGTTTTGATTCGAAAATTTCTTGAGATAACACCACAGAATCATATAGTTTTTACTATTTTCCAACCAGAGAACCCACAGACTCAAAGTTGTATCCTTCCAAACTGCGAAAAATAGTCAATAAAAGGTGATTTAAGTTGTAGGAGATCATCGCCTAAAAGGTGAAGGTGTACGATTCAGGTTTTGAAAAGTCCACTTAAAAACCGGAAATAAAAAGGTTCTGCTAGGTTCGGTTCAAAACCGGTTTGCAGCCTTGCTTTTGACACCTAACTCCAAGCTTAAAATGTGCTACAGAGAAACTGAAATCATTCGTGTCGCGAAGTCATAGACATGCCCTGCAGGCGTATTAAAGGAGATGGAAATAGTTACCTAAGGATTTGAAGAAGACAGTTGTACAACAAGAACTAGCAAGGGAAGCAACTTGGCCAAAAAAAACTATCACAGCTTATGTGGGCGGAAAGACAGCCTGACAAGCCACCACTCTAATGGTCTGTGGAGGCTGCGCAGGTTGAGGCTGGATGAGAAAGGAGACAGAGCGTCTCGTTCATCCTCTGGTTTTTGGTTTTGATTTTTGATCTTGTTCCATAAGTTCCTTCATTCTTTGAAAACGCATCTACCCTTTCCACAATAAAATACAGTAAAAAGACAAACACAATCTGTCAACAAGTCTCTCGCCCGCTCTCTATGTGTATGTTTCGCTTTGCACCAAGGTCGCATCTTATCGCTGTCCCTCTATTTCTTTCAGTGGCTTTATCACTTAAAGAATTTCATACTTGAATTGTACCCAAAACCGGCTCAAAGTCGTCGTCGTCGTCGTTGTGCGTGTAGAACTTCCATGAATGAGCTATAAAATCTTGTTTAGTTGTTTCCCAGCCCGAGCAACGGCAACTTCCACCAAAGCTTGGAAATTCCCTTCATCATGACCCACCGCAACTGGAGACTACTTCTGATACTAACTGTAGCGCAACACTCGTTCAGTGCTCAAGTGCAAGGCAATCCAGCCGCAGCAGCAGCTAGTGCCTCAACTGAACGCTTTGGCATACGACTGGCCACTCGACTGACCCTCCAGCAGTCCCAATCCAATGTGGCCATATCACCCATCCTCATCCAATCAGCTTTACTGCTGCTCTATGCAGGAGCCAGCGCTGACTCGTTGACAGCTCGGGAACTGCGCCAGGGCCTGGATCTGCAATATGCGGCCACACCTCAAGTGGCTGTAAATCACTTCCAGGAGCTGATGTCCCAGTTGAAACAGTCTTCAGCCCTGGGCTGTCGTTTGCGTCTGCTCAGTGATTTCTACACCAAACAACGTTACACTTTTAACTATCGCGATGCATTTGAGGTAATGGCCAGGCAAATGGGCATACAAACTCATCGATTGGAGCAAGATTCGACCCACGGCATGGCCCAGCAGATCAATATGGACTTTCTGGTCAACAGTAACTACAGTTTGGGTGAAGTGGTGGGCGATAGGGATATCTCCGCCACGGATACGCCGTTTCTGCATGTTTCGGCCTTGACATTCCATGCACCCTGGAAGCAGGCTTTCGATCCCGCCGAGACACAACAAATTAACTTCTTTAGTGATGAGCGTAGACACAAATTGGTGGAGGCCATGTTCGAACAACATCGTTACAAATATGCAGAGATTCCAGCTTTGGAGGCGCAACTAATTGAGGTGCCTTTTGCGGTGGCCGAGCTAAGTTTGCTCATCATCTACCCCAATCGGGTGGAGGGTTTGAGGCAACTGGAGGGTCTCTTAGAGAACTATGATCTGATGTATTTGAGGAAGCAAATGAGTGAAAGAAAGGTGGCTCTTACACTGCCCAAGTTTAGTGTCTTGTCGCACAGTCGCCTAAGTGGAGTACTTGGAGAGGTGAGACTGAGCATCTCAAATAATAAATTCTAAACGATTTTCGTTGTAGCTGGGACTGGGAAGACTTTTCAGCCAGGAAGCTGAGCTGAACCAAGTGTTTAGCTCTTTGCTAGCCAGCTCCGCCCCCCATTTGACGGGCTTAACACACTCTACCCTGTGGGAGCTAGATGAAACGGGCGGACAGGAAGGCGACTCTTTTTGTAAGTGTTGGAATATCTCCGCAGTGAGAAGGAAGCATCTGCTCCCAAGTATCAGGTGGCGCCATCTATGGTGCATTCTTGAAGTCGTAAGATTGATTCATTCATTCATTCGCACTGCAAGGGTACTGCTTCCATACTTCTTACCCACTTCTAACCAGCTGTCTCTTTAGCCTTTGGTGATCTGTTTCGACGTGCTCTGCCCCTGGTGATCAATCATCCGTTTTTCTATGCCATCGGCAGTGACAAGACTCTGCTGCTGGCTGGCCATATAGTAGACATCTAATCCACACAGCTCAGGCCTGGTTTAAGTCAATGTGAAACTATAAAAAAGGTTATCAGTGTCTTATCAGTACGCAATTTGAATAAACAATGAACCAGAGGTGATAAATAATGTGTAAACACACACTCACACACACACACACGCACAAAAGACCAGAAAGAGAGAGACCGAGAGCAGCTGCTTCTCCTCAATTGATTAGCAGCCTCCCCAAAGTTACTCGGCCCGCCGGCCACAAATTTAGTTCGCATTCGGACGAGCTTGGAGACGGCCATAAAATATACATAGCAATCATGACTGTCATCATCAGCAGCTTGCAGTGCCTATTACGTAAGCTTGCCCCTCCAATTAAAGTTGCCCAGTTTACGAGTTCCTTACAGTTTTCTTGTCTCTGGCCTGGGCCAAGACCAGCACTTCTGTGGCCGATCCCTCCGTGGAGCGTAATCTACTTGCCGCGGACCTCTACAACGCTGTGGCGGCCGAGCGTCTGAATGAGAATATTGTCATTTCTCCCGCCGCCATACAAAGCTCCATGGCCTTGGCCTTCTTTGGGGCCAAAGGTCAGACAGCCAGTGAATTGCAACAGGGTTTGAGATTGGGTCCCGGCGATGCCGAGCAGGTGGCTCAACGATTTGGCAGCTTTCAGCAGTCCCTGACGCGAGACAACAATCTGCGTTTGGCCAACAACATCTACATCAATGAGAATCTGGAATTCAAGGGCTCGTTCCGTGATGTGGCCCAGCGTCAATTCGATTCGAGCATTGATAAATTGGACTTCCATCCGCCTTATAACAAGCGGACGGCTGATGCCATTAATCGTGCCATATCGACCAAGACGAATGGCAAGATCACGGATATACTGAGGCCTGAGCTACTCAATGATCGCACCGAGGGGGTCATAGTGAATGGTGTGACCTATGCGGCTGCCTGGCAAAAGGCCTTCAAGTTGGACAAGACGCAGCGTCGTGCATTCCGCACGGGAAATGGCCAATCTGTGCAGGTGGAGACCATGTGGACGTTGCAGAACTTGAACTATGCTGATGTGCGTAGTCTGGACGCCAAAGTGGTGGAGCTGCCGTATCAAAATGCTGAGTTCTCCATGCTGCTGATGTTGCCCAATCGCAAGGATGGTTTGAGAGCCTTGCAACAGAGTTTGGTGGGTAAGAATTTGATCAGTGAAGTGGGAGAGATGAGCCAGCACAAGGTGGAGGTGCTGCTGCCTAAGTTTAGTGTCACCTTTGGTCTGAGTTTGGAGCAACCGTTCAAGCAGGTGGGTTGAGGTCTTAGTTGTACTATTGAGATCCTAAATGTTAACACTGCATATCTATCAGCTTCCACTTATATGGCAAACACCTCATTTCTATCTACTAAATGGTGTACTGCAAGCACCGTATTTCTGTGTACAAGTACAGCAAACACCTCATTTTTGCCTAAGAAACATCGTACCGCAAGCGCCTTATCTCTGTCAGCTAGCTTTTGTGCCGCAAACACCGCATTTCTGTCAACTAACATCCTCATATACAGCAAACATCGCATTCTGTCTAAAAGCCCTTGACTTATTAGCACCGCATATCTAGCACCCAAACACCGCAGTACATTCCAGACTATACAACTTTTTTGCTTCTTCAGCTGGGTGTTTCCACCATGTTCTCCCGGAACGGCGACTTTAGCAATATGTATCGCATGTTTGTGAGTCACTTCATCAATGCAGTTGAGCACAAGGCCCATGTGGAGGTCACCGAGGCTGGTGTGGAACCACCCTTGGAGTCGGGCGGTAAGTTTCACTGAGTAAATATGAAGCTAAGATAACTTTTCAATTTCAATCATTAACAGTACTGAAGAGTCTCTTCTCGCGCTCCAAGAAATTCGAAGCAGATCACCCGTTTGCCTTTGCCATCAAGTACAAGGATTCCATTGTATTTACGGGTCACATTGCTAATTATGCCTATGTCTAGGTAGGCAAATTGCATACAATATTATTTGTTAAAACTTGTTAATTAATACAAAATAAATGTTAATTAACAATCCACGTAAAAGACAAATAAAAACCAAATAGCGAAGCATACTTTGATTGTGCCGAAATCTGGTTTATTCTGAAAAAAAATCTCAAATCAAGTAAGATGTCAGATAAAACTTGTACTTTTAAAGAAAGTTTTTGTAGATTTCCCTTTGAAATGCTACAATTCTACAAATTAGTCGCAAGAATTGATAATCCGAGGTTCACAAGTTGTAAAACTGTAAAATAGGTAACATTTAAGTCCGTAAACGAGTTACAAAAAAGTCAAGTAAAAGTATGAAGCTAGAATTGTAAGCTCCAGTGGTTTAATTAACGGAAATACCAGCCGAGTTTAATAAAGCTTTGAAACTACAAGTGCAAGAACTAGAAAGCAGCGCTCGCTAGCGAACTTTCTTTTGCTTATAACTTGACTATTGTTGATCCGTTCTTAAGACATTATTTATGCTAGTTAATTAAAATTTCTAAATAGTACGACACAAGTAAAAAGTATCTACAAAACTGTGGGATATTTGATTTGAGTATATATATTCTTGATCAGCATGACGAAATGAGTTGATGTACATCTTAAAACTTTTCATAAATTCGTTTAGTTCAAGTACGCTGTACATTTGTTGTAACTGGCCAGATCTGGTGACTATAGCATATAGCTGCCATAGGAACAATCGGACGAAGGGGCAGTTTTGGTAAGAAATCCTTTTGGATTTTCAATGGAAACGCCTCCAAACTTCAAACTCTTTAGTTTGTTATGCTATTAAATGATTCCACTAAGATTGGTCGTCTATATAATATAGCTGCCAAACAAAAGTAATGTTTGGAATATAATCTTAATAGGAAAACTTGTTGTTTAAACTTAGCTGTCTGAAAAAAAAAACAGGCCATTCAAACGGTCACAAAAGGGGCGTCCTCAATTGCTCCGTTTGGGAAATCACTTAGTTGGCAGTGTTGAGTGCAAGTCATTAAGCACCTTTATTTATTGGAATTTTACGAGCTGCAATGGTATTTAAACTTCGGTCGAACAGGCCTCTTATTTGACTTTTGGCAGTCCACTGCAAATCCCGCACTAGATACAAAACAGACAGAGAGAGAGAGACCTCAAGTCCAAGGAAATCGATGGGGAAATGGTAGAGTCGGAAATGGAAAAACTAAAGTTTTAAGTGCAAAGCAATTTGCCCTAACAATTCCTTAGTTGTGTACAGAGTTAAGGAAAATTTACTTAACCTACTTCTAATAACTGTAAAAGTTGTAAAAACCATTTTTGTATTGGGCAATCGGTGTAACTTTTCCTTGTTAGGAACTCTGAGACTAGCGAATTATTATAAAATCTCCCCAAGGGAATGCGATAAATTTAAATTTCCAACGTTTTCTTAGCCCTACAATGCCACCTCAATCTCTCCACAAGTTTGGTACTTAAAACTTCTTCAACTTGTTGTATTTCCCAAAATGGACTGTTCCAAACCAAAAATGTATGTCAATGCTGAATTATGGCTGATTCCTTAAAATTTGCAATTTGTTCTCCTCTCCCCACTCCTTTCCTTCGCCCGCAGCTCTCCAACTTTAAATCTTTGATATATGTGACCAATACCCTTTTTCTGTCAGGGATCTTAAATATTATTCCACTCACCTTTCGAGCTCCAGTGGCATTTGATTTGTGTTATCCATG
Source organism: Lordiphosa fenestrarum (assembly GCA_035044985.1). Classification (NCBI taxonomy): domain Eukaryota; kingdom Metazoa; phylum Arthropoda; class Insecta; order Diptera; family Drosophilidae; genus Lordiphosa; species Lordiphosa fenestrarum. Next base: position 2,745,292 of record JAWNNO010000731.1, read on the forward strand.
ATCAAATCAAATCCTTCTATTAATTGTTTAAGATTTGTGTATGCCAAAAGGCATTCTTTTCTGTTTTATGTGAAATTTGTGTCGCTTGTTTTTTGTGTTTAATCGCGCACATAAATCAAGCACAAAAATGCTGGAACCACTGCCCGCAATTTGAGCTTAGGCGGGTCTTTGGATATTTATGGGTAGAGCCTGTCGATTGGCCGCACTATGGAAACTGGTTCGAGTGACCATAAAACTTAATTGTGTATGAAAAATTTTGACAAAACATTTGTGATTAACACGATGGTGAACTTAATTGCACAGTGGCTGGGATTGACTTCATCAAGTGTTGCACTGGCCATTTAAAATAATTGAGGCACACACTGGCACACACACACAGACACACACTGGCCCAGGCACAGGCACAGGCACACTTGGCCAGCTGGTTGCACTTTTCTTTGCTAAATTCCTTGACAGGCACAGAAAACAGCTGCCCCCCTTGATCCTCGGGGCTTGATAAGAAAGCAAAACGCGGGGGCAGTGCAGAATTTTCGCAACGCGCACGCGCAACAAGCAACAGGTTGACGCACTGAATCGAGAGTCTTGTAGTCTTGCAAGGCGCGCAGCAGACTGAAATGGTGCGACGATCGTCGCACAAGACGAACTCCAAGCGAACAGCATGGAGGAGTTGGCTGTCGCTCTCCAGCTCTCCCACTCTCTCTCTCTCTCGCGCTCAGCTGCTGCAGCAAAAACTGGTATGAGCTGACGCAAAATACTGGGAACACTGCGCCGTGTGGGTTTGTTTCTTTTGTAATTGTAATTCTTACAATGCCTCTTGAAACTTCGCTTGTGGTCATCTCTTGGCTGTCCCTTTGTTAGAATTGTCTGACAAGTTTTTGTTGTATTTCTTTGTTTTTTTTTCCCTCTTTCGTTTTGTGAGTGGAATTTTAAAAAGGGGTAAACCTGCAGTTGCAGGTGCAGGCGCAAGCTCAGGCGCTTTCGACATGCTCCAAAAGGGCCCTGCCATTCCAACATTTGGATGGGGAAACTTGTTTTCCTTTTTTTTCCCCCAAACTGACAGTTCATTTAGCTAATCCTAAGCATGTTACAAGAAACTGGCATATCCAGAGTTTTAGATGACATCTGAGGCAAAGCCAATTCAAATCCTCTGGGCAAGTGATCGAATAATTTTATACACTTGACTTGAAGTTGGACTAAGGAGAAGTTAAAACGGTTAGAATAGTTACCATTTTTAAAGAAAATACTTGATTCCAGGGCTGATTCCAGGGTTCGAACCAAAATTTACCAATGGTTCAGGCTCAGAATTTTGAGGTTAAAGGTTTTTGGGCCAAGGTTTTGGTTCGAACCTTGGTTCAGCCCATGCTTTATACACGTTTATATGGTAATCGACCTAAAACCGACATAGACTATTAGGGAATTGTCTCAATTTTGGGTTGGGATGGGATTTTACAATACTTTCTATAAATAGAAACATTTTCACACAGCTTCAGACCATCAAGTGGATAGTTCCATCTGGATAACAGAAAAAATCACTGGGAAATAGTTCAAAACTATCATTTTTAAACCGAACCGAAATTGTAGGTTCGGAACGGGTTCAGGTTCAGCTTTAATACCTTAAGAGGTTCGGTTCAAAGTTCGGTTCACAGTAATCTTCGGTTCGAACCGGTTCGGTTCAAAACCGGTTTGCAGCCCTGCTTGATTCAGGAACAAAATTCTTATTTCAGTCCCCAAAGGCTTTATTAAACACTGTTTCGCTCCAAAAAAAAAGCGCAGAATTGTGGGAAATAGTTTGTTTGAAAGCTAAAGAGTAATATTTTACGATTATATCAAAGAGAGTTAACACACAAGTAGGGGTTACGCATAAAAAATATCTATAAATGGTCTAAATAGGCTTTTAAAGCCACTTTAAGCTCAAATTACCTTAAATCTAGACGTGGTGGACTATTTAAAGAAAAATAGATGCGTGTTTAGCTCACGAAAGTCATCTAGAATCGACAGCAACAGCCCCTTGTTTAATCCTTTAACTCCAAAACTAGAGCCCTATCCCCTAATTCTTGGAATTCTGTTTTGAAACTTCTTGAGTAGTTCATTACAAACGTGTGTGGTGCAGTGTGTAGTGTGTGTGCCTGCTTTGCCACAGGTAATGGGTTTGTTTCCGCCTCGGGACATCTAACGAATAGTATTTTCTTTAAAAACTTGCACAACCGGTCACCTTTATAAGCTATTGGCACTAGCTTTGAGGTAACTAGCCTTGCTAAAATTGCTAAAACTTAGCCTCTTGTATTCAGCCTTAAGCTATATGTCCTATTCTCTAATTGCGAAACTTAGAAAAACACAAGCCAAGAGATAGAGAGGAGCTTGGCTAAGCCCTTTGGGCTGTGCCAGCGTATTAAAGTTTCGCTACAGCCGATGCAAGCCTGTAAGCAGCACTCGGTTACCCTTTATTTTTTTTGCATTTTTGGGTCGCACGTATGAAAACATGACAATATTTAAATTGTAATTACCTGACAAGTTTATTTTTAGCTTTCGAAATGAAGAAGTTAAACTTTCCAGGAGTGTAACGAAACCTGTAATAAGATTATCCACCTGAACCAAATCATTTTGTTTCAGTCACAAACGAAAATATCGCTTAATTGAATTGAGTTTGGTTTAGTCTTATTCTAATGCTAGAAGATGAAGCTGTTGCTGGTTTTATTGAGTGGTAAACAAATACACAAAAATAAACAAAATAATGTAGGCTAATTCTCATTTGCTTAGTATTGTCAGTATGCTGGGGTCAGAAGAACTGTAACAGGGAATGCACCAACACAAACCAACTGGTGTGCGTCTATAGCGGTTGCTTCTTCAATTCAGAGCCTTGTGCTGTACACACGCTCAACTGCGAGCGCTGGCGGAGAGGCAAACAGCGTAAGTTTGATGCGATTTACCATCAGTTTGTCATTTAACCAATTTACAGTATTGTACATCGTATCCGAGGGAAGCTGCACAGGCCAACAGAAACCCAAATGCCAGACCTTTGATTTTTAAATTTATTTAGGCATAAACCAAATGTTGTTCTTAGAGATTTACATGTTTGTGGCTTAAAACTTGACAATGTGTCCCGTAAAGTAAACGGCATGTTGATCGCGTATAATAAACACAAAGGGATGATCGGCCACAAATGTTTTGGGATCCAGGGGCAAAGACATGGGCACTCCAGCAGCATCTTGAGGGAAGTAAAGTTAGAAAACAAAACAGGAGTAAAGAGGTGCCTCAACTCACAGCTAATGCCGGCTGCCTCGCAGCCAATCTCATTGACATCTATAAAGGTCTTATGCTGCACTGTGGTAATGCGTGTGCCCACGGGTGACTCATCGAAGAGATTGCTAAAATCAGCCGCATCCGAGAACATGGCACTGATGCCCATCTAGAGGATAGGCAGGAATTTTAGCTTCGGGTAATTCTTATGACTTCGTTTGCCACTTACCTTATGCAATGTGGGCTTCAGATCTGTATCAAACTCAAACTTGAACTTGGGCAAGTACACCGAAACACTTTGCCACTGCCAACGCTCCTCCAGCAACTTAAAGTCCACACCCTTGAGCTTCTGCTCCAGCTCTTGCAGTCCTGCCCGCTGATTGGGCAATATGAACCACATGGTCATGTTGATATTCTCAAAGAACAACTCAATGGCCTTGGCATCCAATTCCGGATAGTCGGCATAATAATACCAATTGTCCGCAAACATTGTGGGCACTTGTATGGACTGGCCCTCATTTAGCCAAAAGTCGCGCTCCTTGGTATCCTCATCGTTGAAAGGACGCGCCCAGCGTGCCTTGAAATAGATGGCATTCACCAGAGCCACATTCGTATCGGGTTCAATGGCATCCACCACCTGATCAATTTTGTTTTGTGTCTTCTCCTTCACCCATTTATTGATGCGTTCAATGGTCTGAGTCTCCTGCTCGAAATCCAAGGCCTCCACCTCCGAGTCAAAGTATTTCTGGGCCACTTCACGAAAGTGTGCAGAAACCTTCAGATTCTCACGGGTGTACACCTTGTTGGCAATTTCCAAAACTGTTTTGGACTTGATATACGAATGCAGTAGGCGATGGTAGCTTTCGGCCAACCCATTCTTACTCTCCTGGGCGGAGGCGTGTAGGGTACGTTGAAGTTCGGTGGCCGTTTTACCCTCGGCTCCATAATAGGCTAGACCCAATGCCAACTGTATGGACACGGGTGAGATGATGACATTCTCCTGCTGACGATCGGTGGCCAAAGTTTGAAAGAGTTCGGTGGCAAAGAGATTGCGCTCTTTGATAGTGTTGGCCCAGAGGCAGCCGCTGCTGCAGAGCAGGAGTAGAACTAAGGAAAGGTTTGGTTGAATCCAGACAGAGGTTTTGCATATACTCACAGCTGAGATAGTGTATGTAGTACATGACGCCAACGTTGACAACTCAAGACTAAAAGTGAAAAGGCTAAGCCTGCGGTCATTTATAGTCCCGGCCAGAGGCAGAGGCAACGCTTTGCATTTCCAGGCACAGAAAGAAAGGTACAGAATTCTTTGGATGGAGGGTTCTAGCAACAGCCGCTGGTCCCACATACTGGGAACACTTTTAAAGTGTCCCCCTCTCTCTCTCTCTCTCTCCCTCTTTGCACTTGTTTCATTTCTCGCCTTTTTTTTTCCTCAAGTGGCGACCAACTCTCGACTCTCGACACAGCTAAGCCTTCGGTTTACTCTTCTGTCAAATTATTTACATGCATATTTAAAGCTGTGCACAAGGGCGTAGCCAGGGGGGGCCTTAAAAACTCTCCAATTGAACATTTAAGGTATAAGTATTCATATTAATAACATTTGGTTGCTCTACGAGTAACAAGAGTTCCACAAGTTCTGCCCCATTTGTTCTTATTTGTCTATGTACTCTTGTCCTCATTGTTCAGCTACTCGTTATCATTTTCTTCCGTTCACTGACTCTTGTTTTGTGACTCTTTGAAAGTGACTCTTGTTGACTCTTTTGGTTCAGTGACTCTTGCTCTGTGTCTTCTGTTAGTGACTCTTGCTCAGGATCATATTTTTTAGTGACTCTTATTCATTTACTTTTATTAAATAACTCTTATCAGGGCAATTTTATATAATAACTTATATTTAGTGACCCTTACTCAGTGACTCCTGATCAGAAACTCTTTTCCGTGTCTCATTGTTCAGTGACTCTGCTACAGTCACTCCTGTTCCCTTTGGTTCAGTTTAATGACTCTAGTTCTGTGATTTTGATTCAGTCACTCATTGTTCAGTGATTTTATTATATGAACTTTTAGTTCAGTTATTCTAGTTCATTCAACTCTCGTCTCTTTTGTTCAGTGACTCTGACTCTGAGTATTATGGTTGAGTAAGACTTGTTCAATTACATTTTTTCAGTGACTCTTACTGTTTATCTTTAGATTACAGACACTTTTCTCAACTCTGGTTCAGTGATTTTTGTTCACGAAGTGTACATACTATTGTGACTTTTGTTCAGAAACCTTCGTTCAGTGACTCTTGCTTAGTCCTGTTAGACTGTCCCTTAGACTGTTTTCCTGCCTTAATCACTCTAATTTATTTAACATAACGAAAAAATGTATGGGTAAAGGATTAGATTTGATTCGAATGATCGTTAAAGTTTCTGGCTAAGACATAAAGTGGGTAAGCCACCGAACAGCTAAACATCGAATGTTTGTGCAATCTGAGTAGACAAGCGATAATTGAACCATCCCCTCTATCAAACATCCGCCTACGCCTTTGCCTGCGGCACAGTGCACCTTAAGATCTAATTTCTAAACTCAATTATGTGTTTTATGCTGCTTGTTTTTAATGAGTTATTTTCGTATTTGTTTGGATAATGCATCCATAAACAAAAGGCCCCCCCAAAACAAACACACAGACCATTTCGAAAATTGTTTATCGACTCCAACCCCGTTCCAATTAAATGCAACACGCACACATAAATTTACGTATAACAACAACACCAGCAACAAGCAATGCTCTCAGCATGCTCACGGTCAGTTTAACCTTATCCAATTTTTTATCATTAACGGAGGCTGCTGGCCGGGCCGGGCCGGGCCCACCGTTTGATATGAAAGTCCCGAAATGTTGGTTATTTATGCGCGTTTTGTGTGAAATGCTAATAAATTTTAATGGAATTTTAAAAACCAGCTTCAAATTTTGGCAGCTACCGTGCAGTCCCTCCAGGGAAACACTTTCCTTCCCTGGCTTGGTGTGTGAAGAGAATGCCTTAAAAGCACAAAACCAGCTCCGGCCCCAGCTCCAGCACCAGCACCAGCTTCGGCTTCGGCTTCGGCTTAGGCCTTATATAACTGGCAGGCAACGACCGTTCTGATTGAATGATTTCACTGATCGAGACAAAACATGTTAAAGATCGTGAGATGCTGGACCGCAAAAGCTCTTGTCTTTATAGATAGATACACACGGCAGCAGCCAACTCAAAAAAAAGGAGTAGGAATGCCGATAAAGCAGACGCAGACGTATGAGGCAGCAGCAAACTGTTGCTGATAAAAATAAACTTGGCAAAAACGACGTCTTCTTCCCGAGGCCTGGAAAAGCATAAGAATGATGAGCCAGCCACACGAATTATGTGATCGCTGTGCGCTGCATCGGAGCTGTGTGTGTTGCACATTGTGTGCGTGCAAGTAACCCAAAACCTGTTGAACTCCAAACCCCACCGAAAAAAATGAAGGAGGAGAAAAGTAAGACAATGGCAGCAATCGCTCTTCACTTTTGGCTTTTTTGTTTTTATAAACAATAAATTTGCACATAACTAAACAGAATACTTGAAATTTGCATAGCAGCCAACTGCGAGCGAGCGGGCATAGCGAAGAATGCCCCAGGGGCAACTGTGGGTCGGCTGGTGCTGTGCGTGTTTGCAGTTTACGGAAAAGCTTTGTAGAACGAAATGGGTTTTGTATTTTCATAAAACTAGGGGAAACACTTGGCTCCAGCCAGTTGGGTGGCTTAAGAGATTTTAGTAGTGATGCACAGAAAAACAATTGGGCATGCAAGGCATGGAACGTGGAGCTGTCTGAATCATTTGAAATGGCAGCGCTTTGCTGTCGAAGAGCAGAGACGAAATGCACTGATTTGGTTGCTTAAGTCTGCAGTTCAGTTAGGACTGATGACTAAATCGTTTTGCTAACTTAATCTATCTAATAGGACGGGCCGCCTTATTTGATAGATCTTTCTTTCTTAGTTTATATTAGTTTACATCACCAGAAGTAAGTGAACATATGTAAACCAAAATTACTGAATAATGAGACTTAGAAAAGTTAACTTTAAAGCCAAGCCGAATTACTTTGCATTAACACCAAGGAGAGTTCAAACAAAAGTACAGTTTCTCCATAAAAAGAGTCTAAGTGGGCATTTTTAGCAACTTCGAGCTCAAGTTACCATAAATCTATGCCTAATGTATCATTGTGTAGTCTAATACTTCGTTTATACTCACAAAATATATCATGCTTAATGCCCTTTAAAGTATGCTATGTTATATAAAAAGCATAATTTTGATCAAGTAATATTTTATATTTGTCTGAACTCAACATTTTGTTGAATAGCCAACAGTCTGAGTAGAATGCAATGTCGAATAGCTATGACAGACTTGCAAAGGCTTCATTTTAATACATAATAGCTTAAGGAAATAAAGTTTTGCATACTTTGAAGGGCATTAATCACGAATAATTTGGTGCCCATAAACATGATGTAAGTCATGTTATGTTATTGTGTTATGTAAGCATGTTTTTTTCAATCACCCGAAGCGATTTTTCTAATTCAGAGTTATATTTGATAAAGCTTGGATAAAAGATTGGATATTTCATTGATTAATGACTATTTCCGAGCCGGAGTAAGCTAATTCCATATTGTACATCAGAAATTATGTTAGCTTAGAGCTGAAAATTCACTGTTTAGGTGGAAAGATTAAAAGTACAATAGTATTTTATAGCCGCTTTACACTTTAGACAGAATTCCTAGAATTTTGTAGCAGAACCCCAACCACATAATACTTTTTCGCTCAATTTAGGCATGGTGATAAAGTCACTCCAAAACGTTAAACTCTTGCCTAACATTTGCCGCTACAACTTTATAAAAATCAAATACCAGTTCCGTAATGAGCCACAATCTAATCGTCAGTTTGGCAAAGCACTTTAGTGAAAACGAGGCGTTGTCCGTTAAAAAACTTTCATTCAATTTCCACCGCAAATAAAGTTTATGCAAAGAAAAAAAGGCAAACCTTGCCACGCTTTGCGACACAAGACACGCAGCTTGGCGGCAGCGTCCACTTGCTGACAGGAACAACAACAACAGACCACAAACTACAACCGGGATGACACAAACGACACGTCAATCTGCCCACATTGGTGCATGCAACAACACAAGCAGCAGGAAAGGAACAGGAATTTCCATTTCGAGTCGGTTGCCGCGACAAATTAAGCTGAAAGAAGGCAACAAAAAAGAAACAGAAACACAGAACTTGTTGCAGTTCGCGTTAATTAGCACTAAAATAAGTGAGATCGAGTCCCGGCCCGGCCTGTTAATGCCCCTCCCCCCCCCCTTTCAGTTTCTACGAAATGGACAAGACTTTGTCCATCATAAAATGTCAATTAGCTGATTGAAATCAAATTTGAATTTATGACCTACGAGGCAGAACAAATGGCCGTAGAAATCACCCAAAAGCTGCTCCCAGTTGGGCCTGGTTTATGTAACGATCGGCTGGGCTACCATTTGCATTGCAAATGAAATGAAAATGTTAGACACACGCTCAGCGGGATTTGGGTATGATCCTCAAATGCTAATTTTTAGGTGGCAGAGAGCAGAGCAGAGATCTCATCAGCTGGCTCTCTGACACTTTAATTTCCCCTGACCGCCTGAAAGTATGCAACGACAGGCAATTTTCAGCAACTGCCTCCTAAATTGAACTGTCAGTTTGAGTTTGGCTTCGGTTTTTGTTTGTTTTTTTTTCTGGGGTTTGCCCCACGGCGGAGATTTATTGACGTATTGGCACACCAGCTTTTAAGCGAGCTTAGGCATCGTGTGAATCCTCTCACATGTCTGCCCACTTTATATGCAAATAAAATGAAACAAAAGCCGCTGGCACACACACACACACTCGCACACACATGTGCGTTTTAAAAGCGGATTTTCACTGGGAATTGCTGTCTCCGCTTTTTTTACGACCTTACCAAAATTTATCGTGGGTCTAAAATAGTTTTAGAGAGTGCGTTTTATGATGGGAATGGCACAAAAAATGGTGTTAGTGTGCGAGTTTCGCTTCCGCGCCTGACGTGACGCTTAAATGCCGCCGCCTAAAAGTATGCTTTTGTTTGCAGTCACTTTGGATTTGCGCGGGCATCACCAATGGGTGCAGGCGTTAGGCGGCTAAACAATTGCAGGAGTGTAAAACGTGTTAAGCCAACTGAAAATGGGGAAACGAAACGAAACTCCTCCCCCACCACACACACCCTCACACCCTACTTGGAGGCTTAACAACTCTGCTGGCTGCCCCTGCGACTTAGTTTTGCTTTGATGGATGGCAAAGCTCTTTGTTGTGCGTGTGTGTGTGTATGGATTTATTTTTGTGGCAACACAAAGATTTTTTAATGGCATCTTTTGTAGCAATTTTTTATACTCCATAAGTGCTCAAGCGTTTGATATGGGGCTCCATCCCCACCCAAAACTCCTTTTAGCACAAATAAACTTGGCTACATTGTTTGGCCGGCCACCCCGCTGGCTGTTTTGAAGCTTTGAAGGACCTCAGTGGGAGCGTGTGAGTGTGTGCGCACTCAAGCAAGGTGTTTGCCTGTTAAATTATATAACAATGCAATGAACTGTAAAATACGCAGCTAAGTGCTGCTGCTTAGCCTCACAAAGTGTTGAAAAGGAGCCAAGCAAAAGCTGCTGCAAAATGTCATAATTGGACAGAAGTTGACATCTAAACTATGTATATAAAGTGTTGCAGCTCACTAAAAGCGCTTCTGCTGGCATAATTGTGGCATTAAATGGGGAAAATTATGCAAATGTTAAGCAAAGAGAGACAGAAATTAGCTGAAATTGTGACCCCTTAAAAATGTATACGTTTCGTTTACTTAGCTGAAGTCAACTGTTATTAGCTGACTTTAGAAGTGGTGGGCAACATTAATACTCGAAAATATTACTTATGGTTTTCAAGTAGAAAGCAGTTTTCCAACAAGTTTACTTTCTAGCTAGAAGTTAGACCAGGGGGCGGCAATTTAAGCAGAGCAGTTGCCACTGACAACTGAGAAAATCTTCTTAGACATTTACAGCGAAATGGTAGAAAGCTTTCAAAAGTTACTTTTCAGAGAATTTCAGGCCTTAAAGCTGCTTTGTTGAACAAATTTATCAATTTTCTCTGCTATAAACACTTTAGTTATGCCATTGGTCGCAGCTATCAGTGCCGACCACTGAAGAAGGCAGTGAATACAGGGTTTTTGTATACCCTAGCAGAGGGTATAGTAAAATTGTCCAGATGTTTGTAACGCATACAAGCAAGCATTTCCGATCACATAAAGTATATATATTCTTGATCGGCATGACTTGTCCGTCTGTTTCTATGCTATCTCCTTTGTCAGTTTGTAAGTTATTGCGACCAAACTTTGCACGAAGTCTTCTGTCACAAATACGCTACACATTTGTCGTAACTGGCCGTATCGGATGACTATAACAGATAGCTGCCTTAGCAACGATCGGTCGAAAAACTAGTTCTAGTGAGAAAAACTTTTTCGTTTTCAATGCAAACGTCTCCAAACTCTATATTTACTAGTTTTCTATGCTTATCCATGATTCTGCCAAGTTTGGTCGAGATCGGACATCTATATAGTATAGCTGTCATAGAAAAGAAGGCTTTTAAAAATAGTCTTAGTAAGAAAAACTTTTTTGTTTTCAATGCAAACCTCTTGTAAATTGGCAAATATTTATTTTACAAGCTTTCGCACAATTCTTCAAAGTTTTGTCAAAATCGGATGACTCTTGGTTATAGCTGCCATAGGAATGATCGGTCGAAAAACTAGTTCTAGTGAGAAAAACTTTTTTGTTTTCAATGCAAACGTCTACAAACTCCGTATTTTTTAGTTATCTAAGCTTCTCCATAATTCCACCAAGTTTGGTCGAGATCGGACATCTATATAGTATAGCTGCCGTACAAAAGTAAGGTTAGAAAAATAGTCTTGGTAGGAAAACATTTTTTGTTTTTAATGCAAACCTCTTGTAAATTGGCAAATATTTATTTTACAAGCTTTCACACAATTCTTCAAAGTTTTGTCAAAATCGGATGACTCTTGGTTATAGCTGCCATAGGAATGATCGATCGAGAAACTGGCTTAAGTGAGAAAAACTTTATTGTTTTCAAAGAAAACGCCTCCAAACTTTGTATTTCTTAGTTTGCTATGCTTTCCCATGATTCCACTAAGTTTGGTCGAAATCGCACATCTATATAGTATAGCTGCCATAGCAACTTAAGCTTAGAAAAGTAGTCTCAGTGAGAAAAACTTGTTGGTTTTCTTCCTTCCTACAATCACACCCAACACAAGATATAACTCCATCAGGCCAGGGCTAAATTGACAGCTCCCCAAGTCATTAGCATGATTACCCTTGCCTCTGCCATTCCAATCAAGGCCGACGGCCAACTATCACAGGTCCCACACCCTCGCATCGTCACGTTACAAATTGTGTTAAATAATGAAAAACTAAATTTAACATTTAGATAAACTGAAATGTGAAAATTATGCAAGGGCTGAGGCTAATTTATAAAACAAACACACACTCACACACACGCACACTCGCACGCTAATGTGGGCTAAATATGAATTACCGAAAAAATAGTGCGCACAGCTAATTAAATCATAATGTGGATTTAACATGCGAACAAACAAAAATCAATTAAAGCTTTGCCTACTTTCAGGGTGCCGCCAGGGCCACACACACACGCACACACACACACGCACACAACTTTGTGGTAAACATTTTAATATGTGAAACTGAGGGCAATTTAAATTCAAATCGAAAACAAATGACTTTACTTTCAATGCTCAGAATCGCCTCCCACCTACCCACCCTTAATTTAAAGATTACTTTTCCCCCCATTTGGTTCTCTGTTTGCTTTCAATTGTTTTTATCAGTTTACATTTAACAGAACGAGCAGAAAAAAAGCGAACGACAAACAAATAAAAGCCCTGATGATGCTTTTGCTGCTGAGGAGAGATTTAGCTGTGATTTAGCAGGGAATCGTTGAAAAAATAAAAAAATCACATAAACTGGGTGCCGTTTTATTGGCAGAGCTGGTGTTTGTTTCTGTTTTTTTAAGGCGGCGGCGGGGGGTTGGCATGTTGCGATTTTGTTTGAGCAGCAGCTGAGTGGTAGAAAAGCTACGATTTAATTGAAACTTTACTCATTAAATGGCTGAGTGAAAGCAAAGTTTTGCAGGTTTTTTGCATAGGGTGGATTAGACCTAGTCGAGGGAGTGGTGAATTGAAGTGGTGGTGGTGGTGGGCACAGCACCATTTCTCATCAGCATCAGCAGACAAAGTAAGAGACAATTGCAATGGAATATAATGAATGATGTCATACCCAGAAGACGTTGAGCGGCAGCTTGTCAAAAACACATGTGACTGAGCTGTCTCTGAGGTGCAAAGCAGCTACACGGGGAGAAAAAATGGGTTGTGTATTGTAACTTGCCTTTCCTTTCACCCCACAAACACACACCTCTCCAAACAATTTTTCCCAAAATGATTTTTCTGCTGCAATTTTTACTGCCTTCGACTGTCGCTCTTTGCTTTGACAACTGCCGCAATCAAATTATCCCCGACAACGATTTACCCTGCCCAATGAAGATAGAGCACCACGATCTCAATTCGCAGAAGTATACCCGTACTCGGGACTCAATTATCTTGGGTCACAATGGCTTGCGCAATCGTTTGGCCAAGAAACTGGGTGTCTGTGACATGATTGCCATGCTTTGGGATGACGATCTGGCGGATTTGGCCAACTGTTATCATCAGTCGTGTGAGTTGATACGTCCAGATGCCTGCAATACGTCAGCAGGCCTTGTCAAGGATATCAAATTAGAGCTCTTGACGTACAATCGATGCGAGTTGCCCAACTTTCAAATCGATCATTTCACAGAACGTGCCATAAATATATGGTACATGGAACACTTGCGGTTGAAGGCACCAAAGCTGATAGAAGTCGGCAAGGAGTCGTTTTACAAGATAGTTGGCGAAAATCGATTTACACATATGATAAGTCCCTGCACATTCCGGTTGGGTTGTTCGTTTGCCAAGTGAGTGATGCAATAATCAGGGATTGCTTAATAATATTTTAACGTTTTTACATTAACCTGTCAGATTGGCCACCAGTTTGAGCCTGATTTGCTATTATTTCCCCTTTAAGCATGAAGACAATCAAACCCTGCTATTGCGCAAACGACCGTCTGAGTATCAGTGTCCTTTCAATTTTCCAGTACAGGATACGAAATTTTCGCAACTTTGCAAGTATGCTTCCTATGAAATCATGGACTACTAGGGATTGTATTTTGTTAAACGATTGGAATGAAATAAACTAGATTGCAATAAAATAGTATAATCCAGAAAGTCGGTGAAGCCCGATACTCTTTACCAATGGAAGTGTAAGCACAGTATGTATGAAAATTGGAAGCACACAAGCCAAGAGATTGGAAGAAGCTTGGGTAACTGGTAGAATGGGTATGCTCCTTTCCAAGGTTTTGCTTTCTTATCAGAAAGCCACTTTTGACATGTCTTTTTTATTACTCAGCCTAAAAGTATGCAATTTGTTTTGGATTTTCCAATATTTTAGCGGAAAAGCTTAGTGAAAATTAGTTGTTGGAATAAAACTGAATATTATTTTTATATATTGTAAGAAGACAAAGCTCTAGCTTCCTGGGGTTAAGTAAGGCTATGTTTTTAAAATGTGTAGCATTAAAAATTTCACCATTAATTATGTAAATGTAAACTTTTTTAAGCCAAAATAGCCTACCATTTGGCCTGAATAAAGACTTAATTACTTAGATTAGAAGTAGACTGTCAAATAGCTCTTCAATCAGTTGACTCATATACTTATAATGCTAAAACCCTTTCTGAAGTTTGTAACTTTCAGAATTCCCTTGATATAGGCTTCTATACTGGCCAGACTAGGCAAAAAAACCTATTGCTAACATGGACGAGAGGTTATTTGGGCTAACATCAAACCCAATCGTATCTCCCAGTTCCGTATAACTTCTATCAGAGACAAGGTTAACACAGTCTTCTTCTTCTAAACACAACATCCTTTCTGTCTAACTAGCTCCAAACCAAAGATTGACAGCTTGGACCCCATCTAAATAAAGTTAAAGATGTGACAAATGTTGTGATCAGCACCCCAAAATATGTCAAAATTTGTGTTCAATTCACTAATTTTATCTCACCGTGTAGATGTCGCCCCTAAAAGTAGACAATCATAATGATTGTTTGGCCTGGCAAAAGTAAAAAAAAGGAGGAATAAAATAGAAACTTGTGCTCGCAGTGCTGTTCTGTTACATTTGCGTTGACTGATGAGACAATTTGTCATTTAATGCAGACGCGACACGGCACACAAGCAACAACAACAGCAGCACCAGCAGCAGCAGAGGGTTGACAGCTTACAACTAGTGGTAGCAAAAGGTAGACCCTGCAGCCGAGCCTCAGCTGGCGCAGCAAGAATATAATCATATTGCCAGCAAGTGCAAATAATCTTTGAGGCTTTAATGGCTAACCAAATAGCTGCAAGCTTATGAATAATTATGAAAATTTCTGCGCCCTTCCCATAAAAATGTATTAAAATGTATAAAAATTTAATGGCATTTAAGTGGCTTTTTCTCAACTTATTTGTTACCGAGGCGCAATTAATATTATGGCGTGGCAGTCAAAGTTGAGGTGAAACCTTCGCTCCCCCTCACATGACCGCCCCGGGCGGCACACAGGAAGCACTTAGCGTAGCAACATGCGAAATGAAAAATTGTGTTGCCTACTTTTTGGGGGCGCCGAAGGGGGGGTGGAGAAGGCAGGCAAAAAGGTCAGGCCAAGTGAAATTCAAAAAAAAAATTCATAAGTGCTGGCCATTTTTCAAGCCAAGTTGTGCCTGTTATCCTTATCAGCGACTGTGTCTACTGCTCCGTCTGCATATGGCTGAGCTTAATTGGGCTAATTTGTGTTTGAAGCAAATTCAAGCAACAAGAAGAGAACTTGAAACTTATGCAAAATAAATATGAGGAATGTACGTGACCAAGTGCGTAATATGCAAAAAGTTGAGCACGTTATGCTGTGCGAATTTCAAATGAATGTCAGCCAAAGGACACAGCCCCAGACGCAGACATGTAGGAGTTGCCGGGCGACAGCAGTTGAATTTCTAAGCAGGAAACCGAAAAGTAAAAGTTTTTTCTTTAATTTTTTGGTGCAATTTATTTTAATTTTGTGCAGAGTCATACAATTAGGCGAGAATTCCCTCTCTACCCGTGTGTGTGTGTGCTCTTGTGGGTAACACGGTGCGTATGATTGATGCCGCAAATGTAATTTGCTTGGCGCGTCTGTGGGGAGTGTAAGCTGAACTTTGCATGGGTTCAGCTTAAAGCGAGTTAAAGCTAGACACACACACATCGATCTTCATTTTGCTTGCTTGACTAAATTCAATCAAGTTTTTCCATTTGCCTGCAGATTGAAAACATATGTTTGACGGGGCATTTTCTGCAAGTTAAAACAAACGTAGCCATAAAACAAACAACCAAAATAGAAGGAAGACGAGAGAAAACGACAGAGAAAAGCTACTTAAAAATGTTGCACACGTACAGCCAATTGTAGCACACACACACACACGAACCTAGAGCGGAAAAGAGAAGTCCAAGACAAACAGACTAACTTTGCCGCCAATGCCCAATTCCCTTGACAAGCCAACATCATCATCATCATCATCATCGTGAGGCTCATCAGCAGCAGCCACAGTCTCCTTTGGCAACTGCCTAATAAAATATTTAGTTGCCTGGCCCATTGGCAAGTTGGCAGACAAGGTCCTGGCTCTCACCCAGGTGTGAGGCACCTCTAATCTATTAAACGCCCATTCATTCTTACCCGGAAGTAATGAAAAATTCAAAAACCAATATTTAAAATGCCATCAAATCAAACAAACTGCCACCATGTATGCTCCCTGGGGGCTGTAAAGGGCATCCTTTTTTGGGTTTCCACCATTTAATATCTCATCATCAAGTGTTACGCTTTACGACTACTTAAAAACACATAAAAAAACCCAAACAAAATCAACGTTGAAAGCCATAAATTTTGCGGGGTTCTGTTGAATAGAAATGAAAAGCCACTGAGCGCCAAGGAAAAGCGAAAGGAAACGCACACACACACACAGAGCAAAGATTTAATGATGCAGCATGATTTGCGCATAAAAAAAAGGAATAGAATGGAATAGAGCAGCAGCGAAGCGCAGACGGACTGCCAACTGGCTGGCCCTGCTTTGATAAACTGCAGTGCACACATTCGCATAAAATGTTAAAGGCGTTTACAGCCAACATGGAGCAGACAGTAGAACGCTGGGACCAACGAAAGATATGCCAGCGAACGGGTGAATAAACCCTGAATACAAAATGTATATGAATGGGTCACAGTGGAGACTTTTGGATAAAAACGTGAGAAGGGGAATGGTTAATAAAGTTGACTGATCTAAGTTGGGGTTTAGTTTTAACTAGAAATGGCTATAATCGATCAACATGAAGTGTCTCGTCTAAGGTCTGCTCTTGTCACTGATCTTCTCCAGTTCTCTGCAGCTTGCAGCCTTGGTTTGTAGTCTCGAGTACTCACTGTTTTGCAGACCATCCACCCCTGCCCAATTCAATGACATTTGATGTATATTTTGCTGAAATTCAATCTCTTTACGCTTCTTCCTCTTTGGCCACACGAACTCAACTGACGTCTGTCGCAACAGTTTTGCAAATTTCCAAAAAAAAAAACTACAAAAAGAAATGCCAGCCAGTTGAAAGAGCGCTCAGAGAGTCAACTAACATGAACTAACTAAATATTTAATGATTGTAAATTTTTTGTTTCAACGCTGGCGGCTAATTGTGAGACTCAAGCTATACGAACTTTATTGTGGCTTTTCTGTTGGGTTTGGTTTTTGTTTATGCCCCTTGGTCAATATGTTAAACTATGCAAACGGTAAGTCACCATACAGACAAAGTTTGCATCATAGTTGGAGTTCTAAATGGTTGTGTAAGCTTGAAGAAAAGCGAAAATCGAATATCAATGAGAGCGTAAGTTAAAGTCGGCCCTGCCCGACTGCGAAATACCCGTTACTCAGGGCAATTGGTGTTTAATTACCTCAAGCGGCTCAGTTAAGTATGCAACGTTTTTTTAACTCTGCCATTTATTATCCGATCTTTAAGAAAATTTGTGAGATTGTAGATATTGGCCACATACACTACACTGCAAAATCTGCATGGCTATATCGAGTCGACTATTGGCGCTGATCAAGCATATATTTACTTAATGGGTTCGGAGATGCTTTCTTCTGCCTGTTAGATACATTTGCACGACTATAGTTTACCCTATTTACTTCTTTGAGTAACGGGTATAAAAAAAGTCATGTGATTGTTGGGCTTGATAACAAATTATGTGTTTAGTTTGCTGGATTTTGCATCAGACATAGCTATTTATGGTGGCAGCGATGTCGTGATAAGAAATGTTTCTTTTTAAGCAAGCCTCTTTCCATTCGATCAAAGCACTAGACATCAGTAAGTACTTTCCTTTAAGATGAGATCAAATATCTCTCAATTCCTGTCTTTTCCAATAAATTAGTAGGTTTCTTTAAATTTCGCTAGGCGTCTTCAATTTTGGGATTTATTTATTTAAAACTATTTAACTGAAATCAGTTATAAAATTCACTTGCGTGGCACCAAACGAACCCAGTAACCACTTCGTGGGGTCAACTGGAAGCCACGTGAGTCAGCCATCAAATCCTCAACAGTCTTGGGTGATTTCTCAATTTTGTAATTCAACAACAGATTGAAGAGCATGGCCTTGGCCTGCATTAGGGCATAACGATTACCTGTAAGTAAGGCTCACATATTAATAAACTTCTTGAATGAAGATCTTAGGGCTAACTTACCTATACAATTGCGTGGACCTACGCCAAAAGGTAAGTAAGTATACGGCACCAGCTGATCCTTCTGCTCTTCACTGAATCTCTCCGGCTTGAACTTTTCAGGCTCAGGGAAATAACGCTCATCCAAATGTAGACCCGATATGGGTATATTTATGCGATCGCCCACCTTAAAGTCAAACACCTTTTGGCCCTGCTCATCACGTAGGGTATAATCCTTGTTGCATTCCCGATCAGTGGCAGCAGCCAGTGCCCATTTTCGTAGCGATTCCGAAACCACCATATCCATATACTTCATTTTGTTGACAGCATCATAGGTCAGGGAACCACCCTTCAGCGAATCCTTGGTATCCTTCACCTCCTCGTACAGTTTCTGTTGTACCTCAGGATTCTGCAGCAATTCATAGGCTGTGGTGCAAATCAAACTGGCATTGTTCTCAAAGGCCGCAAAGAAGAATATAAAACACTGCGCGACCAGCTCATCATCTGTCCAGTCGGCGGAGGCCTCCTTCTTGGCCTCCATCAACAGTTGAATCATATCGGGACGTTCAATATTATTCTGCTCACGATATTTCATGGCATCTACCACCAAACGCATAAAGTATTCAATTTTCTCGCCATTAAAAACTTGAAATCCTAAGAGCTTTAGTAGGGAACTAGGTGAGAAGTGAACCTCAGACTCTATGATTTCACTTACCTTGAACAATCTGGGCATGGTGGTGGCCAGCATGAACTTGTACAGCTGCTTGCCACGGAAAAAGGCCACCGAAGTGCCAATTTTATAGAATTCATTGTTTGGTTCCTTATACGAGCTGACCTTCAGTCCAAATGCAGTGGTGGCTATCAAATCATTCGACAGACGACTGCACACCTCCTTCAGTTCCAATTCAAAACCTTCTCCCGACTTGGCAACCTTTGATAACTTGTCCAAGTGCTGCATACACTCAGCAAAACTGTCATTCATCAGGGCAAACATGCTACGCATTTTGGCTGAGGTAAACACCGGAGTCAAGGTGTTTCTCATATGCTTCCAGCGCTGATCCTTCATCACACTCAGCATATCGACCACCAGACGTTCCTTGGCCTTGATGAAAGGCGGATGATTGGTGAAGTATTCAAAGTCCTTGACACAAATCTTTTTAATCAACTCCGGATCATTTAGTTGTATAACGGGCACGCGAAAGTTAAAGAAGCCCACCAATTTACTGGAAAAGCGGCAAGGATATTGTGTAGAAGCTGTTTTGATACCCAAGGAAAGTACTTACTGTTGTCGCGTACGTAGGTAAAAGTCGCCAATTAGTTTTTGGAATGATTCTTTGTTGAAAAGAATTGTGGCGGAATTTCCTATCAGAGGCCAGGGCTTCTCATAGGGCAGACCACGCTCCTCCCATTCATTAAAAGTGGCCGTAGACCATTTGTAGAATAGTATTAACAAGGCCAGGAAGGCCAATATTATTTCCAGACCAAACATTTTCCTTGTGTGATAACTGCAGTGTCAACAAGAACTGACTAAATTTTTAACAAAGCTTTCTTTTTATACCACCCCGGGGGCAGTGTTTTGTTGTACTTAGATTAGATTGCACAGAACTTGAGCTCTTGACTACGAATGTAAATAATCTTCAAACAAAGCTGATAGTATACAAATCTTTGGCTAGAAACCCTTTTTGAAGTATTTCGCTGCATAATTGATATGGTAAATTGCTATTTCTGATGCAATATTCAGCCAGAATAAGCACATAATTTGTTATCAAGCCAAGCATTGATAAAGCTTTATCTGATAATAGTAAAAACAATAGATTGATTGTTAAATCAATCATAACTCTTCTTTTCTTCAGGCTTATATAAGCATGGAGAACTGCGACTATGATGCAAACTTTGTGTGTATTGTGAATTACCGTTTGCATAGTTTAACATATTGACCAACGGGCATAAACAAAAACCAAACCAAACCTAACAGAAAAATAAACAATAAAGTTGGAATAGCTTGAGCCTCACAATTAGCCGCCAGCGTTGAAACAAAAAGTATACAATCATTAAATATTTAGTTAGTTCATGTTGGTTGACTCACTGAGCGCTCTTTCTTTTTGTATTGGTTTTTAGAAACTTACAAAAATGTTGTAAGTTTGAGTTCGTGTAGCCAAAGAAAAAGAAGGTTTAAGACATAAAATTTCAGCAAAAAATGTTTTAAGTGTCATTCAATTGAACTGGAAGTATACTCCATGTGTGTTCTTACAAATCAATGGGCTAGGTTAAGTCAGAATTCTCTACAGGTTGCCACCCTGAGGTACAAACGGTGTACCGCTACGATTGAACCTTAAAAGATGGACGACTGGGTGTCAATTGGTCACTCTACGGCACTTAAAGGCAGCATACCATGAAGGTGTTTCAAATACCGCCACTAACCATCAACGCCGTGAGAGAACGAACTCGTCGAAATCCACTGCGCAATCAGAAAATCATGTCTCATGGTTTGAATATCAGCAAGAGCAGCTTGAGGCGCATCATAAAACGTGGCTGGGGACTCAGTGCATTCAAGAGACACACCGCACTCTGAAAAGCGTTGATACAAAATCGAAAGCATTGCGTCTGCAGTGCCCCCAGAAGAATTCTGTTTACCGAGGAGAACATTTTCAATATAGAAAAAAGAAAGGCTGTGCAGGTTCTCAACATGACATTATTTGCAAAAAAGCCGTGGACCTTTCAACAAGTCTCCGCTTCAGAACGACTCTACTGAAGTCGATATCTGAGCTTTCGATACTGTCGATACTTTGGTTACAAACAGAGAAGCCTCACAGCAGATCTCACTGTCAGCTCGTTGATAACATTATGTTACTTTCTTTCACTTCACTTCTTTATAGCTTGCCCTCACAACAACTATCAACACTTTTCACTATTATCACAAAAAAATTATTATAATGTGTATTTATTTGATTGCATCAGCCATAAAAGATTGATAAACATATTGTACGAGTAGAAAGAGAGAGAGCGCCTATCCATTCAAACGTATCTTATCGCCGCTTCTGACCACTCAACTGAACTCAAACGAGTTTGTTAATTCCACAAAAATTGCAAACAAATTGCGAGTGAGAATAGAAATTGTTGTTAAATTCTCAAAGCTTTTTAGAGCGAGTTCTGCACCGATTCTCCTTTTTTGGGTTTTGTTTACTATCTCAACGACTTTTATCGCGTCCAGCAATCGGCTGGTTATAAAATGTAACCGCTCTCCATGCCGAGAACTCAGTTGGAAAACGATTCGACAAGTGTGACAATCTGCGGCAGACAGTTCTTCAATTGCGGATCAATTTCATCATAATGGGTGGACTGGAAATCATTTTGGCCTTGCTGGTGGCTTGTGTCATATTTTACAAATGGGCCACAGCCACTTTTAACGAGTTTGAGAAACGAGGCTTGCCCTACGAGAAGCCCTGGCCAATACTGGGAAATAATGCTGATGTGGTGACGGGCAGGGCGTCTTTTCAAAAACTAATCACGGAGTTTTATGCACGCAATCGGGAGCAGTAAGTAGCAAATGGTTTAACATTCAACTGATAATAATGGCCAAATGGTTTAGCAAACTCGTTGGCTTCTTCAACTTTCGCACACCCATGATACAACTGAACGATCCGGAGGCCATCAAGAAGATCTGCGTCAAGGACTTTGACTATTTTCCCAATCACCAGCCCTTCTTCAATAGCAAAGAGCGTTTGATTAATGACATGTTGAGCATAATGAAGGATCAGCGCTGGAAGCATATGAGAAACACCCTGACTCCGGTGTTTACCTCAGCCAAAATGCGTAGCATGTTTGCCCTGATGAATGACAGTTTTGCTGAGTGTATGCAGCACTTGGACAAGTTGTCCAAGGGTGCCAAGCCGGGTGAAGGTTTTGATATGGAAATGAAGGAGATGTGCAATCGTTTGTCCAATGATTTGATAGCCACCACCGCATTTGGTCTGAAGGTCAGCTCGTATAAGGAACCCAATAATGAGTTCTTTAAGATAGGCCAATCGGTGGCCTTTTTCCGTGGCAAGCAGCTGTACAAGTTTATGCTGTCGGCCACAATACCCTGGCTGTTCAAGGTGGGTACTCCTAAATACGCCTGCTACTTACCAAAACTTACCTAGCCTTGCTTTGCGATTCCAGCTGCTGGGATTCCAGATCTTTGATGGTGAGAAAACGGAGTATTTCATACGCTTGGTGGTAGATGCCATGAAATATCGTGAGCAGAATAATATAGAACGTCCCGACATGATTCAACTGTTGATGGAG
Organism: Lordiphosa fenestrarum; assembly: GCA_035044985.1. NCBI lineage: Eukaryota > Metazoa > Arthropoda > Insecta > Diptera > Drosophilidae > Lordiphosa > Lordiphosa fenestrarum. The sequence continues at coordinate 2,767,724 of JAWNNO010000731.1, forward strand.
GCCAAGAAGGAGGCCTCCGCCGACTGGACAGATGATGAGCTGGTCGCGCAGTGTTTTATATTCTTCTTTGCGGCCTTTGAGAACAATGCCAGTTTGATTTGCACCACAGCCTATGAATTGCTGCAGAATCCTGAGGTACAACAGAAACTGTACGAGGAGGTGAAGGATACCAAGGATTCGCTGAAGGGTGGTTCCTTGACCTATGATGCTGTCAACAAAATGAAGTATATGGACATGGTGGTCTCGGAATCGCTACGAAAATGGGCACTGGCTGCTGCCACTGATCGTCTGTGTGCCAAGGATTACACCCTACTGGATGAGGAGGGCAACAAGATGTTTGACTTCAAGGTGGGCGATCGCATAAATATACCCATTTCGGGTTTACAAATGGATGATCGCTATTTCCCCGAGCCAGAGAAGTTTTATCCAGAGAGATTTAGTGATGAGCAAAAGGGTGGAATGGTGCCGTATACTTACCTGCCCTTTGGAGTGGGTCCTCGCAATTGCATAGGTGAGTTCTAAGCTCTCCTTTAAGCACAAAGAAACCTTTATTTTCTATTCCAATTATTTGTACAGGCAATCGCTATGCCCTGATGCAGGCCAAGGCCATGTTGTATAACCTAATGATGAACTACAAAATTGAAAGATCTCCCAAGACGGTCAAGAATTTGATGAACGATGCACGTGGCTTCCAGTTGACCCCCCAAAGTGGTTACTGGGTGCATTTGGTGCCTCGTGCCCAATAAAACAAGCCGACCTCTTGTTTGTTGTTGTTGTTGTTGTATATACTTGTATATATATTTTATTTTGATTATGTTTTCATACACATTTGTTGTTGTAGTTTATTTTAATGATATTTTATGTTAGACAAATCAATTGAAAAAAAAGGTTTATCATATGTTTCTGTTGCTTGCATAATATTTTCACAAAATTCTATAACACACAGAGGGGACTTTCACCAGTGGGGGAAAAGTTGAAACAAATTGCATAAAAAGTGGCGAAACAAAAAAGTTTGCTTTGTTTAGGAGTGTACACTTCAAAAAAATGTTGGCAGGCAAAATTATTCATATAGTTTTCTAAAGTTTCTCAGCGAAATGCTATGAAAGTTTTACAAAATATGAAGAAAAGTGTCAGAAGTCAAGGGAATACAAACAGACATAAGATTTCAAGATTCAACATATCGAATCCCATGAAATAAAGGGTCACCTGGGATAGTTGTTTCTATTTTTCCAACAAATTATTCTAATAAATTTTAAGTAATCTGTTGAATGATTTTGTTAAGTTTCAGGTAAAAAACTTTCTGTCTGAGTTAGGCAGCTTAGCTTGTAGGCAATCTCCCTAAATAAGTTAAGCTGCGTATTTAATTACGTGTGATTGATTTAACAATAGCTATAATAGATATAAGTGTGGTTTTCATTGCCATGAAACTTGTCAGAATCGTTTAAAAGCGTAATTTAAAACAAACCGCGTCTCTCAGCAAATATGATGTCACTCGCTACAAGCAATGCTTTGATATTGAGAGGCAACATGGAAGAGATATAGTGAGAGAGATATAGAGAGCAATGCGTTAGCAAAGGCAGAGCACAGCGAAGCAAAGCCAGCCAAATGGGAACATCGTTAGAAATGTGTTTGTCACACAGCACACTAAGCCGAAGCACAAATAAAGGTCTGGGCTTGGCAACTCTTGTAAGGTTTAAGTATCAGCAATGGTCACCACTTGCCCACAGAGGCCAATAACATTTGGTTTGTAACATCTACAAGAGCCGAGAGCCTGCCGAGGCTTTTATTCACCGGTGAGCGGTCTTTGAGATCAGGTCAGAGCTAGATTGAGTCGCCTCTTCAGTCAATCTCAGTGTTCTCACTCTTTGCTTCTCAGTGTTGATTTGGCAAGCATTTGCCGAATGAATTTAGCCTCCAGGCACCATGACTGAGGCGCACTGACCTAGAGACTCAATACATGTAAGCAGTAGCTAATCACTCTTCTTGGGGGAACACTGCTTTAGCCGATTAATACCAGTAGCTGGGAAACGGGAGAGTCAAAAAATTCTGCTTGTGTTGCTAAGTTGATGAAATGCTTCGGTGTTTCTCTTTCAAAAATTAGCGATTGCATCTAGAGTTCGTGTGAGAAGCGCAAGTGATCTCGGCTTACCGTTGCTATGGACTGGCCAGGTCTGTTTTGTTACACTGTCACACCTTAAACATCATTCTCTGGATAATCTAAATCAGCGATGGTCACGCCTGGCCCGCATATATTTCACTATTCACACCGACACGAGCCGAACGCATGCAAAGGCTTGTGCCAAGAGAGCAAGTAGCCTTTCAGAAGATGGAAAGCGATTGATGAAGTAGATCTGAGCTGGTTGGCGCAGCTTTTTGATGACACACCAAGACACGTTCTTGACAAGCCCTGATCTACATTTGGTTAAAATGTCCATTATTTAAAAACGGCTTGATGAAGGTTTAAAAATGTCCCGAAAACGAGTGGAAACTGAACAGAAGAACGGTTCAAAAACGAGTCTTAAGTTTCCTTAACGACGAGGCTGGGATAACATATTCTCCCTACAAGAGTATCTTTTAAGATCCGAGTAATCGAAAAAGACTCAAATGTCTGTAAAAAACTGAAAGAAATCTACATATTTGAAAGATTCTGTGTTCCGATTTCAAGGAATAAAAGCAGCTACCAGAGACACTTGAGCCCATTTGGCAGTCTTACTTATAAACCAGGGTTCTATATTGTATTGAAATATGTTAAAAATTCATTCATCATCAATCAAAAATACAAATCTTATATCAGGGATCAAGCTGTACCTACATGCTGCTGATTTACTGCTGCCTTTGGAGATAACATAAGTCTATATACCATTGCTCTTTCCTACAATATCCAGACTTCCGGTATTGGGAATGCTGGTCTGCCTCCTTTTCCGCCACTCCCTGTAAAATATGAACAAAATTTTGCCCACCTCTTGTAGTTTTCGTGTACACCCCTTATGGCTGTGTCTGTGTTATGTCAAAGTTGGCTAGAGTCTTTTCTATTGAAGTTCTGTTTGTTTGCTATTTTAAATTATTGCACACTTTCACTTTTTATATACTTTTATTGTATTGTTAAGTTTTTTTTGTTGTTTTTTATTTTATGTAAATTTGTATTGTTCGTTGATTGGATTTCGGGTTTTCGCTGTTTTCTAACTCTAATCTAGAAATGCCTAATTAGTTTTTATGTAAATGCAAAATGTTTATGATAGAGTCTTAGCTTTGTACACATTTAATACAGATTTCCCCTTCGATATGTTATTTACAGTAGTTCCCCCCATTCACGCCTCTAGACGCTGTACAAACGCTGACCGTTTCCTTGCTTCGATTGCCTGCCCAGTCCAAAGAAGTTCCACACACGCCTCAGGCAGCCCGGCTTCTTGTCCGGCAGCATGAGACTCTGCTCCTCCAGGATGGTGTCTAGGATATAATAACTGCCCAGATTTAAGGGGGGCGGTGGCAAAATGGGAGGTGGTCATGATATGGTGCAGTTCTTGCTCTCATGCATTATGGCGGGTATGCCATTGGCCACAGGCGTTTCCTGCTTCTTCTTGCGCTCATAGGCCAGCGCGTCGTTGGGCACATAGGCCACCCGCACACCACCATAATGCTTGCGGGCGGGCAAACGATACACATAGTCATCCATATCGCTGGACGAGCTGGAGGAACAGGTGGAGCAAATGCTGGCCACATCACAGTTATCCAGATTGTTCAGCAGATTCAAGGGCCCGGGCACCGCCTGGGTCTGGGCATTGTGCAGGCGGAGATTGGTCTGATTGATTTGCATTTCCGAGGAGCTGCGCGATTGGTTGCGACGCCGGCGGCGTCTACGCGCGTTTGAGTTGTCCGTATAGCTTTTGGAGCGGGACATGGTGTCCTGCACACTATGGAAACGTACCTCTTTCAGCGGCCGATTGTCCAAATGCTCCTCCTCGGCCTCCAGTTGCTCGTAGCCACCATCCAGCGGCAGTTCGCGCACGGGCTCCTGGTCCAGTTCCAGTTCATGGGCCAGCTCCTGGGTGCTTTGGGTCAGGTCCGAGTTGCTCGGTGAGTTGAGCTGAATTTTGTCAATGCTCTGATAGCTATGCGAGTCCTCGGCCTTGGATAGAAGCATGTCGGGCAGGGAGGAAGTGAGTTGAGTGTCCCCAAAAATGGACTTGTCCCCCGCGCAGATATTGTCCAGGCTAATGCCCAGCTCGGTGAGGTCTATGGGCGGCGGATGCGCAGGCCTCGGCATACCCGGCACGCCGCCACCTAAGATAAGATCTGCCACGCCCGCCGCCTCCATGCGCTGACGCTCCTGGCGCTCCAACAAATCCCCCGCGCTGCCCAAAGCCTTACCTGGAGTACTCTTCCTGGGCCCCGGCTCGCGTCTGGGTGACCTGGCTATTTGACTGGAGGTGGAGGCGCGATGCGTGGGTCTCAGCTGCGGACCCGAACTGGTGTCCGAGGGTGTGGGTGGCTCACCCTTGCTGCAGGCTATGGAACAATAAATGGTACCACGTCGCGGCAGAAACGGTCTGCCCAGCAGGGAGCAGCGGCAAGTGCAGCAGCTGAAGCACTGGTCCGTGGCATGCCAGTGCTGGCCATCGTGACTCATCTGACCCTGATCCACGCCTATGACCTCGCCACAGTAGTCACAGTACTCGGCAAACATGGTGTCAAAGCAGCCCAGACAGTAGGGTTTGGCCTCCCGCATGATGTACCTCTGGCCGCCCAGCTGGTGCTCGCACTCCTGACACGCAAAGTGCTTCATGTGCCAGGTGTGACCCTCCGCCTCGGTGCACTCGTCGGAGAAGATAATCTAACCAAGAAATAGGTACAAAACACGGTAGAGACATGCGTCAAGCCACACTCACCTCATCACAGGCCGAGCAGCGCGGTTTCTGTGTCTCGGCATGATGTCGGCCACAGTACAAGTTGCCGTCCCGCTGAAAGTATATCAAGTCCACCAGCAGCTCCTTGCAAACGCTGCACACAAAGCAGCCGGGATGCCAACACAATTGGGCGCCCAGGCGTTGGGCAAACACCACAATGTCACCGCCGGACAGCTGCTCCTCGCACTGCCAGGAGAGAGTGGGAGAGTCCAAAGGTAAATCGGCATAAATAACAGAAATATGCTAAAAGTTCTTCAAGCGATAAAAATCTGCAGCGACTATAAATGCTAAATAACGGTAATAAAACGCTTAAGCCGCCCCAAGCGAGGACCAAGGACAACCGGTCGGACGGACATGATGCAAAAATAGCTGCCGGCCAAGTGCTCCCCAGAGTAAGGAAGGCTGGCAGAGGCGGCGGCGGCACTTTAAAACTGAGCGGGGGAAAAACGGCCGCCAGGAAAATGTAACGCAGCTTTTTAATGACTGCCAAAGCCGAAAACTCAACTCGTTAAAGTTAAACGCGCTGGCATAATCAACTCATTTCCCGCCCCCAAAAGCGAGTGTGGAAAATGGAAAAGCATATACAAAGTGTAAATGATGATGGTGACGCTTTTATATGGGATCATAAAGAGCAGAACTGTTGCCAGCTGTAGTAATCTCGTTGGCCCTGAGTGAGGTTAAAGAATCTTTAAAGTATCAAACGGTAAAACGCTGGGCTTTTTCCTCTAAACAGCGTCACGCAGTTCCCAAAAGCTCTGAGTTCAAGTCCCAGGCAAGGTAAAGTTAGAAAAAAGAAAATGTTATACCTGTTTTACACATGTTTAATGGGTAAAGGTTTCGCCTTCCCACAAACTACGAAAGTCCCCTCTCTTCTTCCTCCCTTCTCGATCCAAAAGCGAAATTCTTGATCCAAATATGAATTTTCTTGAGCCAAGAGCTTCAATACTAGATTTAAGTACGAATCATTCTCATATCAAACAGAATAGCTCTTGAATCAAGTGCTAAACATACTCAAATTCAAAATGGCATACAGCACTTTCCAAAACCGAGAACGTTCTTTCTTGTATCAAGAGCTCATCAGCCGGCTCGAGGAATACACAACCCCTCAAAGCAGCATCAGTCTTTGTCTGTCAACTGTCAGTCGAACAAAGGTCTCTCCATGCCAGCCATGCCATAACTGGTTGGGAATTCCAAAGCAACATGAGTGCAAAAATACATTGCGCTCTCTGCTCGATAGCTTCCCACACACCCCTCTCCCAGACAATACAAAACTGTAAGAGCAGACTCAATGCTAACCCCTCAAATGAGCTTGCTCTCCTCTCTCAGTTTCTTTATCTCACTCCCCTCGTCTAAAAGCACCATGCTAAGAACGAATTGAGATCGATTTCAAGAGCAAAATTCTTAAAAATTCACGAACGAATACATTTTTTTCCAAGAGCGTTTGTTCTTAAGTTATTCGTCGTAGAATGCCTTTCCTTGGTTGATTGTGAATCAAAGTCTTGTTGAAAGAAATTCTGATTAGCTTCTGCGAGGCTTACCGCACTCCATTAGAGTTTACCTAGGCACTTTAACCGCTTACTCTCCACCGGCAATTAGCCTAACTGCATTGATATATGACCTATTTTGGCCTCAAGTTCAACACATGCAACCAACCAAGCAACCAACCACCATCCCAGCCCCCAACCTAAAGTCTAACCCCAATCTGGAAAAACTCTCTGCCAATTTGCACCATTTGGCTCCGCCGCAACCCACCCCCCCTCAACTGCGTCTCAATTTGAGTTTTTGGCGCAGGCAAATTACCTAAAACGCCACCGCAAAAGCAAAAGCCTCAAGCAAACTGGAGGCTCCTTTCGCATCCTTGTGCTGGCATTTTGGCTGGCGCAGCTTCTTAACTTTCCAGGCTATTAAACCTCAGTCGCTGGCATTGTCCCCCGCAATCAACATTTACTTTTGCAAGCCATTAAACATTGACAGCGAGTGCTGACTGTACAGGGTTGATAATTTCCATCGCCACTCTGCATGCGTCGTTAATTGTGGGCGACTCCCAGAAATTTATGGCCGTGGAAAAAAGTACAGCACTGCCACTGTGCCTTTAATTAGGCTCACTTCCAGCCCTCTTCTGGCTAATGACGCATTTCAAGTTGCCGGAGGACTTCTCCCTGCACTTTACTGCGGTTAGCCGCATAAAACTTTTGCCGGAAAAGTGCTTTAAGTAGTTTCTGCGGTGACAACCAAACTGCAAGCACAAAAGTTTGAAGAGCACTGGGGGGTGGGTGGTTAGGGTGATTCACTTAAGTTGTCACTTTTCAGGGCCAATGCCATGTAAATGGCAAACAGAAATCGCTGCTCATTTATCTTATCAATCCAATTAATCGCCCCTGCAGTGGCAGCGGCAATTATGCCATTGACAAATTGTAGGAGCAGCACGAACTCCTACCGAACTGACCCCGCCGGAGTTGTCCTTGCTAACCCATTTCGTGTCTGGATTAATCTAACTTTTCGCGACAAACTTGCCGTAGACAATTTCCTGCTCATCCTCCCCCGCGACCGGAATGGAATTATTAATGGTGCTCGTTATCGTGCCCTTTTCAGTACATAAACTCTCGGCGCTTTACCTTTTTGCGCTCGTGAACTGTCTGAAAGTATATCTCATGCACTCGGGCTGATGGTTTTTCTTATAATTATTTCATCGTTGGCAAGGCGACCTTTCATGTCACATCCCTGTCAGGGTTTGGCTGTCACATCCGCTGCTCCTGGTCCATTGTTGTTCGTGTGGAAAATCTGAAGGGTTTTTTTCATTGCCAGTTGGCACTTTGACACACGGTGCTGGCCGCCACGTTGCGACTCATTTACGCTTGACTGAATGTGAGTGCTGCTTGGGCAGGGACAACAGACAGGGCGTCATTCAGGATCATTGAACGTTTTCATAAATTTGCCCTTCATAACTTTTGGGCTTTTGTGAGCATTTTAATGTCCGTTTAGCAAGTCAGTTATGGTTTGTGAATTTTAAAAGCCATCGTTTTTTCGTTCGCTTTTGGCCTGTCTGTTTGTGTCTTTTTTGCTAAGGGAAAGATAGTGTGAAATCCGCTTAAACGATGGAGGGGAGGCATAAATTAAGCATATTGAGTGCCCACATTTCAGCACTGCGGTGTATTATAACCCTACGAAGTTGAAGAGCTTTATCAAAATGTCTGCAATTTCGAATTGAGTAGAGAATTTGGGTTACAAATCTCCACAGTTCATAGTTCTCTGATAACGGAACTGCATCTAAAAGGATGGTAGAGATAGAGCAGTGGTCCGCAATGTGAGCCGAGAAGTTGCCACTGGCAGCAGAGAGCCGAAATTTTGCACATCATCTATCTACTGCACGTTGTTACAAAACTCCACAGTTCACAGTTTTATAATAACGAAACTGCATCTGAAAAGATGGTGCAGACAGAGCTGTGGTCCGCAATGTGAGCCGAGAAGTTGCCACTGGCAGCAGAGAGCCGTTATTTTGCACAGAATCATCTTTCTACTGCACGCTGTTACAAATCTCCACAGTCCACAGTTTTATAATAACGAAACTGCATCTGAAAAGATGGTGCAGTCAGAGCAGTGGTCCGCAATGTGAGCCGAGAAGTTGCCACTGGCAGCAGGGAGCCGATTTTTTGCACAGAATCATCTTTCTACTGCACATTACTACAAATCTCCACAGTTCACAGTTCTCTGATAATGAAACTGCATCTAAAAGGATAGAACAGCTAGAGCAGTGGTCCGCAATGTGAGCCGAGAAGTAGCCACAGGCAGCAGAGAGCCGATTTTTTGCACAGAATCATCTTTCTACTGCACATTACTACAAATCTCCACAGTTCACAGTTCTCTGATAATGAAACTGCATCTAAAAGGATAGAACAGCTAGAGCAGTGGTCCGCAATGTGAGCCGAGAAGTTGCCACTGACAGCAGAGAGCCGTTATTTTGCACAGAATCATCTTTCTTCTGCACGCTGCTTTTGTGTTGGAAACGATCGGATGACTGTAGCATATAGTTGCCATAGGAACGATCGGTCGGAAAACTAATTTAGGTGAGAACAATTTGTATAGTTTTCAATGGACTCCTCCCGTCTTGGTTTCTCATGCTTTCCCATAATTCTCACTGTGGTATACCTCTCTGGGAACTGACAAGAACCGACTTACCACAAAAGCCGAAAAGGGGAAGGGAATCACATAAAAATACGAAATGAAACTTGCTCAACGCCTCTTTTTTCCTTCCTAATGAACTTCTCGCCTCGGAAGGAACTAAAATCACTCACAACTTTAAAGCCCAAGTTCTCGCCCACGTACGCGGCAGTGCAAAGCCCAAGCCCCAGACACGCAGAGACTCTCTGGCCAAAAGCAGGCGGCATAAACTTTTTAATAAGTTTTACGAGTGGCGAGTGTGAGCACTATAAAACGCTAGCTGCCAACTATCTGAAAAGGAAGCTGAACTCTGGCAGTGTCCAAAAGGAACAGCTAGAAGTTTGCACGCACAGCCAAGTACTCCAACTCTTGAACTGGCAGCTAATAACAATGCAAATTTATCAAGTGAAGAAGGGGTAGGGCTGCCGCTGGAGCTTCAGCTTCTATTGTGCTTTAATGCCAGCGTCGTTTCCATTCACTTTTCCGCGCAGACAGCAAAAAGGCAGCAGCAACTTTTGCCAGTCGCTGCAATTGTTTTTGCAGTCTGCTAAAAGTGTACTTAATGAAATCTTTTTGTCATCTCTTCTTTGAATCTTTTGAAATCGAAACTTTTCACTGACATTATTTTCCCGGTTGTTAATCATAAGATGCAAATCAAAGGAACTTACCCCCTTGCAGGGTCTTTCGTCGGACAGCAGACGCACAGCGCCACGGCCCAATGCCTCGCGTTTCCTTTGGGCCGAGAAAATGCGCAGCTCCTTGCGTTCCTCGTCGCTCAGCGAGTGGCAATAGCGCACCTGCACAAGGCGGAGTGGGAGAGAGAGAGAGAGAGAAAAGTTGGTTGTAAATTTTAATTAAAAGATCTTTTTCACTGCTGCTTTTCTTTCGATTTTCCTCCTTTTTTTTGGACTCCGGCTTACTCACTTCGTTATCTTGCGGCGGCAGCTGGTGCAGCAATTGTTTTACACGATACTTTTCGCCCGGACTGTTGACATAGGGCACTTTGTCGTCGGGCAGTTGGCTGAAGTACAAGCGAACCTAGTGGGGGGGAGGAGCAGTGAATTAGTTGGCCATAACCATAAACGACATTCGGTGGGAACAAATCACTTCAAACACTTTCCCAGCGAATCGGTTAGCTAACGCTTTTCTTTGTCAGGGAAAAGTGTAGCAATTTAATTACAAAAACGCTTTCGCTTTTTCATCGATTTCGACTGGGTTTGGGCAGGTGACTTTCTCTCCAATTGCCGCCACCTAGGCCACACACGCCCTTACCTGATCCGGTCTCAGACCCGGCGGCACCCAAGTGTACTCCTCCAGGGCACAGCCGCTATCATCATCCGACTGCGAGTTGCGCTGAAAGTCCAGCTGCTGATGATGACTATGATGATAGCCGTGACTGGCACTGGCCACGGCTGCTGCCGTTTTATAGCTGGCCTGGCGGAGCGGCGAGGCCACCGAGTTCAGCGGCAGATGGCTGGGCGGTTGGCAGTGTCGGCGTTGCAGGGGTGACACAAAATGGCCACTACTGCCGCTGCTGGCCACCGAGGGAGCATCCAGATTATTGGCTTGTGATGTGGAGGCCGCCAGCATGGATGAGCAATTGGAGGATGAGGGATAGCTTAGATTGGCACCTCCGGCCTCCAGATGTAGCAGTTCGCTCTCCGTTTGGGTATAGTAACTGCTGCCGGGCTGTTGCATGTTGTTGTTGCTGTTGCTGATGTTGTTGTGGGGAAGCCTGCGGCAACTGCCGCTGCTCTTGCGGGGTGCGGGAGTGGGCTTGTATTTACTGGCCGTGGGGGTTGCTTGAGAACTGTAAAGAAAGCGAGATAAAGCAATGGCAATTATTTTCCGTTTTATCATTAGTAGACTTCGCTTCAGCCAGCAGGCTAGCTTTGAGCAGTGTCAAAAGTGGTTCAGTTAGATTTATTAGCTTAAAGTTGGTGAAAAACATGTTTTAGCTTGAAAGTCAGTAGTAAGTCAGTTTTCCTAAAGCTTTTCCAAGCTATACATATTTCCAGATATCGGTTCGGTTCAACACAAATTATGGCTCAAGAAATCTGAACTACTGACATAGGCATTAATTGTAAACCCTTGCAGAGAGTATATTGAAATTGTCCAGATGTTTGGAAGGCATAAAAGGCAGAATTTCCGACCACATAAAGTTGCTATATTCTTGATCTGCATGACGAGCTGAGTCGATATAGCCACGTTCGTCTGTTTCTAAGCAATCTCCTCCGTCAGTTTTAAAGCTAACGCCACCAAACTTTGCAAGAAGTCTTCTGGTACACATACGCTGCCCATGTGTCGGAACCAGCCGGATCGAATGACTATAACATATAGCTACCATAGGAACGAGCGTTCGAAAAACTAGTTCTAGTGTGAAAAACTTTTTTGTTTTCTATGCAAACTTTTTGAAAGTCCGTATTTACTAGTTTTATATGCTTTTCCATAATTGTGCCAAGTTTTGTTGAAATCGGACTTCTATATAGTATAGCTGCCATACAAAAGTAAGGTTAGAAAAATAGTCTTGGTAGAAAAAACTTTTTTGTTTTCAATGTAAACCGCTTGAAAATTGGCATATATTTATTTTATAAGCTTTCACACAATTTCTCAAAGTTTTGTCAAAATCAGATGACTATAGGTTATAGCTGCCATAGAAATGATCGGTCGAGAAACTAGCTATAACTATATAGCTATAAAAACTTTTTTGTTTTCTATGCAAACGTTTCCAAAGTCCGTATTTACTAGTTTTATATGCTTTTCCATAATTGTGCCAAGTTTGGTTGAAATCGGACTTCTATATAGTATAGCTGCCATACAAAAGTAAGGTTAGAAAAATAGTCTTGGTAGGAAAAACTTTTTTGTTTTAAATGTAAACCACTTGAAAATTGGCATATATTTATTTTATTAGCTTTCACACAATTTTTCAAAGTTTTGTCAAAGTCGGATGACTATAGCATTTAGCTGCCATAGGAATGATCGGTCGAGAAACATGTTTTAGTGAGAAAAACTTTTTTATTTTCAAAGAAAACGCCTCCAAACTTTGTATTTCTTAGTTTGCTAGGCTTTCCCATGATTCCACTAAGTTTGGTCGAAATCGGACATCTATATAGTATAGCTGTCATACAAAAGTAGAGTCAGAAAAGTAGTCTTAGTGAGAGAAACTTGTTTGTTTTCAGTAGAAATGTCTTTCAAATTAGTTAGATAAACGTGCTGCAAGGGTAAACAAACTTCGGCCGAGCCAAAGTTAACTTTCCTCTATTTTTCAATGTTCAAATTTGCCTTCATTATTCTTTTCTGGTAAGGCCGATGTACAACTGTCATACAAGTAAGTCTTACAAAATAGTTACTAAAATTAAATCCACATACAGTACTTCCACACTGCATTCAACTGCTTTCAAATAAGTTGATTAAATTAAGCCAGCTTTACTTCAATTATAGGATTAGTTATAGTAAATTGATCAAATTTTTACAAACGACTGACTCAGATATGTATATCCTGCCTTACCATATCTGATGCCATTTAGTGTCAAACATTTTCAATTTAATTATCTGCCATTGCGGCACTTGCACATCAAGGAAATGACAGACATCAAAACGAATAACTCCAAAAAAAGTTATCTTAACCCAAATTGATATGCGTATTAACCGCAATCCTCAGTTTTTGTCGCGATTTTCGCCTACCGAAATGACATTTAATGCAGAAATTGCAGCCCGGCGAGCAACTGGTTTTTGGTTGTCTAAAAAAGAGAAAACCACCTACCAGCCGATTTCAGTCAGAGAGTTGGCCATTTTGGGAATTTGGTTGTTAGACACAATTCATTTGTGACAGATTATGCCTTGACTTTGTGTTGATCGATTTAGAAAGTACCTTTGGCCATTTTGGCATTGCAAGATCTGATTTTTGGCACCCCAGACGAAATGAAATTTGCATTGAAAAACCCACAAACACGAAAACAACAAGAAACTTTCACTTCGTCACAGAAGTCGCACATGTGTTTGGTTATTTAATGATACGGGTATTTCGGTATTTCGGTATTGGCCTGGGTGTTAATAGCCTGCTGGTCATCATCCATCAAAGTACTCGCCATATTTATCACAGACATTCACTTTTTTGCCCACCAACTTGATTTGTATCTTTAATTTGCATTTAAAGGCCTAACCTCTTCTCACGCACTAATCGCTTTATTCATGTTATTCATGCTCCAAATGTGTTGTGTAATTTGATCAAACTTTTTGTTTTTATGAATGAAAAACTGCAAAGCCGAGTTAGACAAATGACTTTAATTACACAAGAGAAACAAAATCTAATTAAAACTGAAATGTGATCTCCAGTGTGTTGTGGCATATGCTGCTGGAATTTCTAAAGTTAAGTTTTTGCTCGGCTGCATCATCACCTACCATGCCACAAATCGAGTGAAAGTACCTACGTACAGCCACATACAGAAAGCGGCAAGAAGATTCCACACGGCCAGGCCTAAAGCGGTCAAGCGAGCTGGAAATTTTTTATGACGATGGCAGCGGCGAGGCTGCAATTTGGTTGCTTCATAAAAATTGGACAACTGCACGCAAGCGCAGCTGCAGCTGTTACTGTTTGGCTGCATTTCGGCCATAATTGCATTCAGCTGCCATTAGAAATGCTGCAGAGACTTTAATTGGAATGAAATTTGCGGCCAGAGCGGACTAATTACAAATGTAATAATCATTCATATGCAGATGAAGTGAAGATGATTTGAGTCTTGTTGATGAGTTGCGGTGATTTGGCCTTGAATGAACGAATGTATCTTGCAGATAGTGATTCGACATGTGAGTTACACTTGGGCAACGTGCAGATGAAAGCTAATATATTTATAAGCCATCAGAGTTGATAAACCAGAGTTCGGCAACACAGGCAGAGAAGTTGCCACTGGCAACTGAGAAAGTCTACTGATAAAAGCATAAAAGCTTCTCATCTGCCAACCTTTCTGCTCCCATTGCCGATCGCTGCTTAGAAACATCAAACCAGCGCCGCTCAATTTCCGTTTAATCGATTTGTTTGCCAATTTGTATCGTACCGTAGCTCATTTGCGAACAATTCAGCCAATTTTAGCACGTAACCAAAATGCCATTGCCGTGTCTTACAGCTAATAATAATATCTCAATTATCTAGACAACACAACACCAAATAGCATCGATAGCTTTTCTTTTCTCTTTAGTTCGTTCCACAATCTTTTCACGATTTCATTAAGTTTTAGACACGCAGTTTCCACAGAAACTGGGCAGCACGTAACTGGCTCAAAATCATTTAGGCTCACCGCAACCAGTTTCCCTCCCTACCGTCCAGGTTTTTCCACGAACCAAGGAACGAAATTAAAACGTAACATGCAATTCTTTATAATTGAAAACTGGAGTACAAGTGGAAGAGGAGAATTCACAATTGGTCAGTTCTTAGGCTTGATTATCCTCGACGATCTGTAGATGGTAGGTAAGCATCTACTAGGCAGTGGGCACGCCCTGCCGAACGGGGCGTGACTCTGGCCCACCCCAACCTCTCGGCCCACAATTATGAAATCTCAACTCGTGACCTTGTTGCGTGTTGGAAAAGAAACGAAAAATGTTTATTTCATTTGCAGTTTGACTGCGTTTACGTCACACGAACAAAAGGCCACAAAACAACAAATAAAAAAATATAAACAAACAAACTGACAGACATACCTACGAACGTGTGCACGTGTTGCTGTCGCTCAAATGTTATGCATTTTCCTTTACTATTTTCTATTTTATGAACATGAACACACCGATTTTGCGATTTTGTGCGCCTGTCTTCGAGTTGGGGCTGTTGTTGCCAGCATAAAAGCCTGTCAGGCCCGTTGCACAAGTTCTCGCTGTGTGTGTTTGCAACGCCTATTTAAGTACCGCGGAGTGATTTAGTGCACAAGTTACCGTTAGAGCGCGTCCGACTCGCCTGATAAGCCCAGTCTGAGCCAGATGCAGCGATACTCGGCGATACTCTGGTCCTGGTCGGGTCTAAAATGCATAATTAATCGCCAAAGTCAAAATGCACAGAAGCCCACACGGTTGCATGCGGCAAGTTGCATGGAAACTTAACTCAACTCATCGCTGAATTGAGTTGAATTGGTTTTGAGTTGGCCGTCATTAACAGCTTTTGCATAATATTATGCAGACTCACCGGGAGCAGAAGCAGGAGCAGCCCGTTCAGCCCCACTCCCCCTCCGCCTTGTCGACAACTGTAGACACGTTTCAGCGATTTTCATGTTGCATGGTAAACTCTAATTTATGCACAATGTTGTTCTTCATTTGCTTTTTTTTTTGTTTTTGTAATTCTTTCTGTTTTTGCTTAAACTTAACTCGTTTCTGCCTTCATTAGTCCAAGTTGATGGCCATTTTTTATTATTTGTTATTGTTGGTTTCTCTAACACAATGAAATTAAGTGATTGTTAATAGCTGCTGCGCGGTATTGTTAGGTATTTAAGGGGGTTTTAATTGATTTGATGTAAGATTTTGGATTTTGGTAAACGTTTTGGAAAGTGAAAACATGCTTAAATAAGTTTCAAATGAAACCAAGATCTTAAATGAATAAAACAGATCTTCACACAACTAATGGTAGTTGATTTTATACAATTTCTAAATGAATCTTCATCATTAAATTATTATCCACTTGAAACTGCTTTTTATGAAACAATTTCGAAAATAAGTACTACAAGTATTTTTTTGGTTCTCGAACCGATCCTTGAACCGAAGTTTAAATACATTTTAAAAAAGGGTTCGGTTCACAGAATTTATATGATATTCGAAGCATTCTTTAGTCAAGATTATAGATTACTTAGAAACACTGTATTTGATGAGTTGATGAAGCAGAACAAAGCAAAAGTTATGTTGTGCAATTTCTATATCTACTTCTCATATTAGGCTATTTCAATATCAAATTTCACCCAATAATATAACTATTTTTATATCAAAAGGTTACAATTTACTTCTAAATATACGGACTCGATTATATTATTTTGATATTACTTCAGATTAAGGCCAATTTGATACCCAAAAGTCCCAGTATGATACTAGTTATGATGATCTTTTCATACCCTTGCAAAGGGTATTACAATTTTGCCCAATAAACTTATAAATTCCTGATCAGGGTGACGAGCTGAGTCGATTGAGCTTTGTCCATCCGTCTGTCTGTCCATCTGTCCATCTATCTGTAGGTCTGGCTGTCCGGCTGTATGTCCGTCTGTCTGTCTGTTTCTACGCAAACTAGTCTCTCAGTTTTGAAGCTATCGAGCTGAAAATTTGCACAGAGTCTTCTTTTTGTTGCACGCTACTAGTATGTCGGAACCGATCGGATCGTATGACTATATCTCATAGCTTCCATAGGAACAATCGGTCGGAAAACTAGTTTTAGTAAGGAAAACCTTTTTCTTTTTAATGAAAACGTTTCCAAACTTTGTATTTAAAGGTTTTCTATGGTTTTTTATAATATTGCAAAGTTTAATGAAAATTGGACAACTAAATGGTATGGCTGTCATACAAAAGATGGGTCCGAAAAACAGTCTTAGTTAAAAAAACTTTCTTGATTTTAATGGTATCATCCCGAAATTTTGTATTTGTTTGTTCCACATGCTCTTACCTAGTTCTTTAAATTTTTGTACAAATCGGCTGACTATATCATATAGCTCCCTTACGAACCTTCGGTCGGAAAATGGGTCGTTGTGGGAAAAAATTTTGCAATGATATAAAAACTTTGGCACAGTCGAAAGAAGCTTGGCCTGCAAAAACGAACATTCATTTGCCCATAACTCGACTTCAGTTCATCAGATCTTCGCCAATCCTGCATTGCTTTGATAAGTTATACTAAATATGTCAATAAGGTATGAACCATTCATTCATCAAATTTTGGTAAATATTATGATTTTTTCCAAATTGCGTGCAAAAATAGATTTTCATCTGTCTGCTAGTACAAGAAGTTTAAGTCCCACACATGTCTAACCTCTATTTCTTGCCATATCTACGATCTGATCCAAGATGTAAATAGAGGAGGTGCTTCTGTCTGGCTTTTACATACTTCTGCACAAATCTAATATCCTCTTTTTACCTATGTAACTTTGGTAAAGAGTAGACCAAGATTCTTCTCAAAAGAAACACAGATAAGACGTTTCATTAATTACTCATTACTAAGTTGATGAAACTTTGTTAAGTGGCTGATAATGGGGCAAGTAAGGATGGCGTTGAGATCAACAGACAAACTGGTCAGCAGGAATGTCCGAAAGGCGCACTTAAACTATCGAGCTTGTCATATAATCATAATATGAAACCGAAATCTTGATGTATATAAATCACAATACCGCCGTGTTCTGATTGAAACCTTTTTGCTACAAATTTAAAAAGCGTTTGACATTTTTCAGCCTAAACTTGGCTAAATGAAAACACTTGCTGTTGGTTCCGTTGCACCGCTCTCATTCTCAGCCTATCTTTTCAAACCAACATTGTATATAATTGCCGTAGATTAGTTGCCAATGATTGTAAGAAAGAAGAAAAATCTCCCACAGTTCTTAAGACATAAATTAAATATCGTCTCTAATTTGATGCGCTCTAACTTATGATGATGCTGCTGCTGCCGTGGCGGACGATGATGATGATGATGATGATGACGATGATTCAAGTAGATGATAAAACGTAATTGCTTTGGCTTCTCATCAAATTAAGGCGCACATCAAAAAGATTACATTTGATGAAAAAGGCACAATAAGTTGATTAAATTAAAGTGCGTTGAAAAGTACAAACGAAAATAACAACAACAATAATTGACACACTAAAAGAATATTTTCGTAGAAAACGGAATGAAGAATGAATGACAAAAACGTCGTTTTCGGAGCGGCGGAGCATGAACTGATGGATGTGTCTGGTAGCCACCAACAGGTGGGCAGAACAACTTGTTGTCGAAACGTGGGAATCTAGTTTCAAATTCAAGCACAACCCCTAAAAACCAAAAAAAGCAATTACCCAGACGGACCTTGCGGTTTCCCCCCACCCCAAAGGAAGCAGCTGACCGTGACAGAGTGCAGCACCATGTAACTGCAGCCAACTATGACCAAACGACTCAAAAATTGCAACGGAAGTGAAGCCTATAATTAATTATGCCATCTCAGAGACATTTCCAATTTCCATTTGAGATTCCATTGAGGCGTAAAAGGATTATCTGTTTTGCATGTGGACAGGCTTTTTGATCTGCCGCTTGCACTTCCTTCTAACTGTAAGTGGAATGGCATTGGCCAATGCCAATGTCAAAATCGTGTAGGTCCCCAAACGAACATGACAACTGACAAAAGCAACAAGCATCTATCTGACAGAGACAAACAAACATCAGCAGAAAGCAACAACAACATTTCAATTAACAAAGAAGAAAACACTGGCCAAGGCTGGCAGACGAAGTGGCCTAATCGCCGCCTGTCAAAATAAAGATGTGTGTGTGTGTGTGTGTGTGTGTGTGTGTGTGTGCCATCATCCAGGAAACTTCTCAGCTCACTGGGGCAGACTACACTGAGAAAAGTTAAGAGATTTGTGAGGGGAAATGCATTTTCATAACACCCTTGATTGGTAGAAGCGTTGCCAAAGCTCAGGTCAAACTGGCACATCATCAGCAATTGGTTTTAAGCATTCAGCAGTATTTAAGCTGAACTTTGTCTAAAAATATCCGTATCGAACTCCCCGAACATTTGCACCTCATCCAACAGCCAGCAGATGTTTCTCAGTGCATCAGAACTGACACAAAACTTACCCTGCGGCCGGCTGCATTCATGTGTATCTGCTAAAATGCGCAATTAAGTCATCAAATGTTTGGCCCGAGTGTCCAAGTGTCTTGGCAACGCAGACCCAGTGGACAGAGAGCAGTTCGCAGCAGCAGCAGCAGCATTCGCATTAGACTAATGCACATTTGGGTGTGCAACCAGGAAGCAAAGTCTGGTTTGGCTGTTGTTCACTTGAGAGCGAAAATCTCTAGAACTTCAACTTTTACTATTTACTTGCGGAGCTGCTAATGAAGCCTGAATGCCTGAACAGGATCTGGTTGGAGATGCCGTTAGAAGATGGTGGCGCGGCTGCACTAGGCTGGGCTCCAATTTATCAACAAGTGCAATTGTTAGGCAACCTGGCGGCTCATTAACGCTTCCAAGTCGCGTAGGCGTTGCGGGGCCTTATGAGTATGGCCGGAGATTGAGATTGATGCAGCTCACGTCCCAGTGAGTGTTACACATGTTTCTTTGGCTTAATTGTGAAACGGCGGTTGCATTTTTGGCATGCGGAAATCTTGAAATATTTCAGGAAAATCACGATTTTCAACTTGGGCACTTTCACAAAACGGTTTGTGCCAAATTTCGTTTGATTGATGGCAATTTCTAAAATCCAAAGCTTGGGCAATGACAAATCAATTTTGCGTGAGGCACTCAACAATTCGGCCACTGCCCACCTACAATTAAGTTTCCCATTACCATTACCAATTTTAAGTGCCACAAAATGATGGCCATTAAATTAATTAATTTTTTTTTTGCTGGTTTACCATTTTCAATTAAACATAAATTACACTTCAAAAAATGATTAAACTGGTTATCGCAGCTTCAAAATAATAAACGCCCGATCTTCGCCTAACACACACACACACACACACGCGTTCTAAACAAGCCACGACCTTTTGTGGTTATCTGCCTGCTGACTTATGGCCACTAAATTGCTTGTATATGTCTGGCAAATTGCCGATGGTGGTAAGAAAAGGCAACCAACAACAACAACAACAGCAACAAAATAACAACAAGTGAACAGGAAACATAATAAGCCACACAGCTACGCCCTTCAATTTTGTTTTTGATTTTTTTTTTGAACTCGACGCTAATTTTATTTGCGGTTTTTGATTTTGTTATAAATTGAATTTCCCTCCGCCATGTCGAGACAAAATCAATCAACTTGTAAAACATTTTTTGTGTGGCGGCTCTAATGTATTTTGTGGATACTTGGATTGGGTGTGAAATCACTAAAATGAGAGAAACGCTTGCAGGTGACAGAGAATGGACACTTTTGATGATAGATTTGTAAGGTTTTTTGTTAGAAAAACCAGCGACAGAAGAATAATTTGACTCCCCAGGGAGCCGAAAAGGTGTCTGGTTTATTGGGATGACTTGGCTTCACAAATGCTTATTATGGCTGGGTGAAATAGTAACTGTAAAATTGCTCAGGCAGTAAATTCAATATTTTTCAAGTTTATCGAAGGGGTTGTGTGCTGCTTCTACAAGATTTTCGTGCACTGATTGCTAATATAAGCCATAAGTTGCTTTAAATGCCTATCTGGTCCTTTTTATACTCTGTACCGTAGGTACATAGAGCATTATAAGTTTGTGCAAAAGTATGTAACAGCCAGAAGGAAGCATCTACGACCCTATAAAGTATATTTATTGTTGATCAGCATCAACAGCCGAGTCATGAACGCAAAGATCTCAGAGATGGTAAGAGTTGGAGGTTTGACATGTATGCTTCTTATGTCTGCAGGCAGATCAAGTTTATTTTCCATTTTGGCCACGCCCCTGCAATTGGGAAAAACGTCATATCTCCCACAGTTTTAAAGATAGATGGTTCGTTCCTTCTAGACATATTTAGTAATCAAGATAACTTATCGATCCGCCAAAGGAATAGTGAAGATCGGATGAACGATTGTCGAGCTATGATCAACAGACTGTTCCCTGCTGCAGCGCAGTAGCAGCGCTGATACTGCAGCAGCAAAATTTATGCTGAGCGTTTCGTTGGTGCAGAGTATGTTAAAGCCGGGCTTCACCGACTTTTTTTCTTGTTTCTGACTCTTTTTGATAATATCCATTCTTATTGTTTCCTAGCTTTACAATAAACATGCAGAAACAATACAGCAATTTTTTTAAGCAAAGATATATATTATGATATATATAAACAGTTAAACTGCACTTTGTTATCTACATAAAAGTGTTTTATAGTCATGTCTAGGGGTAAAGGGTATACTTTTAAGTAAACGTCACCTTCACCAGCTATTGCTGAAATACATTTAAGGTCTTGCGGTGCAAAAACTTTAAAGAAACTTGATCTGCCTGAAGTATACGAAATTTTGGTACCATACACTTCGAAACTCTATCTCTTAACAACTCTATAATCTAGACAGACAGAAAATTCTCTAAAACTCACTGACTATTACATTTCATCTAAGAGATTGTAAGCTGGTTGTGAACTAAGCTGTTCAGATAATAACACGAACCGCAAGCGGAACCGTCTCCGGAGACTATACAAAAATGTTGAACCGAACCGAAAACCACAAAGCAAAAAGGTTAGCTGCGAAGGCTAAAAGCTAAGTCAAGAACAGGTAAAAAGCGTTTCTAGAAATAAAGTCAGCATTCTAATGCCTGCTCTAGAAATGAACGATGCCCAGGGCTGAAAACAGACTCGATAAATGTTTCCAATTGAATAATATTATACTGAAAGTAAGTCAATCAACCTCTTTGTTTTTGTAGAATTTTAGTGTTGTTTGATGTTGCTGCCGTAAAGCTGCGCCTTTCATCACCAACTCAAATAGAACAACTTTTCTCTCGGTGAAAACATGACGGCCAACTTCAATGTAATGTTATGATCTCAGAACTCTTTGACTAGCTAAATCTTGGAGGCTATTTAATTGCTGCAGGCAATTTCGTGGTTAGTTTTCTGTGTGTG
Organism: Lordiphosa fenestrarum; assembly: GCA_035044985.1. NCBI lineage: Eukaryota > Metazoa > Arthropoda > Insecta > Diptera > Drosophilidae > Lordiphosa > Lordiphosa fenestrarum. The sequence goes on from JAWNNO010000731.1 coordinate 2,789,494, forward strand.
TTTTTTGTGGTCTGATAAAATGTTGATTGAGTCACGTTTGGGTTAAACTGTGGTTGGGCCATAAAAGCCAAGTTTATGACCAGGATGAAATATGTATAATTGAAATTTTTCAGCAGGGAAATTACTCAAAACGAAAAAAATTGTTAATTGCAAAAACTATTTACCACATCGCAAGTCCACTTTCGGAGTGGGGCGTTACTTGATCCGTCTGCGCGTCAGTTAAAGTCAGAGCCGAAGCCGAAGCCGGCGCTCTCTCTCTCTCTCTCTCTCTATCTCTCTGTGTTTTGCCGTTTCAATTAAAATGCCATATATCATGGGTGAGGAGACAGGGCGCACATCGAATGCAATTAAAATCAAATGCGTGGCTCTCTGTGTGTTTTTAAATCAAAGCAAATCGTAAAGCGATAAGCCCCAATGCCGACAGACCACCCGGGCCAATGCTGTTGTTGCCAACTTCAATTAACTGCCAGGCCGTAAGCAAGAGCCGCCTGCTGGATGCTTGTGCTCTTGTGTCTGTCCGTGTCGGGGGCCTTATTTATTTAGTACTTATATTTTATTGTGGAGCTACCAGCACACACAGCCGGCAGAAGAATTCCTATGCAAAGTGTTCTCGCTTAATTACACTTTAAGTAGCCGCAGTCAATATTGATTCTAGTTGGAAATTTAATAGTCCCGCCGCTCTCTAATGAGTCGCTGTCCGGGCCGTGTGTGGAAAAGGGCGAACCTGAGCTCGAATTTCCTGCTACTTTGTGTGCCCAGCCCAATCAGCAAATCAGCATATTTATGGATACGGCGAGCAAAATCTAATTAACAGCCGAAAGATTTATGAAATTGTTGAAAATAAAGTGGCAAAAAGGAAGGGCCAGAAACAAAGTAACTTATCGATATTCAGGGTATTCAGTCATGTGGCAGAAAGGAGAAGTCAATTTTAAATATGGGTGTGATTAACAACGACATATGGAATTTATGTGCGTGTGTGTGTGTGTTGGCTTGTATGTGGGACAGGGCCCCATCAACAACAACACAAACTGACAGAGGAGCGGAAAGTTTCTGCACAACTTTATTTAAGCCTGCTGGCCAGTCGCTGACCGCCGCCTGCCTGCAATTCATTTGCCTGTTAACAAAACTTGACAAAGATGCAGCTGGAGCAGGAGCAGGAGCTGCAGCTGGAGGTGGAGGTGGAGCAGCAGCAGGAGCAGGAGCCACGTGCTGGTTGACCAACTTGATAAATAAGTCGTGGTGTCAGTTTTGCAAATAGCTGAGCATTAATAACACCTTCTGAAAAGAGTTGAAAGCTGCCTGAAGCTGTCGCTCGTTTTGGAATACGAGGGTGGGCAGGCAAGTTGCTGAATGTCCTGGGCATGATATAAATACTTTATTAACAGAATAATTATGTTTTCCGATTTGTGTTAAGAAGTGAAGAATACCAGAAGTAACTTTGAAGTTTTCTAGCTGTAAAGATAAACTGTTTGTATACCCTCGCAGATAGGGTATATAGAAATTGCATAGATGTATGTAACACATAGAAGGAAGCATTTCTGACCACATAAAGTATATATATTCTTGATCGGCATGACTTGTCCGTCCGTCCGACTGCTTCTATACGATCTCCTCCGTCAGTTTGAAAGCTATTGCAACCAAACTTTGCACAAAGTCTTCTGGTACAAATACGCTGCACATATGTCGGAACCAGCCTAATCGGATGACTATAACATATAGCTGTCATAGGGAAGATCGGTCGAAAAACTAGTTCTAGTGAGAAAAACTTTTTTGTTTTCAATGCAAACGTCTCCAAACTCCGTATTTACTATTTTTCTATGCTTCTCAATGATTTTGTCAAGTTTGGTCGAAATCGGACATCTATTTAGTATAGCTGCCATAGAAAAGTGAGGTTAGAAAGATAGTCTTGGTAGGAAAAACTTTTTTGTTTTCAATGTAAACCTCTTGAAAATTGGCATATATTTATTTTATAAGCTTTTACACAATTCTTCAAAGTTTTGTCAAAATCGGATGACTATAGGTTATAGCTGCCATAGGAATGATCGGTCGAGAAACTAGTTCTAGTGAGAAAAACTTTTTTGTTTTCAATGGAAACGTCTCCAAACTTTGTAATCGTAGGTTTTCTATGTATTTTTATAATTCTACCAAGTTTTATTAAAATCGGACTACTATATGGTATAGCTGCCATACAAAAGATAGGTCTGAAAAACAGTCTTAGAAAAACTTTTTTGTTTTTAATGGTAGCATCCTGCATTTTTGTATCTGTTTGTTTCTCGTGCCTTTACATAATTCTACAAGTTTTTGTCCAAATCGGATGACTATATCATATAGCTCCCATACGAGCGATCGGTCGGAAAATGGGAAAAAGTATTTTTTGAAAATATTTAAGCGAGCACGACTGGCCACAGACGAAGTTAGCTTAACTTTCTCGTTTTATTGTATTCCGGATCTGCGGGTCGTACGGATGAGACATTTTTGTATAATCCTTAGTAGATTACGAAGTTTTAAGATTCGGGAATTCAAACACTTTCTTATAATTTCCTATACAAAACTACCTTTCAAAATAAAAGGTTCATAGATAAATGGTTCGTACCTTCTACGCAAATTTAGTATTCAACATTTTCCTCCATCCGAGTCGTGGTCCGGTTCAGGAATTCATTCGTTTAGCTGGCTGAGTTTATGATCTGGTTCGACAGATACCAAAAATGTTTAAAGATCTCTCGGAACATCTTTTCTACCAGAAAAACTCCATTTCTACATGCAAAAATGTCTCTTTGTTCCTACACCATTCTGTTCTATTACATCAGCAAAAGTTGAATAGCCTTTTCATAGAACACACTCTCTCAGTCCACCCTCTGGCAAAAATTAAGTTGTATTTGTTTAAAGCATTGTTATTAAATTCTGGCGTGCATAAATTATTCAATTAACAACAGACGAAATCCAAATATTTGTCATATTTCTACTAAAAGTTTAGAGCCACAACTTGAGTTTAAGCGCTCTCAGAACTCGTCTCCACATAAAGCTATTCCAGAGCCATTAAAAAGTAAACCATAAATTGTTTGATAAACTGATTTCCCACATTTTTAATGGACCATCAAATGGAAAATGCCTTTTCTTGCTGTCTCTGTTTCTCATTAAGATTAGTTTCCACTTACGGCTGAACCCCTGCCAGTGGCGGCTTCCTTTTGCTTTGCCCCTCCAATTTGGCCAATTGCTCCTCAATATCGCTTAGTTGTATATCGTCTGCAATGGCCTTGTTGAAATAACAAAATGTATCCTTTCTATCCCGTTCCAACAGCTGTTCCGTATCCTTGTTGTTCAGCCAAACAGCATTCCGATTGCGACACATATTCAGATTACGCAGATCCGTAAAGGGCAGCGGTTGGGTGTGTTGCTCCCGTAGCCGAGCCAACTGAGCGGGACTAAGGCTGCCGGTTAACATGGCCACCTCCACATCATCATCGGTTTCACCATTACACGAGATGCCCGAGGAATGGAATTGCTCTTCGTTTATGTTTGGAGGTGTCTTGGTGACTCTCGATTCATTCGATTGCTGGGAGTGAGTGAGAGCCAAGGCCAGAGTAGGCGCGGGCTGTTCATTGGGCAGCTCCAGGGCTATGTCATAGGGGGCTAGGGTCAGTTTTGGTTTGGGTTTGGTTTTGGTTTTGACAGCTGACTTGACTAGACAGTTGGTTGGCTGCTTGGAGCAGTGCTTCTTGGGTGTCAGTTTGGTGACCCTGGAGAGACGAGCCTGATACTGACCCAGCTGGGGAGTTTGGGCAGGCACAGTGGTGGGCAGTTCAATTTCAGCTTTAACTTTTTCCCGCTCAGCTGATGCGGATCGTCTACGACTTCTACGTATGCTGGGCATATTCCGGGGAAACAGCTTGCCGGGATCATTTTGTGAACTTTTGGATAGGCTGTCGACGGTTATGTTGCTGTGCGTGCCACTGCTACTGCTGCTGCCACTCGTTATGGTCTGGGCCAACACTGAGGCACATTCACTGGCCACCACAATCTCACGATAGTTTTTCGATTGAGCCTGCTGTTGACTCTGTGGCAGGCAGATCTTCCACCAACGTTTCTTCGACAACTTGGGCAACATGTCCACGCGCTTCAATCAATCAATTGACACATTAACCAGCCACTAGGCAACACCTTAAACTGCACGAAGTGGGCAACTGGTATGCCAAGAGCAGCAATTACTGTCGCCAGCAATTAACGGGCAATCATCCGTTTGTTCTAATTACGTGAGCAGAAATCAGTCGAAATTGGTAACACAAAAGACGTGGGACGAACACGCGCTCGCGAAATGCAGTCTTAACGCTTGGAAGCTTTGGCCACAACTGAAGTGGTTGGGTTGGAGTCTTCAGCTGTAGAAAGTTGCTGGTCAGATTGGTGCAGGTCAAACTCAACACACCTGATCGCCGGCTTTGCACGAACTCACCACAGTCAACAGAGAGAGAGCGAGAGCAGAGAGAGAGCTCGGCTCTCTGCTCTCTCTCTTTGATGGCAAGTGCAGGCACGCCTAACAGGTGTTTGCTGCGGAGCAGAGTGAGTTTTGAGTGGAATTCTAAACGCAGCTCCTGTTTGCTTGATGGGCTGCAGGCCATTTGACACATTTCTGGCTGCTTAGCGATTGACCCATTTCAACGGAACGGACAGCTCTCAAATGAGAGCTCGGAGCGGGGCGTGTGATTGTTTGCACATTAGCGGCCTTCAAGTGGGTAATTACGGATATTGCTTTGGCTTTGGCTCTGTGTCTGTGGGCACACAGGTAGAACCTTGAGCTCTGATCCGATCAATTGATGTTTGCCTTTCCAAACAAGACAAAACAATAGAATAATTTCATGAATGTGGCACATGCATATACGAGGGCTGCTACATAAATCTTTATAGAGATTTTAAGATTTGTCACAAACCTACAATTCTTTTCCAAAGTGGATGAAAGCGCCCGGAAAAGTCTGCATGGAAATTGCAGACAAATTACGAAATATATTTCCAATTTCGGAAAATCCGCGCACTAAGTAAATGTTATAATATGTAATGTAACTTTCCGATGTCGAAAAATCATCCTAAGGGTGAAAAATTCAGGAAAACTCTGCAGGATAAACCATTTTATATGCGACTGTCATGCTATGTAAGGCTATTATGCAACTTATTTCGAAATATGATTTGTGGATGCTGGAAAATCCGACTCTTGAGAAAATCCCTCTGAAAATTTCACGGTAGAAACTATTTGTCATGCGATCAACTTGAAATTGGAAAATTTCTTAAACTGGAAAATGTATATTTCAAATCGTTGTGTTGAAGCGTAGCTTGAAAGCTAAACTAGCGGATAATATTGAATGTTTTCTCTTGATTTCCACAGATTAGACAACTTCGAATAGGACTACCATACTTCTAAGACAAGGACTTTAAGTTTAAATTAATCAGAGCCGTTTCCCTTATAATTTCCGTTCACTTTTCTACTCAATCGACCACCAATATATAGCCAACTGTTTCAAACTTTAAGCAGTTAAAAACAAAAGAAAATGTACACAGTTTTCCAACTTACTTTTTCAGAACTTTCCCAAACGTTTTGCCATTTCGTTGCGCAACAAATTTGTTTGTTTCTCCAACTGTAATGAGAGCAAATAAATTAATGTTAAATATTTATTCTATGCACACACACACACACACACAAAGTTGGCCGGGGAAATTGCCCAAAAATGTGCAACTAATTTGGAGAAAACGGAAACAAATAAACCAAATGCGAACGAAAGTATTTTAATTACCAGCAGCATGGCAAATGTCAGACATCCAAAAGTGCGTCAAAACTTTATTTGACAGTTGAACAACTGAACAATTCATGAAACAATTTTGATTAAAACTGCGACAACCCGACAGCTGAAACGTGTCCCGACACTTTGCAAGTTTTGGGACCAACAGGTAAAACAAAAAAAAATACAAATGGAAGAAAACCAAATGAAACTCTAGTAAAACAACAACCATAATGTTGCCACTCCCCCGCGGAGTCATTGCCAAAGGTCGTAAAAGTTGAGATTTGAACGCGTGTTGGAGGCGAGCGCACTTTGTCGCAGCTGCCACCAACTACGGGAGCGCTATGCGTTTGCCAAGATGGCGTCATAAAGCACTAAAAAGTATTAAAACAATTTACACTTTGTAAAAAAGAAACACCAACAGCAACAGCACACACTGTTGTGTGGCATGTACACGTTGCACGTGTCTGCCACTCCTCCTGCCCCTTCGTCTAGTTGTTATTAACTTTTTGCCATCACACAACATGGCGCCCTGTCATAATCATAACTGTATCTCAGCGGCAGCAGCAGGACGAGTTGGGGGTAAAAAAAAAAATAGAAAATCAAGGCTGCCGTTGACAATCGCGTTATCATAATTCTTTCGTAGCTAAACTCAAATAGCATTTCTCTCGCTTATTTGCATAAACAACGTGAAAGTCGTAAAGTGAAAAATTGCAAAAAAAAAAATATATATATATACGCAAGAATTGCCCGGTAAGAGAAAGGGAGACGTTCGGAGTACTTGAATGGGGCGGATAAGTGACGAAGCAAAAAGAAATGCTGCAATTGTTTGGGCCTTAGAAGTGAAGGTACAGTGGTGCAAGTTGGATGAAACTTTTAATTATTCTTGGAATTCAATTGTTAAGTTAAGAGAAGGTTGAATTTTTGGTATTTTTCATTCATCAGAGAAGGAGTTCAAGAGCCAGGAGATAGCATTCAATAATGAAGAGCTTAGAAATGAATTTACTGAATTTTTCTGTAACTGACGAATCAGTAAATTGAAAATAAGGACTTTTTGAGCCTCTAAGGGAAAACCTTTTAAAACTAGTGGCTTGTACTTCTTAGCACAGTTTGTTTAGCGCCACAGCATCCATGTGAAATGATCATACTGAATAGTTCAAATCATTTTTCTGTGACTGACGAATCATTAAATTGAAAAAGGGTACTTGTTGACCCTCTGAGGGAAAGCCTTTTAAAACTAGTGGCTTATAGTTCTTAGCACAGTTTGTTTGGCATCACAGCATCGATGTGAAATGATCATACTGAATATTTGAGATCAATTTTCTGTGACTGACGAATCATTAAATTGAAAAAGAGTACTTTTTGAGCCTCTAAGGGAAAGCCTTTTAAAACTAGTGGCTTATTGTTCTTAGCACAGTTCTTGTGGCGTTACAACCTCTATGGGTGGTATTTCTCAGAGCTCGTGAGGCGCCTCAGCAACAGTTCGCAAGGAGGAACTCTGGCTCTAAGTATATCCTCATACAGTACGTATGACTCCCTAGTTTTTTGGGTAGAAGTTTAACTAAATAATTCCCTCAATTGTCAATACAAAAACATATTTTTTTGCATCTCAATTCTCTCCCACTCTGCCCCAGTGTGCAGCTACCATGCAATTCTCTCATTACCAGCAACAGCAGCAACTGCTCCTTCTCCTGTGCGTACACTCACACTCGCACACATCCCGGTGACTTCCTCTTAAGACAATAAGCACAGAGCGTAAATTCTGGAGTTGTGGTGGCAGCGAAAGCAGGAAAAACAGCAGGAGTCAGACCCGCGTAGGCGGCAAATGTTGCCCTAATGATGACGCTGCTGCTGCTGCTGCTGGGAAAATGTGGCGAAAAAGTCTGAAGTGCTGCCAATGGCACGAATGGGATGCTTGGTAATATTTATGAAAAATATTTTTGTATGAAATGCTGCTGGCAAGGAATGACAAAACAGCCAGGCGCAATGATTACGTTGATTTGCAAAATGGCGTTGATGACAACAGTCGGCAGTTGCTTAGTCGGTGGGGGGAGGGTGTGTGGGGTACTGATTTTTAATTAAAAAAGCAAAAAAAAAAGGAGAAGCAGCAGCAGCAGCCAAGAAGTGAGAGGGAGCAAAGAAAAAAAAACTCAAAGTGCGCGTCACAAGGTTTCCTTTTGTTAATCGACTTGATTGTAAATATTTTCTTGCCCCATCCCCCGATTCGGCTCTATTGTGTTTGTTTGTCATGGTGGCGGCGGCAGCGGCAACGACGACGACGACGACTATTGCTGCGCTTCTAACGGCACATTCACCCAGTTGCCTGCCCCCCTGCTCGTGCTGTCTGCACCTGTCGCCTGCCTCCCGCCCCTTCTTCTGCACCTTCTTTGACAAGTGTATGGCAACATTTGCCTTTGTTATTTATGGCATTGTTGCTGTTGCCACGTGATGTCCCTGTTACGATCCCTGGTTGGATGCGCTGTGCGTTTTTATTCACACTCCCCAATTGGTGAAGTTTGTTTTGCGTTTTTAATTTCAACTTTGATGCGGCTACAAACAAAACTCGTCATGTCACAAACTTCTGTCGGAGGATTAACAGCAGGAAGACAGCTAGAAGGGTGTGCGTTCTGTGTTCAATTGGGCACATCCTGTATCGAAAGATTTTATTTAATTTGCTGGTGTACAGAGGATTATTATAACCATTATTTCAATTAAGTCTCAGTTTACACAGAGCGAAAGGTTTTGATTGGAAAATCTTTAAGAGAAAAAGTTAAGACAAAATATAAGACAAATAACTTCAGTTGCAGATGGGTGCCTTATTTGCTCTGAGTCTTTAACTTGATGACTTAGAAAAGGAAATAGATAAGTCTCTAAGCTTTAAAAATCTACAAGTTTCTGAGAAAAATGAATAACTAGGCACATTTAGTGGCCGATATTTCAGTAAAATGTTGGATAAATTACACAAAGAATCAGATAAAGCACAAGAGAACAGCAGAGCAATCAGATCAGATCACTGATCAATGAGCTGTTTTTACTAATTTAAGTCAGATATTAAGAGATTGTATTCAGTATGTCTATGGGGAGATTTGTCTTTCAAAACGCCATCGTAAAGGTCAACAGTTAAGGCTCCATTTTCCTCTAGATATGGACGAATATATTCCGCCATCTTCTAATCGCGTGACTAGCAAACAAATTAAGATATCTAATGATTTAAGCTGTAACTAGGGACTAAGTAAGTGTGCCTATGGCTATGGTACATTGCCATCCAAAGGATCTAATGGTGCTTTTGGGAACAGGTAGATATTAGGCTTACGTTAATGTCACGAGATTCATACAAAAGTGTGGCTATGGCAGGTTTTTGAGGGTTAAAGAAGGAAGTTGAACTTGATCTGGTTATGGTATACACCTACCTATAAGCTCTGTTTTTTAAAGTCTCTGAGTTTGACTCTTTCATACGCACAGAAGGACAGACGGATATGACTATATTGATTCCGCTGTGTGGTGTTCCTGGCTACGTAGTCACCAATACAAATGAGGCAACTGATTCTAAAGCAACAGCAAGCAAACGAAACGAAAGACAAATCCGGTTATGGCTTGGTCATGCGTGTGTGTGCTCTTAGTTGTCTGATCGAAATCATTCCTCGCACAACAACAAATGTTACTCATACGCAAAAAGGCATGGAAAGGTAAGAGAAGGGAGACAAATTAGGAGTAGTTGTTGCTAGTTCGTAATGCGCAAGCTGTTAAACGCTTGGGAATGTCTCTGCGGCCAGCGCGTTCTTTCAGAAAAACAAAGAAACATGTTTTGAGGAATTTCATGGAAATTGAACCTTTAGCACTCAACAAATAAGGATTGAAATGGCGTGTTAGCTCATTGCATTGCTCATAGAAGCTCCTTTTTCTGTGCTGTGATTGAGTGGAATTGAATTGCTAGTACCATTAAGCCAGGCTTAACATTTAGAACTCTTCTAAAGTTCTGGAGTATTTTCGTATAATCTTTAACTGCCCATAGTCCCATATTATACGTAATTAACTTTTAAAGCACCTGACTTATCAGGTCTCAGAAAACTCCCTTTAGATTACACAACTACAGTCACACGCGACTACATAAACTAGAATTCCCTAACCCCTCATTTCGAGTCATTACCACTTTAGCAACTACAACAATTACACTGAATACTACACATTTATTTTAATTTATCCTCACTGCTTGGGCCACGCCCACTTCACAGAGATAAGCCCTCCGGCTGGTATTATGCAAATTATGCTTGGAACTGGCAATCCTCCACACAAAAACCACACAAAAAACTCTTAAGCGACACCTAATAATGAATACTAATTTGCTCATTAACGCGATGACATTGTCGGAAAAGCATTATTTCCACTCTTTGCACCTGCTTGGAGTAAAGTTATGTGAAATTTTTGACATGTGAATTATTAAAATTAATTAAATGAATGTGACACTGTCAGGCCAAAAGTTGGAATGAAGTTTAATGCGACTAATCCAGAAGCCAGCTACCGAAAATTCCCTGAGAATTAACGAGGATGTGTGGATGTGGGTGTTTGGGTGTGTGTGAGAGTGTGTTGGTATGAGATAATTAAGAATTTAATTATTTACACACCCTGGCTAGGATGTTTATTAGCTTAGACACAACAAACACACACACACACACACAAACAGGACTCAAGGCTTTCTGCTTTTGGAAAAGGAAAAGGGGGTGGGCATTCAATATTCATAATTCTTCATAAAAGCTAAGAGGGGGAGAGAGCGAAAGCGAGAGGGGGTGGATGCCGTGCAGTTTTCAAAAGCCTTGCACTTTTGAGTTCATAACAAAGGCCAAATGTGTTTGCCTTCGGGCTTTTCATTTTATGTCAACGTCTGTTAATTGAGGGTGATGTTGTTGCTGTTGTCGATGCTATTGAACCAGTTGGGTGTGCGCATTGGCAATTAATTATGTACACATGCTGAGCCTGGCCAGAGTGTTGGGCACACAACATAGTAGTACATCAAATGGCCTGCGTTTGACATTTTTTCGACTCCTCATCAATGTGACAGTGCGCCTTTCACTTTCGTTTTGGCAAAAAAAAAAGTGAGCAAATTGCAATGGACTGTCAACACGTTGCCTAACAAATGATTGTTGATTTACTAGCTGTCAACATTCAGCAGTTCATTCACTAAACCAACCACCCCAAAGCGTATACGCCCCTTGGGCTGAGTGGAGTCAAATGGAAGTGGTAGCATAATTCCCAAAAGCCTATCTTTATTATGTAGAAAATATGGAAGCTGATATCACAAAAACCAAGATCTTTCTCTTAAAATAACTGTGCAAATTTCTTAAAAAAATAGTGAAAACCATAAGTGTAAAGCAAATAATTAAGTAGAATATACAAACCAAGGAAAAGGCAAACTTTGTCAAATATTTTAGGCACTACTGTCCTATTCTTCTATTTTCTAACATTTGTCAGAAAGCGAATGCAATGGTGGACAGGGCAAAAGATCCTGAATTCGATTCGTAGACCAAGCTAACACTTATTATACCCTTGCAGATCGTATATTGAAATTGTCCAGATGTTTGTAACGCATAGAAGGAAGCATTTCCGACCACATAAAGTATATATATTCTTGATCGGCATGACTTGTCCGTCCGTCCAACTGCTTCTATGCTATCTACTCCGTCAATTTTGAAGCTATCGCCACCAAACTTTGCACAAAGTCTTCTGGTACAAATACGATGCACATTTGTTGGAACCGGCCGGATCGGATGACTCTAAAACATAGCTGCCATAGGAACGATCGGTCAAAAAACTAGTTCTAGTGGGAAAAACTTTTTTGTTTTCAATGCAAACGTCTCCAAACTCCATATTTACTAGTTTTCTATGCTTCTACATGATTCTGCCAAGTTTGGTCAAAACCGGACATCTACTTAGTATAGCTGCCATAGAAAAGTAAGGTTAGAAAGATAGTCTTAGTGAGACAAACTTTTTTGTTTTTAATGTAAACCTCTTGAAAATTGACATACATTTGTTTTATAAGCTTTCACACAATTCTTCAAAGTTTTGTCAAAATCGGATGACTATAGGTTATAGCCGCCATAAGAATGATCGGTCGAGAAAATAGTTTTAGTGAGAAAAACTTTTTTGTTTTCAAAGAAAACGCATCCAAACTTTGTATTCCTTAGTTTGCTATGCTTTCACATAGCTCCACTAAGTTTGGTCGAAATCGGACATCTATATAGTATAGCTGTCTTGGAAAAGTAGAGTCAGAAAAGTAGTCTTGGTGAGAAAAACTTGTTTGTTTTCAGTGGAAATGTCCTTCAAATTAGTTAGAAAAACCTGCTGCAAGGGTATACAAACTTCGGCCGAGCCGAAGTTAGCTTTCCTCTATTTTTGTCTCTATTCTTAGTTCTTATACTCTGGTCCAAAGACACACAAAGTAAATTAAGTTTGTGCAAAAGTACAATGAAGGATGTGGATCATCATCAATAGTCGAGTCGATATAGCAATGTCCGTCTACCCACCATGTGTCCGTCCGTATCAAGCAAATAGGTAGGCAGATCAAGCTTATTTTCAATTTTTGAAACGCCCCTCCAGCCTTCATAAGAAAGAAAATCGTCAAATCTCCCACAATTTGATATAAATAAATGGTTCGTACTTCCAAGACTTATTAAGTAATCACAATTAGTTATTAAACCTTGAAAGGATTGAAGACGATCGGCTGACGATCGAGTTCTAAGGAACCCAAACCATTATGATTGGCAGCACCGACCGCTACAGGAATGGACATCAGTTCACACACCTTAATAATCACCTGAATCAGATATATATAGAAACTTTGGGAGGTACAGAGTCCCTTTACGTTTCATTTCAGAGAACCAAAACAGGTGAACGGAGGTGGGTTCTTAAAGATATATATGAAGAGCTCTCATACGATACAAGATATGTCTATGTTTGAAATGTAAGATCAGATTTAAGCATGCCCGCTAATTTATCTCAAACTAACCATACATTTTATTTGCAAAAGTTTTTCGTTTTGAAGGTAAGGAGGATTTTGTAGCTTTCAGGGAAACTTTGGAAGAGTAAGGAAATCTGTCTCAAATCATGCGATACTCAGTTATAATAGCAGTAATCTTACTTTTTTATGTGAACGGTAAGCTTCTCTCTTGTTATATACGGAATATTTTCACTGATCATTGATTTGATTTTTGTTATTTCATTATGGGCGTCTTCAAAATCTTCTACACGTTATTCTGGAAGCTATATCTGGCTTGTCTATATCTTATTGCTTAGCTGCCGTTTACTTTTTTGGAATATTTGTTCACTTTCTTTCCGTTTCGAACAAAACCAATCAAAATATGATCAATTTATCAAAGAACGATCATGTTTTTATCGATAAAAGCCAAGACTAGAGGCTCTTAAGATGGTTTTTGTTCAGATATTCGGAACAGTTCTGAGTTAACATTTAATAATATTGCTATATATCAGTTCTTTCTCGTTTCCCGACTCCGATTTTGAGCTGTTTCCAACTGTTTCTGCCGCAACCTTTTCAAAATCCAATTAATTCCCATTCAATGCCTTTTTAGTCAATTATCCTCAATATCCTTTTGTCCGTGTTTGGCTTTCAGCTAACAGGAACTTTGCCAAATTAAGCATTCATATCACATGACACCTTCCTGACTCATTAAATGGTCCCTGGCTAACATGACCTTCGCTTACATACGCCACTCCACTCCTCACCCCTTAACAATTAGACGCCCATCAACCTTGCCCTGCCCTTCCCATCCCCCCAACCATTGTCTAGCCACTTGATTGTCAGTTGAAAAAAAGTCCACTTGTACTTGAAGTTCATTAGGGTCTTACCTTACTTGAAGACCACCACGAAGAAGAAAGAAGCTCTCGCCTGGGTTTGTTGACTTCTAATCCAATTAGAAATTTTTGCCCGACAGCGCACGTACTTTTACTTCTTTGTTGGACTTTTGGACGGCTCGTTAGGCAGTTTTAACTACCAAAAATTCAAATGTCTCGCGAACAGTGCAAATTCAATTTGTTAACATTTCAATTTTCACCTTCGTTATTCAATTAGAGACATAAAGGGCTGACACACGCGTCGAATTCATTAGAGGGCAAGCCATGCGTTAATTTGCAAGCGAAACATCAAAAAACCCCAAACTCAAGGCGAATTGAAGCGGAAACTGTCGCGACGCAAAAACACACGCGAAACTTAGAGAAGCGAAGCAAGCGAGGCGCGTGCTAAGGATAAATATGGATCCGCCCGCACGTTGTGTAGTGGCGCGCTTGTAAACCGCAACTGAATCTGAAGTCGGAGCCGTGCTGTCTGCCAAGGACACGCCGCCAAGTGTGGCATCGAACAAGTGCCGCACACTGGCAAGTGTGAATGTGTGTGTGTGTGTGTTGGTCTGATTGTTTTGGTTTGGCCAGCAACCGGCTTCAAACCGTGTTGCATACGCACAGGCGCACTCGGAAAATTCACTCTTCATTCGAAGTTGCCCCGCAAACAGCTAAGAGAGAGCAAGTTGGGTCGAGTTTGTGACTTTCTCTTTGGGTTTATTGTTTGGTTTTCGTTATGATTTGATCAGTTTTATGCTTTAAAGCTTGCTGTGTTTTAGTAATTGTATAAATTGAGCCACAGATTTGTGATCTTGGAATATATCTGATAAGTGTATGCATAGTATGTTCATGTTGATCAGAAAAGTGTAATGGGGTATGGCCCAGTTGGTATTTTGACTCGTCTGAAGCAGCTGGGAGTCAAATCTCCGGAACTATTTGAGTTTTGCAATGGAAATTTGGAAAGAAGAACCGAAAAGTTCGACTGAACCGTTTCAAAAGTGGTTCAGCGCCTTATCCACGGCTTTGTTAGCACTGCTGGAAGATACCCAAGCTAATCAGCTAACCCACCATCTCCATGGTCTCTTCTTTTCATTTACTTCCTTCCACCTTCTATAATTCCCCTCAGATGTCTTACCCCACTCTGCACTCACGTATCAGCTTTCATTGACAATATTTTAAGCCCCCCCCCCCTGCCAAAGCGCATCAAAACGTCGACTTATGCCTCGTTCCCTGCATGCTTTCTGCATACGCTGCCCACCTCAATCGATCACTGACTCCGATCCGATGCAATCTCCCATCCAGCGGGCCATCTCCCTCGCAAACACTCAACACGTTTTTTCAGTGCTTAGCTCTGATTCGAAGAAGACAAATGGCCTGGGCTTCTGTTGTTGACAACCTCAGCAGCCAGCACATCCTGTCCACGTCCGCGTCCAGTTCACTTGCTCCACTCAAATGCCAATAAACGGAGAAAAGTATTTTTATTTAACAGCTTTTGGACGCCCTTCGAAAACTTTTGGCTTCATAAGGTCGTTTGTCGCACATGTTTACTTGCACTTGCAGTGCTCATAAATTAGATTGGAAACGGAGTCGCCGCTGTTGCTGCCCGAAATCGACAACAAATCAATTTTTGTGCCATTGCAGCAGAAAAAGTTTCCCTCTCATAGTTTTCAATTTTCCCCCAGCTGGACGCTGGGGAAACTGTTTAGATGGCCAGTAAAAATGCCATTTCCGCTTGTTGCCGTAAAACTTTTTGCCAAAGTATTTGGCTCGTAAAATTGCGTCCGACACATGCGGACAAAAGTGTTGACTACTGTGGGAGGTGGACCGAACTGGGCCATGGCTATTACCATTTGATAGCGGACAGGCGTTTTTCGCACATTCATTAAATTGATTTGTCAGCGGGGCGGGCGAGCCAATAAAATTCGCCAATCGCCAAAAGTAATTTCAATTTCGGATTTGAAAATTTCCACCCTCGCGCAAAGGAATCAAAATCCTTGAGGGGGTAAATGCACCTTTAACTTTGTGCCTGAGGGTAAGTCACTTTCCCTCTCTGTTGCTCACCTTCGTCATCATCATCGTCGTCGTAAGTATGCTCGCCTTTTATTCATTGCCTGGTGTCCCTCATCCCTGGGATCACACCGTAATTGGGCAACGGTGCGTAACGCATGCACATTTATAAGAATTGCAAATAACTTTAAGCAAAGTTGTCAGGCACTTCCACCCACGAAACGAGCCTGGCCACAAGTTTCTCCCCCCCAGCAACGTTCAGGTCTTTTTTTTTCCTTTCCTCTGGAATAGCAGCAAGGACGACGACACTTGGGCCGCCACACTCCATCGTCATCGTTCTCGTAAATGCCAAACTCTCTGGGGTGGCATAAATGTTGTTGTCCTTCAACTTGGCTGCTGGCCCAGACTTTGGCTCATAGCTTAAGTGGCTGCATTATTGTTGGGGTTTAACTAACACTAAAACTGATTGATTTTAATTTTCATGCATTTACATTCATTACGGATTTTATTGGCCCCGAAGTTTGACAATGAGCGAACACTTGATGGATGGCGGCCATTGATGAGGCGTATTAATGGCGGAATTTAATAAGATCGATTATTGGCAAGGGGGAACTCTGAATAATTGTATATTTTATTTGCTCACTTTTCAAATACTTATTAACAAGAGAAAGACAATAAGATTCGAATTCAAATTTAAAGTCGACCAACGGACCTTTTGGGGCTAACGCATCAAAAAGAAACTTATCGGACCCACGCATCGCTAAGAAATATCGATAGTTGGCTAGTTGCAAATTTTCTATCGGTGACGCCGGCCGGCATGTCGCTCGCGGGTCTCAAGTTTTATTAATTTTCGTGGTTTTTCACGCATTTTAAACTAACTAAATGATTTCGCTTATATTATAGCGTGCCCGTGTGTTCGATTTCAACTATTGGCGGCTTTTAATTAACAATTTTAAAATAATGTGAAATTATTTGACTGCCTTGCCAGTTCCGTTATGTTCAATGACGCTCTCTCTATCTCTCTGTCAGTCTGGATCTCGCGGTCGAAGCCTTGGTTTTTTTTTTGTTTTTTTTTAATGTGTCCTTGCTAGTGCTTAATTCAATTGAAGTGTAAGTGTGCAAATCAGCGGTAAATATCGTGAGTTTGAGTTTGAGTTGTGCTGTGCCTACTCTCTCCGGCCCGCTTACAGTATTCGCAAAGCACCCCCACCCCCGCTTGCAGTGCTTGACGTCGCGGCTGCGCTTGTGTATTTCTTTTTGTTCTGCTGCGCCTGCTCTATGTAGCTCCCTCTTTAACGGCTTTCAAATTTCAAATTGATTTCGCTTATATGTGTTCGAATTAAACTATTTGCGGCTTTTAATTAATATTTTAACGCAATTGTTAAATTACTTGGCCGCCTTCGCAGATGTTCCGCTCACTCTCTCTCTCTCTCTCGAACAGTCGGGATCTCGCGGCCTTGGTTTTTTTTGTTTTTTTTTTTATTGTGATCCTTTAATTAAATAGAAGTGTAAGTGTGTAAATCAGCGGTAAATATTATGTGTATTGAGTTGTGCTGTGCCTACTCTCTACGGTTCTCCCTCTCACTTCGTTTTTTTTTTCGTGTCCACCGTTTACGTAAAGTGTTGTCGTTGTGCGGTTTCGCTAAGCCCCCGCCCCGCTTACGGTTTATGACGTCGCGCCTTCGTTTGTGTATTAGTTTTTGTTCTGCTGCGCCTGCTCTATGCTGCTCCCGCTTTACCTTCTGTTTCATTCGGTAAGTGTATTTTATTCTTGTTCGCCTAATGCAATTTTGTTTCTTTTGACCCTTGACCCTATACATTTTAAAAACTACATACATATGTACATATATTGCAGAACACTTAGGTTCACACTGGGGTTGTATGTATTTATTTAGTATTATTTAGTATGTCGAAGAGTAAAAAGGGTATATGTAAGTCGTGCAAATGTATGCAACAGGCAGTAGCAAAATTTGATTGCTTTGCTGAAAGCCAAAAAATTTTTGGGCCGATCTAAACAATCATTTGTACCTATTGTTGTCTGCACTGCCATAAGCAGCCCGTGGGCATTCCTGCTGCAGACTAATCGTGAAACCAACACCTGGCACCCACATCTCAGTAATCTTTATTCGCAACTTTATTTCGCTTCTGTTCAATGGCACAGCATTCCCCAAAAAAATCCATTAATTGCAGCAGCTGCATTCACCTCATCAATTCTTCCGCCACTTGCATATCTTATTCGCTTCATTTCTCAACAGTCCCGAGCTTCGCGACTGTCTGCACTTCAAATTCTAGTTATGAGCTGCTGCCACCGAACCCTAATCGAGCCCATACAACGGTAATTGCACTCGCAGATAAATATCACTGTTAGAAAACCCACACGACTTGGTCGCAAACAGCGCGCGAGAGACGACTGCAAGACGAGCGAGTTACTGGCGCTGTCCAGCGAATCTCTGGCCAAGAGGCGAAAGCAAAGATGCTTTATTAATTTTAACCGTTTGCTGCGTGCCGGCCATCGATGGAGGACCGGGTCCGACTGTGGCCGTGAGACAAGTTTATTTGGCTCAGTGCCGTGTTGACGTTTAATAAATTTACGAATTGTGGCCAAGCGCAGCATGTGGCCATGGCATTGGCATTGGCAGTTAGACAAAGTACGTGCGTTTGTGCAACTGCAGCGCGGCTTGTGGCTGCCGGATTGGCGTCATCAATCTTTGGGACCCAGACCAAACCAAATGCCAGTTGCTGGCCAGTTTAATGCGCCCTATCAATCGTGGCATTAAGGCCAAAGCCAACTTTTAATTTCTTTTAAATACAAATTGAAGCAGCCCGGCGGAGAGCCGGGACCGGAGTGCACTTTGCCATAGAAACATTTTTCTGTAATTAAAATCTTCAGTTGACTAAAAAAGGCGTCGTCGTTGTCGTCTTGCGACGTCGTTTCGCTTTTAAGAGCACTTCGAGTGCTTCCAATGTGGAGGAGCAAAAGGAACAACAATCAAAAGATAAACTGCCGCCAGTTGCAGTGCAGTGGCAGAGTCTTCACTGTGCCTTCTGCATTCATTGAAGTCCATTTAGACTGCAATTAAAAAACTCACAACTTATACGCCGGGGCGGGAGTGGGGGGGAGATAAGAAGAGTCCGAGGCAAAGTCAAAGGAAAAGGCTTCAAGTTCACTTAACTTTGGCATAAATGTGAAGCTTCCAGCGAAGGAATGCTTCGAGCCATCTCGCTGTGTGTGTGTGTGTGTGTATTGGGTGTACCATGGCAACCTGTTCCCGGCTGCACACACGCAAAAAAGTGAATTAAGTGAATAGGAAAAACATGTTTGTGAAAATTGTGCGAATGCTTCAAATAATTAAGTAGGTGGACGCGACACAGACCAAAGTGCTCCGGAAAATTGGCATTTTGAAAGGGCCCCGTCATGAGCTGGGCTTTTGCATACCGCAACCGACTCGGAATGAATGTGCATAGCTCTAGTTGGCTAATGAACGGTTGCATAGAGAACACCAAAATTAGTAGCCAGCATTTGTGGGTAAGGTATGTTAATGAGAGACGCTTGAGAAGGTTACAATTGTTGAAATGACTTGGCAATTGCTGAGAAAGAAGTGGGAAGAAGTGCTCTTTTTGTTTCCTTTTATGACGTTTGATGACTGCAAAATTCTACCCATAAAGCCTAACCCTGAAGAGTGCCTTAAACTATTTCTTGAAAATGAAAAAAAGTAGCAATTTTTTTAAATATTTATCCACTACACAGGGAACAACCTTTTTTTCCATTTTAAAAGCTTTTCCTTTTGCCTTTTGGAGTGCTCAATTGGCTATCTGCCATGTTAAATCTAAAACCAAATGATTAGAAATTTAATAAAGCAACAGGAGCAACATAATAAGTAGCAGATCTTAACTTGTGGCCCAGCCTTTTGTAATTGCCAAGCCGAGTCTCGAGCTGCCTCGTCTGGAGCTTGTTTAGTTGTTGTACTCGTAATTAAAGTACAAAAATGAACGGGTACAACAAACAAGGAAAGGAGGTGAGGAATGGAGTTCGCCGGCTCACTGGCTCGCTGGCTGGCTGGCTGGCTGGCTGATGATCATGGTGATCAACAAGAGCAACAACAGCCACAACATCTCGTAATTAGACTAAGAAGCAATTTACAATTTCAACTTTAATCTTGTTAGTTTAATGCGGTTGCAGCTGAAAGTGAACTTGAAGGAGAGGGAATGGCGTGCCAGTCCCCGCTGTAGTTGCTTGGGGCGTGTCCAGCCGAGCACGCCCCAAATGCCCGACTGCAACAGAGGTCAGGCAACCAGAATTGAGCTGTCTTCCTTCGACTTTTGTTGACTCTGTGACTTATGTGGCAAATTACAGCGCGCCTGGGCCCTTCGTTCCAAGAAAAGAATCGAAAAAGCGCCAAATTATCTGCATTGTGTTTTATTGCCACAGCAGCTCGCTCGCATGTCAGGGCGCCTAATTGAATTTCGCCGGGTCCTTGGTCCTAATCCTTGGCCCGGCGTGTAAGTGATAGCTTTGTTTTGGCTTCAAAACGGCCAGCACAGCCAGCAGAGGGGACGGGGTAACAATTAATTTCACACAGACACTCGAACTTTTTGGCTGCACAAATCCCTGGCACTTTTCAAAAACTTTGCCGAAGCTCAACTCGACGATGCGGCATAGTTCTGCGGCTGAGCTGAGCCGAGCCGGGCCTGGCTTTTGCTGTTGCCAAAAACAATTTACCGGCTTCCACAAACTTGCCTGTTTATTGTTTATGGCATCATTGTGCTCTATTGTTGCTCTCGCTTGCTTGCCAAACTTAAATCCTTTTAGTGCTTTGTTTATGAACTGGCATATAAATTCTAAAATTTCCGCACTACAAGGCAAAAGTTTTTCTCTCTATTTTTGTGCTGCTGCTGTTGTTGTTGTCGTTGTTGTTGCGTATCGCATGCAGAGATAATCCCTTTGGCTTTTGTTTGGGTTTCTGTGGTTGTACATTTACATGTGTATGTTGTGGCATGTGTTGCATAAATGAGTGTAAAATTGCTTTATGCCTCAGTTGGCTTGGCTTTCAAATGCATAACAAAATTTGATGGAAACTGAGATTTTTGTTTTTTCTTCGGAAAATAAACAGAATTAGTGTGAAAGGATTAAGCGAGGGAGATTGATGAAAATTATTCGAAATAAATGCGGACTAAGCCATCGAAAGCCAACTGTTGGGTTTCCCAGGAAGGATGAATATTTCAGGGAAAAGAACCGCATTGAATTTCCATAACAGTTCCGGTTCTGTAAGTAGGTTCTCTTTCTGAACTCCCTGGTACTCCTGATTTCCTCTTAGGACTTCGAAAGGACTCATAACGAGCTCTTTACCCTGCAGCCTTGGACCAAGGGCCACGCCTTCAATCGACCCATTAAAGTGCAACATTTTGTTCCAGCTCATCAGCATGCGGCTACATGCGCCCGGTGGCCATGTGCCTGTAACAGATACGTCTGCCCTTTGGCTTTTAAGATTACCATAATCATGTTAATTCCCTGCCCAGCCCTTCTCTCACTTTGCCCTCAACTCATCAATCCCTTGCCAGTCAAGTACGTTTCTGTGGTTTTTTCTGTTTAGATCGAAGGATGTCATCTATTTCATGGGTCGCCAGCGTCGCCAGCACTCCAGACCATTTCTAACCACGTACATAGTACGTACAACTATCGATCGTTACTTTCATTAGGCCTGGCTCGCTACGCGCACTTGACAATGACGTATCTTACCAGGCATGTGAAAAATTGCAGACCTACGAGACACACACACACAGACCGAGGGAGAATGGAGGAAAAAACGAAACACACAGCGCAGAACCGGCTCCGTCCAACCTGGAGGAGCCCAGTTAAATTGGAATCTCTGTTTTGTTTTTTGCTTTTGCTCCCCTCCACTTGACTGTTTGTTTAAATGTTGCATTGTTGGCCTCTTAGCGTTCATTTGATGAGCATTTTCAGGGAACACTTGACAGAGCGCAGAAGCGTGGGCCAAACGGTAGCTTCTGGCCGTTCTGGCCCCTGAAATGACTTTGACATTCCAGCCACAGCGATTTGAATTCAATCAAAACAAAGAAACATTGCCGTTAAATTGGCCACTGGCCGTTCTTTATGTTTCCTGTTGGCCAATTTCTACTTTAATTTCACAATTTAAGTGTGGGCTTGTCAGAAATGAATACATGAACTTTGCTGACCGCCGCCAAAAGATTTATGAGCGCATGCGCCCGGGAAACTGCGTCTGCATTTGTGCCAGTACCCGACCGCCAATTGACGTTAATTTATGGCACATGCACACTCTGGGAGAGCCTAACAAGCCCAAAAACAAAAGACCACAAAACTTATGAACTGCTTATGAGTATTTATTTTTATAGAAATAATCAAAAGGCAGTCAAATTTATGGACCAACGATTGCGGCAAACATACGTTAAAGGTGAGGCCAATTCCCTGATCCCCCCAAGGAAAGAAGTCATGAGGCCCCGGTGACTTATCAGGCCCGGCCTAAAGCGCTGACATGTTTAATTTTCGGGTTTGGTCGATAAGCCATTTCGGTGACTGTCAATGCAGAAGTTGCCCAACAGTTGCCAGAGGGTTGACTGAGACTGCTGAATAAAAACAACCGAAAAAAATGCTTTTAGAGTAATATGAGTTAAACAAAAATGGAAATCTACAACTGTTGGAACCACAATTTGCTGAGGAGACGACCAAATGACCAATAAGCTCAATCTGTCCTGTAAAACCCACTTATAAAGAAGTGACATACATTCTTCATATTGCATATTTCAACTACATCATTTCATACACCGCTGAAACTAGATTCTCAAGAATTTACAAGTGGAACACTTTGATGAAATTAACCAAACCGACCCGTTTTTATTTAATGTTTAACAGCAGAAATAGGCGGTTCGTTACAGTTTGGATGGGTTCTGCTCTGCACCGGCTTGCTGTCCTGGTTTTTGAGCAATCTAAAGATCGATTTAATGGGCTCTGACTAGGCTTTTAACAATTTCTCGTTTCTTACAAGGTCGGCAATGAGAGCAGAGACGTTGACAGTGCTCAAATCGCTGCAAAAGCTGTCGAGTCCGCAGAGAGAAAGTTGGCTGAAAGAGCCTTAAAGCTCCCTTATTCCCTATCAGAGCTAAAAGTGTCCACAGCGACGGACCAAAAGTAGAATACCTTTGGCATTTTGATGCATTACTTCTGCATTCGACTTAGGATTCATTGGAATTTTCCGAGTGTGTAAGGGCCCCAAGGGCTATGGCAGCGGCTATGCTGTAAATGTATACGAATTTATTCAGGACAGCAGCAACTTCTTTGCTCTTATTGCCGACCACTGGCCAGGATTATACAAAACCTCCCTTATATTGCGGTGTATGCTTTATCGTCTATATGACTGCCTAAGAATTATTTCTCAGTTGCCAGCGACCACTTCTCTGCCTTCAGTGCCGACCACTTATTTATATAAATGGAAAGCCGACAACTTCAACACTTACCCTCGCTTGAAAACTGTTACCTGCTCTACCGCACACAAATTGATTTCCGACAACAAAACGTAAACTGCCCAAAAATTCACTTTAAATCACATTAACCAGCTTCTGGACAGGATTTTTATGGGCTGTCAACAGCCAAAGTGAAATTATACACAAAAGTTAGCATTTTTGCGAACGAAACTGGTGGCGTTAATTGGAAACGAAGGCAGTTTAAGTGCAGTTGATATGCTCCAGAGCCTGGCTTTAGTGTCACTTTGCCTGACTTTGGTCAGAGATCTGGTAATTTATGCCCAAGTTGAGATAAACCTGTAAGACTAGATTTTGGACATTTGAATATTTCCATTTCCCCACCAGAGGCAATTAAACGTCAATGAATATTGCAGGCGTTTTTCAAGCGTTTTCGGTGCGTTTTGCCTGCGTTTATTTCAGCTGGTCCCTGATGGCTTATCTCTGATTGTTGTGTCGGGGTCCCCGGCAAAACAAACTGCAACAACTGTCGATTTTTTCAATCTGGACAGTAAAATTACATGCAAATCCAATTAAGTTGTTAACTCTTCGCGAACGTTTTTGGTTCCTTTTTGGGCAGCAGGAGAGAAACCCAATAAAAATAAATAAATAAGAGAAGTTAAGCTCTTTGAGGTCAGTGTGGCGGGGATTTTTTTAATGAGCAAGTGCCGGGGTGAAGTGTTGGCATTTTTGGTCTTTGCGGAGATTAAATCACAGCCAGTTTGAGTTTTTGTGTGGCCAATTACTCGATTTAGTTTAGTTTCGTTTAGTTTATCGCAGAAATATCTGCAACAGCAATAATTGGCAGTTTAAAGCTTACCCGTCTAACGTCTTGGTAATCCAATTGAATACGCCTCACTCACACACACACACACACACACTCGCAGACTGGAATGTAATGTTCGGCTAAAAGCACAAATTTATGAGAATTTAAACAGTGATTTTCACGCTTTAATTAACCCGAAGAGTTGCGACTAATAATAGGTATAGGTCCTAGGCCGCGTTCACGCATGCGCCGCAAAAACAAGCAGCCAACGACCGACTGGGAACTGGGAACTGGTACTGGTACTGGCACTGGTACTGGTCTTCCTGGCGCGCCGCGGGCTCTGCGAGCCACCGCAAAACTGCAACCGTGTAAACTGCAACTGAAACTGCGCAAAATTTCTTTGCCTTAGTTCACCCGCGGCTGTTTTTTGGCTTAATTTATTGCCGTTTTGTCAGCTTGGCAAACGATTGTAATGCCTTAATGTGTGTGTGCACCGAAGCTAAATCCAGGTATATCTTACAGAAATCGGATTGCGTTATTCCGTGTTTGAGTTCTGTACGCGTTGAGCTTTGTTTTTGCACTGGGCCAATTGGCGTTGGAGTCGGAGTCGCCGCTGCCAGTTTCGAGAGGCAAGCAACAAGTTTGAGGCGGTTTTTTTTTCTTTTTCTCTTGCCTCGACTGGAGATGGTAGCAAGTAGATGGTGGCATGGACTTGGGACTGAGCTGGTTGCATTGGAAATGTGCAAGTTCTTTTACTGGCTGTTCAAGTTTTTTCTTGCCTTTGTGGTTAGAATGTAATTCCCCTCAGCCGGAGCGCTGAGGTGCAGAGTTGCCGTATTGAGTGAAAAGAGTGGGGAGCGGTGGGGAAGCGACTGCTCATTAATTATTACTTATCTAGTTTTATTGATTACAATTAATTGAAAGTAAACAAAGTATATGCTATTTTCCAAGTGTTCAGTATGTACTTAATCAAATTTCTAGATCTTCGCTTTAATAACTTTATAATGAAACGAATGCTTAAAACCTAAAAACGACTGGCAAATTGTTGACAGTTGACTTCTCTCACTCTCACTTGACTTCTCCCTCAATTTAATTTGGATTCATCCAATTCAAGTCAACCAAACGACGTCATTTGAAATCAATCTGTGATGTGCTGCAAGAAATAGTTCGCATTAGAAGATTAACCATAAACCAATGGCTCTGCTGGTAAAAGGGAATTTAACCGTGACGCACGCGCAGCACTATCCAGGTGGATCTTTCTCAAATTTAACTGCATTGCAATGCTGACAAACGACAGTGCGTGCGTACTGTATTGAATGTTTGGCTCATTTTATATCAGAAAAATATTATGCTGAGCTGTTAAATAGCATGACCGCCTACTGCGCCTCCTGTAGAACTGTAATATAACCATCGCGTAGCAATTATAAATACAAAGTATCCATTTTTAAGCTTGAAGCACACCAATAAACCACAATAGCCGAACTTAATGCCACAACAAACTACCATACGATGATTGTAAGGGAAATTCATATTAAAATGAAGCCTGAAAATGTTCATAATATATAATTTTACCCACTTTAAGCTCAAATTAATCATATTCTGGACGTGGTAGTGCATTCCCCATAACACCTGCGTAGAATCAGCAATAATCATTCTATAAACTGAACCTAGCAGCCAAGTGTAAGCAAACTAAGCTGGTTGAATCTAAAGTGTTGTGTGTTTTCTTCCCTAATCTTAGAGCTAGGAATGCAGTAGTAAGCCATATATAATATTTTTTTCTGGTTTTATGGTCACAGACCTTTAAATTGTTAAATCAAAGATTCAAGAACCTTCCGACAACAGGGCAC
Source organism: Lordiphosa fenestrarum (assembly GCA_035044985.1). Lineage (NCBI taxonomy): Eukaryota > Metazoa > Arthropoda > Insecta > Diptera > Drosophilidae > Lordiphosa > Lordiphosa fenestrarum. The sequence continues at coordinate 2,815,215 of JAWNNO010000731.1, forward strand.
TTTCACTTTACATCTTCTCCTGCAATCGCAACAACTTTGCGAGAATACGGAGCCGACTAGGACTGCAACGAGTAAAATGTACCACAACCGCATGGCGTCAATGATCAGCTTGGAATTAGCTGCTCCAAAGGCGACGACAATGATATCTTCTGGCAACGCCACATACATATATATAGTACTTGGCATGTGAAATGTGGAAAATCAGAAATTTGCTTTGGCTTGGTGAATTACAGAAACCTTTTCGTGATTCTCAAGGCTGATTACCCGGCTTATGTGTTCGATTTATGTTAAAGTCTGTGCCAGGGTCCCTGACTTACAGCAAGCAGGCACGCACAGCATTCATTGCCAATTGTGATATCTTGCAGCCAAAACGACGTGTCGACAGGCCAACAGGCGATAAGATATGCCCTGTCTATTTAGGCAAAGGCATAAAAATGAAAGAAATGAACTTGGCCCTGGCCTTCCACTTCCACTTCAGGTGGTAAGTTGAGAAAATTTACACTAATCTGCTGGCAACATGCCAGCCTCTGCCTCAGCCTCAGCCTCAGAGGAGTCGCATCCAGAGTCATTCATTAGCATTACCCACCGGCGGAAAGTCATGTGTTGTGACTGGCTGGGCGCGGACAATGCAAATGTGAAGCGTTTGAACAAGCGCATAATTGCCAGAGAATTTACGATAATGTTTTAAATTAAAAAGGATGTGCGGACCCCGCCATCCGCCATCCTCGGCTTTCATTTTTATGGCCAAGTTGGCATAGCTTTAAAACATCTTGACGCAATTTTTGCGATAAGTCGACAGCGAGAAGGCAGAAATAATGGCTGGATTATGTACGAATCATGTCCAAGTTGTTTTTGTTGTTGTTGTACGGCCATGGTCAGGGCTCATGTCTACAGCAAAGATCATGTAGCAAGGGTAAGGATAAATCAGCGCTGGCCACGCTGAAAAGCAGAACAACACATGCCTGTTGAGCTTAAAAGGTGTTAAAACTATTTTTGTAAACTTAATCGACGATAAAAGGAATAAGCGAAACGTGACGAATTTTTTTCGGTGGGAAAAGCAGCTGAAAATGCGAGCAATTTGCTGCCTGCACCTGCCGCTGCTGCCCAGAATGGCCACACATTGTGCAGCGCCTAATGAGCCTGCAGCCATAAATGGCCAAAGCATTGCTTGTAAAATTAGAAAGCAATTTAGATGCCCATTCCCCGCACGGCAGGAATGTTTATCAAATTGATTATGTTATGGGCCTAGCCCGAAAAAAAACTAAAGCACACATTTATGTTAATCACTGTAATTAACAATTGAACCTGGAGACTGAGCGACGTGGGCTTTGGGAACCCGTTCGAAATGGTGTTGCATTTTTCAAACTCACAGCCCCGCATCATTATCTGCCAGACTTGTCCCTGTCCCGGGGCTGTAGCTGTTTCTCAACGTTGTCGCCAAGATCGCTGGGTGAAATTGACGCGGACAGTTGATGCTGCCTGCTGCCCCCCCAGGCAACTGGTTAGCTCTAGTTAAACGTGCATTTTGAATGTTCATTTAAATTAGAAAGCAACGGCAGTTGATTATTATGGCTTAATTATATTACATAAACTGCCCAGAAGTTTGCTGCATTTTTATGGCCTGTTTAATGGCAGCTGCCGCGATTAACGCTGTCATTTGCCTAATGGCCACAAAACTAAAGCCTGAACCGAAAAGGCGTTCGGGTATCAATTCAATTAGACAACTTTTGAAATATGATGCACAACCTTCATCAGATAAACGCAAAGTGGAGCTGGCCATAAACCCTGAGAAGGCGAAAAATATGTATTCCGACAGCGGCTGGCTGCAAAAAGTCTTCCGCTTGGACAACTTTTGCATTTATTTTTTTAAGCTGACAGCACGCAACAGAAGGAGTCCACGAACCGAAGTGAACTTAAGTTGGTCAAATGAGCTTAGGTAAGGCCTAGATTAAATGCAGATGGAGGTGAGAACAAACGACATAAACTTTTAAGAAGGGAAGGGGAGCACTTGGTCAGTTTTAGGAATATTTTTTGAATATTTATAAATTGTCGATTCGACTGATTAAGCTGCCATAGGAACGATCGGTCGGAAAACTAGTTTTAGTAGGGAAAACTATTGTTTTTAATGATAGCGTGTTCAAACTTCAAGTTCATTGGTTTTCTTGGCTATTTCTTATAGCTCTATCTTACATGCGATCTGTACCATTCTGATGGCCAATAAGATAAAAATCTAAATATCTATTAAACTGTGGGAAATATAACGTTTTTTCCAATTTGGCCTGGCTACATCGAGTCGGCTGATGACGAATATATTTACTTAATAGGTACGGATATGCTTCCCTCAGTCTGTTACATAGTTCTCCTCTTCCCCTCTGAGTGTACCTTTACAGTACAGAGTATTAAAACTCACCAAAGCAAAACAAATTTCTGATTTTCCACATTTTGCATGCCAACTACTATATATAAGGCCTTACCAGGGTATGATTGTTGCCTTGAGAGCAAAAAATTCGAAGCTAATAACTAACGCCATGCGGATGAGGTACATTTTACTAGTGGGACTTTTAGTAGGCTCCGCATTTTCGCAACCTTGTTGCGATTGCCTGACAAAATGTGCTGTGAAACTTCCCTGTTGTTGAAATGGAAAATAAATTGCAAATGATGATGTAGTTCTATCTTCAATTTCGTAAAACTTAGCTTTAAGATTGAGTGGGAAGTTAGGCTTTAAGCAGCTTACTTGGCATATTGATTTTTATATAGATGGGATTAAAAATAATGGTCGAACTTGATTTAACTTGTTTCGCAACTTTGTGTTAGATTTTTCCAAAAAGGAGAAGTTTTCTAAGAAGTTATTGAGTCTACAAACTGAATTTTGTGTTAAGTTACATGTTGCTCGAAACCTACCTTAGCTCCACTTGGGATGCATATGCCCAAATCGGAAAATATTAAGCATACGTTGCCTATTAAACAAGTTTTAAAACATTTGATACGAACTATCCCAGGGAATAACTTCAAAAAACTTGTCTGTAAAGAAATCTTGAAGCCCAGAGGAAAAACCTTAAAATCATTTGAAATATAGACCAAGGTGAAGACTACATGGTGTTTTACTTACTTTGGCTAAGGTAAACTTAAGCAAAAGAATGATCAAGCAAAAGAGAGTTCTCTCAAAACCATACCCCAATTCTCCGTCACAACTTAAGAGAAATCAGTGCAACATTATATAAACAACATCCACAGGCCGCTTCATTTGAGTTATTCGCCCATTTGTCATGCAGTTGAACTACAGTTCATGCCTATTTAACATTAACATTTCACTAATGCAGCAGAACTCTGCTCGCTAAAGCAATTATAAAACGTTACCCAGCTGAACAAACAAAAGTTGGCAGACTTTTGTCGATGCTGTTGCAAGGACCAGGACTCGCCGGGTGCAGTTTCCATTTATATTGCAAATGTTTCGCACTTTGCATATTTTACGAACTGCAAAGTAGACAACTTTTGTTTTAAAACTGTCAACGCCTACAATGCGAGGGGAAGAAAGCAAAAAAAAAGGAAAAAAGGAATTTGCTGCGAAAAAAATCCTAATAAAATAAATTGTTTCAATGCACGAAAAGTAATCCGCTTAACGTTGCCGCTTGCTTCATTCCTTGCGGTTTAAGATTTATGCACTGCGAAATCCTTTTCCATTTCTTGGGTTTGCCTTTTTATTTTGGAGAAAGCGAAAGGGGTTAGAGCGGAGACACGGCGTGCCCATAAATTAGCTACGAGGAATTTTTCAGCACTGTTCCTCCACCCTTGCTCGGCACTTAAACACAGTTAATCCCCGCATTGCGCTGCCGAAGCAAAGTTGGGCAATTTCAGCATCTTATTCGTTTCTTTTTCTGTTCTCAATTAAAGTGTTGAAAATTTAAAGTCGCAGCGCCAAGGCAACTGACAAATTAGCTACCTAATGAGCTGAGACATAAATCTTGACATGTTTTTTGTGCCACCCACTCGACATTTGCCCCCCACCTCGCTCCTGTCAGACACGTGTACACGAAAACATGAAGACGGCAGGCATTAAGACTTCATTACCAGTACAAGCCGTTGACTGTTTTGGGCATAAGCCAGGAACATTATTAAAATTTACCGCTTGATTTAAGGAAACACACGACGAAATTAAATGATTTTTTTCTAATTTTCCAACTAGTTTGGAAGCGTGGAAATTCAAATTATATCACATTTTTTGTGGCTTGAATTTTACCCGCTTTTGATTGCAGCTCATTTCCGCTACGCTGCTTCGCTTGGCATTCAATTAGTTTTGCAAATATTTACAAAATTAATTTACCAAAAAAACATTACAAAAATCGTTTATTTATTTGCATTTTTGCCCAAAGTGGCTCACTTGGCGTATACGTAATTAAAAGCTTACATTAAATACAAGCCAATTAATGGCATACAAAAAATTATTTATTCAGTTGTTAAAATGTTTGTGGTTCATTATTGGTTGCCGGGCAATTGAAATTGCATTTACATTTCGCTGGAAATGCACGAATTGTCGAACAAAAAGTCTCATATAGCTTTAAGGTTGTAGTTGCCTGCCCACAAACTAATCCCCTTGGCCAAGCCCATGTGTGACCACTGGTCAGGTGAATTTATGCACTACCACAGACCCCCACCCTTCCCAACTCGCAACTAACTGCGCGTTTCTGGTTTTCGAGGTTTAGGCAAATGGAATATTTAATTAAAACATGCCCAGACAAAGCATCCGAGGGCCACAACGGTTCGCACCTGCCACCAGAATCCTACAAGCATTTCCCCCATTTGCGGTCAGAGTGGACTAGAGAGAGCGTTTAATAGTACTGCACCTGCACTCAATCCCCCCCGCCCCCCACCAAAAACACAGGTTTAATGGGGAATTTCACGAAAAATTTGTTATTGCATTTATGAATGCGCGTGTATGAAAACAGGCCATAACATTTAAATTTTATGCCACTTGGGGGGCTTTCAACGCCTAGCACTTGATGATGACTCCTTGCCACAATAAAACGGTGACCATAAAAATATATTGTCCAGTCCAAGTCACTGACTCCTGGCAATCCCCTCATCATCCGCCTCGTGTGTGTGTGTGTGCTTGTATTTTTATTATGCTAATAATGGTCTGAATGTTAGGCCTTTTACTGCCTGGCCTGAGCTTCTTCAGCTTCAGTTTGAGTTGAGTGTTATGCCCCTGGAAGTAGGCAGTGATTTTTTCTACTAGAGTTTAATAGCCCCAAAGCCTCCATGGCAGATTTATGTGCATATAAATATATATGTATATATAAATTCTTTTATTATTTATAACAGCTGCTTCAAGGGATTTATGTCAGGCCGTCAAATAAGTACACGTTTTAAGTGGCTTTTTAAATATTTACAAGGTTTGACCTTTGGCGAAAGCAAAGCGCCATTTAAAGAATGGAACATTTCATGTCTTGGGCAAAAGCCATTAAAATTATATTGAACTCTTGAAAAGCAAAAAGCATAGTGCTGGCCACGGGGAGGCCAACAGTAGAAGAGGTAGACAGCAGACGCCTCTCAGCTCTTTTTAGTTGCCGCTGCGAGCCTCATTCATTAAGATAATAATTCCTCAGCGGACAACTATGAAAAGCTTACAGGAGGAGTTGGATATCTCCTTGAGCCTCAATGAGAAACATACTAGTAAGAATGTGGACGTTACAGTAGAACTACTGCTCAAAATAGCCGAAAGTTCGGCCACTCCAAGCACTTCAACTCCCAGGTTGGCCGTCTTTAGTTCACCATTCCGAGAAAATTTAGGCGGAGAAGTTTTTTTTTTTATTAGAAGGAAAGCTTTTTGCTATCCACTGCTATTTTCTCTGCTCTCATTGCCGACCGCTGACTTAGAGCTCGTAGAGTAAAGATAAGTGAACTCCTACCTTGCTTCCTTCATAATTGAATTTCCAGTTCGCCTTCCAAATTATGACAAACGAAAGCCCTATTGCATTACAAAATCATTAAAATTCAATAAAATCAAACATAAATTAAGAAAATTGTAATTTCATGAAAAAGAAACCGCCACCACGTGACACATAATTCACTTTAAGTATTACAATTTTTTAATGAAAAATGTCGAAAAGAAAAGCGAAAAACTTTTTGACCCTCCAGAAAGTTGGTGTGTGTGCCAACACAATGGAAACAGGCAAAGAGCAACAGTCAATGGAGATGATGATGATGATGAAGATGAAGACGAAGACGATGGCAACCAACGGAAGCGGAAATAATGCCAAATAGGAAAACGAAGCCAGGCGCCGCCAACACATAATAATGCCATCGTCAATGGCAAACAACAACAGCAGCCAAACTCAATCCCAAAAATGTATCGACAATGATGAAAGATGCTTTAAATTAACAAGCACAGGCAAATGCAAATATGTCGTAGCGGGCAAATAAATTAGATTCAAGAGGAACCCAGGACAATGCCGCAAGCCGCAGCACGCGCAGGATTAGGCCACCCCAAGCAACTGCTCAACTCGACTTGTATTTCCATTGTATTTGCTGGTTCGTTAGCCGCTTTTTTTTTATATATTTTTTTTGGGGTGGCCCAGTGTCAATAAGTTAAATGTCCAGCGGAGCTGTGTGTCTTGAATGCACAAAAACTTGTGCTTCAACTTGCCACTTATAAATATGATTAAAACATCCGAGTGATAAATGCGCAAAGTTTTGTCTCACGGCTCAAGGCTCCAGCGAGCGCTCGGCAGGCAGCAGATGCCGATATAAATCCAATTTAGTTGAGCCCATAAAATTGTAGGAGTTGCCGCTTAACTATTTGCATGATAAAAATCTTTCATCAAGGCGAAAGCGAGCAAAACAATCTCAGACTCTCTGCATAATTCGACAATTCCAGGATTTTGCTTTTGTGTGGTAAACACCTAAAGTAGTAAACTGGGATTTAAGCATCCACACACACACACACTCGCATCGCTCGCTCACCTACGTGTCTATAAAAATTTTACGTCGCTGCAAGGACAAAAACTTTTGCCAGGCAACAGCCAACCTTCTACAGGATATGCCTTTTATTGCTGTGCGAGCATGGGAAATTGTGATGCCCGAATATATACATAAATTCTTCCGGAGCAGCGGTTTGGGGAACGAACAACCGTTGGGTGGGCTGGGTACCCAATAGGGACATTATGTCGTCAGGCAAAATCTATAGAATATGCAAAATACTTTTTCAAAAAAGATTAAAAAATTTTGCAATTTTAATATCCTGCCTGAAGGAGGAGGAAAAGAAAAACTTATACGCAAACGTGGGTTGCCAGCTGAATTGTGCAGACAAAGTCGCTGAGCAAACAAACAGAGCAAATTCAGGACAAAAAAAGGGGGGGATACCACAGAATACTTTGTTTATTTGTTTATCTTTGCCCCTGACTGACTCTAAGGGGCACTGTAATTGTTTTGCATGCAAGTTTGATATAAAGCCCCACCATATGTTGGCTAGAGCAACACACAGAGGGCAGCTTGAGGAAAAGTTCTTTCGAGCAGGGAAGTTGGTAGGCGCTAAGGTTATTTTAATCTAACCCAAAGGTTTGCTTTCTAATCTATTTACCAGATCGGAGTTCATCTGTTCCAAAAGAAAGAATGGAGTGTTCGGTCTTATAAAACACCTTTTAATACAAAACGAATCCGGACTTACCGCACAATTTATGGAAAAGGATATATTGACAATCGTTCTTGGGCTAGATTCTTGAGGTTCGCCTGCAATGCCAAGCCTCGCTAGCTCGGCCTGCAAACCTTTCTGCTACCACTTCGCTTTCCTGAGAAAAGTTGATGGCTATTTTTGACCCCTTTAGCTTAGCCTTGTCTTGTTCCATCAACTTTATAATTGCTGAATTGAATTGAAGCTTTGAGTTTGTCCGTCGTCTGCTTCCAAGATTCAGTCTCCTTACAAGATTTCGTTTTGAGTGAGGGCCCAGCAATCACCACCTGACCTGATGCGTATGAGTGCTCCAAAGTATTCACTTTTACATTTGTATAAAGTTATATTTCGTTTAAGTGGAGAACCATCTCAATGAAGATTGCTTTGCAAAAGAAACCCACTTAGCCTGACTCTGCTTTCTCATAAAAATCATTTCCAATTTTTGGCAGTTTAATTTCCTACCCAACTCATATCCCAGCTTAATCTTTCTGACCATAACCTTTTGCTATTGTTCCGTCATTTTAAAGCTTTTCAGGCTTTTCGGCTTCCTCTCTAACCATTAGCATTTGCTTATTAAACAACCCGCGTGCACCTTGCCTACTTCCGTTACCAAGACGAAAACACTAGGTTGCCGGGCATAAGATGATATCCTCCCTCCTGAAAAAAGGAAGACGTTAGCCGCACAACGCACACAAAGGAATGACCCCGGCCCAACCCAACCCCCACCACCTCTACTTACACCATGCCTTGGCATTTAAGATAAATGATCGCCTGCCAACAATGCACAAAGAGTCACAAAAAGTTTGGTCACGTTTGTGCTATTTGGCGGAGCAGGCATATGCTCCAAGTGCGTGGATGGGGAGGGTGGATGGTGTCTAGCTTGCATTCACCTTGGGCTGCTCCATGTTAATATAACTCAGTTTAAAATTCAAGACACATGCAGCAGCTTAAACGTTTTAGAAATCTATTTTTCAAAAAACACAATTCGGGGGGTGGAAAGCCAGTCACATGTGTGTGCATTTAATTGAAACGTCTGCACTGGTGTCAGGTGAAACAATTTTCGCTTGTATTTTGGAGCTACTTAGTCGCAAAACGGATGAGAAGTAGCGTTGCCAAGAAGAGTAAGGCCTGCAGGAAGCACATCCTAGGACTAATAGACGACACCAGCTTCAATTTCTTCTTCTCCTGAACTGACAGCTTCAATTTGATAACATCTTCCTTAAGGATCAGGTGATACTGCAATATGGCATGCTCCGCATACTGCAAGTGCACCAAGTGTTCGTAGAATTCCTCAAAGCACAGGGTTACCGCCTGCTCATAGATCTTGGTCCATTCTTTTCGTGGTATTTCAGCCTTAAGATTGGGTAGTCCTTTTAGTTTCTTCACATTGACCAGGGGCTGGTGTGGGTGCTGAAATTGTTCTGGTGTGTCTGGGTCCTGAAGACGCTCTATAATACTGCGAATAGTTTCCTCCTCCTTTGGAGGCAGCAACACATTCTGCTGCTTCCCATTGCTGAGAGTCTCCAAGGCTTTCTGGTATTCACCGCAACAGATTTGCTCCATCAACAGATCGGCCAATTTACGTTGTTGAGTCGATTGCTGGGCCATTTTGTTGTAGAATAACTTTAAAGGCTTCAGTCACAGTAGATTGTGGCAAAACGTTAAAGGCTTTGAAAACTTGATAGAATTTTCTCAATTTTCCACATACATAAATCTGGCCACATATGTCTACAAGTGGCGTCTGCGCTCACAATTGAAATGGAAATCAAAGTGGGCGTTCATGAGTTAAACACTCGAGGCACAAACGGAAGTAGCAATGTGACAAAGTCGCCTGCCACGGCACGGCACAGCACAGCACACACTTGTGGTTTACGACCTGCAGCTTCAGCTGGCTGCCTTTCTCAAGTGTGCGCCATTTTTTCTACTTTATTCTTTGTTCCGCTCCTCCGGTCTGCCACATTGCTCACAAAAATTTATTATTCCCGTCTAGATGAGTTCATTATACGAACAGCGGTTGTCGAATGCGAAAACAATTTAATTTTATTGTTTTGCACATAAATTGCCGCTCGCAGAATTTTATGCATTGTAAAATAAGCATGGCATATGAAAATTTGAAAAGGACTCGCACACACACACACACTCACATGTGCATGGCTGGCCATATAATTGAGTCACGTTTGCCCGGGGATTACGTATTGTATGTGTGTCTTGTTGGGTTAGAAAATATTCAGATTCAGATTTATGCCGCATGGTGTGCTGCGAATTGGCTATGCTGTGATTTATGGAAATGAAAACCAGCGATGAATATAATAGGTACATGAATTGAAAATGGAAATGCAGGAACAGGAAATGCCATCGATATTGGGTTGAATATTTTTGTAGCTTTTTTTTAGCTTTTTTTCACTAACAAAATATTGTTGACCACACAGTTAAGGCGACGAATCTTTTATCTAAAGCTCTGATCGGCCACAAAAGCAGAGAAGTTGCCACTGGCTACTGAGAAATACAGGAATTACAAGAATTCTGTAAGAATCAGGGATGCAGGGTATATGGTTGGCAAATGTTGTTCTTAAATGATCTGGATATACTGCAATACGGTATGCTCCGCCGTTCCATTGGGTTGGGTAATGACTCTGTCTCTAAGTCAAGTTTCTAAAGAGTATCAATAATAGTATGACCTTGTCTGCCGGTAACTTCACAGTCCTATTGTCTATGCTTTCGATCTACCAAGTTAAGGGCTAAGGCTTCCTGTTCTGCAGATATTTATAGCCCCTGTTAACATCAGAAACGTTGGTGCCTCTTATTGTACTGCGTTGTCAAATCCAGAGAACAAAGTCTAAGCCAAAAATATTCAGTTTATCCCAGCTGACTTAAAATGCATTCCCGAACACAAACAGCCCCTCCTCCCACTCCCATTAAGACCACAAATAAACCAATTTTGTATGAGATATTATTAGAGCAATATGCAAGGTTGGTCTACGTGTTTATAATGCCAATAACCTTTGATGGAACCCAACCACTCCACTCCACCCCTCAACAACAACAACAACAAGGAGGGGAAAAACTAATACATGACAACACCAGAAGCAGGAGCCGGAGCAGGACACGAAACGGAGAAAAATCAAAATTCGTGTTGGCATGCAAGTTGAATGCCTCTTGCCAAGTTGGGAAATGGCAAACAAAATTTAATTTATCTGTATCAGTTCCAGCAGGAGCGACAGCAGCTGGAGCAGTTGGAACACATGTTTCGACAAATTCATCTGCCATGTCACAATGCGCAACGGTATGCAGAAATTTTCTGGGGTAGAATATACTCCACATAGTTATGGATAGCCCCAATGCCTGCCTGCTAGTGCAGTGCACGTGACCAGACTGGCAGAAGGAAAAGTGAAACTTGGCAAATACTTTGGGTGGCAGCCACCCCCGTTGTTTGGGTTGTCAGCGCTTTAAGATGTCATTAATCAAATGCTGCCCAATAATTTCAACCCTTCGTCGGGTTTGAAATATGAACTTTTTCTTCTTCAACTTGGCTTGACTCTGACGGATGCCGGCAGTCATTAATAAATTAGGGGTTAAGCTGCCATAACAACAGAGGGAAGCGCTGAAAAGTTGTTTATTTAATTGAAGGCGAAACGAGGCGGCGCCACCACCGCTCGGAGATTTGTTTAACTCAATTAAATTAGGGCAGAGCAGCAGCAGCAGCAGGGGATTTCACTTTGATTTAACGATGCCAACAGTTGTTGCTGTCAACAGTTTGAGTTTTGATTTCAGTTCTATAAGTATAAATTTTGCTCAAAATGTGGAAATTTGGGGAATGTAGGGCCGTGGGTTTACCCAAATCCAGCTCTGTCATAGAGGAAGAGGAAGATGTAGAGGAAGAAGCATCTGCCGGACCAGACTTGGAACTCATCTACCAAGAACTGGAGGCGCTCAAGCAAAACCTATACCTGCTACGTCGTAGGTTGAACGCAAATCCGTCAAGCGCAGGCCAAGAGGAGGTGCCACCAGCAGATGACACTTACATGACGCCACAGTCCAGGCAGTTGTTAGTCCTGCGTCATCAAAATTGTATCTTGCGATGTCAACTTCAAGAAATGGTCGAGCATTTGCATGCCACACGCAAACAGATTACCGAACACGAAGCCTGGCGGTGTCAGCTCTCCGAGCATTTGCTGCAAATCCGTAAGGAATTGGAAAAATTTGCACAATTCAAATTAAAGGCCATACATCATTTTGGCCTCTGCGTTGAGCGCTGGGAACAGCACAAGCATAGCAAAGTGGATACCGAAGTGTTCCGGAAAATGATGAACGAATTTAAGAACCGTATGGAGCGAATGCGACAGGGACATGTGACCATGCACTGTCATCAAATTACCCGCAATGATTTCCATGTGGAGCTGGCGTTTGTGCGAATTTTCCTGTTTAGCCTTTTTGACATGATGCAGTGCAACTACAAGTATTTTATGCATCGCCTGAGCCTTAGGTGGGTATCTTCTTGATTTCATATCATATGTAGTTTCCTACACTTTTGCCTTTTAGAACGGAAGATGGAAGCCTGAACTTTTATTTTGTCAACGGACAACCCGGCGAAACCGCTTCGCTTGTCAATACCTTCTCGACCATGTCCAACCCTGGCCGCTGTTAAAATGTTATATCTCTTTTCTAATTTCTTGGGAAATGTGGCTCAATTAAGTTTATGGTCCTTGATGGCCCTTTTGGCGGAACAGTTTTAACTTTGCCTCAAATTAATGACCCACCCGGCTGAGGCTTAAAGTTGCCAATATCATAGACGCGCTTCCATTACCAAATCCGACTTATGTACAAATGTGTACGCGTTCCCACCAGGATAAGAAGGCCAGGCAGCTAAATACGAAACGGCATCAGATAAAAACAAAAGCAGATTTGTCTTTCGCCCGCAACAACAGGGGAAAAAAATCCCCAACCACATACACAGCAGAGTTTTAGCTGACAGCCCTGAGCTAAGCGCCAGTGGCGATGGCTCCCACATCCTTTTTGGAGCTTGTCGAAATGCGTAAAAACTCAATTGCTGCGCTAGGACCAGGATTCGACAATAGGTTGAGTGAGATGTGAGATAACGTAGGGAAAATGGTGAAAACGAATTTATTGGAGTCATGTGCTGATAAGCGTTAACCTACCAATGCCAAAAGGCAAAGCCAAATTACAATGTTACCGGCGGATGGAGAGACTTGAGCAAGCGCTAGAACGAAGCTGATATGCTCTGTAGAAAGCTTGAAATTTATTACAAAACCGAACCCCTTAGAGCCTCAAGATGCCCACAAGTGAAAGCAACCAAGTCTAGTGGAACAGCGTGAGGCCTTTAAGTTAAATATTTTTGTGCCCACCGCTGATTTGGACGAAAATTTAAGATAAGTTGGTACTTAAACGACCGTGGCCAAAGATTTGTCAATGTCTAGTCTTAAAATCTTCAGAAATGTATCATTAGAACCTTCGATGAGTTTGTTATAGAACCTTTGGAATCAAACAGCCCTAGCTATACTAAAAATATTTTGTCAAAGAAGGTAGCCCAGCTAAATGCTGAATATGCACCCCATGCCAAAGAAAGAGTATCCCAACATAGATAGAAACAAGTGGATATATGGCAACAACTACACAGACTACTACTATCGCTTCACAAGGTTAAAAACACAGGAAACGCATTAGATAGATACTTTTTTTTTCTCTCTTTTGGCCACAGTCATGGTCCGTGGTCCATGCCCATTCTCAGCCACACAGCAACTTTTGCTGGGTTGCTCCAGCTCCAACTCCAATTGGGATGTGGATGTGCGATAAAAATCTGCGTAAAATGATGCGGCAATTTGATGAGCAACTAAATTCGGGCAATTAGTTTGGTAAATGTTCGCAATAGGAAGTTGTCGTGCGTGTTGCTGTCGAGTTAAACTGTTGCACGAAGTGGGGGGGTGGATGAGGGAGTATAGACATTTAGTGTTAAGGCTTAAAGTGCGGAAGCATTTGCTGTTGTTTTCGGTTCCTTTTTATGTATTTTTCCTGCTCCACTGAACTCTTTGCTCCAACTTGCTAATAAGCCGATGTCTATCCAACATCAACAAGAAGGCAAAATGCCTTTGGGCTGTATTCCAGCAATTTCAAAGATACATTTCAAGTGCCTAAGTTTGCTCTCTGTGTGTGTGTCGACCGCAAAAGTACAAATAATTTCCATTTGTGCCAAAGCGGCAACATTTGCATTTTTCTTAAGATTCTGGCAAACATGCCTGCCAGGGCCCTGTTGGTTAACTGTAACCTAACTTTGGAGTGGTCCCGGCGTCTGTTTGTATTTAAACAGCCAACAGATATGTATGTACTTATAACTAAGTAGGCAAACGATATGGCACAAGTTGAGGGGGTACTTAAATATGGCATAGATAACACAACTAGTTGCAGATAAAAACATTCCACTTTATTTTTAAAACATCTTCCTCAACTTACCACCTTCTTAAGGTGGCGGGCAGAAGCTTTCGTGTTTGTCCCACAGAAAGCTTTCAAAGGCAATGCGTGACATGCTGACGACAGCGGCGCCGTGGCTTAGTTGGTTAAAGCGCCTGTCTAGTAAACAGGAGATCGTGAGTTCGAATCTCGCCGGGGCCTATCTCCTAGTCAATTGAGTTTGGAAGATGATTTTTTTTTTTTAGCATACAGGGAGACCGTCAGACATGGTTCAGCTGGCTTCGGTTCGAGCTCGTTGCAAACTTTTCCGGAGTGGTTCGACTCCGAACCGATCCCCTATTTCGCTGAAGAAGCGTACTCTAGAGTTGTCAGTTAAAAGAGAAGTCTTAATCTCCAATGATAATGTGTAATACAATCTGGTCACACTAAAAGTATCCAAAGTCTTCACAAGTTTACCCACTTAAACATCAAGGACTTTCATGTTCGCGGAACTCAAATTAACAAATTCTTAAACGGTTGCACCGGTGGAGCCTTTATTGTGGTTTTCCCCATTTCCTAAATTGTACCAGCTGACGCCTTTGGCAGCCATTAACATGTTTCAATGGACGCCATAATTGTATCAATAATCATTAAAATAAAAAAAATAATAAGAAAACAACCCCATAGCCTTATAGACCATAGGCAACAAAAGTTCAAAACTCGTAAAGCTCCAAGCTTTTTGCCATAATTTCTAACCAATTTATTGCAAACTTTCTAAACTTAAACTACCATAAATATAAGCTAACAGCTAGTTCATGCAGAGACTAAAACGAAACTTTCATGCCAGCTTTTAAAGCTCTCACAGCTTTTACAACCACCTCCGGTCGCCGGGGGTGGCTAATCTTTGTAGACCAAATACAGCACCACAATCATAAAGTAAGTGGGACGCTCGAAAACCAGTTGGGTGAAGTTGTCACGCTTCTCATCCATCAGATGGCACATCCGTTGATAGATGCCCTGGTTCTGTTTCTCCACAATGGACAGCAGGCAGACAATGCGATGGCTGTGTATTGGGCATGGGTTGCAAATCGATTATCGCTCCCCTTGATTATAGATCAATCCACTTACCGCCTGTGGTTTAACTTCTTGACCCGATCTCGTATCTCGGCCGCCAGACCTTCCACCAATTGCACCGCCCGCCATGAATCATAATTGCGACTGAAGCGATCCCAAAGCAGACGCTCCTCGATGCAATCTTCAATAATTTTATGCGCACGTTCCATATTGAAATTGGTGTGAAAAAATTGCCAATCATTTTTCGGTTTCTCCTTCCGCTCAACGCCACCGCCACCCTCGCCTACTGCACCGTCGCCGTCCGGATTCTGCAAGGCACGCCGTCGACTCAGCATGGACTCGGAGAGTAGGGCATTCATGCGATTCGTGGTCCGCACTGAGGCGGTGATTCTAAGTTGAGGGATAGAAGAAAGTAAAAGTAATTTTTGGTTGTATTCAACTGTTCAAAACGAAAACTACCGCGATTTCATAGTGGTCCAGCTGGTCATGTTGCCGTCTACAAAATTAGCGGAAAACTATGTCAAACCTGGCCAGTTGCCGGCGAAAAGGAAAACAAATTCCAAGCGCTGCTATCTGTACACTGACAGGGCTGTCAAGCAGGACGATATGTCGGCACGAGCGCTGCCTATCAACAATGCCATGCAGAGGAAGCACCCCATCCCAGGGGTTTCCACATATCATCAAAAGTTTGCTGAAGCTTTGTTGATTTTAGCCCACACTTGAATGCTTGCTAGAGATGGACTAAGACAGAGGAGGAAACCAAAGCGAGAAGTACTCCAAGAATGTGAAAGTGCATAAAATAAGCTAGTTGTCTGTGTTTGGGGTTTTTTCAAGGATCTTCGGGTTGTCTGACAAAACAAGGTCTTAACTTAACAAAGCCCACCTTTCCAGGGACTTCTCGACTTAGCCTTCTTTAAGGTACCGATACTTTAACCGCTTAAGAATTTCAAGCAGCAACTGATTAATCGTTTTCATTAACAAATCCTTACAATTTTTTTATTCCTTAAAACTTAGTCCTCCCCTAAGATCAATAAATTGAAGACCTCCTTAATATAGTTGAAATTTATCATCATTCTAATTAATCATAATGTGGAAATTATACCCTCCTCCCTCCCACATATATCGGCATTCAGCTCTATACCGTAGCCTCTGCCCATCTCTAGTCTCTGCTTCAATTTCATTTTGCCCTTGCGTGCCGCTTATCATAAATTCCATGCCAATGGCGCTCCAATTGGGGGAGTAAAAAACCCTGCGGTGCCGGAGACGTAGGTGTCATCGCCACCAGCCGTGGGGTACATACTGAATCCCAAGTGTTGCCATATGGATGTGCATCTCTCTCTCTCTCTTCCTCTCTTCCTCTCCACTATACACTACTGGCACGCGATTCCTTTTCAAGCTGATGACTTTTGATCGGTTGGCTGGCGACACCTGTAAGGTCTTGGGTTGCGGTTTACACCAAACTTCAAGCACTTTGATTACTTTTATCGCTAAAACTTTCTTTTGCTGGTTATGAGCCCTTTGTTGCAGCGTATCCAAAGTTCTTGATGACTTACCAAATTGATTTATTTATGAAGTTATCAAATTGAGACAATTGACAAGTCACGTGAAGTGAGTAACCCCCTCACCCTCCAGCTGTATGAAGTTGATGGCTAACGCTGTCATTTTTACTGTCTTCTTGCATGTATCGGGCAAATAGGAACCGTGCAGAGAAATTGAAAAAAAGAAAACGAAGTGCAAAAGTTCAGGGATTCAGAAATTTTAAGTTATCAAGTGATAAATCAAGAAGGAAAGTCGGTCAAGCTGAACTGAGATGTACTCTAGACCTGCAAAGTATACTTGTAGGTGTTTTTTCTGAATTATTAGCAACAGAAAGCTGTAGTAGCTGACTTTATTTTGCTCATAGCTTCACCATCGCTCATTTGATCTTGAAAAAGAATGCTGACTAACAGTTATAAAACATCTATTTACATGAAAATAAGACTTTTTCCAAATTGAGAGGGAGGCATTGGAGGCGGCAAAATAAGAAGTTTAGCTCTAATGATGCCACTTCACGAAGCTTGAAGGAGGTGAACAATACGACTTATAACGCCAAAAATCTGTTAGCCATCGATGTTTCAAGCCTTGAGGAAGAAACATTTAAACATGGTAGAACTTTGCTTCAAAAAACCAGAATTGTTAAGAAAAATGTTTTTTTAAGACTAAAGAAGATTACTGGAAGCTCTCAATAGAAGTCCAGCACTCCAGCAAGACCATATGATTGGAGGAAACTGTATCATTGAGCTACAAATCTGCAGGTTTTGTAGTGTCTCATCATAGCAATCACTTTTTATTAAAGTTAAACATATTAAAACGAAATGGGGGAGCAATCTATCATATAAATCACACAAACCAAAATTTCTCGATATATTTGTACAAATTAAATTTGTCTGCCCTGCCCACCACAACAACATTATGCTAATTCGCACCCCTCTCTATCAACAGTCAATCCGTAACCTGGTTACTAATTGCCAAAAGGCCAAACTTTTTTTACGATGATGAATATGTGCCAAAATTGAACAAATTAAGCAATTTGCGCTGCACGCTCGCACACACACACACACACACGCACACCCACACTCGCTCACTTAATTCACCCACAAGAAAACACCTTAAGAACGACACCGGCTTGAACTCATTAGCACCCGCGAGCACGAAACCAACAAAAACCAAAACAAAATTTGCATAAACTTACGCTTGCATGCGACTCATCGAGGCTCCTTAAAGTATGCTACGGGTAACGCGATTTGTGCGCTAAGGGAATGCTTTTTGGGCAAAACTGCACGTAAGCTCGTCACAAATGAAACTGGTTTCAGACTTGGGCTTTTCGGGGGTTTTCACAAACATAAAAGCGCAAAATTCAACAGCTAAACAAAAGGGGTAAGTAATAAGGAGGAGAAGGATTGACTGGCACACACACACATATGCATTCACATGTCACTAGTTAGCTTGGCATGTCTAAAGGCAACTGTGCCAGCAGCAGCAGAGGGTGAAAGGGAGAGAGCAGTAGAGACAGACAGAGAGAGAGAGAGAGAGAGATTCGAAATTCTATTTATTTTGAGTAATTTACGTTTTACTTCACTCGCATGTTGGTGTCAGGCTGTTTGGCAATTAAAATTGTAGGTTGAAAACTGTCGACACGCCCGCATGCAATCTATTTAGTTTATCCAACTTTTTCGGGGGGCGGGAGTGAAAAATAAAAGTTTTTGTGATGGATCGCGTGTTGTACATGTCCACTTAAGGAGTTGCAGGACTGAATCAATGGGTTATGCAATCCGGTTTTAATTTTTTTTTTCGTCCTTAGCTAGTTCCACTCTGACATATTACGAATACTTTAGTAGCTTTATTGATATATTGCATGTAGATGATATCTGTTTAATTTGCATTCATTTATCCATTTATCTTGCATTTTCTAACTGTTTATATTTCAAGGTTGGTTATAGTTTCAAAATCAACAACTAGAACACTATCATAAGAACAGGTCAAAGAAGCACTTTTAGCTCTGTTGCTTTTTCAGAGCACAGATGAGCTCATCAAGGTGTTTTGTGATGAAAGGATCAAACAAAAAAATTCAAATTTTTGTTGGGTTATCAGTTTGCTTCATACAGAGTATATTGTAGTCGAGCTTGACCGATCTCTTCCGTGTTTTTATTGCAGAAATAAGCGAAAAAACGCTCTATTTGTATTTAAAAGCCAGTTTTTATATCTAAGATATGACAAAATCAAAATTAAAAGTTTTCAGTGTGACAAATATTCTGCGCCAATTAAGATAACACTCAGAACTATATTTTCTGTTCCACTTAGTTTATTTGTTGCCTGTGGCGAAATACTTTACATCAGTATATAAAATTGTATAAGAAATCTTAATA
This sequence comes from Lordiphosa fenestrarum, assembly GCA_035044985.1. NCBI lineage: Eukaryota > Metazoa > Arthropoda > Insecta > Diptera > Drosophilidae > Lordiphosa > Lordiphosa fenestrarum. The sequence goes on from JAWNNO010000731.1 coordinate 2,834,262, forward strand.
TCTAGAGCGACGTTGTTCATTGTTGAATGAAATGGCCAAAAAGGTGCCACTCAAGAAGGTACAGGCCTAAAATAAAAACAAAACACATATTAGAAACTCAACATTCAAAATCCATGTCTCCTATCTTACCTCAATGGCAACCAAAATCCAACCAAAGAGCCTGATCAATTTCAAGGCCTGCTCATAGAAATCTTCCAGTTTGCTCAGGCAACCCACAGTGTAAAAACTCTGGCTAGTGCTAGTCGAATTGTCTTTACAACTCTGAGGAATTATCAAATGGTGATTGCTATAATCACTGGTCCCATTCACTCCGCAGCAGTGCAGCTGTAGAAGAGAAGAACTAAGTCTAAAGCTCAGAGTTTACCCACAACTCAACTTACATTAGTCTGATAGAAGGACATGGCATCATTGCTATTCGTTTGCTTAGCCCAGGTATCACTCAGAACACTCTCCGAGACCTTTTTCTCATCGATGCGTTGCACATAGACAAAGAAAAGTACGCAGGTGAGTATGAGCAGAACCAGCAGGGTGATGGCATACTGAAAGAGAACAAAATTGTCGTGTTAAAAGTTTCAACAAATCAGAACCAACTTACCGTCCAGGAGAGACACACATTCTCCTTGATGGCCCCACAACAGCCAAAGAATGAGATGAGAAATATCACCGAACCGATTACAATGAAGAATATCAGTAGAGGACGCGTTTCAGGGGCCACATCTTTTAGACCTATGGAATTTACCACTATGACTGCAATGCCCAGCACCTACAAGAAGTAGCAAAAATAAACCAGGTGGCCACACCCTTCGTGCGAATCATGACTCATTCTTACTCACCACACACAACGCGTTAAACAGAAACACTAAATACTTAAGTGTGGTCGTTGCACAACCCATTTTGTATATCTATTTTCGTTCAATTTCGTTCGCAATGGAAATCGCGTTCCTATTCTCTCGATGACTTCCCTTCGACTAAAAATTGTTCATTAAAAAAAAGGTTCGTTTCGTTCCGCTTGCGTTTAGTTCTGATAATGATAATTTTACGGGCAAAATAACAATAACAAAGATAATCAACCAAATTGCACTGTGAGAAATTTGTGTGGCGGGAAACCTCAATCTTATCGATATGTTGTGGCTTACTAAGTGTTAGTTTGGCCTGGCAACCAAGTTTTTACCTATGTGTACTGTTAAAGGTTTGATGACTCGCTCGAGCAAAATCATGTTGACTGGTTACGCCCTTTTAGGTAAACTAAAACTCATTACACAATTGTGTTTGTCTCTGACACTGAGATAATGCTAGGTGTAAGATAATATTACCGATACTGTTGACCTGGTATTTTATGCTGAAATGGTCGGGATGGGGGGCGAAAACCTCGTTACGAGTGGGGTAAAACATATTAATAACTTAATGAATCAGGCTAGCTTAGACAATCAGAAATGAGTGTTTTATACCCTGCTTTTGATTCAATTTATAGGTATATTCGATTGCTTCTGAACTCAATTACGCTATATTACTTTCATCCTTTTGTGGAAATAAAAAAACGTTAAAAACAAAACTTGCTTAGTGCTAGGATACTCTACTAGAATTATAAGACGTCCAGCCTCTTTCTCTCTCGCACTGCATATCTTCGCTCACACTATACCACAACAATATGGATTCTGCTTCATTTTTGTTCTGTCTTTGAAGAGTGCAGTGCTAAGTGAAATTATGTGTTGATGGTTACTTGCGAGCTCTGGTCTTGTGTGCTTCGAAATCTACTACCTTCGTGACAGAGCTTCGCCATCTGCCTGATTTCACCCAGACCTCTTCCCCCAGCAAATGCCGAAAGTCCATCCCAATATTTCCCGACTTAGATAATTTGACTTATTGAATATGAAACATATGCATGTACACACATAAACATACATATTATTGGCAGACCTCGAGTGCTTATCAAACAAGCTGCCTAATTAAGTACACCACAGAGAGAGAGCGAGAGAGAGAGAGGGAGAGAATCTGACTGCTCTGGCATTCTTATCGACAGCTGTTCCAGCAGAGGACACCACCAAATCTTATCAGTTAGTTTGCCTAATCTTCTATGGACTTCAGCGTGTTGTTGTTATTTGTTTGATTTTGGAGGTCTGCTGCTCAGTTGCCTCCAAGCACTGAGAGTGGTAGGAAACAGAAGTCAAAAATTTGCAATGAGTTGCGGTACGAAAACCTTAAAAATCTCATCATTTGTGTTGGACTTTCTTTGCTGTGTGAGTACACTGAGCCGTGTTGTTATCAGTTGGCAAATCCCTAACTGATTTATACATTCTCGCCAGGTAATTGGCGCCCTGTCCATAGCCGCCTGTGCCTATGCCTTGATAGTCTTCCCCCAAAGTCTGGCCATCAGAGTGCCCTGCATTCTGGGCATAGTTTTGGGTGTTTTGCTCTTTGGCAGTACCATTTTTGGTTGTATAGCTGCCCTGCGCGAGAGCATACGTCTGACTTGGATAGTAAGTGGAGAAGAGTAAAAGTTGAAGTTGTTTGCATTCATTCATAAGTTGTTGCCCCAAAGTATGCTGCAATTTTGATGGCCCTAATTTGTGGACAAGTGACGGTGATATTCGCGCAGCCCATTAATTTTGAGCTACTGGCCAATGAAACCATTAGTAATGCCTGGCAAAATGAACTCTACCAAAGGAACAGCATGTCCTACTATCAGATCAAGGTGAGCAGAAAGTACAGATGAGGCCGGAGTTAATTTTGGTTTCTTTTCAATTGAAGTATCACTGCTGCGGCAAAACTGGACCCGACAACTACGCCAGCAGCGGTCTACGCATACCACCCAGTTGTTACTTCAATCAAAACTCCACAATTAGCACAGATTTGTATATGGAGGGCTGTAACCAGCGACTGGGAGTGGCCTTTGTAAAAGGCACACAGTGGGAGCGTACAAGCGATTGGTCTGTGGTGGGCATGGAGGTGGGTGATTAAGGTAGTTCAGCGATTGCTTCATTAAATTGTTGACTATTTTACAGCTACTGGCAGTTATGGTGGCCGGCCTGTTGGCCATTACTTTGCAGAATGCCGAACGTAGGCGTCTGTATCGTTAGGTGCGGCTAAAGGCGACTTTAACTGTTGACAGTATTAGCGAACTGTACAAATCTACCAAATGGCCAGGACTCTGCCGGTTGTTACATTTTTGAATTAAGTTAAGCTTGTGAATATTTCAGTACTTAAATGTGAATAAAAGTGGAAGAAGAGAAAAGCGGACATGAAATGAGGGAAGTGAATATAATAAATCCGTATGCGTGTACATGATTTCGTGTGGTTTAAATTGTGACGATGGTAAATACACACAATCCAGCTGTTTGGCAGCTAAATTCATTATTTTTTTCAAGTTGTTCCCTCATAAATACTCTTAAAAAAAACATGGCATAAACACTTTCTTACAATTAAAAGAAACATTTAATAATTTTAAAGATTTTTAAACTGGCAGTCCGCGATAACAAGACCGCCAACTTCCAGAACTGTTGTTATCCAACACTAAAAGGCCATACAATCGATAGCCAGCGATAGCGATATATTTTCGTGTGGGTGAAAGCAAAAGAATGTTGTTTATTTATTGACATTATGACTAAGTAAACGAATACAAATACACAAGTCGGTCAGTTCCGAAACAATCGTAATGTATTCATTCGGCGGCAAGTTTGGCACAATTTGCGTGGCGCGTACTTGAAAGCGGCGGAACAATTGTGCGGCTACCAACATCCATCCACAACAACTGGCTGACTGGCTGGCTGTCAGTAGACAGTAGTCAGTAAACAGAGCTGCCGAGCAGACCTAAACACGGAAGGGAGTCGAAAGAGTCGGGTCATTCACTCACGTTTAGCAACAGCAACAGCAGCAGGCACAACAACAACAACGACAACCAGAACTACTACCTACCACTACCGCGATGGGTCTGCCCTTTCAGAAGCTAAAGAAACTCTGGCTGCTATATCTATTTTTACTGTTCTTTGCATTCTTCATGTTTGCAATTAGCATAAATTTGTATGTGGCAAGCATACAGAACTCGGACGCCGAGCCACGGTTAGTAAACCAATCGAAGCTAATGATGATGAGTCTAGTCCAACTCTTCTCGAGTTTTGGCATTGCATAATTTCCTTTGGGCTAAGTCTGTCCCTCAACATGAGTATAAAGTGGAGTGGAGTGGAGTGTATGTTGCAAGTGGCTTTTGGATGTTACACTTGAGTGACTTGCATTCGGGCCAGGAGCGTATTTGCTGACATCGAGGCAGGCCCTTAGGTGTTTGTTTTGATTGAAGCTGTTGATCTTGAAGATTTAACAAAATATGCATAGCTTCTCTACAGCAGGAAGTTTGCGTTGGAAGTGAACTAACCTTGCTGGCGAACTGATTTCTTTAAGCAGTCTAATGACATCGCTGCGCTGACCATTTTTGAAAACTCTGCCCAAAATATTTTGGCTATTTTTTGTAGACTTTGAAAACAAAGTGACGCATGCATGGGCACTCAGTGACGTTCCCTGCTCTATCAGCAGTTCGAATGTTGTGGTTTTGCTGATAAAAGACTGCTGTAGGAATTCGAGGGGAACGCCAGCTAGTCATTTTACTACCTACTTCTTAATTACCCTGTAATTAGTGATGCAAACTACTTAAAATCGGAAAGTTTCAGTGATTATTCGGATTAAGTAACATTAAACTCTCAATTTTTAAAGCTTCACAATAGAAATGCAAACTGCTTGGCAATTATCGCCGGTTCCACTTATTTCTAAATAAGTAAGGTCTGTTATCGACAAAGCTGTTCATCTATTGAAAAGTAGACCTATCTATTCGGCCGTACTGCTCAGTTTCCGTTTACTTATAATATTGCAATATCTTTCTTTGAAGCAGTTGCTTTTCGCCCTGATACTCGTGTTACAGGCCAGCTTTACAGTTCTCCTCCCTGAGTTATAAGGCTAAAAGCCCAGTGATTAATTTGTACTTAATATTTTGCGTTAGTTTCTATCTAAAAGTTTACAAAAACGGGGACTAGAAGTCATCTGCAATAGCTCTTATCTCAAAATCAGACTAGTTACCCTAGTTTGAAGATAAATAGTCACCGTTAACTGCCTCTGGCAGGCGTTCATACATGTATGGAAGCACCAAATATGGTATTAAGGCACCCTAAGTATGAAAATGCGTAAAAATTCTAATGTAGATTTATCTATTTTAGTTCCCAGCTCGACCCAGCATGATGGCATCAACAATGCAAGTAACGTTGGGATATTTTTGAGTTTTAGGAGCTTTTAATATTGTTTTGACTCCACAAATCAGTTTAAATTTACTGCGACGCAATTAATCCGAGATCAATAATAAACAGAAATTTAAATGCAGCTTCCATTTACAATTCTAGACCATGTGATCGCTTGTACATAGCATTTGGGACTCTACCCCAACCCAAGCCAAGCCACAATCCGTCCCTGATCAGGGCTTTCGATTGTTAAACCACTTTGCATTTATTGTTGTGTATTTTATTATTATTTTTTCTTCATTTTAATACGATGTCATTTCTTCTTATTTGTGTTTCCATACGCTTCGGCGTAAGGTAAAATGCTAAATTTTAATACCATTGTCATATCTTTTGTTGACGCTCTTTTGTGGATCACTTGCCCTCGCATTTTGTTGTTTTTTTCGTGCACAGTCATCCAAAACCGCCGCCCAAACGTCGCTCGCTGTGGCCGCATAAAAACATTGTGGCTCATTATATTGGCAAGGGAGACATCTTCGGCAACATGACTGCAGGTAAGCATAGAGCACACTCATCAGCGTCATCGTCAGCCAATGGCACAATCGAATTGGAATTCATTTGCAGACGATTACAACATCAACCAGTTCAAGCCCATCATGAGCGAGGGAGCCGAGGGTCGCCCTGTTGTGGTGCCACCGCGAGATCGATTCCGTATGCAGCGCTTCTTTCGCTTGAACAGCTTTAATCTGCTGGCCAGCGATCGTATACCGTTGAATCGCACGCTCAAGGATTACAGAACACCAGAGTGGGTACAGGGGGGAAGGGTTGGGCTGAATTCTAGAGGGGTATAACTTGGCATTCCCTTAAAGATGTCGCGACAAGAAGTATGCCAGTGGCTTGCCCAGCACTTCGGTCATAATTGTGTTCCACAACGAAGCCTGGTCAGTGTTGTTAAGGACCATAACCAGTGTCATCAATCGTTCACCGCGTCATCTGCTGAAGGAGATTATTTTGGTGGACGATGCCAGCGAAAGGGGTGAGCTTTTGATTACTTAAGCCTGTTCCTGAACTATCCTGCTTTTTGTAGCCTATCTGAAACGACAACTGGAGAGCTATATACGTGTCCTAACCGTACCCACTCGCCTGTACCGCATGAAGGAGCGAAGTGGCCTGGTACCGGCACGCCTGATGGGTGCCCAGCATGCTCGAGGAGATGTTTTGACCTTTCTGGATGCCCACTGCGAATGCTCACGCGGCTGGTTGGAACCTCTGCTGTCCCGCATCAAGGAATCACATAAAGTGGTCATCTGTCCCGTCATTGACATCATTTCCGATGATAATTTCAGCTATACCAAAACCTTTGAGAATCATTGGGGTGCCTTCAACTGGCAGTTGAGCTTCCGTTGGTTCTCGGCGGACAGGAAGCGCTCCACCCCTGACAAGAGCAGCAAAGACAATACCTTACCCATAGCCACGCCCGGCATGGCCGGCGGTCTCTTTGCCGTGGATCGCAATTATTTCTATGAGATGGGAGCCTACGATAGTCAGATGCAAGTCTGGGGTGGTGAGAATGTGGAGATGTCTTTTCGCATCTGGCAATGCGGTGGACGCATTGAAATCAGTCCCTGCTCTCATGTGGGTCATGTGTTTCGCAGCAGCACCCCGTACACCTTTCCCGGCGGCATGAGTGAGGTTCTGACCAACAACTTGGCCCGAGCGGCCACCGTCTGGATGGATGATTGGCAGTATTTTGTTATGCTCTACACCTCAGGACTTTCATTGGGTGTCAAGGATAGAGTAAATGTGACCGAACGGCTGGCTCTGCGTGAGAAACTGAAATGTAAACCATTTTCGTGGTACCTGGAGAACATTTGGCCGGAGCATTTCTTCCCGGCACCCGATCGTTTCTTTGGCAAGATCATTTGGTTGGATGGTGAAACGGAATGTGCTCAGGCCTACAGCAGGCATATGAAGAGTCTACCCGGCCGTGCTTTGTCGCGTGAATGGAAACGTGCCTTTGAGGAGATTGAAAGCAAGGCCATGGAGTTCACGCCTTTGATTGACTTGGAGCGGGATAAGTGTCTGCGTCCGCTGAGAGATGATGTGCCACGCTCCTCGCTGCAGCCGGTGACGGTGGGTGATTGTACGTCACATGCCCAGACCATGGATATGTTTGTCATTACACCCAAGGGACAGATTATGACCAATGACAATGTGTGTTTGACCTACCGCCAGGCCAAGCTGGGTGCGATTAAGCTGCTGAAGAATCGAAATGCCACCAGCTCGAATGTAATGCTAACGCAGTGCGGCAGTGAATCGAGTCAACTGTGGACCTATGACATGGATGTGAGATTACGTTTCTTTTAAGATTTACTCAATTTTCAACCCTCTCCCCGTCTCCCACAGACCCAACAAATCTCGCATCGCGATACCAAGCTGTGTCTTACCCTCAAAGCGGCCACAAATACGCGCAGCCAGAAGACGGAGAAGGTGGTAGTCAGTATGCAGTGCGATTTCAAGGACATAACACAGAAATGGGGACTCATTCCCCTGCCTTGGCGTATGTAGGGTATGCAGTCAGCCCTCCCACTTTCTCTAACACCATGTGATATTTATTGAAATTGTTTAAACAAATGCCACTCGTTGTTTTTTAACACACCGACCACACAAACAAACACACACTCACATACCTTACATACAACCCCCCCAACACCGATAAACACCCACAAGAATTGTTTATAAAACATTTTTTGTTTTTAATTTTGAATGCATTTGGAGTGGTCTTTTGGCCCATTGCAAATTCAATGCATTGCGACTTGTGCTATGTCTATGTCATATATATTAAGATTGATCAAAAGTACTTAATACTTTGGAAGAAGAACCACTTTTATAGAACACTTTTATTAATAAAACAAAAGAAAAATTGTATACGTAGAATGGATTTTCACTCCATTCTGAAATCTCTCTTGGGTAGGTTATCACTTGACCTGCCGCGGCACAGTGGGATGATACGTTTAAATTGTTAATTGAAATTGTGCTTTTTTTTCTGTTGTTTTCACCGCTGCTTTAAAGATTATAACATTAGAATCAGGGCTGCAGACCCAAAAATATTTTGGGAGCTCCGGCTCGCGGGCTCGAACCAAAATTTAACAATGGTTCAGGTTCAGAATTTTGAGGTTCAAGGTTTTTGGGCCACGGTTTTGGTTCGAACCTTGATTCAGCCCATGCTTAATACAAGTTTATATTGTAATCGACCTAAATACGAAATACACTGTAAGGAAATTGCGTCGATTTACGTACCAAAAGTGTTTCCACAGTAATGTTAAGCTCTTATTTTATAAATAATTCAATAAGCTTTTGAGAAAAGGATCTTAAAAAACAGAGGCTTATTTGTGTAGGGATTCTAATGGTAATTCTGAACATTTTTATAGATGCTTGCATTAATCTTTCCTGCCGATTGTAAGACTCAGTCTTTCAGAACCATCAGGATAAGAGAAGAAGTTGCTAGGAAATATGTCAAATTTTTTCATGTCTTTAGTTTTTGTTGAACCGAACCGAAATTATAGGTTCGGAACAGGTTCAGCTTCAGTACTTTAAGAGGTTCGGTTCGAGGTTCGGTTCATAGTAATCTGAAAGTCGGAATTCCGGGTTCGAACCGGTTCGGTTCCAAACCAGTTTGCAGCCCTGATTAGTATTAAGAGAACGGAATAGAAAACCATAGCTCCAAAATGAAAATTTAGCCATCATCAATGTGCTCCACTTACCACAAACCATAGCTTTTTGTACAATATTGGAATCCAGATGCAGAGGTCCAGGAACGCACACTTAGTGCATGTACCCAAGGCGAAAGAGTTCTTTCTGCAAGTGTTTGCTGTCTTTTTATTGATTTGACATGAAAAACTACCAATTTGGTAACTCTAAAGTCAACATTTACCAAACTATTCTTTGAGAAATCAAAATTGTGTGTTTCCCAATAAAGTTTGCATAAAAATACATGGATTAGCTCCAGCAGTTGCACAACAAAATACTAAGAAAAGTGTTTTAAGCATTTCTAAGCTTTCCTTGGACTCAAAAGACCATTTTAATTGTTTCCAAAATTGAAAACAATTTTTCCAAATTACCATCCCACTGTGCATTGGCTGCAATTCGCCTTCAAATACGACGTCGCATCTCTCTTCGACTGCATCATTCACAAAATGAACGGCTGCTACAACACCATCAAATATACCGGATTGCTGTCCAATCTGCTGTATATGGTAAACCATTCCTCCAATCACTTTAAGCTCTTACATCTAATTAGCAATTATTTCATCTCCAGCTGCTGGCCATAGGCATAATGTCTGCCGCTGGCTTGGGACTACAAATGGCCGAACCCAACACCCCAGAGCATACTTACTTTGTGGAGAGTCTGGTTCTGGGTGGCACCATCTGCATGATTGTCATATTTGGCTGTTATGGCCTGGTCTGCAATCTGCTCAGTGTTAATATCATAGTAAGATTTTTACAAACTCTCTCAAGCTAGGATAATATCTCAGTCCCTCCTACTCAGTTCACGGTGTTCATACTGCTTGTGATGGGTGTGGAGTATCTGCAGTTGCATAACTATCAACGGACTACCAGTCCCTGGCATGGGTTGGAATTGGCCTTTCATGGTCTCAACACTGAGCCCGAGACAAAGGCACATTGTTGCGGCTGGAATCATGCTGAAGATTATAAAAATTTGCATTTACTGGTGCCCTCCAGTTGTTATCAGAATGCAGTCAATGACACCTTGAAGCTGATCTATCCACATGGCTGCCTGGAGACTTTGAATCACAGCCAGCGATATATTCAGCATCGCGATAAGCTTTTCATGTGGACAATTGTTGGCCTTGAGGTAGGCAATTGACACTGCTCAGACATCGAGATTTTAACACTAATTTATGCCTCATCTACACAGATCTTTATACTGGTACAGACTATTGCGCTGAGTTGTCTGCTTTACAAGATGCGACGGCGTCAGCAGCCACAGTTGCCGCCAGGTGTCAGGCGTGAGCCACGCATAAATCATAATCATGTGGCTGGATCGCGTACGCATTTACTGAACAATGTTTAAGTTAAGCAAATGATAATGTTTATTGAAGGAAAATGCTCTTGTGTTGAAATTTATTATAGAGAGAGGTGACTCAGTAGTTGTAGCGACGCGTTTTGTTGGTCAATTGACAGCAGAGTGTAATGCCCAGAACGATGCCCACAATCTGAGAGGAGTTACAACAATGAGGTGCGAACTGAAATGGTTCTCCACTCACCTCATATCCTATAAGTCCACCGTGCGTCCATTTCTCATAGCGATAGACCTGCAAGTAGGCCCGCTTAACCGCTGCCATACAGCCCTCAGCATAGGGATACAAAGCGTGCAGACCCTCTTGGGTATGGAAACAGCTGGCTGGCACCTTAATGCCCAAGCTTGTGTAGTCGGAGAAGCCCTTGTCGCCACAGCACTCATACTGAAACAGTAAAAGTAAAGAGTACTTGTATGACTTCCCCACCCACTCTGGACTCTTACCATGCGTTGCAGCTGATACATGGCTCCCGGATGCACTAGCTCCTCCATCCAAAGTGCCATCACATAAACCTCTGTGGCATCCAGCTGCTTGGTCTCATTGTAGTGCGATAACTTCCATATGTGTCCCACAATTAGCAGCAACAGCAGGATCAGGTGCTGCAAAATTGATGCCTTACTGGCCTTACTCGCAACAGTTTCCCTTACTCACCACCACCAACACCTTAATGGAGCCCAAGAAGGCACCCAGACAACCCACCAGGGCACTCAAAATCAATGCACCCGCCAGTCCCAGCTGTATGAACTTCTCCAAATGCTCCGCCGAACCCTCATTGAATTTGTCCAGCTCATAGACCCCGGCCAGGGTAGCCAGGATGCCGAGTAGCTAAATTGTTGGAAAACAAAGGCGCAGCAACGTCACCACCGACCACCACCAAAATAACAAACAAAAATAAAGAGGTATAAATAAATGGAATTACTTTTGCTGGCCGAATTTATTTTTAAATGGCGAAACACGAAAATGTGACAACTTGTCTGAGTTGGAATCGGGATTTGTTTGCTGCCAAATTGGCCTTATACGCGATATAGGCGAATCGACTTGCATTACTCATCCGCCGTGTATGCACTCACCAAAGTTAGGGTATTGAACACAACCGAGGTCCATTGCAGGCAAACTCTCACTGTCGGCATATTTTCAGTTCAGTTCTCGCTTATTTTATTCAAATTAATTTATATTTTCACACATTTAAAGTTTGGCGTTTTTCCGTCCGACGCACGCCTCGAGTGACCCAAACCGTTAATGTTTTTTTCGGCTGCTGCTCGGAGAACTCATTCAAAAATGTTTACAAATCCGTTGAGTGGCTGCCCGTCTCCTCGGTCTGCGTGTGTGCCGGTCGCTCGGTCATTACTCAAGAGACAGGCGCTCAGCGGCCAGGCATTGCCTCCACCTCCTTGTGCCATGTATTTTTATATGCGTCTTAATGGGCAGCTATATCTGCCGATATGGCCAGTATATAGTTTGGACAGAGCAAAAACAGAATTAATGGATTTTTGTATATTTTTTTTCTAAATATTCAACTTAAGGCGATGCCACATTACAATACAGTAAACCTGGGGGCACCTTCTCTAGAATCGCTCGCGCCGCAATTTGTTGCGCACCACGATGCCCAAGTGTGCGGCGACTCCCAAAGCGGCCAGCTGTGTGGGTGAGAAGAATTCGTTTCGATCAAGGTCACGTGTGGGAAGGGGGGAGGGGGGCTGGGCCCAACACTTACTTCTACCACCAAAAGCAGCCACTTGATAATCAGACCATTGATCACATTATCCGTGGCATGTGCCTGTACCGCCGTCAGGCAGCCCTCGGTAAAGAGTTTCGTTTCCAAGCGCTCCAAATTCTTATAACAATTGAGGGGAATTCCATGGCCCAAGAGTATGTAGTCGTGGGAGCCACTCTGACCGCAGCAAGAGTACTGAAGCAGGCGAAGGGAGTGAGTGCTAGTTTCAATTTCAATTCAGTTTCAAATCACCTTTTGCTCTATATAGGAAATGCGTTCCGTGCTGCGTCTTGGATCGGACCATAGAGCTACAAAGTCGCTTGTGGCACGTTCCACATAGTCCGTAGAGTGAGCCGCCGCTATGATGTAGATTTGCAGGCAGAGCAGTATTAACAGGCAACTTGCATACTAAAGGGGGAAAGTGGAAATTTAATATGATATGTGGGCAACAATGTTGTGTATACAGTGTTGCGGCAGCAAATGTTGCTAGAGACCATGTTGCAGCAACAGTCTTGACTCGTTTCTTAGACAGATTTTCAAGCAAAAAGTAGTTAAGTTACAGGTTGGAAGTGTATGAAACATATGGTTTTATGGTCCCAAAATATGTCGTCGTTCAACTTGCTTTTGACTATCCCTTTCCCACTGAATTCTGGTATATTTTTATCGATTTCTTAAGCAAGAACTAAGTGGAAAGTTATAGGAATGGATTTTCAAACGATTTTAAGGTTAGAGAACATGCGTGCATCAAAGTTACAGCTTGAAGTATTGCACGAGGCTTGTTTCAATGTTTCTGAAACATTGTTGCATTCGAACATGCAATCTTACTCTAATATTGCTTAAGCTGGCTAACATTGGCCAGTAGTAAAAAAAACCCTCAAGTTTACCATATATTATTAAAGACAATAATGCACCATTAGTTCTACTTACACTCCAAATCAAGCCCAGGGACACACGACCCGACGCAAAGCAGCCCAGAAACGAAGTCAGTACCACAAAGGAGCCCACAAAGATTTGCACTATAATAGCTATATGCTCAAAAGTGCCAGGCGTGGAGCTATTTAGCTCAAAGACTGACAGGGCAATCAAAGTCACGCCAATCAGCTGAAAGTAATTGGAGCACAGGATTAGAACAAAGCAAAATCCTTTATCAAGCATACGCACCGATAACAACACATTCAATATGATGAGTATGGCTTTTAAAAATGATGTGCGACAGGCCATGATGATGGTTCCCAATCAATAATCGAGTCTAATTACGCCGTATTAATTCCAATATATTCTACGTTGACCGGAGCCAACAACAAGCGAGCGAGAGGTAAAAAACTAGGGACAGCCCTTTTGCCATAAACGTTGACGTGCGACTAAACTCGACGCATTTATTTTGAAATTATGGCGCCCCCAAACAGAAAGGCCAGCACACGGAGTCGGTTTCGGTGGATTCCGCGTTTCTACATATTGTTTTTATTGTAGGGGGGGGGGGGGGCTGACATGAATTGGGTGGGTGGTGGTCTGATGTCAGAGTGAAAAGCTTTCGCTACCTTAAGGAAAGCTTAAGCTTTCATTGATAAAGTGCGTAATTTATGGGCAAGAGATAAGGATGAAGGATATCAGATGGAAGCCAAACTAGGCAAAACTGACGTCAGTGCCCTTTGAGCTTGGTCATTGGCATATAATTGAAAACTTTTCCCAGAATGCATAGCGAATGTACGTGCCTGGACTATAATCAAAACATTTGATCAACAAGTTGCCTGGCTTGGCATATTTTCATATGGCCTGGCAGTGGTGTAGGCAGAGGGCTGTCATCAGGGGGGGCTGATAAAATCGATATGTAAAATATTAAATGTGTGTATCAACCATCGAAGATGTATAACAATCAAAATCTTTGATAAAATGAACCAAACTGAACCGTTTTAAATGCGGACTTCAGTTCGGTTCAGCACTTTCCAGCAAAAACCAATTCGGTTCGGCATTTATTAGCCGTTTGGTTCGGTTCAGAGCCGGATTGTTAAACTGTATTGTGACTACAACTACATACCTTGTTTTAGCCTTGAAACAGAACTGAGAGTGTTATCCTATATTACTTGTGTCCCACAAAGCTTATTTATTGTATACTAAGATTTACCACCACATTACAAACCCCCCCTCAAGGAAATCTCTTGCCTACGCACCTCTTTTGCCTTGGATGGTTCTCTTTAATTATGGTTTTTGGCCCTGATCCACCTACCGTCTCTATTTATAAACGCTTAGATAAAGAAAAAAGTTTGTTATGCCACTGAAAGCTTTCGAAATATGTTTTTTGAAGGCTCGTCATAATCTGGATTGATATTTTAGTTTCATTTCATTTGGTAAATAAACAAACAAGCAAATATTTTGTTTTGGGCGACAAGCACACTCAAGAGTTTTATTATTTACGATTTAAATATAAATAAATTAACTATAGTTTAAGTTTATTGGTTGGTTAAATATTTAATGACTTGGTGTGTAATTTTTGTTGCTTATAAAATGTCATTTCTGCTGAAATTGCAATACTTTTGAGACCCAAACGTTTGTACTCCGGGGCGGGTGGGTTTTACTTTTTACTTAAAATTGCATGCGCCGCTGTTTGTTGCGAAAGCTAATGGCCAAAAACACAGCCAAGGCAAAGCAAATTAGCTGAAAATAAACAGAGAGAGAGTAGGAGAGGGAAAATGTAGTAAAAGTGGACTAGCAGGAGCCTTGCACACTCACTTCGAAGGCCACCAAAACCCAGGAGACTATGATGAAGCGCAGCTTGTCACTCTCGTAGTAACTCTGCACCTTCTCAATGCAACCTTCAATGAAAAGGTGATCGGAGGTCTGCTGTAAGTCCTGGTAGCAGCTGGGCGGAATCAGTTGAGCTAGATGCACATAGTCCTGGGCACTGCTCTTGCCGCAGCATTCATATTTCTGCTGGAGAGCATCCATGTTGTTGGCCTGCCAGGCCACCTCGACAGTGGCCTGTCCATTCTTCACATCATACTGATGCAGGAACAGGCAGGTGCTGACTATTTGGGGTATGGCCAATATCAGCAGGAAAACAGCACTCTACGGGGGGGGGAATGGATTCAAGGCTTAGTTTGATCTCCAATTGGTATAAATATCAAACCTACAGTTGCTGTCAGCGCCACAGATTCCCGTATGGCCGCATAAATGCCCAAAAGGGCAAACAGTACAATCACCGAACAGGCTATATAGGCGGCTATAACAAACTCTTCGCTCTCCACCTCCGCATTATAGGCTATCCAGCCAATGGCCCCAAATGCCAGCAACTGAAAAGATATAGATACATAAATATGTCAGTGTGATGCAACTGCAATTAAATGATACATTTCCTGTCAATGCTGATAAATTTCAATTGGAAAGCCCTGAACTTGTCATTTCTTTACTCATTTCGAGGGTTGCAAACACAAAACACACCCTCCCAGGCCTTAAATAGGTCAAACTATAAACCAGAAGTAAGTAAGTGACATCATCAGGCAGTGCAAGGAGACTTGGGAACAATTGAGCAACCCACTTCCTGCTGGCCAGGCGAACGTCAAGTGTAAACATGTGATGTGTCATGGCAACCTCTTGGCCGGACGGGCAGGGGTTTCCAGGTGTTGTGTGTGAAAATAACAACTGTTTGAAATTATAAAATATTCAAATTGTAAATTATTTAGTCTTCCTCTGTTTAGTCGTACGTGTTCGAGTATTTTCTAGCACAAACTAAATTTCAAAATCAGAGCGTTCTGCCGCATGACCTCATATTTCCTTTTTGTTTTTCAAATTATTTGCATAATTTACTTACCGCCAAAATGGCATTGAGTATTATTGAGGTGATTTTCACGCTGGTTGTCGCGCAGCCCATTTTAATCAATCTGGGAAGCTGCTTTGCTTGTAAATCTGTAAAATCACTTAATTATTTAATTCAATTCGCGGCTAATTAGCTCGGCCACAAGTGAACACGAAAAGTTTCTTAACCTTTCGACTTCTCCCGCTTGTTTATGTTCGAATTAACAAAATATATTTCCGTTAAATGTTCTCGAGTTCCGTTTCTGACTGCGTTCGCTTGCAAACTGAAAGCGGGAAAAATTGTATTTTGTTATTTTTTCTTCTTTCTTCTTTGCATTCAAAAACAAAAATAACAGCCAAAGAGAAAGAGAAGTGTTCGCCCCACACACACATACACACACACACGCGCACGCACAGTTGAAGAGAGTGCGCTTGCTCGGGCCATTGCTCGCTCCACAAGAAAACAATGACGTCACAGTTGGAACATTCTCCTGCTCACAATATGATAATTTTATTTGGGAAGTAAGGGTTGTGTTTAGGTTTTCGAAGTTGCAGGGTAAAATCTAACATTTTTCAGAGACATTATATCATTCGTTGTGGTCTTGGTTGGGAGTATAGAACTCGTACAGTTTTAAAACTGTGTCAATAAGCTAAATAAGCCCAAATAAACTTAATCGTTGTAGATTTCTTCAAGTATTTTATTCGAAAAATACTCTATACTCTTGGATCTAGAATTTTGGGTTCAAAAAAATACCTTCTAAATCAAGAATTTCTATTTTAGACGTACTTTTGACATTGGAAATTCGGGAACTAAGTATGAAATAAAGAGACAATATTCCATGAATATAAAAACAGTTCATTTAATGCCCATATATACAGAGAAATGGTGCAGTATTTCATATTTATAACAAAAAATTAATTAAAAATTGATAAATTAAAGAAAATAGTCTAGAAAAGCGCTAAAGCAAATAATATTTATTAACAGTAAAGTTTAAAGACGTTAAAAATTGGAAACAAACAAGTTTTTCTCACAAAAACTACTTTTTCTACTAATCTTTCCTGTGAATCTATATGCAATAGTCCACCGATTTTGACAAAACCTTGTAGGATTATGTGAAAGTGTATAAAAAAATTTAGTACAAGTACTGAAGACGCTATCATTCAAAACAAAAAAGTTTTTCTTACTAAGACTATTTTTCTGACCTAACTTTTCTATGGCGGCCTTACTATACAGTTGACCTATTTCGACCAAACTTAGTAGAATTATGCAAAATCATAGTAAACTAATAAATTTGGAGTTTGAAGACGTTTCCAATAAAAACAAAAAATATTTTCTCACTAGAACTAGTTTCTTGACTGATAGTTCCTATGGCAGCTATATGCTATAGGCGTCCAATCCGGCCAGTTCCAACAAATGTGCAGAGTATTTGTGCCACACGAATTCGTGAAAAGTTTCATGGCGATATCATTGAAACTTACTGTGGAGATGGCAAAGAAACCGACTGACATGGCTAAATCAACTCAGCTCGTTAGGCTGATCTATACTCTATGTGGTCTTAAGTGCACCATTCTAAGCGTTACAATCAACTCGACAATTTTAATACATTCTCTCCAATTTTGTATATTTTTATGAATTTTTTAAGATAATTCTAAGTAAAGCTGCTGCTTCAGCCGGCTCGAGGTCAAGATTAACTACACTCTGTTATCAGCGATCGGGGCCTGTCCACTGTCAGTCCAGTAGCCGTCTCTCGATGTCTGCGATGCCATAACTGTTTGGGAATTTCAAAGCAGCATGCGTTCAAAAAAGTGACTAAAATCACTGCAATAAGTCTTCCCTCCTGAGACTGTGAACAACAGGCAACTCTCTGGGTTTCAGACGCGTGTTTGGTTGGGCTTATGAGTACGAATAAGCGGTTCGGTAGCGATTGCCTAATTTTATGTGTTTTTTTTTATTATGAATACAAATATAGCATTTACACATACAAATACTGTTGCCCTTTGAGCATAACTTCAGAGTTTGTTGTGTGAGATGTATGATCGCATTATACAGACCAAGAATACAGCACAAAAAGTGATACACACTTCGTAAAACAGACAGCAAATCAATCAAATGCACTTTTCTTAAGCCCATTAGACTCTACCAAACAAGGCCAATGATTTGAAAAAGGGCATCAAAATAACAAAATGAAGCAAAACAATGACGTGAATATGTCAACATTGACTCGCTCTCTCCCTATTTCCGTTTTGCTCTTTCATCGGTTTGTCAAATCGTAAAAACATTTTGTGATTTTGTTTTTTATGTTTTTGATTGTTGTTATGTCTGGTCTCTGGACTTAGGCTTGGACAGCTCTCGCTGAAGACGCATTTCCCCCCACACACACACACACAACCGCAAAAAGAAAAGCGCCATAAAGCGAGGCGTCATTTTGGGGGCTTAATTATGTTTTGGGTTTCGTTTTTGTGTATCCATAAGCAGGCGTTCATTCCTCCCCCCACTGACTATTGATTCGAAGT
Source organism: Lordiphosa fenestrarum (assembly GCA_035044985.1). Lineage (NCBI taxonomy): Eukaryota > Metazoa > Arthropoda > Insecta > Diptera > Drosophilidae > Lordiphosa > Lordiphosa fenestrarum. The sequence goes on from JAWNNO010000731.1 coordinate 2,852,594, forward strand.
TTTGTAACAAGAAATTATTAATGACTTTTAACATATATTTTCGGCATTATTTCCAGATTGCTTGGCAAGTGAACACATGGCATAAGCAAAAGGTACTTGGGTGACACTTACACAAAATGAGACAAGTTACAGTAAGTATAAAAGTAGCTGCTAATTAGGTGTTAATAATTGTAGCGACGTTGTCGATTTCTGTAGTGTATGGCTAAGATGAAGGCTAGTATCAAGATCACCAGCTGCCAAGAGAAGAAAATTGGTTAATAAAACTTCTATTTCAAGCTGTAACTCAACTCACATCGAATCCCAGCAGACCCCATTCAAAGTATTGCGAGGTGCTGGCCTCATCGGCAAAGGCTTCCTCCACTTTAGTCAAACAGCCAGTTAAATAGAGATTCAGGGGATTCACACAGTTGCCATCCTTGCAGCAACTGGAGGGTACACTCTCATTCCAATGACTGATCTGCAGATAGTCCTGGGCGCTATTACGTCCACAGCAGAAGTACTGAAAAAGTAGCAAGTTTGTGGCATAAAACCGGAGACTAGTGAGAACTTTCAAAAACTCACCGTTTTCTGTATTAGGTCCATGCTGCCCGGTTTGGTCTGCTCCAGTTGCCAATGATCGTCGACTGTTTGTATGGCATATTTCTTAAATACATCCCGAGGATTGAGTACTATGCAAGCTATAATCAACGCCAGTAGGAGTAGCAGCAGAGTGATATACTGTGAAATTTTGAGATTTTTATAATTTTATGGGATATTCATCATGTTGGGTATAAACAAACCGTCCACAGCATGCGGGGAGATTCACGTATGGCTCCAAAGCAGCCAAATAGAGAAATTAATAGTATAACTCCGCCCAGAACTATTATGCCTATAGCATATGGATCGGGCATGGCACCCCAGCCCAGGCCACCAAATACGATGACCAGAACTCCCAAAATCTGAAAGATTTCAAAACATATTAAGTTATTTTAAAAGAAAGAAGTTGTAGAAAAATATCTAAACTATCAGCCCAGAACCAATCAAATTTGAAAAGGTTTTCTATATCTACTCATTGGAGACTTCCATTAAGGCTAACGAATGTTTGTTAATGGAACAACACAATCGGTTCATTTTGTAAAGGTATATAAATCAATGCAAATTTCCGTTTCAATTGCTCCCTTCTAACAACTAATAAGTGATTCATTCATTTCTAATGTTATTATGGGGCGTCATCGAAATGAGCTCACAGATGGCAGCATTACACCCATTGTTAAAAGAAAGAAAAATCTAGACAAATTGTTGGCACTGCTCTCATCTCATCTTCATGGTCAACAGTCGGAGTTGTCATCGTCTAAGCCGGTTTCCAAAATATAAAAAATATTAGACTAAAATCTCAATGCATGACGTCGTCGTTGTGGCTTGGCTGCTTCGCCAACAAAAGCTTTCCCCGCGGCTCAAGGAATGCAAAAGCAACCAAATACATTTGACACACACACGCACAGAACCTTAGAGTGTAGTCATAAACTAAGATGATATCATCTGCTAAAAAAAGATCGCCATTTTCGAGCTGATGTTCCAAAACTTACCGCCCATAAGGCATTAAATAAAAATAGCGAATATTTGATGGTGCCCGTGGCGCAACCCATTTTCGGAAATAAATTTCAAATAATTTTGAAAACACGTGCAACAGTTTGTTTGGGGCAAAAATATGAATCTTGCCAGAGTAACGATTTACGAGCAACTGCGGCCACGGTCACGAACGAACTGAAACTCTCAGACCCGGAATCCGAAGCTATCGACCAAAAGCCAAAGCGTTTGCTAAGGCAAACACAAAGTAAACAAACACAAAGCGCAAAGGCAGAAACAACAACAAAAAGCCCCAGCGTTTGTCGCTCGTTCAGAAGCCAAACAAACAAAGTTTGTCTGGGTGGCTGAGGTGGAGGGAGGCAGCTAGGGAGAGCTGGAGCTAGCTGGAGCGCTGTTTACGCTTGACAGAACTGAAGTGCACTGTGGTCTGGCGCTAGCTTTCTGCCACATGTCTGTCTATTCTGGGGGTTACACGAGTCTCGCCAGCAATTTACGCGCTCCGCTCGATCGCTGGCAACTAAACCGGTGCGATTATTGAACATATTGCGTCATTATGGAGAATGAATGGAGGAGATAGATAGATAGGTAATTACAGCTAATAGTAGTACACTGAAAGAATTTGACCCAAATAGCAGCGTCAAGGTCGTCATTTTTTCTCCATTAAGTAATTATTTTAGTTTATTGACCAATCTCAGTAATAAAATGAGAATTAATTGAATTTAAATTGGAGAAAAAAATTGATTTGAAGTGTTTACTAAGAGTTGGTGACCCCGACGTGACAGTATGAAGCTCTCTCTCTCTCTCTCTCTCTCACCAGAGCTCACCAAAACATAAGCATTGTTGTAGCTTACCTAAATGTTTATTAGTAAGAAAAATTCGAAAGATTATCAACTTAGGGCGAAAGAAAAAAATGCACACAAGTTCGAGATTGGTTAATAATTATAACGCCTGCGTTCCTTCTGGAAGCGTCTAACCAAATAGAAGGCGGAGAAACACATCAGAGCCTGCAAGTAACCAAAAATCAGTCATGTACTCCAACTCCGGCTTGCCACACTTACCGTCAATCCAAACGATACCCATTTACTGTCATTGGAATAGTTGTACAAAACCAGGAACTCATCAGCGGCAGCCTTGACACAACCCGTGGCATAATACGACAGATGTCTGTCCTCTTGGGGATAACAACTGTCTGGCAGGTTGGAACGATCTATGGTCAAATAGTCATCCGGTCCATTTCTGCCACAGCATTTATACTAAAAAGGAATCCCTTTGAAACAGACCAATTTCTTTTATATGCCTCTCCCACTTACCACCTTCTGTATGACATCCATGGCACCTGGTCTCACCACCTCTTCATTCCATTTCTCTTGCACATCTTCAGCCGCATATTTCCTTATATATTCCTCATCGAAGTTCAAACCAAACATGCCCAGTAGCTGCATCACCAACACGGCCAGCAATATGCAGCCATACTGTACGAACACACAGGGGGAGAGAGAACGATTTACATGTGGAATACGGGTTCAAGCTCCTAACCACTTACCGTTGCGGTCATGCACACGTTCTCCCGGCAGATGCCACAGCAGCCGATAATGGATGATGCAAACATTATACCGCCAATCACATACAAATAGATGATATATGCAGTAGGTGCTTGGCCCAGACCCAATGAGGCAACGCCTATCAGCAGCAAGCCCAGGAGCTGGGTGATGGAAAAGAAACAAGATTAGCTTTGGCCCGACAATTAATTTGTTGCTGTTGTTTTTGGGGCTTGCCTGTAAGTCAATGACTTTTTTGAATAACAAGTTTTAATTGGGCAGCTTCAATTGAATTTTTTAGGGTAATTTGTAGTTTGAAAAACCGTTAAATTGAAGTGAAAGAAAAGGGCCAAAATAGTGGCAAACAATTCAGAAACATTCAACTCTTAGAAATCCAAGTAAAACCAAGAGATCCGTTGGAAATATTATAGTATAATTAAATGCAAAGCCAGTTTCCTGTATTCTTTAGTTTGAATGGATCGTTTCTTGGGCATAAATTTGCATATAATATTAAGATGAAGCAATTCTAAGTTTATTTTGATTTTGAAGCATGTGGATATGGTATGACTTTGGAACGTACGCGAGTGCGCCTTTATCTTTGCTTTAGGGTCCATTAGGCCAGAGTAATTTACTACAACTGATATTCTACAAGAGTTCTCTGAGTGATATACAACTATTTTACAACTACTCTACAAGTATTCTACAAGTTTAACTCCATGACATGAATTTTACAAGTATTTTACATGTATTCTACAAATATGAATTTTACAAGAATTTTACATGCATTCTACAAATATTCTACATGTATTCGACAAGTTTTCGAACACAAGAATATGTGTAGTATTCAACTAACCTTTTTGACCTTTTTTAGGCATATCATTTTCGACTTTTTAAAAAATCACCGTTAATTACTTTTTCTTAGCTTCAAAAATAATGATTCCAATAAATACCCTGAAGTAATATAAATGTTTCAAGTACAGCTGCCTAAATCACATAGAATCACTTGGAATACTTTAATAAACTGGAAAGAATCCAATTTTCCATCCATTTGTAATCTGTTGTAGTAGTTTTTGTGCATTTGGGCATGGGGTGCCTGTAGCACTTTGTTATTTGATAGCTAAGAAAAAAAAATATATCTATAATTTTGTTACGCCCTTTTTTAAGAACATTTTGGTCTAATTATTAACCAAAACGTTGTCGATTGTTATCTAAATTGCGTCAAAAGCTTTAAGCCGTCATCAAAGTTGGCAGCGTCAGCCTAAAAGCTTAAGCACTACACCAAAAGGCTTTGGAGTTCCCAACTGCTTATGGAGTTGCTGTCAAAAAGAGACGATAGAGCAGTGATGATAGGAACTTTAGATTCTTGAAACAACTTACAATAGCACTTATTGGTTAAGAATTTATAAGTTGTTAAAAGTTACAACAAACATAAGAGATCGCTAGATAAATTACAAAAGTTTGAAGAAGATATGAACTGAATCGTAAGTCAGTGTATAAAATAAGCCGTTCCATATAGAACTTATGCAATAAAGTGGCATCATCTCATCTGAAGAGGATCACTTAAATCACAAACAGTGTGAGCTCTGCTGAGCACAGGCTACTCAACAGGAAAAACAGGCTTGGCCTTAAAGGACAAATGCAAAAAAATAGGCCTGAATAATTTCATTTCTAAACTATTTAGGTTTTCTCTTCAGCTCCTCATTAAAACATGTGTAAAGTGTCTGATAATTCTCATTGATTCTCCTTCGAAAACGTTTTGATCTTGTCCAAAAACTGAAGGTGGTTTAGCAAGCGCATAAATCTCGTTGATTTTTGTATTGTATTTTCATATATTTTGGCGATTGTTTTGTTTCAAACCGGCCGCATTCTCACACACACACACAAGCGAACACACACTGCTTAGCCATGTATATACAACGATATACCCCCATGTTCGTGTCAGTATGCGAACATACATATAAGAAAGTATGCAGGCAGCTTTACTTTTTTTTTTGGTATGTATCACAAATTTGGCTTAGCCAATTAGTCGTTTATGATATCATGCGACCGTTTCTTCTCTTACCGCATTTAAACTATTAAGAGTGTTCAGGAAACACTTCATACAGCCCGATGTGCAGCCCATTTTTGTGCTCAAGACTTTAGAACTTTAGCAATCAAGATTCAAATATGAAAACACTAAAACAAAAGACGCGCAGACAACCGCCAAGATCGATATCGGGCAAGCGAATGAAGCGAGCTGTGGACTTAGCAGCCTGTTTCGGCTCTCTGCTCTTCGCTCGTTTGCCAATGCTGCCAAATTGGGGGAATTCATTGTGGAGAATTGTCGATTTGAAACTGCTGCCAAGTAGATGGGTAGATTTTTATTTCTAACGGCAAGTCAACTAATGTGATTAATAATGTCATATTTAGTCCTCATTAATGGGAGTCTCTTCGTCCTTGATTTTGGTTTTGGCATGTTTGCGGGCCTTGCCCATGAAGAAGGCCGTAAGCAGGCCCAAGAACTGCAAACAAAATACATGGATTAGTTGAAATGCATTTTCTATAAACCTTAGCTAAGTCACCTCCAGAGCCACAATGGCCATGCAGGCATAGACAATAATATCCGCCTGCATTTTCAAATTGTCCGTTGCCTTGGTGCTGCAGCCCTCCTCAAACACATTCGCCGGATTGGTACAATCGAACCGATAGCAACAACTGGCCGGCATGGCGCCATGCTCTTCTGACAAATAGTCCTGTGGTCCTGTCAGGCCGCAGCAACGGAATAGACTGTGTATGGGCTGCATTCTATCATCATGATGGGATTTCTCGACAAACAAGCGATTAATGCGCTCCTCGAATTGTCCCAACAATTGGATTTTCATCGAGGTGAAGGTAAAGAAATAGATGGCAAGCAAGCCTATGACCATAGTGCTGCAAATGATGTACTGAAAGGGAAATTAGGTTTAATATGGTGATTAACCATGGAGAGAGAGAGAGAGGGGAAACTTACGTATACCGAATACTTGTAGGACTCTTTAAGGGCCACATAGACACCCAGAAAGGCGGCGGCAAACACCGACATGCCACACAAAGCAGCCGCATAGCTACCGTAGACGGAGGAGGCTGAACCCCAGGTGACTACGCCACAGGAAAAGAAAAATATGTTGCATACCTGTGAAGAAGGGAAAGGGATTAAGTTTGGAGATTTTACCAAATGAGATTAGAAATGGTCGAGAAACAGCAATTCCAGAACTTTCATTTATTTCCGGAAGCCGCAATGAACTTTCTGATTGTCTGTTTAGCTGTTTAAAGCCAGGCTGCCAACCTCCGAATGTTTGTAGAAGGTTTGGTTACGATTCGATTCCAACCCATTGTCAGGCCTAAGGTTGTGTACGCGCAGAGGATTTGGCGACACAAAGAGTAGGAAAGAAGTAGGCAAGACCCTTTAGAAGACAATATCTCCTCTGGTTCACTGTCTTTTTCGATACTAGATTCTATTATCCAAGTTTATCAATTAGATTTTGCATCATTTGACTCACAAATAAGCCGGTTTGATGAGAAGGAAACTGAGTCCTTGCATAGACACCTTCTTTAAAAGGAGTGGCCAATTGTAGTTAAGCCATAAAATGTGTTTAGTATTCAAGAATTTTCGCTGAACACACCCATTCAGTGCCCTCAATTAATTTTTGTGCATTTTCCACGAGTGATCATAAAAGTTTTGAAGCTTTTAGCTGAAAAAGCCCAAAACATTTAAACACTTTTGGTCGTGTAATGCCATTTTATGTTATTCCACTCGGCAAATCAGCAAGCTCATTCAAATAATTACCCAATATTTATGCATTTAAACTGAAAATGCCAAGTGTCGACTGCTTTTCACTCGGTTTATAAATAAATTTCAGTTTCCCTTTGATTTGCGCATATTTTGAAGATTCTGTGCTGCACTTTGATAACCTATTGATTTTTCTATTGGCCTCAGGCGGAAAAGAAACTTTTAACTTACCACAATTAAAATGCAAGTGGCAAACAAGGCATATTTCCAGGGCGAAATGGAAAAGGATTTTTCCATTGTGGAGGAACTAGAAGATAGTTAATTATGCGATTTTTATGGTGCCAATAAAACGGAATTTAGCGTGACACTTACGAACTGTGCTGTCGTTTGGCAAACTATTTGTTGTATTGACACAGGGGCTTTGCTTACGCACAATTATGTCAGCTCTCCCATTGAGGCACGGGAATGTATTTCAGGTAGATAAGTGACACAGTTGCAGGGCTTGCGAATGCCGCAGCTGCTGGCGGTCGACTGAGAAACCCAAATTGAGGCAAAATGTTGTCGCTAGCTTTGCTCAATTGTTGAGGGCGCAGGCGCAATGGCTGCCACACGGATACAGGGTGTGGCATAAAGGGAAAAATAGTTATCTACACGACATAAATTAAACTAATATGTTTTTCATACATTAAGAAATCATTTACTTTAATATTGTAAGTATTTGGTGAACAGATTAACCAACTCCTTTTTTAAAAGTAACATTATCAAGTAGTTATTATTCTTAAGGACCTAAATTAAGTTACATCCAGACAGCATTATTCCGACGACCTTCGTTCTTCAAACTACTAAACAGTAGCCAGCCAAAGCAAGCGCCCACAGCCTGAGTTAGAAAAAAAATTGAAAGATTGATGAATTGCTTGTCAAATCACTTAGCTCAATTCACCCACCTCGCCTATGATGAGCAGCCAGCAAACAATTTTAAATACCAGCAGTTTGTCATCCAAATACTCAACAAACTTGACCTTACAGCCCGACTTGTAGACACTCGTTGGATTTACACAGATATTGTTCTCACAACAACTGGGCGGTATTTCATGATGTATTATCCAATAGTCCTCGGAGTTGTTTACGCCACAGCAATGTAACCAATTTTCGTAGTATGCCAAGGCGCCCGTCTCATTGCGTTCGGCCTCCCAGAGACGTTCGAAACCTTCATTAATACTGCCCGAAATGCCATCCTTGGTGCCATGCGATGCCATGCTAAGGAAGAGCAATTGGCTGAGTATGAGCAGGACAACGGCTCCAACATACTGGAAGAAAAGGAATGCGGAATGTATAAAAAATTAAAAAAAAAACAAGAAAGAAAGTCGGTCAAGCCCGACTATAACATACTCTGTACCAAGAAATTTTGTCTTTTGATCATAACTCGAAAACCGCTCATCCGATCTTCTTCATTCCTTTGGCGGATCGATAAGTTATTCTAATAACTAAATATGTCCAGAAGGAACAAGCCATCTATCTTCAAAACTGTGGGAGATATGACGTTTTTTCTAAATTGCGGGGGCGGGAGGGGGCGTGGCCAAAATTGAAAATAAACTTGATCTGCCTGCAGACATAAGAAGCATATGTCCCATACACGTCAAACCTCTATCTCTTACCATCTCTGAGATCTGTGCGTTCATACGGACAGACGGATATGGCTATATCGACTCGGCTGTTGATGCTGATCAAGAATATATATACTTTATGGGGTCGGAGATGCTTCCTTCTGGATGTTACATACTTTTGCACAAACTCATAATACTCTATGTACCTACGGTACAGAGTATAAAAATCGGCTAAAAATCTTAAAAAGTATTCCAACTTAAAAGAAAACTTAGGATTAAACACAATTGTTACCAATTGTATGAATTGGGATTGACAGAAAAAATATGTGGCTATTAGGGACAGGAAACTATCCCATTCAGTAATTGAAAAATTAACCATACCCAGATCAATCTTAGACTTATGGCTTAGGGAATTAACGAAGTGTAAAATTGGAGCATTAGCTTCTACATTAATTTGCTAATTCTGTACCGACCATCCAAAAGTATTCGTAGAGCAGATTGAAAGGTATTTAAGTCAAAAGTAGGCAGTTTCAACACTTCTTACCATGGAACCAAAACCAATAAGTTAGTGTAAGCTGTTGATAACCTTAGTCTTCTTGTCCCCTTAACTCTGTGGAACTATGATGAAGCCAGCCTCAAAAAGGCTGACAGTCGAGAGAAACAAGGGTGATTCTGTGCGTTTTTCTACGTCTATCTTCTACAGATCTTGGATGCTAAGAAAGCAAGCAAAGCAAGCGGTCGATGAGGGCAGGTCAGAGCTAGTTGGCGTCACTTTATATTTGCACAACAATAGCCTCTCCCTTTTTGGACCCGCTCTTCTTGATTAACCCTGCTCTAGATGTTGATTTTCTCTGTTTTGCTTTCTGTCTACTAAGGAAATCCTGAAAATATCCTAGTAACTGGGGGTACTCTTTGTTACTTCACACTCTTACCATCTCTTAAGCTCTAAAACTTAACTGTTGACACACAGAAGCCCAACATCTAATCATACCCCTTGAACCATACTCTCACAGGGTAAACAAAAACCTTAACCAAAACCATTTGTTTCAATACTCACAATTAGCAGCCTCACGGGCGCCTCGTGTATGGCCGCCAAACAGCCAAAGATTGCAATGATCAGTATTACCACGCCCATTCCTATGATCAGGCCCCCAGCCACGTTCTCACCTATACTCACGGCATTCTCGGCGGCGCTGATCAAAAAGAAAATGCCAAAGGCGATCAGCACTAGGCCAAGCACCTGTAAAAATTAAAGCATACACCGGAACACGAGTCATAAAATGTGTTGTACGGCCCACACACACAGATGTCTCGGGGCTGGGTTGTTGATTACTCACGGAAAATACAAAATTTAGTAGCAACAGCAGTTGCTTCACTGTAGTGGCAGCCAGACCCATATTGACGGCAACTGAAGACGAACTGAGCAATGGGAAGAGGTGATGTAAGGAGGAGATGGCTGTCGTCGCTGTCGTCTCTGTTGTTGTCTAAACTGCATTAAATAAATACTAAAACGTTACTTATAAGGCAATTGCCAATATCCAGTTTTGGATTGTATCCGCCGCTGCCGCTGACCGCTGTGTCTCAGTGGCATGAATCAACTGAAACTGTGTGTTTTTGTTTTGAAAATCACACACGAGAATGTATATATATGCCAGGCATCATCTATAGATATATTTGAGAAAACCGTGAGCGTAACAGCGCCCACCTACATTTGTTTTTTTTTTTTGCCTCATTTTCTTCTAGTTTTCTGGTAGAAATTAGTCAATGGCAACAGGTTTACAAAACGCCAACAACAACAGCAACACGTGGGAGCTTGTTTACAACATTTTCGTTTTCGTTTTTTATTTAAGTTTTTATCAATGAATTTTTTTTGTCGATATTTATCACATTGTCGGAGAAGACTTACAGGCTAATCATTTTCTGTATAATTACAATTAAATTAGTTAAAGAATCGTACACGATCACGATGATTTCGTATGCTGTCCACCAGATAGCAGGTGATCACAGATCCAGCGAACTTTAATTAAATTCTCATTAGTAACATTTGGATAATTCTTGCGTGCGTTTGACTTACCTCTGTGAGCATCAGAAACCAGCTTAGCAAATTGAAATTAGCTGTTTTTTCTCTCACATAATCCTTGTATTTGTTTTCACATCCTGCCATAAATAGATTTAGTGGATTGGTGCAGTCCTTTTTAAGGCAGCAACTCGAAGGCAGCTCCTTGCCCAGAAGTATGTAATCTTCGGCCTTATTGCGGCCACAGCAATGGAGCTGGTTGGAGAGAAGATGGAATAGAACTTGTAAAGGTAAAAGGTAAAATAATGTAGGAAATAACATTCTTGAAGCTTTCTTCTTTGAATTTCGCTAAGCTCTGCACACATCAAAGACAGAAAAAGAACTAAAGCAAAGCCTTTCTATGCCTTAGCAGATTTTTCCGACTTTTGCTACAAAATCTTCTTAAAGCGCTGTTTTTTGTTGAATGCTGATTCTACAGTCAACTATGGATAAATAATCATTCAAAAGTTATATAAATCAGAATTGGTTCAAGTCTTCGTTAAAAGAAATCCAGCTTATCAAAGAACTTGAACCAGTTTCCAGCCATACCCAAATAGAGTAACCTATGTCTAGCTGTGTCTCAGTGGTAGGAAGACATTGTTTCTAAGCAGCTTTTTACGCTTCTAATACAAAGACATTCCACAGCCTTCACCTCGACCTGTTTCCAGCAAACAGCTGTTAAGTAAATGAGCAAGAAAATGCTGCTCCATTAGTAACTCACCCATTCCTCATAAATATTCAGCGAACTATTACCCATATGATGCACATCCCATAGCTCATCAAATCCCTGTTTGAGGCTATTTGGCAAGGCATCTCGGCTGGCAGCAAAACTTATGCTAAGCATCACCACTTGTATGACCAACAACATTAGCAACAGAACTGCAAACTAGAATTTTAACAAATTTAACTTAAATTTCATTCAACAATTTCATTTATTTACTACTCACACTTATCAACATAGTTCTGGACTCCTGACACACTGCCACCGTGCCCAAAATGCTGCTCAATATGACAACAATTCCCAGCAAAATGCATAATATTGCAGCCAAATTCTCGCCCTGATCAATGTCAATGGCTGGCTGATTGGCCAAATTGTCCAGCAGCCAGCTGCCATACCAAATCAGTAGGCAGCCACTTAGCTAGGATTTCACATAATCTTCAATGTCAGACGAAACCAAACAAAAGAAACTTACGGCACAAATTAAATTGATGACACACAGAATACCACGTAGCAGCGGTCGCTTGTTGCAGTACATGGCGAACTTTTAGTTTTAGTTCTCTCGTTATTTTCTTAGATACAAATTTTCACAACACCGCAGAACACCTTGAGCGTTGCCCATCAATTGGCCGACTGTCTCATAATCTGCGTTTGTTTGGCCACAACGACGATGGCATCTTGCTGACAGTTGGGCAACGATTAACCCACAGTCGCTGCTGTCGCCATATGCAATCTCTCGAAAATCTAAATAAAAACCGGGGAAAATCTAAATAAATACAGAACACAAATGAAAATTAGCGTATGCGACACCCACACACGCACACACAGACGAGAGGAAACGAAAATCATTTGAATCTTTGGGACAGCATGTGTCCCAGCTCGGGGAACTACGGAAACTGCGGGCAGTCATAAGAATACAAAATGATGTCAACAAACAAATATTGGTCACAAACATTACACTAGACAGCAAGTGAGGTAGTTTTACAGGTGAGACAAGGTCAGTTGGGGTTGAAACAAGAGCGGAGGTACTCAAATCTTAAGAGAAGTAACAGCGCAAGACTTAGACTGGATTTACATGGTGGAGTAAACTTCTTGAAGTTCTTGAAAAAGCTTCAGTTTTTTAGGAAAGAGGTGTAGAGTGGAAAACGACTCCACTACACCTCTTTTCCACAAGCATGAGCAAACTTCACAGTGTAAAACCCGTCTTTGAATCTCGAAATATGGTGCATAACATTGGATTCATCATAACTTTGGAAAAACCGGTTTTAAATCACAAAACTTTTACGAGAGCGAAAATGGGAACTCGGTTCATAGTGCCAAAACTTTGAAATATTGATTTATTGATACCGTTTTGTTATCTTTACCTTAGTATTATCTCTTGCAATAAGTTAAATCTACTGGCAGTTCCAAAGGGTTGGCAAAGATCGATTCAGCGACTGTCTTATGAATGAACATCCATAATGAGCAGAACTGATTAATGCTACTGATAGCTGAACACTTTTTTCTTATCAGAATTTGAATTTTATACCGAAGATGTCTCAAACATCTAAGACTCCGTGAACAAAGTCTTAAACAGATTTTACATAAATAAGAACAGGTGTATCGGAAGTACACATATCTAACGTTTTCTGCTTATTCAAAGACTTTAGGGAACTAGAAGAACCTGTCAGTTTAAGCGAAAGTACACAATTCTTACAATTTTTAAAGGATCACATGGAACCCACAGGTTTTTAGAACCTTGAAGCGAAAGTAGTCGAATCCAGGACTCACTCTAGAAAGTTATGATGCCAGCGAAACTAAACCAATTGGAAATTAGTTTTCAATATATAAACATTTATCAACTTGTAAGCTTCTGCTAAGAGAACTTTTGTTAAACAGTGTTTTTACCCTACCAACTTTTACTTAACATCGAAATCACCATTTCAAACCCATAAATAACAGCCATAGATGGTAATGTTAGATTATAACAATTCTAATTTATTTACGTTTTAAAATGTTACAAAAATTGTGGCTTATGTCGAGCTTAACATACATATTACAAAACGATTTGTGATACTCTGAAACTTTGGACTACCAAAGTTAGTTTTTTCCAATATTTTTGCATAAACATAAGGTAAATACATTTCCAGCATTTTGTAGTTAAATATAGACATCGATATTGGCTTGAACACTGTTTTAATTTATGGTTTTTTGTTTGTTTTGGCACTGCCATTTCTTCTTTCTTCTACTTTGCAATTGAATGATGAACAATGAGGTAGAGACTAGTAAATTTGTGAATATCTATTGCTTATTTGTTTTGTTTTTTTTTTTTTGAGAATTCTTTGGCCTTGAGTAAAATGGAGATGATACTTATGATGATGCCATTTGGCATTTATTTGGGAAAGTATTTCGAGCGCCGCCAACGATTCACAATGCTATTGGCCAAGATGTGGGCCAGCAGGGCGCAGATTATCTATAAAAGACAACCAATTGATTATGCAGTTCTTTGACTTTTTGATGCTTAAACTTACCTCTACACCCACCAAGACCAAAAAGAAGAAGTTAAACGATGTCCAATACTCGGCTATGATGTCCAAAAACTTCTGACGACAACCCTCAATGTTTAGTTTGCTGGTTTTGGTATTATAGCAGCTATTTGGTGGTAAAATATAATCATCTGAGCCCACATTGCCACAACAGTCCAGCTGGAAATAGAAATGTAGTTAGAATTAAGCTAAGATTCAGAGGGGGAAGCAAACTTACCCAACGCTCTATGCTGGCAATTTGGCTCTGATTACCGGGCTTAATGGGCACAGGCTGATCATGCCACAGCTGATCGAAGGTTTTGTCCACATTGATAAGCAACGAGTTTTGGAATATCCAGCAAAAGCCCACAGTTAACACTTGCAGCACAATCAGGACTATCAAAATTCCCACAAACTGTTCAGAAAGGGAAAGAAAAGAAGGGTGAAATGGGGTTGGATTTAGATTAAAGCAAACAAAACACACGGCCCAAGTCTTAATTCTGTCTGTTAGTGTGTAAACCAAAAAAGATTGACTTTAGAGCTAAGATGAGAACTTAAGCGGCTCCCAAGCCGAATAGCTGTACCCTTTGTTGATGTTACTTTTGTATGTTTTGTCAGTATCGGTTTAAAAATGAAGAACTTTGTATTTACCGTTTTGTTCATATTGCTGCTCTCACGTGCCGCAGCCAGTGCGCCAAATATTGAGGCCAGCACCACAATCACACCGAGGGCAATGATGACGAAGGCGGCTGTGTTGAAATGTTCAAATTTGAAAATGACGTGAACACCAAGGGCAAGCACAATCAGACCGAGAAGCTGAAAAGTAAAAGGGTAAAAGGAAATGTTTAAATGAAAATGTGCATAAATTTGAGATAGAATCGTAAAATGTATCAAGCATACGCCCAGTTTGCAAGCTGAGCATTAAGCATACGCCCTGTTATCTTTCCTTTCTATTTTTGTGCCAGTTGCAGTTGAAAATGTATACAAATGACTCACTAAATCACAAAATGTTGCCACTTTTGGCACACTTCTGTTAAATGCAAACAGTTTCCAAGCTTTTCCCATTTGGCACTTGGCCAATACCTAAAAGCATTTAATCAAAATGCGTAATCACTATTTTTACATTGTTTTCAAGTCAACGCCAACCTGTTGGCTGTACAATTGTTAAAGTGCAAACAAACAAACAGAAAACAACTAGTTGAAAGGTGACGTCTACTTGACTTGTTTGTCACTTGGTCACGTCGCAATGTAATTATTTCTTCTCTTCAGTTGGAAGGGGTAAATTATGAATGATTTGGGCGATTCATCAAGTTGCCATAACTGGTTTCAATGTCTAAACATTCATTCGTTTAAGCCTTTTTAGTACAGCAATTGAATTGAGGTCACTGAAAGAATATTAGCTTAGGCGTCCAAAGGTTGTGTCTCATTTTATGAATTACAATTATGCAAATGTTCGTGTTCAATTAATAGAGCTGTATTTTCTTTACTTTAAAGAGTCCATAAATTAAGTGCTGATAAAGTGTTTAACGATGAACACAGACACTGGCAGATAAAAATGTAAGTATTTTTGGAATTGTTTTGCTAAGCATCTGGCAAACAGCGCCATTTAATTGTAATTTATTAGGCTTGGCGCCTCCAAAAAAAGATGTCGAGAGATACCCAAGGCGCATAAGTAGGCGCTGACAACATAACTCGCCCAAAAGGGCCTTAAACAAAACGGAAATCGAGTGCGTGGAATTGTGAATGAGAATCAAAGCATGACGAATAGAAACGCACGTGCTGGAAGCAGTTTTCAGCTTAAAGGAACTCAAGCGAAATATGAGAGAATATGTTATGTTTTGGGTGGCAATCTTTTGTTAGAGAAGAGTTTTTTTTATACCTATTTATAACTCTGTATCACTTTTGGGATACTTTGGACTTTGAATGATGACACGCAAATATCCGACTAATTGTGAAAAAGACTCTTTAGGAACCGCATAGAAACCCACATCGACTTCTGTAGATGCTGCAAGTGTTACGAAGAGAAGAAAACACCAAGTAGAAGTATCTAACTTATCCTAATCTAAAAATAAACCATTCCGTCATTTATTTGGGAGTTAAAAAGACCGTTGCATACTTTTCCATGCAGCAAGCGCTGTCTGCTTCTTTAATTTTAATTAACATAAGGAAATTCTATTTTATAATAGCAATAAAGATGACTGAAGTCGAGTTATGTGCAAAAGAAAACTCTAAAATTTCAAAATTTATACTGAGCTTACACTTTTGTTGGTACAGAGTATATAACAGTCGGGCTTGATCGACTTTCTGACCTGTGATAACCTCGATTACTATAAGTTTCGTAAACTTTTATGATATTGGTAGTTGCGGGACCCATTGCCATAGTACTGTTTCTAAGCGTAAAATATTATATAATAAGAACTAAAATACTCTATCAATCTATAACAAAACTATAGCCTCTTACTTAACTTGTCACCTCAAATAAAGTTCTTTATTTAGGTAGCCAGTCTTGAACAAATGTTGACTCTCCCATTCAGATCGGCTGTCACTTGAACTTAGCCATAAAACGATAAGAGTTAAGTAATGAGTGTCGTCGAGAGCTTGAGAGTAGCAAGCCTACGTGTAGCCAGTATCATAAACGAGTGCAAACTACAAGTATTTGCTCTAATTAACAATTAAGTGTGTATGCAAACAGAATGAAAGCAAGGCCATATGCTAATTTGTCTAATGCTGATAAGATAACTTAATGTGGAATGGACAGCAGCAAACACCACTGATTAGCTGAGAGAGATAGATGCCGGCCCCTCCTCCGACTGACAGCTGTAAAATCGAACGCACCGCATGTGGTGATCCCCAAAAACTAGAATAACTACACAAATGTAATTGAGCGTTGAGATTTATGTGGGTTTCGACAAACATAAAAAAGGTAGTGTGTCTGGCCCTACCTCAAACTGCGTTTTTTAATTAAACGTCAACACGGAATGAAGTAACAAAGTGATTAAAAACTGCTCAAAACTTACTCGCTCGGAACCAAAAGCCGGAAAAATTGCTCATACGCCGTGTGTGTGTGCGCGCTCTTTTTGTTTCGACATTCCAATTCGATTTTTCAATATTTCTGCACAGAAATGCCTTCAAGACGGAGAAATGACATCAACAAAAACAAATCAAAATAAAAATTCTATATACATAGCTCTGACCGCCTTTTTGCGTTCAGGGGCAAGTTTTTGTGATGTCGGCGTGGGTGACCAAGTTTTGTTTTATTTTAAAACAGATTTAGTGGCCAAAGAAAATAAGCGGCAATCATTTTTGCTGGCTATTTATAAAGGGAGATAAAATTTTTTGGCGACAAGGACAGTTTGGTCCATAAAAATTAACTTGAATGAGCTAAGCTCATAACAACATTTCGGTATTAGTTTACCAAAAACAAATGCGGAATTATTCAATTGAATTGAAACACTATCCCAACATGTCTGACCCAAAACCATAAATATTTATACGCATTTTATTTGTTTATGTGGGGCTAACTGAATGTTTATGTAGATGGGAGTCAAGGTGGTTTGTGCTCCACATCAGCAATTGCTGAAAAATGCCTTACAGAATGAAGTGTTTTGTGAATTGTGGAATGAGCTGCATGAAATTAAGTAATTATAAAAAGATTTCAATAATTAAGTACTTAAGGCAAATGGAGGACGGTTGATTGTGGGATCTTTGATTTACTTTTTATATACATTGTATGCAGCAAGGAAACATGAACTGAAAGAGCTACGCTGATGTCACTGTATCTCTCTGTAAAATATTCACCTTTGAGTAGGATGAAGTGAAATGTAGTCTTAGTTTTTTGAACCTATACACTAGAGATCCCCAAACCAAACGGATATAAGAACTGATTTGGTTTGTATCCCTGCTTGAAACGAACATTTTGCATAACTTTTGGCCCTTCGAGCCGGATCTGAGCCAGCGACCAAGAGAGATTTCTGTCTAAAACAATTTTTCGTAGACATAAATATGACAACGCACTATTACAGAATATCAAAAGAAACAGGTATTTACACTCACAGTCCAAATATGGATTATCTGTGTCACAGAGCCACGGCCCAGACGGTCAATCGCCCAGTCTCAAATTGTATATGCATAATGACTTAGAACCAGAGATTGTTGCTTGAAAAGTTCAAATAATCACACACCTATGTTACTTAGAATTCTCTCAACCTTGCCACAATGACACTTTCTATATACACAAATAGATTTTAGCAATCCAAAAGTATGTTTCTTTCAAACAAAGTCTAAGTCAATTATTAAACCATAATTATTCTAACCAAAATGAAATGATTTGACTTGAAAATGGTACTTTGCCCACAGCAGAGTCAAGTAGCAATTTAAACATGCTCTTACCCATTAATTACTCTAGGCTTTAATAAGGCAAAAGCTAATGTAAGAACATGTTCTTAGAACTAATTATAACTTGGCAGTAGCCATGACTTCGCATTATCACAAATGTTATTGAAACACTTACCGCATAGATGACATCCCAGAACAGGGTCAACACTTTTAAAAACTTTGTGGAACAGGCCATTTTGTTATGATTTGAGCACACTTTTCCTTGCCTGCTGGTTGATCTAATTTGTGTATATCTCTTGTATTTGTCTTTCACTAATAATGCACTTGTGCTTGGCAACACACTCTGCCTGCTTATTTACAAATTCAAAATATTTATTTTAACGGTTGCTCTGGGAGACCGAACCCAACATGTTCACCGCACGAATGTTAACTGAAAACTGTTTTGTTGATAGCAAAAAAAAAAGGCAACAAAAAAACTATTTAGCAAAGCGAAACAGCTACGAAACGAATCGGAATTGGAACTTGTGTGTGTGGAAAACTTGTCGGCAATCTAAGCATGGGCAGCGCTCCAAGGGGGGCAGGCGAGTGTATATGTATGTACTTAGAACCAAATCTAAATGAGAAAACAGCAAAACCACAACTCGCGCACGCCGCATGCTATTTTTATTTATATTTTTTTACATATTTTTTAGCCGCTCAAATTGGCAAACGGCTCAGTAAGTAGGAAGCTCATTGAAAACTTAAGCATTGCAGTTTAGCTAAACTTTGTGTGCAAAAATGATTCATGTTCATTGGGGCATTGTTAGACGCGCCGGTGATATCTTGATTAGAGAACGCTTATAATCAATTTATGCACTTGTGCAAAGGTTTAATTAAGTCATCGAAGTAGTAAAACTAAAATATTTGAAGGTTAAGACTGAACTTACTGGGAGGAGCAAGGGTCATGAGGTTTACAACAGAGACTAGGATTTCTTCAACTATACGGGCTTGTATTTATATTTTGAGCAAATGAACACTAATGAGTTGCTCAATTCAATGAAAGAGCGAAAATGTTTTGCTCTAATAGCTCTTTTTTCAGTACTTCTCTATCCAGTGACTCATTGTTCAGCGACTCCTGTTCCGTGTTTATTTTTTGCGACTCATTGTTCAGCTACTTTAGATTAGTGACTAATTGTTTAATGATTTCAGTTCAGTCAGTCTTTCTTACTGTCCATTTTTAAGTGACTTATGGTTCAGTGACTGTTGTTAGTAACAGTAAACTTTTCGGCCTTATTTAAGCCCAAATTTGCAAGTTTAACCATAGCTTTAGCTGAACGTCCTGGTTATATAGCCAGACTTACATCGAAATTTGTGCAAATTATCTACCTGTGTGAACTTAGTTTTAGGATTATTAGTCTGCTTGAACAGATTCTCTCCGTTAGGTCAGGTTTTTCTGCTTTTCGACTATCAGCTTTTAATACGAAGAAGAGCTATGACCACAGACAAAGACCAACAAAATGCGTAACTGCCTCGTGCGTAAATGTCAGGGAAATTTTAAGGAATTTGCAGGGTGGACCTTCGATTTTACATATGTGTGCGGTTTGAGTGTAGAGTTTGTTCACACATGCACAGTAAACTCCTTTAAAATCCAAAGTTCTCGGTAAAATTTTCCATTGCGTTGCTTTGACATCTTCATTTACAATATACTAAAGCTGGTCCTGGGCATTTCCCAAAGGGCGAAGAGTTCATTGCTGTTGAAGCCGCACATTTGGCCCAATATAAACTGTAAATTCCACTGCAGAGGCATACCATATTTAAAATATACCGCCCTTTAACGGACTATCGATCGTTTTCCATCGATCTCTTCCCCAGGTACTCGTGATTCAAGTCACAATCACTTTTAAAAATTCCCTAGCTATCGATAACAATAAGAGTGATCGATATATGTCTTCAAGATGAATGGAGTTCGGTAGTCAAATTCACCTAGAGAATGTATTCAGCCTCTAGTTCGTGAACCACTATCGAAAAAAAACCATTATTCCATCCGAATCCCTTCAAAGTCTCGATCTTTGGAACTAGTTCCGAAGCTATCGACCTAAGACCACCGAATTGCCCATCTCCATTATGCAAGGCAAATAATATTCCATTCTTGGTGAAAACAATTGATTTTGTCTAGTTTAATTGTAATACTGACCCACATATCATTTTAGCAATGCTGAGCAGCTTCCTTGTTACCACTGACTGCGACTGGGCTGCCGCTAATCTGTTCTATTACTCAGCCCAAGGCGTGTAGCACCTGCCAGTGGATTGTTGTCATCTTTTATGTGAGTTTATATTCATGTGTTTTGTTAAGTCGGGGTAAGACTTGATTTGACCCTTAGAGAAGCATTTAGGGATTATACCCAAGTGAGGATTATAGCGCCTTATACAGCAATTTGGGGTTTTCCATGGTGAAAGTCTTGTACTTAAAGACAGTACAAAAGATTTAAAACAATCCTGGAACTGGTGTATCGTTTCGGGAAAGACTTATTTCCAGTATGAATAGGATTAAGATAGTACCGTCATCGATCAACTTTTAACATAGTTAAGAATTTATTAAAGTCCTGATGGAACTACTGGAATGTCGGGACATACACGCTGATCTGATCTGACTTGAGTTGATTCTGAATGGAAACCCTTTTAAGAGGGTGAAGTTCAATAAAATGATTTACTAAAACGTTTCATTTGTGAAAAAAATATGTGATTGATACTTAAACAACGTGATCTTTTTGTTGGACAGGTGCAAACCTAAATCCTGAGTTATATAGCATAAAGCAGCGGGTCGACGAACCTATTCCAACTCTTGATGGGACGCAAGAACCGAACCGTCTCTATCATTTTAAAGCATTGTACTAAGTATGATGGGAATCTGTTGAAAGAAATTAAAGGATTGGAAAAGAATGTAGTTGGAAAAGATTAAACTAAGCCACAAAATATGTAACCACAACCCATAGTACCTTCACCAAGCAGGGACTTTTGCCTGGCGCAGGCGCGAGAGCGGCATAAACAAATGCCTTCACCTTTGCCTTCACTGCTCTCGCTCGCTCTCTGTCAATAGCTCAATGTAACAGCGCCAAATAACATCAGTTTAGTCGACTCCGGGCCATCGTAGCCGCAATTGTTGGCCGAATGCTGACACACACACACACACACACAGAGGCAGCATAGGGGCCAAGATAAGACCACTTTAGTGCAATAATCAATAAACGTGCCAGTCCCGCTGGTAGCTTCCATCACGAAACGAAACAAGTCAGTTTATAGATCCCAGTTGATTGTGCAATTTTTGTTCAAAATTCTTAAAAAAAAAACAAACAGAAATATAAACAAAACCTGAAATGAGTTCCCCCAAAGGCAGATATATATTTTGTAGCCTGCATTAGTAACGCATCCCCCACGCCAGAAAAAAAAAGAAAAGTGTTTTGGGGGTTGATTTGTGTTCGTGGTGGTGGTGGAGCAAGCAGAGGAAAAATCCATGAAACTTAAAGTCAAGCGCTAAACGTATCGCTTATCCCTCAATTTAACCCACGCACCGGATAGGGTCATGTCACTGGAGGATCCATTTTTCGTGGTCAAGGAGTATGCTGATTCCGAACCCCTAAAATATGTCACTTCTCATGCATAACCCTACTCTCTCTCACCCCGGCAGCGAGGTCTTCAAAGCTTTGAACAAAACTCGCGGACTCTATTTGCGTTGGCGTGAGCTGGGCGAGAACGGTGGAGCCGAGGTTGAATGGACCACCACAGAGCTACGTAACTCGCTGCGCAGCATCGAATGGGATCTGGAGGATCTGGAGGACACTATTAATATCCTTTTGTTAAACTAACTAGCTGAGCGTTTTTCCATTATCCTTGCTGGTTTTCCTTAACCCACTCCCCCTAATCTCTCCCTTACGCATAGTCGAAAAGAACCCTACCAAATTTCGTATAGATAATCGGGAACTCTCCAGCCGGCGCCACTTCATTGACAACACTCGCGATGAGGTCAAACAGATGAAGGATAAGATGAGCCTGAATCGGAACAGGGACCGAGACATAACCGCACACCAGCCGCTGCTAGACAACGACCCCAATCAAAACCAATCGCTGCATCACCAAAACTCCCAGGAATATCATCATCATCAGCAGCATCATCCGCACAACGACCGCACTTACCTAGTGGAGTGCCCCAGCACCATCAACGGCAACTCACTGATCAACAGCGGCAGCCAGGTGGTGGCCCAAACCATGTCAGCCGCCGCAGCAGCCGCCTCGCGTCACAGCGGCACCAAATACTCCAAGCTAGAGAACGCCCTGGACAGTCCCAGTCACCAGAATGGCCTGGACAGTCCGGGCCATCGGTATGTGGGCGAGACAGTGTCCATACAGCAGCGCATGATTCAGGGCCAGGATGAGCAGCTGGATATGATAAGTGATTCCATTGGCACCCTGAAAACCGTTTCGCGTCAGATTGGTGTGGAGCTGGACGAGCAGGCGGTCATGCTGGATGATTTCGGAAATGAGTTCGACACAACCGAGTCCAAGCTGGACACGACCATGAAGAAAGTTGCCAAAGTACTGCACATGAATAATGGTGAGCGAGTTTCTAATGGGTGAGAGCGCTCAGAGTCTTATCCTCATGTGGTTGATCCTTCCTTCTTGCAGATAAGCGTCAATGGGCCGCCATTCTTATACTAACCGGACTGTTATTGTTTGTGATAATTCTATTTATTATTTTGTAATTCTGTTCCAAACGTTTCTTAGTGTAAATCTTCGTTTTTTTTTTGTATAAGTAAAAGAAATTCCAATTTTAGCATATTATCCTTTTGTATTTCAGTAAACTTTCCCTTGCTGTATATATAAGAAAAACACACAAAAACACGTTTAAATCTATCTAACTATATATATATATATATGAATAATACAAAAATCCAATTCCAAAGTTAAGACATTGTAAGCATAGAGTTGGGTATCAACTCTTCCATGAGACCCAAATGAGCCCAACTCTATTTGCTAGAGAACCGAATCATGTAAAGACCCAGAGAAGAGGTAATAAAAAGACAGAACTATATTAAACCAATATACAAAACTTATCTTTCTTGATTTGGCCAAAAAAGTTGAATGTATGTACAAAGAATATATCCACTAAACTACACTATATCAAAACTTGTATGCAGTTGACAAAATATAGAAGTAATATTTAAAAAAAAGTGTTTCTGCTGATAATTTAGTGACCATTATAAATAAAGAGCTATATATACCTGGAAGTATCCTTGAAGTATTCTAAAATGGAATACTTAAGAATGAACTGGGAGAGAACAATTACTTTAAGTGATTAGAATAGCTGCGGCAATTCTTCTCCTCCTTTGAAAGATCACTTTAACAAAAATCACCTTGGAAAGAAAGAGATAACTATCATGTGCGAAGAAGACTCGTAGAAGACTCATGCATATGCATTTAATTTTGATCATTTAATCATTTCCCTACGTTCTTTGCGGGGAGTAATTTAATACCATATGGGCCTACTTTGACTAACATCCATTCAACGAAAAGACTTGAATCTGTTTTGACTTCGCCTAATTTAATTTATTTACACAATTCCATTCACTCATTCACAAAATCATCTTCTGTATTAAAAATGCGTGGATCATCATCGGGGCTGCCCGTCTCCCCTCCTTGACCGTAGTCAAGCGCTTCCGTTTGTCGAAACCAAAGGCTAGGCACAACATGACGATGAGCAAAAACAGTGTTAAACGCATGGTTGAGAGGTAGTTCGATGTTTTATATTGTCTGATCCCGAAGTCTGGAGTCCAACTGCTGATATTTTGGCTATCACTGGGGCCTTATATTTGCTCGCGACAGCAAGTCGTTCCAATTTGCCTGCCCTAAAGTTTGTTTTTTTGAATCCAAATGGCAGAGCAAAATAAGCATACAAAAACCTGCCCGTTCAAGTAGCAGCATCTCATTTAAATTATGATTATAATCAATAAGAAACTCACTCTCTCAAGTTCTTAGTCTCTTTAGTTATGCTTTTGATTAGGTTTTACTTAAACATTTACATTTCAAATCTAGATCTTTATACAAACAGTTTCAAAAGTTGAAGTACAAAATTCTAATTGCGATTCCGGTACATATTGACTACATTCCGAACTATTTCACAATCTTTTTGATCAGACTTTTATGTAATAAAATATCAGGTCTTACCCAATTCATTCTCAAAATATAATTAGTATTTTAAGGGGTTAGGGGCAGTCAGAGGCAAGAAAAAATAAGTGTTTGTAATTATCAACAATATTGAATATCTCTAACAAGTTTTTAAATATTTATTTCAGCTGACAAAATATTGGCTTAAAATATAATTTTTGGGGGGGCAAAATCTGCCATAGTTGCCGCCCCTGGACATATTTACCAATCAATATTACAAAGCTATGCGCTCTTAAATATCAAGAATCGGATGAACGATAACCAAGTTTAGTAAAATTTTACACGGTGTCCTCTATCTACTGCACTTTGTTAATATGTTGAGAGGATGACTATAGCAGTCTATACGTCTCCAAACGTCGTCTATATTGGGTTTCTATGCCTTTTCATTGTCCTATCAAGTTTGATGAAAATCGGATAACTATATGGGATAGCTGGCATACAAAAGGTAAGTCTAATAAAGAGTCTTAGTTTCGTTTTCAATGCTACCGTCTTAAAATTTGTAAATTGTTTATTTTATAATCTTTCACCTAATGCTACAACGTTTTGACAAAATCGGCAGTCTATTTCATATAGCTACCATAGCAACAATCGTTCGAAAAACTAGTTTTCGAGAAAAAAACTTTTTTGTTTTTAATGGAAATGTTTTCGAACTTCGTCTTAGTTGATTTTCTATGCTTTTTTATAGTTCTACTAATTTTGATACAGATCGGATAACTACATAGTATAGCTGGCATACAAAAGATGGGTACGAAAACTAGTCTAAGTAGGAAAAATTTGTATGTTTTTTTATGATACCATTTTAAAAATGGGCATTTCTTTGTTCTAAATGCTTTCACCTAATTCTACAAAGTTTTTTTGAGATCGGCTGACTATGGCATATAGCTGCCATAGGTATGATCGGTCGAAAAATGGGTCTTGGTGAGCAAAATGTTAGGTTTTTATTGTAAACGTTTCTAAACTAGTTAATTATGAAAGTTTTATATACTTTTGGATATATAAGCAAAATTTGGTCATTTCGATGCCTGCCATGGGATTGAATATGGGTAAACAGTTATAGAAACTCTACTTCTCTCTTGTCTACTTTAATATGCAGTGGAATTCCCGTCTAAATGCAACTCACTCACCACCACTTCGTCTCTGACTTAAAGAATTGAAGCAACTCCTTCTGCTGCTTCTCAGAATCCCTTAGGCTTACTGAGTAGTTCCTACCTACTTCTTCTACCTGCATATATAGTAGGTAGTGGAGATAATGGGTTAAGAGTGCAGAAAAACCACTGCATATGTTATAGATGTGGTTAGTGCACGATGTATCATGATTGTGTTGTCCACAGCACAGAAAACAAATGCTGAATACACTGTATCGGCTTTTTCTAAAAACTGCTGGGCAAAGCACTTGAACTGTTGCCTCTTTGGCTCACCGCACCGGCCAAACCAATCAATCAGCTGTGTTGTCAAGCTTTTACCTCGAAGCTTTCAAGCTTTCGGCATGCGCACTGTGTGCAGTGGCCCAGTAAATTAACTCAAGGGGTGCACGCAACCACACAGTTCCCTCGACTAAGCCTCTGCTGTGGGCAGCATAAGCATGGTTGTTGGTGAAGCAGCAGCAGCAGCAGCAGCACGTTTCCATATGATATTCGGTTTTCCTTTTCAATATTATTTTTTTTCGTCAGTTTTGTTTGTGTCTGCGCCGCAGCAACAACAACAGATTTAAGTACAGATTTCAGTCAAAATCATAAATCAGCGAACGGAAAATGTGTTTATGTATTTAAGAGTAGTTGAAAAAGAAAACATTTTGTTGTCAAGTGGTGAGTCGCTATCTCTCTGTGTGTGTGTGTCTGTGTGTGTGTTGGTGGCGGAAAGCAACAATCTTCCTGCTCGCATACAAACAAACATTTCATTTGTATGTACGGATGATATTACTTGAGGCATTTATGTTGCGGCTAAAAACCTTGACGTTTTTTTGGCCAAAAATATATGCAAAAATCAATGCCTGCTTTTTTGGCAGAGACCTGAAGAGTGGTTTGTCCTCTCTTTCTTGCCAAACCAGCTGGTCCAGCTGCCCCCTGCGCCCCTTTGGCTGCCGCTCGGTTCGTGTGCCTATTAATAATTGTATGCACACACATTGAAATTGTTGATTGTGTGTGAGAGAGCTTCCTCTAATCCGTCTCCTTACATGTTCAATTTAAGCAATTGAGCTGAATGTGTCGTCTAAGTGGGCCCCCCTCCTTGAACCGCCAACGAAACCTACCACTTACATGACTTGTTTTTCAGCAACCGCCGTACGTGAGCATGAGCAATCACAAGATCGTCGTCGTAGGAGCTGGTGCCTCGGGTATTGCCTGTGCCACCAAATTGCTGGAGTGTGGCTTCCAAAATGTGTTGGTCATAGAGGCGGAGTCCCGTTTGGGCGGACGCATACACACCATTCCGTTTGCCTCGAATGTGATTGATCTGGGTGCCCAGTGGTGTCACGGCGAGCGGGACAACATAGTCTACGAGTTGGCCAGAAAACAGGAGGAGCAGCTGCTGGAGTCCACGGGACCCGTGTACGAGAACTATCAGTGTGTGCGCTCCAATCGTGAGGTGATACCCGACCAAGTGGCCAACAGACTGAAGGCCATTGTGTGGGACTCCTTGGTCAGTCGGCAGCTGGAGTTGCGACACTGTAGCGGTTCCCTGGGTAGTTATCTCACCAACAAGTTCTACGACACACTGCGTCAGCCCGAGTACAGGGACATTGACGAGGTGGTGGCTCGAGAGTTTTTCGACAACTATCAGAAATTCGAGAATTCGGTGGAGGCCTCCGACTCGCTGGATCAGGTATCCGGACAGGGTTACCTGGACTACTGGGAGTGCGAGGGTGACATACTGCTCAACTGGAAGGATAAGGGCTATGTGGAACTGTTGCGTCTGCTGATGCGTGCCCGGGAACTGAAGTCGGAGCTGGGTGTGCTGGAGCAGCGGCTCATGCTGGACACGCGCGTAACCAAAATCAACTGGCAGCGCAACGACAAGCGGGTGGAGCTTCAACTGAGCAATGGAGAGAACTGTCTGGCAGATCATGTGGTGGTCACCGTCTCCCTGGGAGTGCTTAAGGCCCAGCACCTGCGTCTGTTTGAGCCCAAGCTGCCGCTGGAGAAACAAAGAGCTGTGGATGGTCTGGCCTTTGGTACGGTCAACAAAATCTTTGTAGAGTTTCCGGTAGCCTTTTGGCCCGAGGATTGGACCGGGTTTACCTTATTGTGGCGCGAGGAGGATTTGCAAGACATACGCGGCACTTCACGTGCCTGGTTGGAGGACGTATTTGGTTTCTATAGGGTCAGCTACCAGCCAAGGATACTGGCGGGCTGGATCATCAACGCCAATGGCCGTCATATGGAAACTCTGCCCACGGATGAGGTTTTAGACGGCTGCATGTACCTGTTCCGACGCTTCCTGCACTGGCACATACCCGAACCGTGTAACTTTCAAACCTCTGCCTGGTTCACGAATGAGAATTTCCGGGGTTCCTATTCCTATCGTTCCATGGAAACCGAACAATTGGGTACCGGAGCACGTGAACTTTCCCAGCCTCTGACCGTGGTGGCCACCACACCGGAGCGTGAAGTAGCACCGGAGGAGCTGAAACAAAGCCGCTGTGACAAACCGATTGTGTGTTTCGCTGGCGAAGCGTCAAGCGAACACTACTACTCCACGGTCCATGGCGCTGTGGAGGCAGGTTGGCGTGAAGCCCAGCGTCTGGCTAAGTTCTATGGTCTACCACGCAAGACCAGTGTAACCAAATCGCAGCTTTAAGCCCGAGAGCTAACCGTGATACCTGACCTGAGTGCAATGAGAGGAGACAAAACTTTAACTATCAATCAACTAAGACAACTGAACAATACATCCTGAATAGACTTTATATATATTATGGTATAAGGTATGTTTAGGATATCCAATAAAGCTGTACGTAAGTCATAGACTAAGGCCTTATTTAGTAGCTGCTACTATGGCTAATGACCTGCCACCCGTGGTGTGTTCTTTCGCTAGGTAAGGGTGAAGCAAAGATATTTCAATAGGACTTTACTGACCAGCGAGACAAAGACCTTCCAAGATGACTCTGTTTCTGTAATCGGGCCAGCCAGCGAGTTTCCTACCGCCAGTAGTGAGATCTTTCGCTAGCTACGGGTGGTGTTAAGAGTTTCCAATAAAAAGGATTGGCTTGAGAGCCCTGGTTTGTGTACCCCTTAGGTAACCTTTTTCCTTGCAATTACCTTTCAGACTTCGTCTCGCCTGCCATCGTCTACTTCCTCAGTCGCTTGGGCGGGAGGTGGGCTGCTATTTTGCCCGCATTCTGAAAAACCAAAACTCCTTGTTTACATTTTAAAATAGTTTTTCAATTTTATTTCAATTAATTTGTCATTTGTTTTGAACAATGAAACATCTAGACGATCATCTCAGAGATGGGACAGATCAGGGATCAAGGACCAAACGAATGCATGGAGTGTGTCTGCTCTATATATGTACAACAATTTCCTTTTGTTTTTAGTTTAGTTGCAGTTTATTGTATTCTTTTCATTGTTTTCACTTTGACGCAAAAAGGTACATGACGTGAAAAGGACTAACGACGGGACCTTGACGGGATCTCCTCTTAACTAAATGCGTGTAACGTTGCATTTAGCCCTAGCAGTTTTGCTAAATTCGTATGGCAGAAAAATACTTTGGTGTTGGCTTAACAATTGGGTTGGCTGCGGCTGAGGCCTAACTACTGCACCCACATGGAGGGGGCCCACAGCGGCTCGTTCTCCAGCCGCTGCACGTTCTGTACCAGCTGCTCAAACGCATTGACCAGCTCTCCGTTGACAATCTCCACATCGAAGAAGTGTCCGTAGAGGAAGTCTATGCGTTCGGCCGACTTCACCATATCCTCGAACTCTTCGTCCGTGAAGCTGCGTGCGTTGGCCTCATCGAAGGTGGATTTGGCACGCGACTCGGTGCGCGTGGCCTTGAGCACGGCCAGCTCCGGCGGCTTGACGTGTATGAGGAATGGCTTCAGTTGGGCGGTCCTCAGTGTCTTAATGGCCTGATAGTGGGGACTTAGGACGCACACACAGCCGGCATTCACAATCGACTTGACACTCTCCGCGGAGGTGCCGTACAAGTGTCCCTTATACTCGCCATGTTCCACAAATTTGCCGGCTTCGATATCGGCATCCATTTTATCGCGCGCCACAAAGATATACTCGCGTCCGGGTACTTCGCCGGTGCGCATGGGTCGGGTGGTGTCTGGTCAAAGGGATCGAGGTTAGCAGGGCTAATAAGTTACCAAGGAGCTACTTACAGGGCACAGGACTGCGGAACTTGTCGGGATCGCGCGCTATCAGGCGGCGACGCAACTCATTGCGACCCACTCCGGGCGCACCAATCAGCACCACAGGCCTAAACACACCGGGGCGGGGATACAGCTTGGCCACCTCCTCATAGGTGGCAATCAGTTCGCGATCAAAGTCATCGTTCTCTGTCAAATCGTACATGATCTTTTTAGTCTTGGGTTGGCGGCAGGAGGAGCTGCTGCTGCTAGTATGTAGGCGCGGGGAGCCGGGGGGTGTGTTGTTGTTGCAGAGTGAGGCGCATGAACCGGCTGAGATGAGTAGGTTAAGGAGATGGCACATGGCAGGGAAATGAGCTGGGTGTGTAATGCTTACGCTTGGAGTCCAGTTCCGGGCCGCCGTCGCGCTGTGTACGCTCGTGTATGATGCGACGCTCCTGTAGAGCACGGCTGGGTATGAGACCGGCCCTGGCGGAACGCTCATGCTCTCTGCGCGCCTGCCACCAATAGGCATCATCCTGGGCCACAATATGCAGGACATCGCCACGCTGGAAAGCTAGTCCCGCCTCTTTGCAGGGTATATAGGGATCCACGTCCGGATTGTAGTCAAAGTGAGCCCGCACACGCACCTTGGACTCACGTTGGGCGCCCTTGTTGTCGGCGGGTACCAGCTTGAAGGTGATGGTGCCCTCGGAGTTTTGCTAAACGAATGGCCAAGAGTTGGAGCTCAGTTTCGGATGGTTTGGGAAGTTAACTCACCAATATGCTGAGCACATCTCCCGGTGTCTTGCCCTCCACATTGATGCTGTTGACCTCGATTACCTCATCGCCCACATGTATCAGACCCGAGCGATCGGCAGCACCGCCGTGCATAATTCTGGCTATAATTATTTTGCCTGTCTCCTCGTCCGTTTTGATGGTGGCTCCCTAAAAGTAGGCAACATTTGGCTCTAGAAAAGTTTCCACATAAAAAGCTTAGTGTAAGTGCGTGTGCGTGTGCGTGTTGTTGTGCTTGTGTGTGTGTGTGTGAAATATGTATCAAACTGTGTGAGTGGGGTTTCCGATGATGACAACAACACAGATTTGTATGCAAGTTTTTCTTGTTGTTTCTGGTTTTCTAGTGTTGTGGGAATTGTTGTAGTTGTTGTTGTTGCTGTTGTTGTTGTGGTGCTTGGAACAACATTTCTTACAGTTATGGACATTTGTTTACTTACAACAATTGGCTCCGCACTTTGTGCTCCTGTCTGTGTTTTTTATTTAGTTTTTTTTTTCATTGACAATTATATGGATTTTAGATGAGAAATCAATTCGATTCAAAGCGAAATTTACAAAATTTGATTAGCTTGGGGAGGTTGGAAATGAATGTGTATGAAGTGGGCGCAGAGAGGAGCAGTAGCTTAATCTTTAGGGGGAAATGAGAGCGAGGAAAGCGAGACAAGCACGCACGATATGAGCGACTGAACACCAATGAGACGAATGGCAGGGAAGGGGGCTTACACAAACACACACAAACTCACCAGGGGCTCATTGCTCTTGACCAATTGCACTATCTTGATGGTCTCCTCATCCTCATCCATTTCGATGGGCGCCTCCGGTAGATGGGGATAAAAGTCCTTTTGGGCTATGGCATCGTGGGCAAAGAGCAGGTGCTGAAACCACAACATTATCTTCGGTTCCTCTTCGGTTCTCTACAAACTCACCTGCAAGTGTGCATCCTGCAGCAGGTGGAACACCTCCTTGCAGTCATCACTCAAATGGCAATGCTGTGACAGTTGCTCCAACACTTCGTACAACACTTGGGCAGAGGTGGACAGCACCGGAGTCAAACGTTCATCACGGCCCACTTTGGCCACTTTAGTGTGTACATTGACCAAGGCATTCAGCTCCTTCGACTCCAGCAGTGCCTTGAGAAAGTCTATCTCCTGGTCATTGGACAGATTGTCCGACTCCTTCAGCGAGGTGAATAATTTGGATAAAGCTGAAAGTTGTTGGGAATAGAGTTAACCAGTGCCAACTTAATTTAAGTCACCCACTCTCACCTGGATCCCAGTTGATGTCCGATGCCATAACTGCTGCTGCTAGCATGCTCTATCCTTGACTCGGTTCTGAAATTGAGTTAACAAAATCGATGGCTAACTTTAACTCAACAAAATGTTGTGATGCGTGCCGAATGACAATTCAAGGAAACTGCCAAAAGACCCATCCGCCACCCACCCACACACACACACACACATACTCAGCTGGCGACTGTCTGACTGGCGACACTCTTCCATTTCTTGTTTCCAATTAGTTTGCTACTTGCCCCCCCGACTTGGCTGCTGGCCAAAGAGGCCAACTTGATTAGACCAGGCTGGATTTATGGTTACTTTTAGAGCCATAAATTTGCAAAACAGAAACTTACTCACATGACCCGCTACTGCATGACATTAAATGTTCAATGGCTGCGCTTCCTGTTGCTGGTGTTTTGCTGCTCGAGAGCAGCCAAGCGGATGATGGTGTGCTGGACAGCTGCCAAGCAAAGTTCAGTCACACTTTGCCTATGCCTAGTAAAAGAGGTCACACTTTAGTTGCATGCCCGCCACTCATTAGTGGCCACATTTACGGCCAAATGAACCAGAAGAACAAATAATGGTCAGCACTGTGTTTTTTTTTTTGTAGGGTGTTTTGGCCTCGTGTTGTTGTTGTTGTTTTGACATTCGCATGATCTGCATGTCCTTCAACTTGCTTTACTCAATCAAAAAAAACAACGTGCTAATGACCCTATGTCGTGCGAAGGGAGCACCGTCTGACTGTGAATTTGTTTAGTAGTCATGTCTTTGCTTAAGGTCAATGGAATTTCCATGCCATCATTTAACTTGATTTTTCTTAGACTTTCGCCTGACTAATACTGCTGCAGCATTCTATATATCTATATCTTTGCTTACAAAAATCTCAGAACTATTTGGACTAGTTTATTTTCAAGTTAAGAAGTAAAACTTTACGTTAATATCTTTACGTCCATATCAAACGACTGTAAAATGGGTCATAAAAGACACTTTAAGCCACTTCATGTTCAAATTAGTATAAGTCTGAATGCTATGGACCATTTCCGACACAGATTGGTGTGCAGCACACAAAAATCATCCAGGACAGGGATGCCCAACAGCAACTAATGCTCGCGCAGTCACTAACACAAGTAAAAAAGTGTCTGTTCTGGTGATTGTGGCTGTCTGATGCATACGATAATAACAAAATCAACGCATAGAAGAGAAAGAGAAGAGATTTCATTATGCGTGAGCCCTATAAGCTAGGAACAACAACACTAGCGCCTGTAGCATATAGAGAGCAGGCACCCCTGATCTATAATAACTGACAACTGAGCAAATTCGAGTTTGGTTAGCTTGCGTAATTGAAACCAAAGGATATGTATGGATTTATTGCGTTATTTAGCTCATTAGAAATCTAGTTAATCCAACTATCTGGTATTGAGGAAGAAGAAAGAGATGATACAAACACGTACCTTCTCTTTTATGTTTTCGGAACAACCTTTTCCTACAAATGAGTGTCTAAGCATTTGGTTTAATTCCCAAATGTGAATCAAAACTTTGTTAATCAGCTGATCAGTGCCTTTCCCCGTTTTATTTTTCAATTTTTGATAATGTAAACCCGTTGACCTTGAGCTACATACCACATGTGCACCAAATCGCTTCAGGGTTAACTGCAACGACGTCACCAGCGTGTGGGTGCGGCAAGGAGGCGCAGTGATTAGGAAATGCAACCCAGCGTTGTCCCAAGTTGTATACAGCAATTACACTAATTGCAGACAACCCTCTCTGACTTCAAGCTGTCTCTGGCAGGTCAGAAGACGTGTCAATATGCTTGCCTTTCAAGTAGACAGATAAGGCAGGTAGCTCGCTACCCTTCCACAACAACAACAACAACAACCACGTCAGGGGTGGAAAAAAAAGTAATTGTTTGTACTTGGACTTTAACAGAGAATTTGACTATTTAAAGGCACAAACAAGTAGCCGTCTGGTCACACTACCTGATGGCACCCACACGGATGAGAGAGAGAGGCGAATTCTGTGCACATATTTCAGTTAATTAATAACAAAAGATTTCCTTACCTGAAGGAATCCCGCTGAAACTGCAAACGGGAGTTCAAGCAAAAACAAAATTAAGTTTACAACTTTTTCTGTCTGGCTGTGTATTTATTTTTAAACAAATTTCCACTTCACACACTCATGTCGCCTATGGGGGGCACTCGACGCGGTCTAAATTTAGGCAGCTTCGCGTCTCGCAGTTTAGTAAATAATTCCCTTATTTTTATATATTTCTGCGTGCTGTTTTCTTTTTTTTTTGTGGTGCTACAATGACACAAGGCTCTGGGGCCAGCTGGGGGAGGCAGGCAGTTACGCGCGTAGCCAAAAACGCTGGCAGGGCAAAAGTTTCGTTTACAGCGGAGTGCTGGCAGCGAGCGACTGACTCGTACTGAAGGGGAGACACTGCCATTCAGAAAAAAAGCGAGCAGCACCACCACCACCACCGCCAGAGCGCGTGTGAGAGGCGAGCGACAGTCACGACCGGGACATTGGACTGCGAGAGGGGTGGGCAAATGCGCATGTCAGCAAAAAGTTTTGAGAAAATACTGATGGGAATACAGGGTGCTTGCTTGGGAGTATATGCAAACGGTATTAAACGAATTTTTCGTACTATTTCCCTTGAGTCGGGCCTCTTCTACTGATAATTTAAGATTATTTCAGGCTAGTTAAAGAGCCTTTGGTCCTTTAAATGGACCGATTTACTCTTGACTTTAGCATCTCCAAGCTAATGAATCTCTAAATGCTCTTAAAAAGCATTTAAAATTCGTACTTAATCCAAGAGATTGTGTACTTAAACATATTACAAGTTTTTAAGAACTCTTCGACCTACTTTTAGTTGGAAAAAACTGCAACTTAAGTACTCCTGTACTTAAATTGTTTATATTTAAGAACATATGATTCCAATTCATTTGTACCATTTTTTAAGTTTTATTTATAAATTACAACTTAACCCAAGAATCCACCGCCAACGCCCGCCGCTCCACCGGCCAAACCACCAGCCAAGCCACCGCCAAAGCCTCCAAATGCACCGCCCACCTTTTTGTCGTAGCGAGCACGAAAACCACCGCCACCAAAGCCGCCCAGTCCACCGCCAAAGCCGCGTCCTCTGATGCGTACCGTTTCACGATAGTGTCCAAAACCAGCGGCCCCTCCAGCCACAGCTCCAGCTCCGCCTAGCAAACCGCCACCTCCACCCACACCAGCCAGACCAAACTGAGCACTGATCAGGCTACAGCAGACTCCCAGCAGCAACACCAGTTGTAAATGGCACTTCATGTTGTTGGTCAGATAGTTGTTAACGTTGTGAGATGCTGCTTGGGGCGCCACTTTGGTATTTATGTCCACGCATTACGCACCTGACCTTCATCATGATGTTGGGGCTGATCAGGTGTGAACTAATCATCACCAGAATCGCTAAATGGGGATTTTTGGCCAAGCGGTTTGTTAAGTGCTTAGCCAAACAAGTGGACCAACTAATTACATAATTTGCATAAATAACCGGGCTGAAATGAGGTGGACCCAACAGTAACTCACACCATGCAGGGGCAAACGGTTTATGTGCTGATCTTGGCGTACGTCTGCCTAGTCACTTCGACTCCCATCCTGAGCAACGGCAATGGCAGCTCATCAGAATTGTTGCGCAAAACGCGTCACATTGGTGGTGGCTTTGTGGGAGGAGGTGTCATCGGAGGAGGCGTTATAGGAGGCGGCGGCTATGTGCCCGCTCCTGCCATTCAAACCATACCCGTTGTCTCCACTGTGCCCATCATTACCACGGTGCCGGTTATCTCCACGGTGCAGGCCTATCCTGGCTATGGCTATGGCGGCGGCTACAACAGTCTGGGAGGTGGTTTCGGTGGCGGCTACAATGGTCTGGGAGGTGGTTTCGGTGGCGGCGCCGGCGGAGGTTTTGTTGGCGGCGGCGTTGGATTTGCTAAATTCAAAGGCTTCGGCTTCGGTGGTTTGTTTGGTTGACTTTAAGTCTCGAGTGTAAACAATTAATAAACAAAAGTGTTTTCAGTTCGAGTTTCGTTTGCTTTGTGATGATTTGGCAGTTTCACGACTTGCGCTTGAGGCGTTTTTTGTTTGCCCAGCCACTCAGGCCACTCGGATTACAGTGGACGGGGCTGAGCGCTTAAGTAAGATGATAGTGTGTTAGGTCATTCTAGAAGCGGAATGACAACGAATTTTTAAGGGCCATGTGGGAGGGTGGAGTCTCCGAATACGTAGCTGGTCAGCGGTTTTTATTAGCTTACTAATGCTTACTGTTGCTACGCCCGCAGAGAGACTTTGGATAGAAGCTAGAGACTGCAGATTCTTAACTGTAGATATCTGGTCTAGTCTGCCTGCTAAACCAACTTTTCACCTAAGTAACCTTCTTTGGGTGTAAAGAACTGCTCACCTAGTAGAACAGTTCGCTGAAGTTTCTCTAAAGGTTCTAAACCGAACCGCAAATCGAACCTGCGTCTTGTCAACAAAGCTGAGTGAAAATCTAAGCCTAACCGAAACCATCAAGTGAGCAGAATTTTCTCAAATATTGTGCCCACCGCTGGATTACACCTCTATTTCACATAGCTGACGTATATCCGTTTTAACCGACAATTTTGAATGTTTTTGTCGATTTTAAAGCTCACTTTCAGGTCTTGACTTTACTCTTAAGGGCTGGACTTCAATTAGAAGGTCAAAGTCATTATTCAAAAACTGTGTGAACCACTGAACCGACTATGTTCAAAACTGATTCAGAGTTCTTAGATGCAGTCTAACAACAGTTGCAATCGATTTACACCTTGCTATTGCGATCCATTCCGTTGGGAAGCTCACTTCTTTCAGTGCTGTTTGCCCCACTGTAATAACACAAACTCCCGCCACACTTCCGCCTATCTCATCAACTCTTATGCTTGGCATTTAGTTTGGGTCAGCTTCATAGAAAACAATTTCATCTAATTCTATTGACTGTGGCTCGTTTTGTGGGTTTTTTGATAATTATTCTTTGGTTTTCAATGTCAAATGCCAATGAACCATTTGAGCTTCAGGTAGTACAGGGCGTTCCTATAAATTAAAACGCAGCTTGTAGTTTACTACTCAGTCGTTGAACAAGTTTGGCTCTGACTGCAAATGGATTATTTCAGACTTCTGTTTCTAATTGGCCTGGGTGCAGCTTTGCTGTGCGGAATTGAAGGCATCCAATCGAATGAGGAGCAATTAGCCGAGGCGGGAGAAACGGCACAAAGTGAAACGGCAGAGGCGGCGGATAACACCACACGGAACGTGCGTCAGTACTTTGGACCTCCACCGCCATTCTTTGGACCACCACCTCGGCCTTACTATGGCGGCTATGGTGGTTATGGTGGCGGTGGCTTTGGTGGCTTCGGCGGTGGTTTCCAACGCACTCGCGTTGTCACTCGTACGAGAACTCGTTACCGTGGCGGCGGCTTTGGTGGAGGCTTCGGAGGTGGTTTCTATGGTTGAGAGACAGAGGGATAGCTTTGTTCCCTCTGGGTAATAAAAAAATGTTTATGTTATGCCATTAAATCAAGAGAATTGAGTGACTCGGGAGTGTTTATGAGGGGGAAAGCTGCCAATGGAAAAGTTTAAAAATGGATTGACTTGGCTTAGACCCAAAATGTGGCGTCTTATTAGTGGCCTTATGCTGTGCAGCATACTCATTTTATCAGTCGCCTTGGAGGAGCTTGAATACGATGCAGAGGTGGAGCCAATGCCAACTAAAGGTTAAGTAGGGTAACGAAACCAAGCAGCTTTACTTTATTTTTTCCTATACTTAACAGTCAACAGACCACTTCAGCTTTGGAACCGATTTGCCAATCACTTGAGACTCCACCTCAGACATTGGCAGCCCAAACCCCTGCCCAGACAAACCCACACCACCGCAGAGCCCCCACTCCAGTTGTATGGAGCATTAAATCCCATTTTTCAAATAAACTAAAAATAATAACATAATTTTATTGGCATTCAAAATTTCTTAAATAGACCCTTCAAACCCCCCAGGCCACCGCCAAAGCCGTGTCCCAGACCACCGAATCCACCACCAAAGCCATGTCCCAGTCCACCAAAACCGCCCTTGAGACCGCCAAGTCCGCCCAAACCGCCGCCAAATTTGCCGCCAAATCCACCAAAGCCCAGGCCGCGTGCCACACGCTCGCCATCCGCTGGTGCTGGCTGTTCTTGTGCTAATTGTTCCACCTCCAAGTCCAGTAAACTGATTGGTTCCACCGGCAAGGCCCAACAGCTGCTGCCAAAGACACAGACTACCAGAATGAGGGCGATAAGGAACTTCATGTTGATGGTTTTCTTGGTTTGATGCTGCTGCGTTTGTACTTGATTCCAAATGAGTGGACCAACCCGGCCTTATATACAAGCTGTTACTTCTGGCCGGCACTTGGTGCTAATTGCTGGTGTCAACTGGGCGTCTTTCTTTCCCACAAATTTACTTTCATTCATTGGACAATTGTTAGATTTTTGGGTGGGGTCTTGGCAAAAAAAAACGCGTCTCCAAGGGGTCTGCGTTTGTTTAGGCCACGGTTACATTATGTTTGCCCTAGTAGTTACCATATTGGTCTTGAAACCTTAACGAATTGACCTTAAGATGGTGTGTGTGTGTGTGCTAGAGTTTGGCAACCAGTCGGAAAACCAGTTGTGATCAAGCGCAACAGAAATGTGCTAGAAATTACCAAAAAGAAGAGACAATGATTAAACAGACAAACATCGCTTCGCGATGGAAACAAATACCAGGTGGATCTGGAGCAGTGTTGCTTGGCTGAGTAGGAGGCTGAGTGCCAAGCTCTCGCTTTTGGCTTCATTCAATTACTGAGATACATTGGGTTAAGATCTGCCGAAAGGGTCGGTCATTATTCAGCGGTGATGAAATCTGGAGAGAAGGCTGTCTGTTGTGGTTGTTTGTGAGAACCTTTCCAGCAAACATTTCCTTAAAGTTCTTGAATACTTTAGGGACTGCTTTGGGACCTTGGTCTGATTGAAATAATCACAATTCTGTTCGTTTTCTGATCTTAAACTATACTTAAGTCTGCAGAAAAAGGTAACTAAGCCGAGACTCTTCTCGAAGAATCGTTATCCCCGCGTTCTTCTGACTAGTTTCCATACATTGCCGAGTCACTTGCGAGTCTTTTTCGAGACGTTCATAGTTTATGGAAATAAATCACATTTTGTGATAAAATAATCTTCCAAAAGTTGGCTAGGAAGGTATCCCCTACATGTCGAACCTCTAGCTCTTGCCACCAGCCACGCCACAGGCTGTCTCAATCCAAGCCCAACAACCAAATCTTGTTCACAACTCCAAGTGTGGTGCTAATTGAAACGCAACAGCAATGAGATTAGCTGTTTGAAAACTAAAAAAAAGTTCTCCCCCTTTTGTGTTTTAAGTTTTTGGTTTATTAGGCTAATCATTAAAAAGATTGATCGATTGCTTAGCATGCTAATTCCTAGAGTGTCTGACCAAATGAGTTAGCTTGCGTCGTCGTCGTAGAAATTTCCTAAAGTTGCTCTGGTTAATCAACTGCAGCCGGTGTGGAGCTGCTGCCGGTGTGTGATACTGCAGATATGAGTCCAAGGGGCGACGTCTTCTTCTCAGTTCATTGTGACTGGTGCGTGAAGTGCGTACGGTGTCCTGTACAAAGGCACGTGACCAGACCAAAGGATCCAAGCTGGCATCATAGCTGCTGCTGGCATCAGTGGCAGTCCACCAGGGTTTCGTTTGGGCCAAGTGAAGTGAGAAAAGTAAAAGTAGCAGCGCAAATGTGACAGTTGAAGGCATGGTTTAAGAATGACACTTTAAGCTGCAGGGCCGGCGTTTTATATACCTGAAATGGGACACATTTGTACCTGTGACCTTTTTTTTTCGTTTTTTGTTGCTTTTAGTACCACCAGGTAGAGAAATCACTTTTCACATTTCCGAGCCGTAAATCATCTTATCTGCATGGGTTTGTTCCAGTTTACTTTACTGGTTTTACTTTCAACTGGAATGCAATTACCCTCCATTTCCAAGAGAGCCTTGCACTTGACTTGAGACTGGTGTGATATATGTGACACCGTAGGAAACCAGAAACCAGTTCCACTGGCAGCAGCAGTCGGAGATGCAAAAGTCCCAGTTTGCCTACTTTTGACAGACAGTTGACATATATCAAGAATGTGGCACAGAGCGCAATGCATAAAAGCCAGTAGCTGCCCAGGCAGCTGTTGCAGTTCTAACCAAGATGAGGAACAAACTGTTGACACTGCTGCCGCTGCT
This sequence comes from Lordiphosa fenestrarum, assembly GCA_035044985.1. Taxonomy (NCBI): domain Eukaryota; kingdom Metazoa; phylum Arthropoda; class Insecta; order Diptera; family Drosophilidae; genus Lordiphosa; species Lordiphosa fenestrarum. The sequence goes on from JAWNNO010000731.1 coordinate 2,892,513, forward strand.
GCTTATGCTGCTCCTCTGGGGTTCGGCATTTGGCCAAATGAAGCGTATACGTCTGCCGCCGGGCTATAACATGCGCTTGGGTCAAATTCCCTACCGCCTCATGGGTAAAGGAGCCTACACATTGGCCACCCGTCGCACACCCTATCAACAACCCCTGCCCCAGCAGCAGCAGCAGCAGCAGCATCTGCACAAATCACAACAACAGCAGCAACTGTTCCAGTGGGCCACCACAGGTGGAAAGAAATACAAGGGATAATGGTTAAATGTTCGTGTATTTTGACTAAATAAATTAAATAAATAAAAGTTGAATAAATTATTAAAAGTTAATAGCCAATAAGTGCTTAGAAGGCCGGTGCATAGGCCTGCATGTTCATGCCTTCGAGGAAGCCACCGTTGGGTGGAGCATAGAGGCCAGGCAGTGGTCCGCCAACCGGCATTTGTGGATATAGACCGGCAGGAGCACCTCCGGTCAAGCCCTGGACATTGGCCATGTTGATAATGTTGTTCAGGTTGGCAAAGTTGTTAAACGGCTGCTGGTTGCCAAATCCTTGGGGCACTTGCTGATTGGCATAGATGGAATTGCCGTACATGAAGCCAGCAGGAGCGAAACCGGCTTGTGCACCTGGAAATCCGGCTTCGGGGTAGCCGAGGTAGTTGTTGACTGGACCAAAGTTCAGGCCATTGGGTGGCGGTGCAAAGCCTGCGGTTGGCGGTGCAAAACCTGCGGTTTGATACATCAAGCCTGGATAGTTGGGATAACGTGCAAACTGCATGCCTGCCGCTGCATTCAAAGCCATCTGATTCATGGGTATGGCCATGGGCATGTTTAGGGGACCTCCAGCCGGTGGTGTCACGTTGGCCACCATCTTGGCCTCCGCCTCGCTGGCCGCCTGGGCCACGCTCTTTAGTTGACGCTGCTCCCGGCTAGGCTGAGCCTGTACCAAGCCCAGCACAAGCAGCGACAGCAGCATTAGGCTTTTCCTTACGGCACAAATGTGATACATTTTGGATTGGAACGCGTTCGTTGACTGTTTGCTTCCGGCTCGTTGGGCCTGGCTTTTATTCGGCGGCCGTGGACCAAAAGGGAAACTTTCTTTTGCAATTATACGCCGTTTGGTTGTTTTATGATTTTATGGTAGCAAAAAGAGTCGACGCTGTGGCGAACAGAGCTGCTTGTCTGGCGTTTTGTAATCTCTTTATAAACAATTCACACTTTTTGACTAATACCAAAAGCAAATAAGGTGCGAAATGTCTCAGCGAACGGAGTTTTGCCTTGCATAAAATTGAGACGCGCTGTGGTGAAATGCGGTCAGTTAAATGGCCTGCCAAACGAAAGACTTAAGCAACGAACTTGATTTTGTGCATGCGGCCTGAAAGTAGGCAACGCTTTTGTTTTTACAAACATGCTGAAAATCTCTCAGGTTTCCTTCCCATTGCGTGGTAGATCAGTATTAGGTTAGCCAAGCTAATCCTTTCAGCTGATTTTGCTGGGTAATCCTTGTCTTCCCAGCCAAACTCTACTTTTGAGGCTGGCAGAATAATTCTGATTTAGAATCTCTCTCTCTCTCTTTATAACTTGTCCCCAAGATTCTTTAATGACATTCAGCGAAGTTTATTTGAAATGAAATCAAAGAGCAGCGCTTCTCACATCTTACGCATTTTTAAGAAATTTCTACTAAATATATATTCTTGATCAGGGCTACGAACTGAGTCGAATGAGCTTTATCCGTCTAGGCTAGGCTCTCAGTTTAAAAGCTATGGATCTGAAATTTAACACAGAATCGTCTTCTTGGAACCAATTGGATTGGAAGACTATGGCATATAGCTGCCATAGGTACGGGCTTTCGGAAAACTAGTAAAAGTCAGAAATCCCTGTTTGTTTTCCAGGAAAACGTCTCAAAACTTTGTAGATTTAGCTTTCTTATGCTTCTCCATGTGCTTATCTGTGGGAATACTTGGTAATTGTGCCATTTTGTTTGTTTTCTATAATAGTTTTTAAGTGATAAGCAAATGAGGTATCAAATAAGAAAGAGCGAAATATATATAGGATGCTTCTAAAATTACTGCAGACACAATGGCCTTGAGCATTGGCATTCTATTTTTGGATCAGAAAGCATCTTAAGAGTGCTTTCTGTATCTTGTCAGCCATTTCAGATATTCTTGGCTTTCATCGTAATTATTTTTAAAGAATATAAAAAACAGCTGAGATAGGACGAAAAAATAAACACATTTTCCATTTGAAACATAGAAACATTTTCTTTAATAAATAAACATTCTTAATATCTAAACCTGTTTAAGTTTCCAACTAAAACCATAAAAAAAACTACTCGACCACCTATTTGCCAAAGCTATCGGTATAGGCGGCACGATCTCGATCAGCCTTCTCCTTGCGTGCATCAAAGGAATCGTAGAAACTGCTGCGACGATACGGTGTTTGGTCCGAGCGACGATTGTTAACCTTGTTGGCATGGGCATAGACCTCTCTGCTGGGATAGCAGATGAAGTAATCACCCTGATAGTAATCTTTGGCACGTTTCTGGCGCACTGGTTCTCCGGTAAGATCGGTAGCAGAAGTTATGGGTGCCGCCTGGGTTAGACTAACAGCCAGCATAATTAGGGCAAAGGCGATTAAATAATTGAGATGCATATTGATGTGCTACTCTGGAGGTTCCTTTGGGTTCTGTGGGTGAAATGAAATTAGCAGTGCTTTTTATACTCACCCAAGCATTTTAGCACTAGGCGATAATTGTTATGTCAGACCCAGCTTAGTTAGCACCCTTGGACGTACAAATGTCGTCCAGCTGTTTAGTCAGTTTCAACTGACGTCAATATTGGGGTAGGAATTTGTAAAGCTTTAATTTGTGGTTGTGGCTTTTGTGTCGTCACAAAACATCGTTGAAGTTGCTACGGAATCTACTTTGAAGTTTATTAGGCTCCACAGATTCTAAGCTTTCATTCATAACTCTCAAAAGACAATGACTTTGACACGAAATGTATTAATGGATTATAACCATGTGAAACTTGAAATAGCTATGAATCATGAGGTCAACTTTGTCTGTTTCTAGAGAAATATGTGTGATATTTTCAGCCAGCTAGTGTGGAAAATATTTATTGTATTGCAAACTGTTAATTAGAAGTCATGATTCATTTGAAAACTGTTCAGTCATTGAAAAATTAAACTTGGGGGTGGGAGAAATACCTATTTTTAACACGGGTATGCCATATATACTTACAAGCATATATGCCATTATTTTAAAACCGATATCAGTATCACTTTTCCTTTTCCGACTAATATTTGTTCATAATTGACGCTACTGCGCTAAGTCAGTTGCCTTTAAATAGCTCTCGGAGCAATGGGAACAAGAGCTTGCCCACCACTGATTTAAATGAACCAAAACAGGTGAAGTGGGGTCGGTAAAGTTGTGTATAGGAGTGCTGTTTGATCCGAAATAATATATTGGAGTAGAAAGAAGACCAAAGCATGAATCGATTGGGTAATATTATAGAGGACTGGGGAAATGTTCGATCGTTCTACTTTAAACTTGCTCCTGTTGTGATTAGCTCTTCTTTCACCCCCAATTAAGGCCTTCTATAGGCCTTTAAGCTCGATAAGAATATGTCTTCAGCTTCATCTGCCTCCAACGCTATGCATGACAGAAACCTTCCGGTCACCTCTGTAATCCTCATAGTATCTTTTATTTTTTTTGCTGTTTTGCTATTGCCTGGTCACACTACTTTCTCTCTACATTTCCAGAAGTCTAGGTAATCCACATAGAATATGAAATGAAATGTCTATTGATACACCAATTAGTATGTGGCTCGAAAAACAAGTTACATTATGCCACCAGCTACCAGTTACATTGAGCAAAATTCCATGCTCTTCTCAGAAACCACATTTCACAATACGCTGTAAACGTAGCCCCCTCTACGTCAAATGTTGAACCATGCAAATTGGTTTGTGGTTAGCTCCTTAGCTTGGAATATTTCCATTGGCTAAAAATAATACTCAAAAAGGCGTCAAAAATTTGATGATTCCTCATCGTTTAGCGTGAACCATACAAAACTGGCTCCAACCCACCGTACCAGCCCCCAAAACTTAATTCAATTTCGATTTTGCTTCCATTTTTATTGGTCAATCTTGTTTTTGGTTCAATTCAAATCAACTAGCCACCCCAGCCACCAGCCGAGGCAGATGAAGAGGAGGAGGAAGAGGCATATGCGCCGCCACGGCCGCCACCATATCCGCCACCTGGATAGCCACCATATCCGCCACCTGGATAGCCACCATAGCCCCCTCCTGGGTGGCCGCCATATCCGCCTCCTCCATATCCACCTCCTCCATATCCACCTCCTCCAAATCTGCGTCCTCCGCCGCAGCAGCCGCCACCGCCGCCAAAGAAGTGACGTACTGTTCGCTTGCCAGCGTTCTCATCAACTTGCTGTCCATCCACATCTTCCAACGTGTTTTGCTCCTGATCCTGAAGCGGATGACCATAAATCATAGCCAGCCCAATCAGCAGCAGCGCCAGTACTAGAAATTGTTTCATCTTTAGGTCTTAGATTGCTTCTATGGTCAGCTTTAAGCAAGTTCAGCTCTTATATAGCCAACACATTATTCGGGGATGACCCGGGAGAACTTCAGACTCTTCACCATCCTGCATATATGGGTATCATTAGAATTGAAAGTCATCAATTACGATGAGTTCATCGTAGATTGTAAGTGTTGATGGAAATCCCACGCCGCCAGGCGAATAGACTGACCAGTTCAACAGCACTCAGACATTTGGCCAAGCCAAAGCAACAAAATAAGACGAAACCAAACACGCCTCCTGGTGGGGGTTTACTTTTGTGCTGAGTGTGTTCACTGACCCGAAGCACAATCTTTCTCTTCCACAAAACAGGTAATCCTTCTACTTCCACCAAGCTGTATAGCACATTAATTATCATCAAAACAAAATTAATTTATAAGCCCAGTTAATTGGCCAATTTTAATTGTTTTTATTTCTTTGATAATAAAGATTCATTAACCAAAATGTGAAATGATGTGCCAAACCGGTTGTTTGATACTCAAACCTCGCACATTTCCCACCATGAAATTGCATGCAAAAAGTTTTCCATGACTTGAGGAAATCGCAATTTGGTGGCAAACAAATATTAGAATTTAATTCACACGCTCGAAAATTACATTCATGAATGATATTTGTCTCGGACTTACTACTTGGGTTAGGCAACCTCAACTAATCACACGCTTTACCAATGCGCCATCTATCGAAAACAAAAGATAACTCTAAAGTGTGCTTTAGGTCTGTGCAAAAGGTGGCGTTTGGTGGAGAAGAATACTCGTTTGAGGCTCTGGCAAAGTGTTTGTTTGTTGGAATTATTCAATAACTAAGTACTAAGTGCCGAATTTTGCTTGTAAATCTTTTGTAGAATATTACCGTGACTGACAAATCATTAAATTGAGAAAAGCACAAAATATTACAGCCAATTAAGTAGCAAACGGTTCTCCATGGCTATACAAATCGGTAGATACTGTAGAAACTGGCTTTTAAGAAGCACAAATGAATACAGCGAACTGCAGATCCATTACTGTGGCTCTACTCAATCGCATTCAAATATCAAGATAGCAGGTAGAAATATAGAAAGTGCTCCAAGCTTTATACTAATTGCGTTCGCATGTGGCAGATATTCATTTAATGGATTTGTGAAAAGGCACTCAAAAATGTCACATTATTATTATGAATGCTCTGCTCTAGCCCCAAAATACTAATGATTCAAATAAATCAATGCTTGATACAAAATTGATAACGGGAGAGAGCCCATTAATTCTGTATTACTGGTCACTCAGAGCTGTGAACAACAATTACCATTACCTTTACCATATTTAAGATAATTTATAAGAATTCCTGACTGAGAGTTTTGTAGTAATCGTTATTGTAACATTCTTTTACAATTACTTGAGTAATTGTACCTGTAAAGATGGAATGCATAGTAATTGGGCTTGAAATGTTGAATTCATCAAGTAATTGAAGTTGTAAACTGAAATAATGTACTAGTTCGAATACTCATACATCCAATGCTTGAAAAAAATACCCAACTGCATATATATACTTAGTGTTTTTTCAAGTGCCAGCACCTGACCTTTGGTCTCAGTCCACAGTCACGTGATACCAAACTTTGAGACTGCAATCTCCACATCTAATATGGAAATGTTCATTCGGTTATGGGTCAGTTACCCACTCAGTTGATTAGCTTTGCAAACAACAGGCAACTTATAGACCTAATCAAGCCCAAAACGCCTACACAAAAGCAAATGGCACAGCAAAACAGAAAAACCCGCGGAAGTAAACTGCAAATAGAGTTAACGGTCTGAGACTGATTTTGTTTCTTTTGAGCGAATGCTGGGCAAGGTCAATGGCGGGGCGTGACGATGATGATGAGTCGAGTCGTCGTCGTCGTCGCCGTCGCCGCCGTCTGCAGACTGAGCGTGAAAGCCAGCCGGCTAACCAGTTGATGACGTTTCGCTTGGTCTTGTGAGTTTCCGCTCGGCCAACAACTCAATGCGATGTTTATGTTGCCTTGAAGGTCTGCCTTGTTTTGGCAAACATATTTGGCAATTTGCTCAAGAACTTTTCATTCATTGGGCTTGGTATAAAACTAATTTGGCTTGAATATGTCGAGTTTAGTTGGTGTTAAGTTGTCTATTGAAATGTTTCTAGTCAAGCGTTGTTGGTGTCTTCTAAGCCTGGTATGCCTGATCGGAGTCGCCGAGGCAGCTGAAAGAGGCCGAACCAAGTCGGATCGTGGGCAGGGACGTACTTTGGGTCTGCTGACACCATTATTGCTGGGCGGTGGCTCGCTGTTTGATGTACCTCTGGCTGCTGCTCCAGTGGGTGCTGGCGGAAGTGTGGCAGGTGGCGGCACTCAATCGGATCCCTATTATGGAGGCAGCAGCTATCCCAGTTATCCCAGCTATAACAACTATGGCTATAGACCCAATTATGGCTATGGCTATCCAGCCTTTAACTATGGCTATCCAGGCTTAGGTCTGGGCTATGGAGGTGGCTACTACAGACCCAGCTACAACTGGAACTATGGCGGTTATCAAAGACCACAGGCCTATCAGGGAAATTACGCTTATAGCGGCTACAGACCCAACTATAACACAGGCTATCCCACATATGGAGCTGCTGCAGCAGCCTCGGCACCTGCCATTAATCCTAGCACAAGTGTAGCCGGAGCTGGTACTGGTGCTGGAGCCGGAGCTGGAGCTGGTTCACAATTGAACAGTGCACAGGCCGCACAGCTAGCTGGTCTATTGGGACAGGCCTTGGGTAGTAGCCTACGACCTTTGATATCCAATGGAGGAATGGTAGCAGGGGCAGCTGCTAATCCACAGGCCTTAAGTGGTCTACTGGGACTGCTTGGCTAGGTCCCCAGAAATCAGTATTACTATTTTTACGGTCCATTTTGTTAACCTAGTCATAAGTTGTTGTTTGTTTGTTTGTTATTTTTTGCAGCAAATAAAATGAAATTAAAAAGTTCATCGAAATTAGCTCTAGGTGCATCGCGAGCCCATTAGAATTTCTGAGTCGTAGGCGTAGACTGAGGGGTATAAAAGGCCTCCGTTGGACTCAAAAGAAAACACAATTTATCTGAAGTGGATGAGAATGCACTTCCGAATTTTTCTTGCCCTTACATTGTTAGGACTGGCTTTGGCCCTGCCAGCCCAGAAGAAAGCAGCGGCTAAGCCCACGCAAGGACCGTTGAAGGATATGACCGATATGGGTGCTAAGCATGCAGCTAAAGGCGTACGCAAGCCCCGCCTTTTCTTCCCTCGAATTGGAATTTATTGGAGTCCCTTTGGCTTACTGCGTCCCTTCGGTCCCTTCAGTCCCTTTGGAGGGGCCTTTGGTGCGGGGTTCCGAAGATACACTTATTATTAAAGTTTGATGAAAATAAAATGTGTCGATTGTGACAGTTCTTCTGGTGCTGGTTGGTACACTAGCTTACAGCCAAAACAAGTAAATTTTTGATGTATTTTGTTATGTTGAATGCAAAGAGCATAGAAAATAAGGTATGCTGCATGCTGCGCAGACCATGAGCAGTACTTGAGTATTGGTCAAACAAGTGGCTCGAAAAGTATGCTAGTGGTGTCAGTCACTAAGCTACTTAGACTTAACTTACTTAGGTTTGCATTGCAATGATGCCAATGGAATCAGAAAAGTTCATATTATGGCTATATAAAGCGCCTAGGTTTGTTACGGCATGAGTTGCTGCGGACCTAGACAATAGTTAACCTTAAAAGAGGCAGAGCTGTAGAGAGACCCTCCATTTAGGACCAATTTATCATCTTCTGCATGGAGCTATCTCACAAATGAGAGTGCAAGTCGAAGTTTATCCGACACTTAGCAGCTATGTAGGAGATGAGAAATCGGCCCTTACAGTAGCTAAGCTTCAACAAATTTACTTAATCTAATGGCTTTCTAAAATGATTGAAGATAACATCTGATTGATCAAGCATTCTGCTTGAAAATAGTTCCCCTCATTTTATACCAATGATTCCTTCCTTCTTCAAAGCACTAAATCTCATTTTTGTGACTTTGCTTAGCTCATTCCTTGATGCTGTGTTTTTTGCAGACTTTTCGTCCTTTCATGGGCCCCTTTGGTTTTGAGAAACGAAAAAAGTCACAGGGAACCAATTTGCAAACGATTTGTGAGCAGCGGCGCTATCATAATACAAACTAGAAGTACTAATAAGCATTAGGTGAAACAAAAAAAGCGTTTTTCACTCACTGAAGGAATGTTTTAAAACATTTTACCTTGACTGACGAATCATTAGATCAAGAAAAAACTGGCCAAAGTGCATAGAAACTTTTAAAAATGCCAAGATCGTTTATGAACTTGCCTGTGCTCTGTATACATGAACTCGAAGAGCATATTCTCGCACCGAAATCGACTCTAAATTCGGAGCAGTCCGTACTAAATGGTACTAAGAATTGTGGTTTTGAATCATGTTTTCGAGCTAAACATACTTTTAATATCCTTAGTACCAAATTTGGTTGCAAAATATTTTGCGTGCCTAATACCATATTTATAAACTTGCATGGGGTATTATATTTTTGGGCAGAAGTCTGCAAGGCATAGAAATGTACATTTCCCCCCTGATAAACTATATTTATTCTTGTTCAGGGAGACAAACTGAGTCGATTGAACTCTGTACGTCCGTTTGTCTGCCGATTTCACATCTTCCATCTCTGTTAGTTTATGTGTACTATATAGAAGATGTGATATCGGTCCTTAGTCTCTTAGTTTTAACGCTTTTAAGCTGAAATTTGGCACAGAGTCATCCTACTAATATGTTTGTCAGGACAGGATGAGATCGTGATCGTTATTAATGGTTTTCTTTGTTTGGTTTATAAAGCCACAAAATCTTTATATGCTTTCACATTTTTCTATAAAGTTTTGTCGGTCGGAAAATGGGTCTTTGTAGGAAAAATTTGTTGTATTAAATGCTGGCGCCCCTACCTTTTTTCAAGTATTTTCAAAACTCGGCCTAAGTCGGATGACTATTTCGGATGGCTGCCATAGGACCAATCGGTCGAAAGGGCACTAAGACGTCCTTACAGATGAAGTTAGCTTAGCCTTCTCCTTTGTGATTTAATGGATACGTCATTTTTTCCATGAATTGTTTTAAATAATTGAATATACAAGCTGTTCATTTCAGATTATGATTCTATAAGTTCTTGCGTAGCCTATGCTACAAATGAAACTGCTGCAGCTGCATCAGCGCCTGCTCTTAATTCCAGCACACGTGTAGCCAGAGCTGATTGAAAAGTGCTGGTCTCTTGGAACAAACCTGGGGTAGTAGCTGACGACCTTTGATAGTAGATGCAGCAGCTGCTTAAGTGATCTACTGGGACTGCTTGTCTAGGTCCCCAGAAATCAGTATTACCATTTTTATGGCCTAGTAAAAAGTTTTCTGTTTTTTGTTGGTTTTTTTTTTCGTATATAAAACAAAATTATAAAGTTTAACGAAGGTCGCTGTAGGTGCCAGTCCAAGCAATTATAATATTCAAGTTGCAGGCGTAGAGTAAGGTATAAAAGCCCTCAGTTGGTCTCAGAAGTATCACAGTTTATCTCAAGCTTATTACAATGCATTTCCGATTCCTACTTGCCCTCACATTTGTTGGTCTGGCTTTGGCCTTGCCCGAACCGGAGAAAGCAGCAGCGCCTTTGCAAGGACAGTTGATGGAACTGGCCGATGTGGGCGCTAACCATGCAGCGGAGGGCGAACGAAATGCCCGTTTCATATTTCCCAAAATCGGAATTTACTGGGCTCCGTTTTTGATTTAAGCCTCCTTTTGACAAGAAAATGAGTCGCTTGTGACCGTTTTGCTGGTGTTGGTTTTAAGTGAATTGAAACACTGAAAATGAGCAATCACATTTAAAATTATTGTACATTTTTGAGATTTAAATTTTGTAAAATTTTGGAGTTGGAAATGTATTTCGAATTACATACCAATTGGCAAATATATTGAAAATAATAATGAATTATGTTGTTTTGAATTTATTACAAAGTGGAACCCGAATACAAGGTTTGTATTTGAACAGCTCGAATAGCGATCTTAGGAGTGCACAGGAAGGTAATTGGCCTGTAGGAATTAAGGCAGAAGGATGGGTTTTCACTCTTGTTGATTATTAGAGTTATGGCTTTCTTCCAGTTCGATGGGAAATGGCTTAGCCCCAGTGCCGCGTTTAAGATAAGCTTTAAGAAGCTAAGAAGCTTTATCGTCCTGCTGTTAATATTGTCGATGCCTGGGGTCGATTCACCTAGAGCAAGAAGGAGGAAAAGATCCGGCTATCCAGTTCAAATGAGACCAGTTGGTTCCGGCGGGCTGAGGAGGTTCCAGCCGAAAGATCTCAGAGACTGTAAGCGATGGAGCAACAAATTGTTGCATGTAGGTAAGCAGTGGCGTCCTTAGAAGTGGTTTTATCGGTTAAGTTCTAGGCTTAGAATGAAGCGACCATAAACAGTTTTTGTCTACTTCTGAAAATCGAAAAGTTTATCTTAATAAAACCAATTACTCGCTATTATTTAGCCATTTTATATAAAGGTAGTCATATCATTTGAATAAAACTTTGCAGAATTATGCCAAAAGCCACACAAAAGCTTGTTTTGACCCAAAAAAAAGACAGCACCACGAACTGGTTCCCCCATCAACAGACTGTCCAAATGAGACTGTGATGGCACAAAAGAAAATGTTAGTAAGTTAAACGAAGGCAAATTTTAACGACTTTGACCATTTATACACCTTTGATGAGGCTAGCTTAGATTGCTATCAAATTTTGCCGCTAAGTTCGATTAAAATTCTTAACACTCAAAAGAACTTTACATCAAGCTAATGAAATGCCATCAACCAAGTAAAATCAATTAATTACCCAACATTGTTTTGAATGTCTTACCAAAAATCCCCCCTCATAAGTGCATGTCATTGTGTTGGTGAACTTTTGCACATGCACTTAACTCACTTACGGGTCAAAAAGCTGCAGTTTCCTTTAAAAACCACAAAGCTTTCAAAAGCTCACCCATACTAATGCGCACTGACCTTGATATTTGGACAACATCAACAATTGCAATGCAATTTATAAGTCTTTGATTGAAACAACTTGTTTTGTTATTGATATTGTTATTGTTATTGACAGCTCATTCAAAATTCCAATGAAATTATAAAACCATTTATGCCTAATTCACATGCAAACGCAATAACAAAGACAAACATAAGTTGAGGTAAACAAAGTTGACCAAAAATAATAAAAAATATACGTAGTATTTATTAAGAACAGGAATAACAGCTGATTTTGGGTTGGGCCAGGCAGATATAAAAGGCAGCTCTCTGTGGTTCCAGTTCAATAGTAACACAAAAATACTTCCAAGCACGAAAGAGATTTAAGATGCGTCTAATATTCCTGGCACTTATTGGCATGCTCTGCCTGGGCTACACCTATGCTTTGGGTGCGAATGGACTAAAGAACCTGGCCGATCAAGGAGCAGCTCATGCGAACGAAGGAGCTCGAGTGGCACGTGGCTATGGCGGAGGACATCATGGTGGACATGGTGGAGGACATGGCGGTCATGGTGGACACTATGGTGGCCATGGTGGACACGGTGGTGGTCACGGCCATCACTATGGCTAAGCACTAGATCTATGTTCCACTTATGTATGTTATTTTTAAAGATTTGAATAAAGAACCTTAAGACTTAATTAACCAAAAACTATGACTAACTTGAAGTAGCTTAGTGGGAATCCTTAGACTCAACAGCTTGCCACATTCCATCAATTATTCAACTTTGTTTTTGTGTAAACAATTTCCTGTCCCAAATGACATATTAAAATTTAAGTTCGTCATTATCGACCACAGCAGCAACAACAACCTTACATTTGGTGTAATAATTTTGTGACGAAATCTATCAAAATGAAAAATCCCCTAAAATACATACGGCTTAATTACTTGAAACTATGACACACACTCACACACACACACCTTGGGTAAATAAGGCTTAGAATTTATTGATGCGTGCGAGAATAGGAACGTCAGCTCATTCCCTTTGATTGCAATTCAAATAAAAGGCCGCTGTCTAGACTAAAGATCAACAGTTGCATCGAGACATTAAATCAACGACGATTCTTTCTTTCAAAATGCGTCTAACACTTGTAGTGCTCTTGGGCCTAATCTGTCTGGCCTATGCCTATGTTTTGGATGATGATGTAAGTGCTGTCGAGGAATCGAAACAGATTGGACTACTGGATGTGGACGATCAGGCAGAGACTCACGCCAACGAGGGAGATCGAGAGGCGCGCTTTATTGGATTTGGTTTTGGCAGACGTCGTGGTTATGGCGGCTATGGCGGCTATGGCGGCTATGGAGGAGGATATGGCAGGCGTGGAGGATATGGCAGGCGTGGAGGTTATGGCAGAGGCGGAGGATGTTGTTATGGTTAATAAAGTGTTGATAAAGTGACAATTTGATCGCACTCCTCCCCCCCATGCAGTTAAATGTTTGTACCTCATGTTTTGTGTATAAAATGAAGCAACAATTATTTATCCACTGACACGTTTTATCACTTAAACATCCATTGAACTTTGTGGAATATTGTTAAAATTGAAGAAAATAAATGCAAAACATTTAACATTAACTGAAATCCTAAAGCTTTATTGGTCTTTATTCTGAAAAATTGATGTCCTGAAGTCCTCAGAAAACATACATTTTATGAATAAAAATCTTCAGGCTTTCACAGCTAGGCAAAGGTTTTCTATTCATAAGAAGAACTGTGACGAATATAGTTTTTAGTTGATCTTAGAATAGGCCTTAAGGCTATAAAATGTTAAAAGCAAAGTGAATCGTGAAAAATGGCAAACTTCCAACTTGTTTACTTTCATTAGATTACTTAATATAATTGTAGAAATTTTTTTTTAAATTCTATAAAATTTTTCAAATTTTGTTGGGTGAATTTTTGCAGTTAATTACTCATACGACACGTATAACTGTGCAAAACTGTTAACATCCAATTCTGTATGTAGACTACTTCAGGGGAATGTTTTGGTTGGCTTAAATAGAATCGGAAATGAAAACCAACCCATTTTTTAATAAATGTACTCGAAGACCACACTGCGTATGAGTAATACGACCTGAAGAGCAACAAAACAACACTTCTTAGAGTAACAGCAGAGAAAGTAGGCATGAAAAATCGAATTGATTTCACATCTTTTACATTTTTAGCAACATATTTCTTCAAATTTTTGTGATGCTACAACAAATTTGTATATAAATGGAATCAACAGCAGACGCTGACGCTGACGTTTTCCTTTTGCCGCCTTAATTCAAGTTTTACCAATGTTTCTTCAGAAATATTTACATTTAGAAGAATGTGTAAAATAGTTGTCAGTGGCATTTATTTTGTAATCATTTCATCCGATCGCCTTGGCAAATAAAACTGGGATCCCCATTGTCAACTACCACTCTACACAGACAGACAGGCTGGAGGAAAGTGTTAATTCATCAGCAGTTAGGTGGATGCTTGAGATTTGATCAATGATTTATTTGTGAGAAATTTACCTGAAGCAGTCTTTAGTTTTTCTTAGGGCTGCATCACTCATACGCAGTGTGGCAACGTGTCGGATGAGAATTTAATAATAAACCGCAAAAAATCTTGAAAACAAACTTGAATTTCTTGCAACTTTTCTACAACCTACTTTCGGGTTTGACCACACGCAAAGAATTTGCTCCCAAAAGTGTGAACCCCAAGGCAAATTGTTTGCGGAGGGGAAATATTTGCGCAAAATTTGCTCATTTGGGAACACCAAGTTGGCTTTGCGCAAACATCAAGGCTTCCTTTGTTAGCCAAATGTGTACGAATTGTGTTTGCTTGTGGGAACTTAGCTTAAGTATATATAAGGTTGTCCGGGAGCTTGGATGGGAGGTTCTTTTGCATCCACCGTATAGTCCGGATCTCGCACCAAGTGATTACCACCTATTTCTTTCCATGGCAAACGAGCTTGGTAGTCGGAAGTTGGCCACAAGAGAGTCCTGTGAAAATTGGCTCTCCGAGTTTTTTGACAATAGGGAAGCGAGCTTCTATAAGAGGGGCATTATGAAGTTGGCATCTCGTTGGGAACTCATCATCGTCATCGAACAAAACGGCGCATATTTGACTCAAATCGCATTATTATAACCAATTTTATGAACAATTGAAAATTCAATAAAAATACCGCAAGACTTTTTGGACAACCTTATACTTATTTTTGGCTTTAGAATCAACTTTCAAAGACTTATTTGCATTATTTTACTTCTTCTTTTTTTTCCAAGTGTAGCTTTGTTATTGTAAGAGATTTGCTTATTTTCTCCTTTCTCTTTTCGAAATACTGAGTGGTTCTCCCTTTGATTTAATTGTTGTCATATATCATTAGTCAATCCATAAGCACAAAGCAAACTGGCAAGCTGAAATCCCCATACAATGTCAACTTAGAATTTGACACAATCCCTCCCCGCCCCAGCCACAACCACAATTTTAGTTAAGTCTTTGGCCAACAATCACAATGAGCGAAATAAGGCCGTAAATCAGAACTGGTTAAAAAAAAAACCAGGTAATTAAGTATAACATTTTCAACATACTCGCAAATGACAATAATAAATATTGAGACGACTTAAGCATCAACTGCTCAGCTTTATCCAATGTGTCATCCATCTCAAACAACAACAAACAAATATATAAAAAAAGTACCCGAATTTTATATACTTACTTGTACAATGTACACATATTATGTACACACGGTTAGTATATGGCACAATCACACCTTCACCAGGGTTTAGGAATTATTGATGCGTATGCAAACTGGAACGACTCGCACGCAAATAAAAGGCCTGCGAGTTAGCGAAAAGATCAACAGTTGCACCACACAAATCTCCGAGAACGGACAACGAGCTAATCAACCACTTGAGAATGCGTTTCACACTTTTTGCGCTCGCTGGCATACTTTGCCTGGCCTATGCCTATGGCTATGCCCTGAACGCTGATGTTCATCCTGCCGAGGAACAAATTGGACTGCTGGATGTGGCCGATCAAGGAGATAGTCATGCAAATGAAGGAGATCGAGAGGCACGTCACGGCTGGGGAGGCGGCTATGGCGGTTATGGAGGATACGGCGGATATGGAGGATATGGAGGATATGGCGGATATGGAGGCTGGGGCAGACGCGGCGGAGGCTGGGGTCATGGAGGTTATGGCCATGGAGGTTATGGCCATGGAGGTTACGGCGGTTGGGGCTATGGCCGTTAAACTGTCATAACTTGTTACTCAACCAGTGATAAGTTCACCTTGCCCCCCTCCAGCATCTCACCTGCCTGTCAATTTTTTGTAATTTGTAAATAAATGAAATTATGCAAAACGAAATTATCAAACGAATTTGAGTTTAGCTTCTGGAAGAGGAATTGTCAATTGGATACATCAGTGTGGAATAGATCAGCTGGCATTCCAATGTAGGGATTGATTATAAAACCTAGTTTTAGTTATTGACTTCGTTGGTGTTGTCTGTTGCCCCTCATAATCTCAATGCTGGATGATTAATACAGTGGCAATTTAATGATATTTCTTATAAAGGGGGGAGAAGGCGTTATATTCCTGGGTCTAGAAGGCCCAGTCACCCAGCTAAGCCTCAGCTAAGTCATTTCTCAGTGCAAGTTTTAACTTATTCTGAGTTCGATGAGGTGAATACCTCAAATGTTCATCAACGAAGTGTCCTTTATATACTCTGTAGTATATTAAGCTTGTGCAAATGTATGTAACAATTTCGATCAAAACGTCAAAGTTAGTTGGCTTGCACCTTCTACAGAGAGTTATTAATTTAAATTATATATCGATATGCCAATGGATTGGTTAAGATCGGATGAAGTTTAGTCAAGTTATGACCAAAAGAAGCGCTTTCTTTCTGCTTATATTTGCTGCAGTAATAAGCATACTGTGCATACACTTTGGTTGAAACAGAGTATATATTAAAGTAGGACCATATCAACTATCTTACTGGTCTTCTAAGCTTTTAGTTCAGGTTTCTCCAAGAAGAGAGGCTTTCTGTTTGTCTCTGACACTTACTGATGCTTCGGCAAGTATTTTGTGTGAATTGCCGAATTGGCTTAGATAGCTGCCATGGTTTACTCTGTTATTGTTTAGCTAATGTGACAGATAACTATTTGTAGAAGATGAGAAACGATTGTTATGATACCTTGACAGCAGTTCCTTAGAAATTAAACATAATAATTTATGAACGCCTGAGCCAAGGTCGTTTCTCACCACAAATGAAGTGCTTTCGATTGAAGTGTTGTGTGTCCGATGTAAACAACCAAATAAAATGAAACATAAACTGTTAACCAGAACTGGTTAAACTTTTTAAGCAATTAGAACACATTCAAAATATGACGACTTGCGCATCCACAGCTCAGCTTGTTATTGTGAGTGTTTTTATTTTTTTCATTCTGCACATTTATTTCAAACGTATCAACAACAACAACATCAGCCAGAACAAAAGCTGGTTCAAAAAAAAGTACCCCAAAGATATATAGTACATTTACTTAGTATAAGCAGTTCATTCACACCTTCAGGGTTTTTTTTTTTTCATATTGAGATGTGCGAGAAATCAGGAACGGGCAAAGCAGATAAAAGGCCGCTCAGTTATTTCACAGATCAGCAGTTTTCGGAAACAATTCAAACTTGGAGCACAAAACACAACAACAACAGCATAATGCGTCTTCAACTTCTGGCGCTAGTGGGCGTAATTTGCCTGGCGTGCTACGCATTTGCCCTGGATGATGATGATGAAGTTCGTCCTGGCGATACACTGATTGGTCTACTGGATGTGGCTGATCAAGGTGCAGCTCATGAAAACGAGGGTGCACGCGAAGCTCGACAATTTGGTTGGGGAGGTGGTTGGGGAAGACGTAGATGGGGGTATGGCGGTGGCTGGGGAGGCGGATGGGGAGGTGGCCGTTGGGGTGGTGGCTGGGGAGGTGGCTGGAGAAGACCAGGCTGGGGCTATGGCGGCGGCTGGGGCAGACCTGGCTGGGGTTGGGGAGGCGGGTTTTGGTGAGGAACTATTTTCATTTTTATGTGTGTAAATAAAGAACATTGTGCAACAAAAAAGTCAATAGTAAGAGTTCTTGTCTTTGCCAGTTCTGGGAATCTTAAATTGGAGTTTCTACGCCCTGCTACCTTTCTCCTTTGAATAACAAAGAAAGGAACGTGTGTTCATCAAAGACTGAAGTCCAAGAGATCCGAGTACACTAAATATTGGCGCAATATTCGTTTTATTGCTGGGCTTGCGTTGTCGGGCAACAATTAACAATCAAATTTACATCATGTACAAAAACCATATTTCACACAAATCGCTTAACACTAAATTAGGTAGAAAATTGAAAAAGACGGAAAGAAAATGCTTAAATACAAAATGAAGGTGAAAGCTTGAGGTGTGAAGAGAGGTAAGGGAATGCGTGGGGGATGGATGGATTGAACTTGGGGAGCAGCTGCTCTCTCTTTCTCGCTCTCTCTCTCTCTCTGTATCTCTCTCGCAGGGCAATATAAAATGTTGTCCATTGGAAGGTCCGTTTCCGTTAGGTTTACTTGAAGAATCTGCCACCACCGCCAGGAGCACGCACAGGTGGCGGTGTGGGTATGTGTGCACCCTCGGCACGATAACCATTCTCATCAGCAATATAGGTGATGGTATAGACAACGCCATCGGGTCCGGTGTATGAGTAAGAGCCCTGCATTACCTGTAAAATACCAAAATAAAGTCTCGCCTAAAAGTAGGCCACACCTTGCGGTCGAAGTGTTGTCACCCATCCGCAGAGTAGGCCAAAAAAAACTTACCTGTGCCTCCAGCTGAGTGCCTGGATTCTTAAGATAGCCCGCCTCATCAGCATGAATCCCATTGCTGGTGTCGTAGCTGAGTAGAAAGTTGTTTGAGGCAAGAGATTCTTGATTTGTTCGGCTGAAAACTCACTTGTACTGATACGAGCCATCCGGATTCAGATCAAAGTTCTGCTTCAATATCACCGCATTGGCTTCAAACGCGTTCGAGCGCGGCGGTGGCAGACCACGTTGCGGTTGTGCCCGTATGGCGTTTAAACAGCACAAAACAATGACCACGGCATATGAAACAGTCTGCATGATGACCTTTTTGTTTGAAGAAGGGGGAAGATTTAATAGAGACATAAACGATTATCGATTTGATTGGTTTTTGAATGTCAGGCGGATTACAACTTGGTTTTCGAAAGTTAAATGTGAAGGCCCCTCCTGGGCGTGGGAACAAAACTATAATCCAATTGGAAACTAGTCTCCTGTTCACAGGATGCGCTACAGAGCACAACTCACTTCGTTATTCGCGGACGACTCGTCAAAAGTGTTTTGACTTGAATGCACTCAGCTACAACGTTTTTATACCAAAAAGAAACAAATGCATTCACTGGGCCGCAGCAGCAGCAGCAGCAGCCAGCAGCAGCATCCGCAACGATGCTGCTGCAGAATCGGAAGAGCTCGGCGGCGGCGTATGCGCAACGGCAACGAGTTTCAAATGCAAATGGGCGTTGCGCATACGCCGTGTATGCGACTTGGTTCTACGCCAACTTGTCTGCTGGCTTAATTTATGTGAATTAGCAATACAAAGTACGAACTTCATTTGATCATCTGCCTGCCAGCACCCCACGCTGGCGTCTTCTTAGCTCAAATATTAATTAAAAGATTACAAATGTTGCAATTGATGAATTGGCCATTTGGCCACCATTGCCCACCATATTTATTATATTTATATTGACATTTCAATTGCCAGCCACACCGGTGGGGGGCGTGGCAGCTGTGGTTAAGCCTCAAAGTGCCCTTTGTTCTACTAATCTGTAATCTCAATTTCGCTGACCAAAACAAAACCCACTTAGACTATGTTGGTTAACCCATTTGGGCTACTTTAAGATATGACTTGGCAACTTTGAGTTTAGTCTTCAGAGAAGGTCTTAGTTCAACATTGGCTTAGCTGAGATTGGTTGCAGCAGCCAGTGGCTCTCATCGAAGGCCTACTCTTTGACCAAATGTTGTGCAATGTAAGTCCCAGGTTAACTACTTGTTCCATATATTGAGGGGGTAGTACAGAGATATAAGTTATTTGGTGGAAAGTAAGGTTCAATATCAATCTATATAGAATTTATATGCAATAAAGCAAAAATCTAGACATATGTGGCACCTAGCTCTTACCTAGACGATACACATTGAGTCCTTAATCTACTAGACTCTCTGTGGAAAGAAGTACAGGCCCGACTGACTGACTGATTTATCAACGCCCAGGCTCAACGGCATAACCTAAGATACTATGGATTAAATTTTTGGGGTTTTATCCTACATTCAAGCACAAGTTTATCACAGGATTGAGTGAAACAAAAGTTGGAGGTAAGCTTTTCCTCTCAAATATCTAGAGTGATTGGAATTGAAATAAGGTACGAAACATTCTAAAAGCGCAAAGCGACTGTTTATATTATTTGAACAGTAAAACAAAGGTTTCTGAATCAGGATCTTTCCTTGCTTTTAGAAAACGCTCTAGATTTCTTTATCTAGATCTTTATAGTATACCTATACCTATACCTATAACATCCACTGAAATTAGCCTACTTAAGCATAAAAACCACAAATTTCTTTTATGTGCTAACTTTTTAGTTCAAATGAAGCAGACTTGAGGCTTCGCCACCATAAAACCTTGTATGTTTTTTAATGAGTTATGCAAGTCATTTAACCACTGGGGCCACAACGTGTTAAGGCCACTCCCTTGCACCAGTTCCCGTTCCCAACTCACCGAAAAGGTGAACCAAGTGACATGCAAAAAGGGAGGCGTCTTTACCGGCCGGCTAGTGGCCAAAAAACGAGAAAAAAAACCAACAACACAAAAAATCTCTGGCAATTTTCGACTTAAACTTTAAACTTTTACAGCGTGTAGGAAATGTCAGTTGCAATTCATAAAAATTACAGCAATAACTGCTGCAGCAGCAGGCAAAGAGTAGAGCGCGATCATCACGAACCATGATGAACATCGCGCGAGATTAACGCCCCCCCACTCCATGTTTTCTATGTTACTTGGCCAATTTCGCGCTTGCCCGCGTTTCGCGTCTTGTGGCCTTCGCCGGAGTCTCTTTCGCTATTTAAGTGCATACTTCACATTTGACATACTCGGGCGAGGGAGTTTAGGCGGGCGAATCTCCCGTGTGATGTATGAACGCATCAGACGCATCTCTTAATTTATGCCCCTTTGTCAGCTGGAAACAATGGTGTTGGTGTTGGTGTCGGTGTCGGAGCACTCAGTTTGTGACGTTTTGCGATGAGATATTAAGCAGTTCGATTGGCATGTGAATCATAAGCGTATGCAAATAGTGTTTTTACCAGACTCTTTGTTCGCTTTCATAGAATTTCGGTGATGGCGTAATAAACTAATGAAGATGCTAATTTGCGTCCCAAAATTGGCCATATAAAAGCCTGACCTGCTGATGTAGTAATCCAAGTCGTTTGTCTACTCTCACCAGGAACACACGTAGAATAAAAATGCTCAAGTTTGCCGTCTGTGTTTTGGCTTTGGCCAGCTGCTGCTTGGCTGCCAGCATTGGTTCAAGTTCAACCGCCACCAGCACCACCACCACCGAGAAGCGGGAGATAATCCCTCTGTTGAGATTTGAGACTGTCAAAGATCCCAACGGTTCGTTCCACTTTAGCTACGAGGGTGGCGACAAATCCTTCCGTCAGGAACAGGGTGAGCTGGTGAATGCTGGCACTGATGAAGAGGCACTTGAGGTAACCGGCTCGTATCGTTATATTGATGCCGATGGCCAGGAAATCGAGGTACATTACACTGCGGGCAGAAATGGATTTGTGCCCATTGGCACCAATATTCCAAGTGAAATTTCTGCCTTGGCCAAGGCTGCTGCTGATTTGCCACAATACAGCGAAGAGGAAGAGCTGAAGCTGAAGCAACGCAAGGCACGTTCCCAGGCTGCTGATGAGGAGAAGACGGAAAAGAAACCGTTGAAAACTGAGAATGTTCCCGTCAAGGTTGTGGTTGTGGAAGAGCCCACCAAGAAGGTTGCTGAGACAAAGACAAAGACGACAGCTTAGAGTAGCATTGAATTTAAGTATTATTAAAAATTTTAGCTGTAAGTAAATAAAACGATTTTTGTAACCAAAGCCAAAGATAGAGACAAATCTTAATACGCATGAAATGGCGAGAAACTTAAAGTTTAATCGAAGAGTTGGTTCTTTTCCAATTCATATTCTCTCGGTCAAACCGACTTTTTACCAATTTCAGTAGTTATCGATAGAATTTGATTGCGATAGTTATCGTTAAAGCCAGCTGGGCGTGACTTGCGCTACCGAAGTTAGTTAAAATTGTGATTTCGATTGGATCTTAGTGTATTTCTTGTGTTAAATTTTAGTGACTCGAGGAACTTGGTTATTAGTTTTATGCAATTCCAAGTGAGTGTCCAAATTTTGTTTATGGTCTCTTTATTACTACTTTTTTATGCTAGCACCATAAAGGTTTTAAAACGTCACCTGTCTACGCTAAATCACAACATTTTTGCAGTGAGACACCACTTATATAAAATTGAGAGTTAGGTTGCAACACCCTGGCACAATCCATAGCCTCAACTATTTTGCGGGAAGCTCATGTTTTCAAGAAGTTCATTGGCACTATTGATTAACATATATTCACAATTCCTAGTTAGACCAAACATGAATAGCTGGCAGAAACAGGTGTTGCCAGACCGCTTTAGGGGACGCACACACACAAAGGCGACTGTCTGTTTTTGCGCGCATGCTGCTTTGAAATTCCCAAACGGTTCTGGCTTGGAGAGACGGTTAAGTTACAGTCAGTTGGTCAGGCATTGATCGCTTGAAACAGCTGTACCATCTACTGTCTCTGTTTAAAGTTGTGCGAAAGCATCACATGATCTCGAGCCGGCTAAAGCTGCAGGTTTTCTTAGTTTAAGGGTCTTAAAAACCAGTCACATTGACTGATTTTGTCTCAAAAATCATGGATTTTCTAAAAAAACCATAGTCAAAATTCGTTAAAAGTAAAAAATTCATGATTTTGTGTTTATACTGGCATTTTATGGAAAAATCAAGATCTGATATCATGTCACCGGTCTTTATACTCTGTACCGTAGGTAGTACACAGAGTATTATAAGTTTGTGCAAAAGTATGTAACATCGAGAAGGAATCATCTCCGACCCTATAAAGTATATATATTCTTGATCAGCATCAACAGCCGAGTCATGTCAGTCTGTCCGTCTGTCTGTCCGTATGAACGCAGAGATCTCAGAGATGGTAAGAGATAGAGGTTTGACATGTATGGGACATATGCTTCTTATGTCTGCAGGCAGATCAAGTTTATTTTCAATTTTGGCCACGCCCCCTCCCGCCCCCGCAATTTAGAAAAAACGTCATATCTCCCACAGTTTTGAAGATAGATGGCTAGTTTCTTCTGGACATATTTAGTTAGCAGGATAACTTATCGATCCGCCAAAGGAATGAAGAAGATCGGATGAACGGTTTTCGAGTTATGATCAAAAGACAAATTTTCTTGGTACAGAGTATGTTGTAGTCGGGCTTGACCGACTTTCTTTCTTGTTTTATGTATCTTTTATTAATACTTTTGTGTTTTTATGTCAGGTTTTTAGTTAAGCCCATTAGATTTACCGTAACGGCGTGCGGTGAACATTTTGTTTATTCTTCTTTTTTAGTGTTTAGATTATTAAAATTTATTGAATATAAAAACATTGTAGTGTTATTTATGAGCTCCTCCCTTCTGGTTAGTTGTATTTTAATGTTCGTCTATGGCAATTGTATTGGTTTTGAGCCCTGTGGTAAATTTGATGAATGTTTGAAGTGCTTACACTCTGCAGCTGTTGCTGTTATCTTTTTTTCTGGTTTGAACCATGTGGTAAATTGGCCAGCATTGCAGTCAGGAATGCTTGATGAATCAACCTATGGCCTTAAGGTGAAAAGTAAAATTATTATAAAAGTAGGCCCAACTTTTGCTTCAATATATTAGTGTCACAACTATTTTTGCCATGTTATATCCTGCCGAACGTTTCTTGGAGCCCCGCAGCATCTCTCAAGAGTACTGCAACGATGTGCACCAACTGGTTGAGGCCCGGCGCTGTGACTTTGTGCGCAATACCCCAGACTGCATGGATAATATGTATTTAATCAACTATTTGGCCCTTCACTATTGCTACATTAACTCGACCAACAAGTTTTATTCCTTCTTTACCCTGTTGTTCATGTGTCTAATCTGCTTATACATCTTTTGGATGCTGCGAAAGGCATCATCGGAATAGTAAGTGGAGTTTTAGATATAAGAACTGTTCTATTTTGTTTAGTTTTTGTCCCACTCTCAAGGTAATTGCGGATAATTTGAAGCTAAATGAGAACACCGCCGGTGTCACTGTGTTGGCCATAGCCAATGGCTCGCCGGACATTTTCACGGCCGTGGCCGGCATGCTGAGCTTGTCGAAATGGGCCTTCCTGGCATCCATGTCACAAATCATATTCCTAAACACTTTTGTGGCTGGCCTGGTGATACTCACCCGTCCGTTTAGTGTCGAGGCCAACTATTATTTGCGCGACTTTTCATTCCTCTTCCTCAACACCGTCTATATGGACTATGTGCATAAGCGTTCCACCACCATCAATGTGTGGTGGTCCATACCTGCGGTTTCTATATACGTGATTTATGTTTTCTTGGCCATACTTGACCAACGGCTGCTGGCAGCACGCATACGAAGTTAAGTCTGCTAGGGACTTTCTCTTCAATATTCGTAACTTTTTATGCTTAGAACTAAAACGTGACACTTGGCGAGATTCGATGGAGCTGAATAAGATGCAGTCGTTGACGGAGCTGCCCATTAAGCGAGTGGTAGTTGATCGTAATGCACCCCGGGTGGGTGGCCGTAATCGCCTTTTGCTACAACAATTCTGGCGTTCAATCTTCAAGTTTGACAAGGCAAGATTTAAGCGAGGAAATACAACGATGAGGGCGTATTTGGTGATCAAGGAACCCTTGGAGATGATACTGCGTTTACTGATACCGGTGGTGGATGTGGAACAGCCCAATCATGGCTGGTCCAAGTTGCTCTGCTGTTTGCAGTTTGCCATAAGTCCCTGCTATATATTCTTTATATTGCGTGAGTCTAGACTAAGTGGAAGAGATTGGATTGGACTGACCTTTTCTTCAACAGTTCGTGGCGTTTCTGTACTGGGCACTGCCAGCTATATCCTATCTTTTTACATACTTACGCCGGTGGCCTGCATCATTTTCTTAATGACACGCACAGATACTGTGCCGAAATATTTCAAGGTAGGATTGGATACTGCGCTTTTTGTTGTAAAAGAAAACCACAGTGAGCCACTGAGCCAGAAGAACAAAGTAACTCACTTGGCTTATACTAAAACCCGAACCTTATCACCTTTCAACTTTAGTACATGGCCTATATGGGTTTCACTGCCTCCATCTTTCTGATCTTTGCCCTTTCCTGTGAGGTGATGGCCATGTTCTTTTCCATAGGCACCATTATGGGCCTTAGTCAAGCGTTTATAGTGGCCACAGCCTTAAATTGGGCCCTCAATTGTGGCGATTTGATTATTGGTTTATCGCTGGCGCGTCAAGGTCTACCTCGCATGGCCTTTGCATCCACCTTTTCTTCGCCCATGTTTGGTGAGTTCCATACAAGACGCTTAAAAGCTGCAGCTAACAATATGTGTACAGGAACCTTTGTGAATCTGGCCCTGCCCATTGCAGCAGCCGTCATGTTTTCCAGCCCCCATTACACAGATGTGAGTAGCTAACTTGGTGGTACCCTTAAACCTTCCAAGTGACTGTGTTTTCTTTTTAGGCAGCCGAGGGCAGCTTTGGTGAGACCACTTGTATTTTCGCCGAAGTGGGCATGTGCTTCTCCCTACTGGCTGCCATGACTAGCGATTTTCACATGCGCCGCGCCTGTGGCCTGCTACTGGTGGTCTATTATCTGTTCTATGTGGCTGTGCTGTTCATGCTGGAGTTTAACGCAGTCCACTCATACGGAGTGGATATGTAATCGATGGTTTTTTAATGGATTTTTGGCTTATTATGCAAATCTCAAATGATTTATGTTATTTCTTGATTAAGACTTTAATTTCTTCTCTTCTTTGACGGGGTGTACAGGCCTTACTGTGACCGAAGTGGCCAAACGTGTGCTTAATTATTAACCATTCCTAGGAGAGGGAGACTGTGTCAAAATGTGGGTTTGCTTTCAAGGTCTTCCCGTGGCGGGAATATCTTATACTTACTCAAGCCGACAGGTAAACAAAGCTATGCAAAAGACAGACAGCAAATGAACGTGAAGCTAATTCAATTCTCTAGAGATTTGTTTTGATGGCGAAATAAAAGACACCGCAAAATTTCAACAATTATCATTTTAATATCTCACACTTTGCATATTCCTACTTTACGCCTTGGCTGCCTTCAGCTCCTCCAGAGTGGGCAAATTCTTGGCTGCTTCGGCCACTGCTGTAATCTCTGGATTAATTATAGAGCCATAGGGCACAAAGCCATTCTTGCCCGCCGTGTAGAACACCTCCACCTCTTGGCCCACATCGTTGATGTATTTGTAGGAACCCTTCACCTCCAGTGCTTCACTGTCCGTGCCCTGGTCAACCACCGTGGCCTCCTCGTGGCGTACGGTGCCATCACCTGTCTCGTATTGACTGTCATAAGAGCCATCCGCATGCTTATTAATCTCTGATTTCAGTATGGGCACCACTTTGTATTCATGTTCGGTATCCAAAGGCAAACCCAACACCACGCAGGCAGTCAGCGCCACAAGGAAAAATGGAAGCTGTATCGGACAAAAGAGACTCCATCAGTATTCCACTCAAAAATTCGATTTGAACTAACTTACTAGTTTGAACATGATAGAAAGCGAGAGTTAAAACGCGTGTGTCGTCAAAGTGGATCAGTGGCTTTGCTTTTATACCAAAACTTTTTCACTTAAACATGCCAAACATGTTTGCATCCCGTTTTTATGTGGGCTACGTCCACAAACTTCCAAAAATCAAAAGCTCAGCTCTAAATGTCAGGGTCGCAGCTAATGGGTCAGTTGGTCGACAACTTCCGAGTGAGCGATGATTGAGTGAGTCAGGCATAATTTACATGACTTCACCCACTCACTCGCACCTTGTTAATTCCACCAGCAAACAACAACAGCAACAACAATACCAAGCCTAGAAATGTTTTCATTTGCCATGTAAAATGTCAGTATGTCTCTCTCTCGGTGTGTGTGTGTGAAGGTGTAGCCTTACAGCCCAGAGCAATTCCAGCATCTTCAATTGATAAATGCTTTGAATTAGAATTTTAATGCGCCATCGAACGAGGCTTGAAAATAATTAATTAAATCAGCGAATGCTTACAAAAATGTAAAAAAAAATTGCAAAACTATTTTTATTACTATAATTTAATGGGGTGATAAATATAAATTCAGTTGGCCCAACAACCTTTATGTATACCCTGTGGGCACAGGTAGAAGAGGTGGAATGGGCTCAGCCAAAACAGCTTCGCAACCCCCCTGCAAACCCTTTATATTGTTTACAAACTTTTTTGGTAAAAGATTCAAAGATTAAATATCTAGGATTAAGAACACAAATGCTACACCCAGAAAAAGGCAGAACGACAATTAAAAGTACAAGCAATCTTCCAAGACAAATGTATACGTTCTTCAATTTTTGAGAATTTCGATCTACAAATCGAGCTAAATACGTTCTCAGCTTAGTGTTTTTAGGCGAAGGGAGTGTTAAAAAGAAACAGAGAGGAGAGCAAGCACATTTGAGAGAATAGCTTTGGGTCCGCTCTCGCAGTTTCATTTTTTATGGGAGAGTGGTGAATTTGCACAAATGTTGTTTTGGAATTCCCAAGCAGTTATGTAAATGCTGACATGTAGAGACGGCAGTTGGACAGTTGACAAGGAAGAACTGCTGCTGTTTTGTGGTTTAACAACTGACTTTCTATGATGCTATGTAGAAAGAACATTCTTGGTCTTTGACAGTGCTTCAAGCATGAGCAATCTTGGATTTGAGTTCGTTTAGCACTTGATTCAAGAACTATTCTGCATGATACGAGAATGGTTCGTACTTGGAAAAAGAATTGAAACTCTTGGATTAAGAAAATTCATACTTGGATCAAGAATTTTCACTCTTATCAAACTTCTGACATCGAACATTCTTGATCCAAGTTTGAAATTCTCTATTTCTACTGTGAGTGTAAAAGCCATGCCCATTTAAGTTAACTTTTGCAGCTCTGTGTTCTATTTTCACTTCATTGCGAAGAATTCGCTCGCCGATTCTAAGTTCTCTACATAGAGAGGTAATAGATTAAGAAGGTACGTGGTAGCTGCTACCAAAAAGACCAAGACCGAATTGCCTTGCCTTGCTTTGGCACTGAATATTGTTCAATCTGTCAATTTGATGTTTTTCAACTCGAATCTGTACCAAAATATTTTCCCGTTTTTCATCCTCCGGGACTAAAACTGAAATACGAAGTGATATCTGTCCCCACAAGAGCATCTACTTCAATTAGCGTGATATAGCTTGATTTCTGTTCATAATTTGTTGTCTTTATTGAGACTGCACCAAGCGGTTTGTGTACCCCAAAAAAAGTATGGCAGTTCCGGCAAGTGTTAACATCAAATTCTTTCCAGCCTTGAACCCTGGCGTAACATTTGCCCACTTTACAACAAGTATTTCTACCGAAGCTCATAACAATATTCATTGGTAAATAAAAATTTTTATGTGTTTTCTTACGTAATCTCTACACTTAAAAAAAAAACACAATCAAATAAATAAATTAATGTGGTTGAGAATGTGTTTGAGGCTCAAAGAATTGATCTGAGTAAGAACTCGGTATTGTTTCATGGCCAGGGTAAATTACAGTCGCGCTTGAACAACTTTCTTACTTGTTTTCATCGTTTTTTTGTCGTTTTTTGTAGCTCTTTGACAAAGGGCAAGCCTGGCTTCCAGCCACAATTGCCACAATTCATAACTTTGACAGCTTAACTAATTTTGAAAATCTCTGCAAATTAAATACGATGCACAACATTTGCCTCTCCAACGGCTGCCGCTGGATGGAAGGTGTTTAGTGTGGCGGCGCTCCTCTTGATTGGCATAGTTTTCCACTGAGCTGGCAACCAGAATCTGGATTGGCCAACAACAACATCATCGTTCGCCACCATCAAAGATAATCACCTTGTGTGCTGCTGCTCAGTTGGCTCTTAGCCTCATATTTGGCAGCTGCCACAAAACCATTCTGATCCGCCACATAGCTGACCTCTACGTCGCCATATCTATAAATGCCCGACACTTCCAAGTCATCCTCATGTGGTGGCTTTACTAGACCCACTTCCTCGCGGTAGCTGCCATCCGCCGACTCATAGGCAAAGAAATAAGAGCCATCGTTTTGTTGTTCAGCTAATGATTTGACAATGGGTATGGAAGGTGAGGCCAAACACCCGGCTATAACCACACAGCAGCACTGTTAGAGCGGGAAGGTGGGAATGGGGGGGAGAACATTATTTACGATTCTTCGGCTATTCATGAGCTGGACTTACCAATGCGAACATGATTTATGCTAATACTGGACAGCGTCCAAAATATTCTGCGCTTTTTATAGCCGCCACTCATCATTTCTTCTCGGTTATGCAATCGCCGCTTTTGGGGTCACTAGAAAGTTGCGGAGCAACTTGTCCGAAGACAGTTTGTTGAACCGCCTGCAGATTTGCAAGTCAAATGCCGCCGATTCAAGAAGTCGGCCCGGCGTGGGGGTCGAGGTGCAGCCGCAACTAATAAAATTTGTCAAATTGGCTTGTTCAACACATGTCGCAGTCGCAGTCGCAGTCGGAAAGGTGGCAAAATGGTAACGGCTGAGTGGCTGCAAAACGCTTCCACCCGACTTCCATGCAAATTCTGTTACAGTGGGTGGGCACCGACTGAGAAGCGGCTAGCATTTGTGGCCCAAAACACACAAAAAGAATTCAATAATAATCCCAGCAATTTCGCAACTCCGCTGCTGCGGCTGCTGCAGTTGCATTTTTGGCATTTGCCTTGGCCCGCCCAGTTCCAGTTCCACTTGCCGCTCGCCGAGCCTCGGCGACGTGTTAATAAATTGATTCTCGGCTGGTTTCAAATCCAATTTCCCAGCATTACACAAATGGATGCTCATTAAGTGGCCATGCCAGCGAGTACATATTTTAGCTTAACCTTTTGCCAAGTGCTGCTGCTACCAACCGGAACCCGAACCACTACGCACAGAGTCCAAGTGAATCAATTAGCCAGGCATTGATGGTCATAATTTCTAGTGGACTGACATAATGGATTTGGCAAATGTCAAACGCGCAGTCAGCTCACCCGGCTAAGGCTATTAATAATCGTCGCAGTTGCCGCCGGAGTCGGAGTTGCAGTCGTGGGAGGAGTGTCCGCCTCTCTGATGTAGTTTGAGGCCCATTGAGTCACATTGTTGCGCTTGTTTCACATTTCTGCATAAATTGCTGAAGCTGCCTCATTCGCTCCTCCTCGTCGTCGGCGGCGTCGTCGTCGTCATCGTCGTCTCATTCTCCTTAAGTTTGTGAATTATTCAAATGGCAAATGGGGGAACTTACAAAACATTTGGATTTAAAATTTACTAGTTGGTTAAATTAAGGTTAGAAAATGGGTGTAGCCAAAATGTTCTTCGGCAGTAGATGAGGCCTTTATCCTCTCCAAAACTATGTAGTATATCCATCCATAGTTTATCTGAATCAAAGCATAGAACTTGAAGATGAGGCTCTAAATGAATGGAATGTAGTATTTAATTACAGGGTTGCCCATATTCGACGGACCCATCTGGCAACGCAATAACTTTTGACAGAGATGTCAGATCGCTTAATGACATACCGCGTTTGAAGCGTCAGTCCAAGATTTTTACCATGGAACAATACACGCCACGCGAGCGCTCTGAAATAGTTGATATTTACATTCAACAGAACAAGTCAATTGTGAAAACTCAACGTGCAAAATTATCATGTCCGATGAAGCCCATTTCACATTGAATGGGACCGTAAATAAGCAAAATTGCCGTATTTACGCCACTGAAAATCCTCAGGAGATTCAAGAAGTGCCTCTTCATGACGAAAAAGTCACAGTTTGGTGCGAAAACGGTCATTGGGCCGTTTTTCTTCCAAAATGAAAATGGCCATGCTGTTACCATCAACCAGGAGCGTTATCGCGACATGATGACCAATTTTGTGATGCCAATTATTCGTCGAAAGCGTATGAGGCAGTTCTGGTTTCAACAAGACGGCGCTCCACCGCACACAAGTCGCATAACAATCGATTTTCTGAAGAAATTGTTTCCGGGCCGTTTGATGTCGAAAAGTGGTGATTTGGACTGGCCACCGCGTTCGCCCGATTTGACGCCGCCTGACTTCTTCTTGTGTGGATATTTGAAGTCAAAGGTTTACGTTAACAAGCCAAGGACCGTAGAAGAGCTCAAGGACAACATTCGTGAAGAAATAGCCGCTATTCCGGCCGAAATGTTGGCGAAAACGATGGAAAATGCTACAAAAAGGGCACAATACGCCATCAACGCCAGAGGCGGCCATTTGAGAGATATCATATTCAAAAATTGATGTAAACAAATCTACTTGGAACAAATTAAATGATTAAGATTGCCAACCGCCAAATTTTTATTTTTTTCTTTGATTTTTTTAAAAAAAACATAGGTCCGTCGAATATGGGCAACCCTGTACTTGCAGACAGATCAATTTGTGCAACTCCCTGTTTATTCCACACTTTTATAGATAAAGTGTTTAGATCTTAGCTATATATAAGCTATTTGCGCGATACCACCAACCACACGCGGGACGATGCGACTAGTCACAGTAAAGAATGCAGCAAAATAGCACTAGGTAGTGGGTTTTTGCTGAAATTTTGCACAAAATAATCTTTCTATTGCAAGCTGCTAATAAGAGAGACCGTTCGGAAAGTCCTCTTTTGAGAACTTCGAAGAGTGGCCATAACTGTGGAAGAGTGTTTACCTAAACTACGTAGCAAAACTTATGATTCGGTTAAAGGTTCTGTTACTTAAGTAGAACCCGTAATGTGTAAATATAGAACTAATGAACTGAAAGAGTGAAGTTTGCAAGCTTCAGCTTGCAGAAAAAAGGGTTTTTTTGTGCAACTACATAGCTTTGGTCTTAACTTTTAACAAATGGAACGATTCTTTAAGCGAAGACTCCAATTATTTCACATAATTATGAATAACATGTTAAAAGCAGCGCATACAACTGTCTTCTAAGACCAAACCACAACCGAAGAACCTGAACTGCTTGTTACAAGCACAAATTCAAAGCCTACTCTTCGGCGAGAGCAACGAAATATTACAAAACAGCTGCATACTCCTCGGCAGAAATGAACAATCTGCCTTACCGCAATGATGATATATAAATTTGTAACAAATTTTGTGGCATCGGTTTTGCTTATGATATCATGGTATGCACCACATTCGCCAGTGAAAAACCTCATTAAGAATTAGCATAACCCATTAAAATACGTGCAAAACAAGCACGATATGTTCGAATTCTTAATTCGCAAGTGAAACAGATGACGAATATGATAAATTACTTGTACATTAATGTTGCGTCAGTTAGGCTAGGCAGTTATAAATGACTTATGCGTATCACACCTCAGCCCCAGCTATCTGGGCATGACGAATGACGCGTCGCACTTGATAAATACCAGAACAATGGCTCCACCAGCGAGTGAAACTCACAGGGCTCATCGGCTGCTGGCTCCTGGCGATAGAGTTTGATGAATGATGCAGCCACCTTGACCACCATGATGATCAGAGGAACAACTGTCAGCACATAACTCACATAAACACCTTAGGAACGAGAGACAAGAGCTAGAGCACAAAAAGCGCATCATTTGCATATGGCGGTCACCCCCCGGGTGCATCGTAAACAAGTGTGGGCATCGGGCAAACGCCGGAAGAAGCTGCAGCAAGAAGATATCAATCAGAGTGGCCAGCAAAATTCGTTTGTCCTTCTGTCAATGGCCAATAAAAAACCAATAAAGCTGCCACAATTCGAGTTCGCGGATAAATTACACGCCCGCCCGTTGGCCGCTGATCAAAATCAAGATCTTCACATGGCTGGCTGGGTCTCAAGGGTCTAGTAGAACTTTAACTATAAATAGAGATCGCGATCTGTGCAGCAGCTGCAGTTGTGGCACGGCTACCGTTCAGTTACTTCCAGCAGCGCAAAAGTGAGACGTCGACGTCAAGTTTATCGAGCGTGTAATTTGCCCAGATTTATGACAATCGCGAGCTGCGCCGGGTTGACAGCTTAAATGCCTTCCCTCATGACGTTCCGCCTGCTGTGGCTGTGGGCTCTGTGGCTGGGCACCTGTCGAGCACAGTTACCCAACGCACCCTTCCAGCAGCAGCAGCAGCAGCAGCGACCCCAAGTGCCCCAGTTCCAGCAACAGCCACCCTTCCAGAGGCGACAACAGCTACCAGTGCAGGGACAAGGACTATTTCCACAGCAGGGCAATCCATTGAATCCATTGGTGAATCCCTTGGGACCGGGAGCTGCTGGTCTGCAGAATCCCTATCGGTATAACCAATTCCAGCAACAGCAACAGAATTATGTGCCCATCACGGCCTATCAGAATGAACTCAATCTGGATGGCAGCTTTTCCTATGGCTATTCCTCCGCGGATGGCACCACTGCCCAGGCTCAGGGATATGTTAAGAATCTGGGCTATGGCGAGGGTGTGGAGGCACAGGTAATAATTATCTTAGCACACTTTTAGGCTTTGACAACTCTTGATGTTCCTCACCCCTCAGGTCATACAGGGCTCCTACTCGTACACCTCGCCCGAGGGCACGCCCATTACAGTGCGTTACATAGCCGATGAAAATGGCTTTCGAGCCGAGGGTACAGGCATACCAGCCACACCCCAATACTTTGCCGGCGCTCAGCCATATCAACAGGGTGTACTCAATCCCAGTGTGAATCCCTATCAGACTCCTTTTCGCCAGCTGCCACCACCCACGGCACCATTTAGGGGGCCACAGCTAGGGGGACAACAGCAACTGACGCCGCTGCAAGTGCAGCAACAGCAGCGAAACTCTGGCCAATATCAACCAGATCAGCAGTTCAATCAATTGCACTCGCCAGGCAACTTACCTGCCCAGTATGCGGGCCAATTTGGTCAACAGTTTGGTAGCAACTTAACCCCACAGCAGGCACAACAGAATCTCTCACCACAGCAACAGCAGCAGCAACAACAGCAGCAACAACAACAGCAGCAGCAGCAACAGCAACAGAAGGAACAGCAAAACCAGCAGCAGCAACAGGCCTTGGTGACCCAACAACTGCGAGGCAGACCGGACCAACTGGTGGATCCCTACAGCTATAACCAATACAATAGACGTTTCAAGAAGTCATCCAGAAAGTAAATGGAATCGTTTGATATTTTGTAATCTACTTAACTCATGTGTCCCAATGATGCGAATTAGTCGTTCATGGTAGAAGCATTCAAAGGCATGAAATACATGCGCAAGAAAATCTATGGAAGGCGTTTTGATGGAGGTTCAGGCCAGAGATGTTGGGGATGAACACTTCAAGAAGAAGATTGAGTTTGAAGGGACCCCAAACACAAGTGTAATACTGTGTCCTTTCTTTTTGAGAAGATATGATATCAGATGGAGCAAGGCCCGAGGGTTTCGGTCTTCCCCTATGTTAAAGTTATCCTGCTCTTCTCTCGTAGTCCTTTCCACGTTGATTCCAACAACTCCTTCCATTAATTTTCAGGTATAATTTATTATTAAAAAGACTCACACACTTTTGTCACAGAACAGGAGGGAAGCTTACATAAATAATGAAAGGAATATCAATACAGATTGGGATTGGGAACAAAGGGTACACTTAGCAGCTACGAGTATTTGTGGCAGAATGCTTTGCATTGAGGTTGTATCGATTGAAGTCCCAGGTTTAATAGCTGTAGCCAGTCTGGGGATCGAATTCGCCATTGCCGCGACCACCGCCAGCAGCAGGGGGAATGTATTGGGAGCCGGGACCGCCAGGACTTCCAGCTCCGCCTGGAGCTCCACCTCTTCCGGGTCCACCAGGAGCACCACCAAATCCACCGGCTCCTCCAGCGCCTCCAGCTCCTCCACCGCCTCCTCTTCCAGGACCACCGCCAAATCCAGAACCGGCGCCACCTCCATAGCCTGCTCCGCCACCGGCTCCGCCGCCGCCTCCTCTTCCAGGACCACCCGGAGCTCCACCAAATCCAGAGCCGGCACCACCTCCAGCGCCTCCTGATCCTCCACCGCCTCCTCTTCCAGGACCACCGCCAAATCCAGAACCGGCTCCTCCTCCATATCCTGCACCACCACCGGCACCACCTCCGGCGCCACCACCGGGACCTCCAGCGCCTCCTGGACCACCAGGAGCTCCTCCATATCCTGCACCGCCGCCAGGACCTCCAGCGCCTCCTCTTCCAGGACCACCCGGAGCTCCGCCGTATCCAGAACCGCCACCTCCTCCATATCCTGCACCGCCACCCGCTCCTCCAGCGCCTCCACCGCCTCCTCTTCCAGGACCACCCGGAGCCCCACCGAATCCAGAACCGGCACCACCTCCAGGACCACCGCCGCCTCCTCTTCCAGGACCACCCGGAGCTCCACCAAATCCAGAACCGGCACCTCCTCCAGCGCCTCCTGATCCTCCACCGCCTCCTCTTCCAGGACCACCGCCATATCCAGAACCGGCGCCGCCTCCATATCCTGCACCGCCACCGGTACCTCCAGCGCCTCCTGGACCACCAGGAGCTCCTCCATATCCAGCACCGCCGCCAGGACCTCCAGCGCCTCCTCTTCCAGGAGCACCCGGAGCTCCGCCGTATCCAGAACCGCCACCTCCTCCATATCCTGCACCGCCACCCGCTCCTCCAGCGCCACCAGCACCTCCTCTACCAGGACCACCAGGAGCTCCGCCAAATCCAGAGCCGGCGCCGCCTCCAGGACCACCACCGCCTCCTCTTCCAGGACCACCCGGAGCTCCACCAAATCCAGAACCGGCACCTCCTCCAGCGCCTCCTGATCCTCCACCGCCTCCTCTTCCAGGACCACCGCCAAATCCAGAACCGGCGCCGCCTCCATATCCTGCACCGCCACCGGCACCTCCAGCGCTTCCTGAAGCACCAGGAGCTCCTCCATATCCTGCACCACCTCCTGGACCTCCAGCGCCTCCTCTTCCAGGACCACCCGGAGCTCCGCCGTATCCAGAACCGCCACCTCCTCCATATCCAGCACCGCCACCCGCTCCTCCAGCGCCACCAGCACCTCCACCGCCTCCTCTACCAGGACCACCAGGAGCTCCGCCAAATCCAGAGCCTCCGCCATAACCTCCACCACCTCCGGGACCACCACCGCCTCCTCTTCCAGGACCTCCGCCAAATCCAGAGCCCGCTCCACCTCCATAACCACCACCGCCGCCAGCTCCTGACAAAAGAAAACCATTTAAAGCCACTCAGCAACCACACATAAACACAATCTTACCTCCAGAACCGCCACTATAACCACCGCCCGGCAGAGGCTGAATGCCCTGGGCAGCCAAGGCCTTGGCTATGGCTTCCGGTATGGGTGGGGGTGTGGGCAAAGCTGCACCCGAAGGCACAAATCCATTCTCATCGGCTGTGTAAGATATCTCGACCACTTCGCCCTCAGGATTGGTATACGAATACGAACCCATCACCGAGGGTATTTCGCTCTCAGAGCCTTTATTCTTGACGGTGCCCTCCTCCTGGGCCTTGATGCCATTGCCAGTCTCGTAGCTGAAGCGATAGTTACCATCGCCATCGTTTTCATTCACAAATGACAAGATTGGAATGACCGGACCGGCGGGAGCAGCCGGAGCGGTGGGTAAACGTGGTGAGGAAGGTCCAATTGGTCTGCTCGGTCCGCCTGCGCCAGAGAAGCCGCCCAGACCGTTATTGATGCCACCCAGTCCATTGTTGCCTCCGCCGCCGCCCGGCCCCTGTAGACCGGCTCCGGGACTGCCGCCCGCACTCGCAGCACTTGCGGGTGGGGGCAGGTATTTGTTGTCTAGTCGGGCTGCCTCTCCCTGCGTCAGCAGCTGCAGCAGCAGCAGAGCCTGCAACGAGATACAAATTTATGCACATGGAAAGTTCACCTCAACTGCAATTGCCATCGCGATGCACGTTTCGACCTATGCAAGGGGCAAGAGGCGGAGAATGACCTAATGAGTGGCTCACTTTATGAATGAATGAATGAACAACTACACATCATCAGCATCATCATCATCATCTGCAGATCACTCGTAGTAAGGTTTTCGGAGTGAAATATAAAACGCTCACGTTTTGCCATTGTTGTGACTGTGGCTGGCCCATTAGGCTATCATCGTCATCATTGGCGGCTCAGCCTGCAGCGAACTCTGATATTTATAGACTTCTCGTTAGACAGAAGATGCGCCTGATGGCTGCCATTACGGCGGCTGCACCGTGTGAACAATTGGGAAGGTTAAGTAAACGTAAGCCACAAATGGCCACCGAGTGTCAAGTTGAAGTTTAAAGCGTTTACTTTGGCTTGGGCCAGGTGACAGCTTCATTGGCAGCTGCTTCTCTGTCCAAGTACTGAAAATTTTGACATTTAAGACATCCATTAAGGAATGCTAGATTGAGTCATCGATCGCTTGCACGTATGTACGAACGCCCGCCCCCAAAGGCAGTGGCTGCATCTGGTCTACCGTGGGGTTTACAATTCGTGACCGCATCTTCGACAACTTGTCGCTTGCGCAAAATCGAAAGCCACCCAACTAAGTTTTTGGTTTGTTTTTGCCGTTGCCACAAATATAATTGAGGTAATTTCAAATGGGCTGCCAATTGGGTCGCCACTGCATAACTTTTCGGCGATGATCTTCTTTGGGGGCGGAGGCGTGCACGACAGCCAAACAACAACAATCGACGATGAGATGTATTGGAGTTCTTCTTGGGCAACTTTGCGTGCGGCGCAGTTGCCTCAACTGTTGTTGCATTTGTTAAATGCCTTTTTTTTTAATTTATGCGTTTCGGGCAAACCTTCTGCTGGCGGCAACGCTTTACTGAACAGGAAATAATGCTAAAGATTTTGTATAGCCAATTACGATATGTTAAATAGGAATGATGAAATCGAATTGCCGGGATAATCTGGAAATATGCGTGATGATTTCGAAATGCAGCAAAAGAACACACTGATTGAGTAAGGAATTGGCTCGTTGAAATGCCGCAGAGCGGAGAAAGAACTCCAAATTAGCCCTGCAATGCCAGTTACTCAACAGCAAGTATTATATACCAAGCTTTATATCCTTCACTTCTGCCTAGTCTACAAAGTGGTACAGAGTCATAACGTATAAAACTTTTCCAGTTTTTAAGTTCTTTAGTTCTTAAGTTCCCCAAAATGGAATCTTCTTATCGAGTTTCCCTTAAACCTGTTGTAAAAGAGGATGAAAAACTTACATTACATCACATTAATGAATATAGAACAGGGGCTGGCAATGTGAGCTGATAGGCTGCCACTGGTTACAGGTAAAGAACTTTCGAAAGCTACTCTGCTTCTTACTAGGTTGATGCCGACGCAACAAGCAGAGTTATATAATTGGGAGCTTTTAAGCTCGCCGCACACTGCACTCTTTTAACTGCCTCTGCAAACATTGCCGACCTCTAATATAGCATTTGAGATATAGAATTTCAAAGACCAGACTAAGAAGCCTAACAATAAGGAATATTGTCCCTATTCGACCCTTAGCATCTCCTCATTTCCGCCTTATCCTTAATCCACTAAGTATATAATTTTTCAAATCGGACCTTAAGCTTAACGCTTAATAAAAGAGATTTGAGTGTAGGCACCTGCCAAAAGTTCACTTGGCACTTTCAAAACTAGACTAGACGTTACAACTCTGCAAAAAAGTTATAATTTACCCTAAGATAGCTAATATTAACATCTGGAAGAGTAGCTAATCATTTTTAGAAGTAGTTGTGATTTAATTAGATGGGATCCAAAACTCTGGATTACAACATCAGCTGAATTATAGAGGCTTGCATTGTGGTTTATTATTATAACGAATATCGGTGACACTTACACAAAAGCTGAGCGCATTGTTGTTGTAGCTTGTAGCTGTTGGGATTACCTATGGTACTTTTTCCTAAGTGTCTTGAGAAAAATTCACCCTCTATAATCATTTATAATCTTTTGGATATTTGTAGTAGAATCTTTCATCTCTTGATCTGGACTCTTGTGGTCCTCTGGGCTTTACCAATATCTCCTAGACTCTATTACATGATAACAAACTTCTGGGATCTAATTGAAATCCCTAGGCAACTTGTTTGTTCTTTGGGGTAGTTCTTGAACACATTCTTTCCACAAAAGTGATATTTTCTATACAAATCTCTTGTAAAGATCCCTGGCAAGCCCAGAGTCATAGCCTCGGTGGCAAACTGCATTCTAGGGATCTCAATTGATCGGATCGGGCGCTATACATATGCTGATCTGTTCCATTCGACCATATTACTTAGAATCTGAAACATCGCTTGATTTTCATGGTTCACTCACATATTCTTATTTGTAGCTTTACGCACACTCAGGTCATTCTCAACTTTTTTAGAATATAAACGATGTTATCCAGCTGATTCCATTTATAAAATGCGTAACGCCAGTTCTTAAGAAGAGCTCTAAAACGAAAGAGCAAGATCAAGCTACGAACTACTCGATTAACCCTTCAAAAAACAGGTTAAGGGAAGCACAAAGAGATGAAAAACTTTAAAGGATATCACAAATCTTATCCATACACTTTCAATTTGCATAAGTGGCACCGAAACTTAATCATTAATATTAAACTATTAAGAATCCGAAATTCTTGAAATGAACTCCAAAAACTATTATTTGAGCTGCTCATACCCACATAAGTAGAACGAGGATGCACCGTTCACGTTTGGAATGATAAGGCTAACAACTGTCACTCAACTTACCAGCTGAACACTTATCATTGGTGCCCTCATTTCCTCCAGCCGTCGTATCCTGACAACAGTTTACAAAATCTCCAAACTTTGCAATAACAAATGAAAATCCATGCGCCTGAGAATCCTGCTCCTTCCTTTTGCTTGCTGCTGTCTCTGCTATTGTCACGGAACTAATGTGCCGATCGCAGCTCAAGTTCTCCCGCTTTTATACTTGGTTTGGGCGCCAAATGCAATCAAATGAAAAGAAAAAAAAACTAGAAGAAAAATGCTGCAATGAGCGCCGAGACGAGTGCTGAGATTTTGATACTTTATGGCATTTATTGCAATCGTGTGCAGCTGTGTGAGTGCTGCGCGGTAGTTGCTGGCGCGCTGGTGGTGGTGTTGGTGTTGGTTGTACCTCAGCTGGCAAAAACAATTGCATGCCAAAAGGGAGACGGACACGACAGCCGATTCGACTATTGTCTCGGCATCTCGTTTACTCAATAAGCCATGTTAAACAGGCGGCAGCGCCGGCGCTCTCTCCGCAAGCTCGTAAATTGAACTGCAATCGAGCGCATCATCACGTTTTGGGAAACACTCACTGGGTGGCTAGAATTAATGCGAAACCCAGGCGGATGTCCATAAATCTGACGACTACGACTAGAAAGGCACAACTCTTTCACGCCGTGTCCAGTGCTTGACCTTTTTGCAAAATCCGAAAACCGAAACGAAGAACTGTTACGGTTAGGGTGACGGCTTTACGGGTACGGTTGCAATCTCTGACAAATACCACTAACATTGGCCTGCGGACAGAGCTTCAGCCAGTTGCTCCATTTGGTGGCGGTGGAACTGCAGCAAAGGGCAGTTGCTTTTCTAAGCGGGCCAAGTTTAGGCTAAAAACCAAGCATGTGCATCCCAAAACTGGAATGGAGAATGCATATTGACATTTGCGTTTGGAAAGGCAAGCGACAACCCAACTACAAAATTTTGCGGCGTGCAGCTTTGTCATTTTATTTCCAATTTAATGTTTCTTGTTGAGATGCGACGACGCCTGGCAAGAGGTTCACTTGGCTTGGCCCAGCTGTGGACCAGAATGCCAGCCAAGTGGCAAAACAAAGATTGTTCGGACAGCACATGCTGCGTATACGTGCGCGACATTCATCATACGCCGCATTGGCCTTGCCAAAAAATTAACACACAAATGAAATGTGGCTGAGCAGAGACTTTGCTGCTGATGGAATCTAGGCAGGTGGGCGTCTCTCCAGATTGCATAAATAGATTCAATCAACGGGTTAATTAATGCTTGCGGACTTTAATTACGCGGCGATTGAGTCATTTCAGAGTCAGACACTCTGGCAAAATGTTTGGCCCTTGTATTTTTGCTGCAACTGCTGCAGCTGCTCGTTTCCTGTTTATATTTATAGCTTAAATTATTATGAGTAGGCAATAATAATATGAGAGTATAAAATAAGTATAAATACGAGTGTGGGTGTGTTTATTTAAGCCTCAGTTTTAGGATAGACAAAGTTGATTTATTCGCCCGTCATCATCTCCATGAATTCTGTGAAAGAAATGTAGAAAGAAGGATACAGGAATTAGTCGAAATTCAATCAACTTAAGTACACTTTGGAGAAGTTTCAAGATTTTTAGAGCCAAACATGGGGGAATGTAACTAAAACCTGAAAATTCTCCAAAACTTGAAGTAAGTTTTATAAATGGGCGAAGTCTACTCAAGTTTAGATCACAACAAAGCGGAGTGTGACCTCAGCTGAGTTTAGGGATCTTCAAACTGCTGAAAAGTGGGATTAACATGCTCGGACAATTAGAATTTTGAGTCGAAAAACATCTCTGTTATCTCAAAAAGCATTCATTAATGAAGTATGGCAATATAAACGGTTACTAAGCGAATCTTACGATATCATATGATTTATTTTTACGATAAGAAAGCCCAGCTTGGCAAACTTAAGATATATCTATGGAACCCTTCAACATATCAACTCATTTCCTTAAGGTAATGCTGGAACTTCTGAACCTTTCGAAGTCGAAGTATAACAATAAGATAACTCCGTCAAACCCGACTGTGATATACGTACTAAATAAAAGGGGTGGGCATTGAAATCGGAGATGTGACCACTGGCAACTGAGAAGACTTTTACATTTAGATACAAAATATAGCATTCTATTTTCAGATTATTAAGTGTTTGCTGGGCTGGTGTCGACGCTCAGCTCAGCCAATTGACAATCTATTAGAAATGCCAACGCAGTGGCTGCAAATCTGCCAATGTCTCTGCTCAGATTGCCGACCCCTGCTTTAAAAGCTCTTCTGTCTTAGGAACAAAGTCAGGAGAAAAAAATATGTAGAGATTCTCTGGAATCAGTAGACAGCTAGGTAGGTAACGCTGGCTGAACCCAGATGGGCCACACGAAGACCTTAAGTTAGAAGAAATCCAGGAGCATCTTTGACGTTTTGGTGAGCCTCTTCAATAAACCAGTACTGAATTTGTTCTTTTTGAAAAATTCTTTTAAATTGTCAGCAATTTATCAAAGCAACTTGAAGTGTCTCAAAAAAAAAATGGTAAGCCGTGCTCAACTGCTCTTAGAAACCTCGACACATCTAAGTCCAAACGGAACACATCTAACCAAATGGTCTTCACAATGAATATCTAACAAATAACACATGCAGCATAAGACTCTAAAAATAAAACATTTAGCACTAATATAAATCCCCCTGGTGTCACCATTTTGGCTCTTTGCCAACCTCAACTCACCATCAAAGTCCACGGTTCCGGAGCTATCCGAATCGATCTCCTCAATCATAATGTCCAGCTCTTCGTTGGTCAACTGATCGTCCAATTCACGCAGAATCTCACGCAGGCAAGAGGTGGGAATGTAGCCATTGCCCTGCTTATCATACAAACGGAAAGCCTCACGCAGCTCCTTTTGCATGGCTTCATCATCCTCCTCAACAATGAATTTGGCAGCCAATTGCACAAATTCCTCAAATTCCAAACGGCCCGATTCTGTTAAAGTTGTTAAAGTTGCCAGTGAGTAAAGGTTGCTGGTGAAAGTGTATCTATACTTACTATCCTCATCCACCTCATCGATCAGCTCCTCCAGAATCTTTTTGTCAAAGGGCTGACCCATCAGACGCAGAATATCGGCCACCATGTCAGTGGGAATGCTGCCAGTTTTTTGATGATCAAAACTGTTGAAGGCCTTCTGGAGCACAGCAATCTGCTCGGGGGTCAGATCCTCATCCTGACGGTGAAAGTGGTGTTAGTGTCGTGTTTAGTGGCGGCCAGGCCATTAAGTAACTCACAATGTTTTCCATAATTGCTGCTGCTCTACACTTGTTGTTCACCCGCAAGATTACCGCCGACGACTAAATTAGTTCCTGATTTTCTGATATTCTGCCAAGCCAAATGGACCAAGGCGTTGGCGTCGGAGGCGGCGCTACATTCCAAAAGTAACAAGTTAATTTATGGTTTTCAGCAGCATTTCGAAAATACAAACAAAAGAAAATAGAAAAGAGAAACGCAAATTACTGTAAAAACCATGGGCATTCACTGAGCATTCCCTCCATCTCCATCCAGGCGTCTGTTGGCCAAAACAGCAGCCATAAAATTTTTCTAGTGGTTTGCTAAGCTTAATGTGGAGAAATAAAGACTATTTTTATACCCACACTATGAGGAAAATTTGAAGGCAATACAAGTTGAGTCAAGGATTTGAGTTTTGGAGATCTTGAATGGGCTTTTTGTTGCATACCCAAGGAATAGGCTTCAGCCTAGTTTGAAGCAAGATTTATCCTTTCTTTAATCAAGTGCATAATATTGGGATTTGTCCCTGATTTCTACAAGAGTTCTTCAGTTCGGGGTTTTGTGAATACAAATTTCTTATGATTTCTCAATTGGAGTTCAAAAACCTAAAGTAATTTATTCTCAATTCTTTACAAACCTTTCGCTCAGTGCACACTCTTCAGTGGCACGCTTTAATGGGTATATATAATCGTATATACCCAACGATTTCCCACATCTATACAAACCAATTTCAAGAACAAACTGCAATCTTAATCAAATGCACACAAACCATTCATAAACACCATCAACTAATTGGTGCAACAAATGTTCGGCCACCCACCCACAATTTCAAATAAATATACAAGAAAAATTCCCATAAACATTTTCCCGCACATTTTTCTGTTATTTTATAAACGATTCGAAAATTATTGTCGTTTGGCAGTTTAAATTTTAATCAGCAATATAATTAATGCTCGCTTTGCCTAATTGATTAATAAGTTGTCATAAATTAAAGTGGGGGGGAGTGAATTATGATGGAAAATTGTTGACGTCAGTTTGACTTATTGACCATTTGCTTGCTCTCTGCCATTAAGTTATGGCACCCAATCATTTAGTTTCGCTGCTCTTGATGGACAGCCATGTCCACCAGCTGACGTCTCGGCTATGTGGAAAATTCGCATGCCGCTGCGATTAGCTGCTACATGTTTCAGAAAGTCAAAGTTTCCGATTTCAATGTTTTATT
The DNA here is from genome assembly GCA_035044985.1 of Lordiphosa fenestrarum. Classification (NCBI taxonomy): domain Eukaryota; kingdom Metazoa; phylum Arthropoda; class Insecta; order Diptera; family Drosophilidae; genus Lordiphosa; species Lordiphosa fenestrarum. Next base: position 2,936,693 of record JAWNNO010000731.1, read on the forward strand.
TTGACATTTCTGAGACGATGACGACGACGACGGTACGTTGCCTTGATCGTTGCCAAGACCAGACCACTTTTGGGCTCCGGCAATTTGCTTGTTGCCGCTGCCGATGATGGCATTCACTTTGCCAGTTGATATAATTGCAGTGGCATATGGCTAAATGGGATCTACTCATCTTGCGAGCAAGTCGCTGTCAAATTTATAACATTTGCATTTGCCTGCGAACAAAGATGACAACAACTGGAGATCACATGAATTGATATAACCCTTGGTAAATGAATCGCAAATCTGCACACACAAACACACAGAGCGTTGGCTACAACAGTTATAGTTGTTAGCTGCATTCACTTCATATGGGAAATAAACCTCGAACTCTGTTGATGTCTGCGTTTTGTGGGTGGGAAATAAGAAATAATAATGTTGACTATTCATTAGAGAATCAGAAGTGAGGATGGGCGGTTTGAGTTGTTTTAGGAACATCTTCGAACATCAACAACTTCGAAATGGCCGGCTTGTTCTGCTATGCGTTAGTTTGTGTGAAAGTTAGCTCCAGGTAGAAGAGAAGAAGTCGACCCTCGTAACTAAGACCGCATATACACGGTGAAGCAAAACTTTCGTTTGCTCATAACTTCATCATCGTTCATCCGATCTTAACGAGCGAACCATCCATCACAAAACTCTGGAAGACTGCCTGCCTGCAGTTATAAGATGTATCAGAGACTTCGATCCTCTAGCTCTTACCATTACTGAAAACAAAAGTGGTTTCCTCACATAAACTACACCCAAGCAAAAAATCGCCGCCAAGTTCCTCAGCTGATTTCCGGCAACATGTTGCTAAGCTGGGTAGAATATGTAAGTAGAATTGATGCGACGACGGAAGCAGAATTCCCCAAGGAAACCAGCTCCCCATTTCTTCCTATTTAGACGGTCCCTCTAAATCCTTGGCCTTGGCTAGACCTCTTTAAATTACTCATTCAATGCGGCTCATGCAAATGTTTTCTAATGAAATCAAAAGTTTGAAGTTTCGCTTTCTTTTGTGCTCGTTTCAAGTTCATGGTTGGACAGCCAAGCGGGTCAGCGCGATGACAAAAGAGAATTGACACGGGAAATAGATGAGTTATCTCAACTGACAGATTAATAGATTTGGGTTTGACCTACGCTTTGTTTGGCGGCACATAAATCTTTGGTTTGGAAACTTGTTTGCCATTTGAATATTGAGGTAATTGAATATTCAAACGACCTGCTGCGCGTTTCAAACCAGCTCTTGACCTGATCCTGTGTGGAGGCTTTTTCAAATCAAACCAAAACATGTAGGTTTTTATGCGTTTAATATTTGGTAACTTTGACTTATTCCTGAGGTGCGGGATGAGCAGCGATCCACTCCAATGCACGCGCGATGGCCTCTGGGATTGGGGGTGAGGTGGGCAGAGGTGGGTTGGCAGACAGCACCTGGTAACCGTTGGCATCGGCAACATACTGAATGGACACGGGCTCACCCTCGGGGGATGTCCACGAATGGGCACCCTTGACCACCCATTCCTCGTTATTCAGATGTCCCTCTTGTTCAGCCTTCACTGAGTTGTCCAATTCATAGCCATATTTGAAATTTTCAACATTGACTTCGGCATCGTTGCGGATTACACTGGCATCCTCGTTGGCATAAGCCAGAGCCAGCAGGCAGGCGAAGGCAATCTGTAAAAGTGAACAGATTATTGGTTATTTATTCCACTTGGTAGGCTGTAGGATGCTGGGTTAACTCACAATGAACTTCATGGTGTTTGCTAGTAGACTTGGATAGACTTACTGATAGTTGAAGTGCAAATCGCTACTCTTTTTATATGATGCCCCACGTTGACGTAGGGGATTTTGGAGTTCATTAATTATGCATGTGATAATTCGATATCTACACACAAATCTCTGCGCGCGCTGAAATTCGAAAACAAAAAATAACAAGCGGAAGCCATCCATGTCTGAGACGCAGACATCTTCTAACCTGTCTAGTTTAGGCCAGTGGGAACATCGTAATTAATTGTCATTATTATTTTTATCAAAAATATGTAGACACATTAGCATAACATTTTCATTTGGTCTTCAAAAAAACCAGAACCGGTTATCATACTTAAAAGATGGAATAGCGCCACCTTGACATTACAATACATTAACTAATATTATATAATTTTAGTTCCAAGCAGTTAGAGAAAGAAGACTAGGCATTGCTGCCGTTCATGAGTTTTTGCACAGATCGGTCAAATTTCCTGGAAGATTGAAAGATAACAGAATTAGCTGAAAGTGAAATCACAACAAGGGGGGCGGGGGCTCTCACTTGGAAGTTAACGATTCACCGGGAATGTAGAAGGGATTGCACACCGCATCGGTATAAAGCATGTGAAGATTGCGAAAGATCTGGAAAAGCAATTGCAATGATTTAAAGATTTAGTAAATTGGAAAACGAAAATCAAGTCCGTACATCTCTCAGGTTATTAGAACTGGAGCAGGCAGCTAACCTAACCAAACCAACCTGCGTTTAGTTCGGGACTTCCAAGGAATGAAGAATTCATGCTTCTTCTTCTAATTTCCGATCTAAATTCGAGGATGAAGGACGGAAGTCTCGCTCAACACGTTATTTTTTAAGGTCAGGATCTGTTTGGAAAACGGTGTTGAATTTGAAATTTGGGGCCCATCTTGGGATGGTAAGCGCAATCAACTGTTAATGCATGATCTTTTCGAAACGGGATGGGCATGAATCGAAATAGGAACGAGACGATATATTCTAATCAAACTTAAAGACAGAGTGGGACCAAAATCGCGAGGAAGCTACATTAATTTAAGGCATGTTTAAATGTAATATTCGGAATCGGAACCGTTGGGGAACATTGCAAAACAAACAATCTCTGCCTTTAGTTATAATAAAACAAGGAATTCCGAGGAGTACGATACTATTTAAGGGTCGGGACTGAGACCGGATCGGTAGGGGATTAAATGGAAAATTAGTTTAAGGAAAGGGGAAGCGATTTTATGTATGTTAAAGATTTAATACACTTGAATTGGTTAGTTCCTAAGACAGGAATGTCGTTCAAGGTATAGTCAGCCGATCCGGGCGGTTCTGATATATTAGCCAGCAATGCGCATTCAAAAGACTCTGAAAAATTTAAGCTCGATAGCTTCAAAACTGAGAGACTAGTTTGCGCAGCAACAGACAGGCGGACGGACAAAGCTCAATCGACACTGCTCGACTTGCTGATCCAGAATTTATGTATTCTTTAGGTGTTCGGAGATGATTCCTTCTAGGCGTTGCAAACTTCTGGGCGAAAGTTCACATTGCAAGTGCTATGCTATGCGAAATTGTCCCTTAGAGTCCCTCCTGTTGCTTATTTAATCCCTGCTAGAGTAAGTACCCACCGCTCGCACTTCGTTCTCCCGCAATGCCACATTACTGGAATCGATGACCACTATAAATTTCACTCGGGAATTGGTCACAAAGCCGTAGCTGCAAATGCAAAGCAAAAGTAACATTTTAGTAGTGGCTCGAATCTACCTAATCCACACACACTTACATTTTGTGATTCTCCGTGGAGTAGAGCAATCCCAGATAGAGTTCCTTCGACTCGGGTGCTCCCTTGCCAATCAAACATTTCTCTTCGACCACATCCAAGGCGGCGTGTACATGATACTGCAAGCCCAATTCCTGTTCCATGTCAGAGGTGGCCAGGTAGAGGGGTGCATTCTGCCGGATTGTAAGGCGTAAGAATGGTGTAAGCAAGTGGGGCCACCATGGAGTACTTACATCTTTTCCAATTACAGCAATGCAAAATGCCATTTTGCTTGTTGTTGTGGACAAGACAACCGTCATCGATACCGATAGCCAGCGATTGCAGATTTCTACATGTTAACTACATGGTAGGTGACATATAAGTCAAGCTAGCGTCTAATTTGACATTAACTGAATTATTTATAACAAATTTTAAATCCATAAACAATGTTCTTAGATCTTCTTCGCCGAAAAGAAGTAAGACAAATCTTAAAAAAAACATTAAAATTGGTCCATTTATAGTCGCTGGTCGGCATGGGGCGCCAGTTCCGAATGGAACGCCAAGGAAACTCACTTTTTTGGTGGGTTGCGCTAATCCATTGAGTACTCACAAGTCCATGGAGGCATTGTGCCATTGTGCTGAAAACTTTGTTACACCATGCTTCTTCATACCGAAACGACACTCTTTAAACCTGAAGTGCCCAGAACCTATGCGCACGGCCTGCATTCGTTGATGTTTTACACAGAGACATGGCATCGAATGAGTTCTCACCTATCTTACTGTCTTAAGCCTCCGGTTAAATTGAACGCTACATTTGGTTTGTCTTCAGGTAGATTTTTTGTTGCCCTCTTTATTCGTATAGACTAAACGGACGAAAGCTTGCTCTGAGCACCCCTAAGCCCATTACTTAGGGGTTTCATGACACAAGAACCCTCAAATCCACGGCATTGCCATTGTAAATCACATTTATCGATTCGAAAAGTGGTCTGTTTTCGGTTAAAAGCATTCACAATTTTTCTTTTATTAAATAGCAAACTAAATAACAATAATTATAATATAACGAAGTATCCAAAAGCTTTACATCTCATCCACCGGTATGCTGCGATAATATAAAAGTACAAAACTATTGGCTTTTATTCAGTTGAGTTTTGCTGAAAATATAAATTATAGAAATACTTCAATGATGCGGGGGAACTCGGAGGAATGCCTTTGGAGTGTTTGAGTGTGTGTGTATGTGTTTGGATGCGCAATCGTGTAAGTGTTCCAATACCCATGCATACAATAAGTCTTACATTAATGGAGGTGGGTTAAGCTTAAGCTCCATCAAACTAATACTAAGCTTGTACATTTATTATAATTGCAAATTACAAATGTTTATGTGATAAAAGTCCTCGGGTTCACGTTCATCATCATCAGCTGCGTGCGTGCCATCGTTGCGAAGTGCTGACCCTAACGGGACAACAGTTTACCCTAGAATGGTTGGTGTGTATGTGGATTAGGCCCAGTGAAGTTGTGGTGTGTGCGTAAAATGATTGGCATAAATAGAAATCATACAATTTAATAGTAGACAACACAAACCGCTTGGCTCGGGTGGTGGTGATTATATACCTTTCTTACCTGTAGGTAATAATTGGTCAGCACTGTCAGACCCACACCCAAACCCACGGCCAGTATATGTGACAAGTGCAGATTGGGCAGTGGACGACGCTTGCGCAACAGGAATGATAGCAGCGAACTCTTGCGATCCGAGTAGGGAGGATAGCGGGCGCTGAAACAGAAATTTGTGAAAATATTTGACTAGCTCAATCGAAGTTTAGGACTTACGAGGCCAGCTTTTCGCCCACCAAGGCCAGATTCTTGCCCAGGCAAGATTTCTTGTGTGTAAACGTATCGAAGCCATATTTGCCATGATAAGAGCCCATGCCGCTCATGCCCACACCTCCGAAGGGCAGCACATCAACTGAGGATGGAAATTCAAAGTTAGTCCATGGCCAGCAACATACCGATTCATGTTAGTCAAACCAATAAGCATTATCTACAACGTTAGACCGAAACCTTCAAGTTTAATTTAAAGTGACTTTTGAATAGAAATACTTAGGCGTGTTTAACTGGAGTTGCGTTGGTGTCTCGGTGTGTGTTTTCTAGGTGTAAACTACTTAACAATAATCAAAGCTTAGCATATCAAATACCTCCGCAATGCATTATGGTTTCGTTGCTGCAGAATCCGCCACTTGTGGTGTTGTTCTTGAACTCGTTAATTAGCTTGCTTGAGTTTGAGAATACGTAAATCACAAGTGGTTTCTCTCTATTTCAGGGAAGGAAGGAATTAGAGGTTAAAAGATTACTATTTACAGACATGGGGAATAGGGCTACAAATCAGGACAGAACAGGATGTTTTGCAATTCAGAATTGACTCAAAAACATTAACCAAACTACGAAATTTTTATATATTAGACAAGTACTTGGCCGTACAATACATTTTAGCATCTATGTTGACTTGAATTGATTCGAATTTGATTGAAAATAATGTCTAAGTCAGCGGATGACACAAAAAAAATGATAGTTCTGTCGCTCTGGGTTGTTGATGTATGTCATACACTTTTATTTCTGTACAGGATTCGATATAGCTAAGCCTCCTTTAAGATAATGATTCTTCAAACGATAAATTCCTTGTTAAAAGCCTTAAATTATAACAAATCTAGCCAAGTACTTGTAAATATTAACCAAAACAACAAAAACTTTCCATTTGTTTTACAGATTTGCGATAATTTATGAGTATTTGATGTAAACACAACTGAAATGACAAGTGTACAACCAAGAAAGGGGCAAACACGCTTGACCTGGAAGCTCTACTCATATCAGTTACGCCGCCGCCGGCGAGCACACAACTCTAAAAATTAAACGGAACGCTGAAAAACCATCACCAAAATAATTTAAAATATTTACAAAAGATCAGGGAGCGAGAGCAAAGGGGTTCAGCAGGCAGTTTCCAAAGGTAAGTTAAACCCACAACCTCAGAGATTACCAAATACAAAAGGGAATTGTAGCAGAAGTAGATTTGTTGGGAGTTTCCGGTTTTCTGGCTTACCAGAGAAATGCATTATCGTGTCATTTATGCACATGCCGCCCGATTGTGTGCCATTGACGAACAGATTTTGAACTTCTGTTTCCGATGTGAAAATATACAGGACAAGCGGATTTTCTCTGTACGATTTGACGGACAAAACAGAGAGATTGTTGTGTTGGTGTGATGAAGTGGACAAATGAAGTGAACAATTGATAACTGAACCAACGACTGACATACCTGGCATTGATGAACTTCATGGCATCAAAGGCATTCTCTACGGTGTAAATGGGCAAGATGGGACCAAAGATTTCTTCCTCCATGATGGGATCATTGGGTTTGACATCAACCAAAATGGTGGGCTCAATATAACGTTCGCTAACATCATATTTACCGCCCAGGGCAATGCGTCCAGATTTCATCAGGCCTAGCAGACGTCTGCAATTTAAGAAATAGAGTTGAGTAAGACAATTCGGAGGAATGGAGTTAAGTTAATTACTGGAAATTGTTTTGGTTGATAATGCGACTTAGATCGGGACTGCTTTGGATGTTATCGCCATACCACTCCCGCAGCACGTCCTTGGCCTCTGTTACGAACTTGTCTTGCATCTCCTTGGAGCAGAGTATGTAGTCGGGCGCAATGCAGGTCTGTCCGCAATTGATTAACTTGCCCCAAAGTATACGTTTGACGGCTGTGCGCAGTTCCACGGATTTGTCGATGTAACAGGGACTGGAAAAGATAGAGAAGGCAGGGAAAGAGAAGTTATTAATCATATTAAGCCATTTGAAATAGACTCTGAAACTGAATCCGAATCGTTGATGAACGGAAAAGCAACCGAACCGATCAACTTATATCCGAACCTCTAGTTTAATTGGAATCCTAACAAACCTTCAAGTTTGATTAATTGTTAAACCTTTTTTAACCTCTTTTTAATATTTTTTTGGTCCTTCGAGCCGGATTAGTATTATGTTATGTTTTTTGTTCAGTCGGGCCGTAATATTAAACAAATTGAACTCGAACTTTTCATTGTATTCGATTCTAATTGGTCCGGTCCTTCGAGTCGGATCGGTAAATCAAACTTCTAAATAATCGGAAAACGAACCGAACCCTTAATATTAGGTTATTGGGTTGGTCCTTCGAGCCGGACTATTAAGCAAAGCTAAGAAAGTAGATTTAAATGAAGTAATTGTGACATTTAAGTTAAAGTAAAGTAATTAATTGATATTGACAAGTTTTGAATAAGTTTGTGAGAATGTTGCAGGAAGAAATCAACGTGATTCATTCATAAAAGCTTAAAAGCAGAATATATGTTGAAAATTTACCAAGTTTATTTAGAATAGGCAAAAATCTAGGGAGTTGTAATACTTATTTCTTATTTTTTTTTACTGAAACGCAGACTAGACGTTCTAAATTTAAGAAGTTTTCATACAAGCTGCCAAAATCAAGGGACTTCTTTTTATTCTTTCTCCAACCTTCTACGATTATTTATCAAACCTATCTCTTTTGTGTGTACTCCAAATGTTTCGAGCCTAATTTTGCAGTGCATCTCTTTTAAAAACTGTTCCTTGAAATAAAGCTGCTTTATCTTGAGCACGGACTCGCTGCTTACTTACCTCTTGCCGCCCAGCTCCAATGTGGTGGGTGTCAAGTGTTTGTTGGCAGCTGCATGTATAATTTTACCCACTCGAGTGGAACCCGTATAGAAAATGTAGTCAAAGCGTTGATTCAACAGCTCAGCCGTCTCGCTGGGTCCACCACAAACCACTGGATAGCATTCCTAAACAAACACACACAATTAATAGCAGTTTAATTATTATGATTTTCATACTCACATTATCCAAATATTTGGGTATGGTTTCGGCAATAAATTTGGCACAATTGCCGGCTATTTCACTGGGCTTGATTACCACACAATTGCCAGCCGCAATGGCCGAAGCCACTGGAACCAGCAGCAGCTGCAGGGGATAATTCCAGGCGCCAATTACCAGCACAACGCCAAAGGGATCATTATAGATTTGCACATCGTCCATTATATTAACCAGCGACTTGGAGGGCTGTGTAAAACCATAGAATATTCATTAGTTGCGGTTATTGTTAAGTAAAAGTGATTAGTTTTATTACCTTATCTGACTTAACCCAATCATCGAGATGGAACAGTATGTGCTTGATGTCATTCTTCATGAATTCCGTCTCCACTATCAAACTCTCCTGCTTGGGACGTCGCAAATCGGCCTCCAGGGCACTGATAATCTCATTCTCATGCTCCTCATAGCAGCGCAGCAAATTCTCCAGCTGCTTGCGACTAGAAGGAAATACACAAGAAAAAAACAAAACAAAATCAATGCTAATGCAATGTTCCGTTCCGGCTACTCTCCAAAGCTGAATGTCAAATGCTAATATTTTTTGGCTAAATGCGAAGTGACGCATCCGTTGGAGCCGAGAGCTGGTTTATTGGCGATTAGAACTGTAAAACCGGTAGGCCGGCTAGTAACAGGATTTGCCGTTCCACTTTAAATGTGACTTTTGTAGTCATGGTCAAGGTGAACTGCGCAGCCCTGCACTTGCACAACTGAGCTGTAGTTGTCGTTGTCGTTGTCTCTGCCTAACATGAATCCATAAGTAGCAATAAATGGATAGAATAATAACTATTGGACAGTTATCGGTTTGCATTTAAATCAAGCAATTATCTTGACATTTCGCTGTGGAATGATGTGGCACAAAATCCAGAACTTGATTTCGGATTGAAATCGAAAACGGAATTACACTAGACAACAAAGTTGAGACTTTTTCTTATCTGTTCTTTTCTTTTGGTGGTTTCTTTTGATTATCTTTATGGTTGCTAGGCTAATTGATAGGATTTTCAGTAGTCTATACGGAGCTTTTTATATGGTTCAATATCTTCTTATACTTGCAGGCAATTTGGCAAAAACTTCATAACTCATAACTAATGAACTTTATATTTGTTGGGTAGGTTGGTAGTGTGGAGTTGGATATTTTACTTGCTTAATACCGGTTTTGAACCGGTTCAACAGTGGTTCAGAGTCATACCTATTAAAGCTACGAAATTGAAACTTGGTATATAGGTTAGTAATATTGAGTTGGATATTTTAATGGTTCAGAACCGGTTCAACAGTTATTAACAGCGTTCAACTAATAATAAGTTCGGATGTAATAAATATAAAATAAAACCGTACTAAAATGAGCCTTAAAATTGCAACATTTTTGCTAAAATAAAGATTGCAGCATGACTAACATACGAACAATTACTCGAAGTAATTTTGCAAAATCTTGACAAACCTCTAAAGCCACAAAATATGGCTTCTAAATTTGGTTGCCAAATCATTCTCGTTTTCAGCATATAAATACAAAATCGCCGGTGTATTGCCAAATTGTATAGTTAATTATTCTCTGCAAATGGCAAATCAAAATGCATTCCAGTTCGTTTAAACAAATGAACAGAGTGTGAATAATCAAAGCTGTAGTTTCTATAGAAGAGGCAGCTTAAATACGAAATAATAGTAGAACGTGTTGGAGTCAAAAGCGAAAAAAACTTAAAAAAAAGATCATGAAATTAAATGGCCAGCAGCCTTGGCCAAAGATTCTTCCGTACTTCCGTTTCACACATTTCTATTAACATACGCGATAGACTGTGTCTCTGAGGGTGTGCGTGTGTGCGTGCGTGATTGAAACAAGTCAAGTAAAATAACTGCAATTAAGTAATTATTTTTGTCACACATAACCGAGTGGCCAGTGGTTTTTAGCACAAAGTACAAAAACACAAACACAATGCAAAGTCGTGTTAAGGGTCGTGGAGTGCTCTGAATGTTTAAAAATAGACTTTGTACGGCTTGTTGATCTACAATTCTTATCAACACACACACACAGAAAGCTTTTCTTTGGCCACGGGAAGTCACAAAGTTCAAAGCTTTCCGCGTGAAAGTTGAGTACAAAGAGTTAATGATGATCTTTCAACTATGCATGAATGGATACATACAGATCTTGCAACAGCCGCAGCAACGCAACGACCTGGTTAACTACTCGTAGCTTTTGGACTTACCGAAAGTTTACATTCCTGGTCTTGCCGCTGGCGAACGCCAGTCGAGCCCGCTGCAGTGTCTGTTGTGGTAATTGGCGTTTTATTTGCGTGGTTTTGGTTAGCGCGATGCATACATAGAAGGAAGATAGGAGGGAGGAGGAGGAGCAACGAAAAAAAATAAAGCAAATTGTGAAAATCAAAATCAAATCAGTCGGCTTAATGTTCGTTACGTGCACCCATGTTTCTGGCTAATAATCGTTATCTTTGGCACTGGCTTTTTTTTGGTTCACTCACATCATCGAAATTGGCCATGTCGGTCTGGGTCTGGGATGGGTTGGGGGTATCGGTTTCTGCGAAATAAGAAGATGTTTGTATGTATGTAGATGGGCAACTTGCACATTCACTTTGTTTATATTTGTTATGAAAATTAACTACTTTTTTTGGTTGGTTTGTTTGTTTGATTGCGGAACGGGACGAGACTGTTGCAACTGAGCGCACGAATTTGACGCCCAACCGTACACGACAAGCTTGGCGAGATGATTGAAACTGAGCCGAGAGCTGCAGCTTTTTTCTCCTCAATTGAGTTCAATTCTTCTTTTTGTTTTTTAAACTAGTTTCAACACGCAGCTAGCTCAGCTAGAGAGACCGTAAGTGGCTGGGCCAGAAATGCCTCAAACAGCTGTCAGCGCTATCGAAGTATCGAGTATTTCGATAGACGGGCGGGTCTTTTTTAAACTTTCGTAATTTCAAAGTTTCAATTTCTACTATTTAGTTTTAGTTTATACAAGTTACACACCTTTCTCAACCTAAATAGCGGGTAGTACTGAATGAGCCAACTCTGCCCGCAGCTAGAAATATACTTAAAAAACAGACGCAGTCGCGAGCCGGTGTTATCAGTTTAGTTGAACGAAATGTGGTTGGGGGGGCTATCAGTATGTACAAATATAAATACATATGCAAGCCATAAAGAGGGTTGATTGTTGGGTATTTGTGTGTATTCGGTACGGGACCCATTTTCTTTGGGTCTGCCAGATGCCCAATCGACTCAGTCCAGCGGATTACGTTTTATCCGCCTTTCTAAAGATTTATCACCTATCCTTTAAATCGAAACTAAAGTATAGCTACCGTAAATAGGTCTCAATCCCGTCTCAACCTGAAATTTGTAGTTCAAACTTGTCCTGTCCGGTTCTTAAACTCAATTTTTAAATTTAGCTCCGTTCGGTTCGGTTGACAAACTATGCCTGGGGCAAGTTTATCACGAATTATTTCCTTAAAAGCAGGACTTAAGCTTGAACACTCAATTTTTCAACCCTGGAAGTGGACTTATATAAATTTTAAACCGAATTTCTACTTTGGATCTAACTAATTTTGAGAATTTCAGTTCCATATTTGAAGAACTTTTTTGTACAACAGGGTACGAATCGGTTATTTCTTCAGTTCAGATTTCAGTTTGAAAATTTTTGTGTTTTTATTGCATCAACATGAATTATACAAACTTTGATATAAAGATACTGTCAATTCACTAAAATTCGTACATGACGCCAGTGTCAGCTCGTCAACTGTCCTCAAAAACGCCTACTTATTAAACAACCCACGTATTTATTAAATGGATTTGTAGTTTTAACAGGGAATCCAACTGTGTCGAACTGATTACAAATTATGTATACGATTATCTCATGTATGTAGCACCAGTTGGCTTCCATCTTCAATCTCTTATCTCTACACCAATTTTTGTGCATTTCCATTCCAAATTCATTTGAACTTTGTCCCCTTTTTCCACCCCTCAATTCCGCCCCGTAACGATGATTTGGCTAACCTAATCGATAAAGACCAAACCCATAATCAGCATGAGGTTGACAATTAGGTAGCTGGACACACCTTAGTCTTTAGACTTACCTATGTTAATGACAGTTGTGCGATCGCCTGCATCTGAAAAGTGGACTTGATTTGCAAAACTTTAATTATAATGTATTTAAGAAATAGATTGCTTACCATTTTCCGGTTCTTTGTGGTTGACCAATATAATGGCTGCTGATGTTGTTGTTTGGTTGGCCATTTTTGGTTTAATCAGCTGCTATTTATGTGTCGGTATTTAAAGTGTCTTTGTGGCAGACTGAATCAAAAGTTTTTTGTACACAGAATTACTGCACACTTATATTGTCGCTGTGTCAACTTAATTTGCTGGGAAAATCAATGACATGTGCAGATGTTCCTTGGGGACATTTGAAATACGATTAATTGTGCGCACATCTGTTCTGGTTTCAGGGAAAATCTTTAATATAATAACCGTCAGTTGATGAATTTGATAAAGAACGCGTTCATCAAGGTCTCCTCGGAGTGATCAGTAAAATTATTTATTTGATTTGCATACTTTAATTGCTTTTGAGTCGTTAAGTGTTGAAACCAAAACAAGCGCACATGGCTAGACAAAAAGTAGACGCCTTGGCCAAAATATATTCTACAAACACAATTTTCTATTCCTCCGCTCTGCTGAATCTATTTTAATACTTTGAGAAATTGTGTTTTCAGCCAAATGATAATGATTTCAATGAAACGAGTGCTTTTAAGAAATGGTTCGTCCTTGAAATCATTTAATTTTGTACTCGAGAAACTGTTTTGAGGGATTGGGAAACAAAAGCCTGAAGGATGACAATAAAAACTATAATTCTGTAGAAATCTGGAAATACCAAATATAAACACTTCATCTTAAAAAATAGAGGAAAGTTAAGTTGTAAGTTGTATACCCCTGCAGCACGTTTTCCTAACTAATTTGAAGGACATTTCCACTGAAAACAAACCAGTTTTTCAAACTAAGACATCTTTTCTGCCTCTACTTTTCTATAACAGCAATACATTATAGATGTCCAATTTCGACCGAACTTAGTGAAATCGTGTGAAAGCATAGCAAACTAAGAAATACAAAGTTTGGTGGCTTTTTATTTGAAAACAAAAAGGTTTTTCTCACTTAAACTAGTTTCTCGACCGATCATTCCTATGGCAGCTAAATGCTATAGTCATCCGATTTTGACAAAACTTTAAAGAATTGTGTGAAAGCTTATTAAATAAATATATGCCAATTCTAAAGAGGTTTACATTAAAAACATAAAAGTTTTTCTTACTAAGACTATTTTTCTAACCTTACTTTTCTATGGCAGCTATGCTATATAGATGTCTGATTTCGACCCAAATTGGCAGAATCATGGAGAAGCATAGAAAACTAGTAAATACGGAGTTTCGAAACGTTTGCATTAAAAACCAAAAAGTTTTTCTGACTAGAACTAGTTTTTCGACCGATCGTTCCTATGGCAGCTATATGCTATAGTCATCCGATCCAGCCGGTTCCGACAAATGTGCAGCGTATATGGACCAGAAGACTTCGTGCAAAGTTTGGTCGCGATAGCTTTAAAACTGACGGAGGAGATTTATATTTGTTTCATGTCAAGTTGACATTATCGATAAGATATCTTTCTTAACTTCAAAATAAACCATACCAAAGAGCTCTACACTTTTGCTAAGAGAACGGCAGCTCAAAATCTTCTAGTTACCATAAACTGAAGAACCCTTCAATATACAGAAAAAGCTGAAAAGCTTTCCGCCGTACCCGACCATTTCGGATTAAAATAAAGCTAGTTTCAATTCGTGTTTTAAACAAGTCTCTTGAAGGTAATAACTTATTTAGTTTGTGCAAATGTATCTCAAAGTTGGTAAGATTAAGAGGGTAAACATGTAAATATAACTTATACTTGCAGGCAGAAGTTTATTTTCAAATCGTCATATCTCCCACAATTTTATAGATAGATGGTCCGTACCTTCTAGATATTTGCAGTAATTAGTATGCAGATTTCAAAATTTGTTAGCCCACCGCCATTAAAAATGTCTTTGTGTGTATTGCACTTTGTTATTTGATGCCCTAAAACTTGACCAAAAACGGTTTCAAGTTCGATGCGGCACACTTTGGCACTTAAACAATTACGGCTCTGATATTTGCATAATCATGCAAAAGGGTAATAAAGCTACACTGTTTATTTTGCACTTTCAAGCCGCTAATTTTCAGCAATTAGCTAACCCAACCTACCCCCCTGGATTATGTACATACAATATTATTATTAATATATACTTTTAATCTTTAACCGCTGCGTCGAAATCCGCTCGCACTTTAGATAACGCTGCCCAGGCAAAGGCCAATTGTGAACTGAACAAGCGCGACAGAGCCCAGACCGGACCGGACCACGCCAATGCTGCTCCGGACCATTGCACTCGACTCTAGCTTACATCAAGTTTGGGTTTGGGTTTAGTTTTTGCTTTAATTACACACAACACACCAAGCTGGCCCAATTGGTATGCGCAGCCTGCAACCGCCCGCAAATCGACGCCAAAAAATAGAAAACCACAAGAAAAAATATGTAACCGTTCGAAAACGTATTGAAATCTTTAACGCACGCACCAACAGAATGGATTACACCGTGCCGTTGCGCCAACGTTCGAAACACGTCTGGTCGTCGGGGCTTCAGTTAGCTCATTCAATTTAGCGCCAACGCTCCAGCTGCTAAGTGGAGGCTTTTCCAGTTTTCCTTTGATACCAATAATAAGCTGAAATCGCTGGCTAAATTAGCGAGTTGAAATTATTAAAATCACACATGATGATTGATGGATGGATGAACCTGGTTGACTTCAAGCCGAAAAACTAAAAGTATTACTCGGATGAGCTGACAAAGTGTGCGTTCTCTCCCCAGTGCGCGGCTAAAGATCATTTGGCATTTGTTTACGTTTGTGGGCTGAACAAACAAATTGTGAAACCGGTTATTGAATAAAAGTTTTAACATTGACCATGAAAGCCGAATCTCCTCCAGACACATATGTACATGCATGGAGCGAACACTAATTGTACGTAATCATGAGCTACTTTAACTTTATGTGTGTGTGTGTGTGTGTGGATATAGTAAGTGTTTAATTGCAAAGTACCCCACACGATCACACTTCGTTTTTAATGACAGGGACTGGACTTTAGTTTTATGTGCAATAATCTTAAAACAATTCAAAAGACACGCAAGTCTAATTTGAAAACTGAATTAAGGCGAGGGTAGGTCAAGTTGAGTAGGAACGAGAAAGCTAAGCTAGTTTGTATACCCTTGCAAGTGTTCGCCTAAATATTTTCAAAGATGTTCTTTTTCCCACAACTACCCATTTTCCGACCGATCATTCGTATGGGAGCTATACGATATAGTCATCCGATTTAGACAAAAATTTATTGTAGAATTGTATAAAAGCATGTAAAACAAACATATACAAAATTTCAGGATGCTACCGCTAAAAACAAAAAAAATTTTCCAACTAAGACTGTTTATCAGACCTATCTTTTGTATGGCAGCTATACCAGATAGTTGTCCGATTTTCATCAAACTTGGCAGAATTATAAAAAGCATAGAAATATCTATGAATACAAAGTTTGGAGACGTTTCCATTAAAAAGAAAAAAGTTTTTCTTACTAAAACTAGTTTTCCGACCGATTGTTCCCATGGAAGCTATGAGATATAGTTATCCGATCCGTTCGGTTTCGACATATTAGTACAGTGCAGCAAAAAGAAGACTCTGTGCACAATTTCAGCTCGATAGCTTCAAAACTGAGAGACTAGCTTGCATATAAGCAGACAGACGGACACACAGACCGGCGGACAAAGCTCAATCGACTCAGCTCGTTACCCTGATCAAGAATATATATAGTTTATGGGTTCGGAAATGAATATTTCTATGCTTTGCAAGGGTATAAATACCTCCCTTGCTGTATCTAAAATACTAGCAATAACTTGTTTCTAACCGACTTTTGAAAATGCAAAGCTGCCCTCGTAATAGTTTGCATTGGTTTCAAGGGTTATTGTCTCATCGCCATGAGATCCCCTAATTGTTAACACATATAAGAAGTAACTGCAGTCCAGCACGCAGTAAAGTTGGATAAACAATAACCCAGCAATCACAAAAAAACCAAAGACAAACAAACGAAATAAATAGTTAATTGAATGGGGATTGCGCCAATGAGTGCTACTGCCGGCGAAAGAGCGCTTAGCACCAACTGGTCGTTGGTTTAACCTGAGTTTACTAGCAGTGGGTTATCAGCTTAACTTTTACTCATACACATTCATACTCGTTAAGCCAAGGCTTTGTGCTAAGTTTGTGTATTTTAGTTACCGCCTAAAAGTGTGCTAAGTTTATCAACATGTTACAACTATTAACCATCTTTTATTTTCTATATTTTGCTCAGATTGAAAGCTAAAGAAACAGCCTTAATTGTGGCACAAAGGCGTTTGAAATAAGCAAAGGGTTGAGCGGAACGGGAACAAGCTTTAAATTCAAATGAATCCGATGGGAAGTGACTTATTGTCCTTTTTATTGTGCTGTTTACAATGAACTTAAACACCTTTCGGTCGGAGGTAGAAGGTAATTTGTCTTGGGGCTCAATCGTCAATATTTAAGATCAAAACGAGGAGAGAAGCAACAAGGGGTGATATTAAGAGAGGGATCTTGAGCTGCTTAAGCCATTAGAAATGTAGTCTGATGAAAAGTATATGAACCACTGCAAGAGTTGTACGGACTTACATGCTTTAAAATGGTGAGAAGTTATATTTGGAAGCCACATTAACTCGGTCTTGCTAAGGTTCAACTCACTCCATGGAGTCATCCCTTTTAGAGCAGACCTCAGCAAATCGTTGTTTATACTGAGTTGAAATTGCATGAAGGTAGGCTTTCTACGTCTTAGAACTCTTCAGTCAACTGAATAGGTTTGCCTTAGCATAATTAAAACGACGCCGGCTGGGGTTTTCATCGGTTCGGTTCGGTTCAGAACCGGTTTGCATCTCTCATGTATATGTATAAATACATATATTCAGTTACTATTTTTTTAAACTCCCTACAGCAGAAACGAAGAAATAGTCTGATCTCTATAAATCCTTTGGCAGATCTTTAAACAACTCTGATTACTTAATATGTCCAGAGGGAGGAGAAGAAGCATTAAGCTTCAATTGTTTGCAAACTCCTACCATCTTCTCATACGGACCGACAGACGGACGGACGGAGATGGATATGACTATATCGACTCGACTGTTGTTGCTGATTAAGAATATATATACTTTATGAGATCGGAGATGCTTCCTTCTTGATCTTACAGACTTTTAAACAAACTCAATAAAAATATCTTGGGACTCTTCTTAGAATAATCATTAATCAATTATATTTGGACCGTTTTGTTCAAACTGCTTGGCCCATTCCGGCCAATTCTCTGTGTTTTCTATTTCACTTTTACACTGTGATACTGGAAATGTAAATGACTATTTAATTATTTCGTATTGTTTAAATTTCGCCTTTCCATAAACTCAATTCGCTTCCAAGAGTGTTCCAAAAATTGAAGTACTGGGATTTATGCATTGGGTGGCTGGTAATAAACTGGTGAATTGGTAGAAATTGGAAAATGCTGCTGCGGACGACCGGCCTGAAGTTGTTTGAACAGTGAGTAGATGGCAATATAGATGTAAATGTTTAAAGCTGCAAGAGAACCAAAGGCAGATTTGTTAAGTGAAACGCAGAACAATTTATGTTTTAGCGGAATTAATTTGAATTCTAAAAAATATCACATTTTCTCAATGTTATACATAAGCTGATAAACATTTATATAAACGAATCTACAAGTTGAGAATGTTTTTCTATATTTAGCCACCACAGAAAGCAAGAAAAACCATATACAAATTCTATGCTCGCTGGACAACATGTTTTTTGTTTGTTTTTTGTTGCTCAAGGTGTCAGCGTCTGTTACTTACCCAGCATCACGATCGACATAATCCCAAATGATGCGAATATATAAAATATATTAAACAACAGATCAATGGCACTAAGAACCAGCCAGGGCAGTAAAAGTAAATGACGCTCCTAGAAAATAAGGCAAATTGATTAACTTTGGCAATAGAAATGTTTTCAAGGGTACATACCTTCTTGATGCCCCACAACAGCAAGGCCGAGGCAAGTATATTGAGCATCATTAGAGCCAAGTAGATGCAACTGAATACCACAATGCCTGAAATTACATACACATACAGATTTCCATACTGATTCTACCTTAGTTTACTTACCCATTTTCAAATCTTCCCAGGGAATTTCTTGCTCTTCCTTGGGCAAAGATCTTGCCACATACTCAGTAACTTCATCGGCATTTCCCAGTACCGTGGCCAGTATAATGGCAGTTAAAAATGATCCAATTATTTCCAGACAGCCAATGACGTAGCCGCCGGTAGTAAGTCGCATAAAGCAACAACTAGTCAACATTTTGAGATGCTTCTTTTCTCTCTTTGGATTCGAATGTTGCCAGGCAAACTGTAATGCGACGCGTTGGGCCGCCTAAGAGAAACTAAGCAAATTATGGAAGGTTAGCCAGAGACCAAGCCAGAGCGCAGAGGGACGCGATAGCCGAGGGCAACCGAATGCAAAAGATAAGAATTTTTGTGTGAACAATTCAATCGAATTGGGGGGAATCACATGAACGAAAAAACGATGGCAAGGGGTGGCACTCGCATAGTGATTGGAAATGTGAAATTATGTTGAATCTCATTTGAGATGGGTGAAAAATATCTTAGTTTATTGAGCGTTGGCTGTCAAAAAACTCATATAAGTACTTAGATACCCTACTTTTAATGCAGCTTTTCATACATTTTTATGCTTCTCAGCAAAGTTAGTCCCAACTTCGATTGTTGTGAAATCGAAAGAGATTTAATATGCCCTACCCACAAGGGAGACTCTTTATAAAAATGTAAAGAAGACCAGCTCAGTAAGTTGTTGTTAATCGTTATGAACAATCGTAGCTTAGACCTCTATGTTTGGGTACCACTGATAGGAGAAAAGAATTTATTTTTTATTTAACAGTACAAAATGAGTTTTAAAGCAGAGGCAATAAGGAAAAGATTCGGAGAAGTGGTTCTTATCGTACTACATCCGCCCGTTTCTAAAATATGTATATAATTGGCGCAGATTTAATTTCGCTTGCAAAAGCTACTTCCGGTCCTTGACTTTGAGCTTATTTGAGGGACTCGACTATTAAACGTGTCTCACGGCGGTCTGCTTGAGCTGTTTGTATAGCGAGAAGATGCCAATATAAGCATATATTTGTAGAACTGGAAGAGAGTGGACAGGGTATAAATTAGTGTTAAACAAATAAGTAAATGAGTTGTAGTTCAAATTGCTGTTCCACTGACTACACCCAATTACCCAGAAACTTATACTTACCCAGGGCTACAATGGACCAAATAATTGAGCTGGACTCCACTCCAAAAACAACAGTAAACACCAAACCGATGCCATTAATAATGAGCCAGGGCAACAATAGCGAAGGACGCTCCTGAGAATAGAAAGGGATTAGAATTGCAATCACTCTCAATTTGGCACAATTATATGTACCTGCATGGTACCCCACACTAGCATGGCCGCAGCAAGCAAGTTGAACAGAAGCAAAACCAAGAGAACGATCAAACATGCCACCACTGAAATGTAAAATTTACATAAGTAATAGTCCTCGTCTTGTCTTAGAATCCTTACTCATTGCAGACAATGACTTAGAGTTCGTAGCCAAAAGTGCAGCCAATCCAATGAAGGAAATAAGCGATCCTACTATTTCCAGCCAGCCAACAACATAGCCAGCAGCTTTAAGTGGCAAGCAGCACCAGCAGTTCATTTTCACGGTTTTATTCGGCTTTTTTTTGCACACTGAAAAAATATGTGATCCTTTTTGCTGCGCAGCTGAGCTGAGACTAAAAATTGGAACTGCTAATACTAAAGGCCACAGCCGAAAGAGTTCTGCGTGGTAGTCTGCGCTAGTCTGCTGCTAACCGAGCTCACATCTGAGAGAGTATTATAAAAATGGCCCAAGTGATAAGGTCAGGCCAACCAGTGGACTGAGAAATGTAAGATTATACTATATACCACATTGCAGACTGATTCATCGAATCTATATATTACTTTGAAACTAGATTTGGAAATACAAATATGCTTTGTTATTTAGTGACAAAACCTCCTACTCCTAGCTGCAAAATCATCCAAATGATCATCATTTTTCATATCCCTTGGATGATTTTTAGCTCCATTGGATGATTAGAAGTATACTCAAGACAAGTCCCATCCAAATAGATACCGGAAATCATCCAATGGAAACTATTTAATATCCGTTTTTGTCCCTGTGCAGCTCTGAAAATATTGGTAGTATTTTCAAGTAACCCACAGACACATTTTAAAGTATGTTAAGATACTTGGCCGGGTGTGGTAGTCTAATAAAAATCGAATGTTAAAGATTTTTCTTTAAAAACTTACACACTTAGCCATGAAAAAGCTTCTCAAATCAGAAGTGAAGAGATTGAGAAAAGCTCAGCTTGGCCCTTTACGTTCGTAAAGTCAATTATTATGTTCAAATAACATTTTATATTAAATTCTGCGAATTGCGAAAATGCCAATCAATGTTTGTGTGTGTAGAGATAAGAGAAATTCATAGAAAATTATTCATTTTTTGAGTTATCTCCTCACCTCCGAGGCTCGATTCCAAACATTTTGCCCTACGTCTGTCCTTATCGGTGTCTCATACTTGCAAAGCCCCGCTTGCTCGTCTCCTTGAACTGTTTGTGCAGCGAGTAGATGGCACAGTACATATACTATAAATTTCTGGAGCAAAATGGGAGCAACAAATTTTACGAGAGACTAGAAAGATAAATGCAGCTATCGTAAGATACTTTTAGTTAACACATTAATACGAAAAAGTTGGAGGAGGGGGTATAGAAATTTCTTAAACTTTGTTAAAGTTTTTAAACTTAAAAGTGCTCAAAGAGGTTTATTTGCCAAATTACGAAATATTATATTCAATTAAATCTTTTTGGTATTCGTAGAAAACCCATCAAGTATACAGAGATAAGGATTTGTTTGTATTTGTTCGATTCCAGAGCTTGTGCTGCATCTGGCATTATCGCGGCTATATAGAAAATGGCTCATGGATCCAGCAGTTGCTTGCGGACCTGCTTGAACTGTTTGTACAGCGAGTAGACTGCCAGGTACATATAAATTTCCACAGCTGAAAGAAGTAAGAGTTCAGTTTTTGCGTTCAAAAGTAAAAGCTAATTCGTAATTCGTACTAACCCAGAGCTGGGATGGCTTCCAATGCTGCTCCATATGCACCAAGATAAATGAAAAAGGCCATGAATAACGCATGAGTGATCAGCCAGGGCAGCAATTGCAAATGACGCTCCTAGAGAATAGAAGGGAAGGGATCATTGAATTGTTATCAGATGTTACACATTTGTTCTAATTGGTACCTTTTTGGTGCCTGTCACTAGCAAGGCCGAACTTATAAGTTGGAGCACAATTCCAATTAACACAATGACCAAAATTAAAGCCATAACTGTAAGATTCATAAGTTCAATACATTATTATTCCTCGTTTCGTATGTGTCATATCTTAGCCCTCTTACGCGGGTGACCACCTGATTCATAAGGACTAAGCAACATGAAGGCCATTGAGAATAGGCCAAGAACTGAGCTAATAACTCCAAAGCCTCCAATTGCATAGCCGGCAATTTTCAGATCCATAAAACAAAAGCTGTTCAACATTTTCACTTTTTGGTTCCTCTTTTTTTATTCAACAAAAACTGTGGTTTAGCTTCTCGCTGTGCGGTTAAACTTGTACTAAAACAATTTCAGTCTATAAGCTTGAATTTAAGGTCAGCGTGTTCAGATTGATAGAGTCGTATAGATTGCCGAAGATGAGGCGGATGATTTATACTGATTAGGTGACATTTCCAAGTAATGTTTGCCAACAGACTGATAACAACTGCTGGTACATAGCTGTATCAATTAATTTGATGATGGGGAAGTTCCAGCAAGTCAGTTGAAACAGCTAACCCTCCAGACATGTCATGTTCTCCGACGCGTCTCTTCTTGGGGAACCCGGCTCTAAACCATTCTAAAGAAAGTTCGATCTGGAGGTTCCGCTTAAAAATCCAGTTCTAATGGACCATTTCCTAAGATGTGATGTGTGTTTAGCACTCAAAATCATCTTGAATTAGCACCAATCCAATAGACAGGACCTTGTTGCCTAGTGTTATATATGCCGGGTGCTTAGGAATTATATTTTGAGATACAAACCATCCTAACTGAGTGCATGAGATTATCTTATTTGCGACATCATCAATGAAGTACTTTTACAAGGCAACAAACCTCTTAAATTCCGTAGAAGGTACGGTGTGGAAGTACGAAGTCTCATGTTCGGTTGAAAGGTTCGGTTCATGATCCTGAACCTAAACCGTTCTAATGAACTGCAGCCTTGCTCTGATTCTCCCTTGAACCTGTCCCATACCTAACAATTTTTTTAAGAGAAGATAAACTGAAGGTTAAATGTCTTTTGGCCCACTGTGCAGACTTGCAGCCAGAGCTACTGTGCAATCAAAATTTATTAGACTGGTCACACTCAGCCAGGGCTGCCATAGACTTGACATTCAATTTCAAATTGAAATGCTCATTTTTCCGTTATGTACCCAGGTCTCAAGGCAGGGGAATATGTAAATAGTTTTTTTATTTCCCATCTCACATTACAGTTCCCCCGACGATAAGCCGCAGCACTCTCCCACGCACCCACACTGATGCACATTTACACTTGTGTAGACGCGCGCTCTCCATCTCTCCATTTGTGGCCTGGCTGGGCTCCATCATCAACCATTTTCAACGCAACGCTTTAGTTGTTATTCGCCTGTTGCTCGCTCCGGCTGCTTTCCTCTTGCTGCTGCCGATCAACTGCCTCACTAAGCCTTACCGGTTTCTCTTCTTTCTCTGGAAAACAAAAACACAAAATGAAAATCGACCTAACTGTTGATCAGGGGCCCTGCAATACAGATCTACGGAGCTGGTGCCTGGGCATAGCCATCTACACACTCATTTCCATACTTTTGGGAGTAGTTTTTCATCCGTCGGGTAAGTGAAATGTGAGGCGCGGCTTTTGTTTATTTTTGCCTTTTCATTTGGACAATTTCAATTTGTGTTTTTTTTTGTTTTCTGTGCGGTTTTATATCTTCTATATATGTAAATATGCGAGGCATTGTCTAAAAAAACATGCATATGTATACATGATGATGTATGTATGTATAAATTTAAGGCATGAGCTAATAGCTGTGAAGGCGAAACTTGTTCTCGTGGCTAGCGTTTTGGTCTTGAATTAGCTGGGAATTTAAACGACAACTGATGACGCCATAATATGACAAATCCACAATGGTGCAATGGCCTAATGTTCACTCTTCTTTTCCTTTGCAGTTATGTCCTTTATAGGACTTGTCGTGGTAATCATAGGAAATGTATGCTTGCTGATTGGATGTCTGAGGGTAAGTTCAAAGATGTCAATCCAAATCTGGAATGGAAAATCTGTTAAATATTTTATAATCTTGAGACTTCTAAGAACCTATTCTTCCTAAAATCGGCAACTAACATCCCATAAAACTACTCTGACGACTAGAATGCGAGCTTATAAACTGAATCTACAGATAAGTTGGACAAATTTTGACCTGGGCTAATGAAAATGGTGGTTAAGGTTTCTTTGGTAACTGTACCAAGCTGCTGTAAAGCAAGTCTACCAAAAATTGGACCTGAAGAGGTTGTGCTGTTCTAAGAAAGATCACTCTGAGGAGACTATTTGAATTGACTCGAAAATCTGAATAACTCTGAAAATAATCGTTCTTGCCTCTTTGGTCATGAAAATGAGTAAGAAACATCGCTACTCCACTTGATAAGGATGTGATACGGACTGTTTCATCTGTCGTTGTTGTGCTAGCAGACTGAAAGATATCTAAGCGAAGTCTAAATTAAAAAAGACGAAGAACAATTCCAGAACAAGAAGGCTGGAGGTCTAGGGGACAATCCCAGATGTGTTTGTTGCCATGCGCGAAAGACCTTCAGAATGTTAGACATAGGTAAAGAGTGGATGAAGCATGACAGGGAAAGACTAATTCTTATACCCTGTACCAAAGCTACACAAACTATTTTAGAAATCATCTCAGACCTCAAAAGTATATAATTTCTTGATCGGCATAGAGAGTAGAGTAGAGTCGTTACAGCCATGTCAGTCTGTTCGTATGAACCAACAGATCTCAGAGATGGTAGCAGATATAGGTTCGACCCACGAAATGAAGTCACGAGCGGTCAAATCGTGTAATTACACTTCATATCAGTGCATTTTTGAAAAATATGATGTCATATTTAACAAATTATTAAAAAATGTTGCTTACATGGGGACTATTGCCTACCTAATCTGATTAATTGAATGAGCATCTATCTAGGGCGATGAATCATGTTTTCTAATCTGTTTATTTTTAAGTAAAACTGCTCTTGTATCCGCACTAAGCTTACATCGACATGAAATGATAAATTCTAACCATTCGCTTATCTGTTGTATTCGCAGAAGTAAGTAAACCCGAATCAAGCATGGAAAACCTTTGTTTTCTTGCTTTAGGGGCTATAAAACGATGTTATTATCAGTTATAGCTTTACAGTATAGGCAAATGCGCTTCTTCATTAATCGTAAATAAAGATAAACGGAAGCCAACTTCGCTCTTACATCCATCCATACATTGACTTGCTTGGAGTTTTTGCTTAGAGTTTTTTCGAAGTGAAATATTTCAATACCTGCGGTTCGACTTGAACCACAGAATCGAACCAATCCTTATTTCTTATAAAAATTAAAAGAAAAGTCGGCCAAACTGTACTACAACACACTAACGAAAGTGTATGCACTTTCTTTATAGAGGAAATATACCCCTTGGTATAAATAAAGTTTTTAATTTCATTATTTTAAGATAAGCAATTGTCTGCTTGTTAAAAATATTCACAAATTATGTAGCGATAACTTTTATACGATATGCAGAGGCACACATCGATTGCCCGGCGCCGTAGATAGACAAATAGGGTGTCGACAAATATGATAAAAGATTGCGGGAATTGATTTAATGGTTGCAATTAAATGGCCATATGTGATATAGCAATTACACAGGACTCTGAAGGGATTTAAACAGCTATTTAACTTCTCTATGTAGCATTCCCAGTGGTCTCCTAGTAGTTATTCCGTTAACAGAGGTTATAAAAGGAACATGCAAAACGACTTGGAGTGTGACTGCAAAAATGTCTAATGATGAGTGGACCGGTAGGCCCTTGACACAGTACAGAACGGAACACCTTTGCTATCCATAGGTAATATTCAATAGATTTGGTTGAAATTGAAGAATCTCAGTGAGAATATAAGTAACGAGATGTTAGGGGGAGACATTCTTTATATATATATGGATAAACGTCCCTTCTGCATAGCCGCACATCTCCCCCTCACTCTCTTTCTCTCTGTCGGTGTGTGTGAGCCGCTGCGCTCTGTCACCTACATGGTCGGTCACGGCCGACAGGTTAAGCTACACAAAGTGGCCAAATTTGTATCGTCGCATTGCTTAGCTCAGCATTTACTTCTCTCAGTTATTTCATTTGATTTCTGTTTTATTTTTTGCAGTATAAGCACATGTTGGTTGGCGTCTGGATGATATACGCCTTGCTGTATGCCATTGGTTTTCCGTTTGCCATATTCGGCACAATCTTCCATTTCGGCGGCTACCGCGAATCCTCGGGAGTGAACAATGTGTTTGGTGCACTTATCGTTTACATTATACAATTTAGTAAGTATTTATAGGCTTCGAGCCCAGACTAAAACTTATATGCTCCTCCATCCTCCTCCTCCTCTAGTCATAATGGCCTTCTGTACCCGACTGGTCTACTCGTACTATCTGCAGCTAAAGAATCGTGACGCGAGTCCACAGAGCGCAGCTGTTGTTTGAATCTCCCCAATTTGGTTATTTAATTTAATTAAAAATATGCCATTTTTTTGTTTGCAATTTCTCATTCACTTCTTATTCACATCGATCAACAGTTTTGAGTTTTTTAAACACATATACAGGGATATACAGATAATTACATACAGGGTGCTCTATTTATGTTACTTCCTTACACACTCGAACGGTTAAAACGATGAATTAATCACACTACGTAAATTGTACTTGGCTAGCTAACTAGTTACAGGGTGTATCATAGATTATGCCAGGACTTGCTCTCCTGCTTAGACATAAAATGGAAAGTTGGTCTTGTTATTATTGTTATTGTTGTTGTTGTTGTTGTTGTTGTGGTTATTGTTGCTGGTCTGCATGAAGCTCGTCTCGGCATGCGGATGGTTGAGTTTTGATTGAACTGCTGCGATAATACGAGCTGCCTGGCTGGCTTCCTGCCTGCCCGCTGGATTAAGTTCCAGCTCAATTTGCGACTTGGTCAATGGGGTCTGCCTGTAGGCCGCCTGTTTTCATCTGGGCGTTGTTATGTTGGGCAATTTCTCCAGAAAGTCATGGGCCAACACATCCTCAATCTCTTCCATGCAATTGCCGACATCCTTCTCAATGTCTGCAAAATTATGTGGCTGTGGGCAACTGATGCCCAGAGTGGAGAAGAAGGCGTACAACTCTTGAAGGGATTGCAGTTGCTGGAAGTCCAGCATCAAATGGCGATTGCGTGGACGCTGCAAAAGCTACATTAAAAAAGGAATGTTTAAGAGCTCCAACTAAATTGAGTAAAGCGGCTTACGGGTGAATGACTCTGACTGGTGTACTTCATGTCCATGAGACGCGCCACACGCCTCACATGCGGCACATACAAAGCACTCGGCAGCTGTGCCAAATTCTCCAAGCTACCATTAGGCAAACGCACCTCCTCCTCATGCACATCGAATTCGGTGCCCACAAAAGCCCAGCGATACATTTGAAAGTGCGGCAACTTGGTGGCCGGCAATACACAGCCCAGTTCTAACAGCTTACAGGCCTCCAGCTGCACCGAGCGCCAGTGTTGCATGGGAGTTTGTGAGTTCAAGCCATTGCTCACGCTCGAACTGGAGGACCAGGACACATCAATGCCCGACAATATACGGGTTTGCGAGCTAAGCAGTAGCAAAGAGATTTAGTGGAAGTACCCAGATGAGTTTGGAGCACATACCTGCGATCATCGCTCTCCGATTTCAGCTCTTGTTCCATTTGCAGAAACACCTGCACCATTTCGGATATAATAATGGGCCACAGCGAGGTGACATGATCCGGAGACATGCGCAAGAGCAGCACGCGGAAGCACAAGAAGACGGCCGCCTGCACGGAAGGACCCAGGGGCAGCAGCCGCAAACTGTTGGCCAATTGTTCTGCAAAATGCCAGTGGTTAGAGTTAAGGCTCGGTCTAGTCCCCCACAACTCAAAAACTCACCCTGTATATCCGGCATGTACTTGTTGTGCTGATCGAACTCGCTGCAATATATCACAAAGGCCAAACGCTTGAGCAGCATCGCTCTCAGCTCATACTCCTGATCCCTCGAGGCAAATATATTCAAACTGCCAGCCTGGGACAGGGACACACGTGTCATCAGCTCACGGAATGTGGTATTATCATAGGTCATCAGGCTGTCCATGATCTGGCGCCAAAAGGGCAGGCACGAGATGTGCATTTGGAAGAACGAGTTGTCCAGCAACAGGTCCAGCATATCTTTGCGCCACGCCTTCCTAGTATACTGATAGCCACTGAGGCTGGCCAACAGCGCGGAGCAGGCATAGAAAAAGGGCACATTGCGGGCGGTATGATTCTTCAGATACGGCGTAATGTTATACAACAAAGTGGTCACTATGGTGACCACCTTGTCCTTCTCCTGTGAGCCATAGGCCACATCCAGCAAATTGGACAGTATGCCGGCCAAAACACTCTGCGATTGCAGCGAGTACTGCACATACATGTTGTTATCACGTGCCAGGCCGTCGGTGTCCTCCTTGACGGCCAGATTGCGTCGCAACCAGGTGGTCTGCTCCAGGCAGGCCCCCGCCACACTCGACAGCGAGTCCACCAGCCTGGACGTGACATCATGCAGCTCTCTAACCTCCTTTTTGTCCTGGAACGGCATTTGGGGGCAACGCAGGACAAACTCATGCAGCAGCATCAGCAAAGCAAATTGAGCCGGTGGCGTTAGGTTCAAGCCGTCGCGTATGAGTGCCAGCAGTGAGCTCCAGGCATCCGCCAGCTGTGCAGCGGGCGCTGATTTCATATAGAAATAGAAAAGCTCCAACGAGCTCACCTCAATGCTCAGCTGGGCGGGTGGCCTATGGATGGGCGGTGGAGATTTGACCACCTGATGTAGCGTTTGCACAAATGAGTCCATGGGCATGACCCGTATGCTGGACACCAGTGAGACCAAAGCCAGCTGAGCGGGACACGCCTGCAGCACAGAGTTGCGCTGAAACTGTTCGGGTATGCTGAGACTGGCCGCAGTTGTGGCGCCCCTCTGCTGCCAGGTGACGGCAATGGCGGCCAAAAAGTTGCAACCATGATGCAGGGACACCGGCGACAGGAACTCCAACAACTGTTGACGCACCTGACGGAGTTGGCCCAAATCGCTGTCCCATATAAAGGCCACACTGCTCATAATACGTGGCAAGTGGGATAAAACAGCATTCCTGGCGGCCTGCAGTTGGGGATTACGTGGGGCCGGCGCCGATTGCATGGAAGACTCACTGGCCGAGAGGAAGGAGTGCACTATGCTATTGATCAAGTGTCCAGTGCTGGAACTTTGAGCCGAAGAACTGGTCTGTGGATAGGCCTGGTTAAACAGATGGGAGAGTGCGGTCTGCTGGGTATTATCCAGCAGACAATAGTGACACAGTATGGTCACAGCCTCCAGTTGGCTCAGCACATAGTCGGGTGGAAAATGTCGCTGCTGTTGCAAACTCAACTTGGCCAAGCGATCCAGATTACTGCACAGCTGATGCACCACACTGATGACTATGTTGGTGAGCGAACCGAAGGTGAAGCAGTTGAGGGAAGAGGTCACCAGGTCGGTCCAATTGCGATGCAAGTGCCGGAGGCGCTCCTGCTGTAGAGCACCCAGCACGGCAGCCAAGAACATGGGCTGTTGGCTGATTAAGCAATTGGGTAAATACTTCACATTGGCGGCCGCTCCCTCCGCCAGGCGAGTGGGTGAGTTGTGGCCCGTCGCCTCCTCCAGGGGAGGTGTCTCCTGCCTTAGCTGATACACCTCGTGTTCCAGTCGAATGACTGCCAACAGCAGGCGTAGCAATTGCAATTGAAAGCAGTCCGCATGCAGCTGATCATCCTGAGGATCATTAAAGTTGAGCACCTGCTCGGCATAGCTGGGTGTGCCGCTCGGCTTGCGTGCATAGCTGCATACGGAACTATTGAGGCAGTGCAGCATTACCTTCTGCAGCTTGGCTCGGGCCAACAGATCGGCTATATAACAGGCCAAGCCTCTACCCATGCCCTTGACTATTTCGATCAATTCATTGCAAATCAAAGTCAACAGTTCTATGCTCTCCAGTTGAATGCGACGATTGTTGATGATATCCTGTAGGTTGGGTCCCTGCCTTTGGTTATCCAGCGACTCTCGCTGAAAGTAGCCACGTGCATAGAACAGGCACAGCGTAACCAACAGCTCCAACTGCATGCAACCTCTATAGCCCTGAGCATACTCCGAGTTGCCCACGCTGCCATTGAATCCCTTGCCGGAAATACTTTTACGATGTCTGATAAGCAGCTGCTTGAGGCTGCCACTGGAGAAGCTAGTGGTTATGGATAGACACAGGAAGGTACGCTTATCACAGCAGATAATGTTACGTAGAGTTTGGAGAGCGTACAGGGTCTGCCTGGTGTCATAGATGCCCACATAGAGCAATAAATGGGTGTGATAGAGGTGCGCCGCATCCATTAACTGCTGTTGCTGATGTGAGCTGGAGCTGCTCTTCAGGCTGATCTGCTCCTCTGCCAGGGCAGCCGCTGCAGCCGCATTATTCTGCCTTAATATTTCCACATTTTGCTTGCTCTTCTCCAACGTTTGTTGCAACTTGCTGGTCTCCAGGCTCAACTGACGTCGCTTATCCTCCACATTGATGGTGGATGATGACTCTTCAGTGGCCTCTTCATTCTCCAGCTCCAGTTCCACCTGGGAGTTGCTGTGATTGCTGTCCGTGGAGGTCTTGGAGATACAGCTCAAGCGTTTCTTTTCGCTGCTGGTTAATAATTTCTTGCGCTTGTTTAGTTTCTTGTCCTCGCGGAAGTATTCATCTGCGGGCAGGGCGTCGCCCTGCATCTCGGGCTCCTCTTCGCGTGTCAGGCGATAGATTTTCCGACTTTTAATCTTTTCAATTTGTGGCAAAACATCTGTGACATCGCCCACAAAACGCTTGACATCATCACTCAAGCTCACTGTCAAGCTATCCTCCTTCTCCAGGCTGGTTTCACGCTGCTCCGAGTCGGACTCAAAGTCCGTGCTCTCCGAGTTATCCGTCAAATCAGCCTCAAAGTTTAGCGAAGGCTCTGGCTCCGGCTCTGTTTCCAGCCTCTCCTTCTCAGTTTCATCCATTGCGTTGGCCAATTTCTCCACCAAAGGTGTTTCCTTGCTGACCAGCTCCAAGCGTGGCTCTTCCAAGTCCGTTTCATCATCAAAATCGTGAGCATTCTCGAGGGGATTGATGATCAAACCTATGGTATTCACCTCCTGTGTTGGTTGCTGCTCTGCATTAACCGTCTTATCGCTGACAAAATTGGATGTCTTGTTGTTCTTGCCACCACTCAGAGTGACGCCAAAGATTTTCTTGGGTAAATTACGTATGGGAGACTTCTTTTTGCCGGTACTGGTGGTCTCCATGTGATGATACTTGACATTGCCCTGCTCCGAACTGATGGCATACACATCCCGCTCAAAGGTGGGCGCCTGTTCAGCCTCCACCTCGCGATACAGTTGCTGCATGTGTACTATGCCCACTCGCTTGGCGCTGGCCGAGAGCAATATCTTGTACAATGGCTTGGTCACACGCGCCAAGTCTCCGCGTAGAAGGGAGGCCTGCAGCCAATTGGTTACAAATGTACGCTCCGACATGTACTGGGGCAGAGCCAGGGTGTCCAAAACCTTAAGCAGCGTTTTCTCAAATCCTCGGGCTGTCTGCTTATCCCTGCCCAAATGCCAAAGCAACTCGAATTTCTTATAGCTACGTGCTTGACTCTCCCGCAGGCGCTCTGTGGACTCTGTGGGACACAGGAGTTGAGCATCGGACAGACGCTCCAGCTGAAAGTTGCGCAAAGCTGCCCTGTTTAGGGCACCTACAGCAGCTGGAACCTGCAGCAAATGCTGTGCCTGCATGCGGTTTCCTATTACCGTTTCGACTAGACCACTCTCCAGGCAGCTATGCAGCTGATGGAGCAAAGCCGCAATCTGGGCAGGATCCGTGCTGGGTGAGCCCAGATAGTCCCAGAGTATGGAGCTGACCAGCTGAAAGACACGTGTCTGTTGCTCCAAGTAGTTGACATGACCGAATTTCAGTAGAGGCAGCATCACCACAAAGGTTACCCCTGGACTAGTGGTATGCTCGATTTGAGAGCGCAAAAGACTGGAAAAGAGAGAGGGGATGGAGGGGAATCCATAAGAAAATCAGGGGCTACTTACCTAATCAAATCAAACAGCGTGGTAATGGCCGCCACCTGCAGTTCTTTATCATTCTGAGCAAAGCAGGCCACCAGGCATAAAACCTTCAGCCAGTTGGGCAGCTCCGGCTCTGGAAAAAGTTAACATTTTAGTCACCCAAACAGTTGTTAGTCGCCAATTCCCCCCCACTCACCACTCTTGTCCAGAACTATATGCTTGTTGCAATTGGGAAACGTAGACATTTCCACCAGCAGCGTGGCCGCCAGCTTAATGGCACCCCTTAGGGCCAAACTCAATTGCAGATCCTCCAACTGTTGAACACTGCGCTGTGTGTTGGCATCGATTGTGGGCTTCTCATCGTTGGCCTCGCTATCGCTGCTCAACTCACTGGCACTGGCCAAGGGTAGCGGCAGTGAGCGATGTAGCAGACACTGCAACTGCTTGGATCTGGGCACAATGTCCACTCTAAGTAGACCAAAAAGTCTTTCGATTTGCGACACTCTTTTGGGGCATTCATGCTCCAACACCTGCTCCACCAGAAACAGACTAGCAGCCGGGGTGTAGCTGCTGACGCTGCGCTGCAGTTGTACCTTTACAGTACACTCCTGGGCATCCGGTTCGATTTGTAGCAACTTGCGGGCCAAGTAGACCTCAAAGAAGATTTCGTACTGGCGTATACATTTCTCTAGAATGGAGAAACCACGCTGTTGGGTAGCCTGGGTCTCCTCGTCGAGCATTTGAAAATGCTGCTGCTGGGGTGACTGCTGTTCGGGCGGCGCACTCTTGGGGGCTTCCTCAGCGGGAGCAGCTGCTGGCTGTGTCAAAACAATATCTTTGGGTCGCGTCTTCTTGGGACTGCTACGTATAAAGGGAACCTTGGCCTTGGCCTTGAGCTTCTTAATGCTACGGGGGGTGTCCAGATCTGAGGAGGATTGCTGGCCTGTGTCCGAGGCGCTTATCTGAGTGAGAAGGGAGTGAATTGGGGCGTTGATACGTTGGATAGACTTTACTTACATCTTTGTCCAGTTCGGAGAGACGTGAAAAGGATTTGGCCTTCTTTTTGTTGGGACTTTGCCTGCCCACACTCTGATTGGAAGCCGATCTACGTATCAGCTCCTCATCATTGGGTTCTGTGCTATTCAGCGAGTTCTCTGCAAACTGATTGAGACGCGAGTCGGATTTGCTTTTCTCTAGGGTGTTGGGTTCATGATTTTTAGAAGACAGCTTTTCATCTGAAGAGTAGTTGCCGCAGTGATCCGCTTTGTTGAGTTTGATGGGACTGCTGTGGGTGCAGAGGAATTACTAAATGGTCAACCACTGCTCACCTAGGCTACTTACGTGATCATGGGCTGCACTCGGGATACAATTTTCATGCACAACTTAAGCGAGGCCGTAATCTCAGCGCTGCCCAAGTGATCCATGTGCAGCGACAGCAGCTGCGTAATGGCCAAAAACACTTTGGGCAAGTAGACACGCGTGGTCTCGGTGTACATCTCCAGGGAGATGGTTTCCAGCAGAAATTCGGTAAGCACACAAATCTCCTGCACGCTGGGATCACCCGAACCCACCTCACAGGCATATTTGCTGGACTCCGCTACGGCCGCTCCGGTGGAGCAATTGGCCTGCAGACAGGCACGCTCAAACATATTGGTCATACAGCTCCATATATAAGCCGGATCGAAGGTGGCAAACAATAAGTTGGCCGACTTCAGTGCCTCTGCGTTTCCACTTGAGATGTACATGGCCCTTATGATGTCATGTAGAACATAGTCCAGCACCGCACTGCCAATTTCCGCCTTGTCCAGCAGGGACAACATTATTCTATAGGGTTTCAGATCCATGGGAGCACACTCCAGACTAAATCTCAGAGTGGTAATCAAAGCACGTATTAAAATATGCCGAGAGTGTTTGACAAAGTACGGCTCTGGCTCCTGCTCCTCCGGCACAGCTCCGCCTCCACCGGCAGCTGCTGCGACAGCGCTGGCATCCAGCGAGAGTGTATCATAGGTGGGTGAGTTCTTGGCCACCTCGCTGCCCAGCAGCCAGCTAAAGAGCCGTCGATTCAGTGACATATCACGTCTGAGTATGGTATTCAGGCCATTGGTCACCAACTTGACCAGATCCTCCTCACCCAGCAGCGTGGTATGCATGGGAAAGCCAAGCAGCAGAAACTCCAAAGTATTCCGCTGCACCAGAATCAGCGTATCATTGAGACAAGCGCACAGAGCCGACATCATAATCTCACGATTATGACCCATTATATAGATTTGCTCCTGCATGTCCAGCCGCCTATTAAAGTGCTCCAGGACATAGGTAATAGCTGGTAATCTGATATTGGCATTATTGGCCACCGATTCCCAGAGAACGGTATAGAAGTGCATGGGATTTACGGCATTGCAGACTTGTTTCAGTAAAGCGCTGATTCTCTCAAAATGATCCAGTCCACAATCGTAGCCAGGTAAAACACCATTAAGGAAACCACTCAAAGCCGGACGTAGTTTATCACCCAGCGGCACAAAGTAGTTCTCATAGATGGCCAACAAGGCGGGACGCACATTCATGGCGGCATAGCCCAACAAGGGAAATAAGCCAGCGCTGGAAAGAGAAGGGAAGAGGACATGAAACTGGACTGAAAGATGTTGCAGCTAAGCACTCTCTTTAGATTTTGGACTACAGAAACGTGAATCAGTCTAGAAGGCTGCCATGTTTTGGCTAAACAGCTAAATATGCATGGAGAACACGTAAGAACGTTTTAGTCGAGGGCTATCTTAGC
Organism: Lordiphosa fenestrarum; assembly: GCA_035044985.1. NCBI lineage: Eukaryota > Metazoa > Arthropoda > Insecta > Diptera > Drosophilidae > Lordiphosa > Lordiphosa fenestrarum. The sequence continues at coordinate 2,971,625 of JAWNNO010000731.1, forward strand.
CTCTATGCCCGTTTCCCATTATATAAAAGTAACTGAAATGTAGCTATGGCCCGGAATGGACAGAAATGGTTCTACTAAGAGCTGAACAGCGGCATAGAAGGCTCCATACAGCTTCTACGGAAGTTGTTTTAGGTAAAATAAAGTTAAGAGGTGTCTCCCCTACAAAAGACATAGAATATTCAAGTGAATGATAGAAATTTGCACTGTCCCCCTTCGATTTTACATATATGTGGGCTGTTTGGGAGCAAAGCTTGTTAGGCAGACTTCGCACACGCACAGCAAACTCAGGTAAAATCAAGAGCCCATATTACGCATCTAGATCTACGTTTAAGTATGTCTTTGTCTCTACTTTGGCTTAGCAAAATGCTAGAAAGTTTCAGATTGAAGGTTTTCTGATGTGTCTGTTCTTCTCTGATAGTTTCCCAGGGGCCATCCCAGCTTGTCTACAGACTCTTTCTTTAATGTTGCTGTGTGCAGCCATCCAGACGAGGCATTATTTAAGCAAGTATTGACTTCAATTGCTAAGGGTCTTTTGCATTATTTGTGTATGAGTCTTGTTAATGTTGCGGTTTCCTTCTTCAATGAGGCCTGTTCCAAGGTTCTTCAAAGAGTCATCGAGCAAGCTATTCCAAGGTTAACATCTGGGATTTTAAAGTTGCTGATGAACTCATACCCGTCTTGTAAATCATACTAAAGTTAGCCTAATTGCAGAAGGTATTTCTTCTTCACTCTTGTCCAACTGGGAATTCCCTTTGTTAAGGGGCCTTCTACCTACCTATAAATAAACTCCGTGGCCAAGCGTTCTGGTCCCGTTTTGCTGAATATCACAGAGTAGGTTTCCAGTGCCTTCAAATGCACACCCGAGGGCAGAGCGGGATGCATGCATTGCGCCAGACGCTTGGCTATCTTCAGACGTCTTGGTATGACTTGGTACTGCGTATTGCTTGATATGGCCTGAGAAAAAATACGAAAATAATAAGTTGATAGCGAAATCTGTACGGGAAAGTTGAATGAATCACTGAATCACCAGCTGATAACCACTTATCAACTCCAGTGGAGATTTGATTTAGTGGGTCAACCAACTCCACATTACCTTGCTTAGTTTGCCCAAAGCCGATATCAAATCCGCCCACTCGCTGGAGTATTCGAAATTGCGCAGCGCTTTGTCAATGTTCGTCATGTAGTTGCGATATTTGGCCTCGGCCATGAGCTTTTGCTCCTCCATGAGTGCGTCTGCAGACTCCATGGCAACGAGTTGGTGAGCTTGGATAGAAGAGAACTCTGAAAAATGGAAAACAAAATGCAAATATTTAAATCAATAAAAATCACAAAAACACTTGTTGTTCTCTCTCTTCCAACTAAAGTGGCCTTGAGATTGAAAAATTTAATGGGTATACAGATGGCCTGCCCGCTCCCGCTCCCACCCACACAATGAATATGCAAAGAGTGTGGCAACCGGAGCACTTGTGAAGTTAATTCTGTTATCAGCAGCTGCTGCCCCAAAAATGCACTTAAGGGGGGGATTCTTTGTTCGCTGCAGACACACACAGACACCTACATGCAGATGTATGGCCAATTCCGCTTAATTGAATTTCTAAACAAATTTCACATTTCACCTTGTTAACCCTAAGCGGGCGCTGTCTTTGCTTTTTGTCACTACTTTACAGTTATTTACAACTTGCGTTGGTGGGAAATGTTAAATGTTAAAGGCGAAGTTTATTCAAGCGACGATGTTGCCATCATGCGTCGCGTGGCAGGAATAAAACTGTGCTTTTGCTGCTTCTCTGTGGACTGCAACGATTACTGTTTGATTTGCTGAAGGGGGGAGACCAGCTGATGACGAATTTTTTTGCGCTCGTGACGCTCGGAGTGAGGGAGGCGGGGAGAGTTGTAGACACGAACTGTAAGACTTGTGATTGTTTTTGTTTTTGCCTTTCGATTTCTAACCAATTTGTAGTTTGTTGCTTCCGTTAAAGGTAGTGCCAGCCACACAGCAGTTGTTGGTGTCTTTTCTAATACATTTTACATTATTTAATTATTGCACTTCGTGGTAACTGTGGATTTGAGGATGCTTTTACATTTACATGGCAAATTTTCGTTTTGCTGTAACTCGAAAGAGGAGATGACAAAATGTTCGATAGTGTTTTAATAGTGATGACACTTTTGTGATTGATGGGGCGAAATAGAGAGCAGGTAGGTGGTGAGAGACACGAGAGTATCGCCTAATAATTGTGTATGTCGTAAATACAAATACTCTCTTGGCTAATTTCATGAGTCTGAAGAAATGTAAATCTGTTGAACCATTTTAAGTTAAGAATTATATACATAACATTAATTAGACGATCTCTTATCTTGATACGATCCATCACCTTTGGACTTAAGATATTTTGGCCTTTAAGTTGCCGTTTAGTCTGGATCGTATTCATTTGTTGTCTCTCTCTCCAATGTTGTCTATATGGAAAATATGAATATGAAATTATATCATTAAAATATGTATAATTAAATATACAGTACTACTCAATGCTTGCTTTTAGTCGTTGAGTAATTCAATCTCTCAAAACTCAAATGGGCTAATCACACTGATCACATCTAACATCCTACATGCTACAAACGTGACAAATTTTGGATAGTCTATTTATTATGACCCATGTTGATGTTAGATGTGCTCAGTGTGAATAGCCTCAAAAGAAATTGAAATGAAATATCATTCATACAGCTTAAGTAATCGAAAAATAGCTTACCATCTCCTTTAAAATCGATACTATCGTTGCACAAAATCATTTTCAACTGCGCCACACTCTGGTGCTCATCACTAATGCGAAACATATCGAATATCAAGTCAAATTATCGATAGCCCGCACTTTGTCGTAAAATTTAAATTATGAAACAATTTCCTTTTTATGTTTCATTAAAGTTTAATGTTTTTCTGTTTACAAACTCAATAAATTACTAAGGTGTAATTAAATGCAAAACGACATAACTTAAACAAAATGAATAGAATGAATTAATGTGTAACTGATTGAGGTAAAAATGTTTCGAGTTACTTTTTTTTCTTGCTCTTGCCCTGGGCAGGAGCAGCCACAGGTGCACCAGTTAAGTTAGCCAGCTCCTTTTTCAGTGCTAGGAGAATATCAACCTCAGGTTTCCACACCGCAGCATCTCCGCCGGCCTTGAGTTTGCGTACTTTCTCACCCTGCTCAGCTATTTTCTGCTCTAAGGCTTGAGCGGTGGCAGGTGTGGTTTTTGCTGGAGCAGCCTCTGGTGTCACCAGCTGTTTTTTCAGCTCCAGCAATTTGTTGACTTCCGGTTGCCACACGGATTTGTCCTTAGTAGTGGCCTTCAGCTGGCGCACCTTTTCACCCTGAGCTTGGATGGCCTGCTCCAGTTCGGCCTGACTCAAGGTGATCTGTGCTGTAGTCTTAGTTTCCTGAACACCACCATATTTGCCCTTCAATTCATCGATGAAGGCCTGTTCTAGCTTGGCAAATAGCGGCGCAGGTTTGCCAATCTTGTGTCCAGCTGGTAGGAGCAAAGTGGCCCAAGGTTTGCTATAAAAAAGAAGCGAGATTTAGCTAACTATTTTAGGGATTTGATGTAAAACTTACTCTGCTTGGAAAGGCGTCTGATTGGAGTTAAGTTGCTCAAACAAAGTACGCGCTGTGGCTGGCATGTAGGGCGCCAAGAGATTGGCCAACAAACAGGCTATGTTGGTGGTTAGACCTATAATGGAGGCTGCTTTCTTCTTTTGCTCGTCGTTGCCCTTGAGCAACACCCAAGGCTGTTGGGTTTGCATGTAACCGTTGCCATGGCGTGAGACGGCCAACAGATGACGTATGCCATCCCTTAGCTTGGCCTTCTCCAGCGAATTAATATAGCCACGCAGCTCACGATTGATCAAGGCCAACAAAATCAGCTCATCCTGGCCCAGCTCAATGTGAGGCACCAAACTCTGATAGTTCTTCTCACAAAAGACCAAAGCGCGATTCACAAAATTTCCCAAATTGTTGAGCAGCTCGGAATTGTTGCGTGCGGCCAGATCATTCCAACTGAAACTGGAATCCTGACCCTCAGGCCTGGCTGAAGCCAAATAGAAACGCCAGACATCTGCCGGTATGCCCGTCTCCTGGGCATCATTGCCAAACACCCCTATGCCGCGACTTTTGCTGAATTTGCCATCCTCATAGTTCAAGTACTCCGTGGCCATTATGTGCGAGACCAGCGTGTGTCCCTTGTTGATGGCCAGGAGCACACTGGGCCATACCACCGAATGGAAGGGCACATTGTCCTTGGCCATGAATTGGAAGAGTTCTACATCGGTGCCCGGTGCGGGTTGCCACCACTGTTGATATTCCTTGGAATAACGCTTGGTCATGGACACATAACCAAAGGGAGCATCAAACCACACATAAAACACTTTGTGCTCGAAACCAGGATGCGGTACGGGTATGCCCCATTTCAGGTCCCGGGTAATGCAACGCGGTTTAAGACCCTCACGCAGCCAGGCTTGGGTAATGACGCGTGCATTGTGGGTCCAGCCATGGTCTACTTTAGTCACCCACTCCCTTAATAAGGGCTCTGCCTGTGGCAGATCAATAAACAGCTGATCCGAGGAACGTAAAACGGGAGCAGTGTTGCACACCTTACACCGTGGCCGAATGAGATCCGTGGCATTGACCAGTTTGCCACATTTGTCGCACTGATCACCGCGTGCATCTTCATAGCCGCAGCCCGCATGTGGACAGGTGCCCTCCACGAATCTGTCAAGGCGAGAGAAGGTTAACCTATGCACTAAAAGGTTGATGAGCAACTCACCGATCCGCCAAGAAGCGATCACATTTCTGACACAGCAGCTGCTCCACGCTTTCGGTGATGACATAGCCCGCCTGGTGCACTTGCTTAAAAGCCTCCTGCACTATGCTAAATATACAGAAATGAGTTGACTCCGACATTTCACACTTCTCTTAGCACTTACTCCGTCTGCTCCTGGTTGGTGGTGCGTCCAAAGTAGTCAAAACCAATGCCAAACCAGCGATAAATGGAATTGTGTAGCTCAAAATATTTGTCGCAAACCTCTCGTGGCGTTAGTTTCTCAGCCAAAGCCTTGTTCTCTGTGGCCGTGCCATACTCATCCGTGCCACAGATATACAAGGTGTTATAGCCCGCCATGCGGGAGTAGCGTGCATATATATCCGCTGACAGGACACAGCCAATGATGTTGCCCAAATGCGGCACATTATTGACATACGGCAAAGCCGAGGTAATCAATACATTGCGTTCTCCCGCCTTTGGCAGTACCGTACGTGGCTGCGGCAGCTGCTTAGCCTCCTCGTAAGTAAAGGCCAGGCGAGCTGCCTTTATTTCCTCCTCCGTAATGGTGTCGGCCTGAGTAGATGCAGTTTCGGCCAGTAGTTTACTCGCCTCGGCCCCACCCTTTCGCTGGAGCGGCACATGATGCAAACCGCCATAGCGATTGGATTGCTGTAGCGCATTAAAGCTCAAATCCTTGAGCGGTTGCTGGGCCAAAACCTGCTGAACCAAGGGCAAGCCCTTGATACGTTCATACCAATCTTTAAGAGTGTCCACCTGCTGAGCTCCCTTAAGCGTGCCATCGGGGGCCAGCAGAGACCATACAGCCAAATCAGCTGCCGTTAGCTTATCACCAGCCAAATAGGGGGAGGAATTTAAATGATTATCCAGTTTCTTGACCAAACCATTTAAGACAGGCAAAGCATTTGGATCCGCCTTATGACCCACCGCCATGTGATGAGCCAAAGCGGGAGCCAGCAAAGTGGAGCACCATTCCAGCCACTAAATTTGGTATAAATTGAATTAATTGAGTTTAACCTTGAGGGGGCAACACCTACCTCATCTCGCGCCTGGCCCTCATCCACCAGCAAATATTTGGCTATGGCCGCCGCCGAAAACAAGCGCAAGCCACCGTCCAACTCCAGAGTGGGCAGCACCAGCAAGTCCTTGTACTTGACATCTGAAATCGTGTAATTGCGTCAGGCAACTGAGTCAGAGAAGTTGTTGGAGTTCCCTCCTCATACCATTTAGGTTAACCAGCTGCAGCTGCACCTCTCGCTTGGCAAATTTGGCCAGCATGAGCAACTGCAGTCCCAAAGGATTGCCTTCGTTGGTGTAGATGATCATGGTGTTCTACTATTTGACTACCTTTAATACAATTTACGTGGCAAAAGAAGGGTTAGAATGCTTCCAACTTTTACAAATTGTCCAGCCGCATTTGCTACAGACTAGAGATGGTATAGTTGGTTATCGAAAGCTTCGCCATTGGTGATGACACACTTCATGCACTTAAGCGATGATTTAAAGAAGGAACTAGTTCCGCTTCAATCGATATATATAAAACAGAAAATATGTAAACCAATGGATCAGCAGCAATATTAAGATTTTTGTAATATTGTAGTTATTTTGAAGAATGATAACTTAAACGCTGATTGGCGAATTTAGACAGCAGCAGTGCCACAATTTACTCTTGTAGATGCATTTTGTCATCTCTCTTGTTGGTCTACACAAGCACATCCCTAGCTACTCCAAAAGACGCTATATTGAATGTCGATACCGATAAACTAATTAACTAGCAAACAGCTGATTTGTTCATATTTACATCAAATTTTTCAATAATTTGTTTTAATAGGAAGCTGCTGCGCCCAGACACTGTGCAGATTGTGCGGTCTCGAGATAATCGTACGTGGTCTCTCCTATTACCGACTTAGAACAGAAAAATGGGTGAACGCAAGGGCCAGAACAAATACTATCCTCCCGACTATGATCCCAAGAAGGGAGGACTCAACAAATTCCGCGGCACTCATGCCCTGCGCGAGCGTGCCCGTAAAATCCACTTGGGCATCATCATCATCCGCTTCGAAATGCCGTACAACATCTGGTGCGAGGGCTGCCAGAATCATATAGGCATGGGGGTGCGCTACAATGCGGAGAAGACCAAGGTGGGCATGTACTATACCACGCCCATTTACAAATTCCGCATGAAATGCCATCTATGCGACAATCACTTTGAGATCCAAACCGATCCCGGGAATCTGGACTATGTCATCTTGTGTGGCGCACGACGACAAGAGAATCGCTGGGATCCGCTGCAGAATGAACAAGTGGTGCCCGAAACAAAGGAGGTGCAAAAGCGTCTCTTCGACGATGCCATGTACAAGCTGGAACATCAGGCCAAAGATGCGCAGGCAGCCAGCGATGCCAAGCCGGTGCTGCAGAAGCTGGTGGAGCGAAATCAGAGCGTGTGGGATGATAGCTATGTGGCCAACTGTCGCCTGCGTGCCGAATTCAGGCAACAAAAGCAGGAGATTAAGGGGCAACTGGAACTGGATCGTCAGCTGCTGGCCAAGAGCAGTCTGGACATAGCCCTGTTGCCCGAGACAAAGGAGGATTGCGACATGGCAGCCCTAATGAAGTTGCAAACCAGAACGGCACTGGAAAAAGAAAGCGAGCAGAGGCTGGAGTTGATAATGCGACCAGCCTTACAGGGTGCCACCTGACCACATTTGGTGGCACCAAGAGGCAAAAGGCATTGAACAACCAGCTGCAGTTAAAGGATTTGGGCATTAAGCGCAAGGCCCAGGAGGCGGCTCAGGTCAAGTCCTCGTTGAGCTTGCTTGGCGACTATGCGAATTCCTCCTCGGATAATGATGACACGGCGGACTGATATTGATATTTGGAATTTATTTGATAATACACACAACTTTAGCTCTAATCAGTACATTCCCTCATTGGCATCTGTATCTGGTTGGCCTGGGGCTTCCTCAAACAGTATGCCACTCAGGCGCTTACAGAACTGGACATGCTGGTTGTCGTTCATCGTTTCGTTCAATAACAACTCGATCTCTCGTAGTTTGCTGTAGTAATTGTCACGCTCCTCTATGGTGCCATCGATTTTAAGGGTCAGCATTTGCGATTCACCCCTCATTTTCTCCTCCTCTTCAGCTTCCTTCGAGTTGGTGGTGGCCAGCGGTGCTGGCGATCGCTCCTTGTTGAAACACCTCGGCTTAATGGGCTTGGCCGGCTGTGCATTGGCTGCCGATATTTGATTCTCCAAATCACCAGGCGCCTGAGAGTCGAAGAACTTTTTGAACCACTGCAAAAACTCAAAGTTGTCCTGGAAACGTCCCTTGATCAGGCGATCTATGGGCACCGACTTGTCCAGCTTGAGGCGTGTGAAGGAGGCCTGAAATAGCTTCAAGTTGTGTAGATACTCGTGCTCCAGCTTGGCATTTGATTTGACACGCTTAAGATTGATGCAGTTGGGAAAGATGAGCTCCATCATCTGGCAATAGGCCACACCTAGGGGAAGAAGCATAAGTGGCTTGAGCAAAAAGAACCACCAAATCCTGGCCAAAAACTCACCAGAGCAAAGCTCCTCGATCTTTTTGTAATTACCCTGCACCATGGTGTTGACCCACTGGAGCATATCGTGGCGGGACATATTTTCCGAATTGACGCTGGTCAAGGCCACAGTTAACTTAAGGTCAGACATTTTGTGTGAATTTTACCGTAACAATTAATATATTTGTTGTATTTTCGATGTTTGAAGTGAATCTGAATTCTGGATACTGAATGCTTGAGGGTTCGTGCCGGACGAGAAGTTCTATGGCTACTTGGACTAGGTTATAAATATAAAAAGGTAACAATTTAAAAGATTTTAAGATTTAATTCTCTTTGTCCTACTCCTTCGTTCGCTTTCAAGAGATGCGCTTTAATAGAACTTTCCAAAAATGCGACGCTTTACAACACTGAGAGGATAAATAATCAGCCTATCAGAGGCTTGAGTTATCGGTCAGAGATGAGACTGTCGGCCCGATCACGAGGGGTGGTTTGTGGTCAGATCCTTTTGATGGAGTAGATATGGGGTGGCTCAATGCAAACCAATGAGTCTATTAAAAAGATAACTAAGCAAGCATTCAATTAGCTGGCCGTTATTATTTCAAATATTTAAAAAATTTCCAACCACAAATATTCGTTAGAATAGAAATCTACGCCACTGTCAAAGGGAAATCTGTGCAAAATAGAAAAGGAATGATCTTTTAAAACCATAACAGAACTCCCTACAATTTTTATTGCTTCCACTCTACAGAGACTTTATATTAAATTTACGCTCCACCTTCTTAACAAATTCTATGAAGTCCTTGTGCAGCACCTGGGGCACTTCCATGGCCGCAAAATGTCCACCCTCTTTATAGTAGGTGCTGTGTATCAAATTCTTATACTTATCCTGCAATTGTGTATCCAGAAACTGCATTATATCATTCTTAAAGCGGGCACAACCCGTGGGCACGGACGTGGGCACCCGCTCCAGTCTAAGCTCACGCTGTTTCTGTGCATATGCCTCCGCATAGAGCCGCTGTGAGGTGGTTATCGAACGGGTTAAATAATAAATCATCAAATTGTCCAACAAAGCATCCAATTTATAGCGTTTGGTAAGACCACCATCCTTTAGCGAGCGATACTTGGGATTTGTCCAGGTAGAGAACTTTTCCAGTATGTAAGCGGCCAGACCCACAGGATTATCGGTGAGAGCCGCTCCTATGGTATCCGGTTTGGTGGCCTGTATATGGAAGTAACCGCTCTCCTCCAGCAGGTAACTAAACTCACGAGACTTGGGGAAGAAGAAATCTTCAAAGCCAGAGGGTACAAACAGACTGGGCCATAGGCTGGCCAATAGACCTTTGACCTGACTCTTGGGACTCAGATTATTGCACATATTCGAGTGATAGCCCAAAACATTCTCCGGATAAAGGGTGGCCAGGTGGGAACCCAAAACAGCACCCCAATCGCCGCCTTGTATAAAGAATTTCTTATGGCCCAGACGTAGCATCAGGTTACGTAGCATAACAGCCATTTGAGCGGGTCCCAGTCCGGGACGAGAAGTACCCTAGATCGGGGAAGAAGGGAAGACGGTTTTAGGTATGGTTGGTTTTAAAGATTTTTTAATTCTTTCTGATTTGGTTCAAACGATTCATAATCTGGATGAAGCGTTCAAAATGGTCTGCAATTAGTTGCATTTTTAAGATGAGATTGTAAACTTTGAACTTTTTGTTTTTAAAAATTAACTTTTTTGAAGTATAACTTTAGAGATTCGTTGGGAATCTGCTTCAGTCCTTTTGGTATTACTAAAACGATTCATTGTCATTGTAAAACATGTCGAATGATCTGCCTATACTTGCGACTTAAGCTAAAAATACTGTACTTCGCTTCTGCTTTCTTTACTCACCTGCGACCAACCATATCCCGGCAAACTGGGCACAATCACATCAAATATATACTTATTATTCTTATCCAAGTTCGATTGATGCAGCAAATGTATCAGATCATAAAACTCTCTTATGGAACCCGGCCAGCCGTGCAATAGCAGCACCGGATAATGTTTCTTTCCCTCCTTATTGTGATCTAAAACCATTAGATTTAGAAAGTGCATGCGTAGCCTAGAACAAATCAAATCAAACTTATCAAGTGTACACCAAAGATAAGAGCTTATCTCACCCCTGAATCTCGGTGGTGTAGTGATTGAATTGCCACAGAAAAACCTCACGTTCACGCCAACGCGGCAGGTAATCGTCACGCCAATAGGTTACCAGTTCCTCCAGATACTCCGTATTGAAACCATACTCAAAGGCCACTCCCTCCATGGGGGGCGTGAGACGACGCGATACATTCAAACGTTGCACCAAATCCGCAATTGTCTAGACACAAGAAACTTGAGTACAGCCTCAGCCTCAGCTCAAATCAAACCAACCTTTTCCGGATAATTAAGCCGATTGCCCAACACCTCCGAGCTGTTGGCCAAATAAGCCGCATAATCCTTGGGCTGAGCCTCATCGCCCCACCATTCCTGGGTATCCAATTGAGGTGCTGGCAAGTCTCCCCATAGTTGATTAACCTGCCTATAGATAATGCCGCCGCCTATGGCCAGCAGTAGAACGAGTATGCGTGTTAGAAACGACATCTGTGGCGTTTGAAAGGCAACGTCAGACTGACCGTAGGTACAATATACATTCTCAATCTGATTAACAGGCTGTCCATTTTTCCAGCATATCAATGGACAGTTGATAAGCGTTTCCTGTAGAGTATTTTAGTAGAAACGGTTGGTAGCTGGTTGTGTATGCATTCTGCATAATTATTAAGTTTGTTTATTTACTTTACTCGAAAAGCTTTTTTTTTTTGTTCTGCCGGCTTCTAATTGTTGATACTTTTGCGTGTTTTTGTATTTGCGTCGCAGCTGGGGCCCTCCCTTGTACACAAACAATACTCGTAGTACCTGCAGCTCCAAAGTTTGTACTTAAAATAGAAATCACTGAGACGTTGCCAAGCTTTTGGGTATTACGTAAGCTTATTGGCGCGTACAATGGCGTTCGGTTAAATAGGTCTAGTTGTCTGAATTCAACAAGCCTTTTGAAAAGCCTAAGAAGGTTCGGCTTACCAAGCCGAGGTTTTGGTTCGGTTCAGTGGTTTACTTTCAGTCCAAGGAGAACAGAAATGCAGTATAGAATGGTGCTTGCATCTGTCTGGTACACTGGCAGTTCTTAAGTTTACAAACTCTAAATAGTGGAATGGTGCTAGAACTATGCATGTCTTTTCACAATTTATAGACATCTTTGTTTTTACTCAATCTTTAGTAGGCTTTTCGCTAATGACTGCCGTGGAGTTTCTCTTAAGATTAATAGGCAAGCTAGATTCCCAAATGAAATGGCATTGCCTTAACTTGGAGAAACTCAAGCGAATATTTGTGAAATATGACAGAGAGTTAGCTTGAGGTTGATTAGAAAGCCGAAAGTTCTTTGCAAAGCTTTTATAATACACTCACAAAAAATTGGCACTGAAAATTTGAAATTCTCCTCTGAAATCCGTACTAAAATTAAGAAAAAATAAGTCTCCCATTCTACTAAATTTCTCCAAGTGTTTGCTTGTTCCAATTTGGTTTCTAATTAAATCAAAAGACCAAAGGGTGTCGTTTGCAATTAGCTATTTAGATTTTGCTAAAAAAGTAAACCAAAACCTGGGCATAAAATCTTTAATACACATATCAAAACACTCATCTAATGAGCTTAATGGTTGGTTACATTTAATTGATCGGCGTACACAAAATATTAGGCAGGTCATTAACACAGATGGCAAACAGTACGGCAAAGTCTAAAGGTCAAATTTAAACGGTGTAACACCGTTTCTGTTTGACAAGAAGAGTGGAAAACCCAAAGCAGATGTTGAAGAACTTTGCACAACAAAGATTTTACACACGAGATGAGAAGAACGTTGAGCAACTTAGTTATGCAATGATTGAGTCATCTATTGAGGAGTTTTGATTGTTTTATGGTGGGTTCAACCGCCAGTGGAAGGTAGAAAATAAGCTGTTGGCTTAAATTGTATAAAATATTGAGTAACTGAAGCATTTGCTTAAGCCCTTTGACCCATACTCTTGCTACAGCTGATCAATTGAAGATAATATCCATTCCAGTATAAAAAAACCACTTCTTTATTTTCATTTGTACTCGAAATTCCTTAAACTAGTTGTGCCTTCTTAACGAATGCCACAAAATCGGCATAGAGTTGTTCAGGCAATTCAAAGGCTGGAAAGTGTCCACCATCTTCATGGTGTGTGGTGTGTATCAGATTGGGGAACTTATTGGCCAACACCGCATCCGGGCTGTGAGCCAACTCATGCTTGAAATGAGCACATCCCGCCTTGGCCTGCACCGGCACCGAGTCCACATTCAATGCCATCTGTGCCTTGTTCATGCTCTCCGAGTACAAACGCATGGAGGTGGTTATCGAGTTGGTCACATAGTAGATCATAATATTATCCAGCAACTGATCGTAGGTAAATCGTTTGGTCAAACCACCATCTTCGAGTGGCATGTGCGAGGGATTGGTCCAGGTGGAGAATTTCTCCAGTATGTAGCCAGCCAAACCCACAGGATTATCAGTCAAGGCACTGCCCACCGTATCCGGTTTGGTGGCCTGTATATGAGCATAGCCCATTTCTTCCATCAACTGGCTAAATATGGAGCCCAAACCCTTGTAAAAGTGTGCATGTTCCGCATCCAAATAGAAGCTGGGAAAGAAGGAGGAAAGCACTAGCCTCAAAGAGCCCAGGGGACTGTTATTGGCACACATGTTCGAGTGATAGGCCAGCACGTGTTGTGGAAACAGGGAAGCCACATTGGAACCAATCAAAGAACCCCAATCGCCGCCCTGTATCACGTATTTATCAAAGCCCAAACGCAGCATTAGATTACGCATGATGACAGCCACTTGGGCCACACCCAGGCCCTTCTGGGACGAACCCTGCAAGTACAAGAAGAGTCAGGTTTAAGCAGCAGGTCAGTGAATTCCACTCAGGCTTACCTCAGACCAACCATATCCAGGCAAACTGGGTGCTATCACCTCAAACACATAGTCGCTCTGATCGCTGGGCGTGGTCAGCAGCGGAATAAATTCATAGAATTCACGCACCGATCCCGGCCAGCCGTGCATTAGCAATAGAGGCAACACCTTCTTGCCGGACGCCTTCATGGGTTTCGCATGGATGAAGTGAATTTTCAAACTGTAGGTTCAAGTGTTGGGGTTAATGTAGGCATTAGATAAGGAGAAATGAAGACACGCTTTCACATTTCGCATTAATAATTAATTAATAGTTTGACCCAAAGCTGGGGGAATGCGAATTTCTATTTACGTAACTCACCCTTGGATCTGCGTTTGGAAATGCTGGAACTTCTTCAAATACGCCTCGCGTTCTGGCCATTTGCTGAGATAATCATCGCGCCAGTATTTCACCACCTTGCCCAGTTCCTTGGCATTGAAACCATACTCAAATCCTACCCCCTCCAAGGGTTTGTGCAGTATGAGGGGACGACTGAGTTGGTTCTTGAGATCAGCTATGAACTGTGCGAGCAGAAACGAGTTTTGGATTCTGTTTGTTCTTCGTTTTTGTTGTTGTCTTACCTCAGGACTGACGCTTATGTCGTAGGGTGACACCGCCTTATTCTCCCTGTAAGTTTGTCTCAGCTCTTCTGGTCCCCAGTAGGCCTGCAAATCCAGGTCGGGCGCCTTGCCAGGCTGGGATAGATCACGATAGTTCTTAAAGCCCACTGCCAAGAGTATGGCCACAGCCCCCACCAGAATGCGGGTAAAGGTGCTCGCCAGCGAAGCCATCTTTATGTATATTTTCGGTTGGGGTTCCCAAAGCAAACTGTTTGATGTTTGGCAAACTGAGCGGCCCAACTAAACTCGGCAGACGATCAGCGGAAAGCTTTCGGCCGGCTTGTGGACGGCGAGTGGATTGTATTGTAAGCTTTCTGTTTGTGTATAATTGTTATGTGCAAGGTCACGGCGTGTGAAATTTCAAAAAAATAAGAAAAGTTCTCCTACGCAGCATGACATGACGAAATGAAGTAATTGAAACTGGAATGGAATGACCAAACATTTCAGTTATCAGCAAGGCAGCAGACGCTTCACAGTTGCTGACCCATTGATAAGACCATCACAGATGACTGTGTCAGAAATTCAATTTACTGGGCAAAGCTCTCTCCGGTTGTTGTGGTTTGCCAGTCATGCGGAATCGGAATTGTTTAAGGTTCGTGTCTAACTAAATTCTATATATTTTTATTCAATCTCCTGAAAGAAAACGTTTTTAAAAGAATTCTTTAATTAATAATTTAATAATTTTGAATTCAGAGCCTTTTAAGAAAGGTAGGGGCCATATTTTTATTTCATAAACAGTTTTTGGGTTTCTCATTTAATTTTTTTTATGGCTAATTCATTAGAAACTTTAGGCATTTCCAATTATTATTTACCTTTTAAGAAAGATCTTACAAATCAGCTCGCCATATGAACCAAAATACTCTTAGTGGTACCCACACCATACTATCTAAACTTGAATTGTTGACACTATACATTTTCTTGAATACATTAAGCAGTTAAATCGTAGGAAATTTTAAATAGAAAATAGAGGAAAAACAACTTTTGATCGGCCTTCAGCACATTTTTCTAACTACTTTGAAGTACATTTCCATTGAAAACAAACAAGTTTTCTCGCTAAGACTACTTTTGTGACTCTACTTTTCTATGACAGCTATACTATATAGTTGTCCGATTTCGACCAAAACTAGTGGAATCATGGAAAGCATAGTAAACTAAGAAATACAAAGTTTGGAGGCGTTTTCTTTGAAAACAAAAAAGTTTTTCTCACTGGAACTAGTTTTCGACAGATCGTTCCTATGGCAGCTATAAGCTAAGTCATCCGATTTTGACAAATCTTTGAAGAATTGTGTGAAAGCTTATAAAATAAATATATGCAAATTTTAAAGAGGTTTACATTGAAAACAAAAAAGTTTTTCTAACTAAGACTATTTTTTTAACCTTACTTTTCTATGGCAGCTATACTATATAGATGTGCGATTTCGACCAAACTTGGCAGAATCATGGATAAGCATAGAAAACAAGTAAATACAGAGTTTGGAGACGTTTGCACTAAAACCAAAAAAGTTTTTCTCACTAGAACTAGTTTTTCGACCGATCGTTCCTACAAATGTGCATCGTATTTGTACCAGAAGACTTCGTGCAACGTTTGGTCACGATAGCTTTAAAACTGACGGAGGATATAGACGGACGGACAGACGGACAAGGCTAAATCAACTCAGCTCGTCATGCTGATCAAGAATATATATACTTTATGTGGTCGAAGTGCTTTCCGCCACGATCCTCTCACAAACACCCACTGTACCCGTACCCAATGATAACTGACGTTCTCTGCTATCTCAGTTTGTTCCAATTTAGTGGCATATTGAATTCACGTATGTATGTTCGTTTGTTTGTACCCTGGACCCAGTCAAAGCATGTTAGCTTTAGAGCTTTACCCGCCGTCGTCTTCTTCACTGGCAGTTTGACCGAGACGCGCCTAGTGTACGGAACCCAACCAGAACTGTTCGGCGGCGCCTTCGTCGCCTACTAATTGAAATTCTAGTCGCTAGCCAAACCAGACGTTAGCCATCGTTATGAAGTGCCTGATAGTGTTTGCACTGATTGTTGCTGTTTGCGGTGCCTTCGTGGGCTATGGATATTTGATGTTTACCGAACTGACACGTCCACTGCCCAAGCCGGAGTTTAGGGATGATACCTACTGGGGTCGTGGCGATGGCAAGAATTATGTGGCCGATGAGAAGATCTATGACTTTAAGCTGGACGTGCCCAATGGCGAGATAGAGGATTTGCGTAAGCAATTGAATCGCACCTTACACCTGACCGAACCGCTGGATGGCATTGCCTTTGAGTATGGCTTCAACACGAATGCGTTGCAACAGTTTGTGGTGTACTGGAGGGACAAGTATCTAACCCAATGGAGTACTCGGCAGGGTGTGCTGAATTCGTTCAAGCAGTTTAAGACTGAAATTCAGGGTTTAAAAATCCACTTTATACGCGAGATGCCCTCAGAGGAGGCGCAGGCCAAAAAGCAGGTCTATCCCTTGCTGCTCCTGCACGGCTGGCCAGGTTCAGTGCGCGAGTTCTATGACTTTATACCCATGTTAACTGAAGAGTCCAAGATCAGCGACTATGCTTTTGAGGTGGTGGTTCCCTCGCTGGTGGGTTTCGGTTGGTCGGAGGTAAGTTTTGCCTGGTCTTTGGTTATAGACCACAAAGTAAGCTTTCTCTCTTGTCCTAGGGCGCCACTCGTCCCGGCTTTAATGCGGCCGAAATGGCCACCGTCATGCGGAATCTTATGCTGCGTCTGGGTCACAAGAAGTTCTTCATTCAGGGCGGAGATTGGGGAAGCATCATTGGCAGCCATTTGGCAACTTTGTATCCCGAGAATGTTTTGGGCTACCACTCGAACATGTGTTCCCTCTACACTCCCCTGGCCATACTCAAGGGCATCTATGCGAACTTCTATCCGGATACCTATTACACCTCACGGTTCTTCAAGGATCATCATTACCCACTGATGGAGCGGTATCAGAATCTGTTGAAGGAAACTGGCTATTTTCATCTGCAGGCCACCAAGCCAGACACTATAGGCGCTGCTCTCCAGACCAGTCCCGTGGCCTTGGCCGCCTACATTTTGGAAAAGTTCCAAACCTGCACCGGGCCCAGTTTGCAGCAAGACTTTGGTGCCATGACCACAGTTTTTGGTCTAGAGGCCGTACTGGACAACCTGATGATCTATTACCTGAGTAACTCGGCCACGACGGCTGCCCGCTTCTATGCGGAAAATGTATCGAAGGGATATCGTGCTCTGCAGTTGGATCGAGTACCCTCTCCGGTGGCCATGGGTTGTGCCAGATTCCGTTTTGATTTGCCCACAGCCAGTGATTGGCAGCTGAAAGATAAGTTTCCCAATCAGGTGCACAGCATGTATTTCCAACACGGTGGACATTTTGCGGCCATGGAGATGCCTTCAATGTTGTACAATGATTTTACCACATTTATAAGCAAGGCGGTGGCGTTTCATAAGGAAGGACATTAAACCCTATTTGCAAACTAACTCAATTTTGGTCTTGTTCAGTGACTTTTGATGTGACGTTGTGCAGTTTCTCTATTTCACTAGGCTTTTTCATTGCCTCATGTTCTCAGGTATTCCTCTTGACCTTTGTTGTGTGAATTATATTCAGCGACTCTTCATCAGAGAATCTTATTCGGTGATTCTTGTGCAGTAGCTCCAACGCTGTGTGAACCTCGCTTAGCTGTTCTTTGCTTCAATGTTGCTGTCGGTTTTGGTATTTTAGACTGTTTTGGTCACGACCCGCTTTCCCGCTTTCAAAATTATTCACCCAAGCAACCCTTAAAGGGGTGGACCTGGACACCACACTTATAGGTGAGACCCATGGTGCAATTTTGTTGTCTGCGAGTTCTTCAATTGGCCATTGATTAACATTTGCCTTTAACTGGGAGCAGCTTTGACTATAGTATTTAACTGGCCGCTATCTTATCGCAAAGTTCAATAGATTTTATTTATTATTAGTTGTTACTCGCCGGTCGTCCCGTAGAGGAAAGTAATAGGCCACGTCGCTAGGTAGATAAATTTAATTTATAAACAATCTTCTTAGATTCAGTCCATGCAAAGAACTTACTGGGTTGACGATTAACAGTTGAGTTTTATAGCTGATCTGCTGTGGTGAGGGCGATGTGTCAAGTCAATGAACCGTCAAGGGTTGCAGGATAATTTGTATAAATTGTAAGGCAAACAATTATGTTGTCGACATGCACACACACACACACACACAAAGCAGGGGGCTCAAATTGGAGTGCACACAAAAGTGCCGCCAAACATGCAACCTTTCCAAAAGGGGGCGTGACCCCGTCTAGCTCTGGAAAACAATTGACGATGGTGAAATGTAATTCAAGGAAAATTAACGCAATTACAATTGCTGCAGCAGTTGGCAAAGGACTCGATTCGATTTTTATGTGTGATGCACTGCAGCAGAAGGCAGAAAGTTCTGACGATTGCGTGCCACCGGCAAATCGAATTGATAGCGCTTTGGCTAAGCACTTGGAAAGCGTGTCAAACTTGGCGGCAGTCGATCGCAATCCCTGCCCGCCATTAATTGCCGCTTAATTTAGCTTCAGTTTTCTGTTTTCGAGCTCATTTATTGAGTGATGTGTTGGTTGGGATGGGACGGGATGTGGGGGGGTTTGTGCCACTTTCTTTTCGCAGGACTTGCTGGTTTTAATAGCCGCAATTACTGTATACTGTTTTTTTTTTAGTTTTCGGGCTGACACGCACTCAACATAAAAGTCCAATGAACTGTGGGAAGTAATTGATTTTCTTTTGTTGGTCGTCAAAACGTTCAAGGAAATCTCATGAAAATTTAGTTTAGGAGTATTAAAGTAAGTAGTACTTAGTCACATGGTTTTAGTATAGCTCCAGCTTCAGCTGTTAGTAGTCAATCGGATGCCCGTTTTCGGATCAAACAAAATAGTATAAAACTTCTCAAAAGCAAAGACTGTTGGGTAGATGCTTCTCCTAATCTGCACACCCAAGCTTTTTCCAGGGAAAGGAGGGCAATAAAGCATTTCAGCTGCGTTCACTCCTAGTGATGTATTTGTCTTATTTTCTGTGATTTTTTGTATTATATGCCTAAAAGTAGGCAGCATTTAAATCCAAAAGCAAATTTAGTTAAACGACAAGACCATTTCAGTGTCCTGCCTAAAAGTAGGCAGCAACCAAAATGTTATCCATCCCAACCATTCCACTCGCCCTGCTCATCATTCCATACGGGAGGAAATCTGCTCTTTTCGGGCAACTCAGTGCCCCGCTCACCAATCTCGGCATCATCCACCTGTGCCGTTGCTTGCTGTATCTAAAAATTCAAATGAAATATACTTAAATTCAATTTGTTGCACATTTGCAAACAGGTAAACTTACCCAGCACCATAAAATTGCAATTAAATTTATGCACAATAATTGTAGATGCATACTCTGGGCAAACGTGGAGCCAAATGAGCTTCAATTTGGTAGATTTATTTCACATTTAGTTTAATGCTTTTGTTTGTTATCAGCGTCAGCTGCTGATAGAGAGCAGAGCCAGAGGCAAAACTGAAATGAGCATGAAATCAAATGAAATGTAAACTAAACAGAGAAGAGTCAAAATGGCAGTGGAAACATTTGTTTAGTTTGTGTTCAATTGAATTTAATATGAGCTGATGATAAAAATAACATAAGGAAAATAAATAGAGGAAAGTTAACTACGGCTAGTTTGATTTTCTACCAGAGCTGCAAACCGGTTTTAAACCGAACCGAATCGAACCCGGAATTCCGACTTTCAGATTACTGTGAACCGAACCTTGAACCGAACCTCTTAAGGTATTAAAGCTGAACCTGAACCCGTTCCGAACCCAAAAATTCGGTTCGGTTCAACAAAAATTATAGATTTGAACTATTTCCCAGTGACTTTTTCTGTTATCCTGATGGAATTATTCACATTAATGTGGAAACACTTTTCGTATGCGGACTACGAAATTGCATTTTACTTTAAGGGCTGTATCAAGAACTTGGAAGTTTTCATTTCGTCACATTGTCATTGCTTTGATGGTCATGAGCTGTATGAAAGTGTTTCTATTTATATAAAGTATTGTAAAATCCCATCCCAACCCAAAATCGAGACAATTCCCTAACAGTTTATGTCGGTTTTAGGTCGCTTACTATAAAAACATGTATAAAGCTTGGCTGAACCAAGGTTCGAACCAAAACCTTGGCTCAAAAACCTTGAACCACCAAATTCTGAACCTGAACCATTGGTAAATTTTGGTTGGAACCCGCGAGCCGGAGATCCACGAAATTTGTTGGGCTTGCAGCCCTGTTTTCTATGCCCCTGCAGCTTAAAGCTTAAAGACCCCACAAAATTGAAAACAAAAAAGTTTTTCTCACTGAAAACTAATTTTTCGACCTATTGTTCTTTTGGCAGCTATATGCTATGGCTATGCTTTATGTACTACAAAACTTTGTGCAAAGTCTTGTGATTATAGCTTTCAAACTGACGGAGGAACATAGAAACATAGACTATATCAACTCAATACATCATGGTGATAGAAAATATTTATTTGCTCTGTGTGGTCGGAGGTGCTTCCTTCTATGCGTTATACAATTTTTTATTACCAAACTAAATTAAAAATGTTAAACAAATATGATCGCCAGGGGCAGCCCCTGATAACACTAAGCAAGCAGTTCAAATGCCAGGGGATTTTTTTTCTTCTTTTCATCACAGTTCCTGGCCCCTATAAAAGTGCTCAGTCAGCCACCTGTCTTTATCAGTAAACGTTCTTCTCCGCTCAACTCAAGATGCATTCACTTATTATCATCGCCTTGCTGTGCGGCATTGTGGCCGCAGATTTGAGCCCACCCTTGCCACCTCTCCGCACGATGCATGAAGATAAAATAGATAAACCCAGAGCGCCACCGCCCTTGAATCTGCAAGGTGGTGGCGGCGGACAACGAGGCGATGGTTTTGGCTTCAATGTACGTGGCAGCCAAAATGTCTGGAACAGTGATAATGGACGGCATTCAGTCGATTTGAATGGAAGATATGGTCAACATTTGGGTGGACCTTGGGGCAATTCAAGGCCCAGCTATGACTATGGCGGTACCTATAGATATAGATTTTAGTTGAAGATTGATGTAAGATCATAAATGTAATCAAATAAATATTTATATACAAGTTTGCTAAAGCAAGTCAACATGGGAACAGACAGCGGTACAGTTTGGCAAATAAAGCATCACAGTTCTTAGTCCTGGATGCGCTTCTTTGGATTATAATGTACAACAGCATCCCAGCAATGGTTAAAGAGTCACCTAAGTTGTTCACCCGACAGCTTGTTAGGCCCAGGCTTCTGTTGTAGCAGCAGAAATTCTGTGGAGATCTTAACACAGGAACGAAGACGGTTTCTTGTCATCATGAACTTAAGGCAGGGATGGAAACCTCGAAAGATTCGGTTCGGTGGTTCACAGATTTTAGTTAAATTTTACCCAGGGGCTGATTTAAGAAGTGAAGGTGCGTAATATCTGAAAAAATCAAATGGGGTATCGTTTTAAAGGTTTTAGAGTGCTCCGACTTCATTTCTGGCAATATTATTCAGATCAGTTGAGAGGAGGCTGACTTATGGAGCGGGATGAGGGTAAAATTTACCCAAAAAATACAAATGGGGTATCGTTTCATAGGTTTTAGAGTGCTCCGACTTCATTTCTGGCAATATTTCTGAGTCTGATTGACTGTCAGTTAAAAAAAATCAAATGCTGTGTCGATTGACAGGCTTTCGGGCGCCCGGATCTAATTTCTGGCTTTGTTTTACGGATCGGTGGGGAGGAGGCTGAGATAAGGAAGGGGGAAGGGGGTATTTTCTAAAATAAACTAAATGGGGGATCGACTCGTTGGTCTTTCCTAGCTTTGATTTAATTTTTGGGAATATTTTTGCCATTAAATGATCCATGAGCAAACAAAGGAAGAGAAGGGCAGGGGTTTTCGTACAATTTCCCATAAAGAAAGCTTCAAATGAGGTACTCCCAAAACAAGTCTGATTTTGACAGTTTTTGGTTTCTTTTTTCCAAAAAAGTCATCACCTCTCAAGTTGTCAAGGTCAACTCGATTTCCTGCACATCTACCATCAATTTTGTACCTAATCCCCATTTGGGTTCCTTAGCTGGAAACATTTTGAAGCAACTTTCATGAATCATTTTTCAGCAATTTGCAATGGCAACGCCCACCTTCCCTCAGAATAAAGAAGCTTCGCTTTCGTTGGCATGGCGTAATACTTCGTCAAACATAAACATTTATTTTATTTTTATTAAAAAAAAAAAGAAACACGACATTAGGTTAATCTGCCGCATGATAAATTTTCATTGAAGGTTCTTTTGACAGTTTACGCAATAAATTTAATTAACAAACAACTTTGGTTCGCCTGTCACAGCATCGCCATCAACATCGGCATTGCTTAATTTGATGAAACAGCAAGTACAATTAGCCATCGTTCCGGGGTGGCTGAACCTGACCAAGGATACTAGAAACGATTGGGAAACCGATAGCCATACGTAGCGCCAATATCGTAGCTGGGCGGCGAATTGCCCCAAGGTCCGCCCAAATGTTGTCCATATCTGCCAAACACACCGACCGAATGTCGTCCGTTGTCGCTGGTATAGAGATTCTGGTTTCCTCGTACATTGAAACCAAAACCATCGCCACTTTGTCCGCCGCCACCACCTTGCAGATTCAAGGGAGGTGGCGGTCTGGGTGGATCTATTTTGTCTTCATGCATCGTGCGGAGTGGTGGCAAGGGTGGGCTCAAATCTGCGGCCACAATGCCGCACAGCAAGGCGATGACAATAAGTGACTGCATCTTGAGTTGAGCAGAGAAGAACGTTTACTGATAAAGAAAGGTGGCCGAGCGAGCGCTTTTATAGGATGGAAAAAAAATCCCCTGCTTGTTGGTTCTTATCTGGGGCCTCCCCTGGTAGTTGATTTGTATTATTTCATTTGGATTTTTATTTACGAATGAAATATATAGAATATAAACAAGTATGATAGACGGTCGAGCGCGACCGCTCTGAAAATTACAAATAAATGGCGGAAGTTGCATTTTAAGAAACTATTTGCTGTATTTATTTTTCTGTATATTGCTTTATAACTTAAATCCACTTAACTTAAATGGTACTTACAGAAATATGGCTAATAATCAGGACCACAAATAAGGTCTGAACACTTTATACCACAAAGCTTATAATTTAAGTGGAGGAGCTCTTCTGTTGATGATTTAAAAGCCCAATAAATTTAATAAGTCGACTCTGTGTTTAAATAATTTTGTTATAACAAGATTTCATTTAAATTTGATTCAAATTCAAAATTTAAGTTGACCAACGGACCTTTTGGGACTTACGTATCGAAAAAAACTTATTGTACTAACGCATCGAAAAGAAATATCGATAGTTGGCTAGTTGCATAGTTTCTATCGATGTTGCCGGCCGGCCTGTTGCAAGCGCTCCCGATTTTAATTAGTTTTGCTGGTTTTTAGCGCATTTCAAACGTAAAAAATGATTTCGCTTATATCATAGCGTGCCTGTGTGTTCGGTTTAAACTATTTGCGGCTTATAATTAATAATTTAACGCAATTGTGAAATTATTCGGCCGCCTCTTTCTCTCTCTCTGTCAGTCTGGATCTCGCGGCCGCGTCCTTGATTTTTTGTTTTTTTTTTATATTGGGTCCTTGCTAGTGCTTCAATTAAATTGAAATAAGTGTGTAAATCAGCGGTAAATATTGTGTGTATTGGTTGTGCTGTGCCTACTCTCTGTTGCTTCCGCTTTACCTTCTGTTTCATTCGGTAAGTGTAGTTAATTCTTGTTCTCCTGATGCAATTTTGTTGTTATTGTCCCTTATGCCAAATTTCTATGTAAAAACCGCTAGATATACATATTAAAAGCTACACAGCAGTACACACAGGTCTACACTGGGGTTGTATGTATTTAGTTGTCAGGCTTATACCCGTTACTCGAAGAGTAAAGAGGGTATACAAAAGTCGTGCAAATGTATGTAACAGGCAGAAGGAAGTATCTACGACCCCATAAACTATATACTACTGTGGGCAAAAAGTGAATTTGTTTGTAAAAATGAAAAATCGTTATTTATTCTTCTAAATCAATTTCATCCCCTTCAAAGTAATCCCCTCCCGATAAAATACACTTACTATATGCCAACGTTTTTTCCAATCCTCGAAACATGCCAAATAGTCCCTTTTCGGTATAGCCATCAGCGCTTTCTTCGATTTTGCTTTTATCTCCTCAATCGACTCGAAACGCGTTCCCCGAAGTGGTCTCTTGAGTTTTGGGAATAGCCAGAAGTCACACGGAGCCAAATCAGGCGAATACGGTGGTTGCGGAACGATATGCGTCGAATTTTTGATGACTTTTTTGCAAAAAATTGAAAACTTTCGGTACCAAATCGAGATTTGACTTTTCGTAGGCCCAAATGGTCTTTCAAAATGGTTTTCACAGATCCTTCTGATATTCCGATTATATCAGTAAGGTCTCTAACAGTCAACCGACGATTTTTGCGCACTAATTCCTCCACTTCATTGACGGGTTGGTCATCTGTTGACGTCGATGGTCGTCCGGTGCGCTCCAAGTCATCCACACGTTCTCGACCCTCTTTGAAGTCTTTGTACCACTTATAAACATTTTTTTGTGACATGGTAGAATCACCAAAGGCCTTCCGCAACATCCTCAACGTTTCCGCAGCCGAAGTTTCATTCCGCAAACAAAATTTGATGGCACTTCTCTGCTCAGACATTGTAAAAATCGAAAAATGCACTCTTGGTCGTTTGGAAAACACAAGCGTAAATATATTTCTGATAATGACATTCACATGAAATTTGGCACAGATGTCATCAACAGTCCTGACAACTCAAGAAAAAAAACCTGCCCGAATTGTTAGGCCCGCGAAGTTAAAATTGACCCTTGCACCTTACTTTTTGCTCACAGTAGTACATACATACATATATTCTTGACCAGCATCAATAGCCGAGTCGATATAGCCATGTCGTTCATACCTTCCATTGTGATTTCATTTCTGAAAACAAAGGGCCAATTTATTACAGACTAAATCCAATATTTTGAAAGATTGTGAATCACTTTTGTTTCACCAGAGCGCAAGATTATGTTTCTTATCAATTATTACTGGGGGATCTACTTGTGAACCACAGAGCCAAACACTGCTCTTAGACAGACAACGGGATTCCCTGCGGGGGAATCTTTGATAAGAGAGCCACTCTGTCCATATAAAAAGGCATCTCAAAGCCCATTTACACCACAGTCTTAAATATTCAACAAAATGAAATACACTTATAGTTTGCTCATCATTTGCCTGGGCCTGGCCTGTGTTTTTGCCTATCCCCAACCTAATCCTCTGGAGCCGTTGCTGGTCTATGAGCCAGAGCTTTTAACGGTAAGTGAAGTGTTATCCTCAAAGAACATAACTCAAACTATGTTACATTTTTTCCAAAGTACGAACATATGCCGGAACAACAGCATCGTGTGCGTCGCCAGCTGCAGTTGCAGGGCGGTGGTGGGGGAAGTCCACGTCAGGGTTATGATTTAAGTTTGCAAGGACGTGCACCCGTCTGGCAAAGTCAAAATGGACGTCACTCTGTGGATGCCACCGGATCGTATGCTCAACATTTGGGTGGTCCCTATGGCAATAGTCGACCCCAGTTTGGTGCGGGGGCAGCGTACACTTTCAGATTTTAGAAGCAAAGTTGTGGCAATTTACAACAATATTTATTAAATAAAACAGAATTCTTATCAGTTCAAGGGTTAGGCTAACCGCCTTCATTGATGATTCGCCATTTGCCCTTCACAGTGTCCAGACACCTTAAGAGAAAAAACCACTCCGCGGGGAGTCAAAGCCAGGTCAGGCCAAGCCTCTGGCTTGAAGCTGCCTCACTTGAACTGTATTAAATTCGCCGAACGTGCAACTAGCAGCATAGACAAATTTTTTTGGCACGTTTTGTGTTGAAATCGAAACAGAAACAGAAAGAAAAAAACGGCACAAAACAAATTTAAATGTTAGAAGCTACAAACAATGAAGGTCAACGTCGTTGGGCCAAGAGCTTCAATTTCTGTGCAATTTTCTCTTTTCCATGTCATTTTCATATGCTCCACTTCTTGGGCCATTCCGGCTTTGCTTTCCAGCCATTTTCTAAATCAATGCACAAATTGTCAAAGCGGTCGCCTCTTTTGTTGCCAGCCAACGAAAATTGGCCTCACAAATTGTTGGGGTCGTCTCCTAAATTGCATATGTGGCAGTCACCAGAGCCGGCTCGAGCTCATTTGTCAAGTGGCAAATCAGCTTAGGAAGACAATGAAAGTCGGATAAAAATCAACTTGCATTTTGCATGTCCTGAAGAGCAACGGCAGCCCAGCCGCCATTGGATCGTGACGATCGACGGGGGGCATTTCCCACGCAGACTAGGTGAAAAGTTTGCTAATGCCTTTTTAATGAAGCTTGAAGAGTTAGAAATTTGTCACTCCGAAAACTTAAGCTTATTAATTATGACTGAGTGGCACAGCTGAAACCAAAAGAAATGGCCAAGTAAAGTGCAAAAGTTTAGCAGGTGGCAAACAGAGACTTGGCCTTTTTGCATTTGCATTTGACATTTAACCAAGATGCGACTTTGCCGGGCCAACAGCAGACAAGGCACGAAAGCGGTTATCCCCGAAGAAAAACAAAAAGACAACAACTGAAATCGCGGCATTTTGCCTGCCTACTGCATTTGGGCAAAATGTCTATAGTTCAATTGCTGATATTTTGGTGCGCCACACGAAACACGTGACCTATGCGAAGCCGCCACTTGCAGTGACTGAGTAAGTGAGTTGGGGACGAAAAGGAGGGACACGAAAAAAATAATTGATCATTGAGATCTGCATGTTAGCCACCATCGACAAACAAGAATGGAAATTGAATCTGATTTTGCTTTAAAGTTGAACTGTAATCTATTTCTGCAGTACCAGATCACTGTTTATTTTTAGAAGAACTTACAGTCCATTCGGAAAATGCGAAAAATTCACAGAAAACTGTTGTTAGGGTTACAAAATTTGAGTTTTGGAGGCCCAGTTAGTCAATCCAAGTCGTTGGTGCTGATCGTTAAGGATGCTGCTGAGCTGCTGCTGCCTTATTTGGATAGTGCATTTGCCGACAGGCCTCTTCTCTTGCAACTGTCAAAGGGGATTTTCTATTTAATCATCAACTCAAGAAGAACTCCTAAAGTTTTCACCTAAATCGGCTAAATTGAGATCGTGTTTCTCATGTGAAGCTCCGATAGAGTCCAATTTCTAGCCAAACCAACGAAAAAATGAGTTCATCAGATTGATTTCGTTTCAAAATTGCTTAAGCATTTGTAGCACAAATCAAACTTGTGACCTTAGCTCAGAAAATCCTAAGCCTTGGCAATGTCAAATGCTGACCATGCAGGCCCAGCTAATCCACATCGAGTGGCCACTTTGACACACTCAGACAAGCTACGTGATCCTAGTGCAGATGCCAGTCGATAGATAGCCACACACTGGCATACAATTTCAATACAATATTTGAAATAATTGGCTACAAATCGTCATTACGATGCTGCTGCTTCAACTGCAACTGCATCGGCATCGGCATTGGCGTCCTAGGCCACAAATTGCAGTTGGACGGGCTGCTTGCCTGACCTACGACACCATCATGTGCCTGTTTCTGCTGGCTGCTGCCGCTGCCGCTGCTGCTGCTGCTGCAATCCTGTCAAGTTTTTGTGTTGTGTGTGGCGAGTGAAACTGGAAATTACTATTGATACTGATAGGCAACTGCAACTGGCATTTCGGCCGTAATGCGTTACGGTAAATACTCGTACTTACTTTTTGCAGTTAAGATCAAAATGAGCAAAGGTTTCTGCGCTTTTTGGCTAATTGAGCCGCTTTGGGTCAGAATCACTCTCAGGGTCCAATTAGCCGCCGCTGCGGCTGCCAATCCTCAAAATGGATACACAATATGCGGGCTCCATTTCGAAAAATGGGGGCTCGGCCAGGTGCAAAGAACTCAATCAGCGAAAACAATTGACTCGCTTAATAGGCAAAACGTGAGGCCAATTGGCATGACCAGGCGACAGTCAAACAAATGTATGCAGCCGCTCGAAGGGTAACCTTCATTAGTTGACCAGTTTTGAGCCAAATGTCTTCACACTTCTCGTTTGACTTTGGTGTTGATTTAAGCACTTTTTGCGAGGACCTTAAATGGGTTGCCGTTGCTTGCCTGGGTCAACGCTTGGCGACTGCAAAGTGCTTTGACCCATTATATAATTAAAATGTTTCCACAAATGCACAAAAGGAATTTTAACGACTCAATAAAGACATGCAAATAAATGACACTTGGCATAGAAAAAAAGATGGCAAACACACAAAGAGCAAATGGAACTGGCGACCATGCAAATCATTAGAATGCCGGCAACAGCTGGGAGAGCGCAACAGCGTGGAAGTGTGCACGGTAGTTGTTCCTCATCATTTGGATGTGATTAACTTAAGTACACAAGACATAAATATTTAAACGCTTGCGGTGGATGGCGAAAGCCACTTGTCGACTCGCCGGGCCCTGGCCAAATGAAGCGTGTTAAGAGCCAAGCGAGGAGCTCGGCTGCCTGACTGACGGCTGGTCATCAAAACGGTTAACCAACTGGCAATTCTTCTTCCTGGCCGACCACCAGGGCCAGATTCTGGCACCTTGTTGATCAATAATTGCCACACGACAGCTAAATGGGCTTTAATGCCATGTTAGCGGCGCGATCTCCGCCAAGGAAATGCAAATCAAATTCTAATGATGTTGTAATGCAGACACCCGGCCGGCTGGAAGACAATGCCCAGGCACGCAAATATTAAAAATTATATTATTAGAATTGGACATGCAATCTGACAAGTGTTTGGGCCGAAACGTTTCCTGGTTTGCGCCCGCTTGGACCAGGCTAATTGGCCAAGCATAAACATTGTATGGCCTTATGATGGCATTTCCTGACGCTGACGCCAGCCCAAAAACTGATCAGCTCACGAACCGTTGCTTTGTCGCCACATCGAGGCGGAAATGCAAGTGGCCTTCTCATTGATATGCCACCACACGGCTCCATGGGCCGCCTGGCTTCTTGGTGACCCTTCTAATAAGGTATTAATAAGTGATTTGCCGTTGCATTCTTGATGTGTGCATCGTGCTGATGCATTTTAAACAACTTGAATGTGGTGGTTGCCTGTGATGCAACATGCTAAAATTAACGTATGAATGTGACAAAAGGTCAGCTGTAGACGCGACGCGTGCTGTTGGTTGGGAGTTGGAATTGGACGTGACCCCACGGCCACAGAACAAGTTAGATTGCCGGGCGATGCAGGTGATTAATCCCAGCCATTGAGATGCGTCACTTCATTCTTTACTGGAAATTCTGTCATGGCTGTGTTTAGAATGTAAGGAAAATGTCTGCCGTTGGTTTTCAATCGATGCTGAAACTTTCACCTGAAGATTTTGAACAGCTACTGCCAGCTGATTCTAGAATCGGTCTTCAACAGCAGAAGATTGCTTCGATTTTGCATACATCCCCTCGAAATTCCACTGCCATTAATTTGTATGACTGTTACACATCTCGTTTAATTTATTTATATTTCTAAAGTTACAAACAATTAGCCTAGCTAATAGTAAAGAGCACCGGTTTCTATGTCGCCTCGAGTGGTTCTATGTCATTGTTCGGAAGTTTTTGAAAATACTTTAGAATTCTTGAATTCATTAAAAGCTAAATAGCAACACAGTTTTCAGAATATTTAAAACTCCCCCTTACGGAAATTCCCTGTCACCAACTGCTCCTTATTCTTGGCCATGTTTGCTTCATTCATTTCCCTTTACTTGGCTTGGTCTCTCCGTTGCCAATTGCTTTTATGGCTGGCGGCGGCAGCTGTTGTCGTTGTGTTGTTATTTTATTTTTATTATTTTGTTGTTGGCGTGTGGCGGCAACTTTGCATTTCATTAATTTATGTTTATTGACAAAAATTGTTAAGCCAGACCATTTGCTCGGACTTACGTTATGTTTGTGGGCAGATTAGGCCAGTTCGGTGTGAAGTGGCTGCCGCCTGGTGTGGACAGACTAACGGACTAACGGCAGCTGGCAGCGCATCAATCAATGCGGGCGACGTCATGGCTGACAACAGCTGAACCGCTTGGCGGAGGAGCAACTGACCTTGCAATAAGGAAGTGGCATTCGTCACTGTCTGGGCCGCCAGCAGCGGCAGCAGGAGCAGGAGCAGCAGATTTTCGTGTGAACTCTGCTTATTTATGTGGGCAATTAGTCTGCACTGACTCCGTTGTCCTCTGCCTTCTCTAACCCAGCCTCGCAATTTTAATTTATTTATTTTTAATATGCCATCTTCCCCGCAATTTTACAACTTAATAAATTGCCAAAGAGACTTCGGCCTCGCTCTATCTGCCCGAACCAATCAATGGCACATCCCCAGCCTTACATATGTACTTTGTTTTCTGTGTTGGTGCGCGGCGCAATTATTGTTCTAACGGCATTTCGGGCAATTTAGTGCCGCCTTTTTGGGTGGGCAGTGCAGTACAGTGCGATGACCGCAGTCCGAGGCCAACTGCATTGTCTGACCGACACTGTCTGCGTGCGCCGGCGGCTCTAGACTTGGACTGGGCCGCGCACAAAATCATCAACATAAATTCTGTTTTAGTGCGTTGGGAGTTGGCTGTTTGGTTTGGTTTGGTGTGTGCTTTTTGTGTGTGTTCGTTTTTTTTGGGTGTTGAAACTCATAAAGAGAAGCGTCGATTTTGGCCATAAAATTGACAGCTTATGGCTGGGAAATTGAAAAACTCTTGTGTTGGATGGGTAATGATCGATAAACTTATAATGGCTGAGCAAAATAAACATGAGAGTCAAATTTTAGGAGCACAAATTCGGCACATGGGAACAGAAGCAATCTTATGCATTGGCAAAAAAGCAGAAACCATTAAATGCATTTAAAACTAAGTGTAAATATTTTTATTACCAGAAATGCAGGCCAGGTTCGGGGGTTGCAACCCATCGTTAAACTTCATGTTCGGCTAGCGGATTGGTACCACATTTCTCAGTTTAATATTTGCCGTTGTTTTTATATTCTTTCTCTATTTTTGTGGTGCATTCCCCGCCTTTCGCTTCCCACCTTATTTGTTGGTCTCTCCACCTGTTCCCCTTCATTTCAACAGCTTTGACATTGCCACAGACACTCCCCTCCCCATTCAAAGCTAAACCGCAAATTCAATTGTACACCTTTTTCTTGGCCACTTTACGATTTCATAACTTTATTAATACATCTGTCCAATTGTCCGCTTGCCGGGCAATTCAAGCGCGACACAACACCATCCACGACTACCGGGCGTTGCCTTAAAACCCCAGGAGCCAAGCTAAACGAAATTCCAATTAATGAAAATGGGTATAACAAGTCTCCAAGAGGTAATCAAATCATGCAGCCAGCAGGTGCCTCCGAATGGCTTCTCCCCGGCCATCAGCAGGTGTTGTCATTTTGCTAATGTTCCCCATCCAATCAAAGTTATTAAAACAAAAGAGAAGCCGCCCGAAAGGAGAAAAATACAAAAGGTAGCCAAAGTGTAGAAAATTTAATTAACTGCTAAAATTAAAAATACTTTTCGACTCGTCAACTCGACGAAATATTCTATTCCCCACAGGCAGCCAGAACCACAATAAAGCTCCAGAGGCGGCCCCAACCACCCGCAACGGAGCGTTGGCCAGTTTGTGGGCCACAGTTTTTAGCAGTTGTTTGTGCGTCGGAAGTTGTTGTCGCCGGCAATCAACAAACCATAACGCACCACAACCCACGAGCCCAACACGACCAACGGTATTTCTTTTTTTGAGAACTGCAGAACATTTAACGCCGCTTTGACTGCGGCTCGTTCATGTTGTTTGCATATTGAAATGGGGGGCCCAGAGAACAGCAACAATAACAACATTAAAATTCATTACAAATTTGAATAGTCAGCCCGAAAAGTGGAAACAAAGATTAAAACAAATAAGCTTGGGTTACAAATTTTGCTATTTTTATTCAAATTTGTATGCTAAAGCAAAGTCCAGTGCGAATTAAACTGGGAGATCAAAACTAGTCCTTAATAAAAACTAAAGTCGATTCGGAAACCTATACGTGTACGTAGGACACGAATTTCCACCAGGTCCGCCCAAATGTTGTCCATATCTGCCAAACACTTCAACCGAATGTCTCCCATTATCACTGCTCCAGACATTCTCGTTTCCTCGTACATTGAAGCCAAAACCATCGCCACTTTGTCCGCCGCCACCACCTTGCAGATTCAAGGGAGGTGGCGGTCTTGGTGGATCTTTTTTATCTTCATGCATCGTGCGAAGAGGTGGCAAGGGTGGGGTCAATTCCGAGGTCACAATGCTGCACAGCAAGACGATGATAATAAGTGACTGCATCTTGAGTTGAGCACAGAAAACGTTTACTGATAAAGACCGGTGGCTGGCTGAAGTCTCTTATAGGTGGCAGGAGCTGCCATTCAAAAGCAACAAAATACGCTCTCATTTAACCATGCTTGCTTAGTCTTATCTGGGACATCCCCTTGTGCAATGATTGCAACCATTTTGTTTTTTATATATTTATAAATGGGATTAATGTAGTTAAACTTAGCTTAAAAATATAGTAAAATACAGAGAGAGAAAATGGCAAGCTAAAGTCCAGTCGAAAGGCTTGAAACAGTCCTGAAATTCGAGTATCAAGCCGAAAAAGCTGATTTCAATCTCGGATCCTTACTTAATAATCAAATGATCCTGACTCTAGATTTAAGTATTTACGTATAACCAATGTCAAATGGTCGCTTATACAGCGAGACTAATTAGGTACACACACACATACGCAAAGGCTTCTATCAACTCAGTGTTTGATTTTTTGTGTAGATTTTTGACCTTAGAATCCCCAAACAGTTTTAGCAATGCTGGTATGAGGAGGTAGGTTTAGTTTATAGAAGCTTATGGGGGCTTATTTTGTAGTTACATCAAGTTTAAGTCAATATTGATCATTTTTGTAGCTATCCCCTTTCGAACACGAATATCGAGCTTAATTTAACCTCGGGTAAGATCAAATAAAGTACGATTGTCAAGTCTGAATCAACATCGGGGCCTCTTAATTGGATCCTACCAAGGAATCAAGTCGAGGTCGCATATCTAGATACAATAAATTGTGAAATTAAGATTATATGGGGATTCCGGGATTAAAAAGTCCCAACTCAAATCAAGCCTTCTATTACTTGGATTAAGAAGACCCGGATGGAAGGACTTCTTATATACTTTTGACTTAGTCTCAATAAAAGTCACCCTTAATAAAATGGATATATTCAAGGAATATTCCTTAAATACTGCATTCCATTACACACATTTACATTTCAGACAGCCGTAGAGCGTTTTACCCCTAATTGTACCTTTATTTTTCTTTCCTATCCACCCTTAATACTAATTAGGTCTACCTGTTATTTCATTTAATAAAACAACAAAAAAATATACTAAACAACCAACCCCCCCGCACGCAAACTTCAGTTAATTGTCTCTGCTCCCCATTCATCTAAGTGCAGAAAAAAGCATTTCAATTTATTTTGCTGTTCAACCCCCTCCTGCTCCTGCAGCAGGAAAAAAAAGTGAAAATTTGACTCAATTTGTGCAAACACTTGAAGCTGTTTATTTATTTATTTGCTTATTTATCAACACGCCATGGCAACCACCCACTAACTAACTAACAAACTGAAATCAAAAGCAACAACAACAACAGCAAGTCGATATGCCTCCCACAACAGCTGATTGCCCGTATAACAGCTGGCAGGTATAACAGTTAGGCCAGAGGAAAAAAGGTAAACAAACCGGCTGTTGCTGGTTAGTTTTTACTTCCGTTAAGAGAGTGCCAGCGAACAGCTAAGAGAGAGAGCCCTTCAGCAAGAGTGAGGCGACTGAGGGCTGAAAAGCTAATTGCCTTCATTTATTTAAATGTGGCCACAAATGAATTGGTCTGTTCGAATTCTTAGGCTACTACCAAAATATTTTGAGCCAGGCGGAAGAGAATCATCCGTGAGAGACAGCGAGAGCGAGAGGGGCAGAGCATAAGAAAGAGATGGTGTTGGCCAGAGTCGGTTTTTGGCTTTGGCTTCGTGCCGGCGATACGAAAAACCAGTTCGTTGGCGTTTCAATTCAGATCTGAACATTCAGTTGAGCTTTGCCAGCCACGACGACAACAACAACGAGACAACGCTGCGAAATTTTTGTGTCCTCTGAATTTTTGGTCGCGTCGCGTACAAAAAGTAAATAATACCCAAAAATTGATCAACCAATTAAACCATCAAAACACACAGAAACGGTAAACATTTGAAGTAAATTTCTAAACATAAAGAAGAGGGTTTCGTTCAAAAAAAAAACCAAAAACAACAAACGCAGCTACAAGTTCGCCTTCTAAACAGCCTTGAAAGCTGCCTCGCAGCCTGATGCTGTTGCTGCTGCTGCTGCTGCACTGTCAACCGAATAGCAACAAAAGCGTCACAAGTCACAGAAGATGCAGACAGCAGCGGCAGCTGACTTTATGACGTCGCCAGCCTGGCGTGTTAACCTGGCCAAGAGCAACAGCAACAGCAACGGCAGCAGCAGCAGCAGCTACCTGGCTAGACAGGCCAGCTTGCCACTGCAACCTAAGCGCTTACCCACACACACACACTCACTCAGCCACACAGATATGCACATGTACGAGGCGAAATTCGCTTTTGTTTTATGATTTTCATAAATTCTCTTTCTCCCCCTCCTCCCTGCCACCTATCACCACAAAGACTTGCTACAACAACAACAACAAATTCATATTAAAAAGAAGAAAATAGCTAAAAGCGCGCAAAAATCCCTATAACATTGTCTGCATGTGTGTGTGTTTGTGTGTGTGTGCGAGTGTGTGTGTGTGTTAGTGAGTGGAAAAACCGGTTGCAGTTTCAGACTTGCACAGGGCGAAAATAAATAAAAGCGACTAACTTGAGACAGTTTTACTAGCCCTCCCCCCTCTCCGTCCGACATCCTCCCCCAAAATCCCATTTGGTGGAAAGCCACATTTTTCTTTTGTTTGTTATTTAATTTATTTGTTTTATTACTTTTATTCTATTTCGCAGCCTAACTGGAGGTCAAGAATTTAAATTCGTTTCCATTTTAATTTCTTTGTGTGTCCCGAAAGTCCCCCTCAGCCAAAAGAAAAAGCGAAAAAATGAATGAGTAGTGAGTGTGTTTTTTTGAAAAATGAAATGTTGATGTGTTGGTTTTCGATTTGTGCTTTTTTATGCATTATTTGATTGTAATTTATGGCTCCAAGGACTGACGAAGTTTTTGTGCTACCCAAACGTGTGGAATTCTCATTAATCAGCAGCAGCTCCACACACATTGCGAGAGGTGAGTCCAAAAACAATGACAATGACGGGGATTTGGCTTAATAGACGAGCAGGTGTCGTAAGTTGGAGTCAAATTAGGTTACAACTAGAGCTCTAATTTCATTTGTTATTTGTGGTCTAGTTAATTGAAATCTAAGCAGAGATTTTGTGCAAAAATAATCAGAATTAAGGGGCAAGAATGTGTTCCTGTAATGTTGAGCTAACAACGGGCGTTTAATGATGATTTACAGGAACCTTGCACCTGGAGAAAAAATGTAGAATTTCCTAGTTGTAGCAAGGTTGAAGGTGGAAATTAACCTCTTAGAACCGGTGTCTTGAAACGGTATATGATCTTAGAATTTGAACTAGAGCCGAACCAACCATTTGTGGAACTAGGTTCCCAATATCACCCTATCCTAGGTGCAAGCTGGCTCCAATTGTTCACACAAAACAAGGCCATATCTAGTCGCACCTGGTTTCATCAGCTCCCTTTCCCAAAGGCTTTCGCTTAGCCTTTGTAAATCCGTTTCAATGCATCTTTAACAGCCAGCTGCTTGTTACTTACATTAGATTCTCCCTTTAAAATCCAATTACCGAACCGAACCATTATATCTGGTAAGGATTCAAAAATCCGGTCCGAAAGTTCTTCAGAATTTTAAGGGTTTTCTGTCTTGATCAAAAGTGCAGTAGTAATGGATATTTTTAATCTAACAGCGTTGTTGTGCCAACTTAAGCAAGCTCATAAGCTCTTAGACATTCCTTGCTTCATACTTAATGATAAGCTGCTTTAGTTTACCTCGTCTGCTTGTCCGTATGAGCAAACATATCTTAGAGATGCTAAGATATAGAGGTGTACGTGTATGAAACAAAAACTTCTTATACTTTTATACTTGCAGGCAGATTCGGTTAATTTTCAAATTTTGACACGCCCCCTTCCGCTCAAAAAATTTGGAAAAAACTTGAAATCTCGCACAGTTTTATAGATAGTTGGTTCGTTCCTTTTAAGCATATTTAGTTATCAGCATTATTAATCGATCAGCCAAAGGACTGGTTAAGATCGGATGAGCGAGTGTCGAGTAAGTAGATAATCATTCAATCAATCAATTCTGCTGGGCAGTACCGTCCGCAACGTAGAATGGACAAACTTTGGGAGATACAGAGTATATTATAGTCGGGCTAGAAATGCCTCGAATATCAGAATATGTTGTTTATACTTAAGGAAGCGAATTTGTGTGCATCTATGACTGTTTATCCTGTCGTACTCCGACCGTCGACTTGGACTCCACATGCTACTGATAACAATTCTTCAAAAACATATTCCCAATGGTTCAGACAGATAAGAATTGTTCGCATTAATTGTTTCTTTAATTGCTTGTAAAATTTTAACTGCAGTTCATTCAGTTTTTTCGTATTTACATTTTAAATCGAAAATATTCAATAATTGAATATCCTTTCCCCCAGATATTTCAACCCTCAATATATTAAATTACTTGCACTCATATGTACACAATTCCCCAGCGATTCACACAAGCAATTAATTTACAATTTGCATATCGAACTCATTCGCAGATAGAAAATGCAATTAAACAGAATTGTTTGTGGAGTATCTCATGCTGTCATGGTAACGCCGGCTATCTAATCAGCATCTTTTAATAATTAAATAAGCCACGCAGTCAAGTTTTGTTTACGCACCTGAATAAATAATGCGCATACGACACGTGAGCCAACACGCTCTGTGCTACGCCATGAAATGCGAATCAATTAAAATTTCCTTTGATTTAATGTGCTGCCGGTTTAAGTTTATGGCCCTCTAAAAACTAAACAATAATTTAAATGATGTCGATTTGCATTTATGTTTTTGTGGTGCGTTTTGCACGTGCCCCAGACCCGCACCCCCTCGGGCCGCGGCAATAAATGTTAACAAGCATGCAAAATTTGCATAAACTCGCAAGTCTTTTGCTTTGTTTTTGGTTTTTGGCAAACTCTCGCACATTTTGGCATTTGAATACGCAAAAGTTTGTGAAACGATTTCAATGTTTGTTGCTGTTGTTGTTGCCGTTGTTACTGCTACGCAATGCAATTTTGTCGCTTTGGCGTCGGCGTTTGGCAATTAAATGCCAGCGAATTAATCATAAAAGCGCAAAAATGTATGCAAAAATTTACTTGGCAGCTGTCGATATTTAGTCAGATAATCGGAATGAGTGTGTTTGAGTGTGTGTGTTTTGCCCAGGTATTCAGGTCTGATTTATGATAATTGAAAACTGTACAAATTGTTATGGTTTAAATTGCACAGGTTGCAGTTGGAAAGAAATACTCCAATTTTGAACCATAAAATGCTCAAATTGAAATAGTTTTGGGTGATCTAATCCTAAGCCTTTTAGCTTCCAGCACTGCTAACTTCTCGCCTTAAACTAAATTGCAAACGAATGAAATTACACGCAATTCGTTTAACAATTGAGAACATTTTCCAATTGAATGCCCCACAAATTGCATTAAAGCCAACTAAAATATGCAGGCTTGGCCCTTGTCATACGGATTATCGAGTGTGTGTCCTTTAGCAGCTAATTAATTTGGCATTAATTTTAATGCAGTTTGTCGATAAGTTTACATGAATAACAATAAATCCACAAACATTTATATTTAAATCAAATTCCATGTTGTCGGAGCTTAATTAGGCATAAAAAGGCAGAGTATTTAGCGAAAGGAGCACTTGCAATTTGCGTACTTTACAAATTAAAGTTGACCAAGCGAGTCGCGAGTGTTAAATTGAAGTTAATTTTTAATTATGGTCAGTGCGAGAGACGAGCATGGTTAAATTGGCTTTTAAAATTCAATTTACATTTCGGTTTTGCTTTTGGGGGCTGGGGTTCATCATCAATTTATGCGAGAGGGTGGGTACAGGAGTTTATTTGAATTTGACTTCTTCAATCTTTAAGGCATACAGTTTTATAGCAAAATGCAGACTCAGGGCTTCAGATATGTTTCTAACTAGACACTGGTGGAAAACCATTCTTGGGACTGGGGACATTGTAAATATAAGGAGCATTGCTATGTCGCTGGCCGAACCTTTGGATCCGGCTCGAAGGACCAATGAGAATTTCGTATTGCAGAGACTCCACAGTACTTGGCTGAAGAGAGAGTAGTCGTTGCTGCCACACAAAATCTGACTTGGGGTTGGAAAAAAATGATTCGGGCAGCTTTAACACTCGACTTGCTTCTTTAGCTTTCGCTTGCCATTGGCAACTGCGCTGCCCACAGGGCCGAACCCCAATCTACTCCAATTTTGTATAAGAATTAACAAGCAAGCTATCTATCTCCGGCTCAAAACTCTTGTTAACCAAAGGCCAACCCTCGCTTGTAGGCCGCCGGTTGGGCCTGTTGATTGGACCCAAAACTTTTGAGGCCTGGAATCGGAGAGCTCCAAAAGAAGCCGAGAAGAACTCGAAAAAAAACAATTACGCGCATGTGCGTAAGACTTTGGAGCTTGGAGCTTGCGCTACAGGAAGCTGCGTGGCTTGGCATTTAAAAACGTATTAATTTTGACGCGCCAAGCTTGTTGTTGTTGTTTATGCTTGTTGCGTGAGCCGACACTGATGATGGTATCTGTATCTATGGCTCTCCTCCGAGTCTCTGTGTGAGTGTGTGGACTGATATAAACGCGAATAAGTTACGTCAATTTCTGGTCTGACTCGGCGAGGTCTACAACCTTGAGATCAAACTGAATGAAGAAGAAGTTGCTGCCTTAGTTTAATTATTGCCATTAATTAACTAATGTAAATTGATTGATTTCCCCCATGACAAATGATGTGAACAGATTTTCGGGTGTTTTGTAAATATTTGCATAAATATTACATATATTTGAATGATAATGGGCGATCGGGAGGCCGCCGGCCAAAGCCAATGACCCAAGAGCAAAACGGTTCAGTTAAGTTAAGAATGGGAATGGGGAGGGGCGGGCAGACGATGTCTGTGTTATAAAACATTTCATTACACGATACAATTGAGTGAACGCCTTGAACTTCCGCTTAAAGAAGTTCAAACTCACGAATGGAGCCGGAGCCGGAGCTGGAGCTGGAGTCGGAGAGGAATGACAAGCCAAGAAACGACGACGCGAAGTCAGTTCGCAGTCATTTTGTGCTGAGTTGTATCTGTATCTAAATCTGTGGCCGTGTGTGTGCGTGTGTGGCTCAAGTTGAAGGCATGTTTCACACTTCAGAGCCTATCGGCGGCCGCAAAAAGCCAAACAAATTGTAAAGTCATAGGCAGAAGACCAACGCCAACTCCAACACCAACATCAAGTCCAAGTCCAAGAGCAAGTTCTTCGAGTGGCTGCAGTATGTACAAAAAGGCTTTTAATTTTAATTTGCATATGGCAGAACGCGCTCGAGCAGAGCAAAGTATCTGCTAGCTACATGCATTGCCCTTTTGCAATTTCAAGTGGACCCTTGGCGAAGCAACAACAGCGGCAACAACAACTGCAAGTTAAATTTAATTTATTTCTGCTGCGATTGTATGAAAAATGGCCAAAAGAAGTACCCAGTTCCCTCCTAGTTCACTCTCTTCTTAAGTGGGTTCAACTCTAATGACCGCGTGTGAAAATGAAAATGGAAAATGCCACAGCGTTGGCGGCATCATCATCATCATCGTCGTCGTCGTCGTCGTCGTCGTCGTCTGCGTCCGCGTCTCGCTCCACTGGCCAGACCCTGGTCAGGGCGCAACGCACTTGAGCCAGCAACATGTGAACTTGTGAAAAATCGAAATTCCAATTCAACTTGCAACTTGCCAGAGTTCTTTTGCTGCCGCTGCACAGAGAACTCGAGAAATGATTTACGCTTAAATAACATGTTGCATGTCGTTGTGGTTGTTGCCAGAGTCGTGCCGCTGCCTCTGCCTCTGCCTTGCATTTAATATTTGCTTGGTAATGTCTCATAAGCCCAGCGATGCCTGCTCCAACTGCCAGAACTCTCGGCTCGAGGCCATGATAATGAATTTTCGCTGTGTGTATATAGAGTCAAGGAACAAGAGTCAAAGCAAAATATTTGTAGAAAATGCAAGGGGATGCTGTGTTGTGTGTGTCGAAATCTCCTACAGATTCAGGTCATCTGGGAAAGCCGCGACTACTAACTTGCCAAACAAATTATATTCAATTACAAGTTTCTATATCAAGATTTCAGCAGCTCAATTATGGCCAAAGATGGTATGAAAGAGGGGAGCCAAAAAAACAGAACACACACTCGCACACACACACACACACACTGAGGAGGGGCATAACAGCACCTGGTCCCATAATTATGTAATAATCAATACGAAACAAAAGACATAATAAAGTCATAGACAAGCCAATTGATGACAACCCAGCAACAACAACAAACAATAACCAAAACAAAAGAGAAATAGAAAAGTGGAAAAAACCCAATGACTTGTGCACGTTTTGGCCACAATTTCAACAGAAACAAACCTTTTGTTGTTGATTTTTCATTGCATTTACAATTTTACATAATTTTCTTTCCATCCCCAAACAACTCAATTTGAAATCTATTGAAATTATTTGGTAATATTTGCAATTTGTTAAAACGTGAATGCAAATAGCAAATGGATTTGGGATTTTCTTGCTGTTATTTGAGGCAAATATTGTAATTGTTTGGTATTACCAATCCCTTCTAACCCAAAACGGTACTTGAAAAGACAAACAAATGATATAAAAGCTTAATATACACTGCCAAGAGAAAGGTCTCTTATCATATTGTGAGAAGATGGCAAATCTAGAATTTGGTATATGCTTCGATAAGTTGGGTGTATCTTAGAGTAAGCTACGTTTTGTTGTTACAGTCACTTAGTCTTTGGTAAGTCGGAAATGGAACCGTCACAGTTTTCTTCCACTTTTAACATCGTTGCTGAGATGATTCTCCAAAAACAGCTTTGCACTGAAACTTAGGCATCCCTGGGCATGTGATCTTGTTCGTGTTCCTTTCAATTTGTTCAAAGAACTGTTAAGTAAGTCTAGGTGCTTTAAAAGAATGTTAGGTCCTACGAGCTTGGGCCTAAAAGTGAAAGGAAATGTTTGCTAGAAGAAGATTTCTTAGAATGAACACTATCAGGCCTTGGCCCGCTTAAGCGAAATCCGATTTGGTAGATGATCCCGATTCCGAAATCTGACACTTCTGATCGACTTCTTCACTCTTCTTCACCCAAAAAGGTACCTCACGTTCATATTTTAGAAAAAGTATATTTAACGTTTAGTTTTGTTAAGTAAGGACACATTTTTAGGAATTTGCATTCGTTTTTCTGGCCTTGAAAGTGATTAATTTTACCTTCCTAATAAAGATATTTCGTATTTTCGATGCAGTTTGATGTTCATTAAGAACTTTTATGACGGTAAAAGCCGTTAAACAAAAATCTGTAAACGCTTTTTTTGTTTTTGATGACTCTACTGATACATAACTTAGCTTCTTGCTGTGTCGATGGAAAACTGCTCTTAAATTAATAGTAATTGTTTTGCAGCTTGTCCGAATGGCTATTACACACAAACCGCTGTCCATTAACTGGAGTTAATGTCGCAAAAGTAGGGTATTAACTCTTCGTAGTTTTGACTTTTTAACGCCAAAGCATTTTTATGATTTTTGTTTGTTTTGTTTTTGTTGGATTTCCGAAATGCAATTTATTTTCATGTTTGACTACTTTGCTTTTGTTTGGCCCACACAGCGTATGAGCAATTTTTACGCGGCTCTTTACAATTAGGTATTTACACTCCGCACACTCGCTGCCCACTGTCCAGTTTCTGTATGGGCAAACAATTTTCAATTTGGCAGCAAAACAAACATGAAACATTCACATGTCTGCAGCAGCCCAAGAGTTGACCTGCTGGAAAATGCATTTTTTAAAGCTGAGTAAATAATTTAATTAGCTGCGCAGCAGCATATCTTTTTTTCGCATATGCTGGCTTTTCATACATAAACCGGACATGCTGTGCGCTATTTGGGGCACGCGCCCACTGACACACACGCAGGGGTAGTAAGGAAAGAGGGGGGGCGGCGGAAGGCCCCGATAAAAAGTGTGAAAAATTGCCAACTGCATTCAGGCAAATCGGCCCAAGTGACAAATACCTCGATACACACTGTGACAGGTTGGGTTCCTTGTTGTTGTTGCTGCGGTGGTTACGAAATCGATGCAGTTGAACAAGCATTAGATAGACTGCCTAGACCTAGACAGATGCAGACATATGGCGTTCAACAAATTTTGGCACATGCCAAATGGCAACCGCAGCGAAAAAAATTGGAAAACCAGCTCAAAACGAGTACAGTCAAATGCCAAATGATTTGTCAGCAATTGCTGGGAAAAGGGGGTACGAGGGGATATACATACATAAGTGCAGGCCCTGAGCCAGCTAGCTTTGCATTTCGATTGAATGCAGGAAAGTTGAGGGCCAGACAGGTGCCACAGGAGTACACTTCAAACACACACACACGCACACACAAGCACACACACATAAGTACGTGTAGCAGCCCTACAGCTTGTCGAATGCAGCAGTCACCAACAAGCGAGCTAATCAGCTCATCTAGAAGCTGGCAAAGTGGGTAAAACGTTGGGCTTAGGAGCACCCAAATGTGCCACCAAAGGGTGAATAGCTGCCAAAGTGTTGCCTAAAAGGATACACTTAAATTTTATATTAAAACCATGTCGTGTCAAGCTGTTGTCTGTGCCTCTGTCATTTTGGCACAACTTTCGTTGCCGCTCTCGCAAGTGAAATCAATTTTGGAGAGCATTCTTGACGTACTTAGTGCTTTCAATTGAACTCACATTACACACACACACACGCCACATTGCACACCAAACACACACTCCTTCTCGACAGCAACAGTAGCAAAAGGGAGAGAATTTCCAAAAATTTCATCAGCTGTTGCCAGTTCCTTTTTTGTTTGTGTGGTAAGCTGATTTGCCAGCAAACCCAACTGACAGCTGGGGGATTCAGCTTTTCCGGTAAACTATGAATAAAAAAACAAGACAGCCAACCACAACAAATGTTTTCTTGAACTTGAGGCGCTAAAAAAATGTTGTTGGTCTGGCTTGTACATATTTAATGTTGACAGTTGAAGCCAAGTGCGAATATCCGCGTGTGTCTGGCTGTGTGTACATAATCATGACCTTAAACTTCAACTTCACAACCTGCTGCTGCTGCTGCTGCTGATGATGAAGTTGATGATGAAGTTGATGATGAAGACACACAGAAAATGGGAGAGAGAAAGAGAAGAAAAGTAAATAGCCGCCAGCTTTTCAGTCAGGGACTGTTGCTTCGTTGCTGATCGGACGCGCAAACGACATGAGCAATTAAAAATTTGTTAAATTAATTTTGCACAAATCTCATTCGTCTCCGAGTCCCGCATTTTGTGCAATTCATTAGGAACGCTTCCAACTGTTTAGCTCTCTCGTTTATATTGCTACACTTGACATTTTGTCAGCAGTTGGAATATTTAATTTAATTTCGTTTCAGTTTTATTAAATGCGGGCTCAGCAGAAGCATCCAAGTTGACGTTTATTTGCGCATATTGCGTATACGGCATGTAAGCCGTGTCCTGCCCTGCAGTTGGCTGTTGTCCCAAGTTTTGTCACAAGTTCCACTAACGGCGCGCCGGCTCGGTCATGTGGAAATGTAAATGTGTGTGTGTGTGTGTGTGTGTGTGTGGACTTGGGCTGCTTAAACTTCTAGGCGGATTCAGCGCAGATTGGATTTTGTCAAATTCTGGGGCAATTCAATTAAAATCCCCAAAAACTTCAACCCGAATGTCGAATGTGTGTTTTCTTAATTCACAAACTTCTAAATAGGCAAGCAACATGTTAATTGCCCAGGAAAACCAATTAGAAAACCGGGCACGACCCTCGCTGGCGAATTCCAAAAAGGGCCACGAAAATACTTATAAATAATG
Organism: Lordiphosa fenestrarum; assembly: GCA_035044985.1. NCBI lineage: Eukaryota > Metazoa > Arthropoda > Insecta > Diptera > Drosophilidae > Lordiphosa > Lordiphosa fenestrarum. The sequence goes on from JAWNNO010000731.1 coordinate 3,016,003, forward strand.
CTGCAGCTGCATTCGTTGACAGACCGATTTCTAGCCCCGAAGCATGCCAAGAAGACCGCAAAAGCCAAGCAAAATTCATAAAAAAACCCAGCATCGATCACGATTGCTCTCAGTGACTGACAGACCACTGACATCACCTGGGGCATTGTGTCAGCAGAGTTAAGTTGGGGGCAGACAAATCATAAATACATAATGGCAAATCGAAATCGCCTGACTTCCTGTCAGAGGTCAAGCTTTCGGGGCTTGCATAAGCCGTACATCACTTATAAGCTCTTTTTCTAAGCGAGACAATTGCACAATTAAAAACGAGCCACAAACAAACAAACAGTTTGAAAATTAATTCAGCTTATGCTCCACACAATTGACAATAATTTCTAGCCACAACAATGCTGCTGCCCCCATGCAGCTGAAAGTTGAGTCACTCTTAAACCGATTATCAAACCGGCCCCGGCCTGGCCAAACAATTAAACAATTGCAGCCCAACAATTTATGAGCCTTTTTTCGAAGCTAGATAAGCGAATGGCGAAAATGTTTTCATATGGAAATGAGTTTGTTTTTTTATTTTTTTTGGTTTGGTTCGCTGGTCCGCATAACATGTCAAATGTCATTTGTCTGGCAATCACGATCTGCTGATATATTAGATAACTTGACGAGAAGGGATCAAAGTTGGCAGCCAGTTGGCGTCTGGTTGGTCTCTTAAGTCGAATTCAATCGGTTTGGCATTCGCTGTTGAAAATCAATTAAAGTTATGCCGTGGAGCAATGTTTAGGTGTGTGTTTAGGTAAGCTGAAATGATCAGAAATGGTGATGAATGTAAGTACGCAGATCTGAGAGATGGAAAGAGATAGAGGTTGGACATGCTTGGAACATAAACAGCTTATATGTACTTGCGGGCAGATTAAGATTTGCGGATAGTTGGTTGGGACTTTTTGGTCGTATTCATAAGTCGATCCACCAAAACATTCGTAAATAGCTCACATTAAGTTACAGAGTATATAGTGTATAAAGAATATATATTCTTAGCATCTCTCTGTGGAATGCGATGTATATCGCAAATTGCTGGCGTCGATTATTCGCCTGCTTTGACGTTTCTGCAGATCTCAACCTGGCCTGCCGCTTAACTTGTTTAACGCTTGCAATTGTTCCGGAGATGCGGGATGCGTTGTAATCAGCAAATGGCTGCCGTCGATTGTTCGCCTGCTCTCTGATCCTTGTTCGTTTTTCAGGCCTATTTAACAAATGCAGTTTTAAGGTCAAAGCGATTTGGTTTGATCCACTCCACTCATGCTCATGGGGAAAATGTTGTAAGTTTCGCCTTGTTTTTTGCCTATTGAAACAAAGTTAAACAGCCTTAGTACTAATCCAGGAGCCATTTCTGCGTGATTGCCCTCACATTTACAAATTGGTATGATGAAAATGTGAAATTTTCGAATGAGCTGCCAACACTTCAAGCATCCAAATTGGAAACATAAACAATGGCCCTCAAATTGTGTATGTTAAAGTAGATGTTCTAAACTGTTTGTGTTTCCCCCTCCCCATTCAATTTCACATTCTTTCCCCCTGCTCCCCACACTCGTTGTTTTCCCCCCATTGATTTAGTATGCAAAGTCGTAAATTCCTTTCACAAAGTTGTGGCTCTAAAAATCTTTTGCATTACGTGAGCTGTTTGACTTCCCCCATTCAATTTCCCACCTTGGCAACCAATCCATTAAAATGCGTTTCGTTGTTGTTGCTGTTGCTGGTTTCGATTTTGGTTGTTTTTAAATTTCATGCGCGAAAACTTTTTGGCCAATTGTATCTACGTATGCAGTTGCGGTTTTGTGTTGCATTTGTCACTGCAATTGCCCGAGTGAGTGTATCTTTGTTTTTCTGCCATTTCGGTCGCTGCTGCCGTCTGGCCAATGTTTGTGCAACGTGTTTGCGGCTCTGTTTGTGAAGCTTTGGCTGTGTTTTCCAATTCCACAACTCACAGCTGTGTTTGCATATGCAAAAAATAATGAAAATGAAAATTCGCTTAAAGTTTGCTTAAACTAAGTCATAAAGTTGGCCGGGTGACACTTAAACTGTGAAATTTATTGGCCATATTTATTGTAAGAAAAGACCAAAGTTGGTCCCAGGCATAATAGTTTTCCCTCTCTGCGGTTGCCGGCTAAAAATAGCTGCTCTCCGCACGCTTTTTCAGCGTGTGTTAAAAATAACATAATATTTTTCATAGTTGTTGCTGGCGCTGCACTCTGGAAATATGTTGTGTGAGTGGCGGTCCCGCACCGCACCACTCACTTCAAACGGCGGCTCTATGCTGCTGCCTTGAGCTTGGTAATCAAAGTCAACAGCAAATGTACCTGTTAGCATGCCCAATACTCGCACCTGCCTTTGGGCCTGGGACCGGGTCCTGGGTCCGTCCGTAGCAGATTTTAATGCCTGCGTGTCATGAATGGCATCGCAATGTTTCCACTTTAGGCTTGCCTTTTATATTTCTTTTTTGTTGCCTGATAAAATTATGACATATGAAACTTTGGCTGACATCAGACGAAGGCGAAAAGCATGCAAAGTATTTTTACCACATTGCCTTTTGTCTCGCTTCGTTCTGGCCATAAACATGCACACAACATGGTGACTCGTCTCAAATTTATTAGAGCTCCCAAATGCTACGAGCACACTTGATTAAAACGGCTCTGAGTACTTTTGCTTAAGCTGTGAGATCATTAGGGCCACATTACGTATACGACGCATTGGCGCTGTTTCAGCACAAACGAAAAAGGGCGGGCGAGTGGGTGGGGCTGGGGCTGGGGTGGCTGCGACCCTCCTGGGAGTTGTTCATTACACACATTTGGTGTTTTAATTAAAACGAAATTAACTTGCCCACAGCTGTGGCTGGGGGGTGTGGCTTTCGCTTTCAAAGAGGTTGATAGTTCATTCCTGTACAAACCACATTTATTATGGATACTTGTGGCCCTGCAATGGCATGCAATTATAAGGTAAGAGAGCTGCAACAACAACAACACTTTAAAGGGAGGACAATTCTTGCATATTAATCGAAGCATGAAACCAGTAGCTGGCTTCCAGTTCCCCCTACCCCCATGTTCAGGATAATGTAACATCATCAGCTTCACTTGTACTCCCCACTGCCGTTTAATCATTATCTTTCCGCCCTGGCATTTCCGCAGACGCCTTGGCCATTTTTCACTGTAATCCAAAACCCAGCGCGGTACTCGTCGTCGTGGCTTTTACTTCTGCCTGCCTGCAAGGCCGCAGCAGCAAATGGCCCCAAAAATTATAAATAATCAAGCCCGACACCGCCGCCGCCAGTGCCGCAGCCGCCACCACAACAAATACAGTTTTTCACACTTAATTGGTAATACAAAAATGTATATAAAGTTACCCAACTCTTGTGGTGATAAATTAATGAATATGAACCAATCCAAACTGGTTTTTCTAAACACGTTGGGGCAGGTCAGCTAAATGAACTGCATAAATAGTCGGCTCCCCTTCCTGCCTCTCACATAAATGTCACAAATGCTACAAATTGCCAGACAAATGAACATCAATAAAAGCACTTTATGTCGCAAGTCACTTAGAGAGATACACACAAGCCGGCCACTAAGCAAACATGGCCAACATGGCCAGCATGTCCATTCTGCGCCGGCCAAACGAATCGAATTGAAAACTCAATCAGGGATCAATGCGAGAGGGCTCAAAGACTTTGTCTCTGGGCGGCATTTAGCATTTCCGTTGGGCTCATCCGGAAGCCCAACGGATGTCACTCTGTCTGCTGCAGTTCAAATATTTTTATTGCTCTCCAATGTGGCTGCTGCTCATCAACACGAGCTAATCGCTTTAGCAAAATGCGAATTTGCATATTGTATGTTGATTATGTCCAGCAGCAGCAGCAGGAGCTGAAGCAGCAGGAGCATCTCCAATTGGCCATCTACATAAGTAATTAATTGGATTTCTCAACGAGCTGCTCGTATCCGTAACCGTATCAAGACCATCATCATCGTTTGCCAATTGCCAACTTCCTGCACACACACACACACAACAAACGCATCAGAAATTGCAAATGAGAGCTTCCATTTGTCTGGCTTACAAATTATGAACAAACTGCCACAGCTGCCGCCGCCACTGCCACTGCCTACGACTGATTGGCAACTCTCCAGTGGGGAGAGCAGTGCCGTTTGGTTGCAGTGACAAAATATTTGCAAATTAAGTCGCTGGGGAATCGCTTTAACAAATACTTAAAAATACAAGATGCGAAAATTCATACATGAATTTGATTTACCAAAAAACATCAATCAATTTGCCTCCGGCAGTGACATTTTATGGCACAATCGACAGTTACAAGTGTCTTTGATGTTCATCCCGCTTTCTTTTTAAATGCTTTTCACTCACTTTTCGCTTTTCCTTGGCACTTATCAGCTGCTATTCTTTATGGCTCGTTTTGAGCTGGTTTAAGCACAAACTATCTTGGATTGAGTATAAAATTGGTCTGCGGGCTCGAACCATTACCAGTGCCAGTCTAACCACGTGGCGGGTAGGGTGTGAGTGCCTGCTGTGCTAGGGTCCGATCATCTTAAGAAAACTGTAGCCAGCTGTGAAGTATTTAGACCCATATTTTGCATATGTTACACTGTTATTAAGAGTTAATCGGCCTCAACTTAAGATTATTTCAAAAGATTTCAGCTTGAGCTTGAGATAGTGCTAGCATATGTAAATCTTCTGGTCAGTCTACCCGCTTAAAAGATAAAGCAAACTTCATTAAGTCTCGGAAAAACTCTTAAAAACATAATAAAATATTAAAGGGTACGATCCCCTTTTGGGGTGTATGACTTCGCGCCTGTCAACTTTTTATGCTCCCTTCTCTTGGCCATAGATCACCATCCGAGAAGCTGCTGCAAAAACCAAGCAGCTCTATTCAATCGCCGCCACCGCCCTTATAAGCACTGCGACAAAGTTGTATTACACTCAAAAAAGAATAGAAAAGAAAATAAAACATGAAAAAAGGCCAAATATAAATTCAGTTACACACAAAAAGCCAAAGCAAGTCCGGCAGGCAAACACTTTGCCGCAGTCAGCAAAGGCGCAACGAAGCGGCAACAAAGTTGTTTCAGTTGTTTCGCCTCTTCCTTTATGAGAGCAGCCGAACAAAAGCCTCGGCCAGGGCTACAAATTTTTCGGCTTTGAATAAGTTTTTATGGTTCTTCTTGTTGTTTTTTTCGGGTGGACCAGCCCATCTTATAAATAAAAACATATTTATGCAAGGCTTCGACTAAGGATGCGGATAAGGATGTGGATAAGCGCTGTGCTGGGGCAAGTTTTGAGCGCACTCTTTTTAATAACCAACTGCAAGACAAAGGACAGGCAATTCTGTGGCCTGGGGGCGGCTCGAGGATTTATGGCAGGTCGCGACGTTTTTGTAATTAAATGTTTGGTCAGTGCTTATTATTATTTAAAGTCCCAAATGCAGCAATAACAAACACGGAATTCGGCAAGGGCAGCGAGCGGAGGGGCGTGTCATAAAAGTTCTTTCGAAATGATGCGCATAATTTATTTTCGTTGGCGAGCGATTCGTTTGAAAACGCCCTGGAAACATGCAAATTAACTTCAATTTTGTATTGTTTTTGCGAAATTTATGTTTGTTTTGCTCTAGCATAATTATGGAACGATTCTTAATAATGATGATGTCAGTGGAATTTGTGTTTTTTCTTCGTCTCCATGGAGGCAACAATAAGCATTGTATTCAAATATTAGACATAAATTATGATCAGCATTGAAAAAATGCATACAAAAAGTTTTCCCTTTCCGTGAAACTTCACCCGCTCCGCTTGGGTATAGTCGCTGCGGCCTTGTTACTAATAACCTCAATTTGAAATGCAATGCACAGCACACATGCAGCTGGAAACAATATGGTTGGAGCTGTCTTCTCACAGCGGTTGCTTGCTGATGATGAGGCTGTGGCCGCCACCCACCATTTGGCTCCGCGCAGCCCAGCGAAAGTCAAGACAGAGGGAGGGTTCTCATATTTCGCTTTTCTTTTTGCGTTTTTTAATGACTTTTCACTTCTCAGTTTCGGATGCATGACCAGGAGAGAGCGGGGCAGACCCTCGTCAGGCAAAGAAAAGTGAGTGTGAAATGTTAGATGTGGCCAGAGAGCAGCCGCTTATGGGCCTGATAATTAGAGTACAAATTTGTTGGCAGTGCTTCAGTGCGTCGGAGCGAAAGTAAATCAAACACGCCGGCTGGCTCCAGCGGAGTGCGTGCTCCTGTAGCTGTAACTGTAACTGATAAATGCAAATTTATGGCCTCGACATGCAGAACAAATTGCCGGCAATTTACCTCCGGGTACCGTTAAAGAAAAGCCCGGCCAACTAGGTAAATTCAATTAAACTCCCAGCCTTGGCCTTAGCCTGGCACCAAAACGTTCATTAGCCAACGCCAAAACCCAGAGCCCACAATTGGTAACAGCCAACAGCTGTGCGCATTTCCGTCCATCCACCGGCCCCGGCCACCGTCCACCGTCCGCCATCTCATCCATCCATCTATCTATCAGTTACAAATCGAGTGTATCGAGTGCAATGCATAGAATTTATGGCTTCCTGCTTTACGCCAAATCCAAACCAAAAACGAGGTTGCCACCGAGAATGATGACGGTGCAGCTGGACTGGGCAATTATGCCATTTGACATAATTCATAACTGCCGACCGACCAGTTTGCCACTGCAACGCGGATGCTTCTCTGGCCCTGGCTTTGTTATCAGAAATTTATGCGCTCGTTTCATAAACGACTACAACGAAAGTTGTTTGATGATTATGAGGTGGATGATGATGATCTCCGCCTGCATTGACAGCGGTGTCCAGTTGACCAGTTTTCTCCTAGTTGGCCAATCTCTCATGGGAATCGGGTTAACTTTGAGTGAGCTCGCGAGCAAGAAGCTAAAAAAACTTTTTAATAAATTGACAAAAGTTTGTCATATGCATTGTTAGCGCTCAAGTGGCCCATTCGCAATCTCAATCTTTATCCTGTGCCCCCTGGCAGCCCCAAGAAGCCATCAACATCATCCAGCTGGTTGGCCTATTTACCGCTTTGAGTGGGTGGCTTTGGCTTCATTTGTTGCTCGTTTCGCCAAGCTGCAGTTATGCCGATTTGATGAACTTTGCGCTGTGCAAAATGTATATATAGCTTTTCTTTCTTGTTTTCCCGAAGCTACTGAACGGGGGGGAGGGGAGCATATTGGTTATGGGTTAAAAATGTTATTTCGCTTACAGGCACTGAGCCACAGAAGGAAATGTATCCCATAATTTAAATATGATTCGACTGAATGTTGATGATCGACTTGTTTCTAAGAAAGACAAAAGGAAATAGGAAGACAGAGAGAGAGAGAGAGAGCAGAGCTAATCTAAACTTAATTTCTTAAACCATGGCAAAAACAGGAGTTTAGTTTTCCACCTCATCATAGACTTCCACTATACAACTATTCAGTTCAGTAATTCATGACTGATAAGCATGATGTAATATCAGTATCAGAACTGTTTGTTGAATTCTGATTCAGCATCCACCTAATCGAAAACAAGCTTTGACTTCGCCAAACAGCAAGTAGTTTCATTTATGACGATTGATATATGAAGTTGCCAAAGCAAAGCTGGTTGATTGAATGTGCTCTACACATTTCTCTGCCCACCCACAAATACTACAACTTCTCTCCGTCCAATGCTGACCACTGGGCTTAGATTCATCATTAGTTCTTAGAACAATAAAGCATTAATTTCAATAACTACTAACTTGTTTTTCTCCTTAAGTAAGGCAAACAGACAGTTCAACTATTTTGAACTTTATGTAAAACATTTATCAGATTTGTGTGTAGTTGGGACAGTGCCATATCCAAAAGGAAGTTGGCAAGCGAATCGGGAAAATAGGTCAACAATTTTGAATAACCAAAATGATAAATTAACTTGAATATGGTAGAATCGGGCCTTAAAATTTAAACCAGGAGAATAATTTACTTTTGTACATAGAACTATTGAATTAAGATTTGAAAGAACGGAAAAGAAAAATGTTCAACTCCATTTAACTGAAGCAAATTGAAATCAACTAAAGGTGGCTGAGATCTGACAAATGTAGGAGATGCTATGTCTATTTGATACAAATGATATAGATATAAATTTTTATATATCAACACAAAAAATTGAATCTTTTGAAGCTCTTTTCATGTTTTCCGCAGAAGCAAACTAACAGATTTGTCAGCTGCCAGTGGCAACTTCTCTGCTCACTTTGACGACACTTTCCTCAAATATTTTAAATCTTTGCAGTGTCAAACTGAATTTATATTTATTGCTTGTAAGATTTATCTATCACTTCGAGATATTATGTAATGGAGTCATAAATGTACCGCTAGTAACATTTCTTAACATTTGAATTCGGCAGCATTATAAATCACTCGCTCTAAACACGGTAAACAAACTTTGATCCGTTTCATTACTAAAATTCTGAAACTTCCATTTTGCAAACAATAAACACTGAGCTCAACCGGCCAACAGAACCCTTTGCAAATTGTTTACCAAAGATTTACGGAATTTTCTTGATTTAAAATTGAGTTTGCTGCTCTGAAGAATTGAGTTTTCGCATTTGCTAGATGGATAGCAGATTTATTTGTTTGGTTTTCGCTTCTCTGGCCCCAGCAGCAGATTTGATGTAACTGGCAGTCAACAAGCTGTGCAGAGGTAATTACCTGAGTAAAAAGTTTAACAAAAAGCAAGGCACAAAAATGCACTGATGTTCATAACTTTGCATATAAATATTTTTGCAGCATTTTTCGATGGCTCTTTTGCAACATGCAAGGCAACAGCAACAGTTGTTGTTGTTGCTGTTGCTGTTGTTGCTGTTGCCGCTGCCATGTGTTCTAGTTGTTGGTATCGTTTCACATATTTATGCTCATGCCAGGCGGCTGCTTAGTTTCATTTTTACTTTCAACTGTGGCAAAATGTAGCACATGTCGGCGGCACAGTTTGTAATCAAATGGAGGGAAACTCTATATGCAAGCAAAACTCTTCAGAATTTTCACTTTTACCGAGGCCCTTTCGGCATTACGTTGCATGCCACATGCAAAACGGATAAAAACTCCATGTTATTATTATTATTGTCAATAATTTGATTTTGATTCGCCCTGATTGGCAGACACTTGAAAGTGCCAGGAAGGTTGTTGGGGCCTATTTCTATTACATATGCACTTCGATTCAAGGTTCAATGCTATTATTGATTAAATAAATCACACTAAACTGCATTTGTTACATGCCCGGCCACAAAACTAATTACAAAAAACTGAAGTGTCAAGCAATTGAGGTACTCGCTGTAGTTGTGCAGTTCAAGTGCCCAGTTGAAAAGTTTGCCCATACGAGTATGTAACTTTAAGTGCAGCAAACAACATGAAAAATAGATAAAAAGGCAGAGCAGACACAGCAGACACAGACTCGGAGGGAAACGAACTTTTTTGTGTCGCTGAAAAATGGCTGCAACATAAAAATTGACCTCAGCGACAAAGGCGGCCAAGCGACGACGACGACAGCGGCAACGACCAGCGTTGGACAGAGAGAGAAGGAGACACTCAAACTCAAAAGTGGAGCAGCAATTGCGAACTGGCCACACAGACCAACGAGCATTGCAACTGGCAGGCAAAACTCCAAGCTGAAGCTGGAGCGCGTGTCTATGGTGGTGGGCAGACAAATTACAGTAGCCAGATTTCTCGTCTTCAAAGTTGTTTTGCATTTAGAGCCACGCCTGCCGCCTTCTACCCGCCCGCCCCTCCCCCTCGAGCTTAGCTACACGCGCTGAACATGTTTTTTTATTTAAACATTTTTGAGTTGTTGCTGTTGCTGTTGCTGTTGTTGTGGTGGTGGCTGTTCATGGCCCGTAAGTTTATTTTTATTTTTTTTGTAAAGAATGTGGCTTACTTTTTGGATGAGTTAACAAGCTCAACTCGGCCACATATGGTTGTTGTTACTGGTACACGATTTCAAGTCTAATTTCAGTAGCCACAAATTTGTCATAGAAAGTGTTTTGCTTAACACAAAGCCCATAGATCAGCCTCAAGTGTTCATTTAAGTCAAAACTTTGGCGTGACAAAATCTGTGCTGTTTTATTTAAATGTTTTCCAACTTTTCTCATTGCAGCAAATCACCTTTAAATTGGTTTAAAGCTGCCTGAATTTCCTGGGGTAAGTTGAACGAAACTTCGTTTAATAATTTATAAGACAGGCAGTCATAAAAAAGTCATCAACCGCAGACTGCTGCACCTCTTTTGGTTGGAAAATATTTAAAAATACGACGGATTCGCTTAATAGTGAAATGAAAAAGAGTTTATAGCCTCAAATAGCTTACTCTGTCGAATCCAATGAGTTGGTAAATGTGTAAGTAAAAGATTTGCGGGCTGATAAATTGTTTATTGCAATCACAACTGTTTCGGCTTCGATGAGAAACATCGACGCAGTCGTTGCTGCTTTTAAGTAGCACCATTTACATTGAGCCTGCAAACAGATAAAACAGCAGCCCAACTTCTCGCGTCAAAAAAAGAAATACAGCAATACTTGTAGAGAATCGATACTCGGATCAAAATTGTTCTCAAAATCACCAAAAAAGTAGAATTAAAGTTGGCTGATAAATCAATACTGTGATAGGAAAGCATTTTTCTAGAGATTTTCTTATAAACGTAAGGACTGATTACTGATTCAAGAACCAATAACACTGGTTCAGAAGTGATTCAGAGCCATATCACAAAAAGTATTAAAGCCATGAACCCGAAACTTGATAACTTACTCACCAAGAAGTTAGATGTTCTCCCGATACCGAACCGAACCGAACGACGACTTAATCACGTCTCTTATCAGTTCTGGTTCTGGTGCTGGATCGAAACTGGAGTCCTTAGATGAGATATTTCCCCTCAAAAAAATGTATGAAAAAAAAGTTCAAATTGAAAGTAATTTTACAACTGTGTGCCAATTGTGTCCATTTCCATTTGGCCTATCGTCTGGTCTGGTCTGTTCTGGTGTGGTGTTAATGCGCCGTCTTAACGGCAACTGACTGGCATATTTATGTTTGTATATAAGTTGGCTCTCTCATATGGTAATGAGGCACAGTTCTCGTGGCCATAAACAGATTATCAGAATTGAGCGCTCACTTTTCTTTTAGAGCTTTCGCAGGCCATTGGCCATTGAGTCATAAGATGGCATTAGCTTGATTATTACTTACTATTTGGTTGACAATTGAAATGCTGTTTTAATACGCACTTGATGCCGTTGCTGCTGGCGTTGACTTGGTGAGGCGTGGCCTCATTTGCTGCGACGGCAGTCGCACGACAGCGCCAACAGCCCACGCTTGGAGATTTATGGCCTGCTGCTCCGACTCTGTCGCGGCTGCTCCGCTGCCCTGGGCTGATGGCGCGATTCTGATGGTGACTTATTTATGTGACGGTTATGCGTGGGCAGCAGGGCAAAGTTGGGTTTTTTTTTCGGCAGCAAACGGTTGCAAATCGCCACGATCTCTCTCTCTCTCTCTCTCCGTTTCTCCCTCTTAGATAGTGGAAAGTTTCTGGAGAGATGCGTGGGCGACTTGTTTGTTTAGTGAAATTAGTTGGCACTTTTAAGCCAATTCCGATAATCATTTATTTATTGCCTGCCAATTGACTGCCGTGGCGTGTAAATTTGGCAAGACGGTAGCATTTTGGCGCTTTGACACCAATCGTAGCACGCCATTGTTATTGCAATTGTTGTTGCACGTCAGTCAACTGGCTGACAGCCGGCGAACTTTTGTTTCGTGTTCGAGCTGAAGTTGAAGCTGCAGTGAAGCTGTGTAAAGCTCGAGCTCTTGGAGTGCACATTTCTTTGCGGAGCCTGTCAGTGAAGGTCAAAGCTGGTGCTGCCGCCACCTGCAGTTGGGGCATTTGGGCAAACAGCTGCCAAAAACGAAACTAGTCGAGCACATTTGTATGATTAACCATGCCGTAGAACTGTTGTCCTCTCCTTTTGGCATGACTCAATCCACAGCCATTGCCGCTGGCCAAATAAAAACTCAACATTTGGCATATCATGAATATTTTATGAACTTCGCTCGTATTCTCCGCCTTTGTCTTTATTTTCTTTGTGGCTGGTTTCGCTCGCCGCCCTCATTACAAAGCACAAATCATGCATTGCGTTTGCTTAACGGTCCTCAAAATAAACGAAAAGCTGACAAATTTATTGTCGCCGTTGACATAAATATCGACGGAATCCGAGACTTTAGCGTACTGACCCAGTCAAAAATGTGTCAGCCGCACAGGTAAAAATTTGCCAAAAATCGTGCTGTAATTGACATATATACCGGGACATTTAATATATACACATTTATCAACGTTCTCATTATGCATGGCGGGGGCAAAAAAAAAAACAAAAGACACAAGCAACGAACTACAAAAAGAGCATGTGAAAATATCATCAAAACGCGTTCTGTGTGGCCACTGCCGACGCTGAGAGATCAAAGAAATGTGGGTTTTGGTACAGCAGAGGGCACACACTTCTCGCTATTTGGTTAGGTATGCACCGAAATTGGCAATGAATCAGGCAAATTTATGCACTAGAGTTGGGTCATCTGGGACTTCTCTGTAAAATATTGAAAAATATATATTATATATTAAAAAGAAAGAGTATCTTTGGATACCAGCTATCAAGCCCTCCCTCAAGAGCGAGGAGGAAAATCAGACCACTATTGTTGGGAACGGAAACTAACGCTTTAGCCGTACCATCTCAAGGAGCTCTACAAGTTAGCCAGGCAAGCGAACGATGAGCACGTCTATGAGAAACATAAAACACTGTTCAAAACCCACAGAAGTTCAGGAATAAACTATTATTCCAATATCTAAGGTGTGAGATTTCGGAAAGACCTAGCTGATAGCTGAAGTTCAACATAAGCAAGTAAAGAGGCCAAGGTGGAAGTCCTGACTGCTCTTCTCAGGTAGCACAACAGCCTCTGAAGTCACCGATCAGCCTCACCTCATTTCTAACGTATTCCTCATTCCTAGAGAAAATGTTGGTCCGGCTATAGGACTTGCGGGCATATAAAACCACGAAAAGAGGTGAAAATGTGGTAGGTTACGCATATACCAGGGAGCACCGCGCACATGCAACATGTGGGCTTTCAAAATATAAGTTTAGGATTTCATATGCTGAATGTTAGGTATAGAAAATCTATAAGAAAAGTAGTGTTGATCCGTCCCTTGTCGCTTTCCTTTATTACTAAGATTTGCAGCCATGCCGCGCGAGTGCCTGGTAGTCGTATGCATTGAGATGCCGTCTTTTGTGTATGAATTGCAGAGACAAGGTAAGGGAGTTAAGTAACTGAAGGTCTATGTGTGACCCCAACTGGGGTTAGCCAGCACTACCTACCCACCCGGTATAATCTGGATTGATAAATTCAGCACAAAAGTATTGATAATTATACTCTGTACCGTAGGTACATAGAGTATTATAAGTTTGTGCAAAAGTATGTAACATCCAGAAGGAAGCATCTCCGACCCCATAAAGTATATATATTCTTGATCAGCATCAACAGCCGAGTCGATATAGCCATGTCCGTCTGTCCGTCTGTCCGTATGAACGCACAGATCTCAGAGATGGTAAGAGATAGAGGTTTGACGTGTATGGGACATATGCTTCTTATGTCTGCAGGCAGATCAAGTTTATTTTCAATTTTGGCCACGCCCCCTCCCGCCCCCGCAATTTAGAAAAAACGTCATATCTCCCACAGTTTTGAAGATAGATGGCTTGTTTCTTCTGGACATATTTAGTTATTAGAATAACTTATCGATCCGCCAAAGGAATGAAGAAGATCGGATGAACGGTTTTCGAGTTATGATCAAAAGACAAAATTTCTTGGTACAGAGTATGTTATAGTCGGGCTTGACCGACTTTCTTTCTTGTTTTGTATTTGAGACTTGCCTTATTTTGATATAATATTCCCTTATTTCTTTATCAAATCAAGTTGAAATTAGTTTTGCAATGCGAGAAATATTTGTTTTATTATTCAAATAACTTTGTTTAAGAAATTTCGTTGTAATACTAATGGCCGTTTTCTTTTCCACTTTCTGTTTTGCTGGTGCGTATTTGGCGTTGGCTTGATTAAATTTATGTATATTTTGTTTATTATTGTTTTTTTGCTAATGAATTGCTAAATGCCAAAAACGGACTCTCAAGATGAGGAATTTCACTTTGTTTCGTTCCGAAAACTAACCGGTTAAATTGTCTGGCTTAAATTAATTTCTTTTTGCAATTTTAATTAAGGCATTTTTTGGTGAAAGTTTTGCCCCCCAGTGAATAGATCTTGTGTTAATGGCCAATTGTCAGCATCCGCTGAGTTAAGAATCAGAAATAAAGAACTCTTAATTGAAATTAGCGAATCAGAAGCACAAACAATGCACAATTTGTGGGCGAATTAAATGCCATTTTTCAGGTTGCCAACTTGGGCGTTAATTAACAGCTTACAGTTAGCTTCGGTTGATGTTTTCATCATTCGGTGAGCTCTTGACTTTATTTAAAGCAGCTGCTGCTGGCGTGTCCAAACAATATATTTTTGTTTTTTTTGCCGTTGAAGTGAGGCAAACACTTGAGGTGCTTCAGTCGTTCACGTAGCTGGAAATGTCCTTCTGCTGTGGCAGAAATTCTTAAGCGTGCATTGACACTGCCGTGGCTTTTGCTGCTGCTGCTGCTGCTGCTGCCTGCCTGCCTGCCGTGAGTTGAATTTAACACCTTTTTTGTTATGCCCGGCATGTAAAGGCCCAAAAGCAGAACTAGGCAGTCCCAGACTCAACACAACACACAATGGCCGGCACAAAGTCGCTTCTGCAGCAACTGCAAAGAAAAAACGACAGCAGCCACAACAGCAACTAGCCCTTTAAAGGACCGAGCAATGCACTCAAAAAACTGATGACCCAGCTCTGGACGTGACGCGTGAGCCAACTGACAACTGAGACTGAATTGTATAGGAAGCGGCCAGGTGACGGTTTTAGTTTGAAATTGATTTTCCCCCAGCGACCAAGTTGACCTTGCTTTTCTTCCAGTGCAGCAGTCCCGGGAGACTCGGCAATTGTTGGCCATAAAAGCGCTAAGCAGCTGCCCATTGTTGGGGCTGGAGGAGCTGGAGTCCGTTTCGCATTAGAACGCACAACTACCAAATATAAACAAAAGACTTAGGCAACGAACCCGCACCAAATAATGGCGCGTGCTGCAGCCAAAGCCTGTTTGGCCAGCCGTTGCGTAGCCATGGCCCAAACCTGCTCGGCACTGGTAATGAAACTGCATTGCAGCGCATTGAGTGTCTTTTGTCTTGCTGCCACGGAGATCTAATAAAGTCAGCCATGTGGCTAACGAAAGTTATTTATGCATGAACAAGTCTACTTAGGTCTGCATGCGTCATCGGTTGCTGTTCATAATTTATGCCAAGACTCGCCCCAGCAGCCCCAGCAGCAACCAAGACGGCGATGGCGTGGGTGTTAATGGCAAACAGAGCGGCAACAACAACAACAGCAACAGCAACCACTGCACACCACATCCAAGTCCACGACAGGCAAATACTCAGCTGTGTGTATAGAAAACAAGCTAAACAACTACGACAAGAACAGCAGCAACAGCAGCAACAACAGCACCAACAGCAACAACAGCAACTGCAGTTCAGCTTCAAAAGGGTCGACGACTTTTGCGCCCGCATGAGAGAGGGACAACAACTGCAGCTGGCAATGGCATAAACCAAATAAATGGAAATTGTTTAAAGTTAGCTTTGGTTTATGGCCTTAGTCGTCCATGCTAATTGCAAAGGAATGTCCCCCCATGCTAATGGAGGAAGTGCTGTGATATACGTCGGCGTGGGATGTGACTGTTAATTGAAAGGCTTTTGAGTTTTTATCCTGAAGCTAGTTTACAGCTCTTACTGCAGCCGAGGGGATACACACTTTAGAAGAATACGGACACTTATCAAACTACGCCAGATGATCCAGATGGTTTTTGAGCGTAGGTTAGACTACAGCTCCAATGAATAGGATGCTTCAAGCGAGTAAACACTAAATACATTTTTGAAATAAATGACAAAATTTGTATTACGAAACCCTTCATCAACATTCTCACTGAGCTCCTTAATCCCGTTTGGTGGAGTGTGGAAAACGAAACGGCTTAAATGTCTCGCCGCCACCATTGAAAAACTTTGACTGAAACTCCACCCAATGCAGCCGCAACGTATGCAAAAAGGCCGACAGCCCCTCCATCATAACCAATATGGCCAGCGTCAGAATTGCCCAAACAAAGAACGCCATGGCCAACAGAGGAACACCGAAATAGTGAGCCAAACGGTTCTTAAGTCCCCGGGATAATATCATTTGCCACAGCACACCCGACAGCTGATCATGAGCCAGGGACAGGGCCCAAAGTCTCAAATATGAGGCCGTGTGCGAGACCGAGCCAAGCACACTCTCAATGGTGTGTATGCCCGAATGGATCCAAATCTCAGACATATCAAACTCCACAGCATCATCTAGCGTCCTCAGCTTCGCCATCGAGGTAGATCTAGATGGATTATCATCAACGCTGTAGCGTAGCGATGAGCGCATCTCCCGTAGAGTACTCCGACCCATTTGCTTCACATCACTCATGTCGCGCTCCTTGCGCCGTTTGTTCAACTGTTTCTGGCGGCGAGTCAGATAAATGGGCTTTCCGGCCAGCAGAATGGGTACTGTTAGGAAGGCAATAAACACCAATACATACTCCACCAGACGCTCGTTGGGATACATGTCACGTGCGCACTTGGGGTCAACCATTTCGGAGGTTTTCATCAGCATCATGTCAATGAATATAATTAGGACCGAGGGGGCACAGCCCGAGTTCTTGGGCGCCTTCCTATGACCACCATAGGTCAGCCATTTGTAGAAGATGAGAAAGACCAGGTAGCAGAACAAACACGTCATGAACACAAACTGTGGAATGACCACCAGGATAAGATCCGACTTTCGCTTCTGCTGCACACAATTACAGGCAGCCAAACTCAGACCGAAAATCATCTGCGAAATGCCCAAAATAATGGCCATCTTCATTTTCACGGAATTGAAAGTGGTTATCGATTCCTCACCGCAAACATCCCACACCGGATCCATGCCATAGGGATACGGATCGCCCGAATAAAAGCTGGGACTGCTGGAGTCAAATGTGAGTTTGCCATGAGCATTTCCCATAGTCGTGGCATTATACCGACAGCTCCAACTCGAGCCGAATATGTTGAAGGACTTGGACAAAGCATCGTTGTAGATGAACAAGCCAATGTACATGGAGAACATGCCCATGAGGAGTATAATGTAGCGTCCCTCGAACAATATGTTGAGTATCTCATTTTCGCTTTGAGAACTGTGGCGGCTCTTCTCTATGCTCTTCTCCTTCCAGACCAAAAGCAAGGCGAACAACGTCATGAGGCAGCCATGGCCAAAGTCACCAAACATGACGGCAAATAGAAAGGGAAATGTTATAATGGTGTAGGGAGCGGGATTGATCTCTCGATAGTCAGCCATGCCGTAGGCATCGATGAGATTCTGAAATCCGCGGGTGAACTTGTTCAACCGAAAGTAGGTGGGTGGCACATGCTTAAATTTGCGGTTTCTCTTCAGCAAAATGGGTGGAAAGGCCACACTTTCACCACGGCTCCCCCGATCAGCACCTCCCCTCAGTCTGTTGCCACGGCTTAAAACCTCGCGCACTGCGTCAATCTCCGAGGCGGGCACAAAACACTCGGCCTGCAGATACTTATGACGCTCCATGCCACCCACCACATTCAGACGATTCAGCAGGTGGTAAATCATGCGAGACTTTTTCAAATTAATCCTTATGATATACAAGTCCAGAGCAATCAGCTGCAGCATACCCATGCGAGTCGCTCGCGTCTCCTGCAGCACCCTCTCCAAGTCCTGTATCTTTTTACTCAACTCATTCACAAATTCCATACGCTTACTCGAGGTTTCGGGACAAAAGTATATGGTCACATGAAAGGCCTGGCACACCCTTAGCAATTTGGGCCGTATCTCCGTGGAGGTGGTCATCATCAGCAAGGCGAATTTACGCACAGTCTCTGACTTGTGACCCACATATTCCGTCACTGGTTCCGGGAATTCCGCAAAACGCACCATCAAATTGAAGCCGAACAAGCGATAGAGCAACAGCTCAAAGTTGTAAAACTTGGAGGCTCTTATGGTACCCACCATATAGTTCAACTGGAGGCTAGAAGGATCCGACTCGCTGGTGTCCTTAAGCAGCTGAATGATGGTGCTCTCCGAGTACAACAACTCACTGCCCACTCCACGGTCCGACAACAGAAACTTATCCGCTTTCTGTATCGCAAAGCGCTGCTCCATCATTTGACGCCGGCGACGATCCAAAGTCTGATAATTCTCCATAACTGCCGCTGCCTCCGAGTGCACACGATGCAAACGGTCCTTGTACTCCATGATAGACGCCTCTCTCGGCCTATTGTCCACATCCACATCCGGATAATACACCTGTTCAATCTTTAGCTGTACCATCTGAGTCTGCAGCGAATTGGCAATGCGCAACAGCTCGGTGCAGAGACTCACATGCTTCGTATAGATGCCATTCAGGATGCGATCCTCGTCATACACATTATTGAATTGCAATTTGCCATGGTGACCCAACTCGACGACACAATCGAAGGCATTTTCCACGTGCAGCAGCAGCTGGCACAGCTCCATTCGCTCGCTGCGAAAAAATGCTTTGGCCATGATGATGAATTACAATTTGAATATGTGTGTGTATGCCTGGTGTGTGTGCCTGTGTGTGCCTGTGTGTGTTTGTGTCTGTGTGCCTGTGTTTGACTGCTTTGGCTATGTCTCCTGCTAATTGATACGTTTAACTCGGGTAGCCAGCCAACATGTACAAGCACACTCCCACAGCAGCCTCATGCGCTTGGAGCTGGAGCCGGAGATCAACAGCGATAATTTAATGTTTGCATGCCACGTCGAAACGAAGTCGCAGTTTCAGCATAGCCCAGCACCAGCCACGCCCACACGTCATGCTACAGTGAGCAAATGTCCCATGCAATTTTCAGTTGTTTTTTTTTTTCAGCTTTGTTCTCGGTTGGGAATACTTACATTTTATTCACGATTCTTCAAGAAGGTTAGGCAAGCGGGCGTGAAGTACTTAAGGCATAAGAATAGATGAAAAGTATGGAAAATTCGAATTTTTATTACATAAGAAGAAAATGGGAGGGGTAAGGGGGGGAGTAAGGCAGGAGGAAGAAGGGAGGGAAGAGAGAAGTAAGGAAAAGTTAGGGAAGAAGGAGGAAATAAGGAAGAAAATATAAGAAAGAAGCTAGAAATAAGAAAGATAGAAGGAAAAAAGAAAGGAAGAAGAAAAAATAAGGAACGAAATAAGGAGGAAGATTAAAGAATTAATAAAGGAAGCAAGAAAGAAGGAAACAAGAAAGCGGAAGGAAGAGGAATAAAGGAGGTAGAAGGCAACACTCTTACCATCTGCACCACCGGGCTTACTTCATGCAGATTTCCTTACATATGGCTGCATTCTTTATTGCAATTTGCCCCACCGTCTTGCGAGTGCTCGATAGTCGAGTGTGCTTAGATGTGCCCTTGATTCGATGAGGGCTTGATTCGTTTTCTGAGTGTAGTTTCGAGAAAAATTGAAGAAAATCTGTAACCCCAACGCCCAATGTCGCCCTCGAATTCGATAAAACTAATGAAGAATCACACGCTGCATACGTTAATTATTTTCAATTAAATGTAAATACCTAAGCAGCAAACGGTTCACAAAATTTGAGGGTGTATGGAAATAGCCATGTATGAGCTCACGCCAGGTAAGTTTCCAAAGTATATCAGGCACAGCGTGAAGTTTCTTTTTAAACTGTATAAGCTTAGGCATTTTACATGCACCGCACCGCGACACAGTCACAGTTGTGGTAAGCGTTAGTTTTCTCATCGCATTGAGCAAAGATGCGGCAACAATTTTCCCATACAAATCGAAGTCGAGCGTTTAAGGCAAATTGTTTTGTAATTTGACTGAGTGCAGGCCCTTTGTAGCCGCTGCTGCTGTTGTTGTTGTTGTTGCTGGGGAGCACTTTGTGCCAAAAGCGTTTCAACTCATTAGCTGCCGCTAAAAGGAAAATAGCCCAAGCACAACAAAATACTTGAGTGAAAATGGTCTTCGGCCCGTAAATTGTTCGTTAGCGCGTCCACAGCAAAGGCAACGGCAACGGCAACAGCAACAATGAAAGTAAAAGTGCCAAAGCCAACTGCACTTGATAATTTCTTTGGTAAAGTTTGCCCCGAGTTGCTCCGCTAACAATAGGCTTCGCTTGTTGTGTTCCCGTTCGATTTCATTAGCTTTTATTGCAGCACTTTTGAAAGAAATTAAGTCACCAATTGAAAGTTGCTTTGCCAATGCTTGGAAGAAAAGAAAAGCAAAAGTGGACAACGGTTTCACTTTTGTTACAAATACAAACAAAATGTGGCAATAAATCAGAGCAGCTGCTGCTGCAAAGGCTCCCCCGAACAAAAAAACATGTCAAATGTCCCCTTTGTACGTATTATAAACTAATTTGCATTTCTCTATCTTTCAGAGCACTCGAGTCACCTAGAAGACACACCACTCACACACCGAGGCAACAACCAGACCACCATATAAAGGTAAGCGGCAATCGATTTTGGCATTAAACTGAAATTAAGTGTACACCTACTCACTCACTCACTTTTCGCCCCGGGAACTATACAGAGAAAGTGCACCCAAACGCTGTAATTTGCCAGAACCCACAATTAACGCCTAAACAGCTCAGATCTCTCGGCTCTTTTGTTATGTTGGCAATCAAGTGCGTGCGATGAGTATGCCAAATCAAGGGGATTCAGTTTTAATTACACAGGCCTTGTAGGTGGCAGCATAGGTGGGCGTTTACGTGCTGGCCAGAGAAAAATGAGAGCGAACAAGAAGCGGCCAAGCGAAAGTTAAAAGTGACAATGGGTTTTTTCGTTGGGCTGGCAGAAGAATGTACGGCGAGAATTAAATGCTTGTCCAACAGGATCATCGTTTCAAAGTCCAGCTCTCTATGACATAACATCAAAGCTTAAGTTATGTTAGCTGCAACTGGCAGGCCGAAATCAAGTTTGTTACTTAAGTCATTCGTTTTGCATTTGCCGCTGACAACTGTGGCCTTATCATCATCATTTTGTGCTCCCCAGACAGTGCGTCAGTGCGTGGACTTGTCTTGGCTTTGGCACCGTTACAAGCGGCTGGGGCCCGGGTTTCATTAAAATGTCTGCCTTGAAGATTGGCCAAACCGTTCGTTATTTTATTTTCATTTTTCCTTTTTTTCGTGAAATTGAAACGTCTGTGTCTATGCATCTTCGTCTGCATGGATGTCGGCTTATCTGGGCAGACGAACGCATCAAGAGAGCGGTGCGCTTGCGCTTACATGGCTCTGGGCCAGGCCAAGGCCTGGACTTGGGGTCTGAAGCTTCCGCCTTCGACTTGGAGTACGACTCCGACTCCAACGCCGCCACCAGCGAGCAATTTTCAATTTGCCAATTGTAGCAGTAAACTTTATAGCTGTTGTTTGGGTACTTTTCTCTCTCTCTACCTCTCCCTCTCCCTCTCCCACTCCATCCCTCTGTCCGTGTGCCGTGTGTTCTGGTTACCGTTAGTTTTGCTGCGCATGTGATTGGCTTTAGGTGTTTGACTTCACCTGCTCCGCTCTGCTCTGCTCTGCTTTGTGTGTGTGTGCGCCTGCGTGCGTGTAGCTTGGCCTCCACTAATTTGCGACAATTGACGACTGACCAGCAAGGCATGGGGGCGTGGCCAGGGCTGCCCACCCATTAAAGCAGCAGACCACAAAGAGGAATTCTTTAAATCTCATGAGAAAGGGCTTACAGTTTGCGTAACTGCGTGGCTGGTAAGTTGAGACCAAAGACTGCCACATCGATGGCAATTCATTAGACACACGCTGTTATTTGGCTTTTTACACAAATTTGCAACCAAACATGACCCAATTCGGCTTATGCAGCAGCAGCCCCGAACCCAGCTGGGCGTCAATTTTGACTGCGGCACGAGTTCAAAGTGAAACTTTTCAACTTAACAATTCACATGACCGCGATTAGTTTCCAGTGTTCTGTGTCTGTCCGTGTGCTGGGCTGTGTTGTGTTACAGAACCTAATCAACACATCATCAATAACAGTGGGAATCCATTTGTTTCATGCCGTGTGGGAGATTAATCACACGACTCCATATAGGCTGAAGCGTGAAATGCAAACAAACAAACAAAACTGATGGACTGTCTGACTGTCGGACGTTGATTATACACATTGGCCAATGCGCACTGAAAACTTAATGAAAGCCAACGAATGTTTATCTTTCTCCACTGACCTGGCAATTGTGTGGGTGGTTGGCTGGCTGGCCTGCAATTGATGCCCGCAATTATCTCGAAAGCCACACAAACTAAGCGCAAATAGCCGAAAAAAGTGGGCTATGTAAATATTTTATGTTACAATTTGTGCGCTGATTTGTTGCATATTAAAGAAAAAAAGCGGCGAAATTAAACGGCAAACCGCAAAAACCGGCGGCTGCGTAGGACGCCGCGCCACCCAAATTGTTGCGGTGCAATTACTTTGTCAGCCCCCTCCCCCATGCAATTGGCGCTCCCGTAATTTGCTCATAAATGTGCTTAATAGACACAACAGGCCACCGGTTGGGTGTGTTGGAAACCGCTAACCGAATTGCTCGGTGACCGTTTCATAAACACGCGCCACATAGTTTTACTGTTACCGCCAGCTGCTGTTCAATAAAGCAACCTTAACCCGATTGTGAGGTGGGCAGCAGCAATAACTTTGTCATACGTCACCTAATTATGAAGATTTATGTGTGAACCCGTTGGGAATTATATGTAAATTACATATCGAAGTTGAAGCTTTTGCAAATGCGGCGGGTAACTGTGTGAAATACTAAAAAAAAACCTTGGCCTTGGGGTGGAATTTGAGGGGGAATATAAGAAAAAAGATACCGAGTTTAGAACAAATTTTGAAGAATTAAGTGACGAGTGGAAGGTTGTGCGAAATGCTGTTACGGTGCCTCACCGTGCTAGTCACGGTTGCATTTCGCACATCAAGACAAGCACTTCCACGCTCAAGATAATGTCTACTATGCTTTATTTTAACCTAAGCCTCAGACCTTATGGGAAACAGGGATATCGTCTCGCTATTTTGTGTACAGTTCCTAGCCAAACGACAATATGAAGCTCTTATCTTCTTATCTTCAATCTATTTCGATTATCTATTCTATTATTGATTTCTCATCTTCTTCCTAGAGCTATCTGTCACATAAACTAACAAATTACGGAGAATATTGTAAGTTTATCTGTCACATAGGAGCTATTTAGAATATGAGAAAGAGAGGGTATCTACTGGAGACCAACAATTCATAGTAGGCCCGGCAGATGCTCTGGATTAAGTAGGCGTGGGACTAACAAATGCTGGAACAGATGATGACAGCTAAGTGTTACCTAAGCTAAGTGTGGCCAACAAACCGAAAACGATTTAGATCTGGAAATATGTTGCTCATTTCCCATTTCAAACTCTACTAACATTATTTTACTGCGTTTTAGTGTTTTACACTAATTGTTTTCTTCTGCTTATCAACTTTCGTTGAATCTAAGCACAAAGTGTAATCCTTAACCAGTTGCCTTCGGCTACTTAAGCAGAATTTGTTAGCTTATCATTGAATCAGTTATCAAATTAATACTTCACACACAAAACATTCAAGCAATTATTTAATTTCTTTTATTTATCTTTAATTTTTAACGACTTCTGTTGGCATCTTGTACAATTATCAAATTTTTTGTTTAGGTAATTCACAAGTCTTTTGTCATCATAGCGTTGCGTGCCTGCCTGCTAATGGCTTAACTTGTGTGTGCACTTCTTCACACCAAAATAATAATGTAAGCGGCCTTCGTTAAGCATTTTAATAAGTTTATTTGATTGTTTTTCTTTTGTGTGCATTTATTTATGCGCTCATTGCCTCAATTAATGCGACATTGAACACAATTTGTTGTTTGTCATTAATCTTTTTTCTCGTTTTTGGTTACGCTACAATTTGTTTGGATGTTGTTGGTGTTGATGTTGGCAGCCCAAAATAAATTAAGGGCCTCAGTATTTTTGGCAGTTTTTTTAAAGTTATGTTAATGTGGTTAAGGGAAGGCACAGGAAGTCACCTGTCGTTGCCAGGCAGTGAGCAAATTTATCACAAAAAAGCAGGACTGTTGTCTTCGGACTAATAGACTGCGAGACGCACTTGCTGGCCGGGCCAGCAGATCCGTGTCTCCTCTTCATCTTTTGTCATTGTTGCAGGCTCACGTTCGCGCACTCGAACTTGGACTCGATGTCAGCGTGGGTTGTCCACATGAACACTTCAGCCGCATTCTAGCTAGCTGGCCGGCCCCAGTCCCATTGTTATCAATTCAAGTGGAACGTATTACGTGCATTAGTATCCTTCTGCCGGGGCCTGGGCAACGTCACCGGCTCTCTTGCCTTTTGTGCGCTGCAATTCCCCTTGCGTATTTATTTCACTGTGTCAAGTTCTTTTGTGTCGCAGTTTTTTTTTGCAAGATTTATGACACTTTTGTTTAAGCCAGCAAAATGCTTTTAAACGTGAGCTCGTCGCTCACTCATGCAAAATCGATGATGATGATGCTTATCAGGGAATTGTGGGGCTGAGACTGGCGGGTTTTGGTTTGGTTGTCATAATTTTCTCGAGAGCGCTTGTGCCAGCGAGAGATCTTTCGCCCATGTTCGATTGAGATAAGTTGTTGTGTGGTTAGATGATTTATGCTTGACACGCTTTATTGAAAAGCCATAAAAACCGCCACCGCCACCGCCACTGCCAGCAGCTTCCCTGCTGCATCCTAGTGGCGCGAGAATGGGGTCATCAGCTGATAGCAGTTGATTTATACGAAGGCAGCTTTTGACATTAATATTTTATCTGCTGTGGCTGCCGCTGCCGCTGCCGCTGCTTCTGTGTATTTTTCTGACAACGTGTCGTATGAGTGACATTAGCAAGCGAAACTAACAAGCAGCAGTTGAAGTTAAAGAAACAGTTAGACGCTTTGCATGCACACTGATAAGGCCAACAGACAATGACAGCAGCAGCGGCGGCAGCGGCAGCAACCTGTACCCGGTCCGCATGTGTTCTGTCATGGCACCCACCCAGCAGACTCCTAGATGCGGCATATACTTAACAGTAAAATAAATATTTTACTATAAATCATGCATTAGACTCGCGGTGGCTGGCTGCGGCTGCGGCTGCCTCTGCCTCTGCCTGCCTTGTTCCCTGTCACATGTTGCCAGGCCATCAACCAGCCTCACGACATTGCCAACCAACGCTCGGAAGTAACACACATTTAGCGCGCTTAGCAGCCAAAAAAAAAAAACACACGGAAAACCAGCCAACCAGCCTGCAGCAGGATTGGCCCGACTAAGATACCCGTTTTTGGCAACACACAAATACCAAACTCCCAGTGTTGGCTGCCGCAAAAGTAGCCATTAGAAGGTTTAAAGAATGGCTGCAAGTCACATTTAGAATTAAAAAAACCCAAATGCAATAAAGTAAGTCATAAGTATGATCACAGCTGCCGCAGGTGTTCTCAAGTCATAAAATAAAATCAATCAAAATGCTTTAATGGGGTAGTTAAGCGATTTTAATTAAGCAGAGCGATGCAGCTGCAAAGCACTAAACGCAAGTTATGTACAAAAATTATAAGCATTAGCTTGAGCAGCAATCAATAGCCAGGAGAAGCTCTTCTCACGTTTTCCTAGGATCAAGTAGCTAGCTAGCCAAGCATGTCTCTGTCTCTGGTATGCTGGCCTGAAATGTTGGGGGTTCGGCAGTGTGGGCAGAGAAGCGGCCACTGGCAACTGAGCAAATATTCTATTCCGGAAAGAGTAGTTTTTAAGCTCGTTTGACAACTTTTCACTGCTAACTCGCCAATTTTATTGCAGCCACTTCAGTTCTGCCATCGACTCTGCTCGTAATGCCGACCCCTACGGCTAGGTTAAAGCTGCAGGTACTTCCGAACCCTCTTAACTCTATTCTCTAAGTGATTAATTTCGACATCGAACCTGAGCGAACAATATCTACACAATTTGGCATAAAAGGTTTCCAGCTCGAAGAAATTCTTGATCCAAGAACTTCAATCCACCAAAGTCCAAGTAAACAGGCTCTTCCGATGCCCATAAAACGACGGCTTGGGGTAAATACCATTTAAATCCAGCCACTTCACATAGCCATCTGGGTGGCGCAACACAGGCAGGCGACACAACAGGCGACACTTTACAGGCAAAATGTTTATAAATAAATGGCCAGCGATATATTTTGTATTTCTATTTATTTATGTGCCTGGCAACTGCCATCGAAACAAATCGACTAAAGAAGAGAAGAGAGAAAACCCGAACCAAACAAATGGCAAACATAACATGGCCAACATATTACGTATACGACATGTGTGTGCGCTTAGTTTTCCCAAAAGGCAACCGGCGGCGGCGGCAGCGGCGGCAGCGGCGGCGACGCATGCGCAATGGTCAAGGCAGCAATGTCTTGGCCCCGTAATCGATGAGCTGCTGCACATTTGGTCAATAAACGCATTTCTGTCATTTTTTTCGCTGTTTGTGTAAATTTATGGTCAACTGGCTGGAGCCTGCTTGCCAAATGCCATTTTCCGTTTGACTTTGACATTAATTTGTGGCCGCACTTTGGCTAAGACCAGGAAGTGCCTGCTCCACACTTGCACCCTTAAAATGCCAAATCCTAGCCAGAAATCATCAGCAATATGCAAAGCAATTTTCGGTTATGTCCAATGGGGCACCATTGTCATTGGAGCGGCTAACAAGCTGCAAAGCTGCCACGATTTATGCGTGCAAAATGATGAGAACGTGCTGCGTGGATGCAGCAGCCGGAGCCGGAGCCGTAGCCAGAGCCAGGCAATGTCATCATTATTGGTGCCACTGGCTTTGGGTTTTGGGCTTTTCCTCTTTTTTTATTTATGGGTCTTTGGGTGAGACAACGGAGTTTTGTGACAAACCGCTCTTCACCGGTAAATCGGTAAATCACAAATCTGCCTGCCTGACTGGCTGGCTGCCTGGCTGGCTGGCTGGCTGGCTGCCTCCATGTGGCCATGGCCCAAAGGCAAAAACTAACAAGTGCGCGCACACATGGCCCGCAACACAGAACTGCCTTTTGTGGCCGAACGAGAGGGTTTATTAAATTTATGCAAATTTTATTTATAAAAGGCAGCCAGGAAGGCAGCGTCATCGATACAGTCTGCCCGGGAGCCTACATTGGCTCGTTGTCAGCTGCAGTTTCCATCCCGAAATCCTACGCCCGTCCGTGTGTGCAGTCAGGCTGGAATATTTTATGATTTTTGATTTACTTTGAGTTGATTGGTTTTTAGAGTCGTCAACATTGACATCGCTGACATGGCGCGGGCGTTGCTCGATTGGCATGTCTTTATTACAATTGACTATGAGCCTGGCTTGCTGACTTGATTTATATGCTAAAGAGCAGACGGAGGAGGAGCAGTCGCAGCAGCAGCAGCAGCTTGTCATTTGACCCAAATTGAAAGCCCATTAATCAATGAAACAGAGCCCTAGGCAGGGGCTATTATTAGGCCAACTTAACTAATAGTTGGCCAGGTCGGCCAACGCCTAGTGCCCCAGCATCAGGCCACGCATTAAATATTAATTTTTAATTACGTTTTATTAACTGCGGGCCCAAACAACAGCCGAGCTGCCGGCTACTCATTTTAAGCGGAAACAAAGGCCACAAAAGCACAAAAATAAACGCGGCCTGTCATAATTTTAATTGTGAATTGGGTCGACCAGATCGAACTTCAATCAGGTTGATTAATATGTGATTTCCAGGCGCACAAAAAACTGCAGCGTGTTGAAAAGATATTCATTAAAAATACATAAAACAAAAAAACAACCAATTGGAAAATGTTTCTCTGTAGCATACAACGAGACAGTTTACACGCCCCAACACAACAATCCGCACACACACACAACCTGGACAGCTGTGGAAGCTATAGGGGGTTGGGTTATGAGCAAGACGCGGTGTAAACAAAAAAAATAACTAAAAAAAGGGCGCTTGATTAAAAAATAACAAGCTTAAAATGCGCATAAATAATGCCAAAAATAAACCAAATTGAAAACGAAACGGCGTACAAGGCGTGGCCGAGCAAGAAATAAACCAATCTGAATTGGGCGACTTAGAAGTAAAGCTATGTCGATTTAAAAGTGCTCTGAAAGTTCTGCAGAGGTTTTGTTGTCTTAATTAAGCCATTTCCACTCCGGAAATAAGTGCTTTAATCTGCAGAATTTTGTTGATAAATTTAAATTCGAAACTTGTACTCACTTTTTATTTTTCTGAGCTTTTAAATTATCAAACACATCTGTCAGATATATACTGCAATGACAATTGAATACCTAGATTAACGATTTGCATTTGAACAAAGGGAACTGAAATTTGGGAAACATTTGTGCAAAGGCACAACAAGGTGATTTTGCAACATGACAACGCTCGGCCAGGTCAAAACATAACTTGACACGCTAAAATGGGAAGCACTTTGAAAAAATTTGAAAATTTGAAACCCATGCATTATTTTGATGAACTTCTAAACTTTTGAATCTTAAAATCTTGAAATCTTTGGCAATATGTTTCTCTTTTTTTGGGGCTCAAAGACATAATTTGCCTGCAGAGGTGTCCCTTTTTTGAGGGTTGTTTGGCTTAGATTATTTTCACTTACATTTTAACGCATTTGATGCAGGATCCTGGAGTCAGATGTTTTATCAGCTGTTGCAGTTGTTAAAAATGGATGTTATACTCAGAGATCGGTGATGGCTATGGCATTGGAAGTGCCACACAATGAAAGAAGTTATTAAGCCAAGTCTGCTGATGCGAGGACCGAAATGCTACATAAATATCTATATAGATAACCAGCTAAATCACCGAGTGAAGCTTCGCACCATTACCCCTTGCCTAAGTTATTGCAAATTCAAACGAGATTTCTGTTCTGCTTAGATTAAATTTAAGCCCAGTTTGAAATCAGTTTCTACTGTTTTTGTGAAAGTAAACGCACTTATGAGGCTCATTGTTGGCCCCCTCAATGGTGGTTGAACATGTGACAGCTGGCTGTCATAATTTTTGACACTTTCACTGCTCCAAAAATGACAGACAGCTGCTGCTGCCGGCTGTGCAGAGAGCGAGATAACATACAAATGGCATTCAAATAGACCAAATCTACTTATATTCTGGCCACAAGTGAATGACCCGTTTGAGTGGCACGCCCCATCTTTCTCCTCTCCTCTCCTCTCGAACACGCCCACTCCGCTGGGCTTGGGCTCTGCTGCCAATTTAACACCTTTCTATTCTGCGTCTACCTTTTACTATCTGCCTCACATGGCCACGGCTTGTGGCCGTTACAATTCAATTGTTACAAATTAACTGACCGCACTAATGTTTCACGCCGCATTTCCAACCATCCAAGCCCGGTATCTGTTTCACGGCATCTTCCCCCCCGAAATTCTGGAAACTCGTGGGTGCCAATGACGCAGCCACAAAATCAAGCAATCCAGCACTGACACACTGCCCTTTGCCATTGCCAATTTTGAATGGCTCTTCTTGGAGTTGAAGTTGAGGTGTTGCGGTTCATTTACATCCGCATTGTTTGGCGTTCGGCGAGTGAAAGGTTCATTGCTCATTGCCAGTGCAATTTCAGGTAATGGCTAAGTCCATGCTTCAGCAACTCCCACACGGCTAATTAATATACAAATTACAAAAGTTAATCAGCCAAAGCCAAAGCAAAAGCCGCATGGCATGTGTGGCATTGGGGGCTTGTTCCATCATGCAAATGTATTCGGCAATTGGCCTAAAAGCGTCGTTGCCGCTGCCGCAGCCACACCCTTAGCCATTGATGATTAATGTTCGGCGACATCCAAGGACAGGCCACAGCCAGGATCGTAGCTCAATGTGGCTTAGTCACCTTGCCGGCATTTTGTCGCATTGAAAAATATATATAAATTCAAATTGTGTCAATTACGTTACGTTGACGCTGCGGAGTCGCTTATCGGAGTCTGACAAACTAAACTGCAGTTCAACTGCAGTTGGACTCTGGCAGAGCCTGACAAACCTGCGCCAACTACCAACCACCAAGTCAAAGTCGAGGCATATGCCCGAACCAACCACTGTTCACTGGCATGTCTGCTGCTAGTTGTCGTCGTGTCAGTTGGGGGGGAAACTGATTTCCAGTTTGGCTGTCCATAAAGCAGCAAGTTGATGGAGGGTTGCCGTAGAAGTAGTCAAGGTTTATCATTCGAAGAGACTCAAACTTTTATTGATTGAAAAAACTACAAAAATCAGCAGAAGGTTCAGTCCCGGTTTCGAACCCTTCATAAAGTCTAAGGTTCGGTCTGCAGCTGGTTAAATCGGAGTTTTCCTGTAACTAAGCAATCGAATAGACTCAAAGTTATCCTGTAAAAAAAGGTTTGATTTAGAAAAATTCGATAAATTGTTAAATAAATTCTTAAGTTTGGTTTGAGGACCGTTGGAGGTTCGAACACCCTGTTTCCAACACAGTCGAGCAAATAGAGACATGCTCCTTAATGCCATCGTCCATAAAGATATGGAAACTTTGCAACTGGAAGGTAAAAAAACGCATATTTGCCTTGTACTATACAGCTCAAGCTAAGCATTTGTTTCAAGACATTCAAAAACTCCCCCAGCACCCCTCGCTGACTCTACCATACATACCAGCCGATCTATATGTTTCATTTTGGCGTGCGTTTTGGTGCAGGTTTCATTTGAACAGCCACAGCCATTTGGGTCGCCCTCGGGCGCCCCACACACAATGTGTTCTTTGGTCTAATTGCGCTTATAGATTTGCTAGCTTTGATTTCGGAGCTCTGATTTCTGGTTTTATTAATAGGCACCTGGGTTAATGTCATCCGTGGCTGCCGGCGAACACGAACGCAAAGAGTAAAAGTTACACCGGCCAAAGTATGTCACGGAAATGACTTACTTAAAATGCGTATATACATCTGCATTAAATAGAAATCGAAACAAGCCGAGGGGCGGCCAAGACTGGAGAGTCTCCAGACATCCTTTAATGGCAAGCGGGGCCGGCCGGCCCACTGCGTCAGTTGTCAGTTGTGATACTCGTACGTTGTTGCCCACTTGAACATGTAGTGCAGTCATCGTCGCGCATTTTAAGAACCTCCGACTAAATGCACACAAAAAACAGCCAAGGACTAGACAGGCACAGGCACAGGCACGGGCACAGGCACGGCCGGCCAGGCCGGGCCAGACAACATACGAAACGCATCGTCAAACATATAGGCTATGTGCTATAACTCATTAATATTAAATGTTGTGCCAAGACAAGCCCCTCAGCAAGATATCCAGAGACGGAGACGGAGACGGAGTCGGAGACCTGGGCCTTGCCTTCTTCTTGCCGTCGGTACGAAATTTATGCGCATTTTGTTTCAATTTCATACACACGTGACTTGTAAATTATCCATTGACTTAGACAGGATGAGTTTGTATGCGCGACAGGATACGCAGGCGCAGCTGCATCAACTCCTTCAGAATGATAATGCCAGACACACCCAGGGATCCCAGGCCAGCCCGACTGTCAAAAGGTATTGCGATTCTTATGTAAATTTTTGTTGTTGTTATGTCATGAGCGACCCAAAAAAGACAAATGGAAAATAAGCGTCCAGTCAAGAAAGCAAAAGTTAAGCGAGAATTGTGACAACAAAAAGTGAAAATTATGACACGTTTTTGTTGTTGCGGACTGTGAAAGTCAACTCTGTGTCTGAGTGTGTGTGTATCATAAATACGCATATTAGCCTCATTTTAGTCGTACACGTACATATGTCGGGCTAGGAGGTCGCTCGCACATTACTTTGTGTTGTCAACCGAGCATAGTTCTCATGTCGGAATTAAGCTTAATTACCTGCAAGATTATTTTGACAGATTTCACTTGCATTCGTGTGTTTGTGTAGGCAGGAAATGTTTAATCTCCGCGCCTGGTCCATTCCCATTGTTGTCCAACTGACTGAGTGACATACACACAACTTTTGCCCTTCCTTTCGGGGTAATTATTTGCATGCAACTTCACTTGACTCTCCAGCCAGTCATTTTGTGGTCAGCACAAAACTCAAATTACCCATGCCACAATTCTGGGCGACCGACAAACCAACAGACACAGAGAGACAAAAAAACGGAGCAGCAGAAGACACGTTAATAACACAAAACTTCCAGCTTGTACGGGTTGTAACCCAAGCAGAAGATTTCTGGCCCCTGCCCCAGCCCCAGCCCCAGCGTCTGCGGTTGGATTTTATGGTTTCATTAGTACCACACATGCATGCCAGCTCCGCGTCCGACTCCGACTACGTCTCCACGGGCCTGTGCGCATGCGTAGCCTACCAATATGCTGGCCAGCAGCCGCTGATTGCGGCCTGAGAAAATTCTACTGACCCACAGAACTTTAACTTTTTGAGTGGCATTGTTCAATTTGGCCGCAGACAGCCAACAACTACAGCAACAACAGCGAAATGAAGCACCAGCAGACACAAGTAAGAAATTTCACAAGCCTGGCGGCCATTTTTCTACTTTGCCTTTGTACAACATGAGACTCGGCTGTTGAGCTTCTCTGCGGTCTCCTCTAGTCCATGAATCGATGCCAAATACTAAATGGGTGGTTGGCTTTGGTCTGGCTTGGCTGCGTTTACTGCATCTCGAATGTGATACATATGTTGCGCTTATTAACTTATCCCAAACCGCAATAAGTGAGCTGATTACTATAAAGATTATGCAAATGGAAATGCAGCACACACATACCATGCGGGTGGATACCCCGTTTGGCATGGCAATAAACCTTTGTCTGGTTCAATGACAGAAATGCAATGTTGAGGATGAGGAAAGAGAGAGAGAGAGAGAAGCAGCCAAAATCACTCAGTCAGAGACGAACTTTTACCAACTGTGATATTTCCTTGAGACGATGAAGTGCAGAAAACTATTTTCATTGGTGGAAAATAACTCTGGAATCGGAAGAAGCATATAAAAGGTGCTTGAAATACCAAACAACAGAAGTGAATACTCTTTTGTACAGCCATTTCTAGTTATGAACATACTATCATCAGCAGACTATGCTAAAAATACCATTTCTCGATACTTTCATCAATACTGGATTATGTCAGTCATAGAAAGAATAGATAGAACATGAAGGATAAAAGACAGAAGCTATTAAAAAAAGCAAGTTAGAAGATGGAAGACACAAGACAGAAAAGGTAGATTATCTACTATCTATGTAACTAAATGGTAGATAGTAGGTAGAAGATAGAAATAAGAAAATAGAAGATGTAAGATGAAGGATGAAAGATGAAAGTTAAAAGAAGAAGGATGAGGGATGAAAGATTCAAGATAAAAGCTGAAAAATGTAAAGAGAAAAGATGAAGGATGGAAGATGAAAGATAAAAGAAAGAAGAAGAAAGATGAAAGATGAAAGATAAAAGATGAAAGATAGAAAATTAAAGATAGAGGACTAGATATAAGACAAATGATATGAGATTAGATAGAAGGACGGGAGTTAAGATACAGAAGATGGTGTGTTAGAATAAAACGATGGGGTCCAAGATGGGAGATACGAGACAGAATATAGGAATATGTTATATATGGCCACCCTGCACAGGCTTCTTTTTGAGAAAAGAATCTGTACAAATCCAGGTTATATTTAAGATACAATGTGAAAACCCCCCCGTCTCTTGATTTACATAAAATATTCTACCTACGATTTACTTTTAAAACTCTAGCAAATCCTTTTGGGTCACACTTTCATTGCCTCTCCCCAATCCGAGCAAGTCTTTTGCATATTTTAAAATGAAATCTACCGCATATTATTTTTGCCATTCGATTTCATTTTCATTTTTCGATGTCAGAACTTGAACCTGAGTCATGCAGCCGCCACGATTGTTGGCTGGCCTGCCTCTGGGCCGGCTGGGACACCTTCAACGGTGTCATAGTCATGCAATCAGAAATTGGGGTCTGGTGTTCCGTTTGTCTCTCCCGCTCTCTGCATACATGGAACACCTGGGCAGCCGATTACTCAACCCCCCAATGGCTATATGGTTATATGGTTGGCTTGGAAGCCGATACGTTGAGCGTTCCAATTTGTATGGCAATTGACAAAAACGAAAAAAACTCCCCCGAGCATACCCCCCAATCTGCCGCGTCTGTTCCACTTTTGGGGCCAAACAAAGACTCATAAAAGTTGATAGCGTCCGGCGAGCCTTTTGCTATTGATTTTGATTTTTATTGAAATGTTTTCGTTGTTTGCACTGACATGTTTACGACTGCGGCCAAACGGAGCAGCTTATCAGCTGGATTATCAACACACAAATCCTGATCTGTACCTTCTTGGCGCTGACAGCCGATTGCAGCTCGATTAATTTCACATTTTTAAGTTATGGCCAATTTGGTATAAATCAATGGCAATGTCAGTAGCCGCCTGCAAAAATATTGCCTCCTGGTTGACAATTCGCGCGAAACTAGCGAAATATGTTTCAGCAATAAATTTTCACACACACACACACAGACACGCACACACACCCACCTGGGCCCAGCAACATGTTTATGACCAGCTAGGCAGCAAATAATGAAAATGTTTTCCATTTCGATTGGCAATTTCCGCAATTTCTAGTGGCTGGCTGCCTTGCCTCCTGCCTCCTGGTTGTGGCGTGGCCTGGCCTGAAATTATTGAAATTGACTGCTCAAATATGTCGCACTGGCCGTTCCATTTGCCAGCTGACTTCCATTTGCGGTCACCGGCCGACTGCAGTTTAGATACATTTTGTGTGGAACGTAAATGTTTGCCTTACGATGCCATTGTGGTCTACAGGCGGCCGGGAGTAGCCGGAAATCAATCTAGATGCTCCCCCGGCTAACTGCCCCGCAAGAAGTTAAGTCTCTACCCCATTCTGTGACCCAGATCCTATTAATTTGGCTAATGTGAAACAAAATACCCAAAACTAAATGTCAAACGAAAATTGCTCAAGCGAGCATAGAGAGCAAGGCGAAGGCGCCAAACCGGCAAGAGTAACCTACATGGCCAGCTAAGTTGAATGAGTGTCAAAGCTATTTTGCGCTAATTGCCTTTTACGATTATTTTCACATTTGGCCAACCCACACCGACTCGACTCGACTCTCCTCCTCCCCCTCCCGCCGCCTCACCGCTGGGCCGTTGCCTGGAGATTGGAGTTCCAAGTGGCGTACACACTTACAGGCACGCATGACTACACACAGCGGGAGGAGGAGGCGGAGGCGGAGGCGGAGGAGACGTCTATGGAGCATGCACGAGAATGCTGCTGCAGGCCCATGGCACGCAACATATTCGCTTATTAAATTGAATTAAATTTTTCGTACGTTTTATTTGCGGCACTTTACGTGCGAGGTATGCGGGAAGAGTTCGGTACGTCTCTGGGTTAATGTCAGGCGATAGGGGGCGCTTGACTTCTGTCATTATGCTCAATTATGGCTAACGGTCGAATTGCTTGCAAGCGACGTATTGACCCAAAGCATTGTTGCCATTATGGCTAAGCATTTGTTTAATAACCTTGTTTGGGTCTAGCCGGAAAAAATTAAGCTACAGCCGGGCCAATAATTGCCTTTTAAGCAGCACAAAATTAAAATTTCGTTGTTATTCCAAACAAAATAGTTAATCATGCAGGCAGGCAGGCTGGCAGGCAGGCAGACAGATGAGTTGCCATCTAAAAATAAACCCACGGCAAAACATGTTTTCTTTGGTACTTACTTGAGTTAATCGTAATCGAGCACTTGGCACTTAATTACCAGCCACAGCCGCAGCAACTTAGATGGAATGTAACCAGTATAATAAGTGAAGTCATGTAAGCTAGGGAAAACGCTATTAAAACTCAACTCTAAAACATATAAACATAGGCAAAAAAGGGGCGCCACTTTTTATTCTTTTGTGATTGTGTGTGGAGCCAATGTCAAGGCATCGTCGTGATCATCATCATCATCATCACGATCATGGGCATTATATAGCCTGGCAAGGTCAGTGAAGTCATCGATGATGCT
This sequence comes from Lordiphosa fenestrarum, assembly GCA_035044985.1. Classification (NCBI taxonomy): domain Eukaryota; kingdom Metazoa; phylum Arthropoda; class Insecta; order Diptera; family Drosophilidae; genus Lordiphosa; species Lordiphosa fenestrarum. The sequence goes on from JAWNNO010000731.1 coordinate 3,052,199, forward strand.
AATGGTCGAAAGTCTACATAGTTCTAACTAATAACACAGAACAACAAAATCGAATGGGAACTTTGATGTTTTCTTCAGGGAAGCTAATGAATGACGCCACGAATGCCCAAAGATGGAAACATTTATAAATTAACTAGCTTAAGTTCTTAGCAAATTGTTTAAAATACTTCACTGGCCGCCAGGTTCAGACAGGCAACACTTGGTGATAGGCTTCTCAGAGTCCTGTAGGTTCCTCCGAAGCTAAGCTATTGGCTTCTTTGTATGAGAAATTCAAACAAATATCATCAATACTCTGTGCAAATTCGTTTGCTGTCTAGTGTAATGAATTTCATACAATTGGAAGTTTCTCAATTGAAGATTGCTATCGCATTTCCATTCTATGCAGACAGCTGACAAGTCTCCAACCTAATGGACATTTCAATTGCAGTCGCTGTTTCTCTGTGTGCGTGTGTGTGAGTGGGGTGGGGCAGATGAAAGGAAAAAATACCTCTCAAAAGTGTCAGTCCCCGGACAAATGCAACAAAGATTGAGCACTCTCAATATCATAATTGATTATGCCAAAAGGTGTCGCAAGTGAAAACAAAGGAAAACTTTTGAATGGGAAAGTGTGCTTGTTTGTTTGTTTTTTTTTTTCAAATTGAGCAACTTGAGTGATGTGAATAATTGTTAAATGAATGCCACCAAACGAACAAACAAAACACCAGACACGTGTCCGCTGTATCTAACAGTTGCATCTGTGCAACTGCCACCAAAACAGAAATGAATTACAAATTAGCTGGCTATGTTGTCGTGACTGGGCGGCCATAAAGCAATTAAAAATGGTTTTGTTAATGCAATCAACATGTAAATGAGCTAATAAGCCATCAAAGTGTTGGCCATTAAAATGGCCATGGGCCAGAACCAAGCCAGAAGTATTTATAATGATGCGCTTATCGCTCGTTTAGCCGGCACATAAAGCGTATATTGTGGCAAATCGCTGTTCAAGGTCGAAAGAGATTTGAACAATGAACGGCTTTTGAGTGTGTGCGTGTGTGCGTGTGTGTGGCTCAAATCATAGTTTAATTATGGTGCAAAGTTTCACTTTTCACATTTTAGCTAAATATTTAAGTTTGATGATTTTCAGAAATCGTCCGAGCTGGTTTGAGGGTCAAGTGCAAGTAATTTTGGTTCAAGTCGTGGCCCGCCTCCTCTTTTAGCTCCCTCCCTCCCTCGCTGGCTGGCCGCAGACAAGCACACACACTCCGCCTTGTTCTGTGTTGTTATCCGACTTGTGTTCTAGTCCATGTTTGTGCATTTGAAATTAATTTATGCAAACATTCGTTCCGAGACATGACGAGCAACTTGGACTCTCCGAGTTAGTTGGTCGCATACATAAATAAATTAAAATTGCTAATGGCCAGGGCAGCACTCTTGCACGCCCATAATTAAAAGCAACAAAAACCATGACCAACTCAAGATCTCGCTTGTCTGCAGGGCTTCCATGGCATAAATCAATCAATTTATTTGTTCGTCTGCTGCACCGACGACTGCTTCGACTTCTTGCCAAGGTGGGGAGCAGCAACAGACAGCAAAAGGAAGGAAAAATGGCAGCTGTAATCTGCCAGCGGGTGCAACGAACTCACCTTCGCAATCTGAGCTAGTTCTAAACCTAAGTTGTTGCTGCTTCCCCCGCCACACGCCTCGCGCCTCGCGCCTCGCGCCGCGACAGCATCATTTCGTGGCTTGTTTGCATACGGCGACGTCGTCTTCTGGGTTCCTTAGAAAATTGCAACTTTGCCGTGGCTGTAATTTGCTGGCTCCGCAGTTGCAGTTAACTGGAACTTGCCCCGTAATGTTCATATAATTCATTTGGCCAGACAATCGCCAACCCGAAGAGTTATTTCAGCCATTAGAAACTTCTGCAAATAATTTCATTTTGGCCATGAGATACAAAATAGTTTGCCAAAAATAATTTCACGCCAGGAATTTGTCATGATTGCTGGCAGCCAAGGCAGGGCGGCGACTACGGCGGCGGCGGCGGCGACTTGAACATTTTTTGGGCGTGGGCCATGCAAATGCAGACTGGGGAGTGGTAAACGGCAATTGCAATTGCAACAATTGGGATGCAATTGGAGTGCCGGCCATGTAATTAACACTTGGCAGCTGCCACCGCTAACAGAGAGTTCAGAGGCAAATTAACGCCTTGGCCTTCAGCTGGCATGGTGGCTACACATGGAGAAAGAAACGAGGTAAAACCAACTGACTGATTGTAGCGGACAGGGGAGTTTGCAGTTGCTGCAGCCACACACTCTTTCCAGTCGGACACCAGCTACATAATGACAACGTTTGATCAATGACAAAATTACAACTTAAAGTATTGCAAATATTGTCAAAGGTTGAAATCAGAGAATTATATACAAAGTCCGGCCACAGGAAAACTATCTAGAGGCTTATTAGTGGGAAACAGAGGGTTTTTAGCCATGTTAAGGAGTTTGCTAGATACCAGGGAAGCTGAGTGAACCAGAGGACTAGAAGCAAGACTAGGTCTGCTCGGTGGTAAGCAGAGGAATCGTCTCGACCTAAAGATGAGGGATTGTAAAGGGGAATCCCAGTGAAGCGGTGAGATTTGGGTTCTTAGGGATGATTTCAAGCCTAAATCTGTTTCGATAGAACCAGTGTCATGTTTTATGGACAGTGTTACGCTTCAATCAGAGTTAAGCCCATAAGAAACCCAAGTCACACCCCTCTTTTCTCACTGTGTCAGTGTCCATGACCATTTAAACGGTAGCCCCATCTGATCATCAACACCAATCAATTTCAATGGCATCATAAACCTTTTCCCCAGCGAAAAACATATTCCCCCATGAACGGCTTTTATCAAGCGTCAAATTTAGGGCTTAATCGATAGCACTTTGCTGACCAGCCCACTCGACCTTACTCCCATCAATCCCTGCAATTCTAAATGCTCTTTTTTTTACACTTCTTTTCCACGCTTCGTTTGTGTCGACAGCAGCTTTTCATTAGACAATTTCCCGCGAGAGCAGGGGAGGGGAAAACGGCACAATGTTGCTGGCTGCCACCGGAGAAGTGTAAGGGGGAAGTAGATTTTCATTATGTCGAGTCTGCACTAACAACAACAACAACAGCAACTCTTACTTGTGTGTGCCAGTAGCGTGTGGTACATTGTTAGCTTAATTGTTGTTGCAGCAGTTGTTCTTGTTGGCGCTGCCGCTGTTAGAATGTGCGCATTATTGAGTTACGTGCTTGGCGGCACAGCAGCAGCAGCAGCAGCAGCAGCAGTTGCATCCTCGACACGTTTGTGTTATTTAACTGTCAGCAACAGCAACAAGAAGCAGCAGCAGCAACAGCTCCGCTAATTGCCCGAACGAAAATGTACCGCACTTCACATTTGTCTTTATCCATTTGCCAAATCAGATTTTCAGCACTTAATCGAAAAGTGAAAAACGGCGGAAATCGGAGACCCAACCTTCAAGCAGGCAGCCTGCCCATCAAACGGGGTAATCACTAATGCAGCTCAACTTTTGTTTTGACGCCTACATCTCATAGCCAGCCCAGAGGGCTAGGGCGACAGCTGGGGGCATCAAACGTTGCCGCTTAACCCACGCTTCAATGACGACGACAACAATCGCTCAAATCAGCGCAACTGATATGCATATTAAGCATTTGTTTTACACTAGGAAAATGGGGGGAAAAAACTGCGTTTGGATTTTTTGGTTCAATTTGTCATATATCTAAGGTTAATTCTGTGATATTCTTAAATAAGCCCAGAAAACGGAAGTTTTCAGACGGTTGAATGTAATGAGAAGTGAGAAATCTTCTTCCTAAGCAGAGCTCAGAGAATGCAACAGATAAGCCTTTAAGCAGCTAAAACGTCAGAATAGGCGAGCAATCGACGCCAGCAATTTGTTACGCAGAGAGAGCTAGTGAGACAGCGGAACAATCTCAATCGCAGCGCAATAAACAAGTGGAATGACAGGCCAGGTAAAGATCTGCTGAAACGATGAAGCAGGCTAGCAATCGACGGCAGCGATTTGCACAACAGAGAGCTGCTGTGACAGTAGTTGAAGCAGCTGGCCAACGTTTCAGATGAGATTTTTATAAAGTGCCATCTTAAAGGCGGGACTGTCTCATAAGTTTTGAAACTTAACAATATTTAAGGAACTAAAAACTATATTCCCTAATGATTCGAACAGTTATAAAACTGTTTAAACTAAGTTTCAAAAGGGGGACTCCTTTTGGAAGGCCCAGCTCTAAGAAATATAAACAAAACGAAGAGAAATTGCCAAGGTTGACACAACTTTCATTCATTTCATTCCCAAAAATTAACTTAGAGTATACAACTTTTCATTGGCTTTACATTAATTTTCTCGCACTGCTTTTTTTTCATTATTTTGAGTGAACGAAACATATGAAAGTTTCATTGTTGCTGTCTCTTTCTCTGGCTGTCTGCCGCATCGCGTCTCTCTCATTAAGTGGAAGTGCATGTACATATATCAAATGGTTGATATCTTGATGGCTTTTGACGACATAACGGTAATTGCTTCCCGGTTCATAACAAGCATTGAACGATTTCAGCATGTGGGTTGGCCGCTTGCTCCATCCATCCACCACTTGGCTTTGCATTGTGCCGAATTCAAAAAGAAAATTATTAATTATATTGCTGCAAATATTGTTTATTCGTTTTTCCATTGTGAGACTTTTCTATGACCGCGGCAAGGTCGCTTCTCTTTCTGCTTTGAGTGTTGTTTGGAGATTTCTTATAAGCGTCTTTACAATAAGACGCCGGAGCACTTCAAGGCTTTCCAGCTCTATGCAAATCGCGGGCAAACCTTTAAAGTTGAAACCAATAAATGCGATGAGAGAGGCTGAACGAGGTGGCGCCCACGCGCAATTATCAAGCGTTTTGTCTGTGACAACTTCTTTAATCAAAAGCGATTTTCGACTGGGCGTGGCCTCTGAAGCTTGATCGCCTTCTGCCTTGCCGTGGCTCATTACAAATTTGACACTTTGGCCGACAGCGGCGCAAATCTTTATGCCTATGTCATTTAGTTTAATGAACAAACACCAAAACATACTTGAGGCTGACAGCTGTTGATAGGAGTTTTGGCTGATAATTTGCTCGAGAGGAAACACGAATTAGCCCCAAAAAACTGGGGGGCAGGGCATTCAACCGCCCGGCGACTTCTACTTTGATTAGTTGGAGCCAGCCTGTGGCCACATTTTGACAAATTTACACAGTCCCACAGCGTGACTCTTGCCTCCAAAAAGAAGGTTGACGTAGGGCAATTGTCTAAAATCAAAAGCGTGTGAATAAAAACTTGGTGCTGTAGTCGGACTTACAAATTAAGCCTGTGTGACGGTCCGGTTTGGTTATTATTGACAGCGATTTGCGGTGATTTTGACCCTGGAGCCAGCCAGCACAAGCAAATGTTGTGGCCATTATTACGAGCAGATTTTTGTGTGCTGCTGTGGTTCAATAAGCTTTTGTTTGGCTAATTTATGCAAGCGGGCAAATGCTTTAATTAAATTTTCAATTTAAAACACTTGGCGCCTGTCGACAATGGAGCGGCAGCAGTGGAGAAGCCACAAAAGGAGCAACAGCAGGCGCCACGTTTTCATTAAGCCACTAGTAAAATACGGACAGCGTTGTCTTGGCCCAGGCCAGGCAGGCTCGGTCTATTTTTATATACAAATTAATGCGGGAAACTTGTTTCGGAAGAAAATTACCATTTAATATTAGATATAACCGATCGGTGCCATGACAGCCAAATGGCCAGAGCCTGGCTATTTTTATCAGTTGGAGGAGGAGTGTACCTCCCGTTGGAACGCCAGCAGAAGAATCACCAAAATGGCCACTGAACAAGCTGTAAAGTTTTCACTTAATAAAATTATCACATTAAGTGCCGGCCCATTATAGTTGTAATTATTTATGTTTTTTGTTTTCGTGTAGTTAAACCAAATTGCACATAAATGTTTGCCCTGTGCTTATCGTGAATTTCTATCTCTATGTATTTGCAGGTAAGAGCCAAAAACTGACCCCATAAACCTCAATAGAACCGTGGCACGTGAGTAAAAGCTGCAAAATGGCTCTATAAACTGTATTTGTGTGTTAAAGAGATAAATCTTGTCTTGTTTTTTGTGAAGGGAATTCACTTTCTCTGCTTTAATTGCGTGCGCATTTCGGGGCAAGGAAATGATATTACTTACTCCTGCTGCTGGTCTTCTGGCCAGAAAGAAACAGCGGACCTACACGTACGAAAATGATTTTGTAAGAGCTGAGACAGAGACAGAGAGAGAGAGAGGGAGAGGGAGGGAGAACATTTAAGCAGCTTAACCCACTTCCGTGGCGCATTATCATCAACATCATCAACATCATTGTTGTTGTCATAAAAACGGTTGCAGCTTTTGTATTTTTCTTTGTAATTTCTTTCAATTAAGCCGCACTTGTCACAGCCCCTGAATATTCATGTTGCAAAACTAAAATGGAAACTGGCATTCCATTAAAATTAACTTCAATGGAGAACTTTCCCCTTTGACTCCTTTTAATTAGCTGCTCTTCTAATTAGAATCATATTTGCCAGTTTGCCAGCTAATTACATAATATGCCTGGGCAATTGGCAACGTCATCAACGAAAGTTGCCAACGGTCTATGACCGCATCGCCAAAGGAAAGTTGCTGCCGCTGCCTTTCTAAACTCCAACAACAACAACAAAGTTTGTTATGTAGAATAGCATCGAGTGCTGAGCCGAGCCGAGCTGAGCTGAGCTGAGCTGAGTGTGTGTGTGAGCGCGCACTGAGACAATGGCCAAGTTACGGCATGCCAAGTGCAATTGATGCGCCATAAGCATGGCAGGCTGGCCCGAACACAAAACCAATTTAAAAGCCCCAAAACAGGCAAAAGGCCTGATAAAAACCAAAGAAGAAGAAGAAGCAGAAGAAGAAAAAAACCGCAGCAGTGCAGCAGCCGTGCTGCTGCCGTAATGGACATGGCTACAAAATGCCCAGGCACTAAAAACAAATGAAGCCAAACCGAATGCCAGGCGGGCATGGCTAATGCAATGGCAATGGCTACTCCAATCCAAAGCCTAAACTCAGATCTCTGACCACGCGCGCACTTTCAGTTTTCAAACAAGCAGCGTAAAGATAACAAGAAAGTTGAACTTGCTGAACGAAGATAGACGAATGCCAGATGCACTGGTATGGGCAGATGGTTAGCTAAAAGCTATCGGTTCACCTCGGCAACCACGAAGCGATCTTTGCAAGTTCAAGATTTTAGGCCCCCTTTTTGAAAAAAGAATGAGCTTAGAAACACGGTTCGAATCAGGGGTTCAAAACTCTGGACCACACGTTCTTCTGCCTTAGGGGGCCAAGGTCGAGATTCTTTCAATCTTTTGGCTTGTGTAACCCAACGCCAACAACTGGTAAAGGTAACCAAGGGGAGGCGGGATCGACCCCGACCCCACCTTTTGCCCAGCAGGGTCTATTTTACATCTTCTACATATTGGTCACATATTTGATTTCTCATCTTCTAAATAGCTGATACGTGTCAGATAAACTTAGATTTTCATCTGTTATTTGTAGGTTGATGTGACAGCTAGCTATATGAGGTAGATTAGACAAAGCCTGTTAATAGTGAGTTTATCTGAGACAAAGCAGCTATCAAGAAGATATGAAATCGGCCCTTAGTCTAAGTCTGCTCTTAGTATGTTTGAGTTTTTGACAGGTTTCAACCTCTCAGGGCCCGATTCTGGAAAAATTCGAGTTGTATTAGTCTTATTCGGGATAGTACACTAACTTAAGATCCAAAAAAGATACTTCACCTCCCCTTTTGTGGAAAATTCGGTGTTTTAAAGTACAAAAAGGTTTTCATAAAAGGGTTCCCGTGACCGTACAGGTCTAGAGAGGAATATTTAAGATGGTCTTTTATGAAAATGGTGATACATCGATGAGTTTGTTAAGGATCGCGCACAATACAGCCAAAAACTATATAACTCAGTACACATATAGTACACATATCACATATCAGTGATTTTTCGATGCATTTATGAAAGGGACGGGGCCTTTCCTGCCCGCATCGAGAACCCCTATTGGCGTTAGGGTATAAAAACTTCGGCTCTCCTCAGTCAGCTCCTTGCCATTTAAGTTCTTTGCAACAAAGCTAAGCTCGATTCGGTTTTATGGCAAAGTCAAATAGGAAAACAAAATAGAAGTTAATCTAATAACAAAGATTGAGCGCAATAATTTTAGCGATTGGCAGCGCCGATTTACCATGGATGTGGATGTAGCGAAAAAAAAAAGTAACAAAAGCAGCAGAAAAAAAAGTAAAAACTAAACAAGTAAAAGGGAGCGTCGTCCAGACCCAGGCCAGACCCGGGCCAGGGCAGAGCGTGGCCAAAGCCAAAGCCTTGTTAGCGTTTTGGCCCCGGCAAGTGCAGCTGCTGCTGCTGCTGCTGCTGGTGCTGCATTAGTTGGGAGTTGGAGCCGCTTTGGCTGCTGGGCCGACGAGGCGTCGCGACGTTCGTTGCACTTGCTGTTGGTCGTGAAGCTGCATCTGTATGTGTGTGTGTGTGTGTGTTTTTGTGTTTGCTAGATAGCGTATCTAATGGATACATTTTAGTGCATACAAACGTATCTAATCGGCTAAACGTTTTATTAAATTACGTTAGTCTGAGCTTTGTTCGGGCCAGCTGCCTGCCTTGGTAGACTTTTGGTGGTGCAAGGACTGGTTTACTTGACGAATGCCAAGTTCAAGGTTAGGTTATTTATTAGAAACGAGATATAAGTAAAACTTGAAGATTCCAAGCAAAATTCTGGACAACTTTAACACGTTGACAACTTGAAGTAAAGTTGGTGCTAGACAAACAACAGCTACAGGCAGCCGGCACTTGGGAGGAGCCGCACACAAAAGACCAAACAAACAAAGGCCAGCTCCAGCAACTGCTCCCAGCCAAAGTGTTACGCTTTTAGCCTTTTTCCCGCCAAATATGGCGGCCGGACTGGCAATTGAAATCGAAAATGAAATCAAAACATGCATATGCAGTGTCCAAGTGGAAATCGAAGCTGTTGGTAATGAAATCAAGAGCTACAGCTGAAAGGAAGCCACCATCACGAGTTGGGTAGTTGCAGCAGAACACGACATTGCCCGAACCCCATGCAAATGAGCAAACAAACCGAACGAATGGGAAAAAAAGAACGGTGGGCGTTGGGTTTATTATTGTAGCTGCCGTCGAAAGCCGGGAAAGGAGAGGGGTGGGGGGAGGAGGAGCAGCAGGCAAAAGGTAAACCCTTCCATGTAGCAATAATTGCTGCTGTTTTTGCAGGAGCAGCTACAGAACAATTGAAGTCAAGCCCCACTGAATTTTCACTAGAGGCACAAATAGTTCCTGTCGCTGCTCCTTGATTTCTTCACTGCCTGCCAGTTGCGCCCGGGTTGCCCTTTTTAGCCCGCAGCCTGAATTTATTTGTTTTGAAATTGTTACTTTTGCAGCCGGGATGCCTTTTGCCAGTGATTGGCTTTTGCTTTTTGTTCTCGCTCTCTGCTGGTGCTGATTGTGCGGTTTCGATAAGTATGCAACTGGCAGTGGCAGTGGCAACAAAAAAGGAGCACACAACCCACATGCATCACGTGAAAGAACTAATCCATAGAGTACAGCAAATGCCAAGTGATAAATTAGCGCTGCAAAATGGAACTGCATGACTGCCGAAATGTCAATTTGAACGCGTCGAAAAGTGAATAGCGACAGCAGGAGCTGAGAGAACAAAGCGCACATTTTCACTTTGGCGAACGAAAAAATTAAAATTAAAACTAGAATAGAAAGGAAACTTGAGGGAAATCGTAGTATTCGAAAATGTGATACTCTTTAATCGATATAAAGTGGAGCGGATTCTTCATCTAGGCCAGGGGTCGGTAGTGTGAGCAGACACAAATAATTACTAGAGCAGGGGTCGGCAATTGCAGCCGACAAGTTGCCACTGACCACTGAGAATCATTTAGAAAAGACTGGTAAAACGCTTCCCAAAGCATTGTCTTTTCTTTCTTGCTCGGCCGCTGCCGATTTCCTATAGAAAAAACAGACAACACAATGCTTAAAGCAATAAAAAATTCAAGATTGAGTTAAGGAAAGGCCAACTACAAGGTGGAGGATCATTGAGGGGATATCAAGATTGATATTAAGATTGATATTAAGAAAGTAAAGGTTAGATGTTAAAAACTCCGTACCCAGGAGAAGCAGTTTAAAGGCTGTCGGGTAGTTTGACTGCAGTTCCGCTGGCTACAAGTGCAATAAACAAAGTCACACCCAAGCTAAGTTCAATATCAAACCAAAACTAAACCCCCATTTTTCCACCCTTCATCCATTTATAGCTGAACTCTACTTCTGAGCTCCATTGACATTCCTGTCAATTGGAAAACTTACAAAAAGTATTCCACCATTTACAAGGGCATTAAATAGCCTCCAAAAAGAAACACAAAACTCCAGTGCCATATGCTGGCGCGTCTCTGGCAATTTTCTTTGCTGACTGCGAACGTGCAAGCGTGCAGGATGCTGATGGTGCAATGCAGACGAGAACAATGCGCCTTGGCTGGGCACATACTCCCACAGCAGCCAGCCAGCCAGCGTCAGCGGCAGCAGCTTCTTCGACTCCAGCAACTTTTACTTATTGCCTCCACTGTGGCTGTGTTTTGGGGTTCGCTTTGGTTTTGGGTGTTTTCTGCTTTTGTTTTCTTTTAATGTGCCAGAAGTCAGAGACAGACGCGGCGTGTTCTGCTGCGAGTTCGTGAAACGTGATGCCAACAGTCGTTTGTTTGTTCGCTTTTTCTCGATTTCAGCTGCCCTTGCATGTTGCTCGCATTTGAATACGCCGAATCCACCTTCCTTGCAGCCATCATCCTTGTTACCGCGCAGCCATAACCAGGCATTGTTAAGGCTTGAACTTGCAGCCCTATTAAGGCTGCCAGCAAATACATATCTAACGACTGCAGCACCGAAAGTCACATGAGAACTTTTCACCCAATGGCCATAAGTGAAGCGAAAACGAAAGCCAAATTGGCAACTTTCTGTTACCGGAGGAGCCGAATGAGAAATGTTCGCGTTTTGTGCCCTAATTGGTGGCGAGCGTTTGTCGCGTCACATAAATAATGATAATGGCACCTGGAGCGTGAACTCACCCAGCCTAGAAGAGCGCTGCGCAGAGGCCATTGACTGGCCAACGATTGTTGTTTGCTGGCTGATTGATTGACGTTCGCTTTGAGCTGCCAACAGTTTCATTGTGGCCACGTACAGAAATCCCGAGAAGTTGGTGTAGTGTAATTAATTGCTCTCCACGCAAACAAACAGAACGCGAAGAGCCCGCAAGTGTAAAGTGGGTCAGCTGCAAGTATTTGGCTATGAAAATTATCAACTGCAACTGTTGATGGCCAGTTCAGTGACCCCCCCGCCCCCCCACATGCACAGCCAAATGGAAACCAGTCTAAAACATCAATCAAAGCCAAATTGAGCGTACAAAATAAAATACAGGAAACAAAGACCAGAGACCTGAGACTGCACAATCCACACAGAAAGGTTAAGCCCGCATATGCCAGGCAATCAATCAACGCATGAACGCGCTTTCCAAAGAAAGGCAGCAACAACAACAGCGGCACAAAAAAGTGCAAGCCCGTCGTCGTGTCAGTCAGTTGGTGGAGTCTAACAAAAAAGTTGCAGCTAATTTTAGGTCGCGCAGTCTCTCTGACTCAAACTCATTTGCATATGCCCAGCCACGAGGAGTTATGGAGAAGATCTCGAGTTGAGAGAGTGTGGGTTGAGTGTGTGTGTGTGTGTGTGTGCGCGCTGGCAATTGGCACACGCACAAAAGCAGCCCAAGTCTGAGATTTATTTGCCTGGCTGGTGTTATGCAAATCTTCCGACAAACACAGCCAGAGAGTTACTTCTTGATAAATCCCTTTACTTTGGCCAAGTCAGGCACTCCCGTTATTATGCCGATTTCCACAAATTTGATAAGCACGCACACACAAGAAATGCACAAGAAGAAGAAGAAGAACACACACAAAAAAAACAAAAGACTTAAGCCACAAACTTGGCCTCTGATAAGGGAGAGAGCAAGAACAAGAGCACTGTGGGAGCGGGCATTTGTGTGCGGACTTGTGTTGGCTAATTAGCTCGTTTCAAGCCAGATAACAACTGCAAACTCTAACGCCCACGTAGAATGACTTGGAAAACTTTCTTAGTTCGACTTTGGAGAAACCTTCCAACATTTTATCTCCTCCAACCGCTATGCAGTTGAACTATCTCGTTCTCTGTACTTAAGAAGGCTTCTGAATCTGCAGGAGCTATGAAAGGAGAATATTTCACACTAATAGATCTACCTCAACTTTAGGAAAGACTTTACCCGCATTGAATGGGGCTGACTCAGCCTGCTGAGATAGGGAACGAAACAGATGAGTACGTTTGCTATCCTTGGCCGATTCTAATGGAGTTGCTTGACGATGAGACAGTGTTCAGTGAGTAAACCATCTTCTAAATAGCTATTATATGTCAGGAAACATGTTCAATTAAGTGCCGATTTTTCATTTTCTTATTAGAAAATGAGAAAACTGTCCCGTATCTCCTCTCTCAGTAAGCTTATCTGGCAGATAGCACTATTGGAGTGTTGTTTAAGGCTTATAGCAATTTAGACTACACTTCGGCGTGTTTCTTCTCTTGTGTTTTGCGTACATTTTTGGGCAACACTGCGCAGAGCCTGAGAAAACCTCTTTTTCTCTCCTTGATAGGCGTCGCTGCGTTTGGCTACGCCTTTGACCCGCAGCAATACATGTTGCATTCTGCGTTGGGTTTTTCTTTCCCAGTCCCCCCGCCTTCCCTCGCTTCTTTTTTTCAATTTTATAAATGTTTTTTTTATTATTAAGCGAGACGTGCCGGGAATGCAGAACATTTCCCTTCGCCATGTTTGGGGGCTGCATTTGCTATGCATTTTTAATTTAGAAACGCAGCGAAAGAAATTAAAAAACAATATTTAATCTACGCACATAATCTGCATTTTAAAATTGACTCGGCCCCAAAGGGTTTGGGCACACATACACACGCGCACACACACATATGTATGAATATGGGTGTTGACCATTTAACGCGCCGTGTGTGCTTCGCTGTTAGATTTTTATCGTCGCAAAGGCCCGGCCGCCGACTTCCTTGAAATCAAAGTCGTTTTCGACTGCGTCGCTTGGGCTTGTTAATCCTTTGACGTGACGTCTGTTCATAATTTGCGCTCATATTTCATGTTTGCCTTTATTTTTATGGGGCCTTTTTTGATGGCTTTGGCCTTGCGGCATTTTGAAAGGTTTTTGATATACGGATTGAATATTCTAAAGTCCGCTGGCCGTAAATCAAGCCTGTGACAGTTCTGCAGCCCAATGAATGGTTACATCAAGTTCGTTGCCTCGGTCACTCGAGTCTTTCTTCTCGCAGCGAGAGAGCCCCGTTCTGGCTGCCATAAACAAACTGGCATTTTTAATGAACCATAAAAACTCACACGCACCAGAAGAAAGAAGGTGACACAGACCTCTCCTAATCAAATTTAAATACGCGCTAACCAACCAGATCAACACAACGAAGCTGGGAGCCGAATTTTTCTCAGCAAACCAAACCCCAGATAATGCTCAAAATTCAAAGGAAAACTATTAAACACACAAAACGGCTGGCCGAAAGAATCCCAAATCGCTCGTAAAGTAACATTTGCTTAGAAATTAGAGCCCAAAACAAATGCCGGAAAGCTGGGACCGGTTTGCCGGGGCTCTGTTAAGCCGCCTGTTAACTAACAGCGGCAGCGGCAGCGACCGAGGCAGCAGCGCTGTTCTGGCCACTCAACTCAGCGCCGAGCTGAGCTCAGAACCCCTCAGCATTTCATTAGCTTGGAGCTCGTCGCTCCGACCGGTTCGGTTCATTTGTTGATCTTGGGAAAAGTGCGCGTGCGCGGCAACCCACGCGAGATTCTTCGCTTGTTCGTTCGTTCGCTGTTTTTGTATGCTAATCGTACATTTCGTCACAGCGTGAAAGTAAAAATTCTTTGTGCAAAACTTACAGTTACTTCGCCAAAAGAAATTTTCTGTTTAAATATTACGAAATAACGTGCAGAAGTCGCATAACCTTTTCCACACAAAAGCCGAATAGAAAACCAAAATAGAATCGAATGAGTAATGAGCATTGCGCATTCAGAGAGTGTGCTGTGTCTTCAGGCATTGTTGTAGTGCTGCAGATGGTGTTAATTGATTGCCAAAAAAAAATAAAGATACAAAAAAGTGCCACAGAAATTTAACATCAATTTTTGTTTGATTATTTGGAGCAGGTGGCGACGCGACGCTTCTTTTGTGTACACTTTAGGTGAGCGATCATTCAAATATTTAAGATGTAATTAGCGCTGTGCCTTGGAAATTGGGTTAAATATTCATGGATATTATTTAGGGGTGAAAGTTTATTCAGTTGATAGAAATCAATGTGTGAGTTTAACTTATTTTCACTCCAAGTCCGAAATTAAGTCGTACCAGTTAGCCAAATTAAAAAACTTTGTAAATGATGTGGTTTCAGCGACGAGGGCTAAGGCTATTCAAAAGAAGAAGCCCGAAATCGAACTGTGATAATTTAAACTCAGTTTAATTCTCTGCTCTCTTATGCTCAGTTTTGTGGCTGCAGAAATATGGCTTAAACGGAAATATTTCCAAATTAATTTACCAAGAAATATGTATTACTAATTGTATTGGTAGTTCAAGTAAGGTTTATGCCACGACTCCTGCCACACGGTACAGGTCTTGGCTTCTTGGCAGCACTTAATGCAGAATTATACATTTATATCTTCCTACTGAGACTCGTTCTTAAGCTTATTTTCGAACATTTTGGCTTTGTGGTTCATAGAATTAAAGATATTGTAAGAAACCTTTTTACTTAAACATAATTTTGTTATGTTTTCTGTATATTTAAATGATTTTACAACGTGTTTTTAACATAAGTTTGTGCTGCACGAGTTTGGCATCGCCGAGTATGAGTATTTAGGGAAGTCGATATGTATAAAAGTATACAGCGCATCAACGGAAAGCAAGCCGAGTTAGGGAGGACAAAAGAACCAACCTTAAAGGAGGATGTATGGATGCCAGTCCGTTTTTGCATTCTCAAAGCAAGTAGAAGAACTGAAATCAGTACGCTTCTGATTATATTCATAAGATGTCCTGGCATAACTCGGCATCGTGTGGAAATTAAGTCAGATTTTACTATCTACCTTGGTAGTCGGTGATTCCAGTCCGTTTTCGAAGTGTCAAGTGTATGTTTGCCAAAACAATGTTGGAACTTGTGGACGACATCTGTATTTTCTATTGTATATGAAGATTTTTTAGGTTTATTGCACTGTTCTAGCCTTGTAGAGTTATTCTAGACATTAAGCATGATTTTGTTCATCTCCAGCGGTTGCCGTCTCTTTGCTAAATATATCTTCTTTAAAGTTGCAACTAAATGTGAGAGATTCTCAGTTGGTATTGTTTCTTCGCCATTATCTAACCTAAGCAAGGGATGTATTTTATGCATTATTTGGTAAAAATGTTGACTTAGATTTCCACATTTGGCTTTTGTTAACTGAGGTTCACAAATTTCTTATATTCCGAAACCAAACTGAAACCGAACCAGTCTTAGTTCCCGAACGGTTTGGATCCCTGGTCTGAGTTCAATTGCGGTCACACTTACAATTTATTTGGGAGAAGGGGAAATCTCTATTATAGATCTCTATTATATGAACTACGCCTTACAAGCACTTACACTCCAGTTAATGTATTCTCCCCAAAGCTTTGCCGTACGCTCATTTATCAATCAACTGCATAATTTCAGGGCCAGTTTAATCATTGTCATAAAAATAAACACTGGGGAGAATACCATGGCTTGTATTAACATATTGTACTTCCAGTGACAAATTCTGTTCAATATAACGTTATTTATTATTTCTTTTTTCTCAATCGGAACGCGCCCAATTCCGATTCATAAATGGCGGGGGCAGCAAATCAAAAGCAATTAAAATGCAAAGCCACAAAACGGTATACACGGTTGGGGGGGTAATGTGATTGTGGTTGTTGTGACGCTGAAGCGATGTTGTTGTTGCTGTTGCTGATGAGTTGGATTTTTTTCCATTTTATTGAAATGCTGACGTGAGCGAGCGGCCGGCCAGCTAGTGGGGAAATAACGCAGAACTTTTTGAATTGGTTGTTTATTAATCATGCGCTGAATGCACAAGAACCATCAACCATCAGAACTCGCTGCCGGAGACCTGCCACAGGAAATCGAAACCGAAATGCAGAGACACTTTGAAATGAAATAAAACAACCGTTGGGGCTGCCTTTTGAAGTCGGCCAATCGAGCGTTGTGTCTGAAAAGTTCATCGAGCATTCAATGGCTGACTTTAATTTATGCCCCTTGCGAGTGTTGATTGTTTGCCCACCTTGCCCTGACACTTCTTCAAACCGTTGTTGTTTACCTTTCCAACGAAAGTCTTTCACTCTGATTGCGTTCTGTAAAAGGGAAATCCCTTTTTTGGGCACCGATTGCCATTTGTAAGCAAATGTAGCAGCTTAGAAAATAGGGCTGGGCCCGACTCTCGTGGCTCTGGGGCTTGGCTTGGCCTAGCTGAGTCGAGGATGGGCTCTTTTGACCCAGAAACCAAACCGAAAACCAAAAATGAAAAATACAATAAGAAAATGTTGTGCGCCCGCCTGTTGTAAGTGAAATTTTCAACGCTATCGCAGGCTAAATGTCTTTTCGTAGTCAATATATGTTTGTTTCGTATGCATTTGGGGAAGACGTTTTGTGTTGGTGTTAAAGTTGAAGTCTAGGAGCGAGCAGGGGGGAGCGGAGTCCATTAAGTTGTCAGTTTGCCTCAAACTCAACTCGACTGAGTGGGCTGGATAATGAAGCTGATAATGCTTTCTTTGGACAGTTAAGTTTTTACTATTTGAAGTTTTTAATGGTCTTAGTTTATTAAGAGTCAGGTGCGAGAAAGGTACTGATTGGATGTAAAACTTTCGGCTTGAAGCTCTTTGAGTAAAATTGGCACATTTGAATGCAAATGGATAATGAGGACTTGGACAACGTAACATTAAATGGTATGAGGAAACAATAAAGACAATGGCAGCGGCAAATAAATTTCTCAATTGTTTCTAACAAATTGCCTAGGCAGTGTAGGTAGATCTCCGGCCTTTGTCTATGGAGGTTGGTCTACTTTTTTAGGGTTTTACTGAGAGTTTTGCCAAATCCTTCACTCTTTCCACTGGCTTTCCTATACTTTTAGCTAATTTCCACACCTATTCCCCAGGCTGTTGCATAGATGATTAATATATTTCACAAATGCAAAACTTTTCCACTTTTCATAGGCCAAAAAACCAAAAGCGTAAGCCCTTTCCCTGCCCCGGCCCAGCAGCACCCATCAACATACTGCCGCCTGACAAATGAAAGCAAAACCCCAAACTGTCCACAGTAAAAACCAAAAGCGTGCAAAAAAGTTCAACAACTGGAATAAAACAAACCAAATGGTGAAAAAAGTCAAGAATGGGCAGCGTTAATTTTTCATGCCAGACAACAGAAAAACCATATTATTTCATTTATTTACATCAAGGCGAGGGGAGACTAAATAAACGCAATGCTGTCCATTGGCCGGCACATCATTAGTCACACCACGAGCGGAGGGGGGCGGGGCGAGCGGGGTACTTGTAGATAGTGTGCCGGAGACAAGAGCAAAGCTGTGTGCTATGAAACCCGCGCCCAAAGCGGATAAAAAGTAATCAAAAGTGCTAAGAACGACATAATAAGGCAACTGAGAACTGAAGCTGAAGTTGACGCTGACGCTGACGCTGGTCCGCTGGATGCTGAAGGTGTTCCTCCCAGGCATGCGCGCACACCAACAGCAAAAAAAAACGCTTGACAAAAAGGAAATGAAATCAAATAAAGCAAAAGCATAAAAGAGTCTCCAAGGCAGAGGAATAGGAATATTGCATTTATGTGTGTGTGTGTGAGTGAGTCTCTCTGAGTCAAGTGGCGCGTTGGCGTTGGCGGATGCGGATTCTTAGCCACAAATTTTTAAGCCGCAGCTTAAAGTGGCGACAACAACTCGGCACTAGCTTTGCCTTTGGCTGGTATGGAGTTGAGTTGCATTTTGTAAAACTCTTTAGTGTGATTAATGTGCCAGGCACACACACACACACACACACACAGAGTAAACTACTCCTTCCCTGTCTGTGTATGTAAGTTTCCTTTTATGTTGTCGCTGGTGCTCCTTACACTTTTCCTTTTTTGCTACCTTTGGCTGGACTGCTTTTGTTGGCACAAACAAAGGCCACCCACCCACCTATGTACAGGCATTCGCACAGACACACACACACACTCGCACACCCATACTCAACTGTGGCTGCAGTTGTAGTTTGCCCTAATCCTTTTGGCGTTGCTTTTATTGCACCATTTGATACCCTTTGTAAAAGTATACCAGACTTTGGCAGTGCAAAACAATTGAAAACAAAATCTGTCAAACTATTTCTTGCTTCTTGTGCCAAGTATGAAAGGGATACCCTTAGGTGCGCACACTTTGGGTAAAACAAATATAAAATATGTTGATGGGTTCTAGTGACCTGTTTTTGATTTAAGTCAAAGTTGTTGGTAGCATTGATCCACAATAATCCACAAGGATTTTTGTACTTATGTAGAGCAGTTCAGAAGCCCCTGAAGCTCATCAGTGATCTGCAAAGCTGTCACACCAATCTTTTACCCTCTCTGACATCTGTGCATTCATATGGATACACAGACAGACGTACAAGGCTATATTGGTTAGGCTGTTGATGCTGATTGAGAATATAAGGTATATGCTCTATAGAGTCACAGATGCTTCCTTCTGGATGTTTTATATTTTGCACAAACTAAATAAACGCTGTGTACAGAGTATAATAATAACAATTCATAAACGCTTAAAACAATACCAAACTGAAATGAAAGCAAGTTGATACCGCATATTTTTAAGACGAACCGTTTTAGTTTGATTTAAGATTTAGAATTTGAAGTCAAAGCTTTTCTCGTGGCAATCTCATACAACACAATCTCAAATTTGGATTATTTAAAGCATGTTCGAGTATTGTTTGCTTCCAGAGAGTTTTCTTTCCAGTCGTTTGTTCCTCCATATAACATACGACCTCCTTATAGACAGTGATTGGAAAGGTACTCAGCTCAAAAACAGGAAAAAAGGTAGGATATCTCTTATATAAGCTTTTAATCAACCAACGAAGCTTATAATCATCAAAGTGATGATCATTTTTCATGTCCTTGGGTTGATTTTCATTTCCGTTGGATGATTAATAGGATATTTAAGACTTATCCAGTCCAAATGGATGCGGGAAATCATCCAAGGAATATTTTTTAATATCATTCTTTCTCTGTGTAGATAAGGTAAAAGGTTTCCGATATTTCATCATCTGCAATAAAGTTCCAAGAAGAGTCAACCACATGATACAACAATAAAGGCAAGGCGGCGTCAGTATAAATTCTCTGCAAAGTACCTTCACGTTGGGCAAAAGTACGCATCACACTGACGCCGCCCCACCTTCATTGTTGCATCATGGTCGACCAACAAGAGAGGGGCGTTAATGGTTAATGGTTTTTTGTATAATAAAATTGAATTTGTTCAATGTTCTCCAATCTCTGCACTACTTCAAGTACAACAATTCTTGATTTAATAAGTATGGAAACGAAAATCGGTTGCTTCTTAACTCGGTAACCCTTCACAGAACCCTTGAAAATAGTTCTTAAACTTGCGGTAAGGTTCGCTGCTTCCATCAACGATCTTGGCCACAGCAGCGTGGCCAACTTAAGCCACCATTCCCAGTCCAGGGTAACCTCCAGTTGCCTTGTATGTCAAATATTTGCTTTTTGTAGCTTTCCATTTCGTTGTTGTTTTTTTCCTACTCTTTTTTTAAGCTGTTGTTGCGTATCTCATTATGTGCTTGGCCTGCGTCTTGGGTTACATATTTTTCATAAGCATAACTCTACCCCGAGGGATGTAGTCATGTGTCGTCTCCTCGCTCACTCACTCATTCGTCGTTCACATATTGACTCTTTGGGGGCTTCATTTGCTCAAGTGTTTTGTGCCTGGCTGAGGGCTTTGTTTCCGCTAAAAAAGGGGGGCAAAGGAAACAAACAGCAACAGGCAGCGGGCAGCAGGCAGGATGTTGAAAAGGATTCCCTGTTTCGCTGCTTATTAAAAATCAAAAAAAAAAGAGGGAGAAATATTAAAACACGAAGCCACCTTTTGTGTGGCTTCACGCCAAGTCATCAGCTCGCATGTCATGCCAGAGTCATCACAAATTGAAGTGAGGCTCTTTTTTTGGTTTCGGTGGTGGTGGTGGTGGTGTCGGTGCTTACTTAAAGGAAGTGCTTGACTTAAGTTGGCCAGCAGCTGTGCTGTGCTGTGTGCCACTTTTTGTTAGCCACAAAAAGGGGCGCCAGTGGAAATTAATTAAGACATTTTCGATGAGATCAACTAAAATGCGAGACGAGGCCAAATACAAATTACGAGCGCTCAGCACGTGAAACTGTGTCATTGTGTGACATAAAAACAAGCAGCAGCAAAAGCTCCAGACACGTACGGGCCAGGAAACAAGTCGCTTGTGGTTGTTGTTGCTGCTGCTGCTGCTGCTGTTGTTGAGTGGACCAATCCTCCTCCTGCTGCCGCTGCTGCCGTGGAGAGTGCGGCATCAATTTTTGTCCAGTAGCCGAGAAAATGTCACGTTTCCACATAAGTTACAAACAAAAAGCGACGGCCACGCTGAGCGTGAGAATTGCCAACTCCGTTTTGTATGTGACTGCAGCTTTGGCGGAGGGAAAAGGTACTCTCCGTGGTGGAAATTAATTGCAGGCCGTGTTAGCGACTGACAATTAATTGGGAAAGCAGATTCACTAAAAATTCAATTAACCTTTTTACCCAGAGCCGGGGGCGCGCGCTAATCCGAAAACTCGACAATTCGGCAAAATTAAATATGGCAAATGTGCACGCAGCGGCCGGCGGGCCTTAAAGATTCGGGCACGATGCTCGTTAAATGTTTCATGGCCCAGCTATTTACGAGCACTCCCCTCGGCCCAGTTAACCAGAAACGAATGCAAGCCCCAAGTCAATCGGTCAGCGGCTGAGGCCACTTTGCTAATTGCCAACTAATTCACTAAGCAGGCCCCGGCAAATGCCTACGAGATGTGCCAAACAGAAGACGACACACGGCCAGCCACGACTCTCCCACATCCCATGTGTGCGAGTCCCAGGCTGCAGCTCCAGCTCCAGCTCTCGACTCGACTCTTCATGTAATCAGCCGCATTTATGTTTGGCCATAAAATATGCAAATATCCTTTAAGTACTTTTAATGTCTGGCCATTTGTTGGTCTGTGCGGCTCTTGGCCCCAGCCCGGAGTACGAGTGCCCCTCATCCTCTTAATGGCATGTTTGGCATTGTCGCAGTCATCTTGTCTATTTATATGCATGTTTGCGGCCTGCATTTTCATTTTGTGCACTTTGCCATTTCTTTTTGCAGTTTATGGGCCTCATAAATAACACCTTGTGTGTGTGAGTGAGTGTGTGTGTGTGTATTGTAGAGGGCGGACTAAACAGTTGTGGCTAATCAATACAGAAAATGTTACTCCACGGGGCCCAAGCATTGTGACAGTCTTGGTGCGAAGGGGTCGGCAGCGGCCGAGGAAGTGGGGGATTAGTATTTCGCCACCAACTTCTGGACCATCCCTCGTTTGCGTGTTAGGTTTTGCTCTTATTTCGTAGCCACCTGCCTAAGTAAACATCTCCATTCGCTTGATTGGGTCATGAATATGCCAGCCAGTCTCATTACTCAGCACAAAGAGCGGAGGAAACCTTTTGGCTAATTTCGGTTCGTTTCTTTTTTCTCGATGCACTTGCAGGACCCCCGAAAACGAAGGACGCTTGGCAGCAGCAGCAGCAGCAGCGAGAGAGAACTCAATTCGCACACTGTGGCCAGCTGGAGAAGAGGAAGCAAACCGAATGCAGTATCTCAACTACGCACTGCAGACATCCACGCGACTGCTGACCCAGCATAATCAGACCACTTGCACGGAGGCGGCGGCAGCGGCCACGCCCAGTGAGGAGGAAATCGCACACGCCTGCTGCAGAAGGGGCGCCCAATTGCTGCGACAGCGTCAGCAGGAGCTGGCCAAGCGACGTGCCCTCGAGGATCAGCTCAACGCCAACGCCAATCTCTACAACGAGGAGCAGGCGGCGGAGGAGGAGGACGACGACAGCGACAGCCAGGAGGGAGCCGTGGGTGGGGAGCACTTGCCACAGCCAGTCCAATGAAATTTACTCTCATTTAATGTGCAACTGGCGCGCAGCAAGCTGCTCTCGTTCTTCAATCGCGACATGGCCGCCACCGATGGCCAAATCATACTGGCCGCCTCCCGCTTCGGCGACTCGACGCCCGTCTACCTGCGGGACTTTTCCAAACAGCCGCTGCCGGCGGTGGCCAAAATACTCAAGGGCCAGCACCAGGCGCTGGGCGTGCCCACCCTGTCGGCGCCCTCGCTGCAGAGCACGGCGCTGTTCCTGAGTGCCGGCAAAAAGTATCAGATCCTGGCGCAACCCATCAAAATCAAGGAGGGTCGCAAGCCCACCAATGTGGGTGCCAAGGTGCTCATCCCGGAGACCTATGGCGGTTACTTTGAGCTGCTGAGCGAGGACGGGCGCTCGACGCGCTGCATCGACTCGGTCCTGGAGCTGGCACGCCGGCGAAACGCACGGGTGCTGGTGAGGGAGACGTTCCGATGCCAGCAGATGAATCGAACGATACACGCGGGGGAGCTGCTGACCACCATGAACGATAATGGCAAATACCTGCAGTGTCGGAATATTAAGGATGAGATTATCAATCTGCCACTCGATACCAAAGCCAAGTTCTCGCCCATCGCTCGCGAGGATAGCATCAGCGGTGTGCACACCGTCAAGAATCTGCTGCTCAAGCGGATGCCGGTCATCGTGAGGTGAGTACTCGGAGAGTTAGCTGGGTTGGCTTGCTTTACACTTAACCCCCTCCCCATTCTTAGACTGGTCCATGGCAGTGCGCCGAAGGGCCTGAAACAACCCTTCGTGCCCGAGCTACGTCTGCTCGGCTGTGTGGAGATCGATCGAATGTTTGCTCTGCCCCTGCAAAAGGACACAGACCTGGTGCCAGTTCCCCTCAATGCCAAGATCAAGCTACAGCGCGCCAAGAACATGGAACAGCTGGAGCATTTCATCGAGTACACCCGTTTCCTGGACAAGGCCCAACGCCTGCTGGCCGATGCCCGCGATCGCCTGCAGATCGTCGATCTCAAGCTGAGCGAGAAGGAGAAGAAAGACTCCAAATTCAGCAGTCGCAACGGCGGCGGTGGCCAGAGACTGCCGATGGTCATGCTACCCTCGGCGGCGGGTGTGGCCAGTGGGCTGGCCGAGAGTGGCTATGTGTTGCGCAAGAGCGCCAGCTGCGACTCCTGGTCCAAGCAGCAGCAGCAGGCGTTCAACAGCAGCGAAATCGCCGAGGAGTACAACGAGATTGATCACATCTATGATTATGTCCGGGGCCTGACGCCTTTGTCGAAGGGATTGGCGCGCTTCGAGCCGATCTGCGAGTCGCCCACGCTGAAGTCCCATCACACGGACAGCGGCAGCGGCAACTATTGCAGTCTAATACGGGCACCGGCTCAGCCCCAGCCGGCGGCAATTAATAACAATTACAGCAGCTTGGAGTCCAGCAAGCAGAGCCATCACCACCACCATCATCATCTGGTCAATCACTATCACCACAGCCATATACAGGAGGACATTAAGCCGGTGCCGCCGCCCATAGAGACCATACCGGGCAAGAAGCCGGCGGAGAAGCGTCAGCGACCCACTCTACCAAAGCTTTATATCAAGAATGCCAATGCCCACAGTGCGGGCAGCAGCAGCAATGGCAACTCCACGGGCACCAGTCACAGTCATAGTCACAACAACAACAACAACAACAGCGGCAACGGCAGCAGCAACACAGCTGCTGCCGTGGCACATGCGGCTGCCGCCGCAGTGGCCGCATCACATGGCCATCCTCATCATTCACATGCGCTGACGCATACGCATAACCATCAGGTCAAGGTGCTGACGCCCAACAATCATCTGCCGGCAGCGGCCAAGGAGCCGCTCGAACCGCAATCGCCGCTGTTTCACATACGGTAAGTAGTGCTGGGTGCAGCAGGGTTCAAGGTGCGGGTCTCAACTCGAATCTCTCGCCACAGCTACAAAAGCCTCAGTAGTCTGCAATTAACGCCGGACAACAACAATGCAGCAACGCCCACGATCTCAGCCCACTCCAAGGCGGCGGCTGCAGCGGTGCCCGCGACAGCAGCGGCGGCCGGCTCACCGCCCGATCTGGTGCTCAAGTGTGGCAGCATTTTGAACTCGCACGGCTACCTGGCACCCGCGCACTCGCGCAGCTCCAGCAGCAACAACAACCATCACAATCCGCGCGAGGGCACCCTGGACTCGTCGCGCAGCGGCGGACGCACTTCCGGTGATTCCAACAAGCTGCCCGAGAAGAAGACGCGACGCCTGTCGCGTCCACGTAGCCTATCCAACCTGGTCTGGGATTTGCGGCCATCCAAAGAGAAGTCCAAGAAGAAGCTCTATATACATCACTTTGATCAGCGACAGCAGGCGACGCTGTACCTGTAGTAGGAGCCCAGCCAATACCAACTTCAACTCGTTTCCAGCTGCCATTGACCCCGCGACAACATCAACAGAAACAACTGCAACTACAGTTGGCACGCTGTGTGTGTTCCTGCAGGTGAGTGGATGCAAATCGTGCTGCGTTTTGATTGTTGTTTTGCTTATTAAATTCGTGCAAGTAAATAAATTTGATCTTCCCTTCGTCTGCGTCCGCCCGTGCCCCCGTTCCGCAGCTTTCACCGTTTTAGCTTGCAGCAGCAATTTTTAATTAACATTGAATTGTGCCTTTCCCTGCGCCCAAAACTATGCTTTAAACAATTCCACTGGAATATTTTCGAAGAATATTTCGGACCTGGACATGGACACAGCAGCAGCAGCATCAGCAGCGGCGGCAGCCGCCACCACCACCAACCACATCAAGTCTATAAAATTGTGATTTTAATTTTATGTTTAATTTAATTTGATTATTGCGCATTGAAAAGCCATTTTTAGTTGCAGTCAGTACGAAAATTTCAAAATAAAAACAAATCTCAAAAATCCACAGACAAAATATATCAAAATATCTGCATAGTACATACGTATATATACACACACACACACACACACACACATATAACCTATCTAAATATCCACCATATAGAAAATGTTATTGCAAAAAAAAGAAGAAACGAAAAACAGACACACACAACATAAACGAGTATTTAATAGCTGAAATGAATTTATCAATTTCTCCTCATAATTTAAATGTTGTTCGTCTCTTTGCGGAACGCACTTCGATGGCAATTGGCCACTCCGGTTAGTGCACTTAGCTGCTCGGAGCCAACTCCCTCTCGCAAATGCATTGTCTTAGTCGTTTAGTCTGTACATTTTAGTTATTATTTAAATGCTTCACTAGGGCATACCTTACTAGAGAGTAAACATATATGTATAACTATAAAGTATATATTGTATTTGTGTCTAAATAAATGTCTCAGAAAAGTATATAACACACACACACACACACATGTGCATGTAAACTGTGTATGCAAAGCAAAAACACAACGTTGAAAGTGGACCTGTTTGGTGTGTCGGGTGTGGGCGTTGGAGGAAAGCCATATCAGAAGTGGGATGGGGACGGGGACGGGCGGCGGGGGGGGCTTGCGTCAACTGTGGGACACCTGTTGGCATAATAACAATTACAATTACCTGGCCGAGCTGGCCTTATACGATAAACTGCGCACTGGATTGATGGAAAACTTTGGCGCAAGTGCATTCTAAAGTGTGAAAGTGTGGAAGCAAGCTCAGCTAATCCATGAAAATGAGGTAAGAGAAATTCAAAAATCAAATGAACGGAGAAAATATCAAAATTCAATTTAACATGGTTATTAAACAGTAGTTTCTGTCCAGAGGTATGCTTGGAGCTGGCTCTGCTTGATTTGTGGCTGGAGCAATCGTCTGGGAAACAGCAAAAGCTGTGCAAAATAATAGCAGAATGGCTTTTAATATTGGCTCGCATTTAGTTGGTTTTGGTAAGCGAGTGGTTTAAGTATGGGAGCAAAAGAGTAAGTATGCAAGAAAATGCAGGAATATTACTTGAGCGAAGCGTAGGACAGTAACTTCTTGAGCTCAAGTTTGCTTCTATCAAACCAAAGGACACAGCTCAGTAAATGAATTATATGTGACGAAATAAGTTAGCTCTGCTTTCAGTTTCCGTTGCTTCGATCTTCTGTTAGGTACACAGAACAAAAAATTCGAGATAACCGGTATTAAATCAATCCTACACGTTGTCAATCCCGGACTTTGTCAATCCAAGTACGAATAGCATTGACTAGTAGTACGACTTTTGCTTGAAATTTCAATCCAAATGTCGAGATTAAATCATGCATCTCTGCAAATTCTTTCCACCTAGAGAAGCAAACCGCTTGGAGATGAGCACTGGTTCGGTTCAGTGGTTCGAGAGCCTTTTTAACTCCGGCTCGGTTCACCACATGGTTTGTATAGCTATCTGAGCCACGCTTGCAGGTCGTCACGTTTCCTTTTTTTTTATATACTGATTCCTAAGGTGAATTTGTGACTTTTCGCACACTTTCGAAATAGAATTCCCAGAAATCCATTAAATTGCTATACAAATTTCTTAGATCATTAAGATTACAGTCAAATTCGGAAAGTGGGATACTTAGAAATATATTCTAGTGAGAAGTATATCGGTGGTGTCCTAGAAATCTCTAGAGATTTTGAACTAAACTAGTAGAGCTTTAGATGTAAAGTGAGCTTAGATTATAAAGAAGGGAAACCGTACGCATCAAACCTACTTGGCCTTTAAACAGTCGGTTTCAAATCTTTCAACTTTTGTCATCTAATCTAAAAGACCAGCATTTAGGAGACATTTCACATAAAAAAGCCAAGCAATTGTAGCTCGAAATGAAAGCGTTTATACAAAAATATCTAGAGATTTGTGGAACACCGCCCGT
Source organism: Lordiphosa fenestrarum (assembly GCA_035044985.1). Taxonomy (NCBI): domain Eukaryota; kingdom Metazoa; phylum Arthropoda; class Insecta; order Diptera; family Drosophilidae; genus Lordiphosa; species Lordiphosa fenestrarum. Next base: position 3,079,396 of record JAWNNO010000731.1, read on the forward strand.
TTAAAAGGATTTAAGTGTGAGAAGTTTCACCTACTCGCTATCGCTAAAGTCGATATAAAGAGATATTTCTTCATCAGCGAATCGAAATTTATCTGAAATTCTGAAATTGGTAAGGTAATCGATACAAATTCCCAAATTTACAAGAATTCTTGTCGAAAAGTGAGCGTCCTACGTTTAAGAACTCGTCAGTAAACTGAACCGAACCGTTTAGTTTAGAGGTTTTGGGCTGTGCATATCGACTGTCTGACGGGCAGGGAACGGAAGGGAAGCTTGGATGACTTCTTAAGGTAAGTGCTTTATGGAGCCATTCCAGATCAGAAATAAGTTTTTAGCATGCTTGGATTTGGGCTAAGAGTTTCTAGCTGGATTTTAATTGGTAGTTCCTAAGTAGGTAACCAAATGCTTTCATTAACGCTACCTTTCGCCCTATGTTTGCATTTGAGTTATGCTTTCAGGCTTGAGCAGAGATTCTGATTTCCATTTGCCATTAATTGCTTTTAATTAGACTCCATTGGTAATATTTTTCAATGGTTAGCGGCTCAAAGGTGGTTCCAATCTATAACTGAGATAACAATTTGAAATATCACCAAGTCAAGAGCCGGTTCAAACATGGTTCAGAGCCATTTTTCCATATTTTCGGGGAATTAAGGAATTAAAGTGTCCGATTTCAGTCTTGAACTTTGATAAGTTATCAAGAAACCGTTTTTTTTTGTACCCTTTGCAATCAAATCCGCGCCTTCTCTATATATCTTTCCGGGCCCATCGACACGCAGCAAACAAAATGTGGGTGACAGAGGCCAATTGTCCTACACGAGGCCCACTAATGGTCTGCATTGAAATTCCTTAGCCCAAAGCAGCCACAACGATAATGAAGGCCCAAATCCGCTACAGCTCCCAGGCCCTGTCCGAATATGATTGAAGTACCTGGTCGTAACGAGCTAACATCTATCATGGCCTCCATATCAAACGGGCATCAAACAATTTCAAATGGATCGAATGAAAAATCAACTGGCGTTGAAAATGGCCCAGGCCAATTGCTGCCGCTGCCGCTGCTGCTTTGTATGCAACGCGATGGACGTGATCGAGGAACTGGCTGCAATCGCTCCAGAACAAAGTGGCCAACGCTGAGCGACAATGTGGCTCAGACGCACAGAAGCCAGCCAGAAGAGGCAGCCAGCGATCGGCATCAACTATGATTGAAATTCAGAGTCCAAAGTCAGAGTCAGAGTGGTTTGCGGTTGACCTTTTCGCATGCGGATGATGGATACACTGGATACAATGTCAGAGCTGCGGATCCATCTACAGCTGTCAGAGTACGTGCAGCTCGTCGGGGGCAATTTGAGTGGAAGTGGAAAGTTGGGATGCTGGCGGGTCTTTCTAGGGCATATTTACTGTACCTACATGCCGAACAGCCAATAATTGTGCTCGCAGTCAAAAACAGCCATGGAACAAGCTGAAGCAGCCAACCAGCAGCCTGGAACCAACTGCTACCTCGACTTCTTGTTGTCGTCGTCGTCGCCACATCGCGGAATTTCACAGCCGCATGGAAATTTGTTCGATGCCTTGTCGCTGGGTTGTAGCTAACTCTGTCTCTGGCATGGTTTGTTTGATTTGGATTTGATTTGATTTCGCCAGCAACAGCAGCCGCAGCAGTTCTAACTCCCTTCTCCCTCCCCGGACCCACTGGGCACATGGTTTCTTGACCTCTCCGCGTGCCGTGTGACGCAGTAACTGCACATGCGCGCCCAAGTCAACTTAGAGCAACCGGCCAAGTGATCCCGCTTGCACCCTCGTCGCTGGGAGAAATGGGGGGGATGGGGACACGGGGGCGGGGCTGCCCGTTTGGCAATTTTGCAGCTTTTGCAAACTGGCAAAAAGGTTGGCAACGTCTCCGTTGCGGGAAATGCGATTGACGGTAATTGGTTGACGTTTGTCTTATTTAAATTTGTTTTCTTTGGGTATTTTTTTTGTTTCTATGCCGCTGCTGTGTTGTTTTTTTCGCTACTCCCGCCTGATTCTTGCACGCTCCCATGCTTGGCTTAGGTTGGCCTTACCCTAAGTAAAAAGGGGAGTATGGGATAGCCGGTCGAGTTAAGAACCAAGTTTATGAGTGGTTCTTAAGCTTAACTATAAGCCATAGCAAGATGGAAGTGAAGGAAGAGGAAGGCTTAAGTGCAAAGTGAACCTTAGGTTAGTTCAGGATTCAAAGCCAATCGAATCTGAGCTGAGTTTCTGCCAAAAGAGGCAGTGCAGCAAGTGCTGAACCACTATCCGGGATCCGCGCAGAAAAGAGCATCTGCCGTTTCGTTGTCTTGGTCCCATCTTCAACTCTCCTCCATTTCCTATGCACACTTTTCTCAAGCTGCCTCCACATCCATCCATCCGCACAGCCGGGCCGGCGTGCAACTTTAATTGAAATGAAATGAGTTTCGTCGATTTGTGTTCTAGGAATTTGTTTTTGATTGTTTTCTTGTAAATTTGAATGATTATCGAGGCAGTTGTGCCCAGATGCAACAGTTGCGCAATTGCCGCAGAGCAAAATAAACAAGTCGACGACCCGTGTAATTGCCCGATCCCTCGGCGCGGAGTACCCCACACTATCTGGCCGCGATCGTTGGGGTAATTGAGCTGCGAGCACTTTTAATTGTATTTGTGTTTTGCGGAAGCGTCTCTTAGAACTGGGCCAGGATTTGCGGCGTTCGATGGAGGCAATTTGTTACCGCTATATCAACATATCTCGCGTATATCGCGATAAACTTGCACGCTAAACGAAACCACTTCCTCAAAATAAACATACACAGCGGATGGGGCGAGCGTGAGAGCAGGAAGGGAGGAGGGAGCAGCAGCAGCCGCCACAAGTTCAAGATTGAAACCGAAACTGATGCGTAGTTTAGGGCGATTTACACAGTTTAAACAGACAGGGCGATACAAATCGCTGGCACATGAGTGTGCCCAGCCCAGACACCGAGGGAAAGGGAAGAACTGTCGGCCGGTCTTCCTGGTGCCATAACTGTAGCAAATGGCTGGACAACATGCAGGCCCTGGCCATTCTGAAATCTATGGCGTAGGCGGCCGGCAAAAGGAAAAAATGTTATAAATTGCACATTTGATGAGCAGAGAAACGTTTATGGTTCCTAGTCCCAGAGCACCAGAGCACCAGAGCACCGGGCACCGGGCACAGCTGTGCGTTCGCCTGCCTGGACTCTGCCTTTTAGCGCTTGCATGTCGGCTGATTAATTGTGCCAGCGTCATAAACGTGATGATATCGCAATGTAAGCGCATTTTTCATGTTATTCAATTCGTTGCCGCCAGCCCCAGCGTCAGCCTCAGCGTCGGCTCCAGCCACAGACAAGCAGCTACAATGTATTTGCATAGCTCCAATACAAAAGACTTAGGCAACAAACTTGCCGTTTTCGGCGCGTACAAATTAAATCTTTCGATATTGCCAACTAATTACAAACATTAACGCAATTTAGCCAGGCTTTTCCGCATATTGTGGCGGATGGCAAATGTAATACAATTTGAGATTCAATTCTCTTCTGCCCAAATGGGTGGCGTGTGTAAGTGTGTGTGTGTGCGTGCGTGTGTACCCCGGACAGGTGTTGAAGCAGGTGTTTTACCTCTTTGTCTTGGCAGGAAGTATTTGGCTGGCGTTGCGGGAGAGCGAGAGATCTACACCAGGGGGGGGGATGCGATTTAATGCGCAGTATTTAACTAATTTGGTCATAGCCGCTTTTGGGGTAACCTGCTCGCAGTTGTTGCTGCTGTTAGCTAGCGCATATCTAGACGATCTCGGCTGGGCGAATCAATAGAAATTCATGATAAGCTACTAAACATTACAGTTCATGATCAGAATTTATAATTACGCGCCTAAGCGATTCAACTTTGTGTAGTGATAAATGAAATTCATGTTGTTTACGTTTTATAAATTCCAAAGACATTGGGCCAGCTTTTGGCTGAGTTGGAACATGTTGTAAAAGGGGCAAAGAATACATCAGAATTCCATTTGAAAGACACAAACAAAGAAAACTCAATGGGAGTGTGATCCGATCAAAAGCTTACGCTAAATCTTAACCTGGTTGCATTGCAATGACACTTTCGCGAGATTTAAATAGATTTTTCGACTATTTGTAGATCACCGACGACCGTCCCCCTAAAAACCAACAGATCTCAGAGATGGTAAGAGATGAAGGAACATATGCTTATTGTACTTGCAGGCAGCTCAAGTTTATTTGAAATTTTTGCCAATTTAGTCATGTCCATATGTCCGTCCGCCCTCCGTCTGTTTCTAGGCTATCTTCTCCGTCTGTTTGAAAGCTATCTTCATCAAACTTTGCACCAAGGCTTTTAGTACAAACACGCTGCTCATTTGTCGAAACCGGCCGGATCTGATGACTATAGCTAATGGCTGTCATAGGAGCGATCTGTCGAAAAACTAGTTTTAGTGAGAAAAACTTGTTTGTTTTCAATGGAAACGCCTCCAGACTTTGTATTTCTTAGTTTGCTATGCTTTCCCTTGATTTTACCAAGTATGGTCGAAATCGGACATCTATATATTGTAGCTGTCATAGAAAAGTAGAGTCGGGAAAGTGGTCCTTGTGAGAAAAACTTGTTTGTTTTGGCATCTATTTATTTGGTATGTTTACACACAATTCTACAAAGTCTTGTCCAAATCGGATGACTATAGCATATAGCTGCTGTATGAATGATCGGTGGAAAAAGAAGTTCTATTGAGAGAAACTTTTTGTTTTAAATGAAATCGACTCCAAATTTCTTACATGTTTGTCCGTTAGGCTTTTGCATGATTCCACTAAGTTTGGTGCAAATCGGACATCCATATAGTATAGCTCCCATAGAAAAGTAAGGTCCGAAAAGTCGTCTTAGTAAGAAAAACGTGAAACGTATATATAAAATAAATAAATTGGACGATAAGAAAATATTTTTTAAAAATAGAATACCACCTTAAAATCAATATATAGTAGGATTTATATTGAATAAGTATAGCCATGACTGCCATGAGATAATCGATCGAAAAGCTAATTCTAGTGTGAAAAACTCTTTTGTTATTATTAAAGCCGTCGTGAAACTCAATATATTGCACATTATTTTATATAACTTGACCAAAATTGAATGGATATGTTAGAGCTGCCATTGAAACGAGTGTCCGAAAACTAGTTCTGCTTATATGACAGAACCGCGCGCACTTTGTTCCCAGCCACAGTCAAAGTTAGCTTTGCCCTCTCTCGTCTTGTAATGAGAACACAGAATTATAATGCTTATCCGGCTTTGCCATTCATGGACCACTTTCTGTCTGCTCCAACTGCTGCATCGCATAAAAATACAAATCATTTTTGGCTATCTAACAATATTTATCTTAATTCCGTTCCATTTGAGCATAGCACCTCAAAACTGTTTGGTAAACCCAAATGAAACCATTTAAAGTGATGTTTCTAAATTTGTTTGGATGCATCTCTTCTGGCTGGCGAGGCATACCAGAGGACGCCTAAAACCAATAAGGAAATTTCAATGCTCTCCGTTCTGCTGGCTGCAATCATAAATCTAAAGAGCTTTTGCTTAAAAGCTTAATTTTGAGCAATTATTATCTCTTCCTCATATCAAATTTGATGGCTTAAGCCTCGGCGGGTTCTGTTGCCAGGCCGGGGCATATAATTATATTAGCATGATCTATGCCATTATGTACATACACATCGATATAGGTGCAATTAGTGCATCAGCGGCAGCGGCTGCAGCAGCGGCGGCAACAAGAACAACTATAACTATCGACAATATGGCCGGCGGGCGTTTATGGCCAACGACAGGCCATTATTGACGCCACTCCACACTGGTTGCTGGCCCCGGCCATCAGCAGACGAATCAGACGTCGCATGCAAATTGTCGGCGCGCTAAACATGCTGAAACGGCCTAACAGATGGAGGAGACCGAAACACAAAATATTGAGCGTTGAAATGGCGCCCCCTTTCAGTCATAAACACGCACTAATTGCAGCCATGATTTGTTGCACACTGCATTAATCGCGCTCGCAGGACCCAGCCGGCCGGCCAAATCGAAGCCTAATTGCCAATAAATGGCAGTTCTCGTTGTGGCGACATCAAACGTAAAGCTTTCAGCAGCAGCAGCAACCACAGCAGCGGGAGACGTTGACCGACAACTGGGCAAGTGGCCAGGCATTAGGCCCTTTGATTTATAAACAAAATTTAGCCACCATACCTGAGCTACCTCCAACTATTGCTGCTGGCCATGCAATTAGAGGAGCCCGGCACCGGGCGGGAGACGGACGGACGGACGGACGGATGGACGGCTGCCTGCCCAGATGGGGTGGTCCTGGTTCGGATGTCGCCGAACGTTCGATCGATACACAAATCGATTGCTTGATCTCTCACTTGCAGCGGCGGCAGCAGAAATTGCTCGCGTGGTCAGCGCCAATTACTTAGAGCATATCAATTATTTGACTCGGTTCGATTGTAATTGAACTGCGCGTATTGCGAAATTATTATTTTGTGCATTTGCAATTGCAACTGGCCCGTCCCCGTCCCCTGCCCGCCAGCCACTCGGGCCCTGCGTGTCTGTTCATATGTTTTCATTACTTTTGCCCATTATGCGTGTACGTGACGCACAATTTGAAATTGCCAGCTTATAAGCCGGATACCGGCGACCATTGTGCACTGCAGAATTGCAACAACGACCGCGTCGTTGGGCTCCTCCTGCTTCGGCTGCAGCTACTTTTGTGGCTTGCGGCGATGGCCAATCGAACACATAGCAGGTCCAGGTCCCAGCCAAGCGAGCGTCCAGAGCGTCTGTTTGTGGCTTTTGTTTGTTGTTCAAGTTTACAATTTTAATGCACTGCCACTTGACTGTTGACAGTGCAACACGCCATGCGTCCCCCCCAATCCATGTGCACTGCCCGTGTGTGTGTGTGTGTGTGTGTTGGGTTATTGATTTTATGCTGTGTACGTGCACATAACCTTGCCAGTAGTCGCTCCAAATGAAATGCATTTTTCTCTGTTTTCGTTAAAACAGAAATCATATAAACAGTTAAATCATCATCAAGGCCCGGAGAATACGCTGATTCATAGTGTTAAAACACTGAATTCATATCAGACGAAAGAAGTTGATGTTAAGGCTATGCAAATATGGGATGTTTATGGATGGAATTATAAGGAATTGAACTTGAAGTTTAGTTTGAGTGTTGTATATCAAGTTAAATAGGTTGGAATTCTTGAAACGAAAGCTCTAAAATTCTGCTAGAGGTTTGCTAGGATGGTTCGAACATATCTTTAAGTCTGAGATGCGGTTTGGAAACCGGTTTCTATACTTTTATGTGAGCAAATTCGAATTCACTAAGGTGAAACCCGGAACATGTCACATAATCTGTGTTATAAAGTACCTAGGTACACACCTAGATGCATATATTGTGTTCGATCCGTCGAAAAACAAGTTTAAGTGAGAAAAACTTTCTTGTTTTCAATGCAAACTTCTCCAAACTCCGTATTTACTAGTTTTCTCCAAGATTCCACCAAGTTCGGTCGAAATCGGACATCTATATAGTATATATCTGCCATAGAAAGGTAAATTAGAATAATAGTCTTACTAAGAAACCAATTCAAATTTGGTGTAGAATCACTCTACCCTTCATGGATTTTTCACTCACATTATAACTGTCTCATCAAAGCTAAAGTTAAGATATAGATACAAATTAGAAATAAGTTTACTGTATTTCTTCTGATATCTAATATAAGAATAGAGTAAGAATAAAGGCTCCCCTCAAAGATACGGGGATACGGCCATTGTCCCTAAACAATGGTGATATTGCAAAGGTTCGCAAGAAACGCCACATATATAAAATAAAGACTTGAAAACTATTTAAACACTTACACACACGCGTGAGAGAATAGCCATGGTCCTCCCCTTGCAAAAGTGCAAAGCGTTTTTATGCTGGCGATTATTACGCTTGATCCCAAAAGCACCAAAGGGTCAATTGATGTTTGTGATGACGCTGACTGTGCAGCAGCGAACAGCAACGGCCACAACATTGCCCGCAATTTGCTTTGGAATTTTAAGCAGCGTTGCCATCATCCTCATAGACTGCGACTTGGCCAACTTGCAGTGCTGTGGCCTTTTTGCCGAAAATTGCATTTCTTTTGCCCGCGGCCATCAAGCGTCAGCAGCACCAGCCAGCACAAGGTTCTTCTGTGGTCACCAGCCACGTCTCCGTCCACTTGATATATCACTGTTGATATTCCATTGGAGAGCCACTTGTGCATGGCTTATCATCATTCAGCTCCAGAGCTTTAGCAGAGCTCTCAAAACATTATTGTGGCTCTAGGGCGCAAAGTGGCCCAGGAAAATTGCTGTCAAATTTCCAAGTTGTTCTCATGGCTCGTTTAATATAGAAATTATTTAAAGTAATTTTTTTTTTGGTTTTGGTTTTTCGCTGGGCTGGGAAATGGTAATGTGATGATGTTGTCGTGGCTCGTTGGTGGGGCTTAACCTACATTTGAGAAAAATTTGGTTTAGGCAGGGAAATTTGTGTGATCAAAGGAATAGCTTCGCTTACATTGGCCCTGTTCGGTTTCTATTGATCCAGAGAAGTGCGCTCTGCACTTGACGGTTTCGGGGTGTTGAAATGGATCCTCGTTTTCGTCCAAACACTTCGCAAGGTGCAAGGTTGAGTCTCCTAGATCCTCTGTCGCCTGTCACGCCTCTTTCAAACTGCGATAGTTCATCATCAAATCATGTATGTTATCGAAGTTTTCGATGCGTGACGGCCTTTCTTGTTCAGTCCCCTCACTTTGAACTATCGTGGGAGCTCATCCAAATGCGAAATATACACTGAGAGAAAAGAAACGGAAGTTTATTAAAAAGAAGATTGAAGTTCCATTGACTGTAAACTTGATTTGTAGGATAGACAGCTTGAAAAATAGTTTCTTTGCGCCTTAGAAGTTCCTTAAGCTAAACTGGGCAGTGGAAGCTGCTTCCTTGATGCTTTTGTGGCAGAGTAGAGAAATGTTGGAACGAAACTAGTAGGGGTTACCAAATGGAAGCTGCATATAGAAAATGTCCCAACTCAAAGCAAAAATTCCTGTGTATCAATTGCTTTTCATTTTACTACCTTTTTACCCCCCCAATCACCCCCTCCCCATCACACTTTTTTTTCTGGTTTGCAGACTTTGATTTTTCATTTTTTTTTTTGGTTTTTTTTATTTTTATGGCACCCGCCTCAGGGTCAAATTCTGCATGCTGTCATGTGTGTATGCCCTGGCCCTGGCCAGTCAGCGTCTGGGTCTGGGTCTGGGTCTAAGCGAAACGAGTGCAACACGAACTATTTAATGGACTTGCCATGCCATGAGAAGAAGACATCTGGCTGGCCTCTGTGAACGTTAATCAGCTTTGCCTTTGCTGGCAGGCTTTTCATCAAGGCAGATTAAGTATACGACGTGTTGGCAATGAATTCTAACGGATCCGAACATGCGTTGGCATCCCAGGGGGCTTCATTTGGTAAACTTTATTCTTTACAATTACACATATAATTCGTTTAAAATTACTTGTCCAATTCTCGTTTTGGGGGTTAATCATAATTGAAATTAGTGTTGTGATTTCAATAAAAATCTATGTAAACTTTTAAACTAAACTGGCTACTATAAGTTATGTTGGTTGATGTTAGAGCTTGAATTGGTGGCTTCTATAAGGAGGGTGGATTGTACTGAAAGCCCGGATTGTTGAACTTGAAGCGTGCAATCTCAAACTGCAGCGTCTCGTAATTGATGTCGGCCAGGCGTTTGAGTTGTTGTGCAATTTGCTGGGCATCCAGACTGCTCAGGGCTTGGCTCAAGGCATTGGCGCTGGACGAGGACGAGGAGGAGGCGGCGGCGTTTGAGATGTGTGCTTCCCGATCGAGTTTGGTATTGTGAAGGGGAGGAGCCGTCTGACTGCTAATAATGCGGGGAGCATTTTTGACTGGAAGCAAATCGCACAATTAGGTTTAGGTACTAAACTAAGCAAGTCCAAACTCACCCTCGTAAATAATTTGATCTCTGGCCTGGGTGCGAATACGCTTTACCGGCAGCTCTCCATTGATGAGCTTCTGGCCCTGGCCACTGCTGGGATTTACCACTGCGGCGGCCGGCCTACGGGCTGTAACGAATTCCACCGGATGCGGGTGTACTATGGCCGGTTGCTCCTCGTCCAGATGCTCAAATGAGGTATTGTCCACCACTATGGTGCGATACGTGCCACCGCCCGTATTTACCGCCGTGGTGGCGGCTGCCGTCGCCCCCTCCTGCTGGTCCACTAAACTCTCCTCCAGCATATCCTCGTGATCGACATGCTCCTCCACCATTTCGTCCTCGTCCACCTCATCATTAATGGCCTCCTCCACGGCCGCCTGCAGTTCCTTTTGAAACGAGGCCGATGTGCGTTGTCCCAACTCTTCCATTTCCTCGTCGCCATCATCTTTCTCCGCCTTCAGATTCAGCAAGGTCTCGCCGGATACAGTGGGCACCTTGCCAAACAGATCCAGCGCTCGCGTCTCCAAGGTGGTCATGGATATATCCTTTTCGTTGGACATCAAACTGCGTCTGTACTTGCAGCGGGTGGTGTTCTTCCAGTCGTTGAGACGCTAAAGGACAGCAGAGGATTAACTGGGAATTCCCACTGAGAAGTGGACTCACCTTGCGCCACTCCTCCGGCGTGAGTGTGGGTCCTGAATTGCACTTGTTTAGGCGGTCGGACAGCTCCCTCCATTTCTTGGCCAAGTAATTTAGATCATAATCGCGCGGCACTCGCCCGGTGGCAAATATGGGATCCGCCTCCATCATGTCTATGTACATTTGATACTGTTCCGATGAGGTGCGCTTCTTGCGCCTGTCCATTTTGCATTCCATATAGCGTTAATATCCACAAAATGCAGTTAAAAATGGCCAAAATTGAATCGACGCCGAGACGCTAGTAAAAATTTTTGTTCACAAACAATTTTAAGGCGTTTGGCGTTTTTTAGTGCATTTTGAGTGTATATGTATGTAGCCCTGGTAGAAGCAACGCCAGCGGTGGCGGCCTCTGGTGAGGGTGGACTGGAAATAAGACAATAGAGATGGGGGTATTAAGTGGATGAAACTAGTTCAGTTCAGCATTCAATTATATTTGACTGCATTTAATCATTCTTAAGAGCACAGCGAGTTGATATTTGTATGGTTAAACTTGAAGATATTTGGTTAGGTTTTGCTTATGGTTTAATCGTGGACCAATTATTTATAGCACGCGGTGACCCACTGTCATCTCTAGTCTTGACTTAGTGATGAGCAATTTATTTAAAAAGTTTTAAAGAACTAGTTCACCTAGTTCATTGCGATATTTAATTGCTTTGTTTCTTAACATTGATAATTCGTTTAATAGAATCTAGTTAAACTTAACTACAAATCGGACTAAATATATAGACATATATATGTGTAAATGTGTGTGTCCAAAAATATACATTCCAGCTCTGTTCCTTCGTACTCACCCGCCCTAAAGCTCACCGGGATCGTAGTCAAATCCCGGATTATTAAACTTAAAGCGAGCAATTTTAAACTGTAACGTCTCGTGCTGAATATCTGTGAGCCGTTTCAGCTGATGTTCAATCTGTTGGGCAAAGCTTAGGTTGGGCGCCAGCTCCTTCTCTGGTTTTCTGCCAGGCAAAGGCTTGACTAGGGATTTGAAAGAGATTTGATTGAGGATCATGATCAAGCATCACCACACTCACCCTGGTAAACGATCTGGTTGGGAGCCTGCAAGCGCATCCGCTTGCTTGGTAGTTCGCCATTAATTATCTTTGCCGCTGGACGTATCTCTATGGGGTGAGCCACTTCATAGACCTGCTGGTACTCCTCATTATCCTGCACCACCTCCGTGTGGTCAAAGTCATCTTCGCCCGTATAGCTCAGACTTTCCTCCACAAATTCCGTATCAACCTCGTCTGCGAATTCCCTATCCAATTCCGCATAATAGGCTCATCCTGACGCGAACTGGATGAAGTGACTATGCGGATTGTGGATTGGTCTTGTTCGGTTTGGCGGGTGCGCCTCTAGGCTGATGCTGATTGGGTTGCGACGAGCGGGTTCTCTTTGCATGAGAAGCGCGTGTACAAGGAAAACCTGAAAATAAGAGGTCCATGCCGTTGCTAAACCCGCTCGTTCGCAACCCAATCAGCATCAGCCTAGAAGGCGCACCCGCCAAAACCGACCAACCCTGCCAACAAGGATGCCCGAAATCAGAACCAAATCAGAACATCCAATTCCGCATAATAGGCTTCATCCTGACGCGAACTGGAGTCACGTTCCAAGGGCATGGTACCCAAAATTTCCAGGGCACGCGCCTCCAGCGAAGTCAACGTAATCTCTTTGTCGTGGTGGGTGCGTCTGTATTTGCAGCGGGTGGTGTTCTTCCAATCGTTAAGGCGCTGTGGAAGATGAAACTGTAGCAAGAGTTGGCCACCACTCGGAACTTACTTTGCGCCAATCCTCGGCCGAGAGCTTCGGCCCCGACATGCATCTGTTCAGTTCGTCGCTCATCTCCTTCCACTTCATTTGCTCGTAGTGGCGCGACACTCGTCCCGCTGCCAGCCTGGGATTGGCCTCCATGGTATCCAGGTAAATCTCATATTGCTCGTAGGAAGTGCGTTTATTGCGGCGGTTCATGAGGATGTGGATGTTTACTTAGCCAGGACAATTGAAATCGACGCCACCAAACTCTGGTGGGCGTTCAGGGCTGCAGTAACGACGCTCGCGAACTTATCGATAACCGGGTGACCCTTCGCCGAATCGATAGAAAAGCAAATGGCTTAACCCACTGGTTGACACTTTTTTTGCGGGCTGTCGAAAATTTAAAAGTCACGTGAATATTTTTTATGTGTAATTTTGAAGTGAGTTTGGATTTTTTCCACTTATATCTCATAAAAGTTTCTCAAATGAGACATCAGGCAAGTGCAGTTCTCAATCTGAGAAACACAAAAACATGGAATAAAGCAGCAGCATCAGAGAAGGCTATCTGAGTTCGCTTATGAGTATTATATCAGCCAATACATAGTGAACTGAGGTTTTGTTTGCTGTAATAGTTCCATTTCAATATAAAACAATCAAAAATAACTATTTATAACGGTCCCGGCTTAAACTATTGTTGGTTTACATGTCGAGTCTACCATCTCTATTAAACGACACTTTCCTAGAGACGGCCCGCTGAGCGATGTATTGAACAGCTGTTCCACCAGGCGAGTGTTCACCAACTCTATTCAGCTATCGATAATGGGGGAGGGAGAGAAAAAAACAGCACGCAATTCTGCAGCCCTGCTGTAACTTTAGATATTTGTGTGCTTCGAGCATTAAAAAAACATTTATGGTGAAATTGGGTTGCAACAGGAAGTGATAATCACAAGTTGGGACCATTGGCCACCCACTGAGCTAGTTAACGGCTGGCAGAAGTTGAGGGAAAGGCCAAAAAAGGTCAAGCAAACAGGGGACGCATGAGCATTTTTTTTCTTCGTTTCATTACTCGAACCAGATGATAGACTAACGTGCGTGCGTGAGTTTCTACTCGCGAGTAGAGAAACACACGAAGCCGACGAGCCCCGTTCCGAAATCGAATTGTGTTTCCAGTTCCAGGAGAACAAATTCAACACATAAATTAAATAACTCTTCTTGTGCTCCGAACATGGCGGAGCCCTATTTAAGTGAGGAAGCGGCCGCGGCGGCGGTGGGCGAGGTGGCAGCCTCGGTGATAGTGGAACCAGCTGGAGGAGTGGCAGTGGCTGCCAATGCTTCCGATGGTGGCACACTGCCAGCGGCAGCCATGAAATTTGCCGATCTGACCGAAAGCGGCAGCGAGAGTGGAGATGGCGAGGCGGAGGCAGGTGAACCGGAGCCGGGCACCAGCTCGGCGGCCAATATGCGCTCCTCGCCACCGCCCAATTGCGCCATTTGCCTATCCAGATGTAGACGCAAATGCTTCACCGACTCCTGTATGCATCAGTTTTGCTTCAAGTGTCTGTGCGAGTGGAGCAAGGTGAGTAGTGGTGGCTCTGGGGTTAATAAAACAGCTCATTTAATCTCATCTAATTTAAATACAGATCAAACCGGAGTGTCCTTTGTGCAAGCAGCCCTTCAAGACCATCATACACAATGTACGCACTTTGGATGACTATGATCGTTATCCAGTGCAGAGCTCTTCCCCTAACATACCCGAGCACTCGTCGCTGCGTTTCCATATAGTCAACATCCGGCGTCCCAGATATATGCCCTTGCTGCATAATCAGGGTGTAATGACCAATGATTTGGATGGAGCCGGTGGGGGAGGAGCAGGCGGCGGCGGACTGGCTGCAGGAGTTGAGGACGAGGTGGCTGAGGCCTCTTCACGTATACATCCCTCCTATAATCGTTTCGAGCCTTATCGCTTGGAGTTAATGAATTACTATCGTCACGATCAGGATGCCACCGCAACTTCGGGCAGTTCACTGAGCCAACTCTGGCGTCGTTATGTCTATGATCGGAAACTGTATGCTTTGCCAGTGAGTGATGGACTTACTGGACATTTTCGGGAGTGGAGTGCACGGTTTTATAGGTGAGGTTTTCTTCTCTTTCATCGAAATCAAAAGAAGTCTACAATATGTTAAGATTTGGCTATACTTGCTTGCCATCATATCGCTTAGATGTTGTTCTCTCGAAGCAAATCTATTGCCAACAACGCCCCGTCCTGCCAAGTACACATGTACAGATGATTCCTTATATAACTTAGACGTTTACTGAGAACGGACTTGTTCACCTTTCTTTTAAATCTTCCCAATAATCACACCTCCACTGTTCCCCCTGTTCCTTTCAGAAACAATCCCGCCCAGATGCATCGACTGATGCCTTGGATACATCGTGACATTGTTTGCTTACTAAGGAATGCCGCCCATAGTGTTAGCCCCGTGATGCATCTAATGCATGACATTCTCCCCATGACAAATATACTGGGACCCACATTCCGGCGACGTTTGACACCATTTCTGGGCGAGCGCACCAGTCACTTCATACACGAACTATTCAACTTCGCCCGCTCACCCTTTGACATGATTGGCTATGATCGTGTGGTCCAGTATTCGGCTCGCGTGGCCGAGGAGGTGGAAGTGGATCTGCTGGACATGGTCTCGCCCCAGTCCTCCAATGAGAGTGAAGTTCACTTGGAGGTGGAATCCTCCAGTAGTGATCCCGCTCCGCCCGCTCGACCCTCGACCAGTGTGATTGTTACCAATCCCAGTGCCACACATTCCTTTAGCGTGACCATGGCCAGCGATGGCAGTGAGCTGCCTGGCATTTCTATACGTCGCACAACCACCTCGAATGTAGGCTCACAGACGGTGGCCATTAACCTCAGCATGCGGCGTCCCACAGCAGAGGCGGAGGAGGAAGAGGTGATTGAGATTGATGATGGTGAGGCGGCGGCCAATGCAGAGGTGGCGGCCATTAACGATCATCCCAGCCGTCGACATGCAGGCTCCAGTCTACCAGTTAGTGCCCACATCGAGCTACAGAGCAGCGATTGCAGTAATAGCAGCTCCTCCTCCACGGATGAGGATGAGTGCGTGTTTGTGCTCGAACGCAAGCCGCCACATTTGCGTACACCCGAATTGGTTAGTCTGGATTCCAACTCGGACTCGGATGTGGTCTTTGTGGATGAGCAGGCACCTGCGGCCGCCGCCTCGGACGGTGTACAAGCGGTGGAGCAGGCAGCCGCTCAGGTGGCCAATGAACTGTTTATGGGTCCCAGCACCAGTTCGGGTGTGTGCTCCACCACGGGCAAGAACTGGAAAATGGTGCTGCAAGAGGCGAGGCGACAGGATGAGTTGCGTGGACGGGCCAAGCGTAGTAGTCGACGCATGGCTGCTCCTCCTCCGCCCAGCAGCAGCAGCAGTAGTTGCAGCAGCAGCAGCAACTCTTCCAAAAACTGGAGCTCCAGCAGTACCAGCGAGGACAGCGACAGTGAAACCACCTTTCAAAGGAGACGCAAGGCTTGCAAGCTAAAGACACGCAAACGGGCGGCACAACAGAAGCTCAAGAAGACACCCAAAAAACGTAGCAAACGAGAGCCGAAGAAGCAGCCAGAGAAGCAAAAGGTGGAGCTGGAGGAAGAGCAGCAGAAGCAGGAGCGAGAAGAGCAGCCACATAAGGCGAGCAGCAGCGATAGCAGCAGTTCCAGTGAGGAAGACAATTCTGGAGCGGAAAGTAGTGACGCAGGCGGTAAGTTTGACTAGGTAGATCTGGTTTCTTGAGGCTTATCCTTAAACTTATAGAAAACCAGCACCAAACGAACCACAGCAGCAGCGAAGACGACGACGACAGCACTGAGAATCTGCAACTTAGCGCCCTGCGGGCTACACTCAAAGCGGAGGCCGCGTTGGAGGATCGTAAACCG
Organism: Lordiphosa fenestrarum; assembly: GCA_035044985.1. Lineage (NCBI taxonomy): Eukaryota > Metazoa > Arthropoda > Insecta > Diptera > Drosophilidae > Lordiphosa > Lordiphosa fenestrarum. The sequence goes on from JAWNNO010000731.1 coordinate 3,095,833, forward strand.
CTCAAGCTGGAGCTACCTGTGCCACCACGAGAGCAGCAGCAGCAACAGCAGCCAGAGGAGGAGGAGGAGGAAGAAGAAGAGGAGGCGCCACCCGAACTGGCTACCTTGGAATGCAGTGCTCCCAAGCGTAGACGCAGCTGCAGCAGCAGCAATTTGTCCAACCACAGCGCCACCACAGCCACTTCCTCAGTTGATTCATCGGCCTTGGGGCCATTCAAATGCCAGTTGACAAGTGAGACGGCCAATGATCCGCTCATGCGTGGCAGCATGTCCTCCTCACCCTTTCCGGATATCGCCTACGCCCTGAATGAACTGTCCACATTTGGTCTATTCAATGAACAGGAACCCCAAGTGGTTATGAATTCAGATGCTGAGGCTAGCCAGTTTCCACTAGAGCCTACAATTGATGTGGTGGGTGAGGACGCCCCCGCTGAAACAGAGGAGGAAGGCGAGGCTGAAGATGACGGCGAGGAGGAGGACGAGGAGGAGGAGCAGCCCAATAATCAAGCATTATTATTTTTATTTTAAGTGTGTTTCGTTTCCTTCCTTTATGAAATTTGATAAGAACTTAGGACTCGTTTTTAATTTGTAGGCCTAAGGTTGCCATTTTAAGTTGTATATATTAACAAATAAACTATTATTACCTAAACATTAACCCATAGATCTAAGCCTAACGTAACTCAAAAATGTTCTCACAACTCCCTCCTCAAACCCGTGGAACCCTGACAGCTTGAAACACCCTCGCTCGTACGAATTGTAAATGTATTTAGGTTAAACCTACTCTAAACTATATAGACATATGCATATATACATGGAATATATATATATATAAACAAGTTCATAGCTTAAAATAACATTAAAGTCGATTGTTCTAAAGAGTCAATCTCCCAGATTTGCATTATGGCCTGTCTTAAAGTGGAAGCGATTGGTTTTTACTTACTCTACAAGTGAAACGAAAACAAATTTAAAGAAAATTGAAATAAATGTAAAGATTTAATGTAATTCCATGTTTAGTTTTATTCCAGTTAAATTAAGAAAAATCAATTTTTTTAAAGAAAATTCTTAAAATCTTTACATTATACATACCGCTAAATGAAACCAACAATTATTTCACTTGATGCTGACTAAAAACAGGTCTAAAGTATAAGAAGCGATCCATTCCGCCGTTTTAACGCTCTTCTCTGACTCCTTGTTCTTGTGCTGAATCAAGGCAGCCTCTTCACCACTGTTAGCTTTGTACTCCCGACCACTGAGAGTACAGCCTTTCCTTACCATAATCGAAGAAAAGAACATAGAATGACTTTCGTAATCTCAGTCTCCAGAAATGTATCAAAATGTCGGCATGTAGTTAACATCACGTTTCAAATTGTGCTTACATGTTCAATTTCCATTCGATAGAATATCTACAAGGTAGCGCAACCGGAAGTCCACAAGTTAAGTCCAGGAAGTGGCAACGCTAGCACCCTTCAATCAGGCAACCCTATAAAATATGGCAGCTCTGCTTAAGCTCTATTTACACGACCTGCTCACTCAACTGGGTTGCTGTCACCCCGTGTAAACAAATGTCTGTGTAGCAAACTGACCTACTCAACTGAGCGATCTGGAGAATTCGAGCCGGTTCTAATTGGTCGGGTATTTTTGTTTATGTCAAATCAATTTTTTAGTGTTTTTCGTACATTCTATTTCGCTTTGATTATTCGATTGCTTGTTTGTTCCTTCTGAGTTTTTCCTCTTGTCTTCTTCTATTAGGCAACATCACAATATTCAAAAGAACTAGATGATTTCAGTGATTCGAAGGTTCCGCAACTCACTTTGTTTTGTATTTCCCATTCTTACTATTTGAATTAGTACTGACTTCGCCTTTTTGATGAGTTTGCTCTGTCCGGAGGATTCTTGTAAACATTTTATAATTTGTATTTTGATTTAAGAGTTTACCCCAGCTTACCCACCAGTTTTTCTGATTTAAGTTTTCAACTTAAATTCCCAAACTCCAAAGCAGGTGTAAACATCCAAATGATATTTGTGTCGTGTAGAGGGGCCCTTAGCTTCACAGCGAACACTGATTTGGCGATTGGCAATGCCAGTCCCCCATGTTCGAAATTGAGCCGCTCAAGAAATTTGACACAAGAACTGCTCTAAAAGCCAATAAATCGCTTGTGTTTATTTAAGTGAAGTTTTTGTTTATGTGAAGAGTGAAAGCTGAAGTTGTACAGTACAGTTGGTCTCGCTCTCACTACAGTCGAAACGAAGTGGCAAGTGGAAAACTACTGACATTGAAAATTGGCTCGGGACTAGGGAATTGTGTTGCGTGAAAGATGGGAACTCGTCTGATCTACTGGCGAGCCTATGTGTATGCCAACTCGTTGTACTCGCAGCCTGTGAACGCCATCCCAGGGTTTCGTGAATGGTCTCCCAGGGTGTACAGGTAATCCAATCCATTCGTCATCCCGCTACCCAGCTTATGCACCTCTGTTTTTTTTAGATGCAACCGTCATGAGTTGCACCGCATCTTGACCTGGGTGAAACGTGATCTGTCCGTGCTGATACGAATCAAAGTTGATGTACTCAAGGTGTACAACACCATTTTGGATCTACTGCCGCGCATCAGCATGAAGAGCTCGGAGTTCAGTGCCGCTTTGACGGCTTATCTGGGCGGCAAGACCAAACAGTTTGTCCATGGTCTGGTCAACTTTGCACGGTCGCCATATGATGATCTGATTGCCTACGAATGCAATGTACAGTATCGGGTCAGTGAGGAGCAGGATGAAGAAATGCCTATGACCTCGTCGGAGGCGCGGGTCAACCAAATGTTACCCAAGAGTCTGCTCAACTTTGTGGACTTCTCGCGCGTTATCGACGAGGATGAAAGTGATGTGGTTGCAGAGGAGTGCTGTGGCCAGGAGGTGGAGCTGGAGCCGGAGGACGAAGAAGGCGACCAGTTGAAGGAGGAGGAAGAACTGAATATGCCGCTGCAGATGGGACTGCAACGTGTGGAGGTACCGCCCGAGATTTATGACAATTCGCCACACTACACGGATGAGCCGCCAAACCGCCCGCAGCTGCAGGCCGGCGCTGTGCCTGTAGATGATTTGGAACTGGAGATGGCCATTGAGAGGAGCATGCTGGACACTCAGGCCCAAGCCGGGCCATATTATCAGGCAGGACGCACTCTGCTGGTGGCCCGGCAGAATTATACACCCCAAACGCCGGCTCCACCGGCGGTTATGGCCGCCCCTCCGCCGCCCCCGCCCGTGCAGGCAACCAACGGAGTGGCGCAGCGCCCTCGACGCCGCCGTAGGCCCACCAATTCTCGCGAACAGCTGCGTTAATCCTTCGCCTGCATGTTTAATACAAGCAAATAAAGTTCCCTTTCTAAAAGGTTCCAAGGGCAGGCATCAAAAATTGATAACGGTCGTCGTTTTGCATAACTGAATAGGGATTGCTCATCAATCGGGACTGGCTGCGCGAACTGCGTGCCAAAAATGCCGTTTTGCCGCAAATTTTGTTTATTTTCCTTTTGTCTTAATTTTTTGCCAGAAAGGTAACCAGCTTCGCACCCGCCCCCGCCCCCAGTCCCCATGCGCCTGCCAGCGCATGAAAAATTGAATTACACGCACTTTTGCGCATGTAAAAGAAAAAACAAAAAGAATACAAATTGAACAGCAACAGCAGGAAAATGCCGAGTGAAAAATGCGACCGGTTTAGGGGTTTACCGTGGAGCGGCACCGTCGGAGGAGGCTTTGTGGTGGCAAATTTACGGCCAGAAAATTGAGTTAAGTTTCCCTTTTTTTGTGTTCCCTCCTTTGTACAACATAATTGTCCTGATGTATACGGTAATTCAATGCATATTTGATTTGATGATACGAAACCCATTAATGCATATCAAATGTGGATTCCAATTGAATTTGAAACGGTCTTTTAAGTATTTGAAGCCGGTCTGGAACTAATGAGGATTGAAGGAAGTCAAACAAGAGGGTCAGAAAAGAGCTTTCCCATCCCCCAACCTTTCGGAAAGTTGAGGCTTAGTCTGAATGTCATTTTGTTTGGTCTTTTCGCTTGCATTTGCCTGGTCTGACAAACTAATTTGCGTAATGTTGACGAGCAACTTTTTATTTGACTTGGCTGACTTGCCCTGGCACTTGCACTCACATTTTCAGCATCTTTGTTAGTTGGAAAACCAAAGAAAGATAGAAAAACCGAACGCTTTACAACTTTTCCAACAGTTTGAAATGCATTTGGAGCAGCCAGAGCTAAAAGGGAAGAGAGAGTGGGAGAGAGAGGCGAGAAGAAAGCGGCTTTTGCCCAAAGCTGCCAGGGATTTAGATTTGAGTTGCAAATTACGCCGCAGACAAATTAAACGAGGCAAATATCAAGTGTACGCACCGTTCCCTCTGCCCATTGAAATGGCGCCCGAAATCTGAGCCGCATTTTTATACGAATTTTATGAAGATGAGCGGAAGGGAAGGTACACTGAGGCAAAAGAAAGGTAGCAAATCAAACTTGATGTTTTCTTGTGAAATTATTAACATTTTTCCACGAAGTGTTGGTATTTTGAATTAGATTTTAGTTACTAAGCTTGAAAATACTGAATCTACACTTTGAGAACTCCTATCTAAGCACTTTATACTTGAAGTAGAGTTAAATTAGTTCTTGTTTGAGTTTATTTGGGCAAGAAGATACCGTAAGAAGACAGTATGGCTCATGAAAGTGACTTCGATATCGAACATCCTCACTAGAGATACGAATTTTGTTCTTTGATTTAGAAAAATCCAACCTGAAGCTACTTAAAGGTTCTATGACAAAATAAATGTGGTTTCTTTCTGACTTACCAGGCATTCCCTTGTTAAAATAGAGCTAAACTAGTGCCTGATTCGGGGTAGCTTGGACTCGTTGAGTAATGGACAGGCTGGCTGTGAGCTCGCTCCAATTTTTTGCCCCAGTGTACACCTTACTGCTGCCTCTGGATGATGCTCGATTTGTGTCCAAATTTGATTTCCAGTGGCGCGCATAAATGTTTATTTCTCACATTTCTCGCTTATCTTCGAAAAATTATGCGCGAGGCGTTGGTAAATTAAAATAATTGCCACATTTACCGCCGCCGGAGCAATTAATCAAAATGATATGCCCGGCCCGTTGCGAATTATGAATGAGCATTTAACCCTAATGAAGGCGTTCCTGATTTATGTGCCTGGCAACCACCTGGCCAGCAGTCTGAAAAGCTTAGCCAATATCCTGCTGCGCTCGCACTAACACAATGTGTCACTTTCACTTTCAGCTCTCTCCCAGATTGCCGCCCCCCAACACTTGGCACAGCAATCGTACGTACGTACCGTTGGCCCATTTTGCTATTTGCCAACTTTAATATCTCGGGCACAGCGTGCTGTTGCTGCTGCTGCTGCTCGAGTTTCCATTACATTGCAACGGAAGCCGGAAGTTGAAATTGTTGAGGCGCCTCTCTTCGTCACAAACATAAGCCGCTTAGCGGCAGCTCGAGAATGTTAAGGAAATTGCCATGGATACAGCCAAATGGAGGAGAAGCTGAGACTCAATCGCAACATGGCTTTAAACGTTCAATCAAAACTCAACTCAAGCAATGACTCAATTTACGCACAGCGAGTACGAGGGGCAGGCCATAAAGCGCGGCGCTCAACATTGCACTTAAAAGCGCCGCTCGTTATTTGGGCTAAGATGAACGACAACGACAGGGTCCATTCCAGACAGCCAATGATTTAAGTGTCAGTGGGGGGAGGGGCGGAGGAAACTTTTAAGCAGGAAATAAATTAAGTCGTCAACTGTGAATTGATATTGAATTTAGGAGACGACGAACCAAGCCATATAAAAATGATGGTTCGAACCTGTCCGCTGCAGCGGTTCGGTTCTGCTGTTGTTTTTCACATGACATTGACCTTTCTTTTTACGTGTTTTCTTTTTCTATGTTTTCCGGGCCTGCTTAGATTGTTTGTCTTTTGTCTAGCCACCAGCCGCCACTTGTCTGTCCATCTCACATGACAGGCGATTGTCAATCGTTGCTCTGATGAATTTATGTTCAACCGCAAGACAAAAGCGCAGCGGAATTTATGACAGCGCCAGAAGTAGCCTTGGTTTGTTTTCATCAACTGCTGGCCGTTGATGGATCAGGTCATTCCCATGCCACATGCACATCCTCTTGCATCCGCTTTTGTTTGGTAGCGGACTCGCGGCTGCATTTTCTGCCTCAAACAGAGAAAGGCAGCCTTCTCTCTCTCTCGCTCGCTCTGGCAACATGTGACAATTGTCTCACATTCAGTCCACAAACGGTGTCATTAGCCAAGTAGCATGATTAATTACAATTGATGAATGGCCAATTGACAGACGGCACAAACAGGGCTTATTGATGGACACAGGAGTGTCCTCACACTCAGAACGGACGGGCTAATTGCTGAAGGAAGCCCAGTACGAATACGTTTTGTCGACATGGTAAAGTGGCAATAATAACGAATTAGTAAACAGTTAAAAGCATTGGACGAAGTAAGCACTGACCCAGAGGTGAGCCAATAAAGTTAGCAGTTTAAGTAAGCGGATGGTTTTTGATTTTAGAGAGTAAAAGAAGTATACTTGCAGCAGATTAAGATTATTTCTAAGTAGTTTATGCCATGCAGTTTTATAAAATGATCATATCTTCTACTGTTTTGTGGGTAGTAATCAGTCTAAGTTCTAGATCCGCCAAAGGATGTATACAGATCGGATGAACGCTGGTCAAGTTATGAGTAAAAGAAAGCTATGTGCATATTAGATTACCTTTAGTACACAGAATGAAGATAAGTGTTTTAAATGAGGCAGTTTGGAGTGGATATGCAAAAGGAGATTAGGATGAGAGCTGTCAGTTATGTCTGGTTGAACTTGTGGATCTCATAAGAGATGTTATATTCTTACTTAAAGCTGAAGGCTTTCCTCGCAGTATTATAATGAGTTCTAGCAGATAACCGGCTTGCCAAAATATTTGGTATTGCTTTTCCTGGTTTTGTTGTTTGCAAGTTGCGAGGGTGCAGAAGGAAAGTGTTCCCTGCCATGGCTTTGTAGTTCATCAGCACCCTCTTCTTAAGCGAGTGCCTTAATAGACCGATCCTCTATCTAACTTTGCGAACGCCAAGCATGAAAATCTGCCCGTAACCTATATAAGAATATACAGACATATCTACCTTACATTAAGAGCTAGACTTCTAGGCATAGGATTAAATAGACCAAATTCCCACACAACAAATTAGATGAGAGTTATTTCTTGGGCAGCTTCTCTGCTACCATTGCCCATTCCCAGCTAACTTTGAGTGCCACCCTCGTATCTGCTCACATACATCGCAGAGACAAACTATTTCGAAACGGACAAATGGCGTTAAGCACATAATAACCAATTTCTCTAAATACGGCCATAATTATGAACGCCTACACACACTCACACACGCGCGCGCACGCACACACGCTGATATTTATGCCTTCTCCAGCTCTGCCGCTTCCTGTGCAGCCTGTTGGGGCTGCCGCCTGCGTTGTGCTTCATTTCGGGCGCGTTTGTTTGCGCGGCTGGCAAGGATTTGTCGTAATTAGGCATGCATAAGCATATGCTGTCGTCTGAGCTCAAGGCTGACGACTCTCACTCTCTTCGGCCGCCATGTACATAATTAATTGTGCTGCTTGTTTGGTGGGTCTAACCGGGCTGCCATAATTGATTGCCAAAATGTCTATTTCGGTGGGGAAGAGTGGAGTTTGCTGCAAGTGCTGTTGAATGTTTGAATTCTTTAATTGCCAAAACTAGAAGCTGGTCTGGTGACCGCTCAAATGTGGCTTAGACCGCAGAACGGCTCGGCACACATGTCGGTGGGGCTGTTGGCATATTTTCTTAAATTAACATTAGCAACATTTGCAGCCGCCATTAAGACACCAGGCGTACCACCAAATCACCTTGGGTTTGTCCTTTTTCGGTTAATGGCCAGCAGCAGGCGCAAATATTGTACCGCAAAAATTGGTCTGCTCCTAAGCAAACTAACCCCGGCCAAGCCACTGGGCTGTCCGTCAGCCAGCCGAAAGTACGTATACGCACCTGGACGGGGGGCACGTGTTCGCACAACCCGTTCGCTCGGCCTGTGCAATGTGGAAAACAAACGTCAAATGTTTTGTAATGGCGGACATTAACATTTAACCTTGAAGGCACAAATTACCGGATTTTTGTCACCCCCAAGTGACAAGTGAGGGAGCGAAAAGTTTGTTGCTGCCACACAACTCAGTCCCCACATAAAAAAGTTCCTGCGGTGAGGCGAACGCATATGTTGCCACCCGGAGGCATAACCGACTTCGAATGATGATGATAACAGCCGCCTGGTAGGAACACCGCATGATGTCCCCGTCGAAGACACCTTGTGATAAATGGCTTGATTTAAAACAGCAATAGGAGCAGCAGCGGCAGCAGCGGCGGCAGCAGCGGAAGTCAGGCGCGAGAGTAGATTTATGACACACGCAGCAAAAAAGCGGAGAAAGTTGAAAGTCATAAAACAGAAATATCAAAATTCAACAGGCCACAAAGAAATTTGTCCAGGTGGAATGATTGACTTAAGGGATGAAATTTCAGATTTCAGAGAATCTGGCAGAAAACTGAAAGTGCTCAACTGAACTAGCACAAGCAAAGTCTGCTGATGCCAAGTTTGCTGGGCTGTTTGCTATACAGAACCTTCTTGTAATCGGTGCGTTGGTCAGGGGGGTTCCAAGCCATTACAGAGTGCAGTCCTGTCAAACTTTGATTCATTGTCTTACCAAACATCTTTTCATTATAAACTAAAATTGGTATATTAATAGTCAGCATTTAGTCTTCATCGTTTTTTGCCATGCCATTCACCAAACACCTATAGACGCTGCTAGATCAGTTTATTTTCAAAAATATACACAAATATTTGCAATTTATGATTCACGCCTAGAGCAAAAAGCGTGGGTGCCGCGGCTGGACAGCACGGAAAAGAAGGAGAAGACAAAGTCAAGATTCTGTGGCCGCGGCAACTGCGGAATGAGGAACATACTTGAAACGGTAAATGCGTTTCAGTTTATACCTGACAATGAGAGTGAGGATCTATCTACTTTCACCTTCTCTTGGCCAAGCATACATCTCAACGCTTTCCATAGGCAGGTTCATTGGGTTCGGGCGAAGCAGAAAGCTTCGCACAAATATTTGTATCACTTGGCACGTTATTTTTATAAAAATTCACCTCTAGAAACGGCTGATCAACTTGGCTGGCCGAAGAGAGCCCACATTCATTTTCATTTCTGGCACGTACGCGAGTGGACGTGCGCTACCAAGTCGGCCCAATAGATATATATGTATATATATAGACTATATATATATAAAGTGAATAGAGAGATCCCATAGATCTTTCACCTGTCGCCCAGTGCGTAAGGGTGCAAAAGGTATAGCGCGTGTGCAGTGCGAGTGCGGGGTTGAGCCACGTAAAACCCCAGTGAAGTGCCGCCAAGGCATGCGAATAAATTTGCCAGAGTTACGAAAATTATACACGAACTGCAATTCCACAGCCGTCAAGTGAGTGAAGAAGGATTTAAAGCCAAAATGGAGATGAGTTTTCTGCATTCAATAGACGCGCTGATTATGTAAAATGTCAGAAGCTGAAAATGTCACCTGGCTGGGTTGACACAAACCCTTCAACCCCCCGCAGCTAACACCCACCAACTCATTGCCAAGAGCTGTCAAAATTATTTTCAGCTTTTGGCGTGGACGGATGTTGTTGTTGTTGTGGAAATTTATGCATATACAACATTTTATTAACACATAGTAGAGATTGTCGTTTTTTATATGTAGTCATCAAAAAGCATGGCAATAATTTCACACACACACACACTCGCGCACACACAGGAGCATATTGCTCATACGCTGCGTTGTTGCTTTATTTTTAGTTTCTATTCAATCAGCGACACTTTGTTAGAAGCTTTTTTTGTGTGTGCTTTTGTTGGTTATTCTTGTTGTTTCTGCATTATTGTATGCCCCCACCTGCACACACGTTTATTCATTGTTTATTTCGGTTTAAATGCCATTTAAATTGTTTCGGTTTGGTTTGCGCCCGCCTGAAAGTAGGCAATGCTTGTTGTACTTCGCGTCGCGCCCATGGCATAAGCGTGCACGCCTATGGCACAAGTTCACGGCCAGCTACTAATTAACACTCGCACTTTATTAATAACTTCTCACCAAAAACAATTCAATGCAAATTCAATGGAACTGCCATTTGGTTAATTAAGTCAAATGCGAGTTTATCTGGCAGCCGGCAGAACGGACCCGGAAACGCCCTACGCCCCACCAGAGAGATTCCTTTCTATTGTGCCTCGGTTCGCATTAATTAAATTGACATCGTGCAGCGGGCAGTTGCTGCCGCCTGTCCAAGGGACTCACTTTACAATGAACATACGAAATTGATCAGCTTTAAAATTGCCTGTTGTATTGCTTCTTGATACACTTGAGCGCTTGCCAGTTATGCACTTGAATTTGGAGCCTTGGTGTGTGTTGGCGCAGCAGCCAAAAGACTATCGATTAATCATCCAATTTGGCATTGTCAGTGCTTTAATTAATTTCTTAATGTCTTTAATGTGTAATATATGTATATATGCGTGTGCGAGAGAGCATTTGTTTATGTTTTGCGGTGTTTTTTTTGTGTGTCTTACAGTCAGCGCAGCTAGCAACCAGGCAGTAGGGCCCCTTCCACAGGGAGCCTCGGATATCGAAGCACAAACAAACCGAACCGAAAGACAACAAAGTTCGAAGACCAAAAGGAAGTGGAAAATGTAAGTACTGAGTACTGAGAAAATTAGTTGATTATGGGCATTAATGAGTCCAAGACGCACCTCCTCTATTTGGAGAGTTTTGGTTTAACCTTTTACTTTTACTAGTCTTGGAAGCCAAACTCACAGAGCTGCTTCAGAACTTCTAAATTTGTCACCTTCCGAAACGATTCCATTTGGTTTCGAAAAGGCGCCATAATTTATGTTCAATGTTCAAAGAGCTTTTGTGACACAATTATCAATGAAAGATAAACTCAGGACCAGGTTTTATCTCAAATGTAGTCCAGTAAACGGCAAATTATGACTTCGAAAAAGAAATAAGGCAGTAGTCAAGCTATAAAAAGGCAAGCCAAATCTATTATAAGAACTTTTGGTAGTCTTGCTACAGTTCGTATGACTAATAACTATGAATGCGGTCCATTCAACTATTGTTTTGACATTCTAAGACACGTGCACTTCATATCTGGTTATTCGAACTTACCTGAGGCTAGTGGAATTTGTCTGTTTCATATTGCGGTTAGCGAAATTTGACTCTTTCATAGCCTTCAAACCTTGGTGTAGCCTCGTGTTCAGTTCAATAATGAAATTCCAGCTTAGATCCTATAAAATGGTCAATTAAATCATCAATCAGCAAAGAAGCTGATTTAAATGCGGATCTCTTACACACAGAATACACAATGTACCTACAGTTCTACGTTTCAGTACTGCATTTTTCAAGGCTGATTCAGATCTGAGCAGTAGGAATAGTTGTTTTATTACTTCCCATAAAACTCACCCATGAGTTCAGCCCTGAAGTCCTGCCGTAAATCAGCAGAGGCCATGACATAGTAGGACAGGCCTGTGTTAAATTCATGGCTGAAACTCGTATACAGGTGGCCATGAATTCAGTACCAGTCCTTGTATTTCAGGGCTGAATCAGCTATGATTCAGGACTGAGCCGAACTGAAGGGGTAATGTAATAAGAGACAGAAAGCTTAGTTATGCCCGGGATCGATTCTCCAAATATCTTTGTCATAGTTTGTATATTTTGCAGACTGCAAATCCTTTCAAGCGACCATACAGATAACCTGCTCTCATCTCTCATCGTTCTGTGACGGCTAAAGCCAAACACTCCACATTGATATGTGATATCCAGTGGCTTAGAATATAAGCACCGATTTCTCTACTCACCTTCGTCTCGTTGGTGTTGTGTTTTTCGATTATGTTCCACTTTATGGCCACTACTTGGCTGTCTCTTTCTCCCTGTTTTCGCCAGCGGAGTTTCAGTTGCATTTTCTGTTTGCTGTCTGATTTATTTATTTATAGCCGAGAATTTTGCAGTTCTATCTTTAGGCCATGGCAGACGCCTGGCAGTAAATTTCGGGCTAGTGAATTATTTTTAGCTTACAGTTCGACTCCCAGAAGGGAGACAGAGAGTGAGAGTAAATGGGTAAGCAGATACGACCTTGAGTTGGGGAGCACTTGGCAACGCTGGATTTGGTAAAAAGTATATATGGGGTGGCAACTCTCAATTAACCAGTGTAAAGTCTAATTTCAGTCCAATGTGCGCTCCAAATTTGAATGAAGTTTATTTTTAGGCCTTACATCGCACACACACACAGACACACAGTTGCCGGCGTGCGTCTGCATGTATTAATAGGCACTTGGATCGATGACGTCAAAGTGTGATGCGAGAGCAAATTGTTTGAAGCAATTAGAAGTGTTTACTTGCGGCCTGAAGTTGGGGAAAACAATGTGAAAACTTCAGTTTCTGCAGTTGTGGATTCACACACACACGCATGCACACAGACGCACACAGACGCAGCCCGTGTGTATCTCAGCCCGCCAGCATGTATTCTTGATCGCGCGTTTCGGTTGCTCTCAGCCAGCATATGTATCTGCAGATACACACAGCGGCGATTTTGTATATATTTAAAATATTATACACTGCTCTTGTGTTTTTTTTCTTTTCGTTTTTCGTATTTCGCCTCATGTGCTTGGCAATTTTCACTTGCCTTCAGTCGGTTTTTACATTTCCAATCGAATTCTACGAGGCGGCAACGAAAATAAATAAAATAAATACAAGAAAATTAATTGAATTTACAGAAACACAGAAAATAAACGTAGAGTGCTCGCCTCACATTGGTGCCCCCTTCTCGGTCTAGTCAAGTTTCATACCGATTGCATTTTATGATTGCCTTTTGGCAAACAGTTTCCGATTTCTATTGGTGAGTTGCGAAAATAAAATGTGTGTGCGACCCAAATATTTGTTATTTATTTTCAATCTCTCGCCTGACAAGTGTGACCCAGTTTCCGTTTCAAATGGATGATGTGCAATTTGCGCTCGGTTTGTCTTTGAACTAGCCGCATTTCCGTTTCGCATTTCCCGCTTCCGCTAGCCGTGCTCTTGTCACATAATTGGCTAAAATTAAGACTCAAGGTTAGGCGGTCTTTCTGTTTCTTTTTTTTTTGGTATAAACAAAAACATTGAACAACTGTCCCCATCCATCTTCTACACAGTTGGCTAATCGTTGAAGCCATATTGAAATAGATGTGTTTCCATTCACAGAAATTTCCACTTCATTTGGCATTTAAAATTCAATTGAATTTTAATATTTGAATGTTTCAACTAATACTCAAGGACATGCCCAATTCAATGGCTGGCATGTGCAGTCTGTGAAAAGTACTGCCAGCATTTCAATGGTCAACACACATTTTCGCTTTTCAGTTAGGGACTGAGTGTGTGGGAGTGTGTGTTGGTGCACCCCAGCACTGCTGTGTCCAGGTGCAGGGGCGGACTGTACGGGTAAAGGCAATTGGGCCGATTTCAATTTAAACAAGAAAGAAAGTCGGTCAAGCCCGACTATAACATACTCTGTACCAAGAAATTTCTCTTTGATCATAACTCGAAAACCGTTCATCCGATCTTCTTCATTCCTTTGGCGGATCGATAAGTTATTCTAATAACTAAATATGTCCAGAAGGAACAAGCCATCTATCTTCAAAACTGTGGGAGATATGACGTTTTTTCTAAATTGCGGGGGCGGGAGGGGGCGTGGCCAAAATTGAAAATAAACTTGATCTGCCTGCAGACATAAGAAGAATATTTCCCATACACGTCAAACCTCTATCTCTTACCATCTCTGAGATCTGTGCGTTCATACGGACAGACGGACAGACGGACATGGCTATATCGACTCGGCTGTTGATGCTGATCAAGAATATATATACTTTATGGGGTCGGAGATGCTTCCTTCTGGATGTTACATACTTTTGCACAAACTTATAATACTCTATGTACCTACGGTACAGAGTATAAAAAGTTTCTTGTCATCTGTTATCTGGCTATGTGTATCTTGTTAAGACTGAGACTAAAGTACACTGCTTCTAGAAAACCGGTTCGTAACAAAACTAAGAGAAAAACTCCATCCAATTTTTAATATTTTGTATGCTAGCTTTTGTGTTAAAGCATTGTAAAGCAAGTGTGAGAAGGTTTACACTACCAGGAACTTTGCATACGTTATTCTTTTAGCATTCCCGATCATTGACTCACGATATCTAAACAGCCATAATGACGTCGATATCAGTCAACGCCTGCCGCAATTGACCCCTTCACTTGCAAATGGAGAAGCCAGCAGTCAATGCAGCAGCAGCTCAGCATCATGTGTAAGCAAGCTTCACTTAAAAGCACGTTTAGGGCCAAGTTGCAGGGTCAATTAAACATTTGGCTGGACAATAGCCAGCTTAGTGCGAGAGCTGCCTTTCATATACGGGTTTCATTTGATTCTCCTGATGCTGTGGTTGCATTTTGAAGTGCTTTAAGGATTTGAAGAACGTTGTAAGAGGGATTTTTAGCGTTTGAGCAAACTTAGTAGTGGGCGAGGGAATCAAGGCCTTTTGAATATCAGATCTGTTAGAATTTCCTTGAATTAATGAAGTTTGCTTCAACATATAAGATACTTAACCATGTGCCGATGAAAAGGAGTTTACACTTGTTGCCCTAGGAGATTCGCGGTGGGATAAACTTGTTGAGTCTGCCTTTCCAGTTTAATTGTCGCCGGTGCTACAGCAATTTCAAATATATTCTTGATGCCTTAAATGGAAATGCTGCTTGGCAGTACTTTTGAATGAGTGTCAAGCCATCGATAGAGTTTGATCTGAAGGATTCATCTATAAGTTAATACAGATTGATTACAGAAGAGTCAAGGAAGGCTTCTTGAGCTTTCTCTGTTTAAGTGCATGAAGCAATCTCTTTGCTACGTGCTAAACTAGATCCTCAACATGCAGTTTCTATAGATGATCTTTCATGCTTTGACTTTGGAGGTTCACTTACTGTGCAGTGAGTGAAGCAGTGAGAAGTGGAGTGAGTTGGAGCTCTAGATTCTTGAAGACTGCTTTGGTTGTTTGTTGAAGGACTCCTCTAGAACGCAGTTACACATTGGCTTGGTCTTTTCGTCGGAAAAATCTTGAAAAAACTAGCCAAAGAGATTTGCTCAAAGCATTTTCAGCCAGAATAGAGGTCCTTACTTGTGGTTCTAACCTGGGTATGTATACCAATACCTCCGACTTCTCTTCTTCCTTCTCTTCTGTGGTATCTAACGTTGACCCGTTTATAACTTGCACAACTTCACGATATCCTTTCTACCCACTTACAAGTGATAAACACAGAAAGCTTTTAAAAGTTGTCTGTTATGTGTGGTTTTTGCCATTTCGTTGGCAGAAATAAAATACAAGTAATATTTTTTGGCAGCCCTTTGAATTGGCAGAGTTCGCTCCTGTTTCGATGCCAAAATATGAACTAAGTGAGTGGAATGAGAGTTTTGTGGGTGGCTTCTATTATGCCAGCTCTCGCTCGCTTTTCATTTTAATCCTTTCAGCACCCATTGAGAAATGCAATTGGAAAATTAGTTTCGCCACGCAGAGGTTCCATCTCAACTCGCGTTTTAAGTGTGCGACAAAATTTCTATTCAATTTGATTTTAAGCGCATTTTCCAGTTAATTGCACGCCGTTCGCATACGCGGGTGCGTGTGTTCCCCCCTCTCCCACTCCCTCTCTCTGGGTGAACTCTTGGCCGCATTAAAGCAGCGCTTTAAATGTGCCAACGCAATAATGGCAAACAGGCATACGACAATTAGCGGTATGCCGGGGCCCATGATGTTCCCAGTGCGCGGTGTTTTATTTACGAGCAGGAAGTGCGCACTGCCGCACAAAGAAGGAGACGGCGCGCTGCACAAATTTTGTATTTCTGTATATATTTTTACATGCAAGAATCTTGCTATTTGGCTGAAGAAAATGTGTGTCATTTCTGATATTAAAAAATTCAGCCGAGAATGTTTCGGCTGCTGTGCTTTAAGGGTCGAGTTTCGTCTTAGAGCCGCTTTTAATGAAGCACCCCGGCGTAAGCAGATTTGTGGCTTAGTACGTACGCACTCGCATATATATATATATGTATGTGTGTATGTATTTACCCAAGCCAAATGAAGCGCATGAGCGCCAGGGAAATGGTCAATTTATTGCCTGACTTTTGTGTGTTCATTCAAATGCAAGAGACTCACAGCCGCTTTTTGCGGGGGAGTCGACTTAAGCTCCGGCTGATGAGCTTAGTGGGGTGCTACGCGAATTTATAATGATATGAATATCAAATTGACAGGGTCTAATCAAATCAAACCTAATGATGGCCACTCGCCTCCGCATCTTCTTCCCCAGATTGAGCCATGGAACAGTTCGAGCAGTTGCTGACTTGCTGCGTGTGCCTGGATAGGTATCGCATACCCAAATTGCTGCCATGCCAGCACTCCTTCTGCATGGAGCCCTGCATGGAGGGACTGGTGGACTATGTGCGCCGTCAGGTAAGGACCAACTGTGGGCATTTCGAACTACGTCACACAGCGAACTCGCCCAGGGGGAAATGAAAACAAAAGGCATCAGAGACGCCCCCGAATATTCGTCGAGAGCGTCGGGCTGCGGCGCATTTGCGTAGATTTTGGTTGAAAATTCACATATAAATGCTCGTACATATGTACACACATTCGGCTGCTACTTATAGACCTGTGCCTGTGTTGGTGTATTTATAAATTTCTTTTGGCCTTCCGCCAACGCCACGCAAATAATTGGTAAGCATTTTCATTGTGTGCCACACTCAGAGATTGAAATAGGCGCTGAGCCAACAAAACAGAGTTCCAACCAATAACTGTCATGTGAGTGCCAAAAGCCATTGCGAGATGCAACCAACACTTTGCATTGGCGGCCTTTGCTTTTTGTTTTTGTGACAGAGATCAGAGCGAAACCAGCGCGCTTAAGATGCCCTCACACGGAGTGCCGTAGTGTGAGAGGTTTTTAAAGTTGCGTACAATTTACCAAACAAATAGGCTTAGTTATCAACTAAAAATGCATTAGGAATTTAACATTTCAGTGGTAATTACCTAGAACTGAAGTAATTTCAAAAGTAATTAAGGCGTTTTAGATGAATCTCCACAGTTTGACAGGAATAAATTCTGAAGTAAGAGTGGGTAGATGTTTTTGGGGGAACGTGCTGGTCCCAGAGAATGGTTAATGGGCTCGTTGTAGGCGGAAGCCAACAGCCATGGGGCAACAAATAGATAAGAGCCTGGAAGCTGACTCAAATGAGAATAGGATTATGAACCGTCTTCAAAAACACAACTCTTAGCTGAACCACAGTGAAGCATTAGTAAAGCAAGGCAGCAGCAGCTCAGCAGCTTTCAGTTTGATGTGGCTGACGGATCGACCGTGTTGCATTCTCCGTCTCATTCTCTATTTGGTTGTTGCATGAATATGTTGCTGAGCTACTGCTGCCTCGTTTTATTAGTAGATAAGTAGGAAATCTTCGACTGTTTATTGTTTAGAACATATAGTTCAACAGTTTTTCTTTAGCTACATGTCCAGAATCATTTTGGTTCGGGGCTTTAAGATCCTTTGATTCGACCATGCACAGAACCCTTAAAATTTTTAACATGAGCTCGAGCTTAGACGGCTCTTGATACTTCTTCAAGATTTAAGGAGACAACCACTTGATCTTAGACTTTTTCGAGACTCTGGATCCGTGTTCGGCACTCTGAGCAGAGAACTAAAAACTGAGAAACATTCGAACAAATAATTCTCATCTTTTTGATTAAGTGAAAGCAGAAAACTACCAATCATTCGTTGTTAGATTTCAGCATTCAATGAGCAATCGTTCCCAAAATATAAAAACGCTGCCCACGTAAACTATCTAAAAATCTTGTTATCTAGCAAATCTTTTGAATATATATAAAACGATTCAGGCAATTCCAAATGCCTTACTCCGCTCCCTGCCCACATAATTCGAATGAATATTCGATGTAAATGTAAACTGCAGTTGAGTTAATTCTTTCATTATTTACATACGATATCTTTGGTTTCTTTTGCAGGTAAAATGCCCCGAATGCCGTGCCGAACATCGGATACCCTACAATGGTGTCCAGGCCTTCCCCACCAATGTAACACTGCAACGTTTTCTCGAGCTGCATATCGAAATTACCGGCGAACTGCCAGATCCCACCTCAGGTAAGGCATAAACAAAAGCGATTCATTTGATGGGAGTTTCCGGTACGTTCTCGGTTTGCTTAGCTGAAACTGCTGTCAGTCTACTATTAAATATGCTGTGCCATGGCCATGAATAGGAAATTACAGAGTGCACATTGCACAGACACACTCGCACACACACACACACACACAGTCAAAGCATGCTTCCTTCCTTCCTTTTTACGATTGAGCAAATATTTTTCAATATATGGAAAAAGGTTTCTTTGAATGCTAAAAAAATTTGGATATTTATCAAATTTGCTTTGTAATTTTAATTAAATTCCAGCAAAAACAAAAATGCATAAACAAAAAAAACACAAAAATTTGGAATTGCAAAATATTTTGGTTTCCAATTAAAATGCTTTGGGCTGACAGCAATTAAAACTAAACGGAAAGCCAAAAGCAAATTGACAAATTTTCCGTTTTGTGTAATTTGAATAATTTGCCATACCCTGTAAAGGGATACAAGTGGCTGTATTAGCACAAGTGTAAGCTGGTTACATTGTACATAGCTTATGACTTTATAAAGGTGAGAGCCAAACAAGGATCTTAAACTAAGATCATTTCATATTTTCTTCAATGAAAGTCTTTAAAAGATCGGCACTGTTTGTTTGTGCCTTCGCCAAATCAAAGGTGACAGGATAACTTGTAGCCGTGGCACAACGTTGGCGCGGCCTTCGCAGGTTGTAAGCATGACCAGGCAAAAACACACTTGAAAACACTCAGAAAGTTGCCTGATTGTGTTCCGTTCATTTGCAATCAGCAGTTAATAAGCAGACAAAGGTTCAAGTTTGCACGCCCCGTTTTTTCTCCCTCCTTATTTATAGTTGTCAATTGCTATGCAAATGTGTAAATCAGTGAAAAAAAGATAGCTTTGTGTTATGGAAACTCCTGTGTAGTATTTTCAAATTCACTTTTCCATATGATTACACAAGAAAATACGAGTACAGCAGCCCGACTAACTATTGGCAGGCATCGTTGCATCATCGAGTTTATTGTCATGCGGCGCAGCGGAACGGCGTGGCGGGACGGGTTCATCAGCAATTGATGCAGAAAAGTTTACTTTTCAAGCTGTGTGAGTGCTGTAACTGCGACATCTTCGAAATGTTTGCATTGTTGGCTGGCTGGCTGGCAACTGAGGCTCGTTATTTGCATTGCCAGGATACCAGCATGTCAGCATGCCAGGATGCCAGCAGGATGTGCCTGCCATCGACACATAAACACACACACACACACACACACACACACACACACAGCCACGCTTAGGTGCAGTTGATTTCTTGCATTTGGCGAAGCTCTCGAAATCGCATTAGTCCCCAGCAACAGGAGCAATTCGCTAGAGCTGGCATGTTATGCGTTTTTAAGTGCACTAGTCCTTGCTGCCAACATTGTTGCCAAGAGTGCAAATTGATGAGCTGGCGCTTGGCTTGTCAGCCTCATTCGATGGCATTTCATTGTTGAGTTTACAACGCGGCAGACAACAATCAGAAGACACAATTTGTTGTCTTTTTATTATGTGAAGGAAGAAGTCGATAGCCATAATTTTACACGAGCTGGCAGGAATCTTTTCTCAGACTTGGAACAATTTTGAATGGATGTTTTGGTTTTTAACCAATTTCAGTAACTAATTTCGGCCCTTTAGCTTTAACTTAAGTTAGTTGGGAACTTAGTTAGTTGTCTACTTTTGGAGTCCCATGTTTGAACTAAGTGCTGCAATATTGAAGAACCAAGAAGGAGAGGAAAGGACAGAAAGGAGAAAGTCTTGGCTGGGATGAACCTATCTCTTGGTGAACCCTGTTCTGAATACCAAAGAGAGAGTGACCCAGAAGGACAGAGCAATTTCTTACTTGTACTCGGTTGCTGTTCGCTCCACAGCTCTGACTCGATGCAGGTTCATTGGATCCTAGTAGCAAGTTGATTCCCATTTTCACTTTTGTCCACAAATCTTCAATTTAAGCTCAACACTAAAGAATTTTACCTCTCGCCCATTCCACTTAGGTCAAATCATGGAGCGTTGCGGCGTCTGTTCGGAGAAAGCCTATCTCTCCCACTGCGCTCACTGCGAGAAGAAGATTTGTGAGGACTGCAAAAGTGCCCACATGGACATACTGCGACGTGAGATTACACGCTTCAACTCACAGGCAAGTTAGCTGCCCCTGCTCTTCAAATACCACCTCCACTTATTCTTATCCTCACCCTTTGCTTTCTTCAGATTCGTCGCAGCTTGCATCGTCTGCAGGACTCCTTGGCCATCATTGAGAAGAACACGATGAGCCTGCAAACGAATGCCATTAGTGTGACAGAGGAAATCGATGAGATTTATCGTCGCATCACCAAGGCCATTAAGGATCGCTCCGATCAGCTGAAAGGCGAAATCGATCGCTATTTGGCCGTGGAGCTGCGCAATCTGACCACCCTCAAAGAGAATCTGGACCTGGAGATAACCAACATAAGCAGCAACTGTGACATAGTCGATAAATACATGAACGAGACGGTCGAATGGGATGACTGCGAGCTGATGGACACCAAAGAGATCTTCCTGAAAACGGTGGAGTTTCTGCGTCACTTTGAGTACGAGAACAATGATTACAGTCGTCGCGTGCGCTTCCTGGTCTCCATTGACCCCAATCAGTTGGTCATGAACCTGGCCACCTTTGGTGATCTGAACATAGCGCCACACTCGACGCCAGGCGGTTCGGTGAGCAGTTCCCATTTGGCTCCGCCCAGTGCCCTGCAGCCGGGTTTGATGCGTTCGAAGAGCGATCACCGCTTGGCCACGCAATTCCGTCAGCAGGAGGAGCGCAGCGGGTACAACGATGAGCCGGTGCTGGGTGGCCGCAAGTTCGGAGAGCGACCCCAACGCAGTGCGACCAACAGTGAGCGCTACGGCGACAGCAGTCGCTATGGTCGCTCGGAGTATGAGTACGAGAACGATTACGAAACGGAACCGGCTAGCCGTCCGGGCAAATCCTCACGCTTCCGTTCGCGCTTTGTGCGTTCGCATCAGAACGAGGACTCGGACAGTGAGCAGCAGCAACAGCAGCGCCAGCAGGAGATGAAGGAGCGCAAGGAGCGGGTGCTGGACAGCGAGGATGTGTCGCGGGGCCAGCTGAGTGGCATCATACGACTCAGTGACTGTTCGCGCGTGGTGCAGCGTTTGGCCGACATCGGCAAGGAGAAGAAGGAGAAGAAATCGGATGCGGCCGAGGCGGCCAAGGCGAATGTGCAGGCGGCCATACAGGCACAAAAGGCGGCCATGCAGCGTCAACAGCAGAAGAGTCAACCGCAGGCGGGAGCAGAGGAGGATGAGTTGGCCAGGCAGAAGCGTAAAAGTGCGCCAGGTGCAGCGGCCACCTCAACCGGCAGTGAAACAGCCAGCGATCAGCGGGTGACGGCGCTGAAAAGTGCAGCCGGAGACAGCAGCGATAGCAGCTCCAATCAGGCGGCATCTCCAGTGCGTACAGTCAACACGAATACGCGAGCCGAGGTAAGTGTGAATGAGGCAAATGAAGGGGAACAGGTGGTCAGTGACAGTGGCAGTGAAGAGGAGGCGGAGGAGGAGGAAGAGGAAGAAGTAGAAGCCACTGAAGACTCTTCTTCGGAATATGAGAGTGAAGAAGACCTGCCTCTTACTCTGCCCGAGATCAATGTCTCTCCACCAGAAACTGAACTTGTACCTAAAATGGACGAGGTCTTAGACTCCCCCGTTCACACAGCCGAGGAGGATAGCTCCTCGACGGAGGAGGAGAGTGAATACACCGAAGAAGAAATCGAGGTGACAGACGAGGAGGCAGAGGAGCAGGAGGACTAAGCTGTCACTGTCACTGCACACACAGTATTTTCTTTGTGCTAGTTTATGTTTCTTCCTTTATTTGTGCTCCATCGTTCACACTTCCCCTCCGCTCCGTAAGAACAACAAAACCAAAAAAAAGTCAACTTACTCTGTTAACCGTTAACCGTTACCTTTACAATTAATCTTACCACTTTCAATGCCCCTAACCCCTTGTTTTTGTTCTTCTTTTTTTAAGTTCTGTCTTCGTTTTATTTATGTTTTTTTCTGTTTCGTTTTATTGTCTTGTGGAACGCCTTTCACCTAATGCTGTTTTGGGTCAAAAACCTTTTGGCAAGCGCAAAAAATACAACCAAAAAAAAAAAATTGAAACCTAATCGACTAATGCGCGGCTATCAATGAAAATATTTGTTAACTTTTCCCTTACATTTCCACAATCAGTTCAAATGTCAAGAGAATGTTGTTAAGCTAGTTTAATGAAATTTTTATGAATTTAAACAGTGTTCTAAAGAGCGAGGCTAGCAGGATTTGGAGCTCTTACTCTGATCCATCCTCGAGTAGAGCCTGGAGCTCAGCAACCGAACGGCTGACAGCTCGTAAGCATCAGCTCTCGGTTCATGAGCCTCGGTTCACAGCTAAGAGCCGGGAGTAATAAGCTATCAGCGAGAGCTGCTACACAGAGAAAAAAAGGATATGAAAAAGTATCCATTGGATGATTTCCCGTATCCATTTGGGAAGGTTATGTCTTAAATATCCTTTTAATCATCCAACGGAGCTGAAAATCATCCAAAGCATATGAAAGAGGATCATCCTTGGGATGGTTTTTCAGCTCCGTTGGATGATTAAAAGGATATTTAAGACAAATCCCTCCCAAATGGATCTTTTTTGGATCCTTTTTTTTCTGCGTTGAGTAAAATTCGCCATATTCTTCAACCGATCATAGGACATTGAAATTCTGCTTTGATTGTAACCAAATTACCCTGGAACTGCAATTGTAGTATAATAATATCAGCTATCACTCAGTTCGGTTATTATAACAGACTTTCCAACTGGTTTTAAAGATAGTTCTTCCAATTACATGTAACAAGGCCACATTTTCGGATCTTCCACAATTATCCCACTATTATCCTTCTAAGGAACTTTGATTAGATTCAAAAATAACATTATTCAGCTGGGTCTTAGGTTTTTGACATTTAAGTTGACATTTGAAAGCAAACCTAGATCACTTAAGCTTCTTCTTTTACTGCAAGCTTGAGAGTTCATTCGTCTGCACTCTGTACTCCTGATACAAACTGCTTACCCAACTATTGCACTTTTACTAGAAAGTACCTGAAGAAGTTAACAATTAACAGCAATAAATCTCTATTAGCATAAAACCAGGTTCCAAATAACTCTCTATATGAGAAACGAACTAAGTATATGGCATAGTTTAACTACTTCCAAGTGCCGCTTTCCAATCTTCTTCACAGAGCGTCTATCTGTCACATAAACCTACATATACCGAAGTTTATCTGACATATAGTAGCTCTTCAATCAATTGAATTCTCATCAAATAATCCACACACGCTATTAGCTTTTGACCCAAAACCTGGACATCAGAAATTCAGAAATTGTCAAAAAAAAAATATGTACAAACAATTGTTCATTATTATTTTATCTTTTTCCTAGTAATTTAACATCTATTACCTTGTCGTTAGTTAGAGACTGCAAAAGTTACAAATTTTTCTGTGTATATGTTTTAAATAAAAACTAATTACAAATTTTGTATGCCACCCACAAAAATATTTCTCGTTTTTATCTCTTTCTCTCTCTCTCGCTCTCTCGCTCTCGCTCGCTCTGCAAGTGGACAAACGATGTGGTAGTGATGTTAATTTGCTTAAATCTGACAAAATATTTCTGGTCATTGATGTCAAGCTGAACAAACCAATGACCAAGCCAGCCAGTCAGCCATATTTCTCTTGATTTGATATGTTTTTTAACATCTTTGTTTGCAAATTTCTGATGTCCGTTGTATATATTTCTGTTGAATGTATGTGTGTGCGTGTTCTTTTTATACATTTTTTTTTGCATTACATTGTTGCCGCTCCCCCTTCCCCGTCCCCGTCCCCGTTCACTCCCTGCTGCTCATCGTTTAGGGTTCAATGGTGAACATTTCAATCATGGGACTGTCAGCAACGAGTTTGCTTCCGTCAGTTTAACAATGTTTTCATTTTCGGGGAGTGTGTGTAAGTGGGTGTATTTGGGAGCGTGGGTGTGTGTGTGTGTGTGACATATGCACACTCGCTGCAAATATGTCTTGTTTTGCTGTCAAGTGCTCTTGGCAAATAGGAAACGGTTGCTCAATAAATTAGGAATGTGAAATGAAAACGACAAAATGGCATAAATTAAGTGAACAAATTATACTTTCCAATTTGATGCTAATATTTTTTTTAGCATTTTTGATTACATTTGATCAAATTTTGCTGGCAAATTTTAAGAACCAGCAAAGGAACAGCAGACTGGTCGAAAAATCTAAGGCACTTAGGCAAACCCAACTAGTTTCAAGGGCTCTACAGCCCCACTCAGTCATTTTTCCATGCTTAAGATAGTCTATACAGCCAATTCAAGGACTCAAGGTCCTTTTATGGGGCCTACAAACACCTCTCCGACCTTTTTTTGTGGCAGAGCAAGCGAAATATGCGAAGAATTGTACAGATTCATTGCCAGGTTCTAGCAGTCTCAACAACCATTTAGTTTTCCAAGAGTTACTCACCTACTCAACAGAAACTCAGCTTACTTCCAGTTGAAATTTGTAGTTTGATTTCCTTTCAATCAAATTTCGCAACTCACTCGAGCAACTCTCGTGTTACAAAACAATTTGTGCGTCTGTTTATGACATTTGCATAGACTCCCTACAATTCCCCCAGCATTTGGATGTCACTTCATCAACAACATCCATTTTTCCATCTCTCTCTCTCTCTCTCTATCTCTCTCTCCCTGTCGCTTGCCACACCAAATCAACCAATCAACAAACTAACAGACAGCCAGCGCCACAGACTCTGATGCAACTCCCACTCCTACTCAACAGTCGAAACCGCCCGTCTCAGCCCAAGTGGCGGCCGTTAAGAAGACTCAACGCTCTGGCAGCAGCGATAGCAGTGCCTCTACCGAAAGCTCGGCCAGCTCGGCGGCAGCTGCCTCAGCAGCGGCAGCGCCAAGTAGCAGCAGCAGTAGCCAGCCACAGCAGAAGGCAGCCAGTGCGGCGCGTTACTCGACGGCGAGGGAAACAGCAGCGGCAGCCGCAACGCCTGAGAAGAAGCCTTTCGTAAGTCGCTTCCTGCCACAGCATAGTCAACCCTCAAGTGCCTCCAACGGTTCGGCGGACAAGAAGAAGCCCGAATCTAGCTCCAGCAGCGAAGAGGAAACCAGCTCAGAGTCGGAATCAGAGTCTGAGCCAGAGAGCAAGCCCAAGACAAGTGCGGCAGCGGCGAGCAGTAGCAGCAGTGCGGCCACCAAGTCCACTCCCAGCAGTGCCGCCAGCTCGACCACAGCGGCCAGCGCTTCCACGGGCAGCTCGTCCTATCGCGACCGCCTAGAGGCCAGACGAGCCTCGCGCGACGACAGCTCCACGGCGGCCACTCGCAGCAGCTATGCCACACCCTCGTCCTCGAGCAGTGGCTATGGCAGCAGCTCCACGCGCACACGCGCCGTGCCTGCTCCGCATCATGTGACGGAGACTGAGGATCGCTATGGCAGCGGCAGCGGCAGTAGCAGGTATTTTGCAAGTGGTCAGAGTTAAGCATTGTTTTTTTTCCGCAACTAATTTGCATGCCTAATGAACTGAGTCCACAGCTTTGGCTATTGATTTAATGACAAACACACAAACAGACAACCACCCACACACACACACACAGAGACACACACACACACACACACACACGCAAATGAGCATGGAAAATAAATTATCTGTCATGCTGTTGATGTGGGGGTAAGGCGGGGCGGGGGCTTGTCGGATTTTTTATTATCAAATTACACCACAACAAATCAGTCTGCTATTAATTTAAATTTTAATTAGTTATTTTAATTGATTTGCATAATGCATTTTCGCCATTTGCCCGCAAAAGTAGGCAACCGTTTTCAACTCTCTCAACTCTCTCCGCTGCAGCTTTGTACAACCGCTCGTAGTGGCCATTTTGTTGTTCATGCGCCTCGTGTGGCGTCTAATTGTCAAATTGCTAACCCTTGCCTGAATGTGTCGTCTCAGCCTCAGCTAGGTAAAAAGCAGCCGCTCACACGCCAACAATACTCATTGTAGTCACACTCTCTCTCTCTCTCCCTCTCTCTCTCTTTGTTTGTTTGTCTGTGTTGATCTTTGCAGTGCACTGCCCTTTAGCATACCGTATCTAAGCAGACCCAACCGGGCACGCTACCGGAAACGGCTTGCGGATGTCAAGAGCGTGTGAAATGATAGAGAGCTCAACTTGTGTTTCAATTGTTGTTAATTGTGTTGTTTGTTGTCATTGAATTGCCCCCTTCCCCCTCCCCCATTGAATACGTTTGACTAAAATGTACTAATAAATATGGGAAAGTCAAGTCAAGCAATACGTTGGTAATGGATTAACCTCAGGCATGCTGTGTGATGAGAGAGCGGGCACTGAAAGCTTAAGGGATTGTTGTATGTTGTTGTCTCTAACTTCTTGTGGCTTTTCTTAATACAAATCCTTTTACCACATCCTTTATTTAACTATTTTTTATAGCTTATATAGCTCTTGTCTTGATTCAATAGTTGAATAGTTTCGGGTGACAGCAAAGAGCTGCATATAAGGCCAAAAAATTCCAACTGTTGGTTTATGAGTTTATTTTTCCACTCGTTTATTAACTTGATAAAGGGCTGGGCTACGAGCAATTGAGCTGCCCTTGATTATTTGAATAGAAATATACTTCAAATTGCCATGCAATCAAGCTTTTGCTATTCATATTTAGAAGATTTGGTCTAAGCCAGCTTCCTTTGAACCAAATATCATTTGGCATTTAGGCATCAGTTGATTTATGCCAAAGCCTAGAAGCTTATTAAATGACAAGAGTTTATAGAACCAGCTCCTTTTGGCAACTTAAGCTTACATTTAATCTCTGATGCATAACTGAAGACGCAACCAATTTTGCATAAAGCATAACATTTTCAGAGCATTTCATTGAAGATTAGTTTTAAAAAAGAGATTAAAGAAAAATAATAGAACAACTGCAATTCACTGAATATCATGTGAGTGCCTGCAAATGCCACAGCACCCAGCAACCAAAAGTACACAAAAAAATCCCTCAAATTGTTTCTGTGTAAAGCAAACGAAGAACACTTCATGTTTTCATTGCATTTGATAAATTTTTAAATTTTTGGTACTTCATGTTAATTGAGCTTCAGGGAAGCTTCAGCAACCGAAAAGCAAGCCACAGTCTAACAACGAATTGATTACCAACCATTTTGAGGCTTTATTTGCCACAATTCAATTCATTAAAATTGGGTTTGTGTTGAATTTTTAAAATTTACATTTTAAACTTAGCCAATTTTGTGCAATAATTTGGACTTCCTTCACCTAAGTGTTTTTAAACAGCTGCCGTTTGAAGTTGGCTTTTGGTTTAACTTGCTGGCCGAAGTGGCAAAAACTGTAGTCAAAACTATGAAAGCAAAACAGCTGCTTGGGTTTTGATTAATACTTTTCACCTGCCTCAAGGCTTTATTATTTTCTCCAAATGTTTACCTAAAGCTTGAGGCAGGCGGCTTTGCTTTGACTATGCGAAAATAGAGTTCAATGATTATCTATGATTCACTAATTGGAATATCAATATGCAAAGAATCCAGAAAAGATAATAATATGTTCATTGATATTTCGGGCTTAGCTTTGTTAAAGTGGAAGCAAATTGTAGTTGTTGGTTTACTTTTCTCGTGTTATACCACTCTTAAGGGGGACTTAGTGCCTAAGGACATTCAGTCTTACTGAAAGTGGGCGTTATGACACTTAAGAAAAGAGTTACAAAGCCCACGGGCGTTATGACATTGTTAAGTTTCATTTGTTGGGTCTGGTGTTTGTCTCTTAAAATTCATGCCAGCAGCTAAGCTACAACTAGAAGCCGATTTCTTCTATATAGACTTATCTACAGTACAAATTATGGGCTTAGCTGCCATCTAATAGATGTGAAACCGTACCTACCAAAGACTTATAGATACCATAGATGGCGCATGTGAAACTAAACACGATTATTCCGGGTAGCTGACTTTGACTACCAATTTTTGGTCATCTTTAATATCTATAAATCTTTGGTGCTACCCAAGCATGGCTTTGCCCTGAATTCTGACATTTTGCAATAAATTTTGGTAGGCATAAAAAACAAACATGATTTGTACTTAAAACTAGCCCCCACTTTCATTTGCAATATTTGCCTTACATTTCACCCACATGGCCAAATCAAGAATATTAATTTCTCCGTTTCCAAAGTTTCAAGTGCTGCTCCTGGGGTTATTCAATTTTATTTTTTATTAATAACTTCAGCTTAACAACTGCTCAAGAAGAAATCAACAAAAATGTTCAATTTCGCTTCTGATGGTTTAACCGAGTCAAGTCAAATACTTGAGAATCTATGCTGTTGGCTATCAAAGAGCCACTCAAAGGTTGAAATTAACTTTACTTGCTGACAAAGTCTGTTTGTCTGCGCGTCTCTGTCAATACCCTTTTCAATTGCCTATTTGGCAAGGGGATCAATGCGCAGCTCTTGAGGGCAGCTGCGTGCTTTGTACTTTTGGTGACAAGCCACTCTAATTGTAACCCTTTTGCTTTTCTCTCGCTGAGGTAATGTAATTACAGCCCGAATCCAACGCAATCGCCTCGCACAAAAAACGTGGCCTACTTCTTGGCGCCGCCTTAAACTCAACTTTTTGTTACACTAACTCAATGTAAACGGATTAATGTGCTTTCTGTGTTTCTTTCAGTATTTATCATTTATCCATTAGTGTCGACTCGTTGTTGTTGCTGTTGCTATTGCTTTGCCCTTACACTCACCTTAACCCAAGTTTTCCACCCCCGCAGTTGGCGCCATAATATGTTGTACCTAAACTGAAACTTTTCCAAACTACTTTGTTTAACTTTCGATAATATGAAATGTGAATTTAATTAGAAACTTTGTGCCCGAGTGCTCGCCTTTTTTCACTCACTCACACACACACAATCTCACACACACACACAGAGACTTACACACAGATTTAAGCTAGTTAACAAGTGAAAAGTTTAGTTAATTAAGCGGTCGCGGGTTCACCTGAGCTTAGGGCAAGGTAGCTGCACCTACAACAACAACAACAGCCACCACCAACAACAACAAATCGAAATCAACATTTTTCTAGCTACACAAGCCGCTTCCTAAACAAAAGCAAGAGCAGCGCCATTGTAACGCAACCCTCGCTATCCACACCCACCGCCTCGTTCGATGAGGACGCCAACGGAACCGGCGATGACTCGGACAGCCGCTATGGCACTGGACGCTCCCGCTACTTGGCCATGAAGGAGCGGCGTACACGCCTGGCGCGCAGCCGCTCCTCGCATCAGTTTGGCAACGATGAGGATGATCTGGACGAGCCCGTATCGCCGACCACAGTCTCACCATCCGCTTACTTGGCTTCAAGGTGCGCAGAGTTACTAAACCAACAAAAAACCGAAAAATTCCCACCAAATTCTCAGTTGTAAATAGGCGGAACTTTTAAGTATGGAGGGCGCTTTCGTTGTGCGTGTGCTGGTGGGAGTCCCCCAAGTTTCGTTCTCGTTTATGTTGCACCTCGCTCTGAACATATTTGACCTTTCTCTCTTTTCTTTTTGTTTTGTTTTATTAAATTTTTTAATGCCGCGTTTGAAATTAACCATCGTTCTGTACAAATCTCATTAGTTCGCCTCATTCACAACCAGGGAAACTCATTCTAAATCCGTGTTAGTCCCCATAAAACTAATCCCACCTGGCCTTACAGATACAGCGGCTATGGCAGCAGTGATCTGTCCCGCAGCCGCTCCTCGCATGCTTTGAAGTCGCGCGACAACTCGCCCATCACCGACCGCGGAGCGGGTTCCTCGCGCGGTTCGGGGGGCCTGGGCTCCAGCAGCTCCACGGCGGACAACAAAGACGGCGAGGCGTTAAGCTCCTGGGCGCGCTACCTCAAGAGCAAGTACGGCAACAAGAGCAGCAAGGACACGCCCAGCGCC
The DNA here is from genome assembly GCA_035044985.1 of Lordiphosa fenestrarum. NCBI lineage: Eukaryota > Metazoa > Arthropoda > Insecta > Diptera > Drosophilidae > Lordiphosa > Lordiphosa fenestrarum. The sequence continues at coordinate 3,126,176 of JAWNNO010000731.1, forward strand.
AGTTCGCATGCAGCTCCCAGCAGCAGCAGCACCAGCGCCAGCGGACGCAGCACCGCCAGCGAGGTGTCGCGCCGCCTCAGCCTGGGCTTGCCCTTGCGGCAGGCCAACGAGTTGGCCTCCTCCGACGACGATGGGTCAAAAAACGGGCTAGGCTCCCCTACGTCCCCTACGGTAGCAGCAGCAGCCGGTATAACCGGAGTGGCAGGTACTATCCCTAAACAGGTGTACCTGCGCAAGCGTCAGCAGCTGTTCCAACTGGGGGGCCGGGGGAGCGAGCCCGGATCATTTACGTGGCCGCGCGGCCTGGCCGTCGGCCCGGACAACAGCATTGTCGTGGCGGACTCCAGCAACCACCGGGTGCAGGTCTTCGACTCGAACGGCATCTTTGTCAAGGAGTTTGGCGAGTACGGCAACGGCGAGGGCGAGTTCGACTGTCTCGCCGGGGTGGCGGTCAATCGGATTGGCCAGTACATCATAGCCGATAGGTAAGTGTGTGCATTTTAATTAAGTCGCAGACAAAAGGCGCTTGATTAATTCTTGGACTTAGCCCCGGCCGCTCGGGCACCGTCTAATTGGCACGGCTAAGCGCATAATAGCCGCGTTAATGAGAAACATGTGCCTAAGCCAGCGGGCGCCTCGGCACATGTTGGCGGAGCCGGCATGGGCGCTGTCATTGTTTGACGCCGCGCCCGGTCATCCCGCTGCCTCATTGTGCGACTCAACTTTGATTTTGCACGTTAAGCGGCTTAGGTTAAGCCCAACAAATGCCAAAGTGCGTCAGCGTGAGCAGGTTTGGTTTTGGCGTAATGAGTTGCTGCCAAAGCGGTTTCCGCTTGTTTTTTTTTCGTCCTTTTTGTGTGTTGTATTTTTATAATTAAGGGAGGTGCTCGATGGAGGATTCGATCAGTTTACCACACTCGGCTTAAAGTCGGCTTGGTATGGGATTAAAGTTCTCCGCCAATGATTAAATCCTTTGTATATGGAGAATGTTTGAGGAGTTTCTCAAAATTGAAATGGTTAGACCAACAAAATTTCCATCTTCTCGAGCCAGAAGACTTCTTTGGATCTAGTTTTCTACCCTATAACTCTTCTGTAATCCTTGTCTCCTTCATAACATGCCCTTCCACTGGTTCTCTTGACCACTTTCCTTAGGCAAGGTAAAGTGAGATAGGATTAGATTAGGAAAGATTGGGTAGTCCTAGGTAAGGCGAGCTTCCCACCACTCGAAGCAGACACCTTCGTTCTAGCATTCAAAGTACATCTCATTTACTTAATTTCCATGTGTCTAAATGATTCTCTCGCCCTCACAGATACAATCATCGCATACAAGTGCTCGATCCACAAGGACGTTTCCTGCGCACCTTCGGTTCGCAGGGCACCGCAGATGGCAAATTCAATTATCCTTGGGGCGTAACAACCGATGCACTCGGCTTCATTTACGTGTGCGATAAGGAGAACCACAGAGTGCAGGTAACCCTTATCCTTTCATTCGCCTTCATTACATGCCCTCGACCCGTTTTGCATGCAAATATTTATAATCATCCGGCGCGAGGACCTTGCCCAATTTGTCACACTCGAACTACGGCCACGTCCCATTCCAGTCAGCAATTCTCGTGCGCTTAACTGCCAATATGCGGGACGGCATGGGACGGGTCGGGTCGGGACGGGACGGTTCTTTTGCGCTTCCCATTTCAATTTGCCAACTTCTCGCCAGGTTTTCCAATCCGATGGTTCCTTCGTGGGTAAATTCGGTTCCTGTGGCCGTGGCGAGGGCCAGCTCGAGCATCCGCATTATATAGCCGTATCCAATACGAATCGAGTGATTGTTTCCGATTCGAATAACCACAGGATACAGGTAAGCCGCTCCACGCCTGCCTGCCTGGCCGTGTGGGCAATTTTAATTAAAATATGCTCAAACACCCGGCCAGGTCAGTGGAACGTTCCGTTTTTTATTTGTCCTCCTCCACAGATATTCGATGTGAACGGCAAGGTGCTGTCCACAGTGGGCGGCGAGGGCTCCGACGACGGCCAGTTCAAGTTTCCACGGTGAGGCGAACTCAATTACAATTTTTTAATTGCCAAATTGCTCAAGTGACAATGTCTCCCCCTCTTCCCCCTTCCCCTTGCAGCGGCGTCGCCGTGGACGACATAGGCTATATATTTGTGGCCGATTCCGGCAACAATCGCATACAGATCTTCAATCCAGATGGCAGTTTCCTCAAGACCTTCGGCTCCTGGGGCTCCGGTGACTCGGAGTTCAAAGGACTCGAGGGTGTGGCCATCATGTCGAATGGCAACATTTTGGTGTGCGATCGCGAGAATCATCGTGTCCAGGTGTTTTGATAGCAAACAAGCCCCACTTAATTAAGTAATGTCCCCACCTCTAGGTGCCTAGAGATTGGGTCAGTTATCCCGGACAAATCGAATAAACCCTAAAGAAAATTGTTAAACTAGAGCGAATAAAGAAACCAAAGCGAAAACTCGTCAGAGTTTGAGTGAAAAACATGCTGGTCCCACAAACGGACCCAACTGTTTATTATGGCATTCGAGGGCCTCTAATTGAGATTTATCTGCGTGCAGCCCCCCAGGCTTGCCACACAATTTGCTGCCCGCCTGTAGCCTGCCACACTTTATTAAATTAAGATCTTCGGCTGCAAAATGAAACTTTTCTTTTTTGTGGAGCGCCTGGCATAAACTATTCGGTTTTAGCACACATCTGCGTGCCCACCAGCGGGCAGGGCAGGGAGCGGGAAGTGAAAACAAGAACTGTAACAGCTACAGATTTATGTGTAGCCGCATAAATTTGTTTGCCGGCAAATGTTGTGCATACGCCATGTATGCCGGATTATATGTAGTAGTAGTACTCGGCACAACTGTTGGCGCACAAAAGTGCCAGTCATAAAACAACAACAAAAAAACAAAAAAACAGGAAGCAACAATTTTACTAAAAGTGGAGATGGACGAAGAGCAGATACTCTGCTTAGTTTAGTTACACTGTCAGCTTAAGAGTTGAGTCAATGATAGCTCCCATGGATCACTTAACTACATCATTATCTTATAGCCCGCTTAGTAGACTTCACCAAGAATCGAGCGCAAGAGCCGACTCTCGAGTTTTTCATCAACATATAGCACAGACAAAGCTGGAACTCGAGATCTAAGGTGCCCCATTGCAATTAATGCTCGCGTAGTCACCAATACAAATGGAAAAATAATGCTCAAACACAAGAAAACGAAAGAGAAAACCAATGTAAACGCAATCATTCGATGCACAACATCAAATATTACTTATACAAACTAATGAGAGTTTATAGTTGTCTTAATTTCTGCAGAAATGGTAGAGAAAGCGAAGAGAGGCACATAAGCAATGCGCCAGCCGCTTTTCGCATGGGAATGGCTATGCGTAAAGCAACAACAAATGCGTCCGATGCGTATAGTCTTTGTACTAGTAACTTTTGTGACTGCCAGCGAATGACTTAAGCTCCTACTTTAAGTCATCGCCTTGTCATTTTGTCAGTAAACCGTCTAGCTGTTGGATTGAATGCAGTAACTAACCATTCTCCAATTTCAGTAGAGTGAGATATGTGCTTGATATGCTTTCTCGAGAACCTAATCTCAATCGTACTGCTAAGGTAACTCCCAAAACTGTCTGCTCAAGTAGTAATCTTTGACTAGCCAGTTCCTTCAGCCAGTCCATATGCCTGTTGAAAAGTTTTATCCTGTCCCCTGTCCCCTACACTTTTCTCTTACAAATGGCGCAAAATGTTGCCAATGTAAGTGAGTTTTATGTGATTAAAATGCATGTGAGTTTCATTCAGAGTTTGTATGTGTGTGTGTGTGTGTGAGCTGCTATCAAACTTTATGATGCTCGCCATTTCCCCATCTTGCCCCCGCTTTGCTTCTACTTGCTTTGTCTGATTACATAATAAAATTCCTTGATTTGCAACATTCGCAATTAACCTTTGATTGACAAGGGCGGCGGGGGGCGGCAAGAGGAAGGGAAGACAAACGAATTACAGGGCGGGCCATTGAAGCCTGCAATTGCCTTTTGTAATTGAATCAAACGCGACTATTTGGTCTTTCATTTAGCTCGTCAAGTGAGTGGGTGAGACCGGGAAGAGGTGAGGCAGGCAGGGAGCTAGATCAACTTTGCACATTCAATTCCCATGACTTGTAATTTCTATTCGCCTGCATGCAAACGTGTCACGTCCAAACTGATAAACCAAAAATCAAAAATTTCATTATAAATTAACTGAAGCTCTGTGGGGGCGGGTGTTGGTGGCCCCATATAATTGGAACACGTTCCGCCATCAAGTATAAACAACTAATGCGCGCGCGTGTGTGTGAAATCTTAGCAGGTTTGGCCACCAGTCAAAAAGCTGTTACTTTTGATTTTGCACTTATACACGTAGCAAATCAATCTGCGAAATATGGGGGAAAACCCGCTGCTGCTGCTGCTGCTGTTGCTGCTGACCCGCAGTGCAGTTTTTATGTGCGTTCGATTTTGTGCACTTGTTTCTGAGCGTTTTATGAGCTGGTAAAAGTTTATGTTACAGCCGAGCCCACCCCCTCAGCCAGCTCCACCACACAAAGCAGACTTTGCCCCAGCGAAAGTTGCATAAAAACGAAATTTTGCTGAAGTGCGTTTGCCCATTTTTAATATTTTTTGATGAGAAATAAAACTTTCGTTTTCATTTGGCAGACAAAACCAGTTTGTTGATTTATGGTAAATAATTTTATGGGAATTTTTAATGTGAATAATTTTGCAAGCTTTGCGTAGGGGGGAGATAATCCCTGGAATGGGAATGGGATCTTATATTTGGTATAACAACTCAATTCCCAGGCTCATCGATTTGCCGTTTTCCAGATTTCATAAATTCATTTAATTTCACTTCCCTTCCACCTTCCAGTTTCCGGTGTGCGTTTCAAGTGTGGCAAGTTCCTAATTCTCTCAAACATTTGCTCTCTCTTAGTTCGCTTTGATTGTTTGCGTGGTCCCAGCTGTGTTTTGTGTTATTTCTTGCCACGAAAATGGAAACCCTTTTTGCTTATTACTTTCATTTGGCTGCAGCGTCCAGTTTTTCGTGCCAGTGCACAAATAAAATGAGCCTTCGCTTTGGATTGACCCCCAGAGCAACAGCTGTTCACCTTTTTGGCAGTTAAGTGTAAAAAACTAAGTGGCTGGGTGGGACCAGAAAAACAAAGAGGGAATCGAAAAGGTAGCGCAAAGCCAATCAGATTCAATCAGAAAAGTCAATTCCAGCACAAGAACCTGGAGTAGATTTCTTTATTTCCAGCGGCAGCAGCAGCAGCAGCAGCAGCGGCGGGAGCAGCCTGATCTTAACCTTTTGTGCTACCCACTGCACTTGGTGGTACGTTTAATACCACTTGAGTGACTTTTTATGGGCCCCAAGCCCAGCCAGGCGGCAGTCATATGTGAGCTTTTTTTTGCCAGTTCTTGTGTTCATTTGGACTTAGCCTTGCCATTTGTTCGTAGTTTTAGCCTCAGCTTTTGTTTCCTTTTGCAACGTGTCAGACATTTTTATACTTTTCATTTTTATTATTTCCCCTTTTGTTTTCGTTTTCATTGCTGAAATGCTGCAAAGCTGGCAGCTTGCATTTAAATAAATATTTTAATAAATAAAATGGTCAGCTCAAGCCATAACCACAGCTGTGGCCCGTTGGCTGACACTTTAAATGGCTGTTGCTGCAGCTGAGGGAAAAATTAATGGCAAATTGATTTGAAGTCTGTTAGATCAGCTCCGCACACAAAGAGCAAAAATATTCGAAAGTAGCAACAGTTGCCAGCGGTCCAATGGAAACTTGTGCAAATAGCACTGCAGCAGATAAAAAGCTTACGCAGAGACACAGAGACACCCACAGTGGCCTCGGAGGGTGGGGGGAGGGGCGGCTCATTGTCAAGTGCTTTTCAGTTTGCGTAAATCAAAGCAGGAGAAAATTAAACTTCAAACTAAAAGCTGCTTACGGTTTTGAGTTTTAAATGGAATTTGACATTGAAATGTATTTGAGTGCGCTGGCTGACAGTTGTAGTTTCGTTGTTATTAAGACGGTGGCAATGGCAAAATAACAGTATTAAGTCTGCTGTATTACAGTAGGCATGGCTATCGCATTCGCAACTCTCTTTGGCAAGAAGTTTGCCAGGGGAAAATGTCTGTTTGGAGCGTTGAATGGAATGAGTATGAGAAAAAGGTCCTGCCTGGAGATGATAAGTGGTGAATATCAACGAACTATTTAAAATTATCATTAAAGCTTTCTTACTCTACGATTTAAGCTCGAGCTCTTGGACCGAACACTATTGGAATGCCGTTTCAAACAGTTGCGCCATCGCACACGCTGATTGCTGGCTTTCAAGATGCTACCTATATTGCATTTAAGCTAACATCCGCCTAAAAGCGAGACCTATTAATATCAAAATATTGCATTCGTGGGTTGAAAAAAAGCGATAGCCCTTGCATGCTAAAAATGCGATTTCAAATGTAATTTTTTTGTGTAAATCGTCAAACTGTCACCGAATTCTTCTCTTAAACTAATGCCAAGCTCTTTTTTTGACGAGAGCGATAAGAAATATGACAATATATGTACAAGTTGCTACAACTTACCTTCAACACATCGCCTGTGGTAGTTTCCGACCAGAGTAGCTCTTTGTTTATTTGACTTACTGAAATGTTTAGCATCCAGCACTTACAGCACACAATGTTTCATGCCAATTGTGGATGAGCACTGAAGTAGGAAGTATATATGTAGTTTCAAATTAAAACTTTTGCATATCAAATTGGCACCCACAAATTTAATTTATTTTGATACCAAAAAATAGAGGAAAGTTTCTTTGGTTCGGCCGAAGTTTGTATACCCTTGCAGCTAACTAACTAATTTGAAGGACATTTTCACTAAACACAAACAAGTTTTTCTCACCAAGACTACTTTTCTGACTCTACTTTTGTATGACAGCTATACTATATAGATGTCCGATTTCGACCAAACCTGGTGAAATCATGGAAAAGCATAACAAACTAAGAAATACAAAGTTTGGAGGCGTTTTCTTTGAAAACAAAAAAGTTTTTCTCACTAGAACTAGTTTCTGGACCGATCATTTCTATGGCAGCTATAACCTATAGTTAACCGATTTTGACAAAACTTTCAAGAATTGTGTGAAAGCTTATAAAATAAATATTTGCCAATTTTAAAGAGGTTTACATTGAAAACAAAAAAGTTTTTCTTATTAAGACTATTTTTCTAACCTTACTTTTCTAAGGCAGCCATACTATATAGATGTGCGATTTCGACCAAACTTGGCAGAATCATGAAGAAGTATTAAAAACTAGTTAATACGAAGTTTGAAGACGTTTGCATTAAAAACAAAAAAGTTTTTCTCACTAGAACTAGTTTTTCGACCGATCGTTCCTATGGCAGCTATATGTTATAGTCATCCGATCCGGCCAGCTCCGACAAATGCGCAGCGTATTTGTGCCAGAAGACTTTGTGCAAATTTTGTTCACAAAAGCTTTAAAACTGACGGAGGAGAAAGCACACGGACAAGGCTAAATCAACTCAGCTCATCATGCTGATCAAGAACATATATCCTTTATGTGTTCAGAAATGCTTCTTTCTATGCGTAACAAACATCTGGACAATTTCAGTATACCCTCTGCAAGGAAGGGTATAACAAAGGTGCGTATTAAGTTAAATATTAAAAAATATCTCTGCGATTTGTTAAGCTGGTTTCAACAGGGTGCTTTTTTCTTTATCTGTAGCAGATTTTTATTGATGCCATTCGCGGCAGCGCGCGGGCATTAAAGTCCATCCGCTTACACTTATACATTTATGGCCGGGCAACAGTTATTCCCGCTCAGCCCAAAAGCAGGCAATGAAATTTTTTACACACCGCAATTACACATGCAAAGATAACAAACAAATACACACGCACACACAGCCAGACACACGAATTCGCATGTTGCAGCTGTCCAGGGGCCTCCCCTGGCCAATATATCAAATGTCAGTTGAGCTTTGGCAGCATTCGGAATTGTCCACGTGTCCAGACATTTGCTTACACCCTTGCCGGGCTGGTTCTGCATGCCAGTTGCCGTCAGAGAACATAAATTTTATCTGCAAGCTCTTGCCACTTGCCCCCGCGGGTCGCCGAGCTTGTGTGATTGTGATGAATGCGAGCGGCAGAGAAAGTATCATGTGGCCGGGCAAAACAAATAGACGCAAAATCCCAAATTAATTTGCAGCGACTGACCGAACAGCCGGCTAACCAGCCAGGTCAGGCCGAGGCACATTCCTTGAATTTCTTGCACAATCAGCCGGCATAACTAATGGCAGTGCATATATCAGAGTCGCACATACACCAGCCTTATAAAATACCTTCATTATGCACGTAAACGTTGTAACGAAATCATTTTCGGTTTCGGTTTGTTTTTTTTTGTTTTTTTGTGCCAAAGCATTTAATATCAATTTTCAGCTTAAACATGCAACAGGAATAACATGAACCGGAAGGGCCGCTGGCTGGCTAGCTAGCCCAGTATGTAGGCTATCGTGTGGCTAATCGGCTGCAAAAGAAGAAACAATGTCTGCTCCAATTGTTGCACGCTATTTTCGGTAGGCCACGCCCACAAATTGCATGCCCGAGCGATAATAGCTCACTTTGCATACAAATTGCCATAAGAAAAGCGCAAAAGCATGGCTCAAAACAACCACAAGAACAGCAACAACAACGCCTGGTGTCAAAGTTGGCCATAAATTTGTAATTCAAGCCAAAGAAAAAAAAAGGTGGCACGTGTGGGTCTACCTTTAACAGACCATAAATTATGCCCATCCAAGTTAAGAAAGGATTGTCTATATCTCGCTCTCTCCCTCCCCCTCCCCCTCTCTTGATTAACATTGATTTTATTAACCGAGGCGCTCAAAAAAGGGGAGAATTTCAATTTAACACCCTGGACTCCGTATGATAAATTGCGGCAGCGGCTGGCGTCGATACAAAGAGTTATGAACACAACTTGACCCCAAAAGGCATTTAAATATAAATCAAATGCTCCGAAATAAACCCAAGAGGGTATGTTTGGCTTGCCCAGGGCCAAGGTCAACAACTGGCAGAGATTTGTGCGTCAATTCCTGTTGCTTGTCTTTGTGTCTGCTTTTATTAACATAACTAACGTTATCGGGAAGCACCCGTCTCCACCCCCCCCCCCACACACACAGGCAAATATAAATAAATATCAATGCGATTTGCCTTTTGTTTTTGTGCAAAAAGTGATAAATGGACTTCACGTGGCGCTTGATAAATGTTAATTCGTCAACTAAAGCCAAGCCAAGGCAAGCAGCTGCTGTCTCCCGATAATGTCGAATTCATGATGCCCCAGATTTATCCAAGAACGGAAACCATCAATGTAATTGCTTAATGCAGCTGAAGGACAATGCCAGAAGATTGCGCAATCTGCACTTCAATTGCAGTCATGAGCCGACACTAAGAGGCACAACACTGAGGGCACAACCATAAGAGACTCATGGAAATTTAAAGGTCATCTGCTACACGATTTTCGATTAATTTTATTGTCCGGCCACTGGTTGAAGAAGACAGGCAAGTGCCACTTATTGCTGTGCATGGCCTTACTCCATTTGGGAGACAACGGCACAGTGAATCAGAAAACTGTAAAATTAGATCAAATGTACTTCTTTCCAACTCTTCAAATAGGTCTAAATAGTCTGTTGTCTATCTACACTAGAGAGAAACTCTTATCAAATAGAACTTGTTCCATTTCATCAAAGAATCCTTTATCTTTTTAGATGTAAATGACAACAGTTGAGGCAGTTGTGGGAAACATGCAACATATTCATGTAAATCAAATGTTTAACCACTGTGCCACATTGCAGTTGTTGTTTTTCGATTAGCAAGCCACTGAAATGTTCATTACTGCTTCATTGTGTGTCCCTTTCGGTGAAAGCCTAGAAGTCGTTGCCTCGTTCTTTGAATGAAAGCTAACAGAATGATGGGAACATGACAAGGCCTGCCTTGAGAATATGGCTCCCTTGGATCCCTTGTTTGTTCCTGCATGAATGAAATTTATAATTTACAATTTAAAACGTTTGTTTTCAAAGCTTTCTTAACTCCAGGCAGAAATGCTGAGAAGAGCTGTGGAATAGGTAGACTTCTCTATAGATAGACTAGGCCCTACCTACTGGAATCAAATCAAGTTGTCGCTTTAAAGTCTTCATAAACAAGTCTGCTGATTGTTTTGTTTGTCTATTTCGATTTTTGTGTCAGTTTTTGGCCGTTGGCCCAATTTTGTGTTTATCCTGGGCGGCCAGGGCTAGTGCCATTAGTCACTCCATTATCGTGAATGGTCTAGACACTGGAGTGTGCCTTTGGCCAGTCGAAATGAAGAGCTAAATGCAGTGAGTCCGGCCACTTGAAACGTGCCAAAAATTAACAAAAACGCGAGCCAGCCGAGCTAAGTCTAAACGGCTCACACACACAGACACAGAGCACTATTCTTGGCCAAGTGAGTTGAATTTTAATTTCCCACTTTTGCACTGCAATCAAAAAAGGCAAGCCACGCCCACACTTAAGTGAGGTTGAGTAGGTGTCAACTGAGCCCTGCCTTTTTGCATGCCATGACCGAAAGTGGCCACGACCACTCTTACACCGCTCCACTGCTGTTGACTGTAATTAGCACACTTTGATTTGTATTTGGCTAACAGTAAAATGACAGCTTTTGGCCAAATGGCACGCAACTACTGCCTGACCTGGCCGGAAATGTCAGCGAAGTTGGCGTGCGCTGTTTTCTTGTACCCCGGGCCACCCCTGGCCCTCAACAGATCTTGACCCGCAACTGCACTCGCCCAGAAATATGATAACCACTAATTAACGTCCCGCAACTGACGGAAGCCACAACACGGACACGGATACGGACATGGACACACGGCAGTGGCAACGGTTCATTAGGACCGGTCACAGCTGCCGTTCATTACGTTTCACTGCAAATTAGAGAGCACAAAAAGAGATAAACGCCGAGTTGGAGAAGCTAATAGGAAAAGAGTTCATCATAATGAACACAAAAATTTCAAAAAGAAACGTGACATATTAAGTGTGTGTGTGTGCGAGCCGGCAAATGCAATGCTGATAAGGCAGACAAAAACTCTACATACACGGCGTATACTCAATGCTGAGCTGTTGTATAAGAGCTGGGGCGTATAAGAGTTGAAGGTAAACACAGCGACTGCTGCTGCTGCTGCGTGTAGACTTTCGGGGCAACAAAAAGCAAATGAAAAACCTGTAACAAACACGCAACGCGAAAAGGCAAAATGTAAAGCCAAAAGGTGCGAAAAAGGCGTGGAAATGGGTTTGTGCTCTCGACATGCACAGCAAAGGGCAGCACAACAGCCCACCACCAGATAAGCTTGCTCTAAATATTTATTTTGTTCTTTTCTTTTTGGTTGTTGGCAAGGGAGAACATTTACAATTAGGTGAGCCAAAATATTAAAGGCTACTCTGGGCTAAGGTCAGACTGTGTTGGGCACGTGAAAGGCAGTGAAAGGGTATGGGGAAAAATATGAGAAAATATTTTAATATATTTAATAATAACAATTAGCTTGCTAGAGCTGGTTACAGTTTTGCAGGTTCAAGCCAAAGTTTCACAACTGTTTGGATATTTGGTTAGGCAATATCATAGACCTTGAGTGTCTGGCAAATTGGAAGGAATATTTGCCATGTGGACCCACGTTTTTACACAAGTGTGCAGTGCTGTGTGCACATTGAAACTTTCCCTTGCCATTCACTATAATTACTTATATCTAGTTCTAGTTCTAGTTCTAGTTCTAGTTCTTTGATAATAAGGACTTAAATGTTTTACTGGTTCAGAACCGGTTTCAAACTGGTTCAAAGCTAGTTTAGAGCAATATCTTGGACATTTTTGAGCTATGAACTGGAAATTTGGTTGTATAAAGTTAAAAGTGTTCTCCCGGTTCCGTACCGGTCGGCTGAAACGTGGTTCAGAGTCACATATATTCGAAATTGTTTGAGCTTGAAACTTAAAATTGTATAAATGCACTCAGAAACTGTCACAAATAAAGAGTTAAAGATTAAAGTTAAGCTTTTTACACTGCTACAAACAGGATCTTCTCACTTTGTAGATTGGTAGACTAGGAGTAGTGTAAGTGTGGTTAAGTTTTATACGAATAATAGAACCCTGTTCCCGTTTCCGATAAACTATCAAGTTTTGCCTAGGAGTCAGTGGAAGCAAGGCGGATTTGCTTAGTCTTTCAAGTACTTTGATTTGATTTGTACTTTGCATATAGACAAACTCAAAAACGATCGAAATAAAACCGAAATGGCTACCAAATGATTTCATAACGAATTCAAAGTGAACACCATAAAATAAACGATTCGGAATGGCACTAACTTTACTTTTCGAATCCACTCGGTATATGGAACAGACCTTGCAGTCTACAAAACTTGGTAAGCTCGACTCCTTCCAAATCATGGCGTGTTTTGGCAACGGCCAGTTACTTTCTCAGGTGGATTTTGTGCAAATCCATGAGCCACTTGAAATAGCAATACCAATAAGCAGCTTTTCTTTGTATCGCAAAACACCGCTTGCTGTCCAACTTGACTTATAAAAATCTTGCGATTTCCAAACTGATTGCAGGTCCCTGCAATTGCAAGCAGAATCTTTTTTGGCTGGCAATTTATAGATACGAAACTGCACAGCGAAGTTAGTTTCAAGTTGATGATTTTCTTTTGCTATCTTTTTTGGTGCAGCTTATTCTCCGGCCAGCGCCAGCAGCTTTTGCCGCTGACAACTTGCGCAAAATGCCAAAAAGGACACGTACGTAATGAACACAAACACGTACGAAGGAAGCGACAACGTTCAGTGGGAGGCTTAAAGTTTCAGCTGGCAACTTGCAACAACGAAGTCGACTCAGCCCGGGGCAGAATGAAAAGGAAAGAAAAAAAGTTGCAGGGAAAGTTGGCTGCAGTTCCCAACTGGTGCTCGAAGGGTGTCCAGGCGTTGGTGATGACGCTGGCCTTAGAGCAGAAGGAGCAGCGGCGGAAGTTGCCTGTCGTCTGTTCCCCATTTTTCTGCCTGTCTTTTTTTTTAGGGAAGCGAGTTACAAGTGCCGTTTTGCTTAATTTTTATGCACATGCATATGCAGTTGTTGCTCTTGCTGAAAACACTTGCGTAAGTTTTGCAAAGTTGGGCGCTTCACCGCGGCCTTGACTAAGTTCAGCGCCACTGACATTGTGACTTTCGTGCCGGGCAAAAACAATAAATGAACATGAAATTGAATTTTAATACGGGCGGCAGAGGCATCTGCATGTGAATACGAATTGCATGTGCACAGCATCCAGATGCGCAATGCAATTTGCCACAATGCACTCTGGTGCCTTTGGAACTGTGTGAATGCCGTGGCAAAGGTCCGTTAATGCTTCTGGCTGCTTACCAACACAAGGCAAAGAGTGTGCGCGTCTATTTCATCCTCCCAGGAAGAAATTATGCAACAAGGAAACCAGAAAGAGTTGGTAGGCAAAAATTCAAGCTCATTGCACCTGATCCTATCGCCTGCAAACCATGTTTGAAGTTTCAACAAATTTGTTTCAGAGATTTTGCATTCTCTAAGAGTTCTTAACAAAGTTTTTCGTACAAAATTCGCGCCACATGCACATGGAAATAGAACCGTTTGCTAGTTTGCTGCCTGGCTTAAGGTCGCACTTAGACATCATGTATCTGGTAGAATATAAGTGGGAAGAAAAGTCAAAGTGAAAGCGGGAAAACTCAAATAAGTGTACACATATAGAGACTTCAACTTGGTACTCAGTGGTAGTGGCCAAAAATCAATGGTTTTCCTCCCAAAATGCTCACTGAATTCAAGCACTAAGATTTTAAGATTAGAATTGAATATAGAATAGATTTAGAATCAGAATATGGAAACACTATGAGGGAGCCTGAGGTCATAGGCAACCTTCCTTCCTTTTATGTAGCCTTGGAGTAGCCTCAAAGGGTTCTAAATCGGCATATTGAATCAACTTAAGCTCAACTTACCATCTATCAATTATTGCTCGACATCTCTCCCGTAGTTAAGTTCCCTTGGCAGTCAGTAAATGTTTCCTCTGATTCCAAACAAGTTGTCCTTAAGCTGAAAAAGTATCCAATTTAAAATAAATAAGTCTTTCAGTTTTCTTGCTACCAAGTTTAGTATATTATTTCAATTATTTTGTAATTAGCGCTGACAGGTTGTCATTTGCCTGGTAACCTACACACAGAACTTTGTCGGCAACACAATGGCAGCGGCGGCGGGGGCAGCGGGTGCAACGGGGACGGCAACGTCAGTAGCGAAGTGCACTTGGCTCTTCACAAAAGTCGAAGCTTTTGTGCTGCTCGGTTGCATTTGAGCTGGGCGCAGGCGGCGGAGGAGGACCACCATCTGACTAGGTACTTGGCAGCGAGCGGTGTCAACAACTTCGCAATGAGTTTGTTGCCGCCAACAACAACCTCATGCCCAAAGTCATAAATATCTTACATTTTTGTTAACGCATTTTACGAGCTGTTTTACCTGCAGCGCTTTAATGAACAGAACTGAACTGAACAGAACCAAACTACGCTGGCTGGCTGCTTTCAATTGCGGGCGGCTACTGCTGGTCCTGGGTCAAGTGTCGGCTTCTTCTTTTAATTGGCAGCTTATGTTGGCTTAGTTCTTACTTAATGCCAACTCATAAGCCTTTAATCATTTCAAGTAATTTACACACACACACACGCTGCAATTCAATTACACACACACACACAGACACAGCCACTTGTGCCCGACTCGTGTTTATAATCACTCATTTCTGTTTAATACTTTTAATACATTTTGAGTTGCTGGCAAAAGTTCTCCTTATTTATTCTGTGGCTGGAGAAGGGCCAAGCAAACATGGCAAGCACTTACAAGCTCTCAGCGGGCAACGATATTTATTCGATTTATGAAATTTTGTCGGCCAAAGAATTCTTTTTTTAATAAAATCCAATTTTGTAGGCATCATCCTGCAGCTATTATTGTGGGGGAGCGAGAGAAATGAAATTAATAATGGGCACTAGGCTAATAAAGGCGCACTTGAATGTGTGTGTGTGTGTGAATTTTATAGGCCGGCATGATGTGACACATTTGAAATATTCATGACCCGCAGGCGTTGACATATCAAGTTGCACTTAATACAAGTAATAAATATTTCAGCAATTTCAATTGTAATTAAAATTCTGAACTATCAGCTTACATTTTCCATTTGCTTCTTGGGTATGGGTTTTTTTTTTCAATTTAACGAGGAAATCTAAACCGAACCGGTTCAGTTTGGTTCAGCTCACTGAGAAGTTCTGAGGCCTTAAGCGCTTACCGTTAGGAGTCTAATAGCAAAGCCAACAAATAGTGATTACTACACAACCTCTTTAGATTTTGATACTAAGTATGGAGTCATAATACCAAGTCGTTCGATTTGGAACTCGCTCCCCCTAAGCCAACAGTTGGCTCAATATTGGTAAGTTAGACGGAGGGCGAACCTTTTAGTCCATACTTTGGTATACAAATGTCATTTTGGCTTACCGATCATTGTATCAGACAGATGTAGTAGCGATCCATGAGGCTACTGACCATCCAAAAGAACTCAGGGTAATGTATAGAAATGTCTTAAGATTCTCAGACAGTCTAAGCTGCCTTAAAGGCCCTTGAGGGTAACACTAATATTGCCAAAAACGAGAAAGCTAAGCTAATTAGCAACAACCCATTTTCCGACCGATCGTTCGTATGGCAGCTATATAATATAGTCATGCGATTGGAACTAAAATTTGTTGAATTAGGTGAAACCATGTGAAACAAACATATTAAAATTTTCGGCATGCTGCCATTAAAAACTAAGAAGTCTTTCTCACTAAGTCTATTTTTGTGACCTAACTTTAATATGGCAGCTATGCCATATAGTTGTCCGATTTTCATCCAACTTGGCTGAATTATAAAAAAGCATAGAAAACCCATGAATCTAAAGTTTGCAGACGTTTCCTTTAAAAAGAAAAAAGTTTTTCTCACTAAAACTAGTTTTTCGACCGATTGTTCCTATGGCAGCTATGAGATATAGTCATCCGATCCAGTCGGTTTCGACATATTAGTAGCGTGTGGCAAAAAGAATACTCTGTGCAAAATTTCAGCTCGATAGCTAGAAAACTGAGAGACTTTGCGTAGAACCAGACAGACAGACGGACAGATGGGAACCGCTGGACTGGAACCGCTGGAGATCAATTAACACTTGGCCTACTCTCCGTATTAAAAGAGCTTCAACTCTACAGTGTCTAAGCAGGCAGATTGTCTCGCTGCTCGTAGGAGTTCTGACAGGACTCTGTCTTTAGACAGGCATGCCGCGAGGCTTGGTATAAACCACAATGGCTACCGTAGAGTTTGTTGTTGTTCTGTGGCTGAAAGACAAGGCGTCCAGCATTTTCTCTATAACAGGCTTACAGCATAACAGTTAAAAAGGCAACACTTTTGGTCTAGCTGAAGAACCTGCTCCACTTCTACCATTGTAACCCAGTCCTAGAGCTTACCTTTAGGAAAACTAGAAAAATGAGGCAGTTCGAAACTCTAAGGAAAGGTTGATCAGACTTACGCTTAAATTAGGGGACAGCACTTATCAACCGAAAGCCTTTAAGGCTGACTTGTCAACCATTATAAGACAGCTGATACCGTACATCTTCTGCAATTTCGCAACAACCTCTTAATATACCAGTGAGCAGACTGCATTGTTTCCTTAGAAGTTGCTAATAGCTTCGAGTGGGTATCCCATTTCCTCTACTCAAGGATTTTCTTAATATTCTCCCGAGCTTCTTGACCTTTAAACAGCTTTAGCCAGCAGATTATTTGAGCCACTGAGTGAACCATTTCATTTATTTATGACAATTATGAATGTGAGAATTCTAAAGCAATTCATTCCCGCTCCTGCTCTGATTGTCTTTGATCTTTGCCTTGTACTTACCTAAGCCTTGATTTTAAAATTATGGCAAGTTACCAAATATAGTTGCTCTCTCTCCACTTCTTCAGGATGTATCGATTTAGCTTGTTATTGTTGTTGTTGTTTTGTGTGTGTTTTCGTGTTGCGGTTGTTTATGGCCCTGGCGGTTTGTCAGTGTGCGGGACCAAGCATTTCTGGGCCATTTGTCGGCTTTTGCCTGTTCCGGTGTTGATAATGCCAATGCGTAATCCATCTCCATGACACACACACACACTCACACACACGATTGCCCCCTCCCCCCTATCTCTTTTTTTGGGGGCTGTGCAACCGCTTCGGCGGCTTCATGTGCACTTGAACTTTGACATTTCAATGCGCTGGCATTTTGCTTCGGTTACGTTACGTGCGTGCGGTCGGAGTGGCCTGAAAGTTAGTCAATTTCAAGAGTTTTGCGAGAGCGCAAACATTCAAACATGAATAAAACATTGCAGGCGGCGAGCGGTTGGTTCTCTGATAAAACACAATTTTTATTAACATTTGACATCGAGAAATTGCATAAACACACACACATAAATATATATATATATATATACCCGATATATATGCACATCCAAGCGTATTAGGTTCTGGCTTATCCACCAACTTTACTCTCTCTGTTTACAAAGAAAACTTTTCAAAAATATTATTTGTTTATGCGATTTTAAAATACTTTTTAATTTTGCGGCGAAATGCAAAACATTAAATGCTAAGCCATGAAATAGTTGAGTTTGATTAATTGTCTTTTGATCATCTACTTGTGTGTGTGTGTGTGTGTGCGCGTGTGTGTGTGTGTGTAAATTCGTTACTGATTTGATATATTGACTTGACATTCAAAATTAGTTGAACCGAACTTCCTACCATAATTATGCTTAAATGTTAGACACAAAAAACTTGAAACTAACACAGAGCATGAAAGCGTAAGTTGTTGTTGGACCCAGCCTTGTGAGTGAGTGGGGGCTTATCTCTAAGACACGGGGAAGACTTTAGAAATAATTTCAATTTTGTTGTTGTCTACACTATCAATATATAATATGCTGAGTGGGATTCCTGGTCCTTAAAGCTAGCCGTATTTATCTGCTCTTAAAAAAGGTTGCTTGGTTGTTTGTTTGCTTGTTGGTTGGTTGGTTTGTTTGTTTGTTGGTTGGTTGGTTGGGGGCACGTGTGTGTGTAACAATATATCGTATATAGGGAACTCTCACTTACATATATACCTACCGATAACTAGTTAGGATTGTCACTGCTAATAACATCGTCTCTACTCACAATAGTTAAATCTAAGGCATTGCCAATTCCATTTAGCTTATGTACATACATACAATAGAATACCAACCCACCAACTCGGTTGCTTTCACCTGCTCGCTCTTCCTCCGCTCCGCTTCTAGGGCTCACAAATACTGCTCCTCGCTCGCCTTCAGTTGAAATCAAATTTTCGCACTGCGCGCCCGTGCCGCATGTTTGCGGCCATAGAGTATACGCTTGAAGGCGCGCCGAAACTCTGGATTGAAGATGGTATAGATGACCTAAATTTGAGACGGAGACGGTTAGTTAATAATTGATAATGTGGTAACGCAAGGATCGGTACTCGGTGGTCATGATTCGCTGCTTAGTCCTAGTCAATCGTGGTAATCGACTTGATGAATATTTTATACAAAGGTCGTAGAGCAATTGGTCTACTTTCAGCAACTTTGCACCAAAAATAACACTAGGTCACACGGTCAAGTGTTTGTTTTGATTCCAGATGGCTTTCGTGTGCTAAACACGATCCATCACGTCTTGATTTTCAATAATTTGTGCTTAATGCTGCTTAAAAGACACATTTTGACCAGTTTTATGCACTTTTTATGGGAAACGCTTGGTGGATTGGGGTTCACTTTGATATTATTATCAACAATAACTTTCTCTTAGTTTTAAAATGAACTGTTCCAAATATTTCTGCAATTTTTTTAAACCAAGATATGCCATCTTAAGTACATATGTCGTAACGCCCATAGGCTTGCAATGGATGTTGCTGAACATTTTCATAAAATGATATAACTCCGCTCATAAAAATCGCAAAATTATTTGGGTTGGTTTATGTTAAAGCCAAGAATCAATAACTTACTATATTATCAAAGATGTTATAGACGAATAGCATAGGTTTCCCACAAAACGTGTCTAAAAGGATAAAGTCAGACATTTACAGCCACTTTTATCTCAAAATACCATAATGCCAGACATTCTGGATCATTTGTGAATACAGATACGGGTTTACCACATGAAAACCATCTGGAATCACATTTCTAGCCTTGTGTAACTAAAGCAGTCTGGATCAATCGATTTGTACAACACCATTGCTTCGCACAGGGATCTTAGTCACTTCATTCTTTACCAACTTGAACTTGCTAAGTTAATCAACGATAAATGCAAGGCAAAACTCCCTCTTGTCACTCTCTCTCCCCTCTTTTACCAACTTACAAAGTCTAATTTACAAAAACAGCTTCGGGGGTAAAAAGTAAACAAAAATCCGAAAATTGTTCCTAATACATAATTAAGTGAGTTATGAGTGACGACTTTGCCAACTAGCCTCCCAGCTACGAAACTGTCTTTTCAATTAGTCCACACTTTGCCCAATTTTGTGGCCATTTCATTTTCCATGCTTGATTTACATACCGGATTCAGGGTGGAATTGAAATAGCCCAGCCAAAGGAACAACGAGGCGATGGCCGGATGAATTTCGCACTCCTTGCACAGGCTCATGGCAAGTGCCATGACAAAGAAGGGCAGCCAGCAGATGACAAAGGCGCCGGTGATGATGGCCAGGGTCTGGGCTGCCTTGCGCTCTCGCTTCGCCTCCAGCAACTGTCGTCGCTTGGCCAACTTCTGATGGGGGTTGGCAATGCTGGCCAAAACGCCAACACCCTTGCCGGGGGCCCCAACCGGACTGGCAGCTGCAGCGGCAGCAGCAGCAACTGCAGTCATATTGCTGCCACCCATGGCGATGGACTGAGCCAGCGGCGTTATGGCATTCAAATGGGAGGCTATCAGATGATGTTGCGTTGCATTGGCCACCTGCTGTGAGAGGGTAATGATTTCGTTGGCATTGCTGGTGCGATACTGCAAAGAACAAAGCAAACACGCACACAATTAGTGCCGCTCGAGGATTACTCCAGCTGACCAGTGACCTTACTTCGTCGGCATCACTGGAAATGGTCGTTAGCTCGGTGCCTGCATGACTTTTGTTGTCATAGTTGCTGGTACTGAACTCGGTCTCCTCGCGTGTAATGGCCAGACTGGCGAAGTCCACGGCAATGGCCGCCACCGATCTGGCCACAGCTCCCTCGGATCCCGCGCAGATGTTAGCCGTATTCGTATTCCGGCCAAAACAGATTTTCATCCGTTTGCGTGTGCGTCGCTGCAGCTGGGTGTCAATCGTCGTGGAACCCTGATTGTCATCCTCCTCCTCTGCAGCCATCCGCTTGCGTTCGATGGCTTCACGCTTGCCACGCTGCTTTTTCAGTTCACGCACTGTTGAATCGCACTGGGATTTAGATGGAAAACGAAATTGAGAGCGAGTATTTATTAAGAAATGGATGGGATTTTTCTGTGAAAAAAATTTACAGAATTTCCTACAACTTTCCAATACATTTTAGAAACCTTTACCTAGAACGGGACGAGGAGTCCAGCAGATTATTGGGTTTTAGTAAGAATTTGTTGTTGAATATAATTAGAACCGGTTCAATCTGTTTCGGAAACGAATAATTTGCGAGTTCAAAAGACACACATCAAGTTAATGGTTCATGATATCCTTGAACTTTTGAACCGGTTCAGCCGGTGATTCGGAAATTGGACCATATCTAACCTAATACAACCTTCTACAGAAAAAGTGATCAGAACTGAACAACTTGTATCTTTTTTTCACCAATCTTCATACAAAATTTCAGATTCATAGCTAGAACATTATGTGAGTTAAGGTTTTGAACTACTTTTGAACCGGTTCATACCGTTGCAGAACCGCTTTAATGTGCTTAAACCCTTTAATGTGTCAGCTGTGCTCTTTGGTTTTAAAACCAGAATCAGCACTGAGTGTTTTTCCCATAATTTGCTACCGCAAAAGATATTCTGCTCCGGTACATCAAAATATCTGCCCTAGATAAAGCTAACACTTTCCGCCAATTCATGTAACTTATCTATTCTTGTGCCATATACTTTTATGTGCCACACCCACATGAGCCGCCAAATCGCTCTCATAAATCTCTTCGGGCATTTGTTTGGCTTTTGGTTTGAAGTGCTCACTTGGGCATGCTAATGAGCAGCAAAGGATTCGCATTCCGCATACGCTTTATTGTTTCTGTTAATGACACTCTCATTATGGCAAACAAGCAAATACACTTATGGCGCCACCTCATCCTCATCCCCGAAAATGTGATTATTTGTTCTATGGGGGGCGTATGAGTAATTTATTTCTTTGGAATTTATTGGCACTTGACTTGCCTCGCAAGTGGACCCTCAGCTGGCTGGGGCGTACTTACATCGGTTTCTGTCAGCGTCACATTGAAGGACTTCTGTGTGCGGCGCTGTATACGCTTCCTGGCAATTATGTAGATCTTCCAATACAGAAATAGAATCACCAACAGCGGCACATAGAAGGTGCAACAGGTGGCGAATATCTGAGAGCAGAGGGTGAGAATTAGGAAATTGTATCACCGCAAGGGGCACTTAACGTTGGCCACCTGATAGCCCACATCCTGCGAGACCATGCAATCCTGCTCCTCAATACGCTTCATATACTCCGCATCCTTCCAGCCAAACTGCGGCGCCAGCGAGACAATTAAGGCGGCAAACCAAACGCAGAAAATCATGAGGAAAACGCGTCGCGGTGTGCGCAGGTTGTTGTAGTCAATGTTGGTGACGGTCCAATATCTGTTGCAAGCGGAGGCAAACTGTCACTCGAGACCAGCTGAGACCTCTTAGATTGCCACTCACCTGTCCGCCGCAATGGCCACCAGATGCAAAATGGATGCGGTGCAGCAAAGCACATCGCAGGATGTCCAAATGTCACACAGTTCCGGTCCCAGTATCCAGCCATTACTTATCTGTGGTCGGGTCGGGATAATCAGAATATGTTGCTCAATGATGATGCAGTTCAAGCAATTAACAATGCAGCAATGGCTCATTACACACGCAAAGCCAGGGAGGGGGAGGCAGGGACAGTTGCGTCAACTCTTTGTCGCATAATTTCAATTCCCTCCCATCTCAAGCTTCCATTAGGGTAATGAAGTTTGTGCAACGACAGCGACAGCAACAACAACAACAACTTACCTCGTAGACGGCGCCAAGTGGCATGACAAGACAGGCAACAAATAAATCAGCCACTGCCAGAGATGCGACCAAATAATTAGCAACATTCTGCAAGTTGCGCTCCAGTATAATGGCGGCAATTACGAAAACGTTGCCTGTGGAAAACAGCAATTGAAGGAAATCGATCAAAATGAAAGCAATCAAATGATATTTCTTGGCTAAGTCAAGCTGCCCAAATGTTGTTCCCTGTTTTAAAAGTATTCCAAAAGCGCGACTCCCCTACTCCCATCAGAAATACTTCAAAATGCAACTCAAAGTTCAGCATGATTAACCATCAAAAGGACGTTCGTTGGGTTAGTCAAACAGACCATAAAAGTTGATGGCTTAAACTATGACCAAATAATGACTGGAAATAGCCAAGCAAATAGAGATTGAAACCCTTTTATAAACTTCCACTCTCTGAGACAACTCCACAGTCTACCTGGTGCAGTCATGAAGTGTGTGGTCAGTCTCTGCCTGCTGGCATTGGCCTCCAGTCAGTTGATATCTTGGCAAGCAAGTGAAGAGGACAATCAATACTTTATACAAATTATTCGTTTTCTGACTCATGCCGAACACTTTAAACACTATCTAACCTTTTTTGGTGATCGGGAATTTGCGAATCAAGGCACCTCGCTGCAGCAGATGCTAATGGAGACGTTCCAAGAACCCATGATAGTGGCAGGTTTGGATACAGGACCGTTGCATAAGCTGGTGACCACACGCTGCTTGGCCATCATTTTATTTACTAACCTAGACGATGCCATGCTCAAGGCAGTGCAGCGTAGCCTCGTAGACCTACAGCATATGACCCTGATCTTTGTGTACAAATCGCCGTCCGAGGAACCGCCTCAAGCTGAGTTTATTGAATCCTTCCTAAGGTGGTGCTGGGACCAACGTTTTGTCTACAGTTTGCTGATGTTTAAAAACCAATCTCGGTATGAAGAGTGGACATTTGCTAGTTTGGCTTCAATGAGCATACATAAGTTGCCCCAGAACTTTTGGTTTCGCACAAATCCAAACAATCGAAGCTTTGCCCTCAACTTGAGGAACTTCGAAATTCTATTGCCCACTTTCGAAAATGTGCCTGAAGCAATATTGGTGAGTTTTGGAACAGAACTCGTTGACATTATCGATAGCTTTTGGCCTTTCCAGTACAACTCAACGGAGGGAAAACTAATCTTGGGTGGCATATCTGGCATGATGTCGTACGAGTTTGCTAGGTTTGCAAATGCCTCTATAGAAATTCTAGCTTTGCCTGGCAGGCACAATTATGACGAGAATGTGCGCCGATTGGCTGGAAATCGTTCCATTGACTGGGGCGGTAATTTGGTGGAGAACAACAGCCTGGGCGAGTACAGTCCAATATTATTGAATGACAAGATTTGTCTAGTGGTGCCGCACAGAAGATCGTTGCCCATGAGTGAATATGTGAAAGATTTCAGGAAATTAGGTTTACCAAGCCTACTTGTGTTTTGCATTGTTTCGTTGACCATAATCAAGCGCTTGGCCAATCCTGTTCGTCCTCTATTTCAAATTCTGGAGATCAGTGTGTGGTCCTCGATAGGTATATCATTGACTGGCAGAGAATTTGGACGCCTCAGTTTGGCTGAAAAGTTTATGGAAGTCTCCCTGCAGTTGTTCAATGTGTGTTATTGGAGCATCTTTGGTGGGTTTGTGGCCACACGTCTCACCTCGGGCATGTTCCAGCCGGAAATAGATGATGTGGAGTCCCTGCTGGCAAGTGGCCTGCCCATCATGATCGACGACAACGCTACTCGGCAGCTGTTTCTAGATAATCGGCTGCCCTACGAACTGAAGGATCGTCTACTCTGGGTGAACTCACAGACACTGGAGCATCATTTGAACAACCTGAACACCAGCTATGCTTATGTCATGGACGCGAATCAGTTCTTGAGAATTGCGTACATACAAGAGTTTTTGAGGTATCCCAAGCTTAAACAAGGCACCACGGAGCTCTGCACTGCCTCACGCTTTCTACGTTTGACGGTGTCCAGGGGTTCGCCCTTCAAGGAAGTTCTATTCTATTTCCAAAAGCAGATCAATGAGGCGGGTTTGTTTAATAAATTGATTGAGTTGGGCGTAGATCAGGGTAGACACTTGGGTCGCTATACACGAATGAAGGAGGCGCCGGTCTTAGTTCCTGGACTGAGTTTGGGATTTTTTCGATTGGCCCTTACGTTTTACTTGCTGGGTGTGGGATTGGCCGTTTTGGTTTTCTTAAGTGAGTTGAGGCTGAAACGTAAATAAAAACGAGAAAGCTAAGCTAACTTCGTCTGTGGCGAAGTTTTTATACCCTTGCAATTGCTTGCTTAAATATTTTCAAATAAATACTCTTTTTCCCATTTTCCGACCGATCGTTCGTATGGGAGCTATATGATATAGTCATCCGACTTGGACAAAAACTTGTAGAATTATGTAAAAGCACGAGAAACAAACAAATACAAAATTGCAGGATGCTACCATTAAAAACAAAAAAGTTTTTCTAACTAAGACTGTTTTTCAGACTTATCTTTTGTATGGCAGCTATATGATATAGTCATCCGATTTTGATTAAACTTGGTAGAATTAAAAAAAAATATAAAAAACCTACGATTACAAAGTTTGGAGACGTTTCCATTGAAAAGAAAAAACTAGTTTTCCGACCGATTGTTCCTATGGGAGCTATGAGATATAGTCATCCGATCCGGTCGGTTCCGACATATTAGTAGTGTGCAGCAAAAAGAAGACTCTGTGCAAAATTTTAGCTCGATAGCTTTAAAACTGAGAGACTAGTTTGCGTAGAAACAGACAGACAGACGGACATACGGACGGACAAAGCTCGATCGACTCAGCTCGTCACCCTGATCAAGAATATATATAGTTTATGGGGTCGGAAATGAATATTTCTATGCGTTGCAAACTTCTGGGCAAAATTATAATACCCTTTGCAAGGGTATACTGATGATGTGATCCCAAAATAAGCTAACTAGTTTACTTCTTTAACAATCTTTATGATTGGACTCAAGCTGGATTTGATCAGTAATATCCAGGCTCGAGGTCAATAGTTGATTGCACACCCTCGGTTCTTTCTATATTAATAGAGATTGTCCATTGACATCAAACTAGCAGTTTCCTCCTTGCTGAGACTGTTTGGTAATCGATATAGGAAGGAGTTGTGAAATACCTTGAAATATTCCTCAAAGTTTACCCTTTGTACCCAGTCCCCCGTTTGGTTACTCAAATAAACCATAAGAATTGATGGCTTTTAACGTTGCATTCCTCTCTCTCTGGGGCATCCAACTAATGGCTGGTAATAGCCAAGCAAACAAGGATTGAAACCCTCTTATAAACTTTCACTCTCAGAGCCAACACCACAGTCTACCTGGTGCAGTCATGAAGTGTGTAGTCAGTCTCTGCCTGCTGGCATTGGCCTCCAGCCAGTTAAAATCCTGGCAAGAAAGTGATGAGGACAATCGATACTTTATACAAATTATTCGTTTTCTGATTCATGAAGAACACTTCAAACACTATCTAACCTTTTTTGGTGATCTGGAATTTGCAAATCAAGGCACCTCGCTGCAGCAGATCCTAATGGAGACGTTCCAAGAACCCATCATAGTGGCAGGTTTGGATACAGGACCGTTGCATAAGCTGGTGACCACACGCGGCTTGGCCATCATTTTATTTACTGGCCTTGACGATGCCATGCTCAAGGCAGTGCAGCGTAGCCTCGTAGACTTACAGCATATGACCCTGATCTTTGTGTACAAATCGCCGTCTGAGGAACCGCCTCAAGCGGAGTTTATTGAATCCTTCCTAAGGTGGTGCTGGGAGCAACGTTTTGTCTACAGTTTGCTGATGTTTAAAAACCAATCTCGGTATGAAGAGTGGACATTTGCTAGCTTGGCTTCAATGAGCATACAAAAGTTGCCCCAAAACTTTTGGTTTCGCACAAATCCCAATAATCGGAGCTATGCTCTCAATTTGAGGAACTTCAAAATTCTTTTGCCCACTTTCGAAAATGTGCCTGAAGCAATATTGGTGAGTTTTGGAACAGAACTCGTTGACATTATCGATAGCTTTTGGCCTTTCCAGTACAACTCAACGGAGGGAAAACTAATCTTGGGTGGCATATCTGGCATGATATCGTACGAGTTTGCCAGGTTTGCCAATGCCTCCATAGAAATTCTAGCTTTGCCTGGCAGGCACAATTATGACGAGAATGTGCGCCGATTGGCTGGAAATCGTTCCATTGACTGGGGCGCTAATTTGGTGGAGAACAACAGCCTGGGCGAGTACAGTCCAATAATATTGAATGCCAAGTTTTGTCTAGTGGTGCCGCATAGAAGATCGTTGCCCATGAGTGAATATGTGAAAGATTTCAGGAAATTAGGTTTACCCAGCCTACTTGTGTTTTGCATTGTTTCGTTGACCATAATCAAGCGCTTGGCCAATCCTGTGCATTCGCTGTTTAGAATTCTGGAGATCAGTGTGTGGTCCTCGATAGGTATATCATTGACTGGCAGAGAATTTGGACGCCTCAGTTTGGCTGAAAAGTTTATGGAAGTCTCCCTGCAGTTGTTCAATGTGTGTTATTGGAGCATCTTTGGTGGGTTTGTGGCCACACGTCTCACCTCGGGCATGTTCCAGCCGGAAATAGATGATGTGGAGTCCTTGTTGGCAAGTGGCCTGCCCATCATGATCGACGACAACGCTACTCGGCAGCTGTTTCTAGATAATCGGCTGCCCTACGAGCTGAAGGATCGTCTCCTCTGGGTGAACTCACAGACACTGGATCATCATTTGAACAACCTGAACACCAGCTATGCCTATGTCATGGACATGCAGCAGTTTTTGAGAATTGCGTACATACAAGAGTTTTTGAGATTTCCCAAGCTTAAACTAGGCACACCGGAGCTCTGCACTGCCTCACGCTTTCTACGTTTGACGGTGTCCAGGGGTTCGCCCTTCAAGGAAGTTCTATTCTATTTCCAAAAGCAGATCAATGAGGCGGGTTTGTTTAATAAATTGATTGAGTTGGGCGTAGAGCAGGGTAGACACTTGGGTCGCTATTCACGAATGAAGGAGGCGCCGGTCTTAGTTCCTGGACTGAGTTTGGGATTTTTTCGATTTACCCTTACGTTTTACTTGTTGGGTGTGGGATTGGCCGTTTTGGTTTTCTTAAGTGAGTTGAGGCTGAAACGTAAATAAAAACGAGAAAGCTAAGCTAACTTCGTCTGTGGCGAAGTTTTTATACCCTTGCAATTGCTTGCTTAAATATTTTCAAATAAATACTCTTTTTCCCATTTTCCGACCGATCGTTCGTATGGGAGCTATATGATATAGTTAACCGATTTTGATAAAACTTGGTAGAATTATAAAAAAATATAAAAAACCTACGATTACAAAGTTTGGAGACGTTTCCATTGAAAAAAAAAAGTTTTTCATACTAAAACTAGTTTTCCGACCGATTGTTCCTATGGGAGCTATGAAATATAGTCATCCGATCCGGTCGGTTCCGACATATTAGTAGTGTGCCTCAAAAAGAAGACTCTGTGCAAAATTTCAGCTCGATAGCTTTAAAACTGAGAGACTAGTTGCGTAGAAACAGACAGACAGACGGACGGACAAAGCTCAATCGACTCAGCTCGTCACCCTGATCGAGAATATATATAATTTATGGGGTCGGAAATGAATATTTCTATGCGTAGCAAACTTCTGGGCAAAATTATAATACCCTTTGCAAGGGTAACCTGAGGAAGTGATCCCAAAATAAGCTAACTAGTTTACTTCTTTAACGATCTTTACGATTGGACTCAAGCTGGATTTGATCAGTAATATCCAGGCTCGAGGTCAATAGTTGATTGCACACCCTCGGTTCTTTCTATATTAATAGAGTGTGTCCATTGACATCAAACTAGCAGTTTCCTCCTTGCTGAGACTGTTTGGGAATCGATACAGCAAGGAGTTGTGAAATACCTTGAAATATTCCTCAAAAGTTTACCCTTTGTACCCAGTCCCCCGTTTGGTTACTCAAATAAACCATAAGAATTGATGGCGTTGCATTCCTCTCTCTCTCTGGGACATCCAACTAATGGCTGGTAATAGCCAAGCAAACAAGGATTGAAACCGATTTATAAACTTTTACTCTAAGAGCCAGCACCACAGTCTACCTGGTGCAGTCATGAAGTGTGTGGTCAGTCTCTGCCTGCTGGCATTGGCCTCCAGCCAGTTAAAATCCTGGCAAGAAAGTGATGAGGACAATCGATACTTGATACAAATAATCAATTTTCTGGCCAGAGCTAAACACTACAAAAACTTTTTGACCTTTTTTGGTGATCAAGAGTTTGCGAATCAAGGAACCTCCCTGCAGCAGACCTTAATGGAATCATTTCAAGAACCCGTCCTAGTGGCAGGTTTGGACACAGGACCGTTGCATCAGATCATTACCTCGCGCAGTTTGGCCATCATTTTGTTTACTGGCCTAGACGATGCCATGCTCAAGGCAGTGCAGGAAAGTCTCACGGGTCTAAAACACTTGATGATGATCTTTGTGTACAAATCGCCGTACGAGGAACCGCCTCCAGCGGAGTTTATTGAATCCTTCTTAAGGTGGTGCTGGGAGCGACGTTTTCTCTACAGTTTGCTGATGTTTAAAAACCAATCTCGGTATGAAGAGTGGACATTTGCTGGTTTGGCTTCAATGAGCGTTAAGAAGTTGCCACAAAACAAATGGTTTCGCACCAATCCAAATAATCGAAGTTTTGCGCTCAACTTAAGAAACTACGAATTTCTTTTGCCGGTTTTTGAAAATGTGCCTGAAGCCATATTGGTGAGTTTTGCCACAGAATTCGTTGACATTAATCCGTTATCCTTTTGCTTTTCCAGTACAACTCAACGGAGGGAAAACTTAGCTTGGGTGGCATTTCGGGCATAATGTCGTACGAGTTAGCCAGATTTGCCAATGCCTCCATAGAGCTTCTACCGCTGCCTGGCAGGCACAGCTATGATGAGAATCTTCGCCGATTGGCTGGAAATCGTTCCATTGACTGGGGCGGTAATTTGGTGGAGAATAACAGCCTGGGCGAGTACAGTCCAACGATAATCAATTCCAAGTTATGTCTGATAGTTCCACATCGACGACCTTTGCCGATGAATCAATATGTGGGAGAAATCAGGAAATTATCGGTGCCAGTTTTACTTCTAATTTCCATAGTTTCGTATACCATAATCAAACGGTTGGCCAATCCTGTTCGTCCGCTATTCCAAATTCTCGAGAACAGTGTGTGGTCTTCGCTGGGTATACCACTGACTGGCACAGAACTTAAACGCCTCAGCTTGGCTGAGAAATTCTTCGAAGTCTCCCTGCAATTGTTCAATGTGTGTTTTGTAAGCATCTTTAGCAGCTTTGTGGCCACACGGCTCACCTCGGGCATGTTCCAGCCGGAAATAGATGATGTGGAGTCCCTGCTGGCAAGTGGCCTGCCCATCATGATCGACGACAACGCTACTCGGCAGCTGTTTCTAGATAATCGGCTGCCCTACGAGCTGAAGGATCGTCTCCTCTGGGTGAACTCACAGACACTGGATCATCATTTGAACAACCTGAACACCAGCTATGCCTATGTCATGGACATGCAGCAGTTTTTGAGAATTGCGTACATACAAGAGTTTTTGAGATTTCCCAAGCTTAAACTAGGCACCCCGGAGCTCTGCACTGCCTCACGCTTTCTACGTTTGCCCGTATCCATGGGTTCGCCCTTCAAGGAGGTATTATTCTTCTTCTTCAAACAGATCAATGAAGGGGGCTTATACTATAAGCTTGTTAGCTTGGGCATAGAGCAGGGAAAAGCCTTGGGTCGCTATACACGAATGAAGGAGGCGCCGGTCTTAGTTCCTGGACTGAGTTTGGGATTTTTTCGATTGGCCCTTACGTTTTACTTGCTGGGTGTGGGATTGGCCGTTTTGGTTTTCTTAAGTGAGTTGAGGCTGAAACGTAAATAAAAACGAGAAAGCTAAGCTAACTTCGTCTGTGGCGAAGTTTTTAAACCCTTGCAATTGCTTGCTTAAATATTTTCAAATAAATACTCTTTTTCCCATTTTCCGACCGATCGTTCGTATGGGAGCTATATGATATAGTCATCCGACTTGGACAAAAACTTGTAGAATTATGTAAAAGCACGAGAAACAAACAAATACAAAATTGCAGGATGCTACCATTAAAAACAAAAAAGTTTTTCTAACTAAGACTGTTTTTCAGACTTATCTTTTGTATGGCAGATATACCATATAGTTGTCCGATTTTGATAAAACTTGGTAGAATTATAAAAACATATAAAAAACCTACGATTACCAAGTTTGGAGACGTTTCCATTGAAAAGAAAAAAGTTTTTCATACTAAAACTAGTTTTCCGACCGATTGTTCCTATGGGAGCTATGAGAAATAGTCATCCGATCCGGTCGGTTCCGACATATTAGTAGTGTGCAGCAAAAAGAAGACTCTGTGCAAAATTTTAGCTCGATAGCTTTAAAACTGAGAGACTAGTTTGCGTAGAAACAGACAGACAGACGGACATACGGACGGACAAAGCTCGATCGACTCAGCTCGTCACCCTGATCAAGAATATATATAGTTTATGGGGTCGGAAATGAATATTTCTATGCGTTGCAAACTTCTGGGCAAAATTATAATACCCTTTGCAAGGGTATACTGATGATGTGATCCCAAAATAAGCTAACTAGTTTACTTCTTTAACGATCTTCATGATTGGACTCAAGCTGGATTTGATCAGTAATATCCAGGCTCGAGGTCAATAGTTGATTGCACACCCTCGGTTCTTTCTATATTAATAGAGTTTGTCCATTGACATCAAACTAGCAGTTTCCTGCTTGCTGAGACTGTTTGGTAATCGATATTGGAAGGAGTTGTGAAATACCTTGAAATATTCCTCAAAAGTTTACCCTTTGTGGCCAGTCCCCCGTTTGGTTACTCAAATAAACCATAAGAATTGATGGTTTATAACGTTGCATTCCTCTCTCTCTGGGGCATCCAACTAATGGCTGGTAATAGCCAAGCAAACAAGGTTTGAAACCGTTTTATAAACTGTCACTCTCAGAGCCAACATCACAGTCTACCTGGTGCAGTCATGAAGTTTGTAGTCAGTCTCTGCCTGCTGGCATTGGCCTCCAGCCAGTTAAAATCCTGGCAAGAAAGTGATGAGGACAATCGATACTTTATACAAATTATTCGTTTTCTGATTCATGAAGAACACTTCAAACACTATCTAACCTTTTTTGGTGATCTGGAATTTGCAAATCAAGGCACCTCGCTGCAGCAGATCCTAATGGAGACGTTCCAAGATCCCATCATAGTGGCAGGCTTGAATACAGGACCGTTGCATAAGCTAGTGACCACACGCTGCTTGGCCATCATTTTATTTACTGGCCTAGACGATGCCATGCTCAAGGCAGTGCAGCGTAGCCTCGTAGATTTACAGCATATGGCCCTGATCTTTGTGTACAAATCTCCGTACGAGGAACCGCCTCCAGCGGAGTTTATTGAATCCTTCTTAAGGTGGTGCTGGGAGCAACGTTTTCTCTACAGTTTGCTGATGTTTAAAAATCAATCTCGGTATGAAGAGTGGACATTTGCTGGTTTGGCTTCAATGAGCGTTAAGAAGTTGCCACAAAACAAATGGTTTCGCACCATTCCAAATAGTCGAAGTTTTGCGCTCAACTTAAGAAACTACAAATTTCTGTTGCCGGTCTTTGAAAATGTGCCTGAAGCGATATTGGTGAGTTTTGCCACAGAATTCGTTGACATTAATCCGTTATCGTTTTGCTTCTCCAGTACAACTCAACGGAGGGAAAACTTAGCTTGGGTGGCATTTCGGGCATAATGTCGTACGAGTTAGCCAGGTTTGCCAATGCCTCCATAGAGCTTCTACCGCTGCCTGGCAGGCACAGCTATGATGAGAATCTTCGCCGATTGGCTGGAAATCGTTCTATTGACTGGGGCGGTAATTTGGTGGAGAATAACAGCCTGGGCGAGTACAGTCCAACGATAATCAATTCCAAGTTATGTCTGATAGTTCCACATCGACGACCTTTGCCGATGAATCAATATGTGGGAGAAATCAGGAAATTATCGGTGCCAGTTTTACTTCTAATTTCCATAGTTTCGTATACCATAATCAAACGGTTGGCCAATCCTGTTCGTCCGCTATTCCAAATTCTCGAGAACAGTGTGTGGTCTTCGCTGGGTATACCACTGACTGGCACAGAACTTAAACGCCTCAGCTTGGCTGAGAAATTCTTCGAAGTCTCCCTGCAATTGTTCAATGTGTGTTTTGTAAGCATCTTTAGCAGCTTTGTGGCCACACGGCTCACCTCGGGCATGTTCCAGCCGGAAATAGATGATGTGGAGTCCCTGCTGGCAAGTGGCCTGCCCATCATGATCGACGACAACGCTACTCGGCAGCTGTTTCTAGATAATCGGCTGCCCTACGAACTGACGGATCGTCTACTCTGGGTGAACTCACAGACACTGGATCATCATTTGAACAACCTGAACACCAGCTATGCCTATGTCATGGACATGCAGCAGTTTTTGAGAATTGCGTACATACAAGAGTTTTTGAGATTTCCCAAGCTTAAACTAGGCACCCCGGAGCTCTGCACTGCCTCACGCTTTCTACGTTTGCCCGTATCCATGGGTTCGCCCTTCAAGGAGGTATTATTCTTCTTCTTCAAACAGATCAATGAAGGGGGCTTATACTATAAGCTTGTTAGCTTGGGCATAGAGCAGGGAAAAGCCTTGGGTCGCTATACACGAATGAAGGATGCTCCGGTTATAGTTTCAGGACTGTCGTTGGATTTTTTTCGCTTTGCCTTTGTGTCTTACTTTGCGGGTGTGGGACTGGCCTTTTTTGTCATCATAATTGAGATCATGGTGAAACGCAAATCAATTAATAAATGTTGTTGTTAAGTGTGGAACATTGTAAAACAATTGATTTCTTGGGCCAATCCTTATGACCGGAGATGTGTGCTAGGACGCAGACTAGAGACAGACAAGATACAGTTAGGAAAAAAGCCAAAGTATGTTGCCTACCATTGTGCAGTAGAATGTTTTGCCTCTGTACGTGCGCCTCAGTCCACCGCCTCTCTTTATTCTCACTGACAAAAACACTTATGGGTTTCACTTGTTTCTGCCTGGCGAACCTGGCTCACAACTTCAAAGGTCAGAAGTAGCAATTGCGGACACCGAAACCTCGAAAGAATTTCGGTTCAATTTACCAAACTCTTGGACTCCCATTTGATGCTGAGCAAAATCAATTAGCAGCAATTTTCCAAGCCCAAAAGTGGTTTTCATTTTCATTTTCTTGCCTGCAATTAGGCAGCAGACGTGCTTGCCTCTCACACTCTCTGCTCTGCGGCTCTGTGGCTCTTTGCAACTGGGATGCAAATGTGAGTTGGCAGTGCGACTGAGTGACTATTCGGTATGCTTATCACATGGCTTGTGCTTTGATTAAACGCATGCAACTTGGCAAATTGTAATTGCCACTGCGGGCCCCCAAAGGCAGTCAAAGCGTCGCGCCGGCATTTGTGTTTCAGTCTCTGCTCCGTCTGCGTGTGTTTGTCTGGCTGTCAGTCTGGTTGTCGCATTGGTTGTCAAAACATCGTTGCATCTGCTTGTCCCAGGCCAGTCCACAGGCTGAGGGCGAGGCGGGGAACGGGGGCTTTGGTTGGGTCGTAATTTGCATTTGACGCCTTGGCTGGGCGCTCTTAATAGCTTTCCACGTGCCGCGGCACAACAACGGCAAACATTTTTGGAAACTTTCCCACCTGGGGCAGCAAATCATCTTCGTAAGCCCAAAAATCAATAAATTCATCCCAAGCAGGAGCAATAAAAATCTTCTGCCCCATAAATTTCACTTCATTCACAGTTCACTTCGGCGGCATTAATTTTACAGTAATTTATGATGGTTATGGTATTTATGGACTTGCCTATGATGGTGACGAGTATCATCAGACCCAGGATAACAGCCATGACGATCATCTTCACCAGCAGCAGGAACTCGGCCGCCTCGCGCTCATTGGCCAAGCGCTGCTGCTCCTCATCCAGCGGCGGCAAGTGGGTGCCATTGTTGTTGTGGGTGCGGTTCCAAGCGATTTGACTGAGATTGCCCGTCGACGTGGTGTCTTCCAGCAGCGTTAGATTGCCATTGAGCTCGACGAAGAGGCTCTCGTTGAGTAAAATGGCAGGCAGTTCTATTTCTAAAATGCTGGCCACATCGTCGCCCTCCGCCAAGGCAGCCAGCTCGGCTGACAATGTGGCGGCTGGTGTTGTCATTGCCTTCAGCATAATGTATGTGTGTAGGTATGTCTGTATGTATGTAAAAAGGTATCTACGAGAGTTGTTGCCGCTGTCGCAGCTGTTGCTGTTGCTGATGTTGCTGTTGCTGTCGTGCTTGTCGTTCGTGTTGCTGCCGTTGTTGCGGGTGATAAAGCGCCTTAATCGTGCTTGCCAAGCACTTAACACGTAAACTGCAAAAAAAAAAAAGAGGGAGGGCCAGGAGTGAGAATGGTATGAAAAACCCGAGGGAAAACACACACACAAACGATTTCTGCTTAAATCGCAGCAACTCATAAAGAAATAAAACAATTTTCATGAAATTAAACTTGAAGCGAAGTTCGCCAAATGATTAATGATTGCCCGCGTTCAATTAATAAATCATGAGAACTTATTTTAGTTCAGCTCAATTAATCTCTCACTCTCCCAAAACAAGCTCTGAAGAGAAATTTCCCAGCCACATCGAGGAATGACATCTAATGTGGGTCCGCCAGCATTTGCATTAAACAATCACACACAGGAACTGTTGTCATTTGAGTCTGTGTGGCTGTCAAGGCATTGCCACTTGGCCTTTTGTACTCCAACATAGAATGCAACACATTAGTTGACCTTTGTCTGTGTCAAGGTGTGGCACCAGCAGAGGCAGAGGTGAAGGCAGCAGTCAACCAGTCTGTAAGGGGAGTGGTGAGGTGAGGGGAATGTGTATACTAGAAGGTACACACGGCAGAGGTTTGCCACAACTGTCTGCCATGGAAAAGGTGGCCTAAACAGATTCATACGATTAGTGGTAAGCGTTTTAAAAGTCACATCTATGGACGGAGTGTCCTACAAGTATTCCAGCGAAGCCTTTCCACCAATACTGAATATCAAAAATAGGGTATTCGTTTATTGTTTGTTCCGGACACTAGAGATTTTCCTAATCCTATCAGTAAGGCAGCCGAAAGGCAACGCTTTGATGCCTTGGTACATGTATATATTTCCTTTTTGTGGAAACTGTAGATTTCCCTAGCGACTAGTGCATGGTGTTTTCTCTGGCTCCTGTCTGACTAGCTTCTAATTCTAGCAATGAGACCGTTACCAGTTGATAATATCACTTAACTAGTAACTATTAATCCTGAAATAATTGTAAGGTGACTTTAAGGTAAGTGTTGAACATGAATTTAAGTCTCTGATTGGTTTCGAGAGGCATTTTCCGGGCCTAGATTCCAATCCACCTCTCCTGCCCACACTGCTGTGCACACTCTCTGTTGAACTATATTCGAAAAATGGTTTGGCCACATGCAGAATATTTCAGTCAGCCGCTTACACGTCAGGATTCTGTCAATGCCCGGTGCCTGGACTGAGCTGTTCGCTCCTGCTAGCTTGCCATCAAAGTACTGGGTTTTAAATTGAGGCACCTTCGGTGTCAGCCATTTGAGCGTGGTGTCATTCCACTTGATGACTTTCATACGTTTCAACCACCAAGCATCACTGAATTCAATCGGGCGCTTCCATCATCAAGTAGGAAATTGACTCTCAGTTGCGCGTGAAGCATCTCAAACAGCATTGCATCGCGGACTATGAGAGTAGAGTAAGCAAAAGTTACTAGTTTCTGACACTAAGAGAGAAAACTGCATTTAGTATTTCTGGTGGAGCAAGTACCTTTTCCTCTTGGTAGAAAATATCCTTATCACTCGTCTTCAGCCTGTGATCTAGTTAACAAATTGAACCAAAATTGCTTGCATACCGAAAATCGTTTCGAAAGTCCTATGAGAAGATTAAAAAAACAACATCATAGCCAAAGATGAGGCGGCAAATTTTCTGGATATCCGGCTCGAAGGACCAAAGTTTTGTAGGGGGCAGATTTGTCCGAAAGATGAGAGATGTTTGCTCCAATAGAGGTTGTAGTTCTTAATGAATATTATTTCCAAGTGCTAGCTTTTCGGAAGCTTAAATCTAAGTGTAGTGAATGAGCCTTGCTTGGCCATGAACCGGTTTAACAATCACTTATCAATAATATCATCATTTACTTGACATGTCTAACCAATGCTAATATCCGGCTCGAATGGCCAATGCTCATCAATATGTTGTTTCTATTTAATAATATACCATTCTAATTTTCTGCAAAATATTATTATTTCACAGTTTTCTTAGAGTCTGGAACCGCCCTCGTGGCTGCTTTTAGGTTTTGCATAGACGAGCTAAAATGTTAATGCGACGCTGGTACTCTTAGATGAGGCGCCCGCCCAAGCAGCTCATGTGTGAGAAGCATTTTCATAGTCAAGGTAATCGTGGCCAGTGGCAACACCTTCTTGGCTGCAGGCAGTCTCTGCTATTAATAAATGCACTAAAAATGGCTGAGTCCCTCTTTCATTTCTATCTCTTCTTGCATTTAACGAAACCGTTTTTAATTATGAAAGCGAAATGGTTTCCCATTTGAGCCAAGGTAGAAGTGCTATCCTTCCTACTCTACTCACAGTCTAATAAATAAGGAACAAAAAAAAACAGAGGTCATGTTTTGAGGCAGGTCTGTGGCTGACATGGCTGTTGGTTGACGTTGTAGATAATCTTTTCAGCAACCATTCCACATACATTTTTTTTGTTTAAATTCAATTTGTTGCCCTCGGTGCTTTAATCGAATACTCCTGCTCGTGTGATAAACTTGACAACAACAGCAATTTGCACTTAACTTACCAACTTTCTGCTTATGGCCTAATGCAGCCGGCTAATTGCTTGCAGTTGCCAACTTGTGCGTCCTCCATCTATGTGTCAGTTATTGAACTAATCAAGTGAAGACCATAAAACTTTTAGCCCAGAGCAATGCAGTTACCAATTAGTTGAGCCCAAGTTTTAAGGCCTTTGGGTGAGCGTGAGGTTTAGGGGAAGGCGAGGTGGCGGGACTGACCATGGGAGGCGTTCAAATAAAATTTACATTCATTTTACTCACACATAAGCATAATTATGTCCTTTCATTTCCATTTTCATTTTCTTCGCTTCATTAGCAAGGTCCTTGTCGCGGGGAAATTCGTCAACATAAATATTTATACCGACAACAAGCGCGGACAGCACACACACACGCACACGCACAGCCACAGCCTCAGCCTCCTTTCTTTTTTGGCCGATTTTTGCAACTTTTTTGTTGCTGTCCCTTTAATTGTGCGGGTTTTTCGAGCGCCAGTAACTAGATTATGTATTTATCAGTTAATTTTTGATTCAATTTTCAGTCTTTGGGCAGCTTTTCTTTGTTTTTCTCTGTTTTTTTTCCAGCTGCACTCGCGTTTTTTAACCTATACCCAAGCGTAACTATTGACAAACTGCTTCAATGTGGCCGTCTCAAGTAGATGGAATGTGCGGCAGCAGTCAGCTGATTTCCTGTAGACTTCTCCACCGCGCAGGCGCCCTGCCGCGGGCTGATAAGCCCCACTCTTATACGGACTTCGGGCCGACTCTACACTCTCTAAGAGAGCCCAGCGATTCGATGTCGAATCCTGCTCTCTCTTCTGCTGCCTGTTGAGTTAGCAATTAAATAACATTTCTATTGCCCACTTCTGGCCCGCTGAACTCTTTTTTTTGGCTAATGGATGCAAACAAAAATGTTCCGTTGAACAATGCTCCGAATTTCCATTGTTGGGCCACCAAAAATTTTAATAAAACTAATGCAAATGGCGAGCCAGCGTGGACACGGTCCTTCATCTAATGCGCATTAAGCTTTTGGCATTTTGGATAGATTTGCCTTCCATTTGATGGTCATTTCTATGCAGCTGCCGTAATGGCTACGCTCCCAACTTTCCCAAGTTGGCCAACTGCTTAGGCTGGCTTTTGTTATTTGAGGCCCGTGGACCGGGGCATCGTAAATTAGCAGCGGTTTATTGCCAGTACGTGACATTTTGGCCCGTTCCGGCATTGGCCATTGGCCATTGGATGCCTGCAATTATTATGAAGGCACACCGATGGACGATGTCTTTGATGTTGGCATTTTTGTGTGACCCACTTTGGCCATACTTAGAGATCTCACTCGCTCTCTCTTTTGTACTTCAAATAAGACATTGATTGTTGCAGTTGACGGGGTCGGAAAATCTGTAAACTAAGTGAGGATAATGGTGTATGACTTTGTATTGAATCATCAATTTTTGTGATTTGTTTTAGCCTAGCTTGGTTGAGGGTATTTCTGTAAGTCTCAGAATGCGTTGATCTGTCTCCAAGTAAAGGAAGGTTGTTCAACCTTTATCTCTTACCATCTCTGAGATCTGTTTGTGCAAACGGACGGTCTTCCCCGGAAAAATACATTCCCCACAGTTTCCTAAATACATTTTACTCTTATTCAGTAATCAGTATTTTGTATCCATCTGCCAAAGGATTTGTGAAGATGTGATAAGCGAAGGTCGAGTTATAAGTAAAACAAACAATTGTGCTGGGCAGCACCGGCCGCAAGTTTGATGGGCAGCACTTCCTTAACACTATGTGTGCCGTTTATTAAAGTTTATCAGCTATACAACAGCTTTGTAAGGGACTTACTTTTTACTTGATTTTCATTGTGAGCTCTCTGTTAATCGCTAGCTCCATTTCAGTTCGACTCAGTCCTGGCCTGGACTGGTATGGAATTCATGGACTGGAATTCATGAACTGCATTGTACGGCTGTGCCTAACAGCTGCCATATTTACAGGTCTCTTTGGTGTTCTTTTGTTTGAAGAACTTTCAAAACTAGCGATTTGTTGGCATTTAGATTCATTATGAGTAGCATGTCTGTCTTTTAAATGCACTCAAGCAATCTGTCGCCCGATTCGTTAGATCATTTTCCCAGCCATTGTCAAGGTAGGATTATAAACTTTTTGCCATCACACACTTTAAGTATTTTCCACTATTTCCCTAATGAGCCAGAAACTTTAACTATGCCAAACCTGCTCCCCTCTGCTTTTATAACACTGCCAGCACGTAGAGCGATATTCCGACAGCAGGATGAGATGTTATTGTAAGTGATGTAGGGGAGAGGGGCGAGGGTAGAGCGTTAAGCATTTTAACCAGTGCGTGACAAAGCGAAGGAGTGCGCAACCCTCTTGAAATTGCAAGCAGCAGCAGCAGCAGCAAGGACA
Source organism: Lordiphosa fenestrarum (assembly GCA_035044985.1). Classification (NCBI taxonomy): domain Eukaryota; kingdom Metazoa; phylum Arthropoda; class Insecta; order Diptera; family Drosophilidae; genus Lordiphosa; species Lordiphosa fenestrarum. The sequence goes on from JAWNNO010000731.1 coordinate 3,165,937, forward strand.
AATGTGACTGAAGTTTGTTGACTTTTGGTCATTGTTTCGAATGGCCAAAAGTTGTGCTGCAAAAAGCTCAATAATTTGAAATTGTAAATGTGGCAAAGATAAGCTGCCACAGCCACATTCATATCCATAACCATATCCGAGAGCCAGAGTTCGACAGCATCATCACTTCATTCCTCTTTGGGCGGTAGGAGGGGGCCGGCAGGGGATCCAACTTTTATGTGCAGCGGCCATAAACTTGTCATGTGACTGTGTCTGTGCTTGGTATAACATGATAATTATAATAAAAACAATTTTTACGCATTTTATGAGCGCATAAAATTGTAGCATATTTTCGGGTATGGAATTTACTGATGAATTGCGGTTTAGTTTTATGCGCCAGCACTATAAATGGCAATACTTTTTATGACCAGCAAAGCACAAAGGCCGGAGTCCACATTTTATGTCTAATGAAATTGAGCCCAATTGCCGCCAAGTCCTTGGCGCTTTATACAATTTTAATGTGCGCACTTTGACACTTTTAATGAATCCCAAACATTAATTTTCTTAATGAGCGCACGCTCATTTGAAGAGAGCCCAAAACACCAGAAAGAAAAAAACAGGCAGAACACTTTGACAAATGTCTGTCAGGACATTGAGAACAACATTGAAATGTTTGCTGCAATGACAATGGCCACCCCAAAACACAACAATTTCCTGTCTTCATAATGAAGTTTGAACAAAAAGCCATTGCCACTCGCACACACACAGCAGCTTAATGAGCCGCACTAAATTCACACGAAACTTTTTGGCCAAAAAGGAATCCTGCAGGAGGAGTCAACTATTTATCGCTGATGCTGGACAAATGCTTCACACTTGGGCGACTGGCAGGAATTTATTGACACACTCAATCGAACGCTTTGATCGTAATCCCTTAGCCCTGCCCCAATCCCACTGTCCCAGTGCAATAAACAACAACAACAGCAGCAAAGTAAGTAGAAAAGTTACTTTAATTTGGGCAAAACTATTGATGAACAGATATCTCAATAGTGGGGAGATCTAAGGAAACCAGCTCTATCAGTTCTTGTTTCTTCTCCTCTTCCTCCACTTTTAAGACCCGGACCTTGGCCGCTTCGGGATCATATTTATAATCATTTCGCATCATAGATTTGGGAAATGTGCGGGAAGGTTCCAAATGAAGTCCACTTATTATATAAGCAATGGCCACAATGCTGCCAATTAAATAAACTAAGCCAGGTTTCAGTTAGAAACTTCATAGTAAATGTTACTCAATCAGTACTCACCATCCACAAGGAGATTGGCTATCTTAAACCAATCGCTTCTGCGCCTTTCGTTGTGATCCAAGCTGAAGAAAGTGAAATAAAATCTGAAAACCAATACCAGAAATGTCCACACCAGCCACAAGAAGACAGGTCGAGTTTCCCTTTTGACAATGCGCATCATGGTATAAATATTGATTATAATGCTAAATCCATAGAGCATCACCCACTTGACGGGATAATCTAAGAAAGGGAGATGGCAAAAGGAATTCAGTTTTATTCGAACTCATATCTCTTTAACAGGTGGTTTTCTTTAATCATTCATGTTTATGTCCATGTTTAGGCATGGAAATTCTTGATATAAGTAGGAGTTTATGTGGCGTTTCTTGTGGTTCAAAAAACAAAGTCATTTTATGCTAATTTTGGTAATTTTCAGAGCAGATTTCAAATCTAGTCTTATAGAAGATGACAATATGGCTTATTTATCAGCACTCACCCTCCTGATATTTCCACAGCTCCATCAACCAGTATCCAATTGCAAAGATCGAATAGATTACATTAAACAATCCAATTGTTAAACCCAAATCGGCGCGATTCGATATACAGCGGCACATTAGGCACATCGACAACATGCGTAAATCATCTCTAGTGCAGCACCCAATTTTTCCCTTTTGTATACACATCGCGAGCTCAGTTTGAAATGCCAAAGGCATTTGGAATTAAAGAACTTGGAAGCTGGGCAAAACAAAATAATTGGTAAATGGAGAAGTTTTGTTATCAGCAGCCGGCGCGTCGGTGGGGAAATGCCCAGCGCTTGTGGACGCTGAGTTGGATATTGAGAGCTCAGCGAGGGTGGGTCATAATCTAAGGGGAATTCGTATTTCTGTGATTTCTAAACTCGAGTAAGATCTTTGTGAGCTCCATTAATTAAGGAGCATTTTCCCTGTTGTTGTGCTTGTGTCAAGCACTCTCTACTAGGCCTAACGACCTGAGGCATCACTGTAGTAGTGCCTAACAGCGCTGATCCTACAATTCGCATAGCAATGAGGTCTATTTTTGTGCTCATTGGACACCTTTAAGACTGTGCAGTATTAGCATGGTTGGGGATTTGCTTGTGTAGAGTCCAGTCAGTATTTTAAAGGTTCTCTTAGCTGGCGGGATCTGCTTCTTCTCTTCTTATTTACAATTAATGCCTGCCACTTGCCTCTGTTCGCCTGAATAACTTCAAGTACCTGGTCATTCCATCTCAGTCTCGGTCGTCCCTGTTTGGCTCTCCACTTTTTTAGCTGCAGCTTCTTCATCCTTAGGAGTAACATGAACAATCCAGCTTGGCTTTTCGACTTCCTCAAGAATGTGCCCGTCCTGCGCTCTCCTCTCTTCGTTTCTTACGGTATTGCTCCTTAACAGCTCGGTTTTTACTACTGACTGCAGAATTCTCCTTTCTCCGGAGTAGCGCGGCGGAACTCTATCATCGTACCAACGTTAAAAATGTCTCCACTTATCGTTTATATCTGAAGGGAATGTTGAGATTTTCCTGATCTGTTGGTGAGTTTTCGTATGTAGGCTTTGGAGGTCTGTTGTGATAGCAGCTTCTAGACGTTTAGCTTTCGACTTGTTCTAGCACGTGTGGCTGCAACAAGGTGGTGATCCGAGTCTATAATGGCTTCTCCTCCTTTTATAAAGCTACAAGATTGCCATTTAACTGCCTAGGAAAACAAAAAGCGATAGAGAATTACAGTTTTCGTTTAGTTTTTCTTAACCCTGGTGATACAAATATATTTCTTCTACAACTCTACTATCTGTAGTTGGTAAAAGATCAACAGCGGTGCTTTCTTCTTTCTTAATTTTCAGTTCTAGTAGATCTACCCTCGTACTTGTGTAAAGCTTTCTCTCTCTCTCTCTCTCGATCGCTTTTAAAATTGAACGCTGAAGCAACATTTTGGGCACTGGACTCCTATATATGTATATATATATATATATTTTTGAATCCCTAAGCTGGGTAGTGGGTAGAGTGTGATTCCCTGGGGCACTTAAAGTACAACGTGACAACATAAAATGCAGCAGCTTCGCCTTTTTATGGCAGACCAACAACAGCAACAACAACAACAACCACCAAAGGAGAGAATGAAAATTGTTGTAAAATATTAGAGCACAATATGAAAATGCAAAACCGCACTAACCAGACAGAGACCCAGGCGTGAGTGTGTGTGTGTGTGTGTGTGTGTGTGTGTGGAGTGGAAAGTTTAGTTGAGTTCAGTTTAGTTAACTGCTGCAAAGGCAGAGGCTAGGGGCGTAGTTGATTGCACTGTTGCTGGCTGCAATTTTTGGCCCAAACCAATGAACCACATAATGCGGCTCACCCCCACTTGCAACGCACACACTCACACACACACACACACACACACACACATGTTGGCAAACGTTTAAGTAAGCGTGTAAATTATTTGAATTATTTATGAGCAGCAGCAGCAACAACAACAACAGCACCAGCAACAAAGTGCTGCACATACTTTGCCAACACCAAAATCACAAAACTTGTTTCAATTCCCCAGACGCTACTTCAACTGCCTCGCCTTGCGTCACTTTGTGATAAATGTCCAGCAATTTCATACTTTAAGAGAGCAACAGAAAAGTTTTCCGGTCAGCAAACTGTAAATGGTAATTCCCAATTGAGATATTTATTAATAGGCTGGCCATTGGGGAGCACAAAAACCAAAAAAAAAATAAAAAACAGAGCCCCAGAAAAATTGCCAATAAGACTACAAAAAAAAAAACAACTCTAAAGTGTAAACAAAGGAAAGCAGCAGAAAACGAGAACAGAACGAACAGAAGTAGGCATACAAGCACACCGAAAAAATTCAAATGAAAATAAATTATAAAAAAACAAACATAACCCAGGCTAGTTATGAACTATACTCGAATCCAAAATCACCATACAAAATCAGCGAATTCCTTGCAAAGTTTCGCCCTGTGTATATTTCGGGCATAGCAGCGACACATAATTCCCTTTGCACCAGCTCGACTCTTACGTTCACCCATTAAGCTTGATCAAGCTGCTTTCCATTTAACTTGCACTCATATCACGCATACGACCCCCCCAACCTCATCGACTTATGGCCACAATAAGTAAGTATTCCACTCAGCTGCAAGCAAAGAAAAGAGGAGAGCAGGAAAAAAGGATGGGCCTAGCAGCGGGGGTCCTTGCCAATATGGCTGCCAATTGCACGCACTTTTGTCGTTCAATTTCACTTCAGTCGGCAGTCGACAGTCGACATTCGCCATATTTGGCCCCTAAGTAGCTCAGCGGCACGTGTGTCTGTGCGTGCGACTGTGTAATAATTTGGTCTATTTGTTGCCTCCCATTGGGTTTATTGAATTTGGCATTTGCATGTTATACGACGCTTCTTGTTTTCCTTTTTTCCGTACGTCGTCGTCGCTGCTGCTGCTGCTGCTGAAAGCTATTCAATTATCTGGTAGTAAATTCCGCAAATGAAGTTGTTTATGGCGCATGATGTTATGCCAATTGAATTTTCAGCTTAATGCTGTCCTCCCAAGCGTGTGGCAGGTGCGCAGAGACACAATTTCGTTTCGCAGCCAATTAAAAACATGTTACACAGTGCGTATGATGAATTTTTTCGGCGCCTTTTTAATTGGCACGCTTTCTGCTTGGCCGGGCTTCACTCGCAGCCTTCAATTTGAATATTGTCGACCGGCCGGCCTTCGTTTCAATTTGATTTATATCCCGCTAGCTGGGGGACCCAAAGAGAAACAAAAGAACCGCTAAACAAAATTAAGGCTCGCCAAAGTGCACAAGGATATTAATTATGTACATTAACTTTTGCCGCTTAATGCGCCCGGCCAGTGCTGAGGCTGAGGCGGAGGCGGAGGCTGTGAGGTGAGCTGTCACTGCCTCTGGTGGCCGATCCTGGACCCAAGTCCAAGTCCAAGCAGACTTAAGTGCGCGAACAACTTTGAAATATGGCCGCAGCGACGACGCACCGAAAGCTGCTTAATTAGTGCGTAATTTGTAAGTCTGAGTACGAAAGCAGCAGCAGCACAGGGAAAGAACAGGAAACCAAGCCCCAGGAAAGCCACCAAAGTGGAAGAGCAGTTGCATAGGGAAAACAGTCAGAGGTAAATATTAATTACTCAAGGAAATGGTAAGTTACCAATCAATTTCATGACCAGATGAGGGAGCGAAAAAACTGTAGAAATAAAAGCAAATTAGGTTTGAGTCGGCAAATGTGTTGTCGAAAATGCTTAAGAGTGGAAAATGCGATTGATTTTCGTTTGGCAAGGAGCAGCAACAAACTACTTTTCCGACTCGTTAACTTAAACTGAAACTAAAATCACACAAATTTATAGTTTGGTTATTGAATAATCAAGTTAAGACGTACAGTTTCATTATGGCATGTGGTTGCTGTTGTTGTCAAGCCTACACTCAGTTGAAAATCAAGAGCATTGCCTTTTGATATTTCCTGGAAATGTTTTATCTTAGCTTAACAAAAATAAAAGAATTGCTTGGGATAGCTTGTTTCGAGTCTAAGAGTCAATACTATTCGATTGTTCAAAGGTAGAATTGACAAATTAGTTAGATTGGTTCGAGTACACACTTTTGGAAAACCTATCAAGGCTCTGTTCGAAGCTGAAGGCGACGAGTTGCCAGAACTCTGCTCTTCCACTCAGCTCACCACAACTGGAACACAAATTGAACAAATTTATAAAACTGGAAACAAGGCAAACTTTAAAAATATTTAACAAAAATTCTATATAGTTCGCAGATCGTCGAGAACAAATATAGTTGTGGTCTTCACCTACCAATGCCAGCAGCATTTCAGATCCCATCTAAGACACGCACAACCTTCTCTACAACCCTCTCTACTGTGTCTTTGCAAGCTTATAGCCTTCGCTCCTTAGCTTTCACTTCACCTTTCACATAGATTCAGATATATTTGAAAGATTATACCCTTTGCCTTGGATATTCAATTTCACTGCAAATGAGCAGTCGCATTTCTTCTCCCTTCTTTTTTTTTTGCCCCAATCCGTTTGTTGATTCTGCGTAAATTTGTTTACTTTTCATTTTCAACACCGTCCCTTGAGGTTGAACTTGCATTTTTCTTTGCTTAGCATAACTCTTATTCGTTTGTTTGCTTGTTGGTTTAGGCTGCGGTTGCTGACCAATTGTGGTGCGGTCAGCCGAGCAGGTGTCAATTAGTTGCCATAGAAGTGCTCTGGCTGCTCTCCTTCGCCGGGGACATTTGCACAGCTCACACACACACACACACACAGAGAGAGAGAGTCTGCTGTGGGGGTTTGCTTTAATTTCCGTTGAACTTGCACATTTCCCAATTTAATGGCCAGCCCTTGGAAGATGAATTATGCGCCAGTCGCACTCGCTGCGGAGACGGCGGCGGGGTGGTGGTGTTGGTGGTTAAATGGCCGCCGCCTCTTTAAGGTCATTGGGTTAAATGCAATGAAATTATTCCTGCACTGCTGCGGCGGCCATTGAAATGTTAATTAATGCCTCCGCACAATGACCACTGCCCGGGCAGTCTACAGGTGCCCCGTGGAACAGTTGGGGGAAGATTTACAGTGCCAGTTTTTCCATTTTCTTTTAACAAGCGGCTCGTTAGCGAGCAACCGCGCAATTACCCTCGAAACGCTTTAAATTTGAAGTGCAGCCCGAGTGTGTGCCGGCTGCACTTGCTCCTGGCTGTTAACTGTGGGCACCTGTTGGCGCTGCTGCTGGCAGCCACTCACTCAACACGTTCCTGCATTGTGGGCTAATTGCGCCGCACGGAATGCGCACGCGGTGCTTGGAGCTGGGAGCGTCCTCGTGCTCGTTCTGGTTCTCGCTCTTGAGACTCGCTTTCTGTTTGCTTGAGTTTTCGGGGCTGGCGGAAGCTGAGCCTGAGCCTGGCCCGCGGCTCCAAATAAATCAAAATTACTCTGGCATATTATTTTCATAGCCCGCACTCCGGCAGCCCTCACAGACACGCCCATTGGACCCATGCGGGTGGCAGGGATAAATAAATAAGTCTCTTTCAGTTTAATTTCGTGGGAAATTCAGCTGACGATAAAAATAATAATCATCTTCTTGGCCAGCGCCGGCAGCTTCCTGCTGCAGATTTTTGTCCGGACTCGGTTGTAATTTTAATTTTCGAACGTCAATGTTTTTCCTTTCGCTTCGCTCTGCCTGCGGCCGAGGGCTGACCAAGACCAAGAGCATTATTGCAAGTGGTGTTCCGCTTTATTGCTCATATTTCATGTTTGCCAAATGGAAATGAAAATGAAGTTTTTCATAAAATCGCTCCGCGCTGTTTTCCTAGCTGCTGCTTGATTGCCTGTTGATCCAGACATGGCGAGAACTGCCAGTTGATTGGTCCAAAGCCAAATGCAGCTGTATATTTCAGCAGCTCAAGGATGGTATAGAACAGAATACGATAGAATAGATGAAGTGCCAGCTATGCAGGTGTCCAGCCATCAACTAACACGCACATCCTGTCCCTGGCCAAATGCAACAATTAAACTTCAGCAAGGACACACACAGACGCACACACACACAAGGCTGCAATTCATGTGAATGGAGCAGCAGCAGCAGCAGCAGGAGCAGGTGCCGAATCCGATTTACCAACAGCTTTGTGCTGCTGCCGCTGCTGCTGTGAGGTGGGGCGTGGCCGCATTATCCTGCTGTTGTTGTCCTGCCGCTGATAGCAGCTCACACCTGTGCCAAGCGAGTGTGTGTGTGTGTGTGTGTGCGTAAAAGCTGCGAAAGCAGAACGGAATTGCACTGTTCTTTGTTATCTATTTTTGAAGAGGAAGATGGAGAGTACATTGCAACTCATTTGTAACTGTTGCGGAGTTCTCAACTAGCGCAACACTTAATCAAAATAAATGCCAGTGAACTTTATCCTAATTTGGGCAGTACTTTATGATATTTACATTTTGCCATCTCGGAGAGGATTCTGGATTCTGTATGTGGGACATTTTATGTTATGTGATGTCGTGGGTTCGATTCCGCCCCGGGTCATCTAAAGATCAGATCGAATCTGTTTGATAAGCTTTTAGCTTATTTTTAGGGAAGTTGCCGATCTTAATTTAACTTAGACACAGACTTAGACTACGTATATACGCACAAAATCTGTCATGCTTAATGTCCTTTAAAGTATGCTACGTTATATGAAAATAATAATTTTAGCTAAGTATTTATTTTATATTTGTCTTAACTCAACATTTTCATGTATAGCCATAACTTATTCAACAATCTGGTTGAATATGCAGAGTCGATTATGGCTTTGTTTTAGTAGATAATTACTTAAGGAAATAAGGTTAGCATACTTTGAAGGGCATTATTCACGAATAATTTGTTGTGTGTAAACATAATATTTGACTCCGAGTAAATGTAAATATTTCCTTCTTCTAGCCATGAGTTGCCGACTTCTCGAGTTGCTGGCAGCTGATAAGAATAAGAGAGTGCGAAAAAGACATTCAGACTTGGCCTTCTTCTATTTTGTCAAGCAGCTCAGATCCTACCGCATAGATTTGGATGAATGCTTGTCAGAGGACAAGTTTGAAGTATAAGGCACTTTCAGAAAGTGTCGCCATCGCAGGTCACAAGTCACATAAGGTGTATGTATAATTTCCCTAACGCACAGCACTTGCTTGAGCGTTACAAACAGTTAGGGAGCGTATCCCTCCATTTCTGGGTACATTTCATCAGTAATTTTAAATATTCCATGGTTATTCCACATTCACTTTTTTTTGGAGTTCACTTTTGTTAGCATTTTTGGTCCAGCTGAGTGGTAAACTTTGTTATCAGTTTTGGCACACGAAATGCTTGTTTGCCATTTGTATAAAAACGTGCTTCTTCTTGAAGCCCGCTTCGCGTGTGTGTGTGTGTGAGAGTGTGTGTTGACAGTAACCAAAATTGCCACAATTTGCGGCTGTGTACAATTTGGCCACGCATCAATCTGTGCTGTGCGCATGTTAACCAAAAAACCATTACAAACAAGCCAGACAATGTCGTCAGAGTTTGAGAGGGAACGGCGCGTGCTGCTGAGCATTTCCGTTTCCGGTTACGCTTTCACTCTTTTCATTTTTATTTTGTGTAGTTTCCACTGAAGAAGCAGCCGTCCCAGCGGTGGGGTGTGGTTTGAGTTGTATTTGATGCGCGAAAGGGAAGTTTCCATGTCAAGGCAAATGTTGTGGGGGGAGTCTTGCCTAACAGACCAATTTAATTTTTGAACAGGGAAAGGTTTGTTAGTTGGCTTGGCATTTGTTTGGTTGCCTGAGTTGAAACTTAATTAACATTTGATTGATAAAGGTTGTACGCACACACACACACACACACACACACACACACACACACACAAACAAGAGCTGTTGTCTGCATGCAAATGAACATTTTCAGTGCCATCGGCGCATTCTTTAGTGATTATTTATGCGTGTGTGTGTGTGTGTGTGAGAGCGTGTTTGAAATTTTAATTAGTATTATAAATTATGGCCCACGGTGTAGTAATTAAATGTGTATCTGTGTGCGCGCGCCAAATTTTAGCCAATTAAACTTATAGAGAGAGACAATCCGACAGACAGTGCAAATATTTCGTTAAAATTTGCATAAAAAATCACAAATTTTTAGTGGCATTTGGCATTGATTTGATTTGGCCAATACCAATTGAATTCGGCTCCGCTTTAACCCTGGCTAAGCTGCTTAGTCCCTGCCGCCTGGCGCTTGCTTGCCTTTCCTTTGTCACATGTGGCTGCAGTGAAAATTGCATTTTCCTTATCACTTTTGCTGGCCATGCAAATGGCAATGGCAACGGCAAACGGCAAGCAAATGGCAAATGGCAGATGGCAGAGAGCGTGTAAAAGATACGAGCACAAAGGATAAAAAGGAAATGTGAATTCAATTTGCTGCATTGAAAACGTTTTTGCAGGCAACTTCAATTCGATTTCAATCATCATTGGCGTCGCTTTATCATATTAAAAATTTATTGATATTCACCCAAAAGTGCCATAAAATGCTTCGGCACAAAACAAAGGACTGAAAAGCGAAACACAAAAACAAAACGAAGCATCCACAAACGACTAAACGAAGAACAAAATTCAATAAATTGCTCGGCTCGACATAAAATAATGCTGCATTATAGACATTTGCCGCCTCAGGCACAAAACCGCCAAATGTTGCCCTGGAGAGGCACAACAACAGCAGCAAAAGCATACGGCAACCTGGGGTCGATGTAGTTTAAGGAAAGGTAGCTCCACTTTTCCAACGTCTGGGACATTTTTCAGCATTTCCCCGGAGCTTAAAAATGCATAGTTTGATTGCCTATTAGAGGAAGTCACCTTTTGAAATCGAGCCCAAAGTTTCAAGTTCTAAGGGTGCTTTGGAGTAAGGGTGTCCATGTATCGACGTGTCAAGGCTAACACATCTTGATACATATATTCTTTTGGCTGTCGTTGTTGCTGTTGTTACTGGTAATTCAAATTGTCGCCGACGAAACAATGACAATGCCTGGCCCTTCACGAATCGATTTCTATTTATGTTTTATGAGACGTAAAATGATTGAGCCAAACGGAAGGCGGCAATCGGCAGAAGAAAGAAAAAAGCAAATACAAGCACTGAATACCCCAAATGAGGGACGTAGGAGGTATGAAGACAGCGACGCACATTGCCAAAAAGTTTATCGCCAAGGCAGACCGCATAAAATGCGGGACACACGCACATTTACGCACTCGTACTCCGATGTCAGATAAAGGCGTATGCAATGGGCGGCCGATATCAGGAAAGCGTTTGTAACTTTGACGTGGCAGAGGAAGCGGTTGGGTAAATTACAGCCAGCCCATCCCCGCCCCCCTCAGCCTCTTTTATTTATGCGCTATGTGTTTTTGGCTGCCATTGTTGCCGCTTGGTTCGGTTCGGGGCTTGCCTTTGTGTATCTTGAAAAGTTGGCGTGTGTTGTTGTCACGCCGACTATCATCTTAAGTTGATGTGGTGTTAAGCATTGTGGTAGCTGTTGTTGCACTCGAACTGATGGACTTGACAGCTGAGCGTGTGAGCGTTTCGGTGAATGATGGCCAGACACGAGACCGCGAGGCTGGAATTTTAATTCTCGATTGAAAGTAGGAGAGTTTATTAAAGAGATAGTTGCTGATAGAGCAGAAGGTCACGGTCGCCACTTTTATGCATAAAATTGCGCAAATATTTAGTGCTTATGCCTTACCGTTTGTTTGGCCGAATTAATATTACATTTTTAAACTTTTATGGTGTTTATTTTTAAAGTAAAGCAAAGTCTCATCCAATTCCATGATTAGAAAAAAGTCACGGTCGCCACTGTTATGCAACCAATTCCTCATACACTTAACGTCTAGTCTGAACCCATTGATTGGCCATATATAAATTAATTGTTTTTGTTTTTTTGGCTTTTACTGCAAGAGTAAAGCAAAATCTACTTTTTCTGTGAATAGAATAGAAGTCACGGTCGCCACATGAAAGTATACATTTTCTCATTAATACTAATTAAATGATCTTACTTTTCTTGCGTTTATTTTAAATGTATATATAATTTTCAGATGGTAAGAAACAAGAGTCACGGTCGCCACTTGAACGCATAAATTAACCCTATCATTCAAATGAAATGCCAAAACAATAGTTGAAAACCAAAAAGGGGTCTCACTCCTCTTCCATTCATTTTCCGCTGCAAGCGCCGTTAAGTTTGAGTGAGAGATTTGTGCTGCATGAGCATCAGCCCCATCGATCAAACATATATTAATACGTCTTTTGTGTTATTGTAACACTAATGACTAAATAATTGATCAAAAAGCAATCCTGGGACATAAAGAAACATTGCTAGACCGAAATGCCCGCTAAGCGGCTTATGTCGTCTCTCCTTCACTCTCCCCCTCTCCGTGGCTGAATGCGGCTAAGTGAATAAAAATCTTTGTGCACAATTCATTAAACGCAAATTATGCCCGAGAGATGGCAGCGAGGGTGCTGCTGGTGGTGCTTTGTGTTCGGCTGGCATACAAATTAAAACGAAAAGGATTTGCGCACTCACACACCCATATGAGAGCGGAGACAATGAACCTTGGTAGACAAAAAAAAATCCCCACTACCAAAAGTTGACCGCACAATTGATGGTCACACTCAGCCAACAAAGCCTGCTTATGTAAATTGATGAACCGTTTTGAGATTGTGTATACGCCACGTGCGTCACGTTGCAGGCAAGAGTTACGTGCCGAGGGCCGAAGCATTTCTTTGCATTTGCATTACTGAACCACTTTAGTCGTATTCCAGGAAGTGCACTGACAGGCTCTGTTTTTGCTGGTCAAATCTTAAAGCTGAAATTGAAATTCCAATTCCGTCCACTGATATGGATATGGATATGGGTATTGGGATTCTTTCGCAACAATAAATTTTGCTGCGCATACTTCAAATGTCAAGTGCGGCAGCGATAAAAATTTCTTTATTGTGTACACACAGAAAGAGAGAGAGCCGGGCAGTGCCCGGGCAATGCATTCCCTGTTTTGGCTTTGACAGTTTTTGCAATTTATACTTATTTCAAGGGCATACGCGTAGGCAACTTTTGGCCCTGCATAAATTAAGATAATCGCGTTTAGTTGTGGCCTGCTGCATAATTTATGGCGCCGACAAGTGCCCGAAACTGCCACTTCCCAGGGCCTTAATTGAAACTTGCTCGAGCACAAACGCTCAAGTAGTTGCGTATGATATATACATCATGCCATCCAATCGATGATTAGCTCTTTGGCTTCATCAGCGAAATGACCAACAATATTGTCGCCACCATGGCCAGGCAGAGGCAGCAGCTCATCAATGTCAGGCACAATGAGCCATTTTGACAGGTCGCCATATTTTGAGTGCCGCGTCGAGTTGAGACGAGTCGATTCGATTTGAGGCAGCTGCCTGCTAATGAATTAATGGCAATGCTGCGTGTTGATGGAGTGTTGTGCCTGTGCACAACTAATCACAGACAGCGGGAGGGCGCACATGATATCCGCCCCACCCGTTTACTAAAATTTAAGTACAAAAACGAATCACTTTAATAAGTTAAAGGGTGTAGAGAGCACATTGAAGCACTGCTGGTTTGAATACACATGTTGCCTGCTTTTAGGCGGCAACAGTATTCTCCAGCCAGAAGGTAATTCTTAGCATGCTCACAGGGAATCAGGGGAAAGTCTTTCTGAAAATTGGTAAAGACGAAGAATTCACTCTTTTTGTCATTTTATAGAGTTGCCTGATTGAAGTGTGTTAGCGTTGCCACTTCCTGCCTATTCACACAATTGATATTCGTTTCTTATAGATTTTCGAGCCGCCAATGAGTTGGGAAATAACTTCCTTCGCCTTAACAAGCTTCGGTAGTTATAGGGTACATTATATTCGAGGCCTGTCCAACTATCTAATTTGCTATCCCTATTGCCTATCATAAACCATTTACCAAAATGCTTTGCATTAGAAACGCTTTTTATATGAAATCACAAACAGATCGAAACTGATTGATACATTTTTTTGGACTGCATTGCCGATTAGATTAAAGTGCGCACATTTAAGTAAAACGGTGCCCTCTGCTCACATTTAGTTATTTGCCAAATGTTTTACACTTCGCGTCCGGTTCAGCTGGTCATTGCGCTGGCAGCTATCACCCTTTCCTGGGCCACCATGCGCCTGCCGCCTGCCGGTGGGTTGAATCATTCAAAGCTGTTGCCCTTCCATTTTGGTCAAATTTGCAAATTTTCAGTGCAAACGCCCTTGTTGACCCACGTCCGACTGTTGGAGATGATTGCCTCTGGCCTGCTGATTTTTGCCATCTGCAAGACACATCGCCTTCACAAAGCGGAATTGCTGCTCTTCTGGTTGATCTCCTCATTGGTATTCATTTATACGGTTCTCTATGGCATTTTTGATTATATGGATTACATTAAAGATTATTCATACAAGTATACGCCGTGGATTGTTGTGTATTTGGTGGGAATGTCAGGTGAGTGATGAGTTGCCAAATCCCCTAAACGAGCATTGATTCATTGCAGCCCTGACGGCGGCCATGATGTTCGCCATTTACCAGGCGTATGTGGAACTGGTCGAGGACAAGTGGACAAATCCTGAGCAGAAGTAGTGTTAATTGCCCTGAATTAAGTGAAACCCAACTAACAAGTGGGCCAACCCCATCGGCGGCCTCAAGAGCCGCGCACTTCCCCTATGTGTTATAATTTTAATTAAAAATTTCTGCCTCCACATGCCACTTGGCAGCTCGCAAAGTTGCTGGAAAAGTTTGTCAATTTGCAATTGCCTTTCATTTTTGTTTTGTTTGTTGCTCTGTCACAGCGGCGGCTGCATTTAATTAGCCTGGCCAACAAGCAGGGCCAATTTATGTTTGACTTAAACTTAAATTATGCGTTCGCCGAGAAATGTGACAAACGAATTGTATAAATTATGCGCCAGTGGGTCAGTCGAGTGTACGAAATTTAATTTGGTAGCCAACTTTTGCTATGGCTGAGGATACAACTCCGAGCGGCAATCAAGGAGCTGCTAAGGTGCTACAAAAGTCAACATTGACCATGGGGTGGGACAATTACGCTTTGGGGAGTCCGAACACAGAAACTTTCAACAGTTTCGAGTGCACGGACACAAAATGCGGCGCGCGGGGGGCGAAACGTTTGTAACTTGATCTAGGTACACACTTCCTGCTTACTCATATTCCAATTCTGTGCATTGCTCATTCGAATTTCAGTTTAATATCGAAATTTTTTGGCTGCTGCTGCTTACGAGTAAATATGTCAAATCATTGATTCGAAATAAAGCCAACGAGGAGCCCCTCACGTATTTAGATGGCCGGGGCAGGCGTAAAAATTATATTAAAGTGGCATTAAAATCATGGCCTGGCCATAACAGCAACTGCAGCAAATCGACACAGTAAAATGGTCATTAAAATAATAATCGGTCCAGTTGGGGAGACAGTTGGCTTAAGCAGCACAGCTCAATGAAGAAAGGTAAAATTTAAGAGTAGGTCACAATGTGTGCGTGTGTGTGTGTGTGTGTGTACGTGCTTTAATATGAGTGGCACGTGTCGGGGCACTCCATGAACTTAACTAGGCAACCGCACACAGCCAGACATATGTACATATTTATGCAAATAACCCAAAGGTCTTCACTTTGAATTTCGGTGGTCTAATAATCGCCCTGTAATGTGCCTAATTTCATTCAAACACCTTTGCAACAAGAATTCGGCTTGGCACCAAAACAATTTAATAATTGATGGCCGTGTTCAGCAGTAGAATCTATCGGTATAACTTTATACGTCGAATAGCTTGACGAAGTGCTGATTCTACATGGGTTTTGTGTGCTGAGCACGAATCTGTTTTCGGGAATGAGCCTTCTACCTAACATCTCCAAGACTTTTGAGTGACTGCTTTTGTCTTAAGACTCTTTTGATTAGAGCAGTATAGCAGGTTCACAGAGTAGTTAATCATATGATGGATGCCTTCAATCTTCTCGTACTTAATGTGAGAATTTGCGGCATTTGCTTGGAATTGGTTTTGGCCAGGATATCTGAGAGTAGTTTCATAATTTCACCATAAACTCAATTCGTCATTCTGTTTATCAATATAAATGTGTATAATGTGGGGCTTATCATGTTATAAAGATAAGCCACTTAATAGGTCATAGCCACGGACAAACTCTGCTCTGTATATGGCGGCGGCTGTGGTATAGCCTGCTCCTCCGACTGCTTGGGCTTCTCTGTAACAGAGTTGGGGTATAACTGGTAACCTGGATAATCCTTCAAGCTTTGTGGAGGTATCCAACCCAAAATCGGATCTTCTGTCAGCTCTGCATAGTACTTGTACATTATGCTCATCATGACAATTAGCAGAGCTGCAATCAACATAATGTTAATTCAATTACGCTGTTTAATTGATTTAAGCTCACCTTCGGTTATTATAGAGTAGATAAGTTCCCACACATCCAAATCAGCATTGAACATGGAAAAAAGCATGATTACACACACAACTAGGTTGATGCCCAGCCATAAGAGCACTAGAAAAGCCTTGTGCCTGTCTTCAGCTTTAAATATGCCAAATAGAAGCAATGCGGAGGCTGTGAGCTCCAGAACTCGTCCTACCTGCAGCTCACCATTTCCATCTAAACGAAGAAGACTAATTTACAGATCGAAGACATTGGAAATCACAAGTTCTTTACTTACGCCAACGGCAAAAGCCGAATGTGCCCAATAACAGTGCAGGGGCCAGTAGGCAAATGGCAAAACGGACATGTTTTGGATTCCGCGATATGAACGACATGTTGTACCAACAAAATTTAGCAAGCAACTAAAATTTGGACAACAAAGGGCGAGCTTTGAGTATGGTAATCTTATCAATAATGTTGACAATAAGTTAGATAAGATATTGCTTTGACAGGGTCATAAATATATACAAATATCGCAAATGGTAGTCAAATGCACCGACTCCAAAATACCCCGTACCCTTGGTTTCGTATGTTTTCCGGAAGGACAGGCAGACATGGCTATATCAACTCGGCTGTTGATGGTGTTAGAAGTGTTTCCTTTCCCCTTTTGCATACATTTGCACAACCTCATGATACCCTTTTAGCCATTTTCAATGGATTCAGGTTCGAAAAATGTTGGACTGTTTTATCAAACTGTAGAAGTATTTCCTCTATTTGCTCCCCATAGCTGAGATTCCCCCAACTGAGATTCTTTCTCTGGTTCACCTTGTCAATTCCACAATTCTGAGAATACTGGTGGTGGCAAACCTTTCGGCTCGATCGAGAAGCACAGACTGAATCAGCCAGGAAGGCCACATACGCATTTAGTTATTTGTTTATAGAATTTCAGCATGAGATTTGAATTGTTTATATTATCTGAAACGGTTGCCCACGCAAAACGATGAATCGAAACAGAGAAATGGAAATGCTTATAAGGGTACCTGGTCAAGCAGGCACAGCTTTGAGTGGGATCTTCCTTCTCTTCATCCACCATTTCCCACTTATTAGGCGTCACAATGGCTCAAAAGGACTCAGAGCGATCTCAGCAACAAATTATACTAAGTCTTCTCGAGTTTTGAAAACTAAAGACTATGGAAATCTCTGTCAAAAACATAACTTGAACCCGAGCCGGCTAAAACTTGTTTTCAAAAGTGTCGCAATTATTATATACATCTCTACTGCCACCTCATTTGACCAGTTAACAGCACACAGATTTGTCCCCCTGAGAATAGTTCACATTTTGTGAACTCTCATGTTTAGTTGATAGCTTAACTTTTGCCATTTGTGCATTAAAAACTTTACTTTTTAGACTTTAGTGGCAATTATTTTAGCATTAAATTACTTTTCCATTTTTTGTTCCTTACCCAAAACAGGTGCCAAGATGGATGGATGGATGGATGGATGGATGGGCAAATCCTTAGGCTGAAAGTTTGTGCAAGTTTCACACGGCAAACTTTGGAGTTTTTTGATTAAAATTTGTTTGCCACGCTGCAGTTGGCTGGCCCTGGGTAATAAAGTGTTCCCCGCATAAGTCATCATCAACATTTAAAAATTGTTGAAAGCCTCATGACGTCAAAGGCAGACATAATTTATGTATATTCGTAATTAACAAACTGGGAAATTCATAATAAATTTCATCTAATTGCATTTTTATGGCATCAAGTTTTTCGTTGGGGGGGCGGGAGCTACCCATAAATAAGAACAGACTTGAGCAGGAGGTGAAGTCATTACTTTTGTTTTACACTGGCAAAAATCAAATGAAATGTAAAGGTGCTTAAAGGTATTGAGGTAAATAGACGCGAAAAGCTCCATTGATCGTCTAGCAATGAGTGCATATTTCGAAGTGGCGAAATATATGTTAAATATGTTAATCGTGATCTCAGATGTATGAAGTTTTCGATTTCGCGTCTATTTTGCAGGTATCTACATATCTAGCTTTGATCTATTATTTGGAATAGTCAAAAATCGGGAGGGGCATTCACCAACATATTGACCCACCCACGTTTATTACTTGACTATCAACAGATAATAGAAGCGAGAAAGTCGGTCAAGCCCGACTGTAATATACTCTGCACCAACGAAAGTGTATGCCCATTATGAATTTTGATGCTTTCCTTTAACAAACCGATAATAAGGTGCGAACCTACCATCTACAAAACTGTGGGAGATATAAGATATGCAGAGTCGGAGACGAAGTATAAGAAGGCCATACATGTCAGACCACTATCTCTTACCATCTCTGAGATCTGTTTGTTCATACGGACATGGCTATATCCACTCGGCTGTTGATGGCGCTCAACAATATGTATACTTTATAGAATCGAAGAAGCTTTCTTCTGGCTGTTACATACTTTTGCACCACCTTGATATACCCTGTCTACCTGTGGCACAAAGTATAGGTATAATAAACGTTCTGAGCGCTGGGCAAATCTTAGTTGTTTACATTCGCTCGCAGCGAACACAACATGCCTTTTAGCTCGCGCACTTCACAGCTGAAACTTCCGGCCTTATCTGTAGTCGTCAGTGGTCTTTCATTGGGCGCTTTCGGCTTTTGGTGTAAGCAAAACATGCATAAATATCAAAATTGTAGAATCGATCTAACTGATCTTTCTTCCAGCTCAAGCACCTGTCATATCTTGTCATACCACCTGGAGTGCTTTTATTTGCTGTTTTTATAGCTGAACGAAGACTTAAGGCTACAGTTTTGTTCATCTGGATGGGAATCGCATGGGTTTTGCTTACAATCTATCCAGCGAAGTTTTCTATTTATTGTTAACAGATGGTTAGTTGTGCACCTTAAAGTTGCTTATTTATTACTTTGAATATTTATTGATCTTTTTTGCTGGTATGCTTGTGGTTATGATATGCCGAGCTAACCGATGAACCAACTTTCAGCTGGATCCCTTCAATGAGCCACAGGGAATATCCGGGATATGAACTAACATACGAAAAGGCTAAGGAAACAAGTCAGCCGCCGCCATATACAAATCAGTGTGTAGACATGCCAAGGGTTGATTGAGAACGCATAACATTTTTGTTTACAGAGGAATTTATAGAATGTGTAAGTGTATTGGTATGTGGTTGTGTATGGTGAACATAAATCAAAGAAACAAACAATTAGGCAGAATTGAAATGAGTCAAGTGAAAATATAGCGAATTAAATTTGGCAACTTTGTACGTATTATTAATTAGATTCGAAAGTCGCCTTGTTTTAATTGAAGTGACTGAAGTAATTGATGGCGGCTAAGATGTTTGTAAGTATAGAGAATTCGTCATGTGCTACAAACCTTGAGCAAATCAAAAGACATCCAAAAATAACAGTCGGCTCTCCTAGGATCTTGGATTAGTTCTCTCCTGCACATCCTCGCATTTCTTAAAATATCTGTCTTTGAGTAAGTTCAAGAGAACCTCGGTAATTTTCTTGCTATTAACACATTTTGTTGAGTGCACACAACTTTAACTACCCTAAGCACAAAAATGAAGTCCCAAAAAAGAAAACCCACTTTAAGGAACGAAGCGTTTGCTTTATGATGTACATTTAATCTAGATAACTCTTGCCCATGTTCTATAAGAGCATTTTCGCTACGCTGCAGAAACTTTTTTCAACAAAAGTTTTCTTTGGAAAAAAGTACAACTTTTGTTTATATACGGCGGGTTGTGTTTTATTTATTTATGTTTTTATTTTTTGTTGTTGTTTTTCATTGCCTTTGCTTGATTGTGTATTAATTTGGTAGTTTATTAGGCGTGAATATGAAAATTGTGCAAAAGTTTGGCCATTAGAAAGCCACCTAGCTCTGCTAGCATCAGTTTAGCCCATGCAAGTACTTGGCCTGGGACAAAGCCAACATCAGAACTGTTCATTTATTTCATTTAAATGAGCATTTAAATCTATTTAAAACTCCACATGAGCCGCTCACAAAGCCGCACCACACACACACACATACACACACAACCAACACAAGACACCAGAAAGACTCTGGGAAAATAAAGGACAAATAAAAGGCAAGGCAAAGCCCTGTCCCAGTTTTGCAGTTCAGTTTGGCTCTCAGCATGATTTAACGATAATGAAGGTATTTACGAGCTTAGCCGGAGCCGAAGCAGGAGCCTGGGCAAAAGCACAACTCATCATAACGCCAGCAGCGGCAGAAGGCTACCCAAAACACACACACACTCGCACACACGTGGATGCTGTGCAGAAACTTTTTTGTTTGACACAATTGATAAGAGACAGCTAGTCCAAGGCAGCTGGCAGTGCTTAACACTTACATTCCTGTAGCCTAATTTTCAGGCTAATAAAATTCAATTTGCCATAAAATGTTTCACATTCCGACAATCTCGACGCACAGCAGCCACGTGTCAATATAATTACAATTTCAATTTTTGAATTCAAATTTGTGAAGCCCACAAAAATTATGCTTAAATCGAAGGCCATAAAATTTGTTAAATGTTAAACAAAGTAGAGTACAGAAAGCGTGAGAAAAAGAGCCGACTAGGTAATGCTCTCTTTATGAAAATGCTTTTTGCACGGTCGCCAACTCGTAAAGAAAGCTCAACCAACGAGATTTGAACTTTTAAGCTCATGAAAGCTGTTTGATCGTTTTCTGTATGTGTAAACGATTGTTTTATCAGTGGTCAGTGACTTTCTCGCTTTCTCATTATGTAAACAGTTATATTCTCTGCTGCCTATGGCAATTTCTCTGCCTATATTGCCGACCAGGGGCTTAGAAACCCTTTAAAGGAGTCTGTGACTAGAAGACTGGAAGAAAAAGCCGATTAAATGATGCTCTCTTTATAATGTCGCTATTTTTTCAACTTTTAATGCAAATTCAGGCCCGCTTTCTGTATATACCAAAGCACTTCCTTTCTTACACGGCCTGTAGCTTTTCGAGAGACTAAGAGACTACCAGACCACGAGAATGAGTAGACTAGTCTATCTTTTCAGTAGCCAGTGGCAACGTTTCTGATCACATTGCCGACCACTGGCTTAGAGCTTTTTTAGGTACCTTGTGCTCTTTCAAAAACTTTCGCCCCACATAATTCCGTTCGGATAATTTAAACACCAAAGAGAAACACTTTGAAAAGTTAAGCAATTGCTTTATTGGATTTACTAGCTCAGCTGCCCGCCTTTTAACATAAATGAAGTCGGTAAATAAAAAACACAGGAAAACAATATTCATTTTATTGCCAGTTATTGCCCCCCCCCCAACTCTTAACTCACCTGATCAAAGCAAAACTTTTGTGGGCAAGCGAAAAGGGGGAAATTTCATTTCATTTCCATGCACTGCACAATTCTTATTTGACGCGACTTCTATTCTTCTCCCTCACTTACTTTTATACATACATATACAATTTTATGAGCCCGCCTTGACGTTGGCTTTCAGCGGGTTTTATTATAGGAGTCATGGCTGCCGGTTGGTTACTCTGGTTAAGCAAGAACAAAGGCAACTTAACCTGCTCGACAACTGGCCAAAATCGCATTACACGGCGGTCGACTTCGCCGTTCGCTGCAAACAAAGGCAGCGCCACGAATTCGTCAACAACTTTTCCCCCTTTCCAGTTAATTGTGATCGAAAATGGAAAATGTACAAACAATGGGCCATACTTGTTGGTTGATGGCCAAAAATGCTTTTTAAGCCTTCCGGCGGAATCCCCCCGATAATTGGGGCTTTGTGGCTGCGCCATGTTGCATTATCCAAATAATTGCAGTGACAATGAAAGTGGCCTTGACGGGGCCTTTTATTTGTTTCTGCCTTTGCATATTTTCAATTAAAATTATTAACGAATTGTTCGTTGTTGAGGGAATTCTGTTGCCGGAGTCACCTGAGCAATCCACTTGATGCTTGCGCAATTTCCTGGCTGCATTGTCCTTGCGCTGTTGTTGTTCTAAGTGGTTGTTGTAGTTGTAGCTGGTTAGTTTTTTATACGCCCAAAGGCAACTTTTAACATTTAATGATGCTGCTTTGTGTTGCTGCTCTGCTGCCGCTCCACTGGCAGGCAGCACGTGCCATAAGCAGCGCTTTGGAAACTTTTAAGTAGACAAGCAACGTACCCCAGCCCGCCACCAGCCACCAGCCGCCAGCCGCCCGCTCCCATATCTACGTTTCACTGTCTTGCCTTTTGCGCTTTAAGTTGTCTACTTTTTTCCTTCTCCTTCGGAGCCTGCCAAGGTGTTTGAAGCAATTTGTGTCGCCCGACTCGGCTTGCGTCCTTGACAACTTGACTGCTTCTTTTCTTTGCCTCAGCGTGCGGTGAGCAGATTGTGCCAATTTAACCTGTTGCCAGCCCAAAGTTTTTCGCCCCGGCAAATCGGAAATGAGCTCTTCATGTGCGGCGCGGCACAGTTTTAATGCAATTCCAATTTAACTTAGTTACACTTTTCTATGCATTGCAAATCGCAACTGCACCGAAAACTTTGCACAAAGTAATTGCAATTCGAAGAATTTGCGAACAATTTTCGAGATTAAGTTCAGCCAAAGTTGTGCACGCGATTTTCGGGGGCTTAATGTGTGAGAGACTGATTGCCACTTGGGTTGGGTCAATCTGCCTGCTGCTGCCTGCTGGCAGAAATGCAAATGTCGCTGCCTGGCACACACAGTCATTACAAATTAATTTCACACGTGAGTAAGTCCATGCAGCAGCAGCAGCAGGAGCAGCCAAGTCATGGCAAGTCGAGGGTCCTGGTAACAGCATCGGGCAGCAAACTGACATAATGTCAGTCATATGACATTCAATTAGGAAAAGTTGCTGCATCTTGATGAGCAAATGTGCCATATAAAGGGTGCTTCAGCAGCCCTTTGATGCTGCTGATGATGATGCCGAAAGAGGGGGAGTGCCAGGAAATGATGCCGACATTGCTTAGATGCACTGGACTCCCTAAGTCTGCATAGTAAATATGGCACAGTATATCAATTCAAGATCAAACTGTTGATTGAAGAGTTTAGGTTGAGCTGGAGGATTCGTGAGGACTTTCGGCTTAAGTAGCTCAACCTAAGCACAGCGCAAGGTTTCGCTCTTGTGCTGATATCGAAGGTCATTCTGGCTACGGTATGGATGAGTGATTCACCAAAGCCAAAGATATCGAAAAGAACCTTGCTGTTTCTATGGTTGAAGATGTATTTAACTAGCTAGCACACCACCTAAACAAACTAGCTAAGAAGAAGCTGAATCCGAGGAATCCTTAAATGCTTAGGCTAATCAGAATCCCGTCCAGGGACCTATCCTGTCAACATGTTACTTTCTTTAGCTACAGCATTAAAATATCCTTTAATTCCCACTAAATACTGCGGGTGGAATCATCATTAAACATTTTACTTAATCCAAATGCTGTTTTTAAATGTTTACTTAAGACGGAAAACATGAGTGATTCTACAGTGCTGTTCAATGGGTTCTATTATAAGCAGACTTCGCTGTTTACTTATGCATCTTTGGAGTATACTTTCTAATAACCTCCCAATCCACTTTACTGAGGGCTAAGCTTACAATTCCCCCCTGTTGTCAGTTAATGTGACAGATAGATCTATGTAGAAGATGAGTTGAAGCGTGTCAACCGCTGGATACGATTTTAGGTAACACTTTTTCCTTTCGACTCATTGTTGTCGGCAACTGGCAGCGTTAAGTGCAATTTGATGAAGCAAAGTGACACGCGCAGCAGCATCAGCAGCAGCAGCTGCCAAGGGAAAGGTCATCGCATGCGCTCTGGCATTTGTCGCCGTTAACCCAAGCGCACAGCTGACATTTGTAAATGACACATGTCAAAAAGGTAGCAACAAAAAAGGGGGAATAAAAAACATATAAGAAAAGGGAAACACACACACACAAAATGTGTTTGTCAGGCGGCTATCCCACATGATAACGCAACACATTGTCAGCATTTTCCGTTCGCTCACGTTTCTTGTCTCAGCAATAGCAGCTCCACGTCCTTGGTTAAGGCAACTGGATGCACAATTGGATCAACCAGATACTCGACATAATACCAATTGGTGCGGTGCCCACGTAGCTGGCTAACAAGTGCACCTGCTTGGTCAACATTCAACTTGATTTTGGACAAGATCGTCTGATTGCTAGAAAAATTACGTATACGTAGGCAATGATGTTTGCGCTTAACCAACAGCCATTAAAGCTAACCAGCTGCCTGCGACGGCCAGTTGCTGGCTAATTGCGCGTGAAAAGTGGCACTAAAATGCACATTTCAAGCTGAAGCTGACCAAAGTCTGTCACAGACACGCAAAAACAACAGCGAAATGGCATCTCAAATTCAATTTAAGAGTTGCATACGCCGGCCAGGGCCTGCAACCTAACTTGATTTAAAATAAAAAACTTTTTCGACAATTCGCACACCCACACAGACACACACACAGACACACACACCACAACAGCCACGGCAGCAGCAGCAACAGAAAACCGTTGAACAATCGTAACGAAATAATTGAATTTTCATTTCCGTTTTATGTGTTTACTTCCGCTCCATGTTTCCCCCGGCCCCCCCTGTCTTGGCCTTATACATAAATGAGCTCTCAGGCCCGCAGGCCCAGTTTACAGCCTGATTTCGGCCTATTTGTATACAAAAGGCAGTCAATTTCTGGCAGCTTGAGAACTTTTTAAGTCAATTGTCGAAAAGTTTTTAACATCTTTTCCTTTGGCGCTGCGCCTGATTCGGTTTCTGTTTCGCAAAATTGAAATATAATTCGGTGTAAAAGTTTGGCGCTTGTAAGTATGTGGAACGTGGCCATAAATCAATGGCAGGCAAAAGGCGATGGACTGAAATTGATTTCGATTTTTTTGTGTTCTCTATTTTGGGCATGCGTCAAGCAAACAACACAGGAAAGTGTCGAGAATGTGTGTCGGGTGAGTTGATGGCAAGAACTAGAAAACTGGGGCAGATCAATGTTTGATTACACCTTGCACACTTTTAAATGGTAATATCAGCCAATTCAATGCTTTCAACTGCTCTTCAAGATTTTCTGCCTTGTCAAAGTCCACCCTAATCCAGCTGTTTGAACATTCCAGGCATTTGCATAAGCTTAATATACTTGGCTTATAGTTACAGGTTATAAACCGCATCCCCTCCACCAGCGCCGCCCGGCTCCACCACAACATCATCACTATAATCGTAAACATAAAAGTCGCTGAACCACAACCCGTGCACTATTTGATGGCTGTCTTCGCTGCCACCTTTCCTTGGCCCGGGGCTAAGCTTTGGTAATCATTTCTGCCGTATTCTGCTCTATTAACATGAGCCGTAAAAAAATAGAAAATATAATTTCAGCATGTGACAGGCTGACGGTACAACTATCGACAGCCCAAGGATCCATCTGCTGTTGCCTTCCCCGCCCACTTGTCATTTGCCACTTGCGTATTTAATTAAGTTTCCGCCGCGCTGCACACGAAAAGGACTAAAAGACGTTATTAATTAAATTCCTTTATGCACAGGTTAAGTCCCGGCGCGAAACTTTGTGTCCACAAATGGAATATAAACGAGCCAACTAAGGGGAGACCGGCAGGGGAAGTCGAATCAACAAATCGAAACATTTATTAAATGTTTGTGGTTGGCCACAGATTGAAGATCAAAGCGAATTTAAGCTGGCTCAGCTTATTTCAAAGCTGCAGCGGTCCAGCGCAGACAGGCAAATCAACTAGAAATCGACTCACACATCGAAATAAAATCTCCAACAAATCTCTAAAACGAGGGCCAGCGGGCAAGTCCCAAAATGCAGCAGCACCAGCTGCTCCACTCAATCGCTTGGCATTTACATTTAAGCTGATAAGGAAAGTGCCAGCTCCTCACCTGGCGCAGGCTGGTACAAAAAAAAAAGGAGAGAAGGGAGGAAAATATTGTTTGTTGAAACTGTCGCAGGTTTATGAAATCGCGTGAGCCGGCAAAATTTATATTTGACGCACGCACTTTACATTATTAATGCCTTAAGCCAAAGGCGGCACAAAAAATTAGATGCCTATCGGTGTGCGTGTGTGTGTGTGTGCGAGCGAATGTGTGTCATTTGGCAAATGTATCGCATTTCGTTTATGTGTTTGCATTTTTACGCTTCGCTGGAAATTTTCCAATTTTTGCTGCTAATATTTATTAATCAAGTAATAGCTACACACACACACACACACACACTCAGACCACTTATGTGTTTGATTTTTGCACAAAAATTGATTGGAAATTTATAAGCTAAACTTTTACCAACGTAAATGTAAACTTGTACCACGAAACGGAATCAAATTTATACCTTTTTTATACCCTTTCCAAATTGGAAATCTGAGAGAAAACCTTGTCATTTGTCTGTTTCCGAGTTCGACTCCGGTACTATTTTGATCGATATAATGGGTAATGGGAAAAGGTAGTGTTAGAAAGACTATGGGCAGTCCTATGGGTAAATCAAAAAGTCCTGACTCTAAGTACAACTCTCAAAGTTATGTAATGGCCATTTAAGTAAATGTTAGACAAATTGTAGAGCAAATTTGCCATGTGGACCTTCGAATTTACATGATTCCAAAGTTTGTTTGGCAGACTTCATAGAATCCAGCACACAAATGTAAAGCTGAAGGTACACTTTAAAATTAACCTTTATCGTACACTTATTGCGACCTATTGGACGATCCTGTAGTGAATTGGTAGCTGATCTGTGAACAATTTGTATTCCCCCTACCTGGTGAGTTGGGCTGCTTGAAACTCTTTGATATAGAAGAAGTCCATTGCCAAAAAGGAACTTCATTGCTAAGAAAAAAGGTGAATCGGGTCTATAGTAGCCTATAGCTATAGTAAAAGTAGCGTGTGATGATGGTGTGATGCGCTAAAGTTGGCACGGGACCCTGTAATTCCGCTGGTGTTAAGACACTACCAAGCCTAATGACCTAAAACATCACTGAGCGTCAATTCCAAACTCTCAACAAATTGCGTTAGACAAATACTTGGCTGCTGGTGGGCCTTGGGGACAGACAGAGATCGTTAATCGGTTGCACTGTATTTAGTACATTTAAAATGATATTTTCAGCCAACCATAAATACATTAGCCCATCTTGTAATCAAAAATAGATTTCTTTGCCTTAAGTCTAATGAGGTCAACATGTCGTATGGGTAATTTTCACTAAGATTCGTGCAAACTGATGATCAAATCAAAGTTTTGGCCTTCAAAAACGACTAGTTATGCCAGCCAACGGGTTTAGTCGTAAAATAGCACCAATTACTTATAACCTGCAAGAGTATTTCCATTCGTTTCAGTCGGGTCTACTACTATATTTAGCTGTTTTCATTTGCAGCAGTTGCATGCAATGGCTTTGATTTTTCTACTCCTCTTTCTTTCTCCCTCTCTCTCTTTCACTGACTTTGAGTGGCAACCACCAAAGTGGAAAATTTTTGTCACCAGAAAATGGAACAATGTTATTTCTTTATTTTCTATTTTTTTGTAGTTTTTATATGGTTCATAGTAGCCTTTGCTGGATTTTCAGCTGTCTGTCAAAGCATTGCCTTTAGCAAGGAATTGTTAGAAATCATTCACAGTACAAACTTTGTGTCGAGCACAACTCAACAAACTGATAAAGTGAGCTCCAAATTTTAAGCATATTTTTTTTTTTTTTGTAAAAAAAAGTAAGGAGAAATAATTTTACAATCTTTTTTTTTTCCTCTTGTAGAGCTGCCTTCGAACCAAACAACTGCTGCATAAAAATAATTTACCCAACATGGAAATGCAATTTCTTAAAATGTTTCACTGGCTCCTTCTTTTTGGTAAGTATCAAAGAATGGAACGCAAGTTGAAAGTTTCTTGAAATTTAATAACATTTTAGGCGTCTTTATGACATGCCAGGGATTGCGCATTAAGCGCTCGGATAATCAAACTCGGACGCTGCCGGCTACTGCCCAAACAGAGCAGCCACTGCAGTTGCAGAATCATACCAACTGCAATACCACACTGCCTTTGGCCAAAGTGGAGGCCAGCACCACCACCACCACCATCACCACTACCACCAGTCCAGCTACTGTGAGTGCCTCCACAGCCGCGGCACATGTGCCACGCGCCAAACGCCGCTTGGCTTTAATGAACGAAGTGCTAATGCCACGCCATCGACGCCATCATGCAACGGGTGCTGCCACTCCCATTCCTTCGGCAGCCGCACCGCCTTATGTCTACTTCAACAAAATGATTTCGCCAGATGGCAAACAGCAGGTCAAGGAATTCGAAATAATGGCCCCCAACATGATGATTGAAAGTGTACAGCAGGAGCTGAACTATGGTCCCGAGTTGGTGTTACCCCAGGATCTGGAAGGAGTTTTGCTGCTAGAGAATGGTCCAACTGCTGCTATTCCCTCCAAGCATCATCACAAGCACAAGTCATTGGCAGGGTTGCAGCCCTTGATCTACATGTTGCAGCAAATGCTGCAGCCCAATATGGACACGCCCATCCCGGCGATCAAGGAACTACATCACAGCCAAATGAATACGCCACTCTATCAGTTCCTGGACTCTGCTGTGGACATGGCTCTACGTAACAATCATGAAGTTATTGAGCATCTGCTGGGCGATCACTTGGAGCTAGAGCATGACAATGAGCTGGACAGCAAGAAGAAGAAGACGAATGAGAAGAAGAGTGACAAATCAAAGGCAATTAAGGAAATTTCGCCCACTCGCAAGGAGGATGAGCTTGTGGTCAGCTGCCCCATACATCATGAGCATCATGCGAATAAGAACGGCGATGATGTCGAGAATGATGTGGTTGTAGTCAACGAGTGTCATATTGTCTAGATAGAAATCAGGTTAGGCGGGGGAAAACTACAGGTTATCTCTACTCGTAGTTAGGTCAGTTAGATTGTTTAGAAGTGCTAGCATATTTCACAAAATTTTAGGTTTTTTTTTCAATAGTAGAATCGTTAGTTTTCGGGGGAAACATTGTGTTATATTTCGTTTAGGTTTCGCGTTTCCATTTTGATGTACGGGTTTTGAATGTTAACAACTGTAAGTGAAAGCCGCTTAGAATCTAAGTTGGTGGATAAATTAAATGAGCACTATGCATTCAAAACGGGTTGCTTCGCAAGATAATGCTAAAATTTGGTCTTCCTCAGCAGCCAAGACAATGTTTTCAGAATATCCGACTCAAAGGACCGCTTTTTTCGCTGTGCGTAAGAACGAATGCGGCTGATGCGTATAGCCTGCGGGCACCTCTGATATAAAGCAAGTACTATAGATAACAAAATGGCACGCCTACCCAAGTTAAATCTACAGATGTTATCTAAGTTTCTGCCTTCAGTAAATTACTTTGTGCCTATCCACTTCGGTTTTATTTCGAATCCAACTGTGTTGTCCAAGCACCCTGGCTTCTGTAGCATTCTCAGGTGATCCCAGCTCTACTTTAGTTTATACTGTCCACATAATGATTCAACAGAGCGAACCCTGCTGTGGTTTAAAATGGCTTAACAGGGAAAACATTTGGCATTGCAACGGGGCTCCTGAAGCCCTCAGCCATTGCCATCTAACCTAACCTGTTTCCAGTGCACTGGGCCATAAATGTAAATGGGAATTGTTTTTATTTTGTTTGTGCTGCATTTAAGCCGCTTTGATGTGTGTCTGTTTATTGATTTTCGACACTTTCTGTGTTGCCAGGCCAAATAATCAATGCCATGGCAGAGGTGACACATGATATTTGCATAGTTCGGTCTAAAAATTTATCAAACTCCCAGCAAACTTGAATGGCCCTTTAACGTGGCCGGCCACCCCTCGCTCCGCAGCCCTCGTGGGCGTTGCTGACTCAACAGTTCAATTGAATTTAATGCCACAGAGCTCTGCTTCTGTCCGCCTTCTGCCGTCATGGTTTTTGACTATGAAATCTAGATTAGAACTTTTCTGTTCTTTTTTTTTAATGTTGGCAACAACTTGTGGCAAACATAATTACAAGCTGCCAAATGACAACCATAACAGTTACAGCGACAACAAGTTGATGTCCTGGCAACGTGCCTGATGCTCTGTGATGTTGTTGTTTATTTGTTTGTTGCTCATAATGAAGCCATAAATTTTGAAAGCAACCAAAGAGATTAACAAAAGCTGTCTGACTTGACGGACTGGCTGACTGACTCACTCGAATTTAATCAAATTGCGAGGGAGGAAAGTTGTGAAATTAATAGAATTTAGTTCTCTGTCAATTGACGGAGGCAAAAAGCTAATGCACTTGTAATGTAATGTAAGAAATGCTTTCCTCCCCTTGCCAATGGCTGTCAGCTGCATTTATTATTTACACTTGTAAATAAATATATATATAGTATGAAGGGGGAAGGTGGGGGGTGGAGCACACATACATACATTCACATTTACACTCCAGTTAACACCCCAGGGACAGAGCAAGAAGCTGTAGCTACGCAATTTACGAATGCTGCGTTGCACTTTTCAGCTTTCAAGCTTATATAATGGCTAACACAGCAACACACACACACACACACACACACGTGCATTTGAAAAGCAAATTTGTATTTATGCTGCTGCCAAGCACCCCTGACACCTCCCTGGCATTTGCTTTAGTTCGGTTTGTCTTTCAATGCTCTTACTGACTTTAAGCACATTATGTGCTCCATTTAATGTGTATGTGATGCACACACACACGCACACTGATCTAAACATCAAGTGGCAATTTACATTAGTTTTATTGTATAAGAAATTAGCAGCATTTAGCAGCAGCAGCCGGAAAAACTTTTGCCTTCGTCTATGTTTCCCTGTGTGTGCGTACATCAAGTGTGTGTGTGTGTGTGTGCGTGTGTGTGTGTGTTAGATTTGTTTGCTCATATGGCAGCTCTTTGGCCCTCAGCATATCAATTTTATTCCAGCAACGCCTCGGGGCGTTTCAAGGTGCGCAATACAGCAAATCGATTTTCCTAATGAAAGGGAAACGGAAAACTTCAAGTTGCGACTTTGCTTGAATGACTTCAACGCACCAAGGTGTAAACACACACAAGTGGCTGGGGGGCAGGGGCAAGTAACAGTTGCCAATAATGATGAGCTTATTATACTTCGCCAAGTAGTGCTTATGCTGTAATGCAACCGGGAAGTAAGCGAAGATTATCCGGAAACTAATAGTTTTAAGATGAGATCAGCGAATGATCACCTAACATTCAACTGTTAACCGTGGGGGGCAGCAGAGTCACAGGCTCGGTTAAGCTGGCAATCGCCATAGGGGATTCAATTTCTGACATAGAAGTACTCAAATTAGCTTTAGCCCAGCTTTTATTTGTGTTCGCCTGTGAGTGTGTCAGTTAATTGAGTCATGCCAGTTGTGGCTCTTGTTGTTTGCCTGTTTCCTAAGTCAAAATGTGTTTTCAACGAACTGAAAACCGCAAGTGGCAACAAGAGTTTGCGAATGAGAGAGAATGCATCATCGTGTTGCATGTTGCGTGCAAGTTTTACAAGTGAAAACTTTGCTGTCAGAGATACTTTATGTGCAAATTTTTGGTTAGACAAGACACACACATACTCACACTCAAACGCCCTTTGCTGCTTGGTCAGCCTTTTGCTGTTGCTGCTGTCAGTTGGCAAGTCATTTGCATGCACTGCATGTGCACAACAGCAAAAATGCCTTCGAGTTGAAGCCTGTTAGCATATAAATCACATTGTAAAAGACAAATTGAAAGCTGTTGCTGCTTTTGGATGCTGCGGGCACTGCCTACGCCTTCAATTCCAATGCAATTAACACACACACACACACGCAAGCACAAACACACACACTTACGCCTGCAGAATGCATTTTAAGGCTAAAGCATTGATCAACTCCAATAGCATACTTACAGGCTGAACCCGAATGAACCTGCAGCAAGTCTGCTGATTAAGCCAAATGCCATGAATCACCATAAGAGAGTGGCTGGAAGGGGAACGCTGTCCAAGTTGTTCATAGATAATACGCATAATAAAGACAAGGCGGCCTGAAGCCGGCCGCTGACTGTCGGAAAATTGAATTTTGTGTGGACTTAACAAGTACAGTGGGCATTGGATAAGGCAACTTGTGTTGTCATCTTTGGGTTGTGTATCCCATTAGCTTTACTTCGCTTTATTCAGAAAGAAACGAATGGCAGATCCGTGAAAGAACTATTACCCCTTCGTAATTAATATTTTAAGTATGATTTCTTCTTGGAAGTGCTTAAATGAAGTACAAAACATTCTTAGATCGAAATGCTAGGACCAACGTTCTTGAATCAGGAACTTTTCGTTCTTACCTTAAACCGAAAAATCTTAAAAAGCGCCTTCCTTAAGTACAAAATACCTTCGAATCTGATTTTAAAATGGCCCAGAGGTTTTAACTCTTTTGAAATGGAGTGATTGCAAATTTCAGACCCACTGTTCTACCGAAGTCACACAACAAGACGCGTAATGGCCTTACAATTGAATGTGGACCTGCAGTTCTTAATTAGTATGCTGCCCGTGTGCAAAGTTTGTTTCAAAAACGATTTCCGAATAGCTTTAGTATTTGATGGGCTCAAGTCAATAACATTTTAGTGGCTTTCGAATCAATTAAACTTCAACCGAGAACTTTATTTAAAAATATTAGAGACAGTCTTAGTCTTAGATCAATTTTCTGGGGTTTGTAGAAATGATAAAATATTGATGTACTTGAATCAAGTATTTTCATACTTATTATGCCATTAAAACCGTTCGTTCTTAATGGCCTACTCGTTAAACTTACAGAAATACTCCTCTTAATGGTAAGTCGTCTCGGAATTTAAAAATCTCCTATAAACTTAATCCCAATCAAGAATCACAGTCAGTCAAGCCACTCATTACACTTCACTTATAAGCTCAAATGTCAACAGTAATTATTACACAGTTCACACTGTACCAACGGAGTGACAATAATTTCATTGACTTGCTTACTTGACTCTTGGCCAGAGCAAGACAAACAGACAGACAGACTGACAAACGGACACACAATGGCAAACATTTAAATGCAAATAAACAAAAGTTGACTTCAAGCTGAAAGATAAGCTGTGACGTCGTCGGTTCAGCCGAGTGTGCAACCATCAATTGGCTTATTACAAATCACGATTATGACCAAGTACTAAGTATTTAACGCTTGAGTAATAATTCCCTCCTACCCTTATCCCCAGCTAACCCAGCTCTATCAGTGTGCTAATTGCCATTTAATTGTCGGATGAGCCAGGTGAGCTGCCAGTCAAGCAGAAGCGGGCAAATTGAATATCCACTGGAAGTTCAACAATTCCCTCATTAGTGGCACAAATCCTTGCCGTAGGACCACAAAATTGATGTCGGGACCAGTTAAGACCCACTGACAAACTCAATGAAAAAATATGTCAAATTGTTGCCCCGGCAACGAACTGGTCCAGGTAAAGAGCTTAGGCGACCCTCCTTACTGGCCAACCGCAGGCATGTCCAGAACTTGGCTCGTAACTTTTCGCGCGGACCCTAAGTGCATTTTAATTTTACTTTCATAAAGATGCTGGCC
Source organism: Lordiphosa fenestrarum (assembly GCA_035044985.1). NCBI lineage: Eukaryota > Metazoa > Arthropoda > Insecta > Diptera > Drosophilidae > Lordiphosa > Lordiphosa fenestrarum. The sequence continues at coordinate 3,199,639 of JAWNNO010000731.1, forward strand.
CGTCTCCCACATCAACGTGGTCGTTGTCGCTGGCGCCTGTCACTGCAGCAAATTACAACAAATTTAATTTCTAAGCTCCCGCGTTTTGCTGCCGGTCTGCCTTTTGCAGGGGACAGGTGATTATGCATATTTTAAATGGCAAGCAGCTTTGGCCTGCACTTCATTTTGTGGCCTTGCCCGGGCCAATGCAGCTCATGTCAGAACAGTTTTTAATGGCCAATAAGCCGATGGCATTAGAAATTGAACGCATAACGTTGAAGTAAATGCGTTCTTTTTTGATTGAATTTGTGACTTTGACATGTCCGTTGATTAATCGCGATGCGGCCCCAAGCTTAATTGAAAAACTGTCAGAATTTGAACACGTCCCATTCAATAATTCCGACTTTTTTCGCTATGAAACTGTAAAGCGTATTTGTTTCGACAATTTAATTCCCACCAATTTTTTCGTAGTTTTAATTTGTATGCTCTTTTTTTTCGTTTCTTTTTGAAAACGTGCCAATTAGCAACAGGCACAGACAGAGAGGGAGGGAGAGATGGAGAGAGAGAGGGCAAGTGGAAAGAGGATGTGGTGGAGGGCACAGCCAGTGGAAATGCATAATTATGAATTAGTTATTGCTCATTAGCTTAAAGAGAGCAGCGAGAGCACAGCAAACTGTCTGACAATGAACTCAATTATACACATACACAGTGAGTGCCAAAAGTAAACCGACAGTGGAGTAGTCCCTGGAATAAATGCACTTAAAATGTCCAAAAACCAAGACACGTAAATTAATGTTCTTCGAGATTGAAATATGAATTAAATATTATTTGGCCATGATCAAAATTTAACGAGGCAGCAGCTGGGGGGGCTTAAATTGTGCACAGCTTAAGCAACACATAGATTTTTGTTGATTCGCTGAGGAAAAACCATTGAAGGCTTTGTTAATAACAGAAGTGAACAAACTCCTGGATAGGATAATCCAACTACTTTATCAGGACAGCTGAATACTCGATTAACTGCAGCTTTCAGCTTTTTGAAGGAAAGTTGTAGAATCTCACCTGATTCTCTCGCTCACTAAGAGAACTCTATGAAGTTTACTTCACAGTGTAAGTCCAGTCTTATACAATTTCGTATACGTAATTTTGGCTTTTCCTACCGGTGCCTAGGAGTTCATCTCGGCCGAAGACTCACCTTCAAGACGCAGGTAAGCGATCCATTCAGCTTAAGGCATAAAAGATGAGCTGGCTCCTTAACTCTAGAAGCAAACTATCACTCAGAAAATGTGTTCAAATCCATGAAAGTATTCTCTCACCTGCATGGAGATATGGACTACAGGTGTATGGCTTGATCTTCAATAAAACATTCTTCCATTCTTTCAAATGTTATCGAAAGCCGCTCGAAGTCTCGCTTGAAAGAGCGTGCTTCCTTGAGTTTCAGTTTCAGCATGAATTAAGTTGAAGTCAGAGTCAGAGCAATCCTCAGAGCAATCCTCAGAGCAAATACTTAAGTTGTCTAAGCTAATAGAAATTAATTTGATTACTTGCACAACCATGGAGTAAACGAGGGTCATGACTTAACCGGCTTAAAACTAACTCAAAACTGAAATAAAATCGTCCCAACCCCAACCCCCAAACTACCCCCTCAGTAACTGTTTGTGCACATTATTTATAGAGCCATGCTCGGCTGACCCTCAACACATTCATTTCATTTTGCTCAACAGATTTTAGTAACAAATTTTCGAGCTTTTGTTTGCATTGTGATTGTTGTTGTGTTTTGCATTTTCTTAAGTTTATTTTTAACACATTCATTGGTAGGGAGACAGAGGGGGGGGCAAGGGAGCAGCTTTTGTTCCGATTTGTGTGAAAAATGCCAACGAATAGATTTGGCCGGAAACAGACATTTGCATACATTGCGGTCGCTGCGTCTTGCATTGCATTTCGCTTCAAGCAATGCCCTTTGAGCACCCAAAGGGGGGGGGGGGGCCTATCCCAACAATAACTGTGAAGCTTATCAACTGATAACAGCACCTAAGAGAGTCGCTCTCTTCGCTAAGAGCAAACTCTCCAAACTGCCGACTGAGTTCGAAAAGCCAAGCTGGCAGCGCTGAGACTTCGTGCCACACAGGAGCCGACGGCTTTAGGTAGGCCGTGACGTAGTCGAACTGGACGCTGACGCTTACGCTGACTGCGGCAGCAATGTTTTTGGTTAGCTGCCGACGCTTGCTGCTGATAAACACTTTTCGTTTATCATCAGTTTGTCGATGGCACAGCGCGCAACTGGACGTTCTTTCGCTTTTCCCCCAAAACGAAAATTAAATTTGAAAAACCTTTCACGCGTGGCCCAACCTCTCAGCAGCTCACTTAGCTCTGGCCTGGAGTGTTTAAGTGTACATATGTGTGTGTGTGTGTGTTAGAGTGATGAATGAGCTGGGTGCAACATTTTGGCGGCATTTCAATTTGAAAAGTTAAACAAAAAACCAAACGAAATTCGGGACAAACATTTTCAGCAGAGGAAAATGAACATCAACAAGCAAATGTAAGTAGATGCAATGAAAATGTAATAAGCAAATTCCTGCGCTGCGAAATTATGTTAATGCAACAATTTTTTGCGCCATTATGCGCCATGAAATATGCAAAGATATGTTGAAGCTGGCGGAGCCACTCACCTGAGCGAGCACGGGCGCTCGCGTGTCAGCAAATCAGTTTTGGCAGTTTTCAAAGTTTCGTTGATGTAATTGTGTTTGCTCGGGCTGTCTCTTTAATTAAATTTAAGAGTTTCGAGAGTTTTGCATTCCGTTCACGCACCAAAACTTACATGTATGCTTGGCAGAAAAGTACCAAATCCCCGGCTTGCTTTTAGTAGACAAAATATGCGCCCCCGGGCGTTAAGTTTCGTTCTAGCTGGGGCGACATTTGTTACTTTTATTTACGCACGCAGCCGCCGCTGGCAAACAAGATTAACGTCCCGAAAGAGCGAGCGAACGAACCCAGCGCCAAGTAGTAGTGAGCATCATAAAACTTATGCCAGCCGAAGGAAAGTCAACGACGCACACACACGCCGGAGGTGCTTCCATTCATCATCAAGTGGCGCTGCCCGTTGCCCGCATTTTCTTTCCCTTTTTTTATACTGGAGATTTACAGAAACGTGCAACTTTTCGCATATTATGCGAACAATGTTTGGGAAACTTTCGCTGGCCCGGGTCTCGACTCGCAGGGGCAGACCCCGCGGGTGAGGGTAGTAAAATTTTGGGTTTTAAATTTTTATTGCCTACATTTGGGCGTTGCCTAGCAGCGGCTGCGGCCAGCGTGATGCGGCATAAATTAAACAATCGCTCATGTGGTTGTCGCTGCCAAGTAATTAACAGAAGCAAGTTCAAAATATTAAGTATACGCCACGCTGAGTTGGTAAGCTCAACAAATATCAAGTATACGCCGAAGCTGCCACCCATAAATAACACACTGTTCTGCCAACATCAAAGCCAAAAATTCCTAGAAAAATGCACTCGAAGCAGAATTCACAAAATGTAATCAAATATTGTCCGAAATGATTTGATATAATTCTCATAATTTCCAGAGTTCACTTGAACAAAGACTGTTAAGTCTTTAATACCAGAGTGTTCTAGTAATCTTGCACTTTGACGAAAATCGAATTTTGCTAACATACTTTCCATAAATACAGACAATTTTGAACAGCTCTTGAGTTTCAGATCAACGACAAAGTGTTGCTCTTTTTGTGTCGCATTAAAGTTTGTAAAGTATGGAGCCAGTTGGGTGGCTGATCAAGGTACGATTTGCTGAAGCACCGATTCCAGAATTCCAAATGAATTTCCAATTTTCCATTGAGTTCCATTTCCAAATGAATCTCAAGGGACTAAGAAATTCTGTTCTAAGCTTCTTAAATCGATTCTTTAGTGATTTTATCAACAAAAGTAGCTTACGACTTTAAGAACTCACACATTTAAAGTGAACCAGCTTATGTTAAAGCTTTTTAGCTGTGGCTAAGATCATGACTAATAAGCAAATAATCTTCCCATTAATTTATTTTACAACAGGCGATAAAATTACTCATACGACACATAAGCCAGATTAAACATTTTTTCAACGTAACTTGTAGCACATTTATAGGGTTGTCATCTTGTGGAAATCAAAGTGGCAAACACTTGCATTGAAAGTGAGGAAAAGTCAGTGAATTGTTCATTTGGACGGTGGTTTTTGGGGGCAAACTTATGATAGCTCGAGAGGTATTAACTCTTGCAAAAGTTGATATGAAATTAGCCAAATCAAGGCCATTCAAAAACCATAGTGTTCTGAGTCTTTTTAAGAAACTTGGGTTATTTTTAAGTCAAATCTTGGGCAACATTGCGTATGAGCGATTAAAAAACAGGCAAGCTGGACTTTTATATATACTTTGCGCCAATGAAAGTGTATGCATAGTATAAGCTATGAAGCAACTGAATGCAGCGTTACAGCTACGCTACGGCAGCGAACATTCATTTGCTCATAACTTGCCTATCGTCCATCCGATCTTTACCAATTCTTTGATTTTTTTAGTCTTCGAAAATGTCTTGAAAATGATACTCATATCTACATTCTCAGACTTGATACCAAGAACTCAGTACTAAGAACTCGATACTAAATACTCGATACTCAGTACTCAAAGCTCAGATTTCTACGCTTAATATTCGAAGCTCACTAATCTAATCTCTACTCGTCTTAAAATCTTTACAGTTAAAATTTAAAAGCATTTTGTTGTGTTCTCGCTTATTAAACACCATAAAGATACTCCAAGCTGATAGGAAGCTTGAGACATTGTTCTTATAAATCTTATTAATGCTTAAATTATAACCTAAATGTGAAGTCTCCTTACAAAATACAAACCCAGAGGTGGCAGAAATCGATCAACCCTTTGAGGTTGTCTGTTGAATAACCACTTTTTGCTGAGCTCAATGAATAAAAGGAGAGCATAAACACTTTCAGTTCCGTTTCTGCTGCTAGACACAAAAGAGCGGATACAATACAGAAACTGTCGCTTTAATATTGCTCATATCTTTAGTCTACTGCTTGGTTGAGAATGACCTCCCCAAGGGGTTTTGGGTATATAGTATGCTCGCCTTTGACTTACAGTGTCCTGTCAATTGCTAATTGTTAGACGAGTCTGTGATTGCAGCCAAATCAAACTGTTCTGCAAAGTGTTAGAGTAAAAATTTAACGTTTAACTGAATGCCTTCACTTGCACCCACCCAAATGCCTTGGCTAATCTTACTCTCTTTGAATCTACTTGAGTTCGGAGATTTGCTTACCCATAGAACATGTATAAACCTACAAATGTCAGTAATTTATCAGCTTCTACCTATATCTAACAATTGATAATGTTTAGAGTACAAAACCCCCATTTATTATGCCCATTTAATTCATTCTCAACTTTGATATTTAATAATAATATTCAACTTTGTGTGGCCACGGGTCAACTTCTCCTCAGCTAAATATTAATTAATTTTCCCACTGTCAGGGACAGGAAAAAATCCACCACTCCCCCGGGGCTGAACACCAAAGTCATTTAAAATTTTCAATGTCAATTGGGGGCCACAAGTCGACTGTCTCTGTGACACATCTGTGCGTTTCACATTTCAACTGGCATATTTCCTGCTCCAATTTAAAAACGAACTACTATCATGTCACGGTCTGGTCCCCATCGAAACAGAGGAAAAAACAAACTCCATTAACATTTCATTTGCGTGGGATCTCGATTTCGAAACGTTGAGCCACTCAAACTTTGGGCAAAATAAATTACAATAAAATTTCGGAAAATATGCGGCCGCAGCAGTAAAGTTTAATATTTCCTTTAAAGGAATTATTAAAAATGGTGCAATAAAGGCGAGAAAGAGAGAGCAGCCCATTAACCTGAACAGCAGCGCCAGCCGAAAATGTTTGGTCGTAAACATATTAAAAGCTACTTTGCATAAACTTTGCCCGTCAAGGACACATTTCCATTTGCGATTTATTGAAAAGGGAAAAGGCAAAGGCAGCAAACGGCAAGAAACCATAAAAAAAGGGAGACGAAGAAAAATCAACGAATGACGGGCGCTTGACGACCTGACGACGGGCCGCCGCCGCCGCAGAGAGTCTTTATTAGCCAGGCCAGTTGGGCTGGTTAAAGGCTTCATTAAAAACACATTTCGAGCATAAACGTTGCAGGAAAAAAAAAACGCAAACGGAATGAAAACAAACGGCGGGAAATTATTTGCATTTGAAAAGCAGCTGTCGAGACAAAAGCAAAAGCTGCAGAAAGCGAGCTCACAAAAACAAAACAAAGAGAACACGTACATATATATCTAGCTGACAGCCCGATACGACTATGACATTATCTGGATCGAAATACTGAAAACACTTATTTGCCAGAGGTCAGGTTAAGCCAATGATTGGTGGGAAAAAACAAGGCGACTTAGCTTATCTGGTTGTGTGTCTTTATTCCATGAAAGTTGTCCTTTTGAAGAAGTCCTTTTGAACAGAATACGTACACAGATATTCTCTTCAAAAGAACTAGATAGAGGAAAAGATTTTATATTTTATTTTTTAAAAAAGAAATTATTGTGTGTGGAAAGGTTTAAGTGGAGGTTAAAATAGTATGATAAATGCCCTTGAAAGTGTACCATTTTAATGCACATAAATAATTTGCTAGAGTAATTTTTATATAATTTTCGTGTAATACAACTGCAAACATTTTGTGTCGCGGAATATAAGAATGCGATTGTAACACTTGGTATCGCCTAACTCTAGCGATATCGCTTTGCTATTGCATTCGTATCTTTCTTCCTGAAGTAAAGACCAAATTTATTTTGCTTGTCAAACTGTAACCAAATTCTCAAATTCTTTAAAATTTTTGCAAAGAAGGAAATTTTCTTTTGATGATTTTGTTAACCAATGTCGTGTTGTGTGCTCCTTCTTCCCCCGGTACTTTACTCAGTTTTAGTTTACTATAATGCTAGAACTAGAGCAAGCGCTTTTCCAGTCGTTGTTCTCTATCGATGTTCTCGGTACAGGGCATAACTTCTAAGTAATACTTAAAAAATGTAGTCAAAGACTGCGTGGCCCTGCTTTTTTTATGTTTTTAGCCCTGGGGTTCGATAACACTGGGTAAGAGGGTACAGTTTAAAGAAGTCATGGTGATTTCTGTGCGGTCCATCGCTTCAGGGTTCTAGGTTGGCTTGGAAGAAAGTACTACGGTATACTATTTCGTAGCATTCCAATAAATTATCCTTAACTATTTTAAGATTTTTCAAAGAGGCCGTTAGATTCATCATCAAATTTAAATCCTCAGTTTCCGTTTCCCTTACGAGTTTTAGTTAATTTTAAAGTCCGAGTTTTTAATGTGCTTGCCAAGAAATTTTCCACATCTTTGTTTTTCTCTATTTAAAAAAACTCGTCTTAAATTTAGAGCAGGTCTTGTGTCCCCTTGGAATATCTATATGTATATATATATATATATATAGATTGTAAATTTCCCCTGATGCCTGCGTTTTAATGTGGCCAGGCAGCTGGGCAAAACGCGGCTAAGCAAAATATTTACAATGCAGTCGAGCGATAAAATGAAACCGACACGCTGCTTGGCCAGTCCCCAGTCAGTTTTGCCGTTGTGCAAGGTCGTGTTCCTGTGCCTGAAACCCGTTTGCGGCTGCGAGTACATAATCAAGTTTCAATTACCAAACAATTCAGCTAAACGCGTAGACAGTTGTTTTTTTGTTTTCTTGTTTGGCCTGTGCCAGGCATATTAAGCCCAGAGACCCCGTCAGAGATGTCGTCACATGTGCAGAGGCTAAAATTTAAAGCAACAAAGCCAGCACAGTGTACACAAAGGGCTGCACACACACACACACACATCAAAGCACGGGCTACACGCATCGATGGCTCTACAGGCCATGTGTACGGGTAGTTCATTATGCCACTAGAACAGTTTAATGTCGTTTAAAGAGCAGCGCGAAACAAAGCCACAAAAATGTGGCAGCAACAGCAGCCGCAAGGGTTCGAGTTGCGGACAATGGCCGCTCCACATTGCGACTGTGCCAGTGTAAGTCTGTGTGTGTGTGTGTGTGTTTGTATTATAAGCAATTTTCCATCTTTTTTTCCTTTTTCAAGTTTTTTGCTTTGCGCTTTGTTACACGCTGACAGGCGACTATGAAGGCGAAACGTAATGAAAATGGCAACAAACAAAATAATTGAAATTTGGTTTAGCACACAACAACAACGAAAAAACCGTAGCAAAAGGAAACAAAAAAATTACCCAAAATGAGAACGAAAATGAAGCGAAAACTGGGAAGACACAAAAACCAGGTTGCTGATGCCTTTGTTGCCGTATTGTTTGCAGATTTGTCAGTTGATTCCCATTCTTTGGGTTGACATATTCAATTTTCTAATTTTGTATAATTTTACAGTGAAACCACACAGCCACAATCAAAGTAACAACACGCAGGCCAAGGCTTAGGCTAAGACGAAGCTAAGACACTCGGCAAAAAAAAAAATGACAAAATAAATTCTCTTGCTTCGTGCCCAATTTTCCACATAAAACATGCCAAGTGAAGCTCTGCAAGTCGAGATTCCAAAACGGATCTGCTGCGATTTGAACTTGGAACCAACCACCAAGCTCCTCGTTCTCCGTCACTTCGTTTGCTTTGGCATTTGCATTTTGTATTTCGTTTTTCTCATGCATAATTTAAAGTGTTGCCTACTTTTCCGGGCAAGCGAAATGGAAATGTGTCTTTAAGCATTTGACAGCAGCCCAGCAGGTTGGCTTTAAACCCATGTCCAATTATACTCAATCTACTTAATATGGCTTAATTGCACTGGACAGCAGGTTCTCCCATACAAATGGTTCAATTGTGGCGGAAGGTAATTGCTTGTATCAGTTTATCTGACGAGCGCGCACACACCAACACACGCACACACACATTGACAGCATATAAAAAATGCAGAAAGTAGCAGACAGCGAGGGAGCGTGAGCGGGAGGGGGTTGCTTTAATTTGGCAAAACTCCCAAGCTGTTGACCTTGGTGCGGCCTTATGTGCCACGCCTATTGCGGCTGCCGCTTTCATCATCGCCCACATCTGTCTTGCCATCAAACGCAGACTTTTTAATGGAAACGTGTTTGTTTTACCAAATGTAAAATGGCCAAAAAGCAAAGCTCGTAAATTGCAGCCCCTCCCCATACCAGCCAGATATTTCTGTCTATCTGCAGCATATGTCAAATTTTAATGGCCCACACACACACACACAGTGGCCCACTCAAGCCAGGACAGAGAGCGATATTAACGAAACTAGTGCCACAAATTACAAAACAGCTTTTATATGGCATGTCTTTTCGAATACAGAGGCCAAGCTAGAGGCATATATGCTCGAGTCAAAGCAGAATCTTCAATATTTGACATATAGCTGGCCGATGCTCATCAAACTTAGTAATTTTAGGAAAGAGCTTAGAAAATATACAAACACAAAGTATGGAGACGTTTCCATTGAATGGAAAAATGCTTTCCTCACCAAGACTAGTTTAACGACCGATCAATACTAGGACAGCTAAATGTTATGGCCTTTCGATCTGAATGGTTTCCATAAATACGCAGCGTGCCGTAGAAAGAGAACTATGTGCCTAATTTCAGCTCGATAACTTGAAAACTGAGAGACTAGTTTACGGAGAAACCTAAAGACTGACAGACAGACAAACGGTCAAGATCAAGATCAGGAATATATATGTGGCTTATGGGGTCTTAAATAGTCTTTAAACGTTTCAGCTTTTTTCTCTGGTTTCAACAGGAGGGCGCCAAAGCTCTCACTGCCCCCAGCAACGATCGCCTTATTGATCGCCTGATTGATCGCCCTACTTAACCCCCACAGAACTCTTCTTATGGGGCCCTGCGAGAAAAGCCTCTATAGCCCGATCGAAGAGGAGCAGATAGTAGTAGCCATTATAAAACAATAAGTCAAACCAATTTGATAAAATTCTGCCTAAAATAAGAGCACTTCAGTCTCCCTTCCTTACACAGCACAAACTAGTCCGCACCACCTCATTTCATTTGACCATCCAAGTTTGGCAAAACTTTATGGTTTTTATGACCTGCCACAACTATGCCTGATAGATGCAGAGCTAAACAATAATAAAACCCAGCAGGAACAAACTAAAACCAAATCAAAATTTATGGCCTTAAACAAGTGGTCTGGTCTGGTCTGGTATTAAACTGGTATTATACCTAAAGACATACCCCGTCCGTGGCCAGGTAAACTTTCACTTTCAATGCCAGCGGGAAAAGTTTGTGCCCAAAAAAGACATTTGAGTTAATTATGCGTCGATTTGGCTGCGTGTAAACAAATTAATTAAAGCGCAAACATGTTCACGCATATAATGTCACATGCGGGGAGCAACCACGCCCTCCTCATTGTCAGATGCGATTTTTGGCCATGTTTGCCTTGCCTGGCACGCATTAATGTTAATTATTAGGCAAGTGACAATTTGAGTGATTCCGCCGCTGCTGCCAGCCTCCGTTTAATGACAATAAACAAACAAACATGCGAGAACCATAAAAACGAAATGATTTTGGCCAGCGTCTCCCCCGGCCTCGGTGCCGTCATTTGTTATCTGTTCAGTTTGACATATAGCTCCACCCACTCCGCACCCCTCCGCGCCGCTGTCTATTATTTATTTTTTGCGACAACGTGGCCGCAACGTTTTCACACGCAGCCACATTGCCAATTACAGGCAGAGACACTAACGCACCGGGAGGAGAATGAATCGTGTGAAATGTCAACACTGTGACATGGCAAAGTGGAAATGGTAATTGCGTGTTAATTGCTTTACGCGTTCAAAGTGCTTTCGCTGGGCGAGAGAACGCTTCAGTTTGTTTTTCTCTGCCATCCCTTTTTTTTCATATACCTCGGCCAGCAGCAGGCAACACAACACACACAACTAATCAATCTCGGCGAGGCTCGCCCTTCGCGCGGAATGGGCAAGGGGCACAGATTTCCTTTCCAACTATAGAAAAGCGAACACTGCAATTGCGGATGAGCAATGTGTATGCGTGCGTGTCTATGCATTGCATGCAATTCAATTCAGACAGCTATTGAAAGGGCAACTGCCAGGGGTGGGCAGTGGCGGGCACATCCTGCATGTTGCCGTTGAGTGTTGGGATTCAGGGCTGGAGCGGGATATAAAACTAAGCATAATTAAAAATTTAAACTTTGTTTCAAAGGAGCACACTAACTCGATTATACTATGAGAGATGGAATTTTGCATATTAGAAAATTTCGCATAAATCTTTAAGATTCATTTCAAATTCCACTTCAAGCTCAGCATGTGCATTGCAAAAGAACAAACATAAGTAATTGAATTATCTTAAACGTTTCCAGTTTGGTTAGTTAACTTGTTCATTTGAGCGTTTAGTTCTTAGAGGAAACTCTGCAACAGCACTTCCATTATATGTATACATATATGGACGAATTAGTAAGATAACAGCTTCAATTACATGTCAATTCCCCACCTCTCCAGACAAGGTTATGACCTCTGGCCATCTTGTTAATATTGAGGATTCGCTACATCAACTACCTTTCAGTTTTTGGATTCTGCTTCTGTAGTAGGCACTTTTTAGTAACCCTTTTTTTGCATTAAGGCCGGAATGCATATGTACTACTGTGCAAAAAGTAAGGTGAATTTGTTTGTAAAAAAAAAAATGAAAAATCTTTATTTATTCTTCTAAATCAATTTCATCCCCTTCAAAGTAATCCCCTCCCGATAAAATACACTTATGCCAACGTGTTTTCCAATCCTCGAAACATGCCAAATAGTCCCTTTTCGGTATAGCCATCAGCGCTTTCTTCGATTTTGCTTTTATCTCCTCAATCGACTCGAAACGCGTTCCCCGAAGTGGTCTCTTGAGTTTTGGGAATAGCCAGAAGTCACACGGAGCCAAATCAGGCGAATACGGTGGTTGCGGAACGATATGCGTCGAATTTTTGATGACTTTTTTGCAAGAAATTGAGAACTTTCGGTACCAAAACGAGATTTGACTTCTCGTAGGCCCAAATGGTCTTTCAAAATGGTTTTCACAGATCCTTCTGATATTCCGATCATATCAGTAAGGTCTCTAACAGTCAACCGACGATTTTTGCGCACTAATTCCTCCACTTCATTGACGTGTTGGTCATCTGTTGACGTCGATGGTCGTCCGGAACGCTCCAAGTCATCCACACGTTCTCGACCCTCTTTGAAGTCTTTGTACCACTTATAAACATTTTTTTGTGACATGGTAGAATCACCAAAGGCCTTCCGCAACATCCTCAACGTTTCCGCAGCCGAAATTTCATTCCGCAAACAAAATTTGATGGCACTTCTCTGCTCAGACATTGTAAAAATCGAAAAATGCACTCTTGGTCGTTTGGAAAACACAAGCGTAAATATATTTCTGATAATGACATTCACATGAAATTTGGCACAGATGTCATCAACAGTCCTGCCAACTCAAGAAAAAAAAAACCTGCCCGAATTGTTAGGCCCGCGAAGTTTAAATTGACCCTTACACCTTACTTTTTGCTCACAGTAGTATAAGGCTCTCTCGAAAACGACCCAAGGCTGCGTCTGCTCGTCTTTTAAGATTTGAAGATAAAGTGCTGTGCATCTGAACAATTCATCTTTATAAACATCGTTCTTACTTCTCCACATGGTTTCACAGTTCTGGCTTTGCATTCCCAATAACGTCGCTTTGTCACATTGCTAACAGACTCCTGGGCCGAGTTTGGTTTCTTGGCTTGGCACTTACCACATTTGCCTGCTCGTTTAGTTGGCATGCATCATTTCTGACACCCAACTCAATCTTCTGTCAGCTTCTACCTCTCTTTTGGGTGGACGTTGCTGCTGGTGCTTTTCCACGTTTTTAGTCATTATCGTAGCACCATGTGATATGCACTGGCTACAAGGCAGAGGGACTTTTCCCTCAACGTGGCCCTGTAACACTCTCAGAGAACTATTTAAGGACAGCAGCCAAGCATCTTTTAATGAGACCTGTTTCCAGAGCCTTAACTAAGACGAGGTTATCGAAAAATGCGCTGGCAGAACCTGGATAAGGTTTCTGGACACTTTCTGGGATGTTTTTTTCTTAGAGGACCTTAAATATAAAAGAACTCTACTGCTTTCTGCGGCGAATTAAGGGTTAGTCAGCCCTCTAACTACGTGCCCAAACGCTAATCCAATCTATTCCACTCCATTTGAATATGATTAACCTTGACAATGTCTTGGCCCAAATTATAATTGTCATGTGCCACCTGCCATTTGATTATTGACATGACCTGCCCCTGCCGGCTGAGGTGAATGTGATTCTGTGTGTGTGTGCTCCGTGTCAACATATGTTGCCGCACGGCCCTCTAAGCACATTATGACTGTCAACATGTTTATTATTCACCTGTGCATGAAACAGCCCAAGTTATTAAAAACTTTGCCACATTTGGGCAGGAGTAAAGGAAGACAACACGAAGGACTAAACAATTGGCAAAAACATTCCGCGTCACAGGCACAAAAAAAAGTAATAAAAGTTCACAAATGCGACGTGTTTGCTTAAGTATTTTTGAGGTGTGCAGAGCAGTGGAACGGGGAGGAGTGCTGATTGTGATAAATGCGACAAAGACATGTGTAAAATATGCACACACACATTCGCAAATGTTGCCGTGAGGTCTTTGTATTTTTGCGCCGAGTGTTTAAATATTTGCGAGGAATTTCAGCCATGCCGAACATGTTTTTTAATTATATGTATTCCAGTTGAAAGTAAATGCACATCCACCCTCCCTCCCCAAGGCCACATAATCCATAACACACAATCCAAAAAAAGAAAGCAAGACATTTCCCTAGAGTCGGGGAAAAGTCAGCTTGAATTGTTTACACACGCACACGCATAACCCAAAAGAAGACATCCGGCTTGTTTGCATATAAAAAGCAAAAAAGCCAACAATTTTAATAATAGCACAAAAGGCAGAGATACTGAAGAGAACTCATAAAAGAACTTCGCTTGCTGTGTGCGCCAGTCAATGGGGACAGCTTGTTTATGATGGAAGCCCCAGTTAAACCCTTTTCGTGTGTGCGAGTCAAGCTATTTGAAATTCTCTTGGCCATGTTGCCTTTCTTTTCAAGCATAATCAATTAGACAAAGTGCACTCCTTCACGTAGGTGGGTAATGCAAATAAATGTTGTAAACTTTCAACTGGCAACGCTGCGTATACGCAGCGCGGAGTGCCACTTGCTAGCGCAGCTTCGCTTGCTTTTCCCCTCACATGTGTGTGTGTGAGTGTGTGTGTTTGGCAACCAGCACTTAAGGCTGCCATTTCATAAAATAAACCATTGAAAGAAACAAGTTGAAGAGAAGGCAGCTGCCGCTTTAATTGCATTTTAATTAATTTCTTTCGCTCTCCACTCCACAGAGTCCAAAGAGTGTGTATGCGTCTGCATAAATAATTACTGTTACAGCGTTAATTGCACTAACCAGGTAAATCACCCTCAGCTTCAATGCACTTTAAAGCCAGCTGTCTGACCACAAAATCAGGGCCAGGTCAAGGCCTTGCCATTTGGACATTCTCCTGTGCTTGGCATAATAATGTGATTAAAACAGTCGTCGAGTCAAGTGCTTAAGCAACAGTTGCAACAATTTTTCGGTCTGGCTGGAAAGCAAAAACAATAAACAGGTGAATGGAGGAGACAACAACAGACCACTAAGCTATGCAAATGTTTGTACAAATGCCAAGAAGACAACACTAGCTTCCCCATGGCACACTCACATTCACATCCCCATCGTCCTTGTTGACGCCAGTGGCCAGTGGCAAGCAAATAAACAAACAATTAAAAATAAAACCGCCATTGCCGTGTGCGCAGCAGCAAAAGGTTAAAGTAAATTTAACAGAAAATCGAAGAATACGAAGCAGAGATGGAAATACTCTCTCCGTGTATCGAATTTTGATATTTTTGGTATGGCTTCGAAAATGAATTAAAGTTGGATTTTACAAATTTTTGTGCATTTCTATCATACAGCCGGAACTACCTACGTACCTATCATACGAAAACATGGAGCCTTGAACATGATTTTGACAAACCAACAAATGGAAATGATGCCGATCGGATGTACAATAGTCCAGTTATAGGGAAAGCAAACATTTATGCTGGGCAGCACCGGCTGAAGCAGCGTTGGGCAGTACTTACAAACTTTGGGAGGTACAGAGTATGTTATAGTCGGGCTGGACCGACTTTCTGACTTGTTATTGAGTGTAAAAAACTGCCCTTCGTATTGTTTCCTCGTTCCTTGAGTCATTCCTGTAGATGTGGAAGATTATTATTTGTCATCGAAAAAACACTTTCAGTACTGTTTTTCAGGTCCAAAACAGTGTTTTGGCCCATTTACCGAAATCGCTGAGAACTTTAAGGCACTGCACAAAAAAACTCAATCTTTTTTATTTCTGTCGAAATCGCTTAACTGTTTTTTGGGTAACACGTGAAAAAAAAACACTTCCAGCTCTGTTTTCTTTGTTTCCCATTTGGCGTATTATTTTCGCACTTGGCTGAGAACGAGCTAGCAAAGTGTCTTCAATCCTTAATTTATTAAAGAGCGAGCAGCATATGTAAAACTGGTTACCCCACTGGGAGAGGGTCAACATGGCGTATGAGTGTTGTGTCTGCTTTGGTTTACTTTGGTTTTCCCAGTGGCGCTGACGGCCAGGTAAACAGGGTAACCAAACATATACGCACACACCAACACACACGCACACACACGCATATGTGTTGAGCCAGCGACTCAAAGTGCGTAAATGAGCAAAGCCCACACAGACACAAAGCCAGGGGTGAGCAGAGACAGCGCGTAGGGAGCGTAGTGTTGGGCTCTTATTATGCGTATACTTAACATTTATTTCAGCCAGACAGAGAGAGTGAGTGGCAGCACTCACACACACACACACACACAATCACACAGTGAGCAAGCACAGGGTAGAGCATAAATCTCATCGTGCATTCATCAATGTCAAGCCACAAGTTTGCTTTTCATTTGTTAGGGCTTCGCTACTAAACATACATATAAATGTTTGTGTATCTCTCTGTGTGTGTGTGTGTGTGTGTATGTGGGTGTGGGATTTGGCGCCTGCATTGCAATTTTTACGAGAGTTAAGCCCTAAACATGGCACATAAATGTGAATTTAAATGAAGTTAAATATTTAAGGGCTGCTGCATTGCACAGGGTGACAGCAAATTTGGGTATGTACCAGGGCAAATGGATAGGAATAATTCATGCCTTAGATATACCTAAACGATACTAGGATTGGTTTCGTTTCAGGCTTCAAACAATTGTATGTACGATTTTGGCTTGGTAATGAAGTTTTCTTGAATGTTGTCTAAACGGCTTGATGGGTTGATTAATTGCTATTCCTGGGCTCTGCGTTTCAATATCAACATAGTAAGCCGCCTGTAAAAGTTACATGATGCAATTGAATTGCTTTGAACCAACCACAAAGCCAAAATGTTCACTTGAAAACTCGTTCTCTGCATTTCCAAAACTTCAGCAGGGCAATTGGCTGAAGTGAAACGACAATTTGAAGAGAGAGCGCAACTGTTCAATAAAAACTGGAAGTGCTCGAACAACAACAAATTAAACTGCGTCACACAACTAGGCCAAGCCAGCCCCTTTCTCCGCTCCCTCGACCAGCTTAAAGCGTCACGCTTGGCTGCAAGTTTCGTTTTACGATCGTTTGGCGCCACATCTATGCCAGCTATCGCCAGTGTCAACTTCACTGCACACATCAAGGAAATAAACTAACACTTGAATAAAATTTCACAAGAACTTTCCATTTCAATCGAATGCAAATGAGTGTTGGGCGGAACTGGCTTTGGGCATATTCAGTTCGCACCTCGGACGCGGCCAATTCAATTGAAACGTTCAAAGCCAACAAGCTGCAAAACTGCCGGAAGCGCAACTCACTCGAGTCATTCTCTTAATTTTTTTTATGCTTTGGGTTTTCCTGTCCAAAAAGTTTTCCTTTTTTTGCCCCAGCATAAAGCATAACAAGCCGCAGACATCAAATCACTTGTAAACACTTGAGCAAGGAAACACAAATCAAAAGATAAACGCTGAGCGGGGGAGGGAGCTGGACGCAATGATGAAAAATTGAAAGCCCTCCCGGAGGGCAGCATGTTGCGTAAATAAAGTGCAAATTTCCAAGCCGTGCAGACAAATGAGCGACCACTCAGGATGACAAGTGAGTGTCCAGCATCGAAGGAAAGCCAGCTGCTGCTGCTGCGGCTGCTGCTGCCTCTCCCCATATGCTTGGATGGAACCCAAAACTTTGCAATATACAAATTCCCCAATAGCAAATTGAAAAATACAACAAAAATTTGATGAAACAAAAAAGTTTTCTTGGCCAAAACTTTTGGCTCTGCTTTAAATGTCGATAAAAGTTTTTCCCTTCGCCTTGGTAATAATATTCACTCGCCCTGAGGGCCCTGTTGGCTGCTTAATCTGTTGGATTGCTATTTTCAATAATGATTATTACCCCCCTCGCCCCGGCGCAAACAGTAGCCGGGCTTGTTTATTAAATTTTCAACATATTTAGCCCCCAACAAAACCTAATTAAATACATTAAAATCTGATTAATAACAAAATGAAAATCAAACATGGCTGCGATGCGAAAAATTTGCTCATTAATATTAACAACTTAATTTAAAGGGGCCCCCGCCCGATGGCTGTCGGTTTTGGGCCGATTATTTTTGCAATTATGCAAAGTAGCTGCTAGTTGCTGCCGCCGCGCGCTGTCAATGCGTGCGCAAAATTTAATATTAATAAATTTTTAATCAAAGAACTGGCCAGGCTCCCTTCGAAAGCCAGTTGAAAGCGCGTCACATTGCGCCAAGTGGCTGCGGTGGTGCTGCGGGTAGCTGGCGGTGACGCACGGTGACGCGCGGTGGCTGGCTGCCTGCCTGCGGTGCCTGTGGCTTAACGGCCAAAAGATGCGTCTGCTTAAGCTCAGTCAAGCCAAATGAAGCGATTAACCCATTTAATTTAAGGGGTTTAGCAACAGCACAAAAATTGTGTAAACACTTTAGCCAATGATTGAAAACGAGAGAGAGAGAGAGAGAAAGGCGGGCTTACTGCCGAAATGTAAACTTTATTGCTGTTTAACCCACCGGAAGCCAAACAGTTTAGAGAAAACTCAGAACTTGATTTCGTGTGTTTTTATACAATTGTACTTTGGTTTGCAGTTTGCAGAGGTTTTGGAACGGATGACTATATGTGGTTAGTCGGTTGTCGCTGTCTCTCCTTTGTCTGTTGCCTCTCAACTTGTTTCTATTTTAAGATCCGGGCTTATCGTTCGATCTTAAGAAGATTTTGACATAATTTATGTTTCGAAATTTAAACTTGAAAATGGTTGCTTATGGATATGGGGAACCCTACCGTTGGGGGAATAAGGAAAGTTTTGTTTTTTTTAATATCTTCAGCCACGTTTACTGACAATATTAATATCGTAAACACCGCTTTTATAATACAACCGCTCACTAGCTCATTTCGGTAACTTCTTCTCCCGCCAAACAACGTTTTGAGTATCTGAAACACCGCAATTTCAATATCATAAACACCGCTTGTTAGTATCTACAACGCCGCCCTTACGCTTTGACTTGTACATTTCCATTTGTAAGTCAATGGGTTAAGCACAGGCTGCTTGGTAATTTCACTGTCAGGCTCATCCTCATACTCTTTCGCTGACTCACTCACTGACTGACTGACTGACTGACTGATTTTGGGGGTACTTGCTCCTTGAAGCGCATTTGTTACACGTTTATTTGCATGAGAAAGAAATCACGTCGCACACGTGGCCGACCCACAAATCTTTTGGACGAGGCAGTTGCCTTTCCTCGTAATATTTATTTTCCTTTTTTTTTTGGGGAAAATTGTGCACAAAAGCGTAAAATCTTTTTTATTAAAAATGTTTAAAATGCATGAAATCTCTTTTTTGTCGTTGACTAATTGATTGAGGAGGCCCTGCCAAAGTGGCTGCCAGCTTAAAGTTGCAACAACAGCATGCATAATGCAACGCACTACCTGTGGCAGCCAGCGGCTTGACAACAAACAGCAAGCAAAGTTTTGGCACACCGGACGGTGGAGGGGGAGCCGAGGTGGGAAGCTGTGCAGAAACCATGTCAAGTTGTGGCATATAAAATTTATGCGGGCCTCGCACAAATGTTGTGCGACTTTGAGGCAAAAAGGGCTGCACACGCACACACGGCTCATAAATTTTTATTGTGTGGTAAAGATGGTCCCACCCCGGTCTCCACATCCCCTCCCGCACTTGTCGGCCGGCAAAGTAAACAGCATGAACTGGCAAAGTAATGAAGCAAAGTGCGTTGGCACGCCATTCAGCGCGAAATCAACTAGCCAAGGACCCCGACCATGAAGCCGGGGCAGTGCAGTTGGAAAATAAATTCATTTCACTGTCTACAACGCCTGACGCATGGACGACGGATGCCTTGGCCTAGACGGTTACAGGAAGTGTTATTTAAATGCAGGATATTGCAAGCGGAATTTATTACCATGCGGCATGACATTAAAGAAAATATGTTCTGCAGAAAGCACGTGCCGGACCCTCACGAAAGTAATTAAAAGCCAACAATTTGCAGTCATATATTATGTCTACGTCTACGCGGTGAGCTGAAAATTGAAATCAAATTTTTTAATGGTAATTAAATTAATTAATTGCCCTCCAAGGGCAAGGGTAACCATTGGATTGAAGTTAAGCTTTTGGCGATTATACCAGGCCAGGGCAATGGGAGCAGAGACGCATTAATCTGCTTTTAATATCGTAAGCAATGCAATGGATTTTGTTGATGCCCTTCAAGACTGCCTTACATCTCTTTTCAGCATCTTAAACACTACATTTAAATATTTTCAGTAACTTTTAGAAAATATTTCACCACAGTTCATATTGTAAGCACCGCTTTTAATGTAATAAGCACAAACCAGGCTTTTTAAACACCCATACCACCTCATAAATCACTTTTTAGTATATTAAACACCGCATTTTTAACATTTTAATAGCTCGTACAATGCATTGCACCACTTTCTGTGTCGTAAACACTGCCTTTCTATATGAAAGCAACCACTAGCTCTTTTTGATAACTTCAACACTGACCTACACCTCTTTGTGGTATATCAAACAACGCATTTGAGTATCACCCAATACATTTAATACTGTAAACTCCGGTTTTACTGTGAAGAGCATCCATCAGGCGCTACTATCAACTACACCACCGACTTGAACCTCTTTGTGGTATCTTAAACACCGCCTTTCATTAGCTTTAACAACTGCAACAACGATTTGTACCACTTTTATATAAGTATACCGCCACACTTAACATTGTAAGCACTGCTTCTTATATGAAAAGCGCCCACCAGGTGTTAAGTGTACCTGCATCACCGGCACACATCACTTTTGGGTATATTAAACTCCACCTACTATCATTTTCGATGTAAATTTCCTTTGCCTGAAGCAAAAACCCCAATCCAACATGAGGGTTTCAGGGAGATCCTTGTGGATTAACCTTTCACACAGCAGTAATCGTTCTCTAGTCCTCAACGATGTAATATCTCGAGGATGCTTCGTTAATTGAATCTCTGACAATTCAATGAAACCAAACCAAGTGATTATTCCTTGATTTGCGTATCATTTCTCGAAATATTCATTTCCGTGTACGCAATTAGATTTGCTTTGCCTAATTTCATGCACTGTCAACTGCACTCACTGCACTGCTATGTGCATGTCGACACAGCTCATCAAGAATGTCTGCACTTGATGCATACAAGCTGCTAGCCGGATTACTCTTTGAGGGGTTTCACTAGTTCTCATTAAAAGCCCAGCTCTTCCTTGACTCTCTCCCTCCCTGTCGCTTTGGTCTGAGTTGATTGGCGACAAATGTTGAGAGGCTCTCAAAGGCCAACAAAAATATGGCATACTTTTCAGCCTTCATTTGGACTGGCTGATTAAAGACGATAATTCTTGGGCAAAGCCTTAATAACCTTCAAATGCCAACTACCACACAACCGCACACACACACACGTCACACGTAACATTTTCAAGTTCAAAGTCGATTTAATGCGGAAGTTTATGCCAAGCTCACCTTGCCTGGGCAAGTGAAAAGTGGGACAGTCTCTACGTGAGCTGCTGTCGTTTGAAGTGCATTTGAGTGTGAAGACGACACATGTCGTTTAAATGCACACACACTGCCCTGCCCCACCTCCGAGTGCACTTGTTGCGGTTGGCAAGCTGTCCAGCACCCGCCTGCATATATTATGTCAGCCTGTCACTCTTTTTATAGCCGCAGCTTATCGCATATTTATGCAGTGTGGCCTTTAAAGCAAGCCCGGGCCATAAATCAAGATTTTTGCACTGGCCCACAGCAATTACAAAAATTGCCTATCTATGCCAGAAAGTCGAGGTGCGTGTGTGTGCCAGTACCCTTCTATTTACCCTCAAAAGTCATAAATCAAGCATGCAAGCGCTCTGCCTTTTCTTTTGTGTTTGTCTGGCCTATCAAATTGCAGCTGTTAGCTGTACTGGAACTAAACTAAAATGAAATAAAATAAAATAAATGGCATGCATTTTTCAGGCGACGCTCGATTTCATTCACTGCACACAGACACACACACACACACACACACATACAGGCACACAGGCATGACCCGTACATTTATCAGTTGTTCACATGCATTCAAAGATACTAATGTACATATTAGTATAGCTCAGTAAGTGGCTGTCTCTCTCACTCGCTCTCTCTCACTCTCTCTATCGCTTTCTGCACCTTTTCCGCTTCATTTCATGTGCCATTTTTCTCTATCTTGTGTGCTGCACGTTCCGTTCATTGGCATGTCCTGCCTCAGGCCTTGCGGTTGCAGGCTTTGTTTTTCTCCCATCAGTTTCCTGCAAATAATGTATAGCACTTGAGCCTACGACCCTATGCTGATTTGTGCCTGACGCATTCGTAATTAGCTTAGTTATTAATTAATCTCCAATTGTCCGCAGCTTTTTGTTTAAATATGCAACAATACAAATGTAGTCGAGAGCTCTCTTTTTGCTGACCACACAAAATAAATTGTTTGCAGGGGGCCAACCTCCTGTCGATTGCCATTGTTAAACAAGGCAAATAAAAATAGAAAAGAAGAAAAACACAAAACAGTTGCAAATATTTAAATGCCAGCTTATTTCATGTTCAAACGAGGGCGTGAAATAAATAAAAATTCAATGCATTTTTCAAAGCAATTGAAAATAAAGCCACAACAAGGAAACTGGGTCAAACACGACTGTTGTGTATCCTGTATTTGCACAGTTTAAGAAAACTGCTAGAGCGAAAATGTGATAAGCAAAGGATTACTAAGCAAAAACTCATTCGGCAGGGAAACAGAAGACGTAACATGCACTATTTTGCAAGCATTTTGTTTTCGATTACACTGGGCCACAAGGGTAGTTGGCGATTCTAGATGATTTTGTGGATTTTTTCAAGTTTGAGCTTTTTTGAGCGAAGACTTAAAATGTTAAACACCTTTTTCTTGGAATACTTATGGTCTGTAGTTTCGAAGCCAAAATGGTATATCTTCTCTTTGAAAAATCGTAGAGTTGTTAAAGATAGCTTACTGAGTAGTTAAGAGATGTATCTTTACAATAAGTTAAGCTAAAGTCACAGCAAATGTTTAGGTTACCCACTAATCGAGGCTAAGAGAGGTAAAAAAATAAGCTTTTTAATAAACTTTAAGCTCTAAAATCGCCCACCACACATTAATATACTGAACAAAATCTTATCCTAATGTTATTTATGCAGTTGAAATCGCCTGAAACAAACCACTTTCCTTACAGAGGAAGTCCGGGTTGCAAAGCCATCAAGAAGGGCTTGTCCCTCAGAAATCAGCCCACAAGTTACTTAAAATGTGGCTTACACGACAATCATTATTGTAGTATATGGCTAATGTAGCGTAGATTTCTCTTCCCCTATTTGTTTTATTGGAGAAGCCCTCGACAGCCTTGATATACCCCGCGCACTTTTGGAACAGGTTATGGATAAAGAAAAACAACATCTCGCCCACAACCAAATTGAGGATTTTGTTGTGGCCAAAAAAATGCTGAAATATTGCGCGAGTCGAGTTTTGATAAAACAAATGTTAGGCCAGGACAGGAATTAGTTGAAATTGTAATTCGATTAAATATTTAGCGCTATACGATTGATGGTACAAAGCTACCCAAATTTAAACACCACAGGAATCAAATCCGATTAGAGACTCAGCTGAATGGCATTGATGGCCTCTCCATTCTGTTTGCAGCCGACTCAGCAATCGAAAATCAAACAATTTTTTCATTCTTTTTTTGTCTAACAAGGGGCGGAACTTGGTCTATACTTTAGCCCTAACAAAGTGAACTAAACACTCGTCCTGAAGTGTGTGTAGCACATGCAACATTTGCGTAAGGGTTTTATGGCGCCGCAGTGTATACTATGTATGAATTTTTATATATGTTTGGTAGTAACATGCGATGACATTTTACCATAAAGCAGGGCTGACTTTTTCTTTCGTTTTTATGCGTTTAAAATTTATTTCGTTGACGTTGTCGCAGCACAGGAGCCGCTAGCAATGGCGCCTGTCGCACGCACGCAAGCTTCCGGCGCACACACACACACACACATGTTGTTGGCGGGCCTGTGTAGCCTGTGTGCCGAAAGAAACACCAGTCTTCGTTTTTATTTATCGTGCAAAGTGATTCTGTGTAATTGCAGAAATTGCGTTAAATTATTTAACAAGCGGAGGGCGCGGGGGCGTAGCAGAAGCATTTCAAATTCATTTACACTTACACGCACAATGTGTGCAGGAAATTGATATCATAAATTTGTGTTGGCTGGGAATCAGGAAATAATATGGCAAAATGAAATGAAAAATGTATATTTATTTTCTAATTGAATTCTCATTGCAGCTGGGCAAATGAATGCGGCTTGATGCGGGGCAATTGGCCCCTTCACAACAACAACAACCACAACACATGAGACACAAGCGGAAGAGCTTAGAGCAAGTACAAAGAGAACTAAACAAGGCAACAAGCCGCACTGCCAGTCAACAACAACAACAACAACAACAACCAAACTCATTCAGCCAAAAAATAAGAAAGAAGAAAGTAAAATCGCTCCCATGTAAACACTTGAAAGCTCGTTAGGATAATACATCCTGGCTGACACCACACATCCCTGCGAGTGTGCGTGCGTGTGTGCGTCATCATGCGACGACATCGTCTGAGTAGCCACATCCCCCCATCCATTCACCGTGACGCCTCCTTCAGGCCATTGCCATTGCAATAGTCGCGCTTCCGTTTCCGTCTACGCTCACTCGCCTCATTTCCGCTGTGGCTGCAATTAAGCGAACTTGCCCCCGAAAAAGAAGAACAACAGCAACAACAACAACAACAACTGTAACAAAATGGCACACGAGACCAACTTTAATGGTAGGTAATTCAGCGAAAACCCTTTTGACTTTTCATTTAAATAAATAAGAATGCAAATTTAAACTCAACTCTTGAGGGATCTCTTAAAAATAAAGTCCCAATTCGTTTAAGAATTAAATTGTTTATGGAAATTGTTTACGGAAATGTTAGCTAAGGGGCAACTCACAACTGAAGGAGTTTAAGGAAATTCCATGCTTGGAAACCATAATACCCGCCTTCGATATACCCTTAATACTCTTCGAGTAACGGGTACAAATATGACAACTTAATCCATGCAACCCCAGTGTGGAACTTTGTGTACTGCAATGTAGCTCTTAAAATGTTTATCTACCGATTTTTACATAACCCCAGAAGAAAATCAGATGTCCTTGTATCCACAAATTTACCATAGGGTAAAAAAAAAAGAAATGCATTAGGCGAACAACAATAAAATACACTTACCCAACGAATCTGAAGGTAAAGCGGGAGCAGCAGAGAGCAGGCGCAGCAGAACAAACAAAAATACACAAGCGCAGGCGCGACGTCAAACACCGCTAGCGGGGGCGGAGGGCTTTGCGAATACGGTAAGCGGGCCGAACAGACTAGGCACAGCACAACCAATACACACAATAATTACCGCTGATTTACACACTTACACTTCAATTTAATTAAAGAACACAATACAAAAACGAGAGCGTAAGTAAAATTGTGGGAGTTATTCAATATTTTTTATTGCGGGGGCGGGAGGGGGCGTGGCCAAAATTTGAAGCAAACTTGATCTGCCTACAGACAATACTAGCTTACGTATAAAATTTGGTTGCTCTAGCTCTTCTAGTCTCTGAGATCTAGGTGTTCATACAGACGGACGGACGGACGGACGGACGGACAGACGTACATGGCTATATCGACTCGGCTGTTGATGCTGATGAAGAATATATATGTATACTTTATGATACCGGAGATGCTTCCTTCTGCCTGTTACATACATTTGCACGACTTTAGTATACCCTTTTTACTCTACGAGTAACGGGTATAAAAACAAGGCCGCGGCTGCGATATCCAGACTGACAGAAAGAAAGAGACAGCGTCATTTAACATAACGGAACTGGCAAGACACATAACCACATAATTTTAAAATTATTAATTAAAAACCGCAAATAGTTGAAATCGTACACACGGGCACGCCTTGATATAAGCGAAATCGTTTTGTTAGTTTGAAATGCGTTCAAAACCACAAAAATTAATAAACCGAGACCGCGAGCGACATGCCGGCCGGCGTCACCGATAGAAAATATGCAACTAGCCAACTATCGATATTTCTTTTCGATGCGTGGGTCCGATAAGTTTCTTTTCAATGCGTTAGTCCATAAAGGTCCGTTGGTCCACGTAAAATTTAAATTAGAAATGAAAATAAATAAGTCTTGTTTATCTTACTGTCTTTGTCTTGTTTAAAGTTATTTAACAAATAAAACAAATAAAATATATTGTCATTTCAACTAGATTTTAAAGATAATACAGAATCATCTTATTAAATTGATTGGGGTTTTAAATCTTGAACAGAAGGGCTCCTGCTTTTGATGACTCTTTAATGACTGCGTAAGAGTAATGAATTTAGGTTTCATTCACATTCAAAAACACTTCTGTAGGCTGAAAGTTCGGAATAGAACCTCAAATTTGATCTATACTAGTCTTTATTTAAAATTTGGTTGCTCTAGCTCTTCTAGTCTTTGGGATCTAGGTGTTCATACAGACATACGGGCAGACGAACAGGGCTATATTGACTCGGCTGTTAACAGCTTTAAAAAAAGATAGCATGGATTCAAATCAATCGGTATATAAAACCAGTTGAAAATTGTGCCCTTTTCAATGAATATGTGAACCAACTTAAAGCTGGAAGTATTTCAATTGATTAATTCATTTTTCAACCCTCATCTATTCGTCCCTACTCCCTTTAGATGCTCTGGACTATATTTACATAGCAACTAGTATGAATGACAATGCCTATCTGATAGCCGATCCTCAACCGAATATGGAGGATGAAGATGATGATAATAAGGAGCGGGAACAGACTGATGATGACCACAACAACAACAACAACAACAACCAATATTACAACGATGCGGATGAAGTGAATACCAAAGCTGTCCCCCCACCCCCCGATAGTTCATTGGACCCCGCCCCCAGCTCACCCTTGGCCACAGCTGCTTTGGCGGCAGCAGCGGCCAGTGCCTCAATGGCCGCTGCTGCCGCCCGCATCACCGCCAAGGCCGCACATCGCACCCTGGCCAACAATCGGGCAGCAGCAGCTGCCACCATTCAACTGATCGATGTGGACAATAATTATACAAATGTGGCAGTTGGACTGGGTGCCATGCTCCTGAACGATTCCCTGCTGCTGGAGGGCGGCAACGTGAATGACACGGCACTGAGCATATTTGGTGATTTCGTCAATCGCAGCGGACAAGTGGTCAACGATAGCTCGGCCATCAATGTCACCGCCAGCAAAGTGGCCGAGGATGACTTCACGCAGCTGCTGCGCATGGCGGTCACATCGGTGCTGCTGGGCCTGATGATACTCGTCACCATAATTGGTGAGTACATGGAAACGTCATTAGAAAGCAGAACAACAAAAGCCCAAGTCCAAACATAGACATAATTATTTCCGCCAGTTGGTTGGTTGGTTCCCCCCCACAGAAATAAATTCCACGAATGCCGGTCTCAGGCACGCGCGAGGGTCCACAAATCCGCTGGGGAATAAGGGCAAACAATTCAATAAGGAGGGACGGGGGTTGGCTCAGCATTTTGGTTCAGTTTGTAGATAATAAAATACGCGTAACTGATATTTATGATGCTGGGACCCATTTTATATTATTTATTATTATTGTTGTTGTTTCAGCTGTTGTTAGGGCTCAGGCGAAGGCATCGACAGCAGTGGCCTTCTTGTTGTTATTAATAAGGCAGCTCCATGACGAGGACAAGGCTGCCGCTGCCATTGTCTGTGCTGGCTGGCTACATTCATTACACGCATTTAGCCATAAATCCAAAGGCAAACAAAAAAAAACAAGAAGAAAAACAAAAACAAACAAAGACACGCCGCATTAAAGTTGACAGTCAATCAATCAATCAATCACAAACAGTTCGCCAGCTCCTCTCTCTTGAAATTATCCTGAAAATTTTATGGCCACATTGTAAAATGCAAACAGCCGGCAGCGGGGGCGGAAGACAAACTGGAATTGATTTCATTAATTTAAGTAGATTTCATTTAATTTGAATGCCAGCACAAAAGTCAAGAGCCAAACAGAATCGCTCTGCGCCATCCACATGCTGGTTGTTTTTTTTATTTTTGGTGTGTTTCTTTTATTTCCAGCTTGTTTTCATTTTGATTTTCCGCCAGCGTCCAATTTGTGCTTATTTAGTTTGCTTTTTTGGCTCTGCTTGCCAGTTTCCTTCTCGCGTTTAAGAAGAAGAAAATGCTAATGAGTTTCAAATGCTAATTGTGCCCGGTTCTGGCTGGAGAACTGCTTCAAAGTGAGCGTGACAAAAAATGTTACGAAAACGAGAAGCCACTGGTTCAGGCAGGACTTGAAAGCACCCTGTAATTGTAACTTAGGGGGATATATATATATTTATATTATATATTTATATATATATTCCATGTTGGTTTTGCAATTTGTATCCAATTTGTGACTTTAAAAACTCCAAAGCTGTTGAAAAAGTTCACCAAGAATAGACCAAGTAACAAACTATATATATAACAAGTAAGGACGCTGTAGTCGAGTTTCCCGACCACAAAATACCCTGTTCATTTGTTTTCATTTATTTCTTTGTGACAAAATGTCATCCTAAATGTAGGCAACACTTTTGGTAGTCCTGGCCAACAACTGGGGGGGTGGGGTGCTCTTATCACCTCAACTGTTTCGCTTATAACTCCGGTGTTTTTTGTCCGATATGATTGTACTTTTCAGAATAGATAGATATTGGGCCTAGCTTGATGCATACTAAACCACGAGGCTCTAACTTGAAAACTTGGATCTGACGGTTGTTTAGGTCTAGAATTTCTAGAGGAGGTCTTGGTTTTTTGGGGATAAAAGGGGGACGGGTGGGAATTTTCCAAATCTGAAACAAACTTGATCTGCGTACAGCATAAATCTACCTTCGTGCAAAAATTTGTGGCTCTATCTCTTATAGTCTCTGAGATCGACGCGTTCATATAGACAGACAGACGGACGGACGGACGGACGGACAGACGGACATGGCTATATCGACTCGGCAGTTCATGCTGATCAAGAATATATATACTTTATGTGGTCGGAAAATTATCCTTCTCCCTGTTACATACATTAGCACAACTACATGATAACCCTTTTCCCATTTTCAATGGGAACAGGGTATAAAAAGTTACTTTGAGGGGTCAAAACCAAATGGTAAAGAAGAGAATCATTCAGTTCGAGCTGTTCACTCGCAATCTCTATATGTTACTCACCTCATTTTCTGGACATAATCATAAGGAGGTCTTACTAAGTCGTCTTATCTGTGAAAAATGATAGAGACTATCAAAAACAAGTAAGAAAGTCGGTCCAGCCCGACTGTTAAGTACTTTGTGTTAACAAAAGTGTATGCACAATATGAATTTAGCTACTGTAGTACTTGGGATAACCCAGTTTTTAGACTAGATTCAGTCAATCCATATTGATTTCCAATTCCAAATCTTGAGAAATTGAGAATGATTCTGATTAACTTGTTTTACTTCATTTAAGCGTAAAACGTTTCCCAGGTTGAAGGTCTTTCATCCAACTGGCAGCTGATCTTTCGGCTTGCCTTCACTTTGACACCAAAGTGAACTAATTGCATGTGTGTGTGTGTGTATGCGTGTGTGTGTGTACGACCCACTTACTTACTCCTTGACTGTCTGCCAGTCTGCAAAATTCAATGCCACAAATTGCATGTCTCGCACTTGTGCTTAACTTTTAGTGGTGGCAACGGCGCACATTTCTTTTTTAACACCTTCAAGTGTGCCACAAGTAGTCCTGACAGCCACTGCAAAGGCAAGAAAGAATGAAAGAAAGAAGTGGAAAAACAGACATCAAAGGTCTGTGCGAGTGCACCAGGCCACACTGTCAATTTTTCACACCCACCCCAAAAAGTTTGCGCCAGCGCGATTAGCTCATGTCGCTTATTCTGGCTTCTGTGAACTTTGTCCTGGGCCCAAGTGCAACAATGGGGGAATAGAGAATGCGCTGCACTTCTGCGGATGGATATTAGTTTAATATGATTCTCATTTCGGCAGAAGTTTGGCAATTTCCAAACTTTATCTGTTCCGCTGCGGTTTGAATGCGAATGCTGGACCGACTCACGTCTTGGTGCAATAATTGAATTGGAAACTTTGCGACTTGAGCTCGAGTCAATTTTTGCAATTAGGCCGCTGAAAGCTCTACTCAATTATCAGTGATTTCTTTTTCCCATTTCCCATTGCAGGCAATGTGTTTGTCATTGCGGCCATCATACTGGAGCGCAATCTGCAGAATGTGGCCAACTATTTGGTGGCCTCATTGGCGGTGGCGGATTTGTTTGTGGCCTGCCTGGTGATGCCACTGGGAGCTGTATACGAGGTGAGTGCGGGGTGGGGGGTAAGCGATTTATTCAACCGTCCTTAAATCACAACTCCCTACAGATTAGCCAAGGCTGGATACTGGGACCAGAGCTATGCGATATTTGGACCTCTTGCGATGTACTCTGCTGTACGGCCTCCATTCTGCATTTGGTGGCCATTGCCGTGGATCGGTAAGTAATTACTTTCCCTCTCCAACGCTCTGTCTACTTGTAAGTGATGTGTAAAACACGCCACGTCTGAAGAGTTGGGAGTGTGAGCTAAGCGAATCAATCAATCAAGTTTTTTAACATGTCAAATCTCTTTACAAATCCACTTGGCAATTCAAAAATAACATCAAGTTTGTGGGAACGCGGCGAGGGGGGCAGTGGGGAGGGAAGGGAAGAAGTGAGAAAAACATTTAAGCCTGATTCGATTTTTCCATTTTCTATGCAGGTTAAGCGAGTAAATTATTGTAAAATAAGCAGAAAGAAAGGTAAGGGCATATTCATCATTTCTATGGCAGCCACTCCATAGGTGTATAGCTGTCCAATTTTGAGCAAACTTGGTGGAAATTTGGTGACGTTTCCTTTAAAAAACGTACAAGTCTTTTGTACCAAGACCAAGTCTTTCCAATGGCAGCTTTACCATAACCAGAAAGACCCTTGGGGGCAGGCCTACAAAATGGTCTGTAAACGATTCTGTGAGCTGGAGAAGATTATCGAAAATCTCTTGCCGACTCACTTGTCTCATTTACCCATGTAATCTTGTATTATCCACCATAATAATAACTACATAGAGGAGAGCAGGCAAGCTGAAAGACTGTCGGCTGTCAAGGTGTTTCAGGCCATGCTTTAAAGCTAGCCTAGATATTACCAATAAGTGCCTACTAGAAGCCATTTTCCAACCAAGAAGTCAAGCAAGGCACTTACAAATACCTTGAAGAAATCCCAGAGACCACTTTGCGCTCCCAGAACATTTGGCTTACGTCGGAGAGGGGGCAGTAAAACCAAGCAGAGCTGTAGCTAGGATCATGCTGAACACATGCCGACCAAAAACAGGGGCATATACTAAGTCCACTGTCTTATATGCGGAGCCCACATCTCTAGCTACTTTAAAGGCGTGTGGGATTCTTCAGAGCTTCGTAAGATGTCGGAAGATGCTGCTTAGGTTTGCGAGCTAGCCACAGAAGCACGTTGAGAGGTACAGGGTTCACGTTGAAGTGGCTCTAGTCTACCTAACAATGGTATTCAGCAGCAAAATAGAAGGCAGAGGAGCACTGAGAAGTGGCAACAGCATTCGGAACAATCCACTTAAGATCGCTTAATCCCCAAGCCTTTTCCGAAATTGTAGTCATGGCCATCTATAACACATGGTGAGCTCAACTGCCACCGGAACCAGCTTCACAGGAGCTACATGTCGGCCTTGATGATAGCGAGCAGTGCACATGCTGTAGAGAAGAGCCTGTGAAGGAGGTTTTATAATGAAATGGAGGAATAATCCAAAGTGAAAAAGTGCAAGATAGCCGAAGATGAATTTGTAACATACAAGCTGTTGTCGAAGGAAGACTAGAAGAATACTAGTGACTTTGCAGCCAACATTAAGGCTACCCTTAGGACAGTGGATAGGCAACCTAGAAACAGGGAATATGTGGGTCATCAAATCAATGCCTGGCGGCTTAACAAACTTTGAAAGGATTTCTACTTAGAAGAACAACATTTAATCAAGCTTTATAAAAGAAATTTTTGTTAGTTTTAAACAAGTTTTTCTTTATAAAACTATTTTCAGACCTTTTTTTCAATGGCAGCTATGTTACCTACATAAAGCTATACGATTTTGATCAAATGCTAAATGGATAATATTGAAAAATGTAGAAAAAAACAGTTTTAGGCCATTTTAAGGCCATTATTAGCCACATGCCAGCTCAATCTTTAAAGAACGAACAAAATAAAAACCACACACACACACACTCACAATTTGCATAATGGCGTGGGTCATTTTGTAAGGGGGGGATGCCCTGGTACAGCGACTTAATTATATTTAATAAGCTTTAATCGTCGACGCTACTCGAACAGGGGCCGCGGATTCGTTTGGCATAATTATGCAGAAAATTTGCATGTTGCATCATTGATAGCCGCATTATGGCAGTTGAATTCAGGTTTCAGTTTGTGCCCCCCCACAGCCGAGGCTTCATTAACGGCTGCCGCTTTAATATTTTCTAACATTCAATGCAATTTTGGGTTAGGTCTGTGTGTGTGGGTGTGGGGGGTGGGGTGTGTTGCCAACAATGGTTTAGCTTCTGCTGGCTTGTTGACTATTTTGGTCGCCTGCTGTTTTGGGCTATTTGCTGCTGGGTACTTTCTGGCTTTGACTCTCTCTCTCGTTGCGGTTTTGTGTTGGGGGGGGGGGGGGGCGAAAAGTTTTTGTTCGTGGAAGTTTTGTCCAAAAACCAGAAAGCCCGACCATTAATCATACGGTATGCATGGCAAAACTGTGCTAAGCTCAAAAATAAATACAAAAACCAAACACACACCCAGACAGTTACTTATGGCTTAATACAACCGCAAACTTTTCAATGTTTGCGGCCGAAAGCAAGTGGCAAAAGTAATTCCTCGACTAGTTTTCAATGCATATTCGGTCAGTGTTTTAATTTGAGTGGAGAATTTCAATTTGTCCTTGCTTGTCCAATGAGTTGGAAAAGTTAGTTTTTGGGGGTTGTGGTTGATTTATTTGAAACTCAGTTTAGTTTAAAAACTGATTAATCATCGGAGACAATCATAGAACATTTTTGCCATGTGGTATTCAATTGTGGTCTGGATAATTGCTTTGACAAAGGATTCTGTTGGACGTGCCCACAAATGTAGGCAACACTTTTTGAGCTTCGAGTTTAATTGAGTTTGTTTGCTTATAAATCTCTGGATAAAGCATAATTAAGGTTTGCTATCCAAACTAGCACACACACACACACACAGTTGGCCATTGGGTCGTAAATATTGATTGAGGCATTTTGTGAAGTTGCCGCTCAAATACATAAATCATTAGAATTATGTCAAGCTCTGCTAATCGAGATTGAATATGCCCCAAGTGCGCACACAAGGCAGCACTTAAAGCCATTTCACTTGCACACAAAATATTTGTCTGTTTGTTTTATGAACTTGACTGCAAGAGGAGGAGCAGGAGCGGGAGCCGAAGCGGGCGCAGGCCTTAAAATGTAACAAACACCTCATTGTAAATGTCATAGTAACTATTACTTTTTGGCTGTGTGTGTGTGTGTGTGTGTGTCTGTGTGTTGGTGTTGGCAGGGCATTAGCAGATAACATAAATGTCTTAGTAACATATCCGGTTTTATTGCTTGGCTGGTTTTGTTTGCCCTTGCCTCTTCTGCCTTCGCCTTTGCCTGTCGTCTGTTTGCTACTTTGTCTCATTAAACATTTGAAAAGCACACACACACACACACACAGGCACAAGCACGCACACATGTGAAATCAAATGTGCAAAGCAAATGAAGCGTAATTCTTGCCTCTGCCTCTGCCTGACTGACTGAATGCCTGACTTGCTTGACTCGCCTTCGCCTGCCACGAAAACTAATTATACTGTTAAATGCGTTTGTTTAACTGCCAATTTAATTAAGGTTATGCTTTTGTTTGGCCAAGCACTAATCTGGCAGCTGAGCTCCCAAAATTCGGCTCCTACATGTGCAATTAAAAATTACCAACTCCCCCCACACCCACCGCCCGCCCTGCATAACTTTGCCCGGGCTGTCTACGCTGCATTGTGGGAAAATATGAGAACATTGCGGTAATGTGGGCAAAGTTCAGCCTGAAATGGGGCTTGGTGCAAACTTTTTGCTAAAATGTCGCTCTATAGCATGAAAATTAGTTAAATATGAGAGAAAACGGCTCTTCTGTACTTACGAACAGTGAACAGTGGGCTACAAAAAAGGCATCTACTTCGTTTCTGGGGCCTCGGGCGATCCACTGCTTTCACTTTTGATACATTCATATTTCATGGGGCCTTGACATTTTGCCAAAGAGAGAGAGCTTATCTTATTAACATATTCACACGGAGAAACAAGTAGTTATTAAAAAATGTCCACTGGATGATTTGCTGTATCCATTTGGGAAGCTTTTAATCATCCTACGGAGTTTAAAGTCATCCATAGATTTGAAACATGATGATCATTTGGTTGATTCTGCAGCTCCGCTGGATAATTATAAGGATATTTAAGACATATCCTTTCCCAATGCATCTTTTCGACTCGACATTGCTGTTGTGACTTTATTTCGACTCCCACTCTGAGCGATCGGGTCTTAAAGAATTGGTTCAAGTAAGATTCAAGACTCTAGAAGCAATAATTTGTGTCTATGCTGTCTGCTCACCAATATGACTGGTACAAATGAAACAGTCACGCTCACTCTCTTAACAGAACACTGGATTTTGCTTCTCTCGAAACTATCTTACGATAACAGACAAGAAAAGGATAAGTTTGTTTCGTTTTTTGTTATTGTTGCGTTAGTTTACACAAGCACGCATACACACTTGCAGTTGACTAAGGCACATGTTTTCATGCCCTTATTTTCATGCCTGTGTTCGAGGGCATCCGATTTTCTTGCTGACTGCCTGTAAATGGAAGCACTTTTTGTGAGCTTTGCTAGAAACACAAAGATGCTTAAGCGGAATACAAGTGAATGTCCTGACATTCCCATGATTTTACCTTGTTTGACCATTTCTTAGACAAAGTTGCTTATTCCTTTGCAAATGATGTTTGCGAGTGGTGCCCGCACATGAATTTCTTTCGCACATATATAGTACATACGCCTATGAATTCGCTTGGCTTGCTACAACAAAATTGCTACTTTGTATTGAATTACAACGGCAACAGCACTTGAATACATTCTAATAAGCTGTCACAGAACAGTTAAAGCAATTAAAGCCACAGTATCTATGAAACGGTGCCCAAGTTAGGCAATTTTCGGTCAGTTCTTGAATTAGGTCTTTCCCCAGGCCCTAGAAAACCTATTGTCCAATTGTCTGACGTTGCTTTAGGTTCAGTTTTGATATCCATATTTCTGGAAAGACTTTGGAGCAGGAATGCCGTATATACTATGGATATATAGAAATTTAAGCAATATAACACTATCGGATATCGATAAAGTCATAGATATTTTGAAAGGGTTTTCTTTTAACCTTGTTAACATCTTTGTAGAAGTAAGATCTGTTGTTTTCTCACAGCCAAATCACTTTCAAGAACTTTCTCGAAACTTACGAAAGAAGTTAATCAAATTATACATACCTTTGGTACCCACTGTGTGGGCGCACTTAGTGCAAAATGAAAGTGCAATGACAACAGCAATTACAATTGCAAAGGACACACGGCACATGGGACAGTTAGTGGTCGCAGTTGTTGTTGTTGTTGTTGTCGTGTAGCTGTGGTAGGGTTGCCCAAAACAACAAAAAAACACACAAAAAAGTCAACTAGTACCACAAAAACATCGACAACGAACGACAATGGCAGCGAATATGAACATGTACATTGTGCATACTCGTAATTACGTTTTAAGTGCTAAATGGTGAAAAAAATAAACTATGTAAACTTAATTGAAATTTAATTGAATATGTCACAGGGCAACAAACTGCGGTCAGCAGCGAGCCGGAGGGGGAAGCTGCGGTGTGTGTGTGTGTGTGTTTAACAGAGTCGAAAGTCATAAAAGAATGTTTGCATTTCAATAAACAGAGAGAGAGAGCAGCGCCAGCCGTGAGGCATTTGTCATTTCGACTGGGACTAATAATGACGTCAGCAGCAATGCAGACCATGAAATTTATGCACAAGTGGGGAAGGGGCAGGGGCAGGGGCAGGGGCTGGGGAGTTAAAGTCGGCTTGGAGGTGCGTGTTATGTATGTGCATATATTTCGACCAGCATCGACAGTAGCCCGCTATGGGGCAGTGGCATAAAGATTAATGTTCATGCGCCATTTGTCCTTTGCCACAGGCTGGCCTCTTTTGTGCTGGCCACACCGAAACTTCAATACGCTTTGCCATCTAAAACAAAGAAGAGGCAGCAGAGGCAGCACTTTGATTTGCAGGAATTACTTGCTGTGTGAAAAATAAAAAGTTCTGAGTAAGGTTCAGGCTAAAGTGGGTGAAACTTTTCGCACTAAAACTGCACTTCAACTGTACTTCAACCCCATTGGCCAACACCCTCTGCCAGTGTATTAAAAGGTTGCTCTCGGTTCATTCTTTTTGGGCTGTTTGCGTTGCTGTAAATATTGTTGGCACTCTGTCTTAATTGCTTAAAAATTACTGACATGGAAAATGAACTCGGCAAATGTTAGCCCCCACCCCTACCCATTCCAGCGCTCCAACTCCAGAGCCCACACACACATTAGCCCCCTGCCGTTTGGCTGGCGCTAAGCGTAACGACAAATACTTGCAAATATTATTGTAGTCGAATTTTAGCCAACTATTTATCATTCAGCTGGCAGACCGA
This sequence comes from Lordiphosa fenestrarum, assembly GCA_035044985.1. Taxonomy (NCBI): domain Eukaryota; kingdom Metazoa; phylum Arthropoda; class Insecta; order Diptera; family Drosophilidae; genus Lordiphosa; species Lordiphosa fenestrarum. The sequence goes on from JAWNNO010000731.1 coordinate 3,236,191, forward strand.
GGGGGTAGTGGGGAGCGGTGAGGACTACAAGCCAAAGGACCTCCAGCAGCATTTGACAAACTTAATTTATTAATGCACAAGAGGCTCGGGCCATAACAACAACAGCGATGACGACAGGAAGTGTAGCAACTGCTCATTAATTTTCATTCCATTTGGTGATAAAACGAGGCCTTCCATTTTAAATATCAAGTGACAACTAGCAAATAAAACGCGTGCTCCTCCAGCTCCTCCAGCCGCCCCGTCTTTTTGGGTAATTGTTTCCATCAACTGCTCCCGTCTTGGCATTTCAGAGCAAATCATCATCGTGACTGTCATGGTATGTCATTTGCATACTTACGTTGAAAGGCTCCCCCTCATAATGGAGACTTGTCCAGCTGACAGGCAAATGGCATTCCTCATTCCGCATTTTCAGTGTAGTCCAGGGACTGATTGATATGCTTTTGGCTTTTGTTTATTGACAGGCAATTTGCGCAGCCAGCATTTCAATTCTGCCCAATTGACAGGCGCAAATCACAAAACAGAAAAACAACCAAATCCTCCAAAACCCACCCAGCCCACATACCCAAATCCTGACCACAAATATCATTCTGAAAGTATTGAATTTGGATGGATTTATGGATGCATTAACACAGGCATTAATTAGTGCAGGCAAAAAACCAAACTCATTCTGCCCGGCTGCTCTAATTGGAAACCACCAAATAATTGACCCGCATTGACCTGCAGCTTAGCATGCGAATGGCCAAAACGATTCGGTCAGGTGGAGAAAAATTTCCAAAAAATGATTGGTGTTAAGTGTTTTGGTAAATGCAACAAAAATGTCAAACCAATTAGGGGGTCGGGTTAGAGAACGCCTGCGCCTCGTCCTCCTCCAGCTGCTCTCATTCAATTGAAATTCAGCTTTTCTTGCTTTTTAATCGATTGATGGAAATGTTTGCCACAAATTGATTGATGATGACAGGCCGCCGCCTAACCAGGCCAGAATATGTTGTACGTACGAGTATGTATATTAAAAATTGATATAGTCATCGGTTGACAGGAGGGGGGTCGGGATTTGTGTTGTGTCCACAGAAACTAAGAACGGGGCGGAACCGGGAAATTTGACTTGTTTATTGGTTTAGCCACAGGTGGGCCCACAAACGGTTTTAGTCAATTTATACATCAAATGTGACCCTAAGAAAACAGAACTTCGTGGTTACTAGGTTTGCTATGCTTTCCACTAATTCGAACTACTTTCATATGAAAGATAGGTCTTTGTCTTAGAAAATAAACTTTTTGGTTTTCAAGGTAAACGTCATTTAAATTTGCAGCTATTGTTTATATATGCTTTCACACAATTCTATAAAATTGGACAACTATTTGGTGGGTTGGAAAACTATATTTACTGAGAAAACTTTTTTGTTTTCAATGTTAGCGCTTCCAAACTTTGTATTTACAAGTTTTCTGTTTTTTTTTCATACTTAAACTTAGTTTGATTGAAATCTGACAATTATATAGAATACCTGCCGTGGGAACGATTGGTCGAAAAACTAGTTCTAGTGAGAAAAACTTTTCTGTTTTCAATGCAAACGTTTCCAAACTCCGTATTTACTAGTTTTCTACGCTTCTCCATGATTCTGCCAAGTTTGGTCGAAATCGCACATCTATATGGTATAGCTGCCATAGAAACGTAAGGTTAGAAAAACAGTCTTAGTAAGAAAAACTTTTCTGTTTTCAATTCAAACGTCTCCAAACTCCGTATTTACTAGTTTTCTACGCTTCTCCATGATTCTGCCAAGTTTGGTCGAAATCGCACATCTATATAGTATAGCTGCCATAGAAAAGTAAGGTTAGAAAAATAGTCTTAATAAGAAAAACTTTTTTGTTTTCAATGTAAACCTCTTTAAAATTTGCATATATTTATTTTATCAGCTTTCACACAATTTTTCAGTGTTATGTCAAAATCGGAGGACTATATGTTATAGCTGCCAAAGGAATAATCGGTCCAAAAACTAGTTTTATTAAGAAAAACATTTTTGTTTTCAATGAAACCACCGCCAAACTTTATATTTCTTAGTTTGCTTTGCTTTTCCATGATTCCATTAAGTTCGGTCGAAATCGTACAGCTATATAGTATAGCTGTCATACAAAAGTAGAGTCAGAAAAGTGCATTAATGAGAAAAACCTGGTTGTTTTCAGTGAAAATGTACTTCAAATAAGTTAGAAAAACGTGCTGCAAGGGTAAACAATCCGTAATTAACTTTCCTCTATATTCCAAAACTACAATTCTACAAAATTTAATAAAAAACGGTTAACTATAACATATAGCTGCCATAGAATAGGTTGAACAACTAGTATTAGAGAGAAAAACTTTCCAAACTTTATATTGATTAGTTTTCTATGCTTTTTCACAGTTCCACCAAGTTTGGTTTTTAATTCCGTCTCGGGACATCTAATGATAAAGTTTTTCTTTGAAAACTTCTATACTCGTTCACCTTCACAAGCTAACAAGAAGCTCGGCCTGGCCCTTTGGGGCTGTAAAGTGAATTACTTAGTCAGTAAAGTCTGATCCTTACCTTGTGGTTCCAAAAGCAATCCTACTTCATTTCGATGGTGCTGCTTCAGCAATATTTAGTGCGCAGCCAGATTTTTGATCTTATGGGCACCGACTGGGTAAGGCCCCATTCAAATCTTAAATGAGCACATGCACTAAAAAATGTATAACGCATAAAGCCAGGAAACGCAGCAGGGCAGCCAGACAGCAATCAGCATGCTTGGTTGCATCTCTTTTTGATGGTGGTGGTGGGGTGGGGCTGGTCCACTACTTGGCTTTTGTTTGGCTTGCCTCTGTGTATGTAATTTACATAAGTTTTTTGTTTGCGTGCCAGGGATTACAATTGCTACCACATGGCTCTTTCAGTTAAAGGCACGCACAGAGACCGCACGCACCGAAATATAAAAAGAAAGCACAGATATGCACATGCAAAATGCATCCTGTGCCAGCTGTGCGGCCTGCGGAAAACGGGTGGTACGGCTTATGAAAATATGTAAGCCGAGTTGCCGGGGAGCCAGGCCAGGCACATTAATCTTTCCCATTAAATATGTTAATTTAATTCAATCGACACCTTTGCCACAATAAATTAACAAAACAAAAAAAAAGGGTTTGCAAATAAATAAATATCAACAATTAAATATCAATCATTTGACACATTGTTCATTCCCATTTAAATGCAAATGATGCAAAAATATGTAATGTAACATAAATATTTATAAAGTTGCCTCCGCAACGCATTTTTGTATAGTGGCCTCCTCAATACGCCATTTTTTTTTTAGTTGCCTATTGTTACATGTGTGCCATTGTTGTAGCCACACAAAACAACAACCGGGGAAAGGATAGAGCATAGAGAGCAAGTAATTTGCAAAAATTTAATCATGCCACAGCTGCCGCAGGACACGCAACAAAACAAAACTATTACCTACATATGCTAGCCAGGCCTCAGCCCCAGCCTGTTATGGTGGAAGTGGATCCATTGTGTGTGCTGGTGTGTGTGTGTGGGTGTATGTGTGTGTGCACTGCACTTTAGTTTGTTGTGTGAAATAAAATATTATTGTTAACAAAAAATAAAATAAAACCAAATAGCGGCCACAGTTTTACAAAATGTTTGTGTTGTTTTTACGAGGTTTGGTTAGGAAAAACAGAATATTCATTCAGAATTGGCTGATACTCAGTTTCCTTGAGGTTTTCACCCACTTTTTAACCACTCTGCACTTTTATAACGTGCCAGAAATCCCTAGAGAGTTAGGTATACTCGTTCGGACTTAGAACTCAGCTGGAAGAACTTTAGTTGAGAATCGACAAGAATAATGTGGGCTGCAAACGGTTTTAAATTCCTCAAATTTGGTAAATTAATCCAGTTGGCTAACAGTTATACTTCGAAACGAACGAAAAACAACTGAAAAACACAAAAAAATCTGCCAGAACTTATGTTAAGCTTCCAAATGGTATGACCGCCTACTGCGCCATGTGCGAATGCAACTTAATCTTAGCAATTTTGAATAAAACCTCAAATTTTTGAGTACATTTCATTCCAATTCGCTGAAAAACAAATCTCTTGCCTCTGAACACTTTGGCACAGTACAGATCTGCCGGATAAACCGGCTTACACTCGTTGATTTGGCCAACTTAAAATATTTTATTTAACATAAAAAACCTGTGAACAGATTTTAAATGTAATCGAATGACACTGCTGCCAGTTGACAGACATAAAAAATGCATGTGAAATGAGAAATGAAAAAGTTAATAGAAAATAAATACACTGTCGCAGCAGCCACTGAACAAAATACAATTTCAATTAATTAAGGGCTTACAAAATTCAGAGTTAAGAACAAAAAATAAGCGGAAATAAAAACTGCAGAGCCACACATAATTAAATGTAAAACAACCACACCACACACCACCCACCCCCAACCCCTAAAAAAATAGGACTAGTCATCCACTCCACTCCACTCCGCTACTGACAACAAGAGTAATGGCTTTTTTGTGTGCTAGGCGCGCAATTTTTAAATGCATTAAAAAGTGTTACACTCGAGTGCCGCACATTTATCACACAGAAAAAAACACCCATACGTTACGCGTATGGATAGGGGTGGGAGTGGGGGTGGGGGGTGGGAAATCGCATTTAAATTGTTTGCCTCACAAATAAATTGTTATAATTCATCACTCAACTTAACTTTGTAGGCTGCTTGATAAATTGATAGACTTCAATTCAATTGCAAAAAAAAATAAAATCAATTTAATATGACTTTGTGTCCCCCCTCCCCCCTCGCCCCACCACCCACCGTAAGAGTTTCAGATAAATTACTCGCACAATACTTTGACAAAATCATGACAGGACACTTTATTAGATTTTGCTCATAGTTTGCATGGCTCTTGGGAGGCTCTAAAAATTACAGAAAAATATTTGACAACCAAAATCACAAAATTCCATTAATTTCAAGCAGTCAATCAAAATTTTGCAACTTGAACTCGATTATATTATGCTAATAATAAGGGTGGGGGGAAGGGGCAGGTGTTTGTAACAAATGTCATCTAGCTTCTGGCATCATATACACTGACAAACAAAGCTGGTTTTCTGGCAAACAGAGGCGAAAGGGTGTTGAAAACAATCTCATTTTACTCTTTACCAAAGGCACTCAGAGTATATTAAGTTTGTGCAATTGTATATAGCAGGCAGAAGGAAGCAACTCTGAACCCATCAAGTAGATATATTCTTGATCAGCCTTGGTAAGATGGTATCAGATGTTAGGAGCTAGTGTTTCGACATTTTCATCACTAAGACTTCTTTTCTAACTTTACTTTTCTATGGCAGCTATACTATATAGATGTCCGATTTCGACCAAACTCGGCACAATTATGGAGAAGCGTAGAAAACTAGTAAATACGAAGTTTGAAGACGTTTGCATTGAAAACAAAAAAGTTTTTCTTACTAAGACTATTTTTCTAGCCTTACTTTTCTATGGCAGCTATACCATATACATGTCCGATTTCGACCAAACTTAATAGAATCATGGAAAAGCATAGCAAACTAAGAAATACAAAGATTGGAGGCGTTTGCATTCAAAACAAAAAAGTTTTTCTCACTAAAACTAGTTTCTCGACCGATCCTCTCTATGGCACCTATAACCTATAGTCAACCGATTTTGACAAAACTTTAAAGTATTGCGTGAAAGCTTATAAAATAAATATATGCTAATTTTCAAGAGGTTTACTTTGGAAACAAAAAAGTTTTACTTACTAAGACTATTTTTCGAACCTTACTTTTCTATGGCAGCTATACTATAAAGATGTGCGATTTCGACCAAACTTGGCAGAATCATGAAGAAGCATAGAAAACTAGTAAATACGGAGTTTGAAGACGTTTGCATTGAAAACAAAAAAGTTTTTCCTACTAAGACTATTTTTGTAACCTTAATTTTCCATGGCAGCTATACTATTTAGATGTGCGTTTCCGACCAAACTTAACAGAAACATAAAGAAACATAGAATACTAGTAAATACGAAGTTTGAAGACGTTTGCATTGAAAACAAAAAAGTTGTTCTCTCTATAACTAGTTTTTCAAACGATCTTTCCTAAGGGAGCCATGAGATATACACATTCGATTTGAACCAAACTTGGTAGAGTTGGCTAACAGAACATAAAACTAAAACATACCAAATTTCAGTACCGTAGCATTGAAATTGATCTCCAAAAATGTTATTTCCAATCTAGATTATAGATCAATCATTTTTCCCCAGTGCACAAATTGACTTTGCCCTTCTCTAGAACAATTTGCACATATTTGCCGCATCTCTACTGTCCCGCCTCGAGTGCTGTGTCAACTCAATTAATTGTTGATTTAAACTTAAACACACAATTGTTTGCCTTGCCATTCCCCCAACTAGTAAGTAGTAAAGTACATGATGATGGGCATATAAACACAATATTTGTTTATGTAAATTGCATTTAATTAATACATCAACACGTAACCACTTAAGCACTATGGTCAAATGTTGCGGTTGTAAATCTTTTTGTTAGTTAAAAACATTCTAATGTCTACATCATCGGGCTTTTTAAAGCATGATGATGTTTGTGTGCCAGATACTAGTGCTTTAAAAACTCGTTTAGGCATGTTGCTGAACTCAGCAGAAGTAGCGCACTTCACACAAACACACAAATAAAAACAAAAATCCAAACAAAAAAACAGCTAGAAATAAATACAATTGCGGACAGGACGATATTTGAATGCCCTTGATGGGAAATACTTGCACAGTTACAAGGAATGGTGAAAAGAATGTGTATTCCCAGGGTATAGGCAGAATGCTGCCAGTAAAATGTTTTGTGTGCAGCAGACAAACGCTTTAATCGTTGTATGGCAAACGATTCACCGACTTAAAGTTTGTGTACAATTTGTTGTTGGAAGTGATCTGGGGTCCGACACAATTTGAGTTTTGAAATCAGAGACCTATTGTAAATAAGTGAAATAATTCAGTGTTCTTATTAACTGCCTGTCGATTTTGATCTTTGATCAATCAAATATGATAAAGGATTCAATGCACTGACAGTTTCTTATAAATAGCTATCACACAGAGCTCGAAATTCATCATAAAGGGTTCATGCGTCCGACATATAGGTCGTATTAGTGATATTTATGTTGACTTTTTGACGAAAACAATGGGTTTTCGGACCACAGTTCATTGCAAACAAGTAAGAAAGTCAGTCAAGCCTGACAACAATATATTCTGTATCTGCCAAAGAATGTATTTACCTCAAAAAGTGTTACAGTGTGTACAGTGCTGCCCACCGCTGCTTGAGTCGGTGCTACCCAGCTTAAATGATTGTTTACCCTATCGTTCGACCGTTCTTTACCATTCCCACGGCGAGTATTCGATACTCAGTACTCAGTACAGGATACTCAGCACTCGTTACTTGGTTCTCGATACTTCAAACTAAATACTCAATACTAAGACCAAATTTTACTCCTATTAAAATCTACCAAACCGAAATTAAAGATATTCCACTTGAAAAATGAAAGAACAGAAATATTAAGATGCATAGAACGTAAGCCGAGTCAACAAAAAGAGCACCCAAAAAATATGTCATAAAAAAAGATGATTGTGCTTTATTCTGTGTTATTCAAATAAGCCTTGCGCCAAAGTCATGATACCACAATTTTGGCTACATTTGGAAAATGGAAATTTGAAAAATGCCTAGTACACACACACAATCAAACACAGACGCACAGCCACCAGACATACATAAAACATGGTTTGGCACACACAAAAAAAAATTCCATCACAAAGCCAGAAAGGAAAGAAAAAAAAGGAAAAGCATTGTAACAAAATGCTACGGAAAACTGTTAGACGGAAACTGAATATCGAACACGTTTCTTTACTTTGTCGCTAGGCCACATATGTGTGTGTGCGTTAGTGTGTCTGTGTGGGTGTATGGGAGTCTAGATTTATGCAGCATTCACATTTACATTTTGTGCCCATTTTCCCCGTTCGAGTGCAGCAATTGTAAATAAAATGCTTGTTTCTGTTGTTGTTGTTGCAGCTACTGGGCGGTAACCAACATTGACTACATCCACTCACGGACCAGCAATCGTGTCTTCATGATGATATTTTGTGTTTGGACAGCGGCGGTAATTGTCTCACTAGCCCCACAATTTGGCTGGAAGGATCCGGACTATTTGCAGCGCATTGAGCAGCAAAAGTGTATGGTCTCGCAGGATGTGTCCTATCAGGTAAGCAGAGGAAATAACCGCAATCTATGGCAAGTGAGTGAGTGAGTTTTCATTTTTCCGCCCCCCAGGTCTTTGCCACCTGTTGCACGTTCTATGTGCCGTTGCTGGTTATTCTGGCGCTCTATTGGAAAATCTATCAGACCGCACGTAAACGCATTCATCGTCGTCGACCGCGACCCGTTGATGTGGCGGTCAATAATAATCAGGTAGGTGAAAGGAATTCCAATGAATTTACCTACTTAACAGCACGCACACCCACAATTTCCCATGGCATTTATTTAGTTTAACGAAGTTAGCGCCAAGCAGCAGAAAGCCACAAAATCGACCACCAGATAACGGTCAGTTCTGGGTCTGAATGCAGCTGACTTGTGTGTAGCCTTCAACGCTAATGCAAGACTGAAATTAACTGCTTGGCTTTAAGGTGGATGGTGCAATTTTGGGTAATTTTGGTTTATTTTAGGTACTTGGGGGAGGGAACAAATCGAGAACATGGCACTCAAGTTGAGCACTGAACGGTCTGTCTCACTTCTAGTACAATGTTCTCACTGCAAGAACATGTTTTTAAGAACGCTAAGACTTGATTCGATATGAAATGAAAGCTTTTGTCTTAGGAAATATTTTAGTCTAGGCTTTTTTAGCCGTTTTTCGAGGTGGCCAGAGTATTGACAAGTGTTTTTTTTTAAGATTTGAGTTGTGTAAAACCAATTTTAGCAGTTAATAGTTTTTTAAAATATTTTTTTCTCATTTTTTTATTTAGCTGTTTTTTAGCCTTTTTTATACGAAATGAATACCGTGTTCAGTAAGTGGTTTTATGATAGATTTGGGGCTCTATATGCAAAAAAAAAAACAGAGAACAAATAAAATTAGACCAACATTTTTTAATTATAATAATTTCTAGCTGTTTTTTTGATTTGATCTAGGGAAACGTTATAACTTCAGTAATTAGACACCCAATTTAAACTTGGTTACAGTTTCTCAAAGGTAATGAATACACCTAGAGATGGGCCTTACAAAATTTAACAAATGTTATCGAAATTTAAAAATCTTTTAATTGTGAGAGTAAAAAAATCATATTTTTGGTTATTTTGAAAATTTTTAACCTCTGTAAGTAATCAAAAAAAGAAACAATTTATGCCACAAGTTAAGTAAATGACCACCGAATTCACAGCTTCTTTAAGATTACAATTAAAGCTAACAATGGACCTTGCAAATGTAATCACAGCTTTGAGATCTGCTCACTGCCAGAAAATACATGAAAAGTTTCTCAGACCTTCGTTTGAGATCTTAATCATATAAAGGCATTTATCTGCGCCTTCATTTAAGTCAAAGCTTATAGACTTTAACTTGCTTGCTTTAAAATCGACCCGCTGATAACCACATTTAAGCCAAAAACTGTCAACTTGTCGAGGATTTTCATGTGGTACGCCTTAATGTGGCAGCTGGTCAAGTAATGCAAGTGTCTCTTAACTTTTGTGGCTTAGAAAATAGATTTCTATTTCTACTTCTATTTTTTTTTTGTGTTCTTCCTTCCTGCTTCTCTTTTTATTTTTATTTCTTTTTAGGCTTCTTGCTACATTTCGACCTTTGTTGGCCTCTGTGGGAACCTGCTACTTAGCTTAAGCTTAGTGCTTTGACCAAATTGAAAATGACCATTTGACGTAGAAATGTTTGCAACCACTTACCTATCTGCACACACACACACACACACACATACACTTATACAGAGCACGCACTCAGCTCGAAGCTGGCAAAAAGTCATTGGAATCACAAATTCAATGCGCAAACAAGACAAGTTGTCCACTATTTGCCATTTGTACACATGTCCTTGCCCATGTCCTGGCTCAGGTCCGGCCCATGCTGATTCCTATGTGTGTGTGTGTGTGTGTTAGAGTGTGCTGACATGTAACTAAAGCGCTCACACATACACACTCACACTCTTGCTTCAATATAAAACACGCATTCATTTAGTGCCCCCACTTAGTGAGCTGACTGACTGACTGACTGCCTGCTTGTTGACTTTAAAATATACTTTCCCTATATACACACACACACACACACGCACATAAATGTAAAGTAGAGTTGGGTCAATAGGTCGCTTATACTTCCATTACCATTACCAACCAGCTTTGCGTTCCCACTTTAATCAAGTTTTAACTTAAATGCTTACAGTTTCTAACCAAGCACCAAAAACATGCTAAACCTTCGGACCGTTTTTAATAAAAAAGTAACTGAAATTAGGTACGAGTTCTTTCCCCACTTTATCTTAGACGTTGAGCGAGATGCAACCCTTTTTAATTAGATGTACTATAAACTTGGACACAAACCTTTCCCAGATTTCCAGTCCAAAGTCTAAAAAGAAATTGAAAATGAAGCCAACAACAAATAGTTGGCAATAATTATTCCCTTTCCCTCCGATGATCATCCATCTTTAACTTGTCTGGTTATACGTTCCTTTTGTGGCAAAATAAATGCTTTCAAATTGTTGAAATTGTTTCCTGCAACTTGACAAGGGTTTTCGGTCTAAACACATTTCGTTACATTTCGTTACTCGCCCGCTGTGAATATTTTTTTTGGTTATTCAATAAAGATTTGGTGTTGCTGCTGTTGAAAAGTTGGCCAAACACATAAATTTTAGTTAATTGCATTTTGCTAAATAATTTGTTGGCTGCAAATGATTTCAATTGCAAAGGCCTAATCAAATTGTGAAAGTTTAATTTTTGCATGCATCTGGTTGGGTCAATCCAATGGCAGGGCTGTGTAATTTTGCGGCTCACACACACACACACATTGATTTTGCAATTACCATAACACAGGACATGGCCAAAGGCAATTAGCCAAATTAAGCGAACAGGTATTATCTGGCATTAGGCCCGTGTTTGTTGTCATCCAATGACTAATAAACATTAATAATTATCTAACATTTAAATGTCATTTGAAATGCCAACGCCCCTGCAGGCCCACGGCTAGCTGGATGTTGGTTGTCCCCGCCTTGACCACTTGAGCATCATTACAATTACATTTGGAACAAAAGGCGACAGCAGCTCGAATTGATTGCTCTTAGATATATTGACATTATTTTCATAGCCAGATGACAAACAGTCAAGGACTTAAGCACATTTTGCCAAAGCACACACACGCCATCTGTGACATATGTACACGTCGTCACATTGGATAAGTATTTCTTTTGCCCCCCAAAAATACTGTTCAACAAAATTAGAGTTTAATGATTAAAGGCTCGGAGTTCGAATGTACTTTTAACAGATTTTTATCAAGCCAAAGTTGGAAAGTAAGATAAAACATAGAAAACTGAAAATTGGAAAAGTTTCCACTGAATTTAAAAAGTTTTACTCACTAAAACTACTACCAACTATAAGCTATGGTCATTCGATTTTGATCTAACCTTGTAGAATTGTTTTAAAGCACAGATAAGGTGCTGTCAGGCAAATTTTGAAAAGGTTTCTATTGAAAACAAAAAGGTTGTCTTTATTCAGACTATATTAAGTCCTTTGTTTCTTTGGTAGCCATACTTTATAGTTGTCCAATTTTGATGAAACTTGATGAAACTATGAAAAAAGCAGAGAAAACCTAGAAATACAAAGCTTGAAGACTTAAGGGTAGGAACCAGAAATGGTCCCTTACTAAGACTGGTTTACCGACTCATCGTTTTTATGACAGCTATAAGCTATATTCATCCGATTTTGCTTTAACCTGGTATAATTGTGTTAAAGCTAGATAAATTAATACATATAAAGTTTGTTTCTAATGAAAATAAAGTAGTTTCTCTTATTAGGACTATTTGTTCACCTGTTTTTACCAGGGATGCAAACCACTTGAATATAAAGACTGGTTCGGTTCAGTGGTTCAGACAGTTTCTGAACCGCCGGTTCGGTTCATTACATGGTTTTTTGAGCTGACTGAACCGCGGTTCCGGTTCGGTTCAGTGGTTCACAAAGGTACATTATGATTTCTATTGTCATGTGACTTTTGCACACTTTCAAATTGAATTCCTATAATCCATTTGAATATCTTTAAAATCCTTAGAAGATTGTCCCAAATATATTATGACCGGATTCAAAGGATTCGTCTATATGTTCCTTGAGGAACGATCTTCGAAAACAGAGAATGTCGGCTAGAAAAGATTAGAATAGAAAAGTGTAAAAACTCCCCTGGTTAGGATTGAATTAAGGTGAAGAAATATTACAGAAAATTCCAAATATTGTCCACTAGATGAAAGAATGTAGATTAATGGTATGTATATTAAGAAATCGGAGCGCAATTACAGAAGACTTGCAAGATGACTTGTTCTTACATTTTCGTCAAGTCATCCTTAAAAGTTCCGGCATCGGTAAGAATTTAGAGAGTCAAACGAAATGTAGAAAAATGATCTTAGGGAAACGATTCAAATTCCCAAATTAATAAGTATCATTGGCTAGAGGAAAGCTAGTCCCGTCTTAAAACTCGTCAGAGAACTGAACCGAACCGAACCGTTTTTATTTGTGGTTTTCGGTTTGGTTCAGCAATTCTTAAAGGAAGCCGGTTCGGTTTGCGGTTCGGTTCACCAGCTGGAATAAGCGGTTCGGTTCGGTTCAAAACCGGTTCGGTTCAGAACCGGTTTGCATCCCTGGTTTTTACTATAGCAGCTATACTATATAGTTTACCCATTTCGATCAAACTGGTGGGAACTATGTTAAGGCATAGAAACTCATATTTTCTTCAAACTCTGTTCTGTTTAGAGGTTCGCCATGTATGGGATAAACACTTGCTTTCCATTATTGGCACGCCCCCACAATTTGTAAGAAACGTCATATCTCCGACATTTTTATCGATAGAAGGTGCGTACCTTTTGAACATCTGTATTAAACAAGAATATTCATCAAAACTACAAAGGATTGGTAAAGATCAGATGAATGATGGCCAAGTTATGAGCAAATGTATGTCCTCTGCTGCAGCGCAGTAGCAGTGCTGCTTTCAAAAGGCATTCTAAGCATACACTTAGCTGGTACAGAGTATATTTTAGTCGGGCTCAGCACACTTTCTTATGGGTTAGACCTATGTTTTCAATGGCAGCTATACTATATATTTGTCCAATTTTGATGGGAGTTGGTGAAAAGCTGATTTTCTTTCACTTAAACTAGTCATTCTAAGACAGCTCTCTAAGAGAAGAGTGTAGCCTATATGAACTAAGAGATGTCATGGAAAGTTTGATCAAAATAGCTTAAAGTTTAACGCAAAAGATGGCATACAAGTGGACAGACAAATCAGCTCGTTAAGCTGAACATCAAGTTTCATACTCACCTAATGAGGTCGTAGATGCTTTCTATTATGCGTTACAAACATCTAAGCAGTTTCAACATGCCGCTCTGCAAGTATATAAAACGACTTCACATTTATTTATGTGTCATTTGTTAGCCAGTGTAGTGAATACAAAGGAAAGAATTTGTAGCCAGACATAAATCGCACGAAAAGGCCTTATTGGATTCGCACAGATGAAGAAAAGAGGCAGAGGAGGCCTAAAGTCAGATACCAAAACAGAAGCTTCAACACATGTCTCTAGCAAAGAAAAACAATTAAATAAGAAAACAATTTACATAAATTAGCCAAAGTGCCAAAATGACTAGGGCCAAGCCGAACACACACACGCACACACACACACACACACGCATGCGTGGCAAAGACAGCTGACAGCAACAGCAACAGCAATACATTTACATAGAATACGCATTGAACTTGGGCCAGCTGAAAAGTATGCTACACTTTTTGCACACAATTCACAACAAGCAAAAGGAAGACAAAGTTTGCCCGAGTATTTAAATAACAAGCAAGTGCCTTGTACTTTAGTTTTCGATTCAAGTGACAGGCAATTCCATGGGGAGTCCAGGAATATGTGCAAATTGTTTTGTCATTGATTGCCCGCATTGAAAGCACAAATGGCCAATAATGCCGACTGGGAATTCAATTAGCCGCATAAATATTGTGCAGGCGCATTTTTAAAGGGAATTCTTCAAGAAATGCTTTATTTATTAATTTCCTGCCAGACTTCCACATAATGCCCTGGGAATTACTCCCCCTCCGTGTGGGTGTGTGTGTGTGTGTGTGCGGGCAGCTAATTAAGCTTAAACTCTTCAATATTTAATAAACTATCTGACCCGCCCCTCTGGCTTGGTGGCACTTAGGGCAAGTTTCTTTGGCAGCAATTTCACTTCTGCCTGCCCACAAAATGAAGGTCACATGCGTAGCTGCAAATCCATTTAATACTATTTGCGCAAATATTCACACCATTCCGAAGGGGCGAGTAACCCTTTCGAAAGCAAAATCAGCATAATTTTATTTATTTAAAGCAATATCGACTTTCCCAAAAGGGTCAACAGACGATGAGAAGGCAAAAGGTTGGACTACTCAATTACTTTAATTTGGTGGGCTTACAAAGAAAGTGTCGAGGACACAAATTTGTGACCAAACCATGAATACCCTTGGAATACCTGAAGAAAAGAGCATCCACAGCATCCCTTCCGCTGGAGTAGGCCCTGCAGAAAGAATATCAAAATCAAAGAGGTCAAGCACTGGGAGCAGTCAAATGTGAAATTTATTTTTAGGATAGCATTTTTGGGGTACGCCGTGTGACTGTAACAAACACACACACACACACACACGCCCAATTTATGTGTTCACTTCCATATGCATATGGCAACCTCCGCTCCTGACTTTAACTTCTCTGATATGCGTACAAATTGCGGTTTATTGAAGCGTAAGGCAGAAAATGCAAATTTGCGCTTTTGTGTTATTCATTTGAATGCTGTGCCAAAAAAAAAACGAAAGAACGACAGAAAGTATGAATTTAATTTTAGGTCACAAATCGATTTAAACAAACTCTTTTTTTTCTATGCTTACAGCCCGATGCGAGTGCGGCAACAGATACGAAACTTAATCGACTGCGGCTACGCCTTGGCAGATTCTCAACGGCCAAGAACAAAAGCGGAAGCGGGGGAGCTGCTGCCGGCACAGCTCTGGGCCTGGTCGAGGGCAACTCAACAAATACGGTGAACACCGTGGAGGATACCGAGTTCAGTAGCTCAAATGTGGATAGCAAGAGTCGTGCCGGCATTGAGGTAAGCAAAAACAACAACAACAACAACAGCAACAGCCAAAGTTTTTCGGGCTTAGAGCAAATTTCATAACGCCTGACATGTGCCCAACGATCTGAGCAAAGGATTTGCTTCCTGTTCCTTACGCACGTAGAGGATGACCAAAAATAAACTGAGCTCATTAGGCGCATATGAGAAGGTGTGGCGCCTTTTCACTGAAATGGGTTTTAGCTCGACGGTAACTGCAGAAAGAGCGTTGTTTTTTTATGCCAAATCTTTAGTAAAGGCAATTTGTTTTTTTCAAAACCTTTTTCTATCTGATGGTTCAAGGTTTATCAGCTCAATGGGGAAATTTTAAGCTAACTTTGCCTTTGCCGAAGTTTTTATACCCTTGCAAGTACTCCCTTGCTCCCTTTTCCGACCGCTCGTTCGTATGGGAGCTATATGATATGGTCATCCGATTTGGACAACAGCTTGTAGAATTGGGTGAAAGCATATAAAACAAGCAAATACAAAATTTCGGGATGCTATCATTAAAAACAAAAAAGTTTTTCTAACTAAGACTGTTTTTTACACCTATCTTTTGTATGGCAGCTATGCCATATAGTAGGCCGATTTTCATCAAACTTGGCAGAATCATAAAAAAGCATAGAAAACCTATGAATACAAAGTTTTGGAGACGTTTCCATGGAAAAGAAAAAAAATTTTCATACTAAAACTAGTTTTCCGACCGATTGTTTCTATGGAAGCTATAAGATATAGTCGTGCGATCCGGTCGGTTCCAACATTTTAGTAATGTGCAGCAAAAAGAAGACTCTGTGCAAAGTTTTAGCTCGATAGCTTCAAAACTGAGAGACTAGTAGGCGTAGAAACAGACAGACGGACGGACAAAGCCTAATCGACTCAGCTCGTCAGCCTGATCATGCATATGTATATATAGTTTTAATAACGAAAAAGAAAGAGACTACAACCTTAAGATCTGTTTACTTCCTCAGCAAGTGTTCATAATTTGAATAAATCTATTGTTTTTTGGTATCTTTTTCGATTCTCCATAGAACAAACAATGTTTTCACAATATCCGGCTCGAAGGACCCTTTGAAAGATTCTGCCAAAACTTAACTTTAGCCACTTACGTACACTCCAGTTTGCTCTTTAGCATTAAAAGAAAAGCAAGAAAAAAGCTTGCTTCGGCTTTAATTACCCAGTTTTGCCCATTTATTTCTAAATCTAAAGCAATTCCAACGTTGTTTCTAGAATGTTCAACATTAAGTGTCTAAACACTTAATAGCAAGCACCTTCAACTTTGGATCATACCAGCTAAGTTAATAAAAGTGGAACTGTCAGTCCCCCAACTTAAGGACTCCCACCAACCCGTCTTAGAAATTTCATTACACAGAGTTCTCTACCGACATTTCCGACAAGTCCAGAAAATGTACACCATAATTGTATTTATGGCAATTTGATGTGATCTGAAAAGGAAAATCTGAAATGCAAGCAGAAAGTAAGCAGGGCCTAGCCCAAGCTATTGGTGGGTGGTGGCCACCACAGCCACTTGAGTCGCAAATCCCAGCAAATTGCCCAGCACTCGACAAAAATGTCAGCGATAAAATGCAGGCAAAAGCTTTTTGTTTATTGTGGGCAAAATTTGTATTTAGCCGCATTTTATGTACTTCAATTTCGGAGCGATTTTATGGCTAAAAAATAAGCCAGGAGCGGGAGCGGGACGCACACATTCAATAATAACACACATTAAAGCAAAGGCCAAGCGAAAAACGAAACCATAAAAGAGCAGAGCCAAAATAAATTGCTTGAACGTTTTGTTTGCACTGCCCTGGCAAGGTGGCAGAGTGAAGTCGAGTGGCCAAAGGTCAGGAGCGCATACACACACACACAAATCGCCAGGTTCGTGCCGGTTAAGTAATAGCAAAGTCAAATATAAGCTGTGACAAGGATATGCCGCCGCCATGCAAAGAGAGAGAGAGAGAGAGGGGGAGGCAAATGAAAACAAAACAGCAACAGGATCCAGAGGCTGTTTTTTTTTCTGCTTTCTGTTCTTTTTTTTTGGGAGATTCTGGCGAGCCTAACAAGGCACTCAATACGCCTGAGTAATTGAAGAAAATATGTTGATGGCTTATGGCTAACAGCTTTCGTTTCCATTCGCTTGGCCATAATAACAACGCCAACTGTGTGTTTTGTATTTGCCTTTGCTTTGCTTTTCGGGGCATCCGCCCAAGATTAAATATTTACCCGGCGAGGTCCTTTGCTGTGGGTGAGTGTAAGTGGACGACAGCCGAATAAGTAAACTCACGCTTAGCCTAAAAGCAAATATATAAATTTATGAAACCTGTGCACAACGGTGCGCATGCTTAATGAAAAAACCAGACACAAAAAATAGAACTCTATCATTGTGTCCTTTGTGGGACTCGTCCCTGTGAAAATTAAACCACATTCTGCTTTTGCAATTTGAACCTTTGTTTGACAGTTGCTTTGATTTGACTTTCTCCGGATAACAAATATTCTTTCCTTACCACTGCAAAAACCCGAAATGAAATTGAATATTGCCACAACTATTTGTTTGTATTTGCCCACACACACACACACACACAGAGCGAATGACAATGACAATGGGTTACATATGTTTCTTATTTCTCTCGCTTCTCTGGCTTTGTGTCATGGACAATTTGCCAACGGCCATTGAATTTTATGTCCTGTAGTGTACCCTGTGAACCTGAAACCCCGACCGACCTGTAGGCCATTGTTCGCAAATGGTCACAAATTGAAAATGCATTTTTTATTTCAACGAATTTGAATGTCTTCCTGTTGTGTGTGTGTGGTCTACTGCCTTTTGTGGCCCAGTGTCACTCATCAATTACACACTTATAAGAATCTGTTCATAATTTATGGCATCAAAGATATGGGAAAATTTCTAAAATGTCAAAGTGAAAAGGGAACTAATCAAGTTTGTGTAAGGCAGAGCTAAGGCAGAAATGCTCGAGCTGGCGGACGCCAGTGGCTCTTGATTTTAAGCAGATGCTTTGTGTGTTTTCAGCCCCGGAGTTCAACCCGTAATCGCTCTTGCGAAGAGATTTTTGCATTTCCGCTACCTCTAGTTATTATATTATGATCTCTATCTAAAATCAAGAAAGAATGTCTGTCAAACCAGACTAAAATTGGGAGGTGACACATACACACAAAGTAAATCCTGCTTAATGCCCTTTTAGGTATGCTACGTTTTATTAAAATGACTTAACTTAATATTTTGTTTTATATCCATAACTTATCCAACATTCTGGGCAAATATACAGTGTGGGTTATGTATGACGCGGTCATAACTAATCTGCAATAGTTTCGTTCTAATAGATAATTACTTAAGGATATAAAGTTTGCATACTTTGAAGGGCATTAATCACGAATAATATGGTGTGTTTGGTAGTAACAGAAATCTCTAGAGATTTTGAACTAAGCTAGGAGAACTGTAGATGTAAAGTGACTGATACGTTGCTGGCAACTAGATTACAGAGAATGCATTAAATCTACTTGGCTTTGAACAGTCGGTGTCAAATCTTTCAACTTTTGCTAACCAATCTAATAGCCTACCTATTTTTTTCCTATTTTGGCAACGTTTTGCATTTAAGATCGAAATGAAAGTTTTTTTTTTTAGGGGAATATTGGCAGCGAACTTTCTTTTGCTTATAACTTAATAATTGCTCATACGTTCTTTATCAAATCTTCGGCGGTTCGATAAATAATCTTAGTTACTAAATATGTACAAAAGATACGAACCTTTTATCTATAAATCTATGAGACATGTAATGTTTTTTCCCCAATTGAGGGGTTGGGATGGATAAAATTGTAAATAAACTTGTTCTAACTGCAGGCATAAGAAGGTTATGCCACATACATGTCGAGCCTGTATCTCTGACCATCATCAAGATCTATTTCTGCTTGCGGAGAGACAGACAGACTTAAGGAAAGACGTCCGTCTGATGCCGATCAAGCATATATATACCTTAGAGGGTTGGCCGTTAGCACCAACTTAACGTACTCTGTGTACCATTTTGTAGCCTTATTTTGCACATATATCAATTTTACAGAGCCAGTTCATATAGATTTTGAGGTAAGAAACTTCGTTAATAAAATTCGGCTAAACTAGAGTCGGTACGACCACTCCTTAGCTGTTCTTTTGATAGTTTCAATGATTACAATAAGCCTTTGGCATTTCTTAGCCGAAGAGTACAGAAAGTTACCGGCTTATCTAACTCTCTAGCAAAGATTACCCCAAACGACTGACTTTCTGAGATACATAAAAAGTATAAAGCCGTAAAATACAAAAACATTTAAAGAAAACGAGGACTTTTTTTGTGTTCTTAAATAGAAAAGATACCCACAACACGTGATTCCATTGCAAGCTGAACTACGTGACACGAAAAGTTTGCCCTGCTCGTTGGAGGCGCCACCTGCGCGGCCGTAGACACAATTTATAACACATAAAGTTGATTTTAGCACTTTGTGGTGAGGATGGGGGGCGCGCGGCGAGACGAGGCGAGGCGTCGTCCTGGCCACTTCCGCTTGGCTCACACCTCGACACCAACACAACAGCCGGCTCAAATTACACGTGATTATAGGCATTTTAGAGCTCGTCTCTCCCACAAATTGGTTAGCCCTTTTTACTGGTCCTGGCGACGCCCGATAAGGAGGAAAATATTTACACTTTGATTTTATTTATTTGCCAGCCAAATTTGTATGCGGGCGGGAGAAGGGAGGAGTAGTAAAACAGAGCCATGAAAATAATCTAGCAAAGCGTGGAGAAGCTGTAAGTAATTTTACGAGTGCAGCAATTTGAAATGCAAATTTGGGGAATGAAATTTGAGTTCGAACCAAAAGGCAAACAGGAAACGGTTCAAAACTTACCCACTAGAACATCCTTTCCTTCTGCTTTTGCAGGCACCCAGCACTTCAGGTGGCAGTCAGATAGCCACTGTGTCCCACCTGGTGGCCCTGGCCAAACAGCAGGGCAAATCAGCTGAAAAGCCCGCGGCTGCTCCAGCTGCTGCAGATGAGTCCATCAATGTAGGGCGGGAGGAACCAGAACCGGAGCCACAACTGGATACCACAACCGCAACATCAGCAGATGAGAATGGTCGCAGCAAGAATGCCTCGGAGGTGGAGGTGCTGGAGGATCCGCAGTTGCAACAGCAGTTGGAACAAGTGCAGGAGCAGCTACAGAAATCTAACAAATCCGTTGGTGGCGGTGCCAGCACATCAAATGCCACAACAATTACATCGATATCAGCGCTCTCGCCCACCACACCGCCATCCGCTGCGCAGGCCTCCGGGCCCATGACCGCCAAGACCAGCACATTGACAAGCTGTAACCAGGCACATCCGTTGTGCAGTCCCCTGACGCCAGAGACGCGATTTAAGCAGCCGGCTGCTGCTGCTGCCGCCGCTGCTTCCCCACACCCACCTCAACAGCACCAGCACCAGCAGCAGCAGCAGCAGTTGTCCAGCATTGCCAATCCCATGCAGAAGGTGAACAAACGCAAAGAGACACTGGAGGCCAAACGCGAACGGAAAGCAGCCAAAACATTGGCCATCATCACGGGTGCATTTGTGGTCTGCTGGCTACCCTTCTTCGTGATGGCCCTGACCATGCCGCTGTGCGCCGCCTGCTCCATCAGCGACAGCGTGGCCTCGCTCTTCCTCTGGCTGGGCTACTTTAACTCCACCCTGAATCCGGTAAGCATATGTGTTTTATTTTCACATTTCATACATTTCGAAATCATTGTCCATACTTCTGGTAGTCCCATTCGCTATTGTCCAGAGGGCACACCGGGCGCGACTTCAGCCAGCGCGAAATGCAGTGGAAGTGAAAGGCATGATTGCACACGCCCCATGCCACTGTGCACTCCTCACTGGTGGCCGAATTCCGATCCCTTGCCTGGCACTCGATGCACAGCTCCATGATGTGATTGCGGCAAATAGCACAGTTGTCCACCACAATGTCCCATGCCCATAGAGCCACGGCATTCCACTTCTTCACCTTGAAACGCTTGGATTCGGCCGCATTGAGGTTGAGAGAGCTGCTGCTGCTGCAGGAGGGTAGCTCTAGCTCCTCCCTATCTATATCCATGCCAAAGAAAAGGCAGTGGAGATTTTGACAGTATTTTTCACTGACGACTTGTCGGGTTGGAATGAGCAGAAAAACGAACGAGTGGGTTCCAGTTGACAGTTTGCGGAATTTCTTTTCTTGGTCTTAATTTTTTGTAACTTCTGGAATGTCAAATTTGCCAAAGGAAATGTCAAGTGACAACTGGTCACACTTAAAGCTTCACTTGCTATTTTTAAGCACGTTTTCTAGGCAGAACTGCAAAACTGTTTCTACATCATTTTTCGAGGGATAATACTAGACTAGGGGTAACTGCTACTCTCCAGCTTACGTCAGAAATCCATTTTCAACAAAATGTTTTAAATTTTCATATGAACGAAATAACGAACCGGGTTGTGAGGCCTCAACGGGCCGCTACCTGCCCATTCCTGCTTCAAACCATGAAAGATTTGGTTACAAGTTTTCTCAGTAATGCTAAGACGAATAAGAACTTAATACAAAAAAAAGTAAGGGCGTCAATATAGCGTCGGTCAAATTGCGTCAAATTTCCACTGTGCCATTTTCGTTCGTTTCGCTTGTAAGTGTGGTCAGTCTCTTGTATTTAACTTGTTCCGTTTTCGTTTGGGGAGTTGCTTTCGCAAAAACTGAGCAAATCAGTCGGAACTATATACAGCAATACCAAACCGAAGCTAAATTGCATTCGATTAACTTTTCAAACTGTATTGGAAATGACAAAATATTAATTTACCTTTGTAAAATTGCGTTAGTTACATATTCTGCCAACAAACTATTATTTCAGACGATCTGGTCACACTGCCAGCTGTTCACGCAAGCTCAAAACTGGCCGTTCCGTCAACTGAATGCAGTTTGCTTTAATGAAAACTACATAAGATCTCTATTAGTTTCGGGAATACCACTAATGTTTGGCAAATCATATGTCAAATCCTCAAGCCAGAGTTGCTGTTCTCATGGAAATCCGCGTCTACACGCTAGAACTACTTTCTTACTTGTATTTCCATTGTTTATCCACTGAGTTTCCAGCAAATTCCTTGTTGAGGGTGCGAACATTCCTTAAATCGTGGTCCTTCAAACATTTTCGTAGGTCGTCAACGGAGGGGAGGGACCGTATGCCAGGCATTATTGTAGCAGTTTTCATTGGTGGAGTATATTTAAGGTGGTGCGTGACAAACCTGAGGCACCAACCCTAATAATACTTGCAAGAGTTAGCCGCTCGTGTTAGCCAGCAGCTTTGCGTATGCACCGCTCCGTTACCAGGGGTTACCAATGATCAGGTGTAATCTACCATCACTCTGGGTCCGCCTTGTTGACCCTGTCATAATTACACTACAGCTCCTGCCTTCCCCAGAAGCCCAAACACTTATCTCTTCATTTCTATCAATTTTCCAGGTTATCTACACAATTTTCAGCCCAGAATTCCGTCAGGCCTTTAAGCGCATACTCTTTGGCGGCCATCGACCAGTCCACTATCGCAGTGGGAAACTCTAGATAGTGCATGCGAAGAGGCGAAGGTGAGTACCGCACAACAACAAACAGATTGCCTGGCTAAATTGAAACCCAGCACGCAATTGCATTTGCAATTTCCAATTGAAGTTCGCAGCCGCCAGGCTGCATTCAATTCGAGTTACTTATAAACAGCAGCGTCGTTGAAACAAAGTTTCAGTTTTTGGGAATGGAAGTTTTATCGGCCCTTTATCGGTGCCTGTCATCTGCAGGCCAAAACCATTTAAAATTCACTTGGTCAATGCAACATGGCCAGGCCGGCGGCTATTAGAATTATGTGCCGGCTTATCTACAAAGGGGAAAAGCTTTGAATAGTTTGTACGGCAGCGACGGGGGCGCGTTGGCGGCGACCCATCTGCGTGTGGCAGCAGTTAAATGTGTTGCCATTCATTCATGCTGCGAAAGTTAAATTAAATAACATTAATTTTAAGTACGAAAGAAAAAACTTTTTCTCATTTCAGACGCTTCTGCTGAGACGATCTAGCCTCTTCGGCATTCAGAACCCAGGCAAGAATGTATACCAAATCCAACACCCAGAAGGGAGGAGCCAAGTGTAAATAGGTGGTTACCAATATTTTTTAGCTAAATTGTATGTGTTAAGCCAAGACTGTTTTTTTTCCTCGATTCTCCAAGCGAAACAAAAAACACACAAATCAAAAACCCCACAAAATGTAACTAGTCGTAAGCCAACTCCAACTAACTATCAGATAGAACAATCTACTTCCAAGCACTAAATTCTCTCACACCTTAAACAAATACATAAATATATGCATAAATATAGAAATAGAGAGTACATTAAACATATTTGTTGAACCTAAAATCCATAAGTCGTAAGTATTATTATTATTAACAATTAAACTGTTTAAATGAAATTTAAACCTAAACTGTTGTATCAATACTAAATGCTAAGCAGAAAACAAAAACACTAAAATGTTGGTAATTCTCTATGTCAAGGATTTCTTTGAATTAGTCGCATATTTGCTTACTTAAGGGTGTAATATTTGCCACCGCGCGCAAAACTACTTTCGGGAAAAATGGGTAAAACGTAATTAGCAAAACAACAACAACAACCACACTTATACATATATATATATATACATTTAGTTAGCTGTAAGCAAAACAACCAACCCACAATATCACAATTTACTAAGCAAAATCAAAAGCAAATTTAAGTGTCTAAATGGAAAAATAAACACTAGCCATAGAAGGAATCTCTACTTACCTACACTCCTGGCGCCTGCTCTCCCCTATCCGGCAATAATTCGAGCTACACACATTCTGTTTTTGTTTTCCAATCAAATTGTTTGTTTTTGGAATTTAGTTTTAGTTTCGACAAACAAATTGGCGCGCATTTAACCAACCAAAATAAAGAATTATTGCTGGATAAGCGAACTGAAGCCAAACAGCAAGAGCAAAAACAAACACTTTTGGGTACTTACATACGAACATAAGTTGCCATAAAACGCTATACTAATAAAAACCAAACAATTTACTGTAAACTTTATTGGCTGCAAATTAAATAAAAGCAAAAACAAAAAACAAATTCAACTTTCAAGCAAAAAAAACAACAAAAAACAAGAGGAATAAGTTGTAACAATTTGTTTTTTTTTGGACAAGCTGCTGGTGAGCCAGCAATGCAGCACTGGCAGAGGGGAGGAGTGTTGGTAAGAAAGGTGGAAAAGTTACTTAAAATTTGGTTAGCCATATGCAGATGTTGCTGTTTTTTCTGTTACTGGGAACTGGTCAGAGAAGGTTACACTGCAGCTGTCACTAGAGTTATCAACAGAACTTAGGCGCACCTTTTTGCAGCACATTTCTCTTACTTAGATTGCTAGGGGAGCTACACTATATAGATGTCCGACTTCAAACAAACTTGGAAGCATGTACGAGATTTGGAGTGGATTCTTTTGAAAACACACAAGTTTTTACCAATAAAACTTCTTTTCGACCGATCATTCCTACTGCAGCTATATGATATAGTCATCAGATTTTGACAAAACTTTGTAGAATTGTGTGAAAGCATATTAAATAAATAAATGCCCATTTAAAGGGCTTTTCTATTGAAAATAAAAAAGTTTTTCTTACTCAGGTTGCTTTTCGGACTCTACTTTTCTATGACAGCTATAGTATATAGATGTCCGATTTCGACCAAACTTAGTGGAATCATAGGAAATCAGAGCCAACTAATATATGCAAAGTTTGGTGGCGTTTCCATTGAAAACAAAAAAGTTTTTCTTACTAAGACTACTTTTCAGACCCTACTTTTCTATGGAAGCTAAACTAAATTGTTGTCCGATTTCGACCAAACTTTATTAAATCATAGAAAATCATAGCAAACTAAGATATGCAAAGTTTGGTGGCGTTTTCATTGAAAACAAAAACAGTTTTTCTCACTAAAACTAGTTTTTCGACCGATGCTATAGTCAACCGATCCAGCTGATTCCGATAAATGCAAAGTTTCATGAAGATAGCTGTCAAACTGACGGAGTAGATAGCATAAAAACAGACGGACGGACGGGAGGCAATGGCTATATCCACTCAGCTAGTCATGCTGATCAGGAATATGTATACTTTATGTCATGCTTATCAATAATACATACTATATACCTTATGTGGTCGGAGATGCTTCTTTGCAAAAAGGTTCGAAACAGGTTTCTGGTTCGTTTCGCAGTTAAAAATTGTAGAAATTATAGATTCAAAACAGGTTTGCAGCCGCGAGAGTGACACATTTCAGTTAATGCGCTTTTTGTCTCTTTTGTTTGATTTTAGGTGACCGAAAACTTGAATAAGCTCAAAAGTTATGACTCTATATAAACTAATGCAAGTAATCCATTATCCATTTCGAGACTTTCGAAAGCAAATACGTCCAAGCATCATTTTTATCAATTGGGTAACTATTTTACAAGATTTTTTTGGAAAAAGGTTCCATAGATTGTATTGACTGTTGTTCTGTAAAATCATTGTAGGGGTACAACGCTTTAAAAAAGAATGAATTTGAATCTCTAACAGATTATATTGGTGATTTCATAATTATTCATTGGTTAATTCGTAAGTTTCCATCTATTTTCCATTTTACATGATTTCTTTTGGAACATAATTGATCTACATTTTTAAATTTACAGTCAACAAGAAAAAAACTTAGGTATATAAACTCATAAAAATTGGTTCAAATGTAAAAATCATCTTTTGATCCTCGCTAACTTCCAGTAACTTACTTTCGCACGATAAGCTCCACTCCCAAGGTTCTGTCTGCAAAATTTTAAGTTTATTTCAGCTTAAAATAACAACTTTTTTTAAAGAAACTCACCTCTCTTGTGTACGGACACATCCACATATTCTGATTTAACACAAGCGTAAGTTTCTGGGACCGTTTTTGTACCATTTCCTCGACTGGAAATGAAACATTCGTGAAAGCGAATTCGCAATCTTCGAAACCAAGGACCTCCAAATTGTGACTGCTGCGCAATAGATTGCTCAAGTCCGTTATTTCCATCACAAAGCAGCTTTTGAAATATATACGCTTGATGAACTGCAGGCTTCGGCCACTTATATATCGAGAATCCAACAACAAGCGATTATCGGCCACTATTTTCAAGGTATCCACTTGGAGTCCTTGGTTGATGACCGTTTTCAAGGTGTCCGACATATTACAGGTTTCCAGTATCTTGAAATGTGCTCGATCTGCCTCGCATAGTTTCACGCAAAGATTATGCAAGGTGTAGTTATCCCGACTACCCAGGCCACAGAGATAGAATTCTTTGAGTTTGGGTAGATTACCGAAATGGTTGATAAACCACGGCAACTCATCCAAATCAATTTCCAGATGTTCCAGGGATTCCACACATTCTTTGGGTAAAGAATACTGAGCAACTACAACTGGCACGAAACGCACCAATTTGAGTGTTTTGAGCTGATGTTTTAGCATAATATTTATCAAGTGTTCGGTCTTAAACAGACCCGCACAGTAGGTTGTAGTGAGGCTTTCCAGTTTCCCAATCTTGTCAAAATATTCGCCCGTG
Organism: Lordiphosa fenestrarum; assembly: GCA_035044985.1. Lineage (NCBI taxonomy): Eukaryota > Metazoa > Arthropoda > Insecta > Diptera > Drosophilidae > Lordiphosa > Lordiphosa fenestrarum. Next base: position 3,263,181 of record JAWNNO010000731.1, read on the forward strand.
AATTGACCTTGGGGGCTAAAAGTTTTTAAATTTGGAAATGCCTTGATGATTTGGGGCATGATGGATTCACCAATTTTGTTGGCATGCAAGGTGGAAAACCGAAAATCGTGAACTTCAGGATAGCTAAATCTGGTCAGGGCCTCCATTTGCTGCATATTGATCATACGCAGACGCAACTCTTTGACGGTCAGGCTAATACTTTTAAAGAAGTAAAGCAAATTAAGCGGAGAGAACGGAGACTCGTTAAAGCAGAGATTTACGGACTTGTACTGAGAACGCCAGACATGGGGGATTAGTTCAAAGAAACGTGAGTGCACCTCAAGCAATATGAGTTGAGAGTCGAGATCCAGATGGCTAAGAATAAGCATAAGTATGTCGTCGTTGAGAGCCTCCATGTTCTAGCTGAAAGAAAAGAAAATTTTAAGTAAACGTCAGTTAACAGTGCTGGAAAATCTGTTCAGTTAACAGGCGACATATCGATATTTTTGTTATCGGTTGTTCTTAACAGTTGCATTGCATTGCATTGGCGGTATTTTATTTATTGCCGTATCTGGTCACACTCACAATATTGGCACTTGTTTTCCTGTGTAAAGTTGCCAAAATAAATAAATAAGAATGCAGAAATATGACAAAATGGAGAAAATTGGCGAGGGCACCTATGGCACGGTGTTCAAGGGTCGAAATCGAGACACCATGGAAATCGTGGCTCTAAAACGTGTACGCCTGGACGAGGATGATGAAGGTGCTCAACTTTTGCTCAAAGCTTAGTTTCACTTAAACTTACACCTTTTCCATATGTTCCAGGTGTGCCCAGCTCTGCCTTGCGGGAAATATGTTTACTAAAGGTATTCAAATTAAGCCACAATTGTTGCTGGCAGCAAACTAATTTATTTATTATTAACCCTTACATGGGCCCCCCTGCTTTCAACAGGAACTCAAGCACAAGAACATAGTCCGTCTGCAGGACGTTCTGCACTCTGAAAAAAAGCTGACCCTGGTATTTGAGCACTGTGATCAGGATCTGAAGAAATACTTTGATAGTTTGAATGGAGAAATCGATATGGCTGTGTGTCGCAGCTTTATGCTACAACTGTTGCGCGGCTTGGCCTTTTGTCACAGGTGAGAAGAAGTTACGAAAAGATGTTTCTGTTCTAATTCCTTTCAATTTTAGTCACAATGTCTTGCATCGCGACCTAAAGCCACAGAATTTGCTAATCAACAAGAATGGAGAACTTAAATTGGCCGATTTTGGGCTGGCACGTGCCTTTGGTATACCCGTCAAATGCTATTCAGCTGAGGTGGTTACGCTGTGGTATCGCCCACCCGATGTGTTATTTGGCGCCAAGCTGTACACCACCAGCATTGATATGTGGTCAGCTGGTTGCATTTTGGCCGAATTAGCTGATGCCGGTAGACCACTTTTTCCGGGCTCTGATGTTCTGGATCAATTGATGAAAATATTCCGTGTGCTAGGCACACCAACTGAAGATACTTGGCCGGGGGTATCACATTTATCCGATTATGTGGCGCTTCCATGTGAGTTTACCTCTGGAATTTGTTTGCAGTTATTTATCTCGGTAGTAAATTTGAGTGAGCTAAACATTAGAGAGTGGTTTAGTTCCCTTTTGAGTAGCAAAAGTGGTGACTGAAAATCAAGTTAAGCAAGCAGTCGCCATCCCTTCCAAATCAGGGTTGAATCGAATAGCAAGCTACCCTAAAAGAACGTTTTGAGCCACAAACTGAGAGTGAAATGAGTTTTTGTTAGACTGAATAGTCAGGAAAAAGGTTCGCACACCGAACCTTAATCTTTACAATGGTTTCGCAGCTCATGCTCATTTTACCCACATAGGACAGCCTAATAATACACAAAAAGAATCCATAGGAACAACTATCAGACATATGGTGTGATCTATTTAATAACTCTGTATTTCTATTCCTTTTCAGCCTTCCCAGCCATCACTTCATGGAGCCAACTTGTACCAAGACTTAACTCAAAAGGACGCGATCTACTGCAAAAGCTACTCGTTTGCCGTCCAAATCAGCGGATCAGTGCTGAGGCTGCCATGCAGCATCCCTACTTCACAGACAGCACCTCCTCTGGCCATTAAAAAGACTCTCGTTGGAATAAATACTTTAATTAGTTAATTAATTTGTTCCTTAGTTGTTCAAACCAAAAAAAAGCGAAAACAAATGGAAATGCAATCAGTTTTAATCATTTTTTAAATGTTAGCTAACTAATAAGAAACAATAAATCTAAATGTACTTACTCAGTGATCAATTGTATCGCCAAGCACCGTCTAAGGGTTAAGTATCGACTGCGCAAGCTCACGGAATGGCAGCGACAGCAGCAGCGGGCGGGCAGCGAGAGTTTAGTTGATTCTAAATTCTTTTGCGATCCGGTCGGTCGCTTTTACTGGGGCCAGAAGTGTGGAATTTCCTTAATTAAAATATAGACCGAGCACGAGAGAGACCTGTAAAACGAAATTGAGAGTTAGATCACAGTGAACTTCATCCAAGTGTCCGAATCATACAAATCGTGTTGAAAAATGGCCTGGGGATTTGTAACCTGTGGCCCCAACGAGGCCTTAGTGGTGTCAGGTAAACAAAGAGTAAAAGTGTTGTCATAACAACTGACATCCCCAGTAGATTACAGTCGAGTCAAGTAGTTTTTATCAGCATTAAGGAGAAATAAATAGAAATACAAATGAAAATAGATTTAGCCACCCCACTCCCTAAATGACGTCACTGCTTATCGATTTTTGTGTACCGCAAGTGGCAAGAAGCGGAGAGCGAGAGCGAGAGAGAGAGAGAGGGCGGCACACAGTCCGAAGCCAGTATATACGCTCCCAACGGCGTTGCCTGCCTATTTTGTAAACAAAACCCCCGCTATCAATCTTCCTTCCAGGATGCTGCTATATGAAGCCTCTGCTGGTGCCCGGTGGACGTGCCTTTGTTTGGCCCATTGGCCAGCAAGTGCAGCGGTAAATGAATTTGGCCTTCTTCTGGCAGAGCTCAATAACAACGGAAACCTTTCGCTTCTAGAATCTCACTCAACACCATGACGCTGCAGGTGGAGAGCCCCTGTGTATACACCAGCCAGGGTGTACCCATATCTGTAACCGGCATTGCACAGGTCAAGGTGCAGGGACAAAACGAGGACATGCTATTGACCGCCTGTGAGCAGTTCTTGGGCAAATCGGAGGCCGAAATCAATCATGTGGCTCTGGTCACTCTGGAAGGTCACCAGCGCGCCATTATGGGTTCAATGACCGTGGAGGAAATCTACAAGGATCGCAAGAAGTTCAGCAAGCAAGTGTTCGAGGTGGCTTCCAGTGATTTGGCCAATATGGGCATTACCGTGGTGTCCTATACAATCAAAGATTTGCGCGATGAGGAGGTGCGTATGGATGTAAATCAGATACTTTTTATGTAGAAATTCCCTCTTTGGTTTTTTACTAATTATTTTTGCACTGGCATGAAAAATTTGAGATCAAAAAAAACAAATCTGTCAACTGATTTAGTTGATTTTTGACATTTATCGATAACATTTGGCTGCGTTCCCTGCAAAAGTGATACAAAATCATCGTTGAGGGTACTCGAGGACAGGTTAGGTGAGGAACTAACGTTGAAAAGAATCCAGTTGTTTTGCCTTGTCCCTTTCTTATGTAAAAAAATTTGTCGATAGTTATATATCATTTTCAAAAACCAATTTTCGAGGTTTTTATGTATGAAAATATCGAAAACTCTCGTTCATTTTCCAAATACTTGAAGAAAATATCAGAAGTAAGCCTTATTATCCGATAAAGTTTCGTTTTTGCTTTCGCTGGCTTACATTAATCGAGTGTAACACAAAATTCGGCCTTGTTTTTTAATAATCAACTAAATCAATCCTAAAAATTTTGGTTTTTGAGTAACTTGTGTATATATTCTTTTGCATGTACATATTGGATTCACTTCTAGGGCGACTCCAAGGTGCGTATATAATAGCCTGCTCAGTGAACTGTGTAGGATTTTGTAGCATTTCGTATTACTCCTTGTTCCACTCTCTGTTCTATCGTCCACTTACCCCTCCTTCTATTCCAGGGCTATTTGAAATCGCTGGGTATGGCGCGTACGGCCGAAGTGAAGCGTGATGCTCGCATTGGAGAAGCCGAAGCTCGCGCGGAGGCTCACATCAAGGAGGCCATAGCCGAAGAGCAGCGTATGGCCTCTCGTTTCTTGAACGACACCGACATTGCCAAGGCTCAGCGCGACTTTGAGCTAAAGAAGGCCGCCTACGATGTGGAGGTGCAGACCAAGAAGGCCGAAGCTGAGATGGCCTACGAGCTGCAGGCGGCCAAGACCAAGCAACGAATCAAGGAGGAGCAAATGCAGGTGAAGGTGATCGAGCGCACCCAGGAGATTGCGGTGCAGGAGCAGGAGATAATACGACGTGAGAGAGAGCTGGAGGCCACCATACGTCGTCCGGCTGAGGCAGAGAAATTCCGGCTGGAGAAATTGGCAGAGGCCAACAAGCTGCGCGTGGTGATGGAGGCCGAGGCGGAGGCGGAATCGGTAAAAAGAGAGGATTGTGAATGAACTTTTGGTTAATTCATTTCTTGTTAGATCAAAATACGCGGGGAAGCCTCGGCTTTTGCCATTGCGGCCAAGGCCAAGGCTGAGGCCGAGCAGATGGCCCAAAAGGCGGAAGCCTGGCGTGAATATCGTGAGGCAGCCATGGTGGAAATGCTGCTGGACACACTGCCCAAGGTGGGTTAACCACGTTCATGAAAGCCAATCAACCTAACACACTCTCTTTATCTGCTGCAGGTGGCCGCCGAGGTGGCCGCTCCCTTGTCTCAGGCCAAGAAGATCACCATGATATCCAGTGGACAGGGCGAAATTGGTGCTGCCAAGCTCACCGGCGAAATCTTGCAGATTGTCAACAAGGTGCCCGAGCTGGTGAAGAGCATCACCGGCGTGGACATTGCCCGGGTACGTTCCAATTCTGAATTTATTTAAGGCCAAGGAGCAAGGCGATTCAGAACTCCAGTAACAAATGGCAATCAAAAGACTTGGTAGAACAAATGTAGCAACATTCCTTCCTCCCTTGAGTTGTGTCTGCATATGATTTTGCTTCAATTTGATTTCAATATCTTTATTCTCTTCATTTCAGTCTGTGCATGCTGGCTAAACAAAATCCAAACCAAATTACACCACACAAAAATCTATACTCCAAACAATTCTGATCGAATACTTGAAAAAAAACAACAACAAAAAAACCAAAAATATAAACAATTATCTTACCGAAAGCATTTAAAAAACTTGTTTGTTTAATACATTTTTGATTATATTATGTCTTATTCCAACTTTGTGGCTAACTAACAACATAAAAGATAAAACACACAAACAAAAAAAAACAACAAATTTTGCAAATGTTTTTACACACGAAAACATTTAACAGAGGCAAAGATATTTTGTATTCAATGTATATGTATTTTTATGAATGTTTCGCACAAAAAGTGAAATAAACAAAAATCTCTTTAAATCGGAAATGGGTTTATTATGTTCTACTTGATCTGGATGATATGGCAATCTAAGGTGGAAGAGATGAAACAAGAGGTTTCAGTTAACAAATTTGGAAGGAAAAGCAATATTATTATTAGGAAAAACTGCCTTAGATTCCAAGAACTATAAGGATCCCGTCTAAAAGTCTCAAGCCGATCCAATGTCGTTATTCTTTGGAACTCTTGGTAAGTTAGAACCGAACTTGGATCGGAGAATATTCATTTTAACAGCCCAAGCCCGATAGCCTTACCAAACCTGCTCCGGGAATTTAAAACCCAAAGGTTATTCGGGTCAGAAACCTGGACATAGCAGAGCTTAGGCCATCAATATCTACAAGGCTGGATCTAAGCTCTATAACAAAGTGGGAAAAGGAGTTTCCTCCACCGACCTAGACATGGAAATATGGTTCGGACTTCCTGATCATTGCAGTGTGTACCAACCGTTAACGATTTTCAGACCAAAATTGTGTTCGAAACTTATTTTCTAAGTCTTTTTTGTTCGAACCTTAACTTTACGTATGTGTCTTTATTCATATAACGACTTATCTGGTAAATTTTTTCTAAGTAATGGGTATATGTACGTCTAAGTAGAAGTGTTCTTATCAAAAGTTGCAACTTCTTTTAAAATACTTAAAGAATATCCCAGAATGGTCAAGTTTTCTTTAATTACAATAAATTATTTACAAATACCAAACGTCAATAAGCTGTAAATTATAATAGCAATCACTTTCTTATCTACATACATACCAATGTTTATGTATGTATGAGTCAACAACAGTTCACTTTCACCATCAAGAACACATTTCACAATAGTATTAAATAAACAATTCTAGAAGTCGTACGATTCTTTTCACTTTTATCAACCACCACAGTTATAAGCTTACACTTTTCCGTTACTTTGATAACACTTAATTACCCGTTTCACTGAAAACTTACTTGTATAATTAGAAATGTTTATTAAATATGTTGCTTATAATGTGGAATCACATTTGTTATTGAACCAACCGGTCTACATGTGTGTGTAGATAATAACTTTGAATTTGTATTTTTTTAGCACCTTCTTCGGCAGGTGAAGCAGGCAACTCTATGGTCTCATGTGGCGGGAAATTCAGCTCTCAACTTACTTATCATATAAACTAGTATTCAGTTAGGTATTCTGCAAGCTCCAAGTGTTAAAAACTAGGATAGACGAAACTATTTTGTGAAACCTATTGAGGCTGGCACTAGTAGCAGAGTGTATCCTTGCTTTGGTAACAACATTTTAAAACGAAGGTATGAAATAACGATATTTCAAGCGGAAACAGAAAATCTTTCAAATCCCTACGCTCTTGAAATTTCGGTATATTTAGAAATTTAGTTATTTAGTTATTGCCATGATGCAATATGAAATTTGAAAGAATAGTTGAACCAAAATGTTCTGTTCAGTTTAAAAAATCATTCAAAACATAGAAAAGGTTTAAAGGCTTAAGGTTTAAAACCAAACGTTTTAATTAGGAGTTTTCAAATCACAGATGACAAATCACTGTCACATTTGAACAAAAGAATACCCCCAACCATAACCGCCACGACAGCCCTATTCGCCTATCGACTATCGCACAACCAAATTGACAGTTCATCTCCTTAACAACTCAGCACTTTTCGCGGAACCAGTTCGTTCGTTCAGCCGGAGCTGTGTTACATTTTGTGATTTTGTTGGTCGACTTTTGCATTCAATTAAATTAATTAACCACTCACAATTTATACGTTTAAGTTAAAAAGTTTCACCACAAATAGTTTACAATGGCAGACTCCAAGGGGTAAGTGTAATTGTGCTTGAAAAAGGCGACCGAATCGAAAGCCGACAGGGCAGCAGCAACTCAAATTCGCGCAGTCATTGGCCCCGCAGCGCCCGCTGCTGCCAATCAAGTGAAAAGGCCACATAGGGGGAAAATGTTAAGACGAATAAAAAAAAAAGGCGAACAATTTGGCAAAGGAAACTTTGAGGTGGTTTGGTTCTTACAGACAAAGGGAAGAGGGAACTAAAAATTGTAGGAAAATAGGTCGAAACTAGGCCAAAGTTAAGGGGAAACGCCATTTTTTTTTCTTACAAAAAAATGGTTGTTGTTGCTGTTGCTGTTGCAATTGCAAGCAATTTGGTTGGATTTGGTTTGAAGGGTGAAATGAAAATAATGATTCATTAAACATTTTGGAAACGGCTAGCAGCAGACACATTTGTGACCGATGATTCTAGAATGATCTACCGCCAACACAATCACCAAACGCCTTAAAACACAAAGACCCTTGATCCTGGTTCGGCTTTTAAGTCAAATTTAGCCTAAAGATATCCAGAGAAGCTATCCATCTGTTTGACAAAGTAACCTAGAAAATGATATGTATGTCGACCTTTTCACTGCCGCCATCCAAGTGCCTGTGGAGGGAAATTTCAAATCATACGATTTTGCTAGAAGCATTCAAGTCTTTTGTGTTCAAAGAAAAGACCCAAAAAAAAAACTAATTTATTATAAGCAATGTCCGGGGGAAATGATAATCCTGGTGCCATGGACGAGGATCACGAGTTTGCTATTGCTTACTTGCGTAGCTATCGCCAGAATGTTGAAGGCAAACTAAAACCTGAGGCAGCCAAACCGCAGGCTAACTCTGAGCATCGGTGCGAGAGACTAACCCACTTACCTCTTCTCCTCCTCCATTGCTAATTATTTGATTCCCGCCCACAGAGACGATCTGGCAACCGCTATTTTAAAGCGCAAGGATCGTCCAAATCGTTTGATTGTGGAGGAGGCCCAAAACGATGATAATTCGGTGGTGTCGCTTTCGCAGGTGAGTTGGCTTTTCTCCCTTCCCCCCTTCAGGGCCACGTCACTGACTCACTCACTCCCATTCCCTTTGCCAGGCGAAAATGGATGAGCTGCAGCTTTTCCGTGGCGACACCGTCATCCTGAAGGGTAAACGTCGCAAGGAGACGGTGTGCATTGTTTTGTCGGATGACACCTGTCCGGATGAGAAGATACGCATGAATCGTGTGGTGCGCAACAATCTGTGTGTGCATCTCTCGGATGTGGTGTCGGTGCAATCCTGTCCGAATGTCAAGTATGGCAAACGTGTGCGCATTTTACCCATTGATGACACCACCGAGGGTGTCACCGGCAATCTGTTTGAGATCTATTTGAAACCGTACTTCCTGGAGGCCTATCGACCCATTCACATGGGTGATAATTTCATTGTGCGCGCCGCCATGCGTCCCATTGAGTTTAAGGTAGTGTTGACGGATCCGGAACCCTATTGCATTGTGGCACCCGAGACGGTTATTTTCTGCGATGGTGATCCCATCAAGCGTGAGGTGAGACACTGGTAGAGTCGAGTCAGCACTCTTACTTATCGCTTGCCTTGATTTTAGGAAGAGGAGGAGTCTCTGAATGCCGTGGGCTACGATGATATTGGTGGCTGCCGCAAGCAGCTGGCTCAGATTAAGGAGATGGTGGAGCTGCCTTTGCGTCATCCCTCCTTGTTCAAGGCCATTGGTGTGAAGCCACCGCGTGGCATTCTGATGTATGGTCCTCCCGGTACGGGTAAAACCTTGATTGCTCGCGCCGTCGCCAATGAGACGGGCGCCTTTTTCTTTCTGATCAATGGACCCGAAATCATGTCCAAGCTGGCCGGTGAATCCGAGTCCAATTTGCGCAAAGCTTTCGAGGAGGCCGAGAAGAACTCGCCGGCCATTATTTTCATTGATGAAATCGATGCCATTGCCCCCAAGCGTGACAAGACCCATGGCGAGGTGGAGCGCCGCATAGTGTCCCAGCTGTTAACCCTGATGGACGGCATGAAGAAGAGCTCGCATTTGATTGTCATGGCGGCCACCAATCGGCCCAATTCCATTGACCCTGCTCTGCGTCGTTTCGGACGCTTCGATCGTGAGATTGACATTGGCATACCCGATGCCACCGGCCGCCTGGAGGTGTTGCGTATTCACACCAAGAACATGAAACTGCACGAGGATGTGGACCTGGAGCAAATTGCCGCCGAGACTCATGGACATGTGGGTGCCGATTTGGCTTCGCTGTGCTCAGAGGCTGCTCTTCAACAAATCCGTGAGAAGATGGATCTGATTGATCTGGAGGATGATAAAATTGATGCCGAAGTGTTGGCTTCGTTGGCTGTGACCATGGAGAACTTCCGCTATGCTATGACCAAGTCCAGTCCCTCGGCTCTGCGCGAAACTGTGGTGGAGGTGCCCAACACCACCTGGACGGATATTGGTGGTCTGGAGAATGTGAAGAAGGAGCTGCAGGAGTTGGTGCAGTATCCGGTGGAGCATCCGGACAAGTTCCTCAAGTTTGGCATGCAGCCGAGTCGCGGTGTGCTGTTCTATGGGCCACCCGGCTGTGGTAAGACGCTGTTGGCCAAGGCCATTGCCAATGAGTGCCAGGCCAACTTTATATCGGTCAAGGGACCCGAGCTGCTGACCATGTGGTTCGGCGAGTCGGAGGCCAATGTGCGCGACATTTTCGACAAGGCCCGCTCGGCGGCTCCTTGTGTGTTGTTCTTCGATGAGTTGGACTCGATTGCCAAGGCGCGCGGCGGTAATGTGGGCGATGCCGGTGGTGCGGCCGATCGTGTGATCAATCAAATCCTCACCGAAATGGATGGCATGGGGGCGAAGAAGAATGTGTTTATCATTGGTGCCACCAATCGGCCGGATATCATTGATCCGGCTATTTTGCGTCCCGGACGTCTGGATCAGTTGATTTACATTCCTTTGCCCGATGACAAGTCGCGTGAGGCCATCCTTAAGGCAAATTTGCGTAAGTCGCCGCTGGCCAAGGAGGTGGATCTGACTTACATAGCCAAGGTGACACAGGGCTTCTCGGGCGCTGATCTAACAGAGATTTGCCAGCGTGCCTGCAAGCTGGCCATTCGACAGGCCATTGAGGCAGAGATACGACGCGAGAAGGATCGGGCCGAGAACCAGAATTCGGCCATGGACGTAAGTCAGCACGAATTTGAAAGTAAGAACTTGGTTACTTATTTACATTTTCAACAGATGGACGAAGATGACCCCGTGCCGGAGATCACACGCGCTCACTTTGAGGAGGCCATGAAGTTTGCACGTCGCTCCGTGTCGGACAATGACATTAGGAAATACGAGATGTTTGCCCAGACATTGCAGCAGTCTCGGGGCTTCGGACAGAACTTCAGGTAAGATTGGCACCCCCATTCACACTGAAACTGGAGACTCAACAAATCTTCCTTTCGCTCACAGATTCCCCGGTCAAACCGGCAACACCTCAGGGTCTGGCACCAATATGCCAGTCAATTCGCCAGGTGACAACGGCGATGATGATCTTTACAGTTAGATTTCTAGTTTTACACCGCTAAAGAAAACCACAGCAACAACAACAACCAGCAGAAAAACAAAACAACAAATTTTTTAACATGGAAACCGAGCAGCCACAAATCACATTCGATCTGAATCTACAGATTTAACAACAATAAGAAATCACAATCCACTCATTTTTTTGAACAATTGTACCTTAGGTTTGACTCACACCCCCCCTCCAAATTGGATCAAACCTAAGAGCAACTACTCCACACGCCTCCACACTTATCATTCGTGCATTGTCGGTACAGGGTGGCTCCGATAAATGAGTTTCTATATATAAACATAACTATAACTACAAACACAAACACACATACATCTAATGATAAAAAAATATACATACGAGTACATATATTAAACATCGTAAAATTATAAGTGTATTTGGAGCTACGTTTTTAAGTGAAATAAAATTTAAAAATTCAAACGGACTTGTGTGTGCCATGTTTTACATGCGAAAGGGGTGCGAGACGATGGCAACACAAGGCACACAGACGGCGGAGAGCAGCAGGCATCCGTTATTTTCGGCTAATGATGAATTCAGGTTAACAGAGATTGTCAAACCTAATAACTGTAACTGCTTTGATATAACGGCGAGCTGTCTCTTTAAATTCTAGTTCTAGTTTTTTTTCTTTCATTTTCCTTCAACGCTAAGCAAAATATCAGCGGCTTGTATATCGATACTCTTCTATCGCAAGGTTACTGTGCATCTTTTTACTTTCAGCAGATTTCTGAATATTATTAAGATATTAGAAATCAGCTTGCAAGTATGTATGTACATATGTATCTAGTCCCAAAAACAACATGCGTGCTATGCTCACTAATTACTGTATGTTAGCACTCTCTCGTTTGTGTCTGCCCTTTGTTTGGTTTCTTTGGCTGCGCATTTGAAAAGACAACCATAACCGCTTGCAGAAATGAGTTGAGTTTTTAATTGCTCTCGCGAGAGCAAGTGTAGACCCAAGCAATTGACAATCAGTTTCTCTGCAGAAGAGCGACTGAGCAGAGGTTTTCCTAGTCTGTGGTTGAGTCTGCGGCAATAAATAACTATTACGTGTTCGAATCGCTAATGCTGAAAACCTAAAACCAAAGAAATCGTGTATTTTGCCTACTCTATGCAATTATTAATAATTGACAAACAACAACAACGACCCAACCTCGTTAGGCCTGGCCAGAGGTCAGAGATGAGCCTTGCATGTGTGTGTTGTGTTCGTGTGAGCGTCACGTGTTTTTGAAGTATGGCCATACTAAAACCTTCCGTATCAAAATTAAAGATGTTTCTTCTCCAAAGAAGTCGCTTTTCTTTTCGTGTTTGACCGTGGGTGATTGTGGTTTTGATGCTGTGTCTGTCGTGCCGTGACGAGCTAATGTGACATATTGACGACAATGGAGTGGAATATGCCTCGATCTCGGTCAGCCAACAGAGGGTAAGTGAAAAAGCATTCAGAATATTTATTAAAAGTGCCCGGCTTAGAACAGTAAGACCCACGCACCCAGAAAGGGAAGCGGACCAAACAAATTCTTTACTCCGCTAAGCTGGTAGTGTGCCCGTTCGCTATATCTGTGTGATCGGCAGGCCCAAAAGATTTGTATTTATTCTTCGATGTACCAGCCCATGTAGTCTCGGGTTTTATTTGCATTTCCACACCGTAAGCCCTCTATTATAATTCTGAACATATTTGGCTTGCCTTAGGCTTGGACTTGGGACAAAGGCTGCTTATTTTTTGGGTTTTGTGGCCGATTTGAGCGATTTTAGACTTTTAAACACACCAAGAAATGACATACTTATGTTGGGGTGTTCCTTTTTTGAAGACTTAAAAGTTTAGTTTCTTGCCAACTCAAAAAATATGAATATTCCATAAGACAAGTGTTCTCCGACTTTTGGTTTGATACTAAGCGAGGCCGGATTGATGTAGTCTTTAAGAATGACGAGTCAACCATTAACAAACATGTGATCCTGATTGTAGTTTCCCACTTATCTCTTAATAAAACTTCCTTGGACGTTGCTTATTGACTCCATGGAACGATATTCTCAAAGGACTCCAGCTTTAGCCATCAGAACATTTTCCTCCCAATAAACACCATCCAATCCACTGACTCCTCAGATCTCCACCCTTTCAATAAAACTTATTGACACATTTTAATGGCTTTAATTAAACTTTTATTCATTCGTCATGTTTGCTTGCGTTTTGCTGGTTTTTTTTTTTTGTTGTTTTCTTTTTAATTTTAGTTAAATGTTTTTGTTGTTGCCACTTAACGACCGACACTTTGAGTTGAATTATTTGCACACTTGAATGCATCGCCTCGTTTTGGGGTCTTAAAAGTAAACTGTTTATGCCAATTAAGCTGCATTTTTTATTTGGCTTTAGTTAAATGAGAAAGGTGTATGGCAAATCAATAAATGAAAACGAAATGAAACTTAAGCAGAAGGTGACACCATTTTCGCAGCTTCTTTTGGCGCTTCAATTTAATATTTGTTTGTCAGTGTCTACACTTTCAATTGGGTTTACATATTACATATTTACTCGTACACATTAATTTGTTTTTGTTTTGTTATTGTTACACACATACATACAATAATGAAATACGCTTTATGCATAATTACAACACAACAATTAAAATACGAATAGGATTTTATTTGAAATTGTTTTGAAGAGTTTCAACGAGTTGTTTGAGCTTTGCTTTTTGCTTGAAATTTTAGGCGCTGTGTGTGTGTGTGTGTGTATAGGTGGTGTGTGTGTGTGTGTGTGTGTGTGCGTGTAGTTGGTAATTGGAAGAAAATGTCCAGCACTTTCAGCTTCTTATATATTAAGGTTTCTTTTTTATATTTTGATATATTTTATTCATGCTTTTTTTTTGTTATTTTTTGAAAATTTTCAAGATTTTGTTGCTTTTAAAGTCTTGAACATAGACTAGACACCAATTAAGATTTAAACATAGTTTTATATATAATTCTTCTTGTTTATTATTATGTTTATATGCTTCCTGTGAACACCTCTTCGACTGTTGGTATGCCAGTTAAATATTTTGGTTTTTTATATGCAAATACATACAATAAGTTATTGATTATCCGTCTACGATTTGTGTGTGTCTGTGGTTGTACGCACTTTACAAATCAAAAGTTACATTTATAAAGTACTGGAGTCGGTTGCAGTTGTAAGTTTTATAGTTGTTTGTAAGCTCATTCAGTTATACATAAATATGTATGTAGGATTGGGAAATTGGAAAAAGCAACTTAAGATTCTACTAAGTACATAATGTGGCGTGTGTGTGTGGGAGTGTGTGTGTGTATTATAGTATATATGCTAGGCCTTCGATATTGCTTTGCTTTTCACATTCATCTGGCCCACCTGTTTTATTTTTATCTAAATCATCAAAACCCATAACCATAAGAGCAGATAAGCAGAAGAGAGCGAGCCAAGCTTTCATTATAATTTTTGGTTTTTTTTTCTCAAAAGTTTTCTAAGTTGATCCCATGCAACGTATTGATTGTGCCTTTAGCCTTTTCTAGTGTGTGTTTTGTTTCCATTTCTAGGGTAGAGAACCAATTTGGATAACTTAACAATTACAATATGAATAACAGTGGAAACATGATTTCGTTTTGATTTTACATATTGAGATCGATTTGCGGTGCCGAAATTGTGTTTAAGGGTTTTCGGTCTTGATGTGAAACATTTTATATTTGAGGGCAAGCGGAAAGAAATGTCCAAAATCAGCTAGAAGATGATGCAGCCGCTTAAGGTCCGAAGAAGATGCTCTACGCTCCGATTTTAGGCAAATTCGGCCTGTGGAAGTATATTTCAGATTCTAAGGGCCATTTGTATTAACCTAGGTCGATATTTGTCTACGTCTTAGGCAGATTTACCTCATCTAGTCATAAAATCTCTTAAATAGATTTTTGAAAGTGGTACACCCTTTAAATGCCTGAATAAAGATACCTAAAGTACTGATGTTTGTAAAAGTCAACTTGTAGAATGGTAACAGAGGTTCTAAGGAATCCCTAACGTCCATTTCCGTTATCCTAGGCCGATATTTGTGGTATATAGAGGCAGATTTAGTTCATATAGTCATATACTGGTCTATAATGGGGTTTTTAGAAATTGGTACACCCTCTATATTAGATATATTAGACTTTAAAGTAGATTTTTGGTAGGGTACTTTATCTGAAGGCCCGGAGAATAACCTTGCCCTGTTCGGATTTGGACTTTTAAATCATTTCTTTCCTTCTATTCAGCCGGTAAAAGATATACAAGGTATTATTTGAGAGCGGTTTTTGGTAACCGATATTTTGACAACCGAAAAGAAGCTAAAAATCGTACCTAAACAGTTTTGGTTTTGACATTTTTGGTTCAGTCTTCAGAAGATTTCTCTCGGATCCTATATGTTGAGTGCTTTTAGAAGCGGTACGGGAGAACAACAAATTTTTTGAGCCGAAAAGAACCTAAGCACTACCCATTACAAAGCGTTTTCGACACATATCGTATTGGAAGTTCGAACAGAAACGGAAACGAGCCTTTACAAAGTATATACAAACTGATGAGTGCACCACTAAACCGAACCGATTCCGCGGTGAAACGAAGTTGCCTAAACCAGTCCGAGCGGCGACCAGGTATGCTGGTTGAAGATCAGTTTTGTGTAGGGTTACAAAACATGTTTCAATACCAATTGGCATGAATTTCTTGTGGTTTCTTTTTAAATAAAAATTATTAGAAAATATTGCTGGGAACTATAAAATTGTTGGATACTTTCAGCAAACTTTAGAAGCATGTTGCTGCTGGCTTTTGGATTCTTAAGCATATGTTGCTGTCAGCAAAGTTGCTGTCGACAGGGCTGCAGTGTTTCACTGAAATGTTGCTGGCAGCAAAGGGGACTGGCAGCATAGCTGCTGTCAACAATGCTGCAGGCAACAGTGCTGCAATATTGCACTGAAATGTTGCTGGCAGCATAGTTGCTGTCAACAATGAAGCATGTTGCTGCTGGCTTTTGGATTCTTTCCGCAAAACCGTAAGCATATGTTGCTGTCAGCAAGGGTGCTGGCAGCATAGTTGCTGTCGGCAGGGCTGTTGTCCACAAGTCTGCTGGCAACAGTGCTGCAATGTTCCACTGAAAAGTTGCTGGCAGCATAGCAGCTGGCAGCATAGTTGCTGTCAACAATGCTGCAATGTTCTACTGAAATGTTGCTGGCAGCATAGTTGCTGTCAGCAGTGTTGCAATGTTTCACATCAATTCCGCGTGAGCCCACTTACATCATTATTACATCGTTATTGTTTTTACCCATAGTTTTCTTAACATCGTTTTGTTTTTTTCTCTATTTTAACACATGCAAGCTTATGCCAGCTGCTCTTTCACTTTTGTGTTGTTTTGTTTTTCCTTTTCGTATATTAGACTAGTACATTGATTGGGTTTTGTTTTACTTTATTTTATAAATAAATTAGCTTTTTGTTTATGCATATGTGTACGTTTACGTTTCATATATGTGTGTGGGTGTGGGTGTATCTTCTTGTAGATATAAACTCTTTTTCTTTCGCTGGTTGATGTGTTCATTTGCGCTTATTTTGATATAATCGTGGCGGCGGCCTTTGATTCGGTGTAAATAGGTTTCTCTTGCCACTAATATGTAAGTATTTTGTATATATATATATTGAGCTAAATTATGCATAAATCATTGAATAACAAGAAAATGAATAAAACAAAAACTTAAACTAGGTCACCTTAACACAACGAAAGGATTTTAGTTAGTTAGGTTCACTTGCTCAGGTTGTGTTGGCTTGGGATTTAAATACATTAAAATTACAATTGCTAATACATACATACAATTCTTATCATGATCAGATTATTAATATTATATAGTATAATTTCATTAATTTACTTTCTTGCCTAACAAATTATGTCCTTGTGTGTGGGTGTGTGTGTGTGTGAGTTTGGTATTTGTGCTGGTATTGGTATTACTTCTGTATTGTTTCGTTCACTGCATCAAACTTTTGGTGGTAAATCATAAAGTGCACATTTAGTTGTTGTTGTTGTAGCCGTTGTTGTTGTTGTTGTTGCGGTAGTTCAGACTTTTTATCGTGTATCGGTGATATTATTTTTACTGCCAAATATCTTCACCAGCTGTGACTCGTAGTCATCAATGCTGCGCTTCATAATATCCATGCAGGGTCCCAGCAAACGCTCAAACGCTCTAACATCCAGGACTAGAATACAGAAATAGCAGTCAATGAATTTGCCAACTCAGGCCCAACATTTCCACACATACTTAGCATGCTTAGGTTAGTTAAACGATAAGATTAGTTTTCCGAATCCCCAAATGAAATTGATACCAAAGGCGCCCACTAAAATTCTTACCAATTCTGTCTGTGTCAGCTTCAGACATTTTGTGTGTGGATCAAACGGGGGGGTATGAGTGCTTGCTTGCTGTGCGTGTGTGTGTGTGTGTGTGGGTATGTAAAACAAAAACAACCTCCTTTGCTTGAAACTAGTCTGGAATGTCTTTTAATTTGTACAATAAATTTTTAAAATGAAATGAAAATCTTGCTCTTTTTTTGTTCGTTCACAAACTGGTGTTGCGTCTGGCCATGTCCGTGAACATCTGCTCATAGATCACTATATTACGCTTCAGCACATCGGTTAGGAAGCCCAGGATGCGTTCAAAGGCATCTGTGTCTAGGACTGGACGGAAGTTCAATTAAATTTGTAAACTCAAACTAAACTACAGCAGCTGCAGGCCATCAAAGTAGGCACGCAGATCGCGCTCCAGGTAGCGATAGTCACGTATGCCGCGCTGGAGCAGGCCACTACAGCGTCCCAACAGACGTTCGAAGCAAACTACATCCAAAACTAAGTGCACACACACACGCAAAATACACACACACACACATGAGAACAACGGGAACAACCAACAATAAACAAAAACAAAACGAAAAGCATTAAAAAAGCACAATTACAAGATTAGGGCCCAGCCCCCGGGAGGCAACTAAACGCTTAACATGTCGCCAGTTTATGGCATCTCAGACACTTACATGCAAGTTTAACCTGACCGCCTTGGGCGTAGACTGAAGCAGCACGTGGTCGATGTGTCACCAGCGCCAGTTCACCAAAGTACTGACCCTTGCCCAATTGCGATATTTCAATTTCAGTATCTTCCTGATCCATGCGCACCGAAACGGTGCCCTCCTCGATGAAGTACATGCCATCGGCGGCGTCGCCTAGAATTATGGGGGAACAATCGTTGGTTGATGTATGTAAATTGATATATGTGCAACTTACCCTGCTTGATAATACGTTCACCATTCTCATAGGCTTTGGAGACCAAAGCGTCGGCCAGATTCATGCGTTCGTAGTTCTAGGGGCAGGAAAGAAACATATTTGAAAGGTAATTAGTAAGAAAATAAGTTTAAGAGAGGGATCACAAAAGTATTCTATACTGTTTCTTGTAAATCGGATGACCATTTTCCAATATATCGTATGTACGCCTACATTTCAGGGAATTTACTTCACCAATTAAAGGTTTAGCTTGGTGATTTGATCTACCTCCTTGTTTTTTACCCCTGGCAACACTGCGCGCTTGTTCCTTATGGAAAACCCGAAAAGTATGCAATGTCTTTGAAGTTGTTGCGCGAAATGAAATTTCTTGAGCCATGTTTTCTAAGCACGGATTTATATTTGACTTTTGCTTATAGTTTTCCAATTAAGGTCCAAACTGTGGTTCGGGGTTTAACTACTTAGAAACATGGGCAGTCTAATCGGTACACTTCTGTACCAAATGAGTCTCAGGATAAACTAAAATGTTTCGCTTATGACTCACCTGCAAAGCCTTCAGCATGGGAACACTGTTTAACAACTCCTCGTACATTTTTCGTTTCTTGAATGCCGACTTCAGCAGTATACGTCGGAATGTCTGGCGATCCATGGCCCAGAGTAAGCCATTTGATTCCGCTTGAACAGTGGCCGCTCTAAGGGGAAAAATCAATATCAGCTAGGGCATTCTCCTTCATATCCAAACACGACTATTTATATACGTATATAAATTGCGAATTAACACCTCGCCATCAATTCAGATGGCGTGCACAATGGCAAATAGCAGCTCACATACCTGGGCATATTGTAGAGCAGCGCTAATTCACCAAATAATCCGGTGTGATTGTAGGTGTTAACATGTTTGTCATTAATATAGACTTTATAGACGCCACTGGCAGGCAGATAGAGAGAGAGAGAGAGAGAGAGATTAACATAAATGCAAATGGTTTTTAATTAATTAAGCAGGGGGATTACCACAACGAGTGGCTTCCTTTTACTTACGATTCAATAACATAAAAGTTATCCCCATCATCGCCCTGACGTATAATATAATCGCCTGGCTGCACTTTTCGCTCAAACATGGCATCCAGCACTTGATTCATCTGCAGGGGTGGGGGTGGGAGTGGGAGAAAAGGAGAGCACAAGTATTTAGTACGAGGCAAAAATCTCGTCTGGCCACACAACCGCAGCAGGCAGGCACATTGCGTGTGTTTTTGGGTTAGCCAGCAACAATTTGTGATGACGCCGCATACCTGTTCCTTTTCCAGTGAACGGAATAACAGTACATTCTTCACCGACTCAACGAGTCGGGCACGCTGTTCATCTGTTTTGGGGAATATGGCAGTGGCGCCCTCATCATCATCATCCGCCTCAGGATCATAGGCCTCGGCGAAGACTGATTTGCGGCGTGAGCTTTGTATTATTGGTGGTTCTGCAAAGGAAAATTCTTTAATACATTTTGTGGGCACGCCAAAGGAAACAAAACATTCAAACAAAAAATAGAACTTGACGCTGTGTCGCAGCTGTGATACCCTCTCAAGTGTTTATTCTAGGTGATATATTCTCAGTGGTTCATTTGCTGCTGCAGAGTAAACTTTCCTTTGCTCTTAACTTGACTCTCTTTCTTTGAAATTAAACTTGATCTGAGTGTTTTATACATAAGTGGTAGTTCGGGCTATGCTGTTGATGCTGATCAAGAATGTATATCCTTTTTATACTTACTAAAAGTTATTTACCGACAAATCACCGAATCAATAGCTAAAGCAAGCGCTGTTTTCTTTCAATTGCATTCCAGTGTGCGACGAGGACAGGTCAGAGCTAGTTTGAGTAGCATTATTTTTGCTGAGCAATACACAGACCTTGCCCTTCTTTACAATCCTTGGTTTAGACTAACCCAGCGGGGTATAATGTGGTTATTAAGGGTAATATTGGCACAGAGAACTGTCTTGCGAGGCTCTAAAATCCTCTAAAATTATGCAAATTATGGGGTCTGCTGTGCTAAGTTTGTCCAAACTAACAATCTGGGTACTGAGCTTCTTAGATCGTTAGTAAATGAATCCACTTATCTTTGAATGTATGATTTTCTGACTCGTAAACTTGTCACCACTTTTTCTCTGGCCTAGCTGAACATACCCCTCTCCACTTTGGCAGAGATTAGCTAAAAACAAAGAATTTCGCTTGAAAATGTTTTTTTTTTTTATTGTTTGTTTGTTTCTGTTTTTATATTTTTTGTGCCCACTCAGCAGGAGATGCATTGGCATTTGTTATAAATGCTTGCATTGGCACTTAAATGGCTCAAATGGCCGCCACTGTGTATGGCAGCTTTTGAAGAGTCGGCTATTCGCTTGGTTGATACACAAACAAAATGTTTGCAATTTATCATCCGAAAAGCACTTCAAAAGCCAGACAGGACAGACAAACTAAACCACTAAACCAATTGCAGTAATTATTCATTTCGCTTGACCTGAACACATGAGCAAATGAACGCATCCGTTGTACCCCTCCCTCTTTCTGCTGCTCGTGGTCCTCTTAACCAAATGTTGAGCTTGTTTTTTGGATAGGTTGTTATTGCTTACCAGCCAATAAATTGCCAGACACTTGTGTAGACATTGCAATTGATTGTGTGTTGTTGTTGCTGTTTTGTTTTGTTGTTTTTTGTTAGTGCGTGTATTTCAAGATTTTTCCAGTTGCAAAAAAAAAAACGAGTTTAACTCTAAAATCAAATGAAATTTATGTAACTCAAGGTGAGATATTTAAGCTTGCCCGTCACACGCGGCGTATGCGTAATAAATATTTATACACTCGACTTGAATTGGAAGCCTTCGCCATATTTGATGTTTTAGTTTTGTTCTTTCAAGTAGCCAAGGAGAGTGACAATTTATTGATGCATTCACGCACACACACACACACACACACACACACACAAGCACGCACACAATCTCAGCTGCACGTCTCGCTGTTAACTACAAGTACACACTTATTTAAGTGTGTCTGCATTGTGCCCCACTGCGGCAACAGCCACCCACATCCGGTCAAAAAGCTTTGGCCAGCTATTTCCACTCAATCTCAACCTTAGTGTCTGCTACGCTTCTCCTTCTTCTTGTTTTCAGCTTGGGGGACACATTTGATTTGATTTAAAGCGGAAGTTTTGCTATGACTGTTCTGTGGTCGGGATTTCTGGCAAATTAAATTGAACTCAAGCCGACACTGGGTATAGTTTTCTGCTATTGCAAGTTGAAAAGTTGAACGTTGATTTTTTAGGAGAAAACTTGATTGGTTATTGGGTATGACATATCTTCGTCGAGAGTGCTTCTCAAATGTAAGACGAATATTTCAAGAAAATTGAGTAAGTAACCTAGTTCATAACCCCGGTGGCCTGTAAATTATGTTTAATCGGTTTTGAAGGCCAATTTATTCGAACGATATATGAAGAGGTTCATTTTCAGAATATCCGCCTCGAAGGACCAATGTTTGTAGAAGGCAGAATGCCCCAAAATTGATGTCAGTTCCAAGTACGAACGCTGCATGCGGCTCGAAGGACTCATGCTTTGTAGGTGGAAGAATGTTTTAGCCTGGCACAGGTTAAAGTAACTTGTGGTTGAAACGAACTCTTGCTTCTAACTGAACGTTCTCAAACATTCAAGAGACTTGGGACATTTCTAACAAGAATTCAGCACTTTTAAAGCGTTTCAAGCAGTTTTGATAGACTGAAATGAAAGGCAAAGTACTCACCTTTAGCATAAAATATTATTTCATGGCAGATTTGGGAAGAAAATCTCTATCAGGAACACCGTTTAAGGAGCAATTGCACATTTCGGGACAAAAAAAATCAATTCCAGATATGTAGTCGTTGGAATAATACCACTACAGCTAGAAATGTAAGGATTACCGAGCATTGTGAAAGCATACGTTTCCTTTAGTACTAATCAAGCCTCCAGCAGAGGAAGATATTTTAGCTAATTCCTGTCGATATCAACTTCTACCCAATCTCCAAGAACTTTCCTTTCTTAAGGATGTTTAAATTTGATGCTGTAACTAGAAAGTGCGAATCCTACAGGAACATGACATAAAGTAGTCCTTAAGGCATCCTTATGGGTTCTGAATAATTTCATAGTGGGTCTAGTGCTTCCACACATATGTGTTTTACTTTTGGCACCCAACTGGCAATAATTTAAGCTGAGACACAAAACTATTTCAATTAAATAAGCTGGTTATATTACACACACACGCACACATGCAAACGCGCACTCACACACACACGAGTTAGAAAATTTAATTAAGAATGGCAAATAAAAGTTGCCTGCATTAATTTCATTAGCGGAATGAGACGACGAGGACGTTGATGACAGCCAACTGAAACTGACTGGGAGTATAAGTTAATGAAGAACTGACAGACAAACTGACGCACTGACACTTTAGTGCGAACGGAGTGACGTCTGGCAAGCGACTAAAACTGCCAATGGAGCCGCCACAGCAGCCACAACACATCCAGCAGCAGCAGCAGCAGTAGCAGGAAAACTCTGGTGACAGAAAACATCAAAACCAAAGCGGAAATAGTGCCTGTAAGTAGGCAACCCACAGCAGGCTATGAAAGCCACGCGCTGTCTGCTCTGTGTATAAATAGCAAACACTTCGCTTTGTCTTGATTAACATGAATGAGCAGTATTTCTTTTTTGTTGAGCGCAACAGGAGCAGCGAGCAGCGAGCAGCGAGCAACGAGCAGAGACAGCACGAGGATGCCCAGCAATTTCCGTTCGGCGAAAAGTCCTTCTACAAACGCCGCTGGCATGTCAATAATGTTGAAATGTAACTCGGGGCTGGCGCCCTGCCCTGTGTGTCTGATGAAGCGTAAGCGGGTGAGCATGGCTCAGTGGGCTTTGCCTTTGTGTGCTCTCTCTTGCTGGCGCAATGTGGGGCCAACATAAGCGTTAATAAAATGTACAACATGCCCAACACACACACACACATACAGTCTCCACCTTATTAAGCCTCATTTTTGGCACCCACAAAAAAGTTGTGCCACACACACGGTGTTTTTTTGCTGGATATTTAAATGAATTTCATTTCAGCTTAAAGTGCGGAAACTGTTTCAAACTCCTCGGGCCAAATCCCTACACTTCCAAAAAAGACCTGCAAGGTTGGCTTATATTCAATTCTCAAAAATCACTTCATTAAAGCATATTAACATAAACTAATTAATTTGCAAAGTAGTTAAGAGCCAAGTGCAAAACCAATTAATTTGAACTGACAACGCTAAAAGCACTCAACAATTACACATGAAATTTTATATGAAAGCGGCGTACGAGAAAAAAGGGATTAAATTCATTTTCATACTAAAAAAACAACTTTCTGGTTAAAAGTTTGTAGTGTAAACAAACTTATGATTTGAAAACCAACGATTTCGGATAAGTTAAGGTCACACTGAACTGAAGAAAATGCTTGTAAAGATAGCTTGGTCACACTAAAACGTCTGAGATCATGCAAAGCTATCGATAAGGGATACAGCGAAATTTAGCTGACAACTTTTAATACTTAAAACGCTTAGCTTTAGACCATGAAACTTATTTATTTGGGAATTTTAATCAGGGATGCAAACCACTTGGAAAGAAGAACTGGTTCGATTCAGTGGTTTATGCCGATTTCAAAACGGATGTTCGATTTATTGCCAGGCTTTTGAAGCTAATTGAACCGCGGTTTCGATTCAGTCTTTATTTATAACCAAATTCTAAACTTCATTTTAACATACAAATTTTTGGTTTAGCTCTCATTACTTTACAACTGGATAAACAGTGAATATTGAAAGACCGCTGGTTCGCTTTGCGGTTCGGTAAATCACCTGAAATAAGCCTTTCGCTTTTGCCGTGGCCCAGAATCGACTTGCATTCCTGATTTTAATTGAGTTGTATACGAATTTGCGTTAATTTGTGGTTCGCTGATGATCCCTCTACATGAGAGGCCACTTTCAGACCGAATTGATCCTTACAGATGCTAGATTGATATAGCTTTGGGGCCTGACTAAGATCCATTATAAATTCTTTCTATCTAGACTAGATTTTCCATTGAAGCAACTTTTAACATAATTGATTTGTGGGAGTACTCCATTTCCTTTACAGGACGATATTCAATCATTTTCAGGTGCACTTTTTAAAGGCTTTAAAAGATATTGAAATGTTTTCTTGTTGTGAAAGTAAAAAACTAGAAAATATCATAAAAAAAAGGAGTCAATCACCATGTGAACCGCTGAACCAACCCAAATCTTATTGCATGCCTGATTGCAACACTTTAGAAATGCAGGAAAATGTAAAATTTGAAATTCTCAACTGCTTCTAACCGTTAGGTACCTTATTTTACTTTACTTCTCAACACAAAAGTTTCTGAAATAGTTTTAAAATACTAAAAATCAATGATGTATTGACAAATACGTGCAGAGTCCTAAGCGTACACTTAAAACCGCAACAAAAGCAGTAGAAATAGTTAATTGAAAGATTTGAGTTGTTATTTTTTCAAGTGTTTCCCTAAATAGACATCAAAGCATAAAAATACAGACAGAAATCGATGAAGTGAGAGAGGGGCAGACACTCCATATATACCTACATATACATATTTATAGGAGCTGCTATTTGCGTGGCACTTTGAGCTGGGGCTTTTAAGGGCTTCACTGAACAGAGCAGAGGTTTGAGGTGCGGTGGAGTTTTAGTCAGACAAAAGCCGTGGCTCCAATTAAATGTCAGTCAAACTAACTATGTAGAATGGCAAAACCGCATTTATCCTCTCGAGCTGTGTGCGCAATTAATAGAAATTTAATGACAGACACAGGCGACAGCCAGGAGCAGGAGCAGCAGCAGCAGCCGTAGCCCCCCCCCAGCCCATGCACATGGCATCCCTTGAGGGTTGCGTGTTTGATTAACCGGAAGATAAACACGCAAAAGGAAGCTGTTGTGCACAATGCTGTGAGAGAGAGCGAGCGAAAGCTTTATCATCATTATTATTTAATTTGTTGCAAAGATTTATGGCCAGACGCGTGACCAACAGGAGTGAGCATCAACATCATCATCAGCATCAGCATCAACATCAGCCTGTGCTAATTGTCTGCCATACGTGCAGCGGGCAAACAAAAAAAAAGCACACTTTTCACTTTCAAATAATTGGAATTTAGAGTTTGGCCAAAACTTGACACGCTAAACCCGACGTCAGCGCGTAAGCCTTTGCACTCTGACGTCACAGCCAAAGAAGCAATTCCTGTGGTTGTAAAATAGTTCAAGCAAATTGCATGACGGAAATGACTAAAATAAAACTCAACTATAAATAAACAGAAAACAGCAAACAGAAATGCTTGCCAACAACTAACGCAGGACTCCCTGCTAGATGACAGGACACGCCATATATAGTTGAGGAAATGTGGCAACTGAAAATGCCATAATCGATTTGTGTGTTGTGAAAGAAAGAAAGCCATAATTTAATCTAAAATCAAGTGTAAATTATTTTACACCCAACAGTTGAGTAGATTTAATCAAAGGGCGGTCCGAGTGAGCAGACCAGTGCCGGAGGAACATTGACAGCTTCTGGACATAATTTACAAAGGCTGTCACATGATTTGCTAATGATCAAAATTACTTGGTCATAATAGAAATCAAATGTCACCTCTTGGTGGAAACCTAAAATCGTTGATGGCTTTTGACAAATAACCGCACACATCAAAGACGGCAACAATTAAGCAAAGTGCGAGTTAGAAAGAAATAGCGTATGCCATCTGAGACTTATTTATGTAATTATAGTAGTTTTGGAGGACTGAGGCGCACAGAGCTCGCTCTATACGAATTTCAAGTTAAGGAACCAAACTTGAAGCAAAGTTTTCACGCAAGTGAGAATCACAAACACAAGTGGAAGAGCTTTTGTCTCTCTTTATTCAATGCATAGCGCAGAATCTGATTGTTTTACAGACTCAAACTCAAAGATTTGAGCCATTTTTATCGATTTCTGATAAAAGATAGAAGAGCAACCAGTGCGAGGCGAAAACTGAATGAATTTTAGAAAACCTGGATTCATAGTAAGCAGCCAAAGCAGCTGGTCTGATCTGGGGCTCAATACTATTGCTGTGTCTAAAATTCTACAGATACCTTACAGGGTTGCAGCCTACACAAACGGAGGGGAACTCTGACAAAGGCTTTTCTTTAAAGAAAATTGGGGAAAGTAGATTCTTAGTTATCAAATTGAACTCACCATCACCATCCTGTGAGTTGAGGCTCAGTTGATCATCGGTATTGAAATCCGCATTGGTTGTGATCGGACGATTTGCCTGAAGTTTGCCAAAATATTCGACAGCATAGTCAATCACATCTGGGGGCTGTTCAACCAGAAACGAAATGGAGAACTGCAATAGAACCTCCTTCAGTTCCTCGGGCACTTGAATGCGCCGACTGGAATCGCTTGACATTGTATTTGTGCTGCAAAGATAATGAAACAAATCGAATTGTTATTATTTTTTGGTAGTGTCAAGTGTCATCTTGGAACTCTGTGCCATGGTTTGTGATTACAAAATCAATTTACGACTAATTGAAAAGTGACCAAGTGAGTTGTTTGACAGCTCTGGCGCTGTGGTTGAGATGTCAGTGAGTGTGTGTGTGTGTGTGTATAATTCAGCTGCAATGCAACACCAACACAGCCAGTTGCTGCTCGTAATTTGTCAACGCATGCAATTTGACCTTAGGGGCCAGACCAGGCGGTACCCAGACCCTGGTGCACAGGTAACCGCCTGCCATTGCTGTCACATGCTGCTGCTGCTGGTGGTCATTTAGTCGGCAATTAGCCGTTGTCCCATGCCCGAGGGAGCCATCATCACCATCAACTCGGGGCGCGTGATTCAACATTGCACAATTTCAGATTTGGACTCGTTGGCTCGTTCATTGGAAGCGGCGAACGTGAGCCTCATGTTAATTTTTCGACGGGCGCCAAACGAGCCGTACAACAAATATAATTTACGAGTAATTCAGTTTTATTTTAGAGGAACGAAAATAAAAACGCTCACATATTTTATGCATTTTGTGAGTCGTTGATCAAGTCAACAACAAGTTGCTTAAAATGTAGCTGGGGACAGGGGAAAAGCGAAGCTTTGACTTTTTTTAAATGGAATTTCAGTTCACAAGTTTTCACAAGTTAATCGATGATATTATTGTTGTAACACTGATTGGGCTTTATCTGAAAGAGCCAGCATCAGTAAAGCAGCATTGAAATCTCTACTCTCTGAGTGTTGCTTCGTGATGGCAAAACCACAAAAGAGACATAAAGCTCACTCCCATTTTCGATTAAAATAATGCAGAATGATTAGCGCTTCTCGAATTCATGCTGATGAGCTACTGCTGCCTCTGAGAAAGTTTTTAGATGATGCTGACTCTTCGCTACATGTTGGTAAACTTCTGATGCCTCTTTGAGGTAGTTCCTGAACTGCTGCTGACCTTTTTAGATAGTTTATATCTGCTGCTGATCTGTTGCTGCCTTTTTAAGGTAGTTCCTACTTGCTGCTGAGCTGCTGTTGTCTCTTTGAGATGGTTTATAAATGCTGCTGAGCTCCTGCTGCATTTTTGGGTAGTTCTTGCATGCCGCTGAACTGTTACTGCCTTCTTTAGGTAGTTTTTTAATGCTGCTGAGCTGCTGCTGTCTTTTTGAGGTAGATGATATATAATGCTGAACTTCTGCTGCTTTTTGAGGTCTTTCCTAAATGCTGCTGCCTCTTTGTGACAGATCTACATGCTGCTGAGCTGCTGCTGCATTTTTAAGTTACTTCCTACATGTTGCTGAACTACTGATGCCTCCTTGAGGTAGTTCCTGAACTGCTGCTGACCTTCTTAGGTAGTTTATATCTGCTGCTGAGCTGTTGCTGCCTTTTTAAGATAGTTCCTACAAGCTGCTGAGCTGGTGCTGCCTTTTTAGGGTAGTTCCTACATGCTGCTGAGCTGCTGTTGTCTCTTTGAGGTGGTTTAAAAATGCTGCTGAGCTGCTGCAGCCTTTTTGGGTAGTTCTTGTATGCTGCTGAACTGTTACTGCCTTCTTTAATGCTGCTGATGTCTCTTTTATGTAGTTCCTCTTATGCTGCTGCCTTTTTGAGGTGGTTCCAACAAACTGCTGAGCTCTTGCTGCCTCTATTCCATTCATGATTTTCCTCGCCCCATCTCTTTTACTCCTCCTAATGCTGGAAAATACATTTTTTCCTTAAACACCCATTTAAAGAACATTTTCCCAATAGAGTAGAAACCTTGTCATAGTTTTTCCAAACCCCTTTAAAGCTTCGTATTGATGTTCTAATTGACAATTTGAGTTGAGAATCCTGACCAAACCAAATTGCCAGAGCAAGCACCGCCAACAACTCGGTTGGACCAAGGAAATTGCGGGGAAATGAGCATGGCTTAAGTTTTTTTTTTCTTTGCCCTATTGGTTTTTCTTTTCTGTGGTCTGTGGTCCTGGGTGTGCGTGCCAGGCGCTACTAAAGCAGCCAAATCAGACAAACGGACAGGGTCTCGCAGCGCCTCCCCCCTCATTACTTTGTACGTGGTGTGGGCTATTTTTAGTTGTTGTTTTAGTTGTTGCTTTCAAAGCAATTTATTTATGTGCTGCATTGCGTTGAGTGAACCACCTTGACCCACTAATTGCATGTCTACTGGCAAATAGTTTTCGCTTTTGTTGTTGTATTTTGCAACGGCGACCGCCGGCCAATCGATAAGCACTCCAAGTTAGCCAACTTTCGGAATCAAAATCATTTGCCGCCGAGCATTCATTATGCAGCAAGTTGAAGGAACTGTGTGCACTCGGACAATTGGCAGGCAGGATACCGCAGGAACCTTTATTAGTTTGTAATTTTATGCGAATATTTATTTATGCGTCGTTGTCGACGCGGCGTTGCAGCCCGCAGGCCAAGTTGAATATTAATGAACCTAATTGAAAAAGTTGGCTTAAACATTGCAAAGTGTGCGGGCGGCCAGAACAACAACAACAACAACAGCCATAAAGCTCATATTTGACTGGAACAACATCCTGGCCATAAATTAATTTCCCAAATTACGACAAATAAAATATTTAGCAGGAGAAGAAGGAATCGAGTGGGCGGCGGCCCCCTAACCAAAACTCAATGTGCAATTTGCATAATTTCGCATATTTAAGAAAAACTTATAAATATTTATGCTGACTTAAGTATTAAGTGGCAGAACAGTCACGCAGATTGGTTGATGACTGAACTTTCTCTTCTGTGATCCATGGTTGAGGGAATAAATCGAATAATCCAGGTTTTCTGCGAATCGACTTGTTTTACTTGCTAGCAAATTTCCCAGTTGGCTTTGAAAAATACATTTTTCCCCATTCCCACTGGAAAATTAGTCGCTGCTCCACAATTTTCAGTTTGCTGTAGGTGGTTAACGTCATCATGTTGCTGTCGTCGCTAGTTTTATGGCATTAGGCAACCTAATTTGGCATTTTGGACGCCATGGGCAGTCCTACTCCTACTCCTCCTGCTGCTGTGGCTCCTAACTGTTGCCCATAAAATGATTATGGCTTAGTTATGCGCTAAAGTTAACCATGTGCACATGGCATTCATTTTAATATCATTTTTATTGCAACTGCAGTTGGCTAGTTTTGCATATCCAGGCTGGTAATTTCCATGTTAATCCCCACCCGCTCTAAGCTAGTTGCTTTCAAGCAAATTGAGTTCCGAGTTCAAGCTTAAATTGCATTCACTCAACTGCAGAGTTCCATAACTTAATTAATAAAACAGCAAGAAATGGCAATAAAATGGGTAAGCAAATTAAAGTTGGATGTCCTTGGCAGTAGTTAAAGCTTATCATATCGTATGACACAACACAACTATGGTACAGCAACTCCGACCTTGAGAACTTTCCCACACAGATGATACAGATTGATGCTGAGGGCCAACAGTTGGCCAGTTCCTTCGGCAGAGTATGAAAGATCAAATTACGTCAACAAAAACAACAACAGAAGGGAAAGGGGCCAGCTGTGCGTGGGTTTTAAATGACTTCATTAAGGTGTGCGTCGGTGTGTGTGCGAGTGCGTGTCTCTACCTATGTATAATTAGCTAAAGTACAATTTAATGTAAAGACCTGAAATATGCGCCAAAGAGCAAAGCACCCTATTATTATGTATGTCCAGTAGGTAACAGGGCGAGGTTTTGTCATTGACAGAGCAAAACTCACTTGACCTTATTCGCCGCCAGCCGCCTCCTCCTCCTTTTCCTAGTATATATTGTGTGATTGGAATTGGGTTAAGTGTTAATGGGGGACACATACAGAATCAATTTTGCATAAATAAAAGTCAGTTTGGAAAATAAGTCTGAAGCAAGGCCAGGACGTGTATAAACTCAAGTGCAATGTCATTGCTTGAGGTTACACCTCGTTGATGAATTGAACCTTGTGAGTTGAGCTGCCTACACACCCACTCACACACATTGCATAAACACACACACACACAGGAATGTCCTTAAACATTCGGCAGTTAATTTTAACAAAAATCACCTTGATGAATCTTTTTTGAGCTGTTTTGATGATTAACAAGAAAGAAAGTCGGTCAAGCCCGACAATAACATACTCTGTACCATGATACGTAAATGATGCGCTCAGCATTTTGATGCTGCAGTAGCAGCTGAGAGCAGCGACAACCATTCATCCGATCTTCCTAATTTCTTTGGCGGATCGATAAGTTATCCTTATTACTAAGTATGTCTAGAAGGAACGAACCATCTATCTTTAAAACTGTGGGAGATATGAAGTTTTTTCTAAATTGTGGGGGCGAGAGGGGGCGTGGCCAAAATTTAAAACAAACTTGATCTGCCCGCAGACATAAGAAGCATATGTCCCATACACGTCGAACCTCTATCTCTTGCCATCTTTAAGATCTGTGCGCTCATACGGACAGACAGACGGACATGGCTATATCGACTCGGCTGATCAAGAATATATAAGCTTTATGGGGTGCTTCCTTCTGATTTTTACATACTTTTGCACAAACTTAATATACTCTATGTACCACCGGTGCAGAATATAAAAACGCCCTTTTTCTGGTTCTGAAATACAAAACTCTTGATTCAAGTACAAAATTGATTGGTTTTTCGTTCAAGACTGCTACGTAGAGCCAGTGGATGGTCTCAATTACAAATGAGAATCTATTTGGCCTTACCTCAAGGCTAAAAATTTCACTTTCCACTTCTCTTTAAACTGCTCCGAAACGCACATTTTTCCTAGCTTCAACAATCAAATCCTGTCAAAGTCAAGTAATTGTATTTAACAGCTTGAAGAGTTTAAAAATGAAGAATAATAAAGGTCATGGCCCTGAAAATCGAATGCATGCAAGAGTAAATCCCCCTAGATTATAAAGTAATTGAATCGACTGTAGACTAAAGAAGTAAAGAACAAAAAAAAAACAAAAAAGAAAGAAACGCCTTTGTGTGGGAGGCTCAACAGAAAACAGATTGAGCGACAGAGATAGATGTCAAAGGTTAACTGGCAAGTTGTCGCACTCAACGTCGACAGGCCATAACCCCGGTCTGAGTCAACGGAATAAATTGTGTGGAATTGAAAACGAAATGTGATATATACACACACACACACACACACACACACACACACACACACACAAGAGCAGGTCCCTGGTCTGTGAAATTCCTCCCTGACAGCTTAAAGCGTTCCATTTTGGTCATGCCAGCGGGATTCCTTTCAACTACTTAGTAAGCCTCTCATTACGCATACGACATGTGTTCGAGGAACATTAATAAATCAATACCCGGCCGTCGTATATTTTGACAAACATTTCTCAGCTGATAACCTTTTTACTTTAACGCACACATAAGTATTTCGCCATTAAAGTTGCGTGACGAAGTGAAATTTGCGCCAAATACTCACGGGACTTGATGCTTGTTTTTTGGTTTGCTTTTTCTCATATGTGCTCCTGTGTGTGTGTCTGTGTGTGTGTGCGGATGGCGTCTTTTTGCTGATTTTGACATTTACGGTTCTTGCGTTGCGACAACTCCGAAAGCCTAAAACCTGAAACATTAACCCTGAAGTATGCCTTGAAATTGCTTTGATGTATATGCCATATTTCCCTGTCACAATAAGTGAATCATATATACACACACATCCATTTGCATGTGTGTGTGTGTGTACTTGTGGCTCTGTATGTGCATTTATCCACTCAGAACAGCTTTGGGCCCTGTCATGGAGGGCGGAAAATTAAGTGCTTGTCGCGACTTTTTAGCTGCCACTTTGATGCATTGACCGGAAAGAGATAAATTTAGAGACAAAGTTTCGCACCAAATTATTTTAGCAACTTTAGCCGCAGAATGCGATAAAGAAAAATTTGAAAAACCCTGGTTTTAAATGTCTAATTCAACAGCCCTCAAGAGCTGAGTATGGTTCATTGAAGTAATGGTTGTACGCGAAATCTGATTTTAATTATCTTGAGAAGTCCCCTAGTAGCAGATTTGCCAGACTATCCACATCTTCGAAGAAAACAACTATGGCGCAGTGTCCCACTAGGATTACATCATTGTTCTATTTCTTTTTAGGTTAAAGTGTAAGCTGATTTGGACGTGTATCTTGGCGCCAGAGATCGGGAGTATAATAGCCAAGTGAGATGTTTTATTGACATCAGCATATTAAACAAATAAAGGCCAAATTTGAAGAAGTAACCATTGAAAACAAGAAAGTTTCCCTTATTTAGAACCATTTTCAGACCTATCCTTTCTATGGCAGCTATACTATTTAGCTGTCCGATTTTATAAAAAAAACTTAATACAGCTTTGAAAAAGCATAGAAAACTAATAAATAACAAGTAAGGGCGCTGCAGTCGAGTTTCCCGACCACAAAATACCCTGTTCATTTATTTTCATTTATTTGTTTTTGAATTTTTGAAGATGTCATCCTAAATGTAGGCAATACTTTTCTAGTCCTGATCAACAACTGCTCTTATCAGCTCAACTGTTTCGCTTATAACTCCGGTGTTTTTGGTCCGATCTGATTGTACTTTTCAGAATAGATAGATATTGGGCCTAGCTTGATGTATACTAAACCACGAGGCTCTAACTTGAATATTGTGGATCTGACGGTTGTTTAGGTCTAGAATTTCTAGAGGAGGTCTTTGTTTTTTGGGGATAAAAGGGGGACGGGTGGGAATTTTCCAAATCTGAAACAAACTTGATCTGCGTACAGCATAAATCTACCTTCGTGCAAAAATTTGTGGCTCTATCTCTTATAGTCTCTGAGATCGACGCGTTCATACAGACAGACAGACGGACAGACGGACAGACGGACAGACGGACGGACGGACAGACGGACAGACGGACATGGCTATATCGACTCGGCTGTTCATGCTGATCAAGAATATATATACTTTATGGGGTCGGAAAATTTTCCTTCTCCCTGTTACATACATTCGCACAACTTCATGATCCCCCTTTTCCCATTTTCAATGGGAACAGGGTATAAAAAGTTTAACGAAGTTCTGATGGAAATCAAAATAGTTTTTCTCACAAAATATACTCCTCTAACGATCGTTCCTAAGGCAGCTAAAGGATATAGTCGTTCGATTTTAATCAAATTTTGTAGAATTGTGTAAAAATGTATGTAAATGTAAAACAAAAAAGTTTTTCATACCAAGACTTATTTTTAGACTAATCTTTGTATGACAGCTATAATAAATAGTTGTTCGTTTTTGTTCAAACTTGGTGAAACATTGAAAAAGTATAGAAAACTAATGAATACTAATTTTGGAGGCGCTAACATGGAAAACAAACAAGATTTTCTTACTAAGACTATTTTTCTAACCTTACTTTTCTATTGCAGCTATACTACATAGATGTCCGATTTTGACCAAACTTGGCAGTATCATGAAGAAGCATAGACAGCTAAGAAATACAAAGTTTGGAGGCGTTTTCTTTGAAAACCAAAAAGTTTTTCTCACTAAGACTACTTTTTAGACCCTACATTTCTATGGATTTCGACCAAACTTTGTAAAATCATGAGAAAACATAGCAAACTAAGATATGCAAGGTTTAGAGGCGTTTCCATTGAAAACAAAAAGGTTTTTCTCACTAAAACAAGTTTTTGGGTCCACCATTCCTATGGCAGCCATATGATATGGTCATTCGATTATGATCAAACTTGGTAAAACTATAAAAAAGCAGAAGAAAAGTTTGAAAACGTTTCTATTGAAAACAAAATGTTACCAAACCAAAACTAGTTTTCCAAACGATCCTTTCTTAGACAGTTCTAGAAATGTTTGAAAATATATAAAAACAAATAAATGCCAAATTTGAAGACGTTGCCATTGAAACCCAATAAATATTTCTTCCTAGAACTATTTCATTTGGTTTTTATCTTTTCTACGGCTCAAAACACGTTGACACATTACTTAGCCAGCTTTAATTTAAATTATTTGTTTGCTTATCGCAAAACTAAATCAAACTAATGTAAGCTAAGTGCAAATTTATTTCAGTCTGTGACAGTAGACAAGGCTTGACGTCATCATTCTCATTAGCATTTGCTAGTAGCAACCACAGCCTTGGGGCGGTTTTTGTGTCCACATCCAACTCGGCTCGCCACTTGGCATACACACACACACACACCCGGACACATGTGAGTTGCATTGTCCTCGTTGCTTGTTAAGTGATTTCCAATGCAGTTGGCAATGCAGACAGAGCGGGAAAGGAAGCGAGTCCAAGTAATTTGCATAAATGTCAAGTGGATATCATAGTCGTCGACGTCGACAACTTCGTGTAGGTACTATAAATAGCACCACCAGCAGAGCTCAAACAAAATGGCCATGCATATAAAGTCATAGGGCACAAACAAACTGAAATTTGCGTACGTTTAGCACATTTCTCACATTAACCCACATTAGTCAGAGGGAGGGGCCCAGTTTTCTTCTCTTTTTTTTTGTTGTCTATTGTTTATTTTGCCATTTCGCCTTGGGAATGGCAGGAAACGGACTGCTTTTTGCATAATTACCCCAGGCGACCTGTTTAGATGCAATTGTATAATTAATGAATTTTATAATCCTGCAACGCTCAAATGTATGCTACAATAATTGCATAACTTAAAGGGAAATCGTTGCCCCTTTTTGTCACACCAAACTGGCTGGCAATCAAAGCGCTAAACGAACTGTAACTCTGGCAATCGGTTTTTATCTACCCGTCGCTGTTGTTAATTGCCGAAATGCTCGAGCGCAAGTTTTTCCTTTCATTTTGTGTGCTTGGCCTTTTTTTCCAATTTTTTTTTAACGTTAAGGGGGCTTGTTTACTTCGGAGCACGCGCCGTTTAACAGCCACGCGAAACGAATTTACCAGCTACAAAAAAAAACTCGAGTTTAAAATTAAACGGAGAGAACAACAACAGCAACCAGCAGCAATGTAGATAAACGTTTTGTAACAACACATAATCGTTGTAGATACACACACCCACACACACAGACACACACAAAATACAGTGAGTACTGCTATTGAGTAACATTTCGTGTACACTTTCCACCTCAACACAGTTCACAGTTTTCACCGTGGAATACGCAGCATCTGCTTTGTAAGTATGGCTGTGCTGTGTGTATCTGTGGCTGCGTGGGTTTACTGCTACCTTTTAAAGTATCTGTATCTTTTGCCTCGGCTGCAAGTATCTCCTCTGCTCCTCAGCAAGTGCGTAACATAATTGCGCTCTAATTTAACGCTAATGGACGTCAATCCATCCAGTTGGCAGTTTATCATTCCCGCTCTAATAGGGCTAAAGATATCGGATGGAATGTGCGGGGGTGGCCACATTTAACTGAACTATTTACTTGTTTTTTTTTATAGCTTGTGCTTTGTGTGGGAGAGGAGTGTCCTTCATCTTGTCTTCTCAAGCCTGTTAGCTTTTACTTGAGAGTAAAATTTACATATTTTAATAGTTTCATAAACAATTTACGAGGAATTTAATGAATAACTGTAAAAAGATATGACTCATTTGCAAATTAGAAGATTTAAGACTTTGATGTCTTATCTACAACGCATGGAAGAGATCTCCTGAGTGTAGAGTAGTCTACTAAGCGTCTGTAAGAGAGATTCAAGCATCAGGCTAGTGGAACGTCCAAAAAGTTAAGTCCAAAAGGGATTCTGGAGAAAATGAGCTAGAAAACAGAACTCTGAAGGCAGCACTCCTTGTCAAAGCTAGGACTGTGGCCACAGGGAAGTGCCCTTACACCCACTCGCTGTACATGCCAAGTGTAATCAACATTCCAGAAACGACCCACAGGACCTTAATCTTGCCAACTTCAAAGCGCAATGGTGCAGACGTTTAAACCAGATTTGTATGAAATTCAGCCCACCCCAAACTTATCTTATCTAGCCTAGAACCATCCTTGAAGATATTAATGGCATTGGCTCTCTGCTGTGTGGATAACCTTTCACACAGCTGTCGGCATTTGATTTGATTAATTGCCTAAAGGAACGACAAAAAAACAAAACAAATAGAACCAAAATAGAACAATTGATGCATATTTAATTATAATTGACATTGTTTGTTTAACTGTAAACTGAAAATGACAATTAATTTGTTGGGTTTTTGTGTGTGAGCAAATAATTTAATTTTTTTCTTTCGTTCTTTTGCTAAATTACCATTTAATAATGTCAAACATTTAAAGCGTATTTAATTATGCAATTAATTTATCACATTTGTTCAAAACGCTGTGACTAATTGTGGGCCATTTGTTGTCTGGGCGGACGAAAGTGTGTACCACCCACCCACAGAATTCTTCTATTTGTTTCCCGCATTTCGAGCCTAAGTGCGATTGTGACAATTTTGAATATTTAAATTTGCATATGGCAGCCAGCAGCAGCAGCAGCAGCAAGTGTTTTGTCGTTCGCTTAAATGGCCTCAGTTTTATTTATCGCACAGCAAATGTCACTCGGCCGTTTCAAATGGCTGTCATACTTTCTGTTCCACGGCGGTAATTGTTGTTGTTGTTGGCAAAGTTGACAGCCAACAGCCGCCGTCCATTTTTGCCGGGCATACACACACTCGCACACACAACTTTACGACTTTGGCATAGTTTGTAATGTGGGTGACTGGGGCTAGAGATTGGCGATACGGGGGGCCAAGTATCTTTTGGGGGGGTTGCATACATATGTGTGCTTTGGGCTATTAGGGCAGCTCTCTAACTTCAACCGGCCCTGACGTGAGTCCACTTTTTTTTTTAATTGAATGCCAATACTCAGCTATTTCAGATGTTTTCTACATTATTTACAATTTTTAATGAACTAACCTAATTATGTAGAATACCTTACTTCATTATTAGTTACTCGTATGGGTGACCTTTTCTAGATAGAAATTAAAGAGCCACACGAATAAGCGTTGCCCAAGTTTTAGTAGAGATTCGTTACTTTATGATAAGTTGCTATCGATTGTATGCAGCACAAATATATCTATATATCGATAAATTAAAGCATTAAACAACACTGGAATAAGTACACGAACCTCTTTGTATCTGGATCCTATGATTTATGAGAGAAAGTCCCTGCAGAACTCTGTTCTTTATCCCAATGAGTTCATTTGGAACCAAACCGGTTCGAATCCGGAATTCCGATTTTTATATTACTGTGAACCGAACCTTTTTAGATATCAATGCTGAACCTGAACCTGTTCCGAACCTAAATTTTCGGTTCGCTTCAGGAAAAATGATTGATCTACCGCCCAACGACTTCTTCTATTATCGGCAGGAAAGTTGAATGAAAAATCTATAAAAACCTTCAGAATTAGCCCGAAAATTTCAACCAATAATAGCCCCTCTATTTAAAGATCTTCAGATCTTCTTCCTAACATCAGAGAGAGACAATTAGCCTCAGACCGTCTCGGAATTCCGAACATGGTTCGTACCTCTTAAATAGATTCACTAATCAGCATTTTTAATCGATCAGCCAAAGCATTAATTATAATAAATGAACAATAGTCAGGGGTTAACAGCAATAGAAAGTTTGCCTTCACTTTCCAAGGTATTTTAGAATATTTTACAGAAGTTACGAATAAAGAATATATATCAGAAGTCAAGTTTATGATGTTTAGGGTTATGTTCTTCCCTCTGCAGCTGCCCTAAACTAATATTCCGACCCTTTATTGCTAAATGTAGGACTAAGAGAAGTGAGAAGAGAGAGAGAGAAATGAAGTAATCGATGACAGAATGCTAAGAAATGGAACAGCTACACTCAGAGAAAAAAATAGAGAATTTTACTCTTGACTAAGAATGTTCGAAAGAATGTATCAAAAGTATGTTTAGAATGAAAAATGTAGAGATCCAAGTATTAAATTTACATGCCAATTTTGAAGGCTATATTGTGATTTTTGTTCGCCTCAGTTCCCTCGGCTAAGAAACCCAAAATAAGAGCAACTCTAGGTTCATTTACAAAACGAATTTCAGGAAAGTTTAAGAAGGAATAGAGCGTTTCTAGCTACAATCCTGCTCTTGTTTAAGTTTACTCTTACTATTCTAAGTATCATTTGACTAATTTCAAGATATGTTAAGTAAATTTAGATTTTATTTTAGTTTTCCAGTTTTTCTGCCGCCTTTGGAACAACCCTCCCGTTTAGTTCAAATTGTATGTGTCCTTTCTTTGGTTTGTTTGCATCAAAGTAATCAAATTACTGTCTAGATTTGTATAGAAACTCCAGCAGACCCAACTCCTAATTTGATTTGCTTTTAGGACACACATGGCTTGACTAATTGCTGTTTGGGCTGTCTGCCCCCACACCCTGTTTCTGGATGCCCGAGGTCCTGCTCTAAGTAAATTATGCTATTTCTGGCCGAAAATTTGGTTGCAATTCAATTACCTAAATGTACATGCATTTTTTACGAAGCAACGTTTCGTTCAAGCGTTTCTCTTTTGAGTATTTGTATGCACATATTTACTTGGTACAATTCTTATGCACATTCTGGCCTCGAGTTCATATGCAAATCTTTATATCCCCTAAATCTAGTTGAGTTCATTGTTAAAATGTTTAAAGTGCGTCAAGTTGTGTCACCTTTTGGTTTTAGTGCAGAAAAGTTCAACTTTACACATGAAATTCCGGCACATGTAATAGGATAATGCTTGCCAAGTGGGGCACAAGAGTTGAGTAAGCTTCGTATAAGGCAGAGAAGAAGAAAGTTGGAGTACATGTTTCCGGCTACGGATGCAGCTACATGTTGCTCTCAAAAGTGCACACCAAGTTTCACCCACACACCCACACACACACACATATGCCAGCAACATATGCAGCCATAAATAAACATAAGTTGTCGCCTGGCTTTCCCGTTGCGCCTTTTTATACCCTGTTCCCATTGAAAATGGGAAAAGGGGGATCATGAAGTTGTGCGAATGTATGTAACAGGGAGAAGGAAAATTTTCCGACCCCATAAAGTATATATATTCTTGATCAGCATGAACAGCCGAGTCGATATAGCCATGTCCGTCTGTCCGTCTGTCCGTCTGTCCGTCTGTCCGTCTGTCCGTCTGTCCGTCTGTCCGTCTGTCCGTCCGTCCGTCCGTCCGTCCGTCCGTCTGTCCGTCTGTCCGTCTGTCTGTCTGTATGAACGCGTCGATCTCAGAGACTATAAGAGATAGAGACCACAAATTTTTGCACGAAGGTAGATTTATGCTGTACGCAGATCAAGTTTGTTTCAGATTTGGAAAATTCCCACCCGTCCCCCTTTTATCCCCAAAAAACCAAGACCTCCTCTAGAAATTCTACACCTAAACAACCGTCAGATCCACAATTTTCAAGTTAGAGCCTCGTGGTTTAGTATGCATCAAGCTAGGCCCAATATCTATCTATTCTGAAAAGTACAATCAGATCGGACAAAAAACACCGGAGTTATAAGCGAAACAGTAAGAGCACAACCGCCCACCCAGTTGTTGGCCAGGACTACCAAAAGTGTTGCCTACATTTAGGATGACATTTTGTCACAAAGAAATAAATGAAAACAAATGAACAGGGTATTTTGTGGTCGGGAAACTCGACTGCAGCGCCCTTACTTGTTATTATATGCACGGCCCCAGCAACAGTTTTTATTTGTTTTCCTTTTTTTATGATTATTTTTCCTTGTGCGCTTTTCGCATTGTTGTTTTGGTCAACCGTGGAAGGGCAACAGAAGCACAAGCACACATCGTTGCCTTGCGTAACGTGAAAAAGGACATGTCGCACCAGAAAGTTTTGGTTGTATAATATTTTTGGTTTTTTTGTTGCTTACTTATTTTAAAACTTAAAGCGTGGATTTTTGTTGAAAACGCTCATAGAGACAACTACTGATTCGAAGGATAAAGCCACAGAAAGTCTACAAGTACGCCAAGTAAGCTAACATTGAGCTTATCTATGAGGAATATAAAACATTTTTAAAGAAGGACACTAGCAAAGCTTAAAGAAAATTATGGATAGGCATTTGGCACGTGCTGGCAACACGTAGACAGAGAGCACTCTGGGCACTAGAAGGCTTGCCTCCCCTAGTTTTAAAACATTACTAAATGCCTTCTTTCTGTTTTCATCATCAGTAGGCTTTAGCACCGAATACAGGATAAGAACGAACAGCTCTCTTTCAACACAGAGTTTCCATTGCAAAGAAGGGATAGTAAAACGATCGACGCGAGCTGTCCTCTTAAAAGGGAAGATTATTAATACATTGGCCCTTCGAGACGGATATCTGAATTGGTTTCCCTTTTTTAATAGTGCCTGACAGATATCCGCACTGAGACACTGTGAGAAAAGATCGCCCAGGAGTCCTTCGAACCACAAAACTTCCGATAGACGCAAAATTGTAATGACTGTAAGTACACTCAGAGAAAAAATAGAGAATTTCATACTTGGATCAAGAATTTTCGAGATCAATAGTTCGATAAGAGTGAAAATTCTCGATCTAAAAGCGAAATTCTTAATCCAAGTATGAATTTTTGATCCAAGAGCTTCTGTTCTTGATCTAAGAACGAGGCATTCTCACATCAAGTAGCAAAATTCTTGAGTCAAGTGCCAAACGAACTCAAATCCAAGGTTATTCAATCTTGAATCAAGAGCATACAGCATGGACCAAATTATAGAATGTTCCTCCGTTTATCAAGAGCTCATCAGATTCAAGAGTAAGATCGTTTACTCTTAAAATCAAGAGCTTCATAGATTCCAATTATACAACAATTTAAAAGCAGTTGTTTATTTCCATTTTGTTTAAATTTATTTCATGGAAACTACTTGTTAAGCCATGTAGCAAGTTTTAGCCGGCTCGAGGAATACATAACACCTCAAAGAAGTATGTCTTTGCCTGTCAACTGGCAGTCGCACAGCCGTCGCTCCATGCCAGCAATGCCATAATCGGTTGGGAATTCCAAAGCAACATGAGTGCAAAAATCGATTGCGCTCTCCGCTCGATAGCTTCCCCACACACCCCTCTTCCATAAAAAATCAAACGGAGAGAGCGAGTTCAACGCTGTGTGCTCTCAAATGTGCTTGCTCTCCTCTCTGTTTTTATCTCAGTCCCCTCGCCTAAGTACATCATACTGAGAACGAATTTAGCTCGATTTCAAGAGCGAAATTCTTGAAAATTCAAGAACGAATAAATATTTTTTTAAGAGCGTTCGCTCTCAACTTATTCGTTCTACTTTTTTCGGGGTTGTATACTCAGCATCCGTGATAGTTTGTATAAAGCTGATAACTTTTACCTGTGGCGCCTTAAAAACCCAAAGCCGCTCTGGCGGCAGACCAACTGTGTTAATTACTAACCAAGGCCACAGTGGTGCCACACCAACTGTGTAAAGTACTCATTTTACTCTTTCGGCGCCTTAAGGAGTCAAGTTTTGTCCATTCATCCATAACCATAAAGAGAACATGGTTGGCATAACTTTACCACTAAAACAAGGAGTCAAAAGGGTGAGCCGAGAGGGGAAAAGTTCAGCTTCATTGATTATATAAAAGTTTATATTTCATCCAGATAAGGCACGCGTTCACACTTGCGTTATCGCGATGGTCCAAGTAAATGAATAAACCAAAAGTTGGCTACAATGAAAGTTCACCTTTTTTATTTATAAGTTTAAGGAGCTAAACAAAGACTGTAGCTACCCTCGTAATTACAATTTGCGTAAAGCCCACGCAAAGCAATTGAATTTGATTGTGAAAAGTTTGGTTTTTTTATGCCATTGACTTCTGGTGGGCAGTAAAAGTGTGGGCTTTGACCATACACTCTCCCATTTTGAAGCTACACAGCTGCTGCTGCTTGACTACTTTGATGTTTGCGGACTGGCCTTGGGGGTACTACTGGCCAGCCAGCCGCTAGAGCAAATTGTTTAATCGATTAAAAGCAAACTTTTCCATTTCCATTAAGGCAACAAAAACCTCAACCACAACCACAGCAGCCCGAGTTAGAGCCGGAGCCAGAGCC
This sequence comes from Lordiphosa fenestrarum, assembly GCA_035044985.1. Taxonomy (NCBI): domain Eukaryota; kingdom Metazoa; phylum Arthropoda; class Insecta; order Diptera; family Drosophilidae; genus Lordiphosa; species Lordiphosa fenestrarum. The sequence continues at coordinate 3,305,799 of JAWNNO010000731.1, forward strand.
AGAGCCAGAGCCAGAGCCTGCGCCTGATAATGCTGTCAATCATTTGCTGCAAAGTTTTGCAATCAAGAAAGTCAAAAGTTGGCCTCACTATGTACTAAAGTTTTGCCTAATTAGCCAGGTGTCGTTGGGTAACCCTGGGTAATCTCCGACGTCACCACTAGATTGTTGTATGTACTTTGCATATATGATCTTATTTCGTTTCTTTTGATGATAAGCCCAAAAATAAAATAAAAATGAAAAGCGGTCAAATTGCGTCAGGCGGCAGGAGATATCTTATCGGCGGGGTAATAAAAAAAACCCAAAAGACCGAGACAGACTACTGAACTGTGAATCAAATCTTTGCATCTTTTGCTGACACATCCAGTTCACACAACATTTTTCACTATGCGTAGGCACAATTTATGGCGAAATAAAGTGAAACAAAGAAAAATATTCCTCAAGGAGGCAGAAAAAGTCTAATTTACTGCACATAAAACGCCGCTGCCGCTGCTGCGCTGCTGCTGCTACAGCCTGAGGGGGAGTATATATAAAAGAATCACTTTTGTCTGACACCAATTTCAAACACCCGAACGAGGCAGGGGTAGAGGGGCGCAATACCAATGACAAGTCGAGCATATTGACAGGCCATGTCTGATGTCTTAGTACACATACGACGCGTCGTAGACACACCAGATAAATAAGCTCATATCGAGCGTTAATTGGCTTTTAAAAGTCATTTAGTGTTTGCGCCTGTCCCTATTTGGCTTGGCTACTAAAAATAGATTGGCCACCTCACGTGCCAAAGCAGCGCTTATCAGTGGAATGAGGGTAGGAAATGTTTGCCCAGTTATCCCAGAAATTAAGCAACAAATTGGCTACAATTTCGCAAAAGGAAAACTTGGTAGAAACTAGGACGAAATAACTAAAGAATTAGTGAAGAATATCGTTGTCTTTGTTGAATAATTCTAGACAGAACAATAAATGCTTACCGGGTAAATCCATAAAACCGGACAGAATACGAGCAAAGGCACTGCAAGGTAATTTTTTTTTTAAATCAAAAATTGTCAGAAAGATGGAGAAAAAGTAAAGGCCACCAATGGACAATAGTTTGACAATTGAATTTGTAACAAATTTTTCACTATAAAACGTAAAACTGTATAAAAAAGATCTGGTAATATAAGTTATGTTTCACCTACTATTCCAGCCATAACTCTATAATATATAGGGTAAGGTTGGAAAGTTGCCAGAGTTCAAATGTACGAAGCCTCATATCTCTATAAGTTCGTTTCCAATTCAGATACGAGCAAAGGCACTGCAAGGTAATTTACATTGATAATCCCCCAATTGTGATAAAAGTAGCATGCCAATCGACTTGATACGAAGTTAATAGCTTCAAAATATTGCAGATCAATGCCAGACGATGTGGGAGATAAGCGGTTCATTACTCATCTCTTACCATGGTTGTTATTTGACAAATGATTTTCTTTCCTGTTGAACAATATAAGTTACCTCTTCCAAGTGAATTGTGTGGATTTTTCTAGCCTTAGCTAGTCTCCTTTTGTTTCCAAGTCAGCGATCTTAGTTAATTCCACAAGTAATCTCATTTCCTTCTCAGCTAATAAACTTGTGGTGTGCGTGTGTGCGTCTGTATGTCTTCTCTTATCGATTTCTGCCAATTCCCACACAACTAATTGTTAAGTGTTGGCAAGTAAGTAAGCAACATAAAACCAAAAAACAAGAATAATTGATGAGTTGGGGTGGTGTTCCTCTCTGCTATTTGAATCTGGACCCCAATCTGGAGCGCGCGCAGCCACAGTATTCATTGTTGGCCCGAAGGTCGTTGCTTTTTATTGGCCCGTCTTTTCTTTGCTTTTTTCATTTTGGGTAGCCAAACAATTAAATAGATTTTCATTTTGCAGAATTCAGAGGGGAGAAAATTATGATTATTTATTTGGCCGCGCGCGCCTACGCAACAAAGCAGAGAAAAATGTGAGTGTTGGTCACTTTATTAAAAACGCAAATTATGTGACTCACTTTACAGGCTGCGGCAATGGATATTTAAGTTCTTTTTTTTATCAACTGTCTCATTACTAAGCAGCCGAAAAGCAATTAATAACATTAATTTCAATTAAGTCCTAGTAGGCCTTAAGGTTTTCCGATTTTTTGGACAAGTTGAAATCAATTTAAGCTGGTTTGTGAATGCCAATTGTCAGGTAAAGCTGATTTATGGGTTAAATTTCGGAACAGAAATGAAAAGAAAAGGTAATAAAAAACAACAGCTTTTGCTTTTTCCACTCTGTTTTATGATGAGTTTTTCACGTGCCGCACACACTCACAAAAAAAACCCTTGTCAATGCCAGGACACACTTGTATACATACATACACAATGAAGGAGCAGGCGGCTCCTGTCAATAAAAAATGCCTTTGAGCCGGCGGTCCACAAACAAAAATGGGAAAGTTTTCCATTTTGTAGGTATTATGTTGGGAGAATAGAAGCCACATAATTGCAATATGTTCTCTCAATGGTTTTTCATTAATTATGCTGCCCAGTGACACACAGAGAGAGAGAGTGGAAGCGGGAGAGGGAAACTATATTTTTTCCTTTGCCAAAATCAATCAATAACGCCACCTCCCCTTCCCCCACCTAGGGCAAATACGTAGAATGCTTGGACATAAGCATAGCAGGACCAGGAAACGTGAGGACATGACAGAAATCTGCTGGAACATAAAAGATGACGAGCCTCGCTGCAGGCTATTGAATCGAATACGCATTGAAGTTGGCATCCACCCACTCGACTCCCACCCCTGGCACGGAAATCGTTTGTGTGTGTGTGTGCGTGACTAACATTTTCCGCAATGTTGATGGATGACCAAAAGGAACTGGACGGGAGGCTTACACAAATCTTGATGAAATAATTAAAACCAAATAAATAACAGGTAAATAAAGAAATAAATAGAATCAGCTGCAGATGAAATTACAGACCAGAAAAATGTTTGCTTTGCGTCCCAAGTGCTGGCTCTTTGGGCTTTCGAGAGTTGTTTTTCCCCAAAACACTCTTCTCTCTCTCTCTCTCTCTACGTTTGTTTGCTGCTTTTAATATATCTTTTCGTTTTATGTTTCTGTGAAGGAATAAAGTCAGAAACCGGAACCGTTTTCATTAAAGATCCCGAATTGGTACAGAAACCGGAACAGAAGCTGATAGTTTGAGGAACTGGCAGTGGAGAACTGATACTGGAGTCCGAAACGGATCTGCATTTAGGGGGAAATCCGGAAAACCGCTTAAAACACAAAACCAGTACCAAAAATGGAACTTATTTCTTGCATACTGGAACTCCACACGGATCCTTAACCCGAAATAAACCGGTTAAAGCGCCGTACCGGTTTTCCGAGCACCGTCGATTAATTGATAAAACAAGCTGAATATTTGAAGTCTAATAAAATCTCAAGTCAACCTCAGTACATTCTAGAAAGAAAACTGGAGCACATCAAACAAGCACAAAATGTTCTTGATTTAAGCCCATGAAATACGAAGGCCTTAAATCAAAGAAGGCAGGAAATATTCAAGAAAGGTGTTACTGTAGCACAGAAATCGATCGTCACTCTATAACAAAAGTGTTAGAGCCAGTTGAGAATTTTAAGAACACCTTTTTTTTAGGAAAATCGTGAGACTGGACTTACACAATGAAGCAAACTTCAGAAAGTTTTATAAATTCTAGTCTACTTATCTTGGCTACGGTCTAAATCCCAACTAAGTCTATTTTGTAATCAATCCTACAACCGAAAATACCTACGAGAACCGATACATCGAACCATTAGAGTTCTCTTATTCCGTTTTTATTGCTATAAAGTCAATGATTTCATCAAAAAATATAGAAAAAATATAGAAAAAATGTGCCACCAAGCGTTGCATGTAGATTAAACCGAGACACACGCTTTTGAAACCGGTGTTTCACCCCTTACATACTTAAGAAAGTCTTTTTCGCTGCCTGAAATCCATCTCTATTCTTACAACATTCGTACTAGCATGCGAAATAAGGTAAGATTGCTCAGAAATGATTATAATCAGCCTACTTGTAGACCATCTTTCAGAGATATAATGCTTACGACCCAAAAACGTCCCAAGCGATATCTGGCATATCTTAATATTAGTTTGGTAAATTTTAGGACAACCTTTATGAAAAGATCTGAAGAAGCCTGTTCCTGCATGCGATTGCTATTAACTTATGTTATTCTGCAGTTAACATGGGATTCATTGAAATAAATGTCTTGAAAATCAAAACTATAACCATTTTCGATACATTGAATTCCAAAGAAACGAACCGAATCGATGCCTGTTGCATTTATAAATAAGAATTCGGTTGGATTCTCGGTTCTGTTCAAAACCGATTTGTAGACAGAGCATACTTTTCTTACATTTAGTTACGGAACTGCTGGGACAGTCTCGGGTGAAGCTCAGCGCGTAGCGGAGTTTAAAACTTGGAATTTAATAAACTAGTTCAAAACTTGTTGGCCATTTAAAAGCAAGTTGGTAATTTCTTTAAGAAAAATGTTTTTTATAACTTTTAAGACCTTTGAGAACTTTTTGCCATTCCTGCATTTGCCTTTGGGTTTCCTTTTCTGTATTTTTGTTTCAACATTTGCCCTTTTTGCACCCTTGAAAAATGCTTTTAGCTTTTTCATCAGCTTTGCTGGTGTTTTTTCAGTTTTTTTTCAGTTTTCTTCATTTTGTTATTTATTTATCAACCAATGTCAACCCTTGAGCTATTGATAAGCGCGTTAAAATATTTAATCGGCACAACAACTACTCGTACACTCACCTGACTTTGGCTGGGTGCTCCAACGACGACGACAACGACGACGTTGATGGGGGGCTGCTGCTGCTGTTTGTCTTGACTCGAATCTACTCTGACTTTTTGTCACTTGCTGCTGCTGCTGCTCTGCTCCTGTTGTTGCGTTTGCTTTTTATGGCTAAAACCAAATTAAATTTGTTACTTTGGTGTTGTTGTTGTTGTATTTTTGTGTTTTTTTTTGGGCTGGTTTTTGCCGGGGCTGCCTTTTGGGTTTTGCCTCCGTTTGACTTTGATGTTTCAACAAAAAAAAAAAAACAACAACAACGACAGTTCGTTATTAGAATTGATGGAAAAAGCGTATTTACTGGGTTTAAGTGAAATTGATTTTCCACATTTTTGAAAAATTTCAAGCGTTATAATTAAGTTAATGGGAATTGTTGCTGCAGTGCCCCAATGTTTATCAATGATTTATGTTTGTTTAACATTTTTCTTGCTCTTTTTTTTGCGCTGCCTACGCTTGTGTATACACCCATACATCGTATGTGGATAGGTGTGCGTGTGTGTGTGTACCATACACTTTTGTTCTGGCCATGTAATTGTTTAATTAATTATGGTGTGTGTGTCTGTGTGTATGCGAAATAATTTTTCGCTTAAATAAACATTTCGCTGGTTTTTTTTTGTTTTTTTGTTTTGCTGTCTGCAGCAATTCGTTAAGATTATGTACGAGTATGTGGGTATGTTTGTATGTATGTTTGCATGGCTTATTTGCACTTGCTGCTCTCTGTCTATTTGCCGAACGACTCCTACACTGGGCAACAAAAGAGATTAATGGTTATGCAGAGTTGTTGCCAATTATTTGACCCCAATTGGAGGAAAAACCAAATAAAAGTGCCTCTTTAAGTTCAACTGGATTTGCAATGATCAGCAAGAAATGTGTCATAATTGGTTTTTGGCTTATTTTTAAAACAATTTGATTGGCATTCAAGATTATCATCTTATTTGATACAAACTTTCAAGCCGGATATTAAGTTTTTTTTTCGTAATTATGAAAGCTTTGTAAAAAACGGAAGACGAAGTACTATTTTTTAAATTTTTTTAGTGCGGAGCCTCAATAAATCCGCAAGAGGTTTGATCCGGGGGTTTGAACCCGTTGTAAAGTCTTAGGTTCGGTTCACGGAACGGTTACTTAACACTTGCTGGGGGCCTGGTTCAGTTTTCGGTTCGTGTGGTCATAGCCTGGGCCAATAAAGCAATAGATAGGTCAGCCAAACGTTTCTAAAGAGAGCGCGGTTCTTATTTGTGATTCCCGAACCGAACCTGCTCAATAAATAACCTTCCAAACCCGAATCTTGCATCTGAGTCAAAGGAACAGTCAATTAAACAACAATTAAAGAAAACGTACAGATTATATCAATAAATTAGGTTTTGGTTCATCAATCAAAGCTTTAAACCATCCTGAACCTTCGCTCGAAGTACCGGAAGGGTTCATGTTTTTTGAGTAAATCTAACAATTTCAAATGACCAGGCACTTTTGGAAGCCGTAGAAGGCGTCTGTGTCTTTTTCAACAATAAAATGTTCGAATATCAATGCTTTAGTGCCCACCAAACCAAGCACATTTGTCTGACCACTCTATTTGGCGGCGCTTAAGCTTGACATAATGGAAATTACTCTCAGAGAGTCAATCATAAATGTGCGAGATAAAAAGTAACTGTAAATTGGAGTAGATCTTCTTGTTCGCACTGAAAATGATACAATATTTAGATTTAGATGCCAGGAAAAGCACTTTTATTACATTCGCAGAAGTTTCAGGTCGTAAAATGAAAAGAAAATGGAATTGGTAGCTTCAGATAAGAAATTTTTCTCTTACAAATTGGAATCAAGTTTAATCTTAAGCAATTTTTCACTCAACACTTGAAAAATAACACTTTTACTTTTGAGAACCACAATTTGCTGCTCTTGTTAAGTTCGCACTAGCAGCTGATGCTGCCTTCTAAATTGAAACAGCTGATAAGATTGGTGTGTAATAGAATTGATAAATGTATCTGTAGTAGAGTGGCCAAAAAAATAGCTCTTATACAGCTCTTCTACAAAGATTTTAAATCAAAGATTTCGTTATCCAAGCTGGGTTAAAGCCTTGGTGTAATAACAAGGTGGGGCCAGGTGGACGGAGCCAACAAATGTTGCGCTTTCAGTCAAAGCTTGCATCTTATCACTTTCGTCTTTTACAGTTCTGTTATAAGAACCAAAAAACGAGAGAGAGCGAGAAAGAGAGAAGCTTCAAATGGTCTTATACAACTGAGTTTCCCTATTATAACGGCACCTGTTGTGGCAGCCAGTTGATCCAAGGTGAACTAGTTCATTTGGGGAACAAACCAAATGGCAGATGACCGACTTAGATAAGCAGATTACGACATTTCATCAAACAAATTTAATTAAATTCTCATAATTAACACTTAATGGGGGATGCTCATCAATTGCCGTCGGCCTGCAAAAGCCGGCACTCGCAATACCCAAAACCAGGCCTAGCTGCTGCTCCCACTCAAACTCAATAGCCCGGCCTCAAAGCGTGTTTATTGATTGTCCCCCCGCCAAACTGCACAGGCGGCCCCCGGCCCCACCAAAAAAACCTTGCCGACTACCAACAACAACCAGCCCAAAGTGATAGGTAGATTTCTGTATGTATGTGTGTTGGTTTGGGGAGCCTGTCGACTGCCACCCTCCGCCCCCTCGTTCACTCCTCGTGCATATCGGCCTCGTTTTTTTTTTATTTTTTTATTACGCGCACGTAGTTTTTCACCTTTTTGTCTGTTTTGTTCAAGCACTTGCACAAGTCAGCGGGGCGGGGGTGGGCGGCGCTAATTTTTTTGTTTGGTTTTTTTTAGTAATTACTTTTTAAATTTTAAACGCACGCAGAACGCATAATCCGATATCCGACAGAATTATGCGACGAATATAAAGTTATCCACTGACGACGGCACACGTTACTATAATACTGAAGTGGATGCCTGACGACGGCTCACGTTACGTTACGTCGGGACAAGGCGTTAGCTTATTAATCGATAGCTACTAATCGAGTCTGGTCACCCTATCAAGCTAGCAACGCTGCAAAAGTTAATTTTGTGTGTGTGTAAAACCCAGCAGCAGCAAAACAGGCGACGAAAGTTCAAGTTTAATTTATAACTATGGCATCCAGCTAAGTTTACATCCTCCCACTTGACCACCACAGCGGGGAGAGAGAGAGTTCACGCCCCGCCCCCGCTCCCACCACCTAACCACAAATGAGTGTTCGTGTTTGGCCATTTCCGTGTGTGTGAATCATTAAATTGTTACCAACAACAACAGATAAAGATAGAGCAGACTACGGCGCCGCCAGCAGCACCCTCCAGTGGCAACCAGACCTGCAACTTTGAAAACCTATCCGAGCGAACCTTGGGTTACATCAATAGCATGGGCAACGAGGATCATCAACGTCGGAGAAAGACACCTTGTGGCTTCTGTATGTCTGTGTTCAAGTGGATTCCGGTGCTGTTCATCACCGCCGTGATAGGCTGGTCCTACTACGCCTATGTGGTGGAGCTGTGCATACGTAAGTGGGCACTAAATCCGAATCCCTTCACACAGCTTTAATCTCATTAAAGGCAATGTGGAGAACCGTGTGGCCATGTCCTTTATGCTGCTCTTCTATCACATCACCCTGATACTGTTCCTCTGGTCCTATTGGCGCACCATAATGACTTCTGTGGGCCGCGTGCCCGACCAAGTGAGCGATGATTAATACCTCTTATCAGCGAAATTTGGGTTAAATGTTTGTTTATCGTTTGCAGTGGCGCATACCGGACGAGGAGGTGACACGTCTCTTTCGTGCCGATAACCCAGAGACCCAAAAACGCATTTTGAACAACTTTGCACGGAATTTGCCTGTGACAAACCGGTAGGATGTGGCCTAATCTCTAGCGGTTCCATAATTTTGAAGCTCACTCAACTATTTTGCAGCACAATGAATGGCTCTGTGAGGTTCTGTGAGAAATGCAAGATCATTAAGCCGGATCGTTCGCATCATTGCAGCGTTTGTAGTTGCTGTGTCTTGAAAATGGATCACCATTGTCCCTGGGTGAACAACTGTGTTAATTTCTACAACTACAAATTCTTTGTGCTGTTCCTGGGCTATGCACTGGTCTACTGTCTCTATGTTGCCTTTACCACACTGCACGACTTTGTACAGTTCTGGAAGGTAGGTGCCGTAAGTTTCGATTTCAAATCTTAGAAAAAATGGCATTTCTGCATGCATTTTCGTTTGACTTATGCATGACTTGTATGCACATTTTTCCTACAATAACCAACTTTGTTGTTATGCCACTTGATACACTTGTACTTACCCATATATAAAGTACGAAAATGACTACTTGGAACAGGGCCAACTAAACGGTAGCGGCATGGGTCGTTTCCACATACTCTTCCTGTTCTTCATTGCCATCATGTTTGCCATTAGTTTGGTGAGTTTGTTTGGCTATCACATCTACCTGGTGCTCGTCAATCGCACCACCCTGGGTAAGCTTCTGCAATAAGGAAACCAATTTGCTAGCACGAATTCAAATCTCAACTTCTGTTTGCAGAGGCCTTCCGTGCGCCCATCTTCCGTGTGGGTGGCCCCGACAAGAACGGCTACAATCTGGGGCGCTATGGCAACTTCTGTGAAGTATTTGGCGATGATTGGCAATACTGGTTCTTGCCCATATTTACCAGGTAGGTGGCGACTGCTCACATTCCGCTCATTTTGAACCATTCTGCATTAACTATTAATCTGTGCTGCACTTCAGTTGTTGTTTTTGTGTGCTGTTTTTGTTTTTTAAAAGTATATTTTTTCTCTAAATATTTGGCAAATTAAAGCTCTTGCTTCGTAGTGCAACTCGTAAATGTTTGTAACCGACAACGACAAAAAAAAACCTCTCACTAAATCAAGTTTAGACAGGGAATAGTTAATAATAACAGTGTAAATGTTGTTTTTAGATTTAAGAACCAAAAAACGTTACTGAAATTGGCCCCCATTTTTATGTTTAGTTTTGTAAAAAGAAACGAAATCTTAAAACTAAGTAACTAATAATATATAAATCTTAACAAGGCAATTTGCTAACCCTTTGCTTAACACCAGAGAACTGCAGTCGGTTTTTAGTCTAAAACCACCCAACTTTTATATCGTAAATACCGACTACTACTTACTTACTGGGCTTACTTTCATTATCCTTCACCGATTTCGAAATGTAACATGCTGAATCCCAGCTAATTTATAGGCCTATGGATTAAGCACTTCAATTTCAATTACCAACTAAAAAGAATACATCATTTAGGATAGGACAATTAAACTTATGGTTTTTCAAACTTCTAACCTTTCTAAAGTCAATATAATAATTGCTTCCTGAACAGATTTAAGCTATATTCTGAATGTTCAATCTAAGAGCAGGCTTAAGGGACTAAAATTCGTCTAAACTAAGGGTAATTCTTGTACAGAAAGATGTTTTTTTTTTTGACATCATTTCGTATTCTAAATGTTGGGAAATATGACTTTTCGAGCAGATTTAAGGGCAAGTCGCGACGACATACTCAAGGAAAACCCTTAAGAGTTGAGATAGGGTGAAGGGTGTACCAAAAACATAGTTTTTGAAAAATTTTGGGGCTACCTTACCTTCGAAAGAATGGAAAAATACCTTTACAGGCAGATTTAAGGGCAAACCGGAACTTTATATGATACTTAAGAAGCGTTTATAAGCTTTGTGACTCAGCAAAACTATAGAAAGCGATTTTGGCAACATTTCGGACTGCCTTACCTTGTAAGGTTCGAAAAAAATAACTTCTCAGACAGATTTATGCGAAATTCGGAACATTATTCTTAAGTGCTCTTATTAAGGGTTGGGATTCGGCAGAACTAGGAGCGAACCTAGAACATAAATGAGTTTTTGGCATTTTTTTAAACTTGCCGGAACTTTAAAAGCCCGAAAAAATCTTACCACGCAGATTCAAATGAAAAATCGGGTCGGTATACTTAAAAACGGGCTTTAACGGTTGAGATAAAACCGCTGTTTGCAGGTTCCTTCAACTTATATTGTATTTTTGGCCATTTTCGGAATGTCTTATCTTCGAAAAATCGGAAATTTTAGGATATATTCTTTTTATGTAGAGTTGATAACCATAGCAGACGATTTAGTTTACTTCAGATTTAAGTGGCGTTTGGTGTTTTCATACCTTAGTAAGCTGTGTTAACATTATATTAAGGTTTTTTTGTAAAATTAAAAGACAATACCAGTCGGTGTTTACGCTATAAAGGCAGGCCGATGCAGTTCCCTGCTTAAAGCACTCTTCAAATAATCTCTCACACACACACACACACACACAACAATGTATTTAATTAAAGCTCAAAATTCTAACCAAAACGCAACTACCACAAAAAAATGAAAAAAAAAACCAAATCTGTTAACAAAATTTATATAAAAACCTTTTCAATTCGAAATTAGTCGGGGTGATGGCTTGAGCTTTCCCACATCCACGGAGCAGCTGGGCGATATACCAGCCCAACGTTATGATGCCATGGGCGATACCACCACAAACAGGTTAGATGGCAATCCAACAGATAAGTTGATTGACGCTATACCCCTCAATTCCACAAATCATCCACCTTCGCCTCATCAACAAGTAAGAGAAAACAATCAAGACCCACGCCAGCAAAACCAGCAGCAGATGCAGCCGCAGCACCACCACCAGCCCCCTCATTTAATCCCACATCCCGCACCTCAGTTGGAGCTGGAACTGGCAAACGGCCGATCGTCAAGCAACAACACGGCTCCCGGCACAGTCCCGTCTAGCACGGCGGTGGTCATTGATATGGTTGGCGATCATAAAGATGCCAGCAAACTGAATGGCAGTGGACCAACACCATCCATGGCCATCTGAAACAACTCCTCTCTCTAGATTTATTTTTGTTATGAACTGCCAGAGTTATAAATCGGTAACAGACCAAGTTGTGCGGTTGTTGTGTAAATGTATGTAATTATTTTAATATTAAGCTAAAAACCTAATCCCAATCCCGAACAGCTGGTTGCCCAGTGACCGGCCGGAGAGAGACACTATAAGAACAATATAAACCTAAACAACAAGTCTCCGATTGTTTCTCCTCTTTCTTTAACGAATTTTGTAAGCTGGCATTTAACGAAATGATTGAGCAATTGATTAAAGTTTGTGTTAAGTTGTTCAATTACTTTTGTAAGATTTTATAGAATCAGTTAGGGGAAGCTAATCATGTATAGCTTAAGGCATTTCCTTTTGATTTTAAATGGCTTAATTGATTATTTTAATTTACTACCTTTTGATATGCTGTGTTTTTTCTATACAAAACAAAATATATTTAAAAAAAAAACCGAAATACTGCCAAGATTTGTTTTTAATTTGCCAATGTTCCTTGCTTAAGCTATAACTTGCTTCTCTGCACCGCACACACACACACACACACACATAGATATCACACACATTGCACACACACACACACACATTACTAATCATGCCTATTAGTGTTGGGTTGCTCATGAGTAAGTGAACAATAAAGAGTTGATATGGATTTAAATAATCCTTTTTGGTCAGTTACTCACTTACCGTGTCGGGTTTTTGATTTAGTTGCTATATTTTGTTCACTTGTTCATTTATTTGCTCCTTTTTGTTCAGTTACTCACTTTACCAGCAAGCTTGACGGCTGAACAAGTGAGTAAATAGCAAAACAACTGCACCAAATGACTGAGCAACTGAATAAGTAAGCACATCTGAGCCAAAAATTGAAGAAATGAGCAAATTTCATCACTTTGTGAACCACTGAACCATTAAGTGAGCAAAGTGAGTAACTTGGAGAATTGAATTGCTCTCTTTCAGTGGTTCATCAGACCACTTACTCATTATTTTCTTAATTAGTTGCTCTTGTTCAGTAGTTGAACCATTAAGTGAGTAACTGAGCAAAGTGAGTAACTTGCTACAAGGCTTCCAACACCAATGCCCATCGCCCCATCCTCTTAACCACCAAACTTTTCAAAATGCAAAACAAAACAAAAAACCAAATACCAAAATCTCTTAGCTTTGGCGATGGCATTAGCTATCCCATACGACATCTTGAAGAGGATACCGAATCCCTGCTGGGCTATCATAGCGACACGCGCATCGAACTGGAAGAGGACTTTCTGCCCGAGGCACGTTTTCAGGATACGATTCCATAGCTAATCATGACTAACGACAATGTGGCCACCTATTATATTTAGAGAAGGAAGCGATTTAGTATTTGCCTTGTAAATATATGCAGTATCTGACAATTTTCTACCTTAGTTTTATAAACTGTACAAATTAAGCGCGCCCCACACCGACACCCTCTCCCGCCACACTTTCACCACCATTATTGTGTTATACAGAGAACCTAAAGAAACGAACGCCTAGTGTCTTATATGTGGACAACAGTGCCGACTGAGTTGAAAACCAAAAAACCAAAAAAAAAACAATGAGAAAAACTAGATACTCGCCATAAATATTGTTGCTTTGCACTTGTAAAAATTCAAAAGCTGCCCTACACACACACACACACACACACACACACACAGATATCATGTTAAACACAACAAAAAACCTATATTGCTTTAGACATTCCAAAATTTTAATTGTAATTGCAAATTAGTTCGTAAGTAGAAAAAGTTATTAGAGAGCGTTTCGAACAAACAAACATGTTGATGTCTCTTCAAATTGTATATGAGGTTAAAAGAATTATCAAGGAATGCATTGTCATTTATAACGGAAAGTTTATAAATATAAATATATATAGCATATAGTTAACAACAACTAGTAAAAGAATGAAATAAAAACGGACTACTATATATTAAATGGAACAGAAATACATTTAGTACAAATTAATTACCATTCACACTAAAATTTCACTCAGCTCTGCACACATCAAAGCCCTAAATAAATTGAAGCGGAACCCGTCACGTTCGCTGACACCGCTCGAAGGTTTACCATAGGATACTAAAAGGGAGTGATGGACGAACCTCCCCAGATCTAAGCATAAGAGTGAATTTTGTCGGTTTCTCTTTGAAATATTGCCAATCCATGAATCAAAATCCTTACCTACTATCCCTAAATTCCATTCCTTGTTAGTTCCTACAAAAACGGCTTTTCCCTTTCAAAGGGAAGAAACAGTACCATAGAGAAGATCGACTTCGCACACTAACATTGGTCCTTCGAGCCGGATAAGAGAATTTGTTTACCTTTCCATATTTGAAAGTATTTGAAAAGCAGCGCCTAAGCAATGGAAAATCACCCGAGTAATTGGATTTGTTTACCGTTTTGGATTGTGACAGATGGCAGATGTCCACTTAAAAATTTGCCCACTTTAATAAACATGGGTTCTTCGAGGCGGATGATCCTCTTTTTCTAGGGGACCCCTGCCCTGCGAACAAAAGACGCTTTAAGAGTCCCCACATGTACGACAAAACAGCAATGAAACTGCATTTTTAGGTAAGCAAACGAATATTTGAGTTTAAGGAGCTTGAATTGGTACTGATAACTCGGCGAAGCCATCAAAATCCTCAACTGTTGCTGACGCCACAACGCAATGCTATGAATCCCCTAGATTCATAGCATATCTTGGAGGAACATATCTTACTGACAAATCAAAACTGTCACGCTAATTCTTATTAGTAAACGAGGAGCAGTTCGCTTAGTTTCTTAAACCGCTAAGTATAAGTAAAATGAAGAAACTCTTTCAGTTTGTTAATATTTACAATAACAGCCTAACCTCGCAGTGGAGTCCTCCTGTGAGGTGAGGCTACAAATTGTCCAATTTATTTATCAATCAAACCGACTCAAATCATCTTTGCTGCCTGCTTTATGCTGATTTGCCTGATTAGACGTTGTGGTGGGCACCACCTCAAAATCATCATCCAGCGGTAAAGAATTGGTTTCTACCATATCCCGCTCGCCAAATGGATTCGCTGTCTCACGTTTTGGCTCTGCTGGCATCGTCTTACCTGTGTCATCTGTCTCTTCCTCCAACAATTTCCTCTTCTTCTTTTTGTTGCTTACCAACGCATCCCTTGACATCGGCATGCCGGTATCCTCGCTGCGTGGTAGTAAATCGCTCAAGTCCTCTGTTTCCACATCCGCCTGCTGTGCTTGCAGTTTCTCTTGCAAAGCTGCCATCGCTATAAGCACAGCCTCCTCGGTTCGTATGGTGCGTGAACCTTGTCTGGGCAAAACATTAACATAATGATCGAATAGCAGTTCAGGATCATCCACAGTTAACTTTTCATCATTGCACAGGGCTGACTCGAGACCCTGCAGGCCGCCAAATACAACGAGCAAGTGATTGTATTGATAGGATCTGGCGGGAACTTCGTGGATATGTTTGCCACGATCAGAGGTGCCCAGGGTGAGGTCGTAACCGCTTTCATAGGGCGATTTGGTAAATATTTCCGACAGAGAGTGGGCAATGCGCACCTGATAGCCCCAATAGACGCCCGTTTCGCGACGTGGCTCATCTGGACTGACTAGGGTACCGCGCTGTTTCCGCGTCGTCTCTTTAAGGGGGTAGAAAATTTGTGAATACTTCAGTTTAAGTTCAAGTTCGCCACACCTACCATTGGGGGGATCCATTTTGACTGTCACTCGTACACCTGGCTCGAGGGGTTTGTCCACCAGTACATCATTCAGTAGTCCCACATTGGCGTAGCTCTGCCCTTCCTTGGCCTTCTTGTCGCAGATCACACCCTCGCGATAGCGAAATTTACTCTGTTGCCTCAGATGATGTGGCGTGTCCAGGGGATTGAGCAGGCCTGAGTACTTTAGGTCCTTGTGCAGTGGAAAAAAGAATTTGCGCAAATACTGCGGACACTCCAGATACTGCAAAATGCGGGCCAATTGCAGAGAGCTGCTCCTTACAGTGCCAGAGGCATTGCCTGGCTCCGCATCCTGCTCGTAGCTACGCTTGGTTTCACGTGCCGTGGCCAAGCCCACATCATCGAACACAATCACTTCGCTTACGCGAAATATGCAGGCCGCCCGAGCTATTTGTCCAGCCACATAGGCACGCAGTTCGGCGGATTGGGCATTCTCTAGAATGGAGCCCGGCACGGCTATGCTGACGGTAGAGGGATTGGGCTTAGCCCGAGATGCCTGCAGGGCGGCGTCCTCTGCCTGTGCCACGGAATCCTTAGTTTGCTGTAGCTCCTTAAGCAGCTTTTCCTCTCTGCGTTGGCGTTTCAGCGCCTTGCGCTCTTCATTTACTTTCTTCCAGGATTTGTGCGGCTCGTTGGGATTAGGTTTGCCCAGGCCGTTGACGGCGGGGGTGGCAGGCATGGTTAAAACGAAAAACTATCAAAATTGTTTTACTTTAACCGAGTTCAGCGGTTGCACGTGTGAACCAGTGAACCAGTGCTGGCTATTTATGCCATTTTCAAGCCAATTCAGCTTTATTAGCTATTTCAACCAAATAGATTAGTGCAAATAGACGAATTTGATCAACTTTTTGTCTTATTCTAGCCAAAAATTAAGAAATGCACTATTAATATTGTCATGGCTATTTTAATCACAAAGAATGATTTATTTTTGGTTTGCTTAGCTATTTTCCCACCGTCAAGTGGTGACACTGCTTTGTAATTTTTTAGCTTCTTTCCATAAACGCGTTAGGTTATTAAGTGCACTTTAGTTTACAATTTCCAGCGACCGGCAGTTTATTTCTGTTTTTCCCCGAAAGTGGTCAGAGTCAGACCCCAAAGAAGAATGAGTCGCGAAGTCATCGATCCTCCTGTAATAACCATGAGTCACAATCGTCGCTATCGTGTCAATGTGGTGCACGAAGACTTTGGTGGCCAAAAGTATAATGGCGCCACCAATGCGCGCTCACGTCCAGAGCGCAAAGGCTATGAGGAAGCAGGTTGAGCTTGGGAATTGTCTTAGTAAAGTAGCCTTTCTATTAATGTCCCTACTCCTCCCAGATCTCTATGCCCAGGATGATTACGAGGATGACGAAGCCGTCGCCCAGATTGAACAGGCGCCCAATGGAGATTTTAAGCTGGCTTTGCATGTGCCCAAGTAAGTGATGCGAATCAACCAAACATTTCATTTACTTCTACCTCTCTTTTAAAGATCATTTTACGGCGGTATAATTGGCCTCAAAGGTTCCACCAAACGTCGCATTGAGGAGGAGACCCACACGGAAATTTCGGTGCCGCGTCAGCATGACAAATCCAATGATTTGCTGATCAGAGGTAAAGAGCGTACTCATGTTTGTGCCGCCTTGCGTAAGCTGCGCCATCTGATTGATTCGCTACGCAAGCGTATGAGACCCACTCACTTTCTGGCCGTTCCACTGAACTCGGGACAGATAAACGAACGCTTTTTGGAACTAAAGAAGTCCATTTTGGAGGCTCAATTGCCGGGCATTGAAGAGGATTTGTTCATATCAGAGAGCTGCAACCATCTGACTTTGGGTGTGTATGTGCTTCTCGATGATAACGAGCGCCAACGAGCTTTGGAACAGTTGGAGGCCTGTCGCCAATTTGTGGTTAAGCCAAACCAACCGTTTGAGCTTAAAGTCAAGGGCTTGGAAATCATGAACGATGACCCCAGCTCCACACGTGTGCTCTATGGTCGTGTAGAGTCGCCTGAATTGCAGAAGTTTGCCGATGACTGCCTATGCCATTTTCAAACCACCGGTCTGTGTGCCACGGATAACCAGGATAGGGATTCCGTCAAACTACACATGACGGTAATGAACAATCGCTACCGCCAGGAGGCCAAAGATAAGAACTCGAAAAGCTTTGATGCTCGTGAGATATTGAAACGCTTCGGTGACTTTGATTTTGGTTTAGCCCAGTGCAACCAAGTTCATTTGTGTGTGCTGAAGTCTTCGCGTGAGGTTGATGAGTTCTATAAGATTACAGGCAGCCTGAAGTTTTAATACAAAATATAATTAAATATCAAAAGGGAGGTGGAGTAGATGTCATTGCCTTCTCCAAGAACTGCTAAACTTAGATCGGCTTCAGGCAGAGCGTTTTAGTGCTAAATCAGTTGGAAAAGTTTGATTAAAATGGGGAAGAAGACAGTTTTCCCAAATCCATGGCAGATTACCTGGCTCAGCTGGACGTCATCCGATAGTTTTGCTAGCTTGTCCGTTTATAATAACAAAGAGCTGATACAATATTAGGCGGTAATGTTTTGAAGAACCCTTGAAATTGGTTTTGGAGATGCATAAAACTATAGTAATCCATATTTTGGGTGTACAATCTTTTGGTTTTATTTTGTGGTGTTTTTCTTTAGTGGGAACTCTCTCATACAATTTTAAGGCCCTTTGTTTATGGCTTTAACAATTGGGTAAACAAATGTGCGCTGGCATTTTCCTTGTTTCTGTCTTTTTCTATTTAAATATAGTATATCAAAAAAATGTACATACATAAGGTGTGATTTATTATTAACAGAAGTTGTTGTATATATATATTTAGTTGTGCTTAGAAACTACGGATTAGGAAGTTCAAATAAAAGCATGCCAGAGTAAGGGAAGGAGGGGGTCGAAATCTTACACGCACACAAAAAGCGTACAAAAATTGTTACAAAAAAGAAAATTTGTTCTTAGTTACTAAACTACGTTTCTTGATTTGTTTTTTGTTTTTTTTTTGTTTTGTGTTCAGTAGCTTCAGTCTAAATTTGAGTTGAGGTTTTCCATTGGTTCTACTTCGGGGGTGGAGGATCTATTTTATAGACTATATGGAAGAATTCGTAAAACAAACATATTACGCAAACAGTTTTTAACAACAATTAGACCTTCGATTTACATACAGATTTAAATGGGAATTGTTTGACTTATTTGTTACTTTGGCTTCAAAATGGTGAAACGAAACCACCAAAATGTGTGCGTGTTTTGGATAATCTCAATATTGTCCCCCTACTGCCTAGTTGTCGTTGCTCTCTACTTGCCATGCCCATTACTAAGCACAGCCGGCACCACCGCATTGATCACCTCAATCTCCTTCTTCAAAAACGTTTCACTTTGCTCTCCCACCGCATTGCACCCTGCGTTCTCAGCATTCTCATGGTTAGTGGATATGTTTGTACGTTTGCGCAGACCAACAGCGGCAGCTGCCTCCAATGGTGTCTTGAGCTTCGGAAACTCTATGTCACGCATCAGATCGTTTTTGAACTCAACAATGCCGCTCACGGTCTCCGTTACAGTCTTATCAATAAAATCCTCAATGTTTTTGGTCTCGGCTTCGAATTTCTCCTTTAGTTTGCTGGACAACTGATCCATTTCGCACTGATCGTGGGGCACACTAACCGCGTCGCGGGCGCAAGACGTTTGCTGTTGCAGCGGCTTTGGGCTCTGATGTGGCGTCTGTAGCTGTGGGCGTGGTTGGAGTATTATTTGTGGCTCTGCTGGTGGTTGGAGTGTGTGGATGTCATTACGTTTGGCCTCCACCTCCGCTGCTGCAGTTGCCGCTGCTGTCGCCGCTTCTGTGACATTGAGATCATCCGTAGTGGGTAGAACCGCCGGCGGCGTAGAGTCAGCCGCTAGCTCTTTGGTCTCTGAGCTGTTGGACGGCTTGGTAGTGCGTTTTTCGCCACGTATGAATTTTGGTAAAATAAATATGGTCACTAGTGAAATGATGTGAAGGCACAAATAAAATCTCAGGTACAATTTGATGCTGCCCTGTAATTAGAGAAGTGAGAAGTGGGTCAACTCCGGCTCTCGGCTCTAAATGCTTCTCCCTACTCACCATAAACTCGAGCAAAACGAATGGGAATGTGGCATAGCCCATCACAATGCGTGTTATCAGACAGGTGAGTATGTCATAGAACATGCGTGTAACTTGTGTGCTTTGGAAGCGATGACGGAACAGGCGACGTCCCGTACGTGCCGCTGTGACCACCACAGCGCCAGTGGCAAAGGTTAAATAGTAACCGGGATAGAAGCCATGCCAGACGGCGCTCAGGGCGAATGTGAGAAGTGTGCCGTATTTCTTGGGCACACGTTCATAGACCAGAGTGCGCAGCCAGCGATTGGTGCCACAGTTCCAATTGTTGATGGCATCCCGCATGTTCGAGGCGAACTAAAAATGGATCGATTGATAACTCCGCCAAACAGGAACCCGCACCGAAACCCCACACTCACCTCAAACGACAGCACATTAATATTGGATATTAAATCCCATTTGGCATTGCCATCCTTATCATAACCGGAGAAACCTAAGCCGGAATTGTTACATATAGCATCGGCCAGTAGCCATGCATGATAATACTTAAAGCGTATGCAGGTGGTTGCCATCATGGCATACCAAAATTTATAGGCTATGTTGGTGTCATTGATAAAGTCATCCTCCTTCATATCCTTCACCGGATAGAGTTTCACGAATTTCATAAAGATGAAGGCACACACCAGGCTGCCCAGAACTTTGCGTATTACAGTTTTGGTGGGCGATGGCTCCAGTACCACTTCCGTTTTGCTATTGTCCAGATTGCCCTGGAATAAGATTGCACAATTAAAACTGGAAGAGCTAGTTAAGCTGACCCCGTCGCACTTACATTGCCTGTGGGACTCTTCAGCAGATTATAACCCTCAACAAATTCAACATAATCTTTGTAGAAGACCAAAGGTCCAGCCATAATGCTCTGGAAATGCCACACATAGGAGAAGTATTCCAAGGCCGAGGGCATCTTACGTATGGCATGGTATTGCTGAGCCTTGGTCAGGTCCTGAAAGTAGACACACCCTTTTAATATAAGTCGGTTTTAGCCAGATTTACGCTTACCTCATCCTGGCGCACAAAGCCATCGTGTATGCTAAAAGCCAAACTGGTCACCTTCTGTGTAATGATCATCAGGGGTCCGGTTATGTCCAGAGCATAAGATCCGTAGTCATACAACTGACGCATAAGATGTACACATAGCAGATAGCTCATGGCCACCAGCAAGACGCTTCTGTAAAGCATTATGGAAAAGTGGTATAAGAGAGAGGGAGTGCTGGGGACAGCTGGGAGAGTGATTTACCTTTGAACAATGCGAGGATCCTGAGTACGTATGACAATATAGCATATGGCCGGCAGTCCAGCTATATGTATGGCCTGTTGGCCAAAACAAAAGTAACCAAAGGCCAGTCCCAAGGACAGGGCAAATGTGTGCCTCACATCGGCTGATACTTTGGAGGGATGCAACAGCGAACGGAAAAGTGAGGCCAGGAAGAGAGCCAAGATTTGACATACCAAAAAGTTTACCTGTAAAAGGAGGAGGCATAGGAGCAGTTAGACCGACTGACTGAGTCATTAATTGATGGATAATTTGAAATAAATATTCGGGCCAGAAGGCTATTAAGAAAGATGATTCCCATTTACCGCACATTAAAACCTGACCACAGGTAGAGATGTGCATCAAGCAACCCCTTTTAAGCATGTCTGTTGTTAGTCAGAGTTTACACGATGAAGTTTTCTGCCGAATCTCACCAGACTGGCTCGTCTACTGAGAAAACTCAATAAAGTGTATGGGTGTGCGACGCAAACTAGCTCTGACCTGTCCTCATCAACCGCTAGCCTGCGCCTGACAGCAAACAGAGCGCTATTTGCTGTCTTGGACCAAGCTTCAAAAATTCAAAGAAAGAATGGATCAAGGATTCTTTCTCAGGCATAAGAAACCTTTTCAATTCAGAACGACAACAAATGACATTGGATTTCATATATGTAAGTAGAACTGTTTGGTTTTGCTTTGATGCTCATTTACATGTATGAAATACTGTGACTAAAGTCATAAGTGGGCCTTACTATTTGTGGTTCCATCTTTTATAGTCCCAGAGAGTGATCGTTTGTATAGAAGGACAGACGGATATGGCCATATCGACTCGGCTGATCATGATCTCTTTTTACCCTTTCTTCTATTAAAGATCCTAAAACATAAATTCTCTCTCATAGGAATGAGAACCACTTATAATTAATGTATAAAAAAACCCTTCCACATCTGAAACTGCACATGTGGCAGCATGTGACTCGCTCGTCTTTGATTGCCACTTTCAATTAGCAATAAGATACAGCGAAATGTGGTCGCGCTTATTGCTCTTGATCATGATCACGATCAGGCGTAGTGATCAATGAACAAACTGGCCTTGGCCGGCGGTTGACATTGTATGCAAATAAATTCCCTCTCTGCCTCTATTTGCATTAGAAATGGGCATGGTTTGTGTGTGTGTACCTTTGCCAAATTGCCAACAACACGGCGGACATTGACATCGACATTTAGAGTGCGTTTGCCTAAATGTAAAATGACTAAAAAGAATGAACCGAAGAGGTGATGCATAAATCTCTGAGCAAAAGTCAAGTTTTAAAAGTCATTCGCTGATAAGGCGTAGCCATTAAAGATTGATAGCCCCCCCTCCGAAATCACAGAACGCTCGTTCAGGCCATAAACGGATGTGAGACGGTTCCCTTATCGCCGAGACAAACACATTGAGCACTTGCGCACCCTGGCATAATTATGGAAAATATTGTTTGTTGTATACAATTCGAAATCGGTGCAAATATAATGGGGCAGCACTATCTTCGTGTGAGCTTATAATCCAATCAAAGTATTTACAAAACAAATCCGAGGAGCACTGTTTTTAATCAGGGTTATTAATTAATGCAACTTGACAAGAGGCAAGTCAATGACTTGTGATTTGAGCAGGCATAGCGACTAAATAATGGGGTGAACTGTTCTGTACAAATTCCTAGCTCCTTTCTAAGCAAATCTGAAAACGATTTTTTAAGGAAATATCAATTGGCATTTCTGTGCATGTAAATGTAATAATGATTTATTTAGTGGGCTACAATTGGTTGAAGATGTGCTCTCTTTGCTACCGTGTCAGCTGTCCTATTGTCATCAAGTTTTATTTGGGCATTGGTCAAGGGGATAAGCTAAAAAAGCTCCATTTACAGGTTAAGATATCAGTTTCTATATCGTTGTCGTTGAATCTTACAATGTGTTGAAGGTTTAGTTTCACGGGGGTTTGCTGTATTGGTTATTGGGTAGAGGTTCCACGTTAAGGTGGTAGTCTCCAAGGATCCGTATTCATGGAGTGTAGATGTTGAAGCTTCGTGGGTCTGGGGGTTGCTTTTACTGCGAGTGGTTGTCTGAGGTTCGAGCATACACTTCTCACAGGCCCCGAAATAAATGATCTAGCCGGTCCGACAGGATCAGAAGTTGTTGTAACAGCGGGCTGAGAAGTGATTTGGTTA
The DNA here is from genome assembly GCA_035044985.1 of Lordiphosa fenestrarum. Taxonomy (NCBI): domain Eukaryota; kingdom Metazoa; phylum Arthropoda; class Insecta; order Diptera; family Drosophilidae; genus Lordiphosa; species Lordiphosa fenestrarum. The sequence continues at coordinate 3,328,833 of JAWNNO010000731.1, forward strand.
GTGGTTCGGAAATAGTGTGTGTTAGTGTTGGTTCGCGAATAGCAGGAGTTTGGATTATCTTGCAGGGCGTTGTCGTCGTAGGAACTATCTCACAGGGTGTAGTAGTTTGAGGTTCGGTTTTACAAGGTGTGGTTGGTTTTGTTTGAGGTTCGACTGTAGTGGGTGAAGGTTTTGTGGGTCTGGTGGGTTTAGTTTGAGGTTCGATTGTGGTGGGTGAAGGTTTTGTGGGTCTGGTGGGTTTAGTTTGAGGTTCGATTGTAGTGGGTGAAGGCTTTGTCGGTTTTGGGGGTTTAGTTTGAGGTTCGATTGTACTGGGTGAAGGCTTTGTCGGACTGGTGGGTTTAGTTTGAGGTTCGATTGTAGTGGTTGAAGGCTTTGTCGGACTGGTGGGTTTAGTTTGAGGTTCGATTGTAGTGGGTGAAGGCTTTGTCGGTTTTGGGGGTTTAGTTTGAGGTTCGATTGTACTGGGTGAAGGCTTTGTCGGGACTGGTGGGTTTTGTTTGAGGTTCGATTGTAGTGGGTGAAGGCTTTGTCGGTTTTGGGGGTTTAGTTTGAGGTTCGATTGTTGGGTGAAGGTTTTGTGGGTCTGGTGGGTTTAGTTTGAGGTTCGATTGTAGTGGGTGAAGGCTTTGTCGGTTTTGGGGGTTTAGTTTGAGGTTCGATTGTAGTGGGTGAAGGCTTTGTCGGACTGGTGGGTTTAGTTTGAGGTTCGATTGTAGTGGTTGAAGGCTTTGTCGGACTGGTGGGTTTAGTTTGAGGTTCGATTGTAGTGGGTGAAGGCTTTGTCGGTTTTGGGGGTTTAGTTTGAGGTTCGATTGTGGTGGGTGAAGGTTTTGTGGGTCTGGTGGGTTTAGTTTGAGGTTCGATTGTAGTGGGTGAAGGCTTTGTCGGTTTTGGGGGTTTAGTTTGAGGTTCGATTGTAGTGGGTGAAGGCTTTGTCGGACTGGTGGGTTTAGTTTGAGGTTCGATTGTGGTGGGTGAAGGCTTTGTCGAACTGGTGGGTTTAGTTTGAGGTTCGATTGTAGTGGGTGAAGGCTTTGTCGGTTTTGGGGGTTTAGTTTGAGGTTCGATTGTACTGGGTGAAGGCTTTGTCGGACTGGTGGGTTTAGTTTGAGGTTCGATTGTAGTGGTTGAAGGCTTTGTCGGACTGGTGGGTTTAGTTTGAGGTTCGATTGTAGTGGGTGAAGGCTTTGTCGGTTTTGGGGGTTTAGTTTGAGGTTCGATTGTAGTGGTTGAAGGCTTTGTCGGACTGGTGGGTTTAGTTTGAGGTTCGATTGTAGTGGGTGAAGGCTTTGTCGGTTTTGGGGGTTTAGTTTGAGGTTCGATTGTACTGGGTGAAGGCTTTGTCGGACTGGTGGGTTTAGTTTGAGGTTCGATTGTAGTGGTTGAAGGCTTTGTCGGACTGGTGGGTTTAGTTTGAGGTTCGATTGTAGTGGGTGAAGGCTTTGTCGGTTTTGGGGGTTTAGTTTGAGGTTCGATTGTACTGGGTGAAGGCTTTGTCGGACTGGTGGGTTTTGTTTGAGGTTCGATTGTAGTGGGTGAAGGCTTTGTCGGACTGGTGGGTTTAGTTTGCGGTTCGACTGTTGTCGGGGTAGGTTCGGTTTTACAAGGTGTAGTTGGTTTTGTGTGCGGTTCGACTGTAGTGGGTGAAGGCTTTGTCGGACTGGTGGGTTTAGTTTGAGGTTCGATTGTAGTGGGTGAAGGCTTTGTCGGACTGGTGGGTTTAGTTTGCGGTTCGATTGTGGTGGGTGAAGGCTTTGTCGGTTTTGGGGGTTTAGTTTGAGGTTCGATTGTAGTGGGTGAAGGCTTTGTCGGACTGGTGGGTTTAGTTTGAGGTTCGATTGTAGTGGGTGAAGGCTTTGTCGGACTGGTGGGTTTAGTTTGAGGTTCGATTGTAGTGGGTGAAGGCTTTGTCGGACTGGTGGGTTTAGTTTGAGGTTCGATTGTAGTGGGTGAAGGCTTTGTCGGACTGGTGGGTTTAGTTTGAGGTTCGACTGTTGTCGGGGTAGGTTCGGTTTTACAAGGTGTAGTTGGTTTTGTGTGCGGTTCGACTGTAGTGGGTGAAGGCTTTGTCGGACTGGTGGGTTTAGTTTGAGGTTCGATTGTAGTGGGTGAAGGCTTTGTCGGACTGGTGGGTTTAGTTTGCGGTTCGATTGTGGTGGGTGAAGGCTTTGTCGGTTTTGGGGGTTTAGTTTGAGGTTCGATTGTAGTGGGTGAAGGCTTGGTCGGACTGGTGGGTTTAGTTTGAGGTTCGATTGTAGTGGTTGAAGGCTTTGTCGGACTGGTGGGTTTAGTTTGAGGTTCGATTGTAGTGGGTGAAGGCTTTGTCGGTTTTGGGGGTTTAGTTTGAGGTTCGATTGTACTGGGTGAAGGCTTTGTCGGACTGGTGGGTTTTGTTTGAGGTTCGATTGTGGTGGATGAAGGCTTTGTCGGTTTTGGGGGTTTAGTTTGAGGTTCGATTGTAGTGGGTGAAGGCTTTGTCGGACTGGTGGGTTTAGTTTGAGGTTCGATTGTAGTGGGTGAAGGCTTTGTCGGACTGGTGGGTTTAGTTTGAGGTTCGATTGTAGTGGGTGAAGGCTTTGTCGGTTTTGGGGGTTTAGTTTGAGGTTCGATTGTACTGGGTGAAGGCTTTGTCGGACTGGTGGGTTTTGTTTGAGGTTCGATTGTGGTGGATGAAGGCTTTGTCGGTTTTGGGGGTTTAGTTTGAGGTTCGATTGTAGTGGGTGAAGGCTTTGTCGGACTGGTGGGTTTAGTTTGAGGTTCGATTGTAGTGGGTGAAGGCTTTGTCGGACTGGTGGGTTTAGTTTGCGGTTCGACTGTTGTCGGGGTAGGTTCGGTTTTACAAGGTGTAGTTGGTTTTGTGTGCGGTTCGACTGTAGTGGGTGAAGGTTTTGTCGGTTTTGGGGGTTTAGTTTGCGGTTCGATTGTGGTGGGTGAAGGCTTTGTCGGTTTTGGGGGTTTAGTTTGAGGTTCGATTGTAGTGGGTGAAGGCTTTGTCGGACTGGTGGGTTTAGTTTGAGGTTCGACTGTTGTCGTTTCCAGGGAGTCGGGGCTCTTCGTTTGAGTCTCGGTTTTCCAAGGGGTTGTTGTTGGTTTTGTTGGACGTTCGGTTATGGAAGGGGTTGTTGGCTCGGCGGAGTTGGGTGTTTTTGTCTGAGTTTTAGTTATTGTGGGTGCTGGAGTTTCGGTCTTGCATGGCGTGGATGTCGCAGAATCGGCTTTAATTGGTGTAGTGGTTGGAGGTTCTGTTTCAGCGGGCGTAGTTGTGGTCGGAACGCTAGAGGTAGACGGTAGGGCTGTTGTTGTTCTACAAGGCGTCTGTGTGGTTGTACATGGCTCCGTCGCAGGCTGAGGCTTCAGCTTATGTCCACATGCGGTTGGAAACGCGACAGCCGCAAGGACGACCACCAGGAGAAGGTAAACTGGAATAACTATCGCGTAAGGATCACATATTTTCCTGGATTCACTGATGGCGGCACTTACAAAGTTTCATTTGAGTCGAAGGAATAACTTGCTGCTGCTTCTTTACCAACTTCTTTGCCAACTTTATGAAGGGCTGGTCAGAATGCAGCGGCTTTTATAGCCCGTTTTACCAACAAGTGGAGTGTTTTTCTTTCGCGTATTTGCACAAGATACAAGGAACAGGGAGCATCATGTTAAGATAAATTGTCTAATTTGCAGAGTGCCCTGAGATATGATAATTACCCTGTCCAAGCATTTTACAAGACCTTTCAAGAGTTCAAGGCGTTTCTTGCGGTAGGAAATCTTACGTCAGAGGGAAGGTTACTGTGTCTATTTCCGTCGGACTTTCCCTCTACTTCATGTCTCGAGTCCCCAAATGCATTATCATTCCTCCTTCTTTTTAAGCATGCAATTTCACAATGCTTTATTTTTAATGTGTTGATAGCTCAACAATCACAAGAGACCACGTCGAATATATCGCGCCACAGGTCAGAAACAAAGGCGACCATGGGCTGATGGGGGTGGGTGCCCACTGCTGCGTCATAAAGATAAGTTCTAGGCGATGAACTCGTCGCTACGTACATAAGACGAACTGCGTGTTAGGCCTGAGTACTGGGCAGGTTCTTCCGCACACAACGGTCACATCTACAGCATAAGCAATGTTGTAATCTTCAGTTGACCATGTGCAATTTGGTATACATGCGTTCAATGTTTCAGTGTATATGAAACCAGTTTGTGCGGCCATACAATGCATGGCACAACTTGTGGTTCGATGGCCAAAACAAAGTGGGCCAATGAAATGAAAATCTTGCAAAAGAATATCATTCCAACCGGAGAATGGTTTATGGCCCAACAGGTGGGTGCAGCTTGTGGGTATTAGGTTAGTGATTTAAGGCAGAACCTGTCCAAAGTTGTGGCCATAAATTACAACTAAGGCGGAAGGAAGGAAGTCATCTTAGCTAAGGTTCTTAGCTGGTTCAAGGCTTCCCACAAATAATATCCTTCTACTTGTTTATTATTGAGATTCTTTTGTTTGCTGCCCGACGCTTCAGATAAACCGCCACAATGCACATGCAGCAATTTCTGTTCTTGTTCCCTTCTTCATTGTTCAGCATTCCTCGGTTCACTTCAAGTACTTAAATTGTTGCATTCTGCATAGTGCAAAATATCAACTGAGAGTTGACAATCAAACCAACAAATGGAAATCACAACCATAAATCATTTCATTAGATCCACAAACAAATAGAACGAGTGGGGAGGAGCAGGCGGCTATATGCCAAAAAAAAAAAGTGGCGTGATGACTATAAATAAATTAAACAATAAAAACAACAACAAGCCAACATTTATACGTTGTGTGTGAACGCATGATAAAAAAAATAAACCCAAAAAAAAGTGCCAAAAAGATAACTCACTGTGTACATAAATACTCGTACATACAGATACACGAATGTACGAAACGCGGAATGATGGTGAAATTCTTGTAAATATGCTGGATTTACAAGACTTTTAGCCGGCTAAACCAGGTGCCAGGAATCTTATTGAAAGGTTGAAAAACATCTTAGCTCGTTAACTTTCCTATCAAGTCACATTTTAAATTTCTCATCATTTTTTGGTTGGCTTACATATACAAACGCCTGTTTATTTATAATTGAATGGGGGAGTAAGCGAAGAGAGTCACATGCAAAGTTGTTGTTGCAATTTCACTATGCTTAAGACGCTTTACGCATTAGAATGGCTATGCAAAGCGACCACTAACTGATCTAAATACATATTGCATCCGTTTGGAACTCAAACTCTATAAAATTTGGAATATCTGACTCATTTTATGGTACATTTAACATAAATATAGCTAGCCAGTTGTTGTTTCCGGTTCGGGTTCTGGGAGATTCCTTTGTTTTCTAGAAATGTCTTAGTACATTTCATATGAAATATTTTACAATGAAACCTTAAGATTTTCCACTGTCATTGAAATACTTGAGTAAGCGGAAATTCCCCCAAAAAGCGTCTGTGCTGGTAAGGCACCTACTAACACAGCAATGCTCTGGAAGTACTTCTGAAATCCAACTCTTGATGATTTTAAACGTCCCGTGCCCGAACCTAAATTGGAAATTTAATTCCCCACTGTCCGAGTCCTTCGTCTTCTGCTAGTTCCAATCCGCAATGATTTCGCAACGCTAGTCATATAGACTTCACTTTTGCACAAATTTTTTCACTGGGTATAAGCCGTATAACGGTTATGAACCGAAAGTGGCAACAGCTGATGGCCCAAAACGAGAGAATAACAACCACACAAACGGTCGTTTCATGCTCTGCTGGTCCCCACAACAAGTTCAAGTCACATCACACCGAGAATCCATAACTCAAGGTCATAGAAATGATAATTTAATATAATTTATGCAAACAGCGGGGAGAGAATAACGCCACATTTAGTCAGTCAAAATGGGTCCCTAGCCCTCGCCTCTCGCTCTCTCTCTCTCTCTCTCTCTCTCTCTCTCTCTCTCTCTCTCTGAGTGTGTGTGTTTGTGTGTGTGTTAACGATCGAGCAAGCCGCTTTTAGTTCCAGAGCGCTGCGCAATTGGTAACAAGTATTAAAAGGTGTATGTATGTCTGTATGTACGTATGTACTAGAAAAGGTTTATTTATATTCGAATGGCTAATCCAAAAGAGAGAAAGACCGAGAAATGCATTTATTTATCACCGGTTTAATGCTAATTTAAGTGTGGGTGATAAAACCAAGCACAAACGACCTTTCCGTTCATTCCTCCAATTGTAGACAAGGCCTGGGTGAGTCATCGCCATCAACAGCTGAGCCAAAATATCAACAACACACACACACACACACGCGGAGGCAAATTTTTGTTTGCAAACAAAAAGTCAGCGCTAAAAATTCAATTATCTTGAAGAAAAAGGGAAAAAAGAAGCCAGCAAAAATTGAATAAAGTGAACTCAGTCGGCAATCAACAGTTGTGAAGCCAATTTCGCAGTGTACTAACACGTCATGTGTGTGTGTGCGCCCGAGTTTCTATGTATTTACATATGTCTGTATTAGATCATCATCATCTTGGGCTAACGTCATGGCACAATTACCCAAGCCGCACTTGAATAAGGATTTATATTTTTAGTTTATCCACCCCCCCTCCAACAACCTTGATCATAGTTTGTGTTTCATGATGCATAAAGGTTTAATGATGCGTCATTTTATGATGATTACACCTACTTGATATTTCTGTTTAATTGAATTAAAGTGAAAAACTGATTTTCGTCCTTCCTTCCTTCCAACTGCGTGGCAACAACAAAAATAAACAACAAATTGAAAGGCCATTAAAATTGTGTGCCAAAAACTTTCGATTTCCAAAAATGTGCTTAACCTTACATATGTACATATGTACGAGTATGTATGCACATATGCAACCGGCTCCTGACTTGACCAGTTAATTTATACTGCAGTAGGGACGATGCTGCGGCTTTAGTCTGCCTACACACACACACATACATATGTACAAACACAAACACACACGTGCTTCACATAGAACTTACCAAGTCCACTGACAGTCCCACCAGCCCCGCCAGCCAAGTGAAAATCCGACTGCCATCATAGATATCATTCTCCAAAAATTTGGGCGATTCGAGCATTTTTCTATTCTGTTTCTCTGTTGTCTGGTGGTTTCTAGTGTCCGCCTTTTACTGCTTCATTTGGACACAGGTTGTGGTTCTCACGTGAAGCGTGTGGGTACAATTTTGTTGGTGCGAGCCGATTGTGTTGGGAGCGCACGTTTTGCGTTGCAGATTAACTTATAAATTTTGTGTAATAATAATTTTGGAAGTTGATTTATTTTACATATAGTTTTGTTTATGTCGGTTTTGCCGTCCGTCAAAGTGAACCGTTCACTTTGCCAGTATTCGAAACACACTGATTTCAGTGTGGCTGCTCAAAGCTAGCACAAAAATGTTGAACCGCAGGCGGGGGCGGAGAAGTAAGTTAACTAGAGATGACAGTGAACTGTGATGACTCGAATAAGCGATATGCGTCACCGTTGCAAATCGTTAACTGTCTTAACCAATATCAAGTATACGTCTGACTTATCTTTTTATTGGTTGTGTTTAAGATAAGGTTCTATAGGAAAATAATAGGGACAACATTTAAATAAGGTTGAATAGGTAACTTTTAAGCAACATTGGTGTGAAACATTTGCGTACGAAAATAATTGTTAAGTGTTGTCTTTCACTAATAACTAAAAGTGATTTATATAAATTGGAATCCAAATACTTTTTAAGTAATCAATATAGTATGAAAAACATTTTTCAATATTAATCAAACAGTCAATCCAAAATTTTAGGAATTTTTAGGGACTCTTATATTTGTTAAACACAAGCTGAAAGTAAAAAAATCTAAATTTTTAAGCAACGGAAACTATATCTATATATATGTAACAGCATATCTTTTAGAAGAGCCACTGCGAAAATTAAGAAATTTTCGGAATACTTACTATGAAATTATGGGAACTCTTTTATTATTATTTGATCATACCTTCTCTTATTCGAAAGTGTTTTGGTTTTGGTTGTTTTGGCTCTTACAGCAATCCCATAAAAAGTGGACAACTTAGCGCAGGATTTGCTATGGTCATTTCTTGTTTTTCATGCAAATTTTTATTTATTTTTTAATAAAATATTAAACATACCGATAGTTGCCAGAGCACACCAACAGCACCTCACGTCCTGTTAGTTTACATGCTCAAGATATTGCGCTTAACAGTGAATGGTCACACTCCTCCACACTGTTAACGAAATCAGTTCTGCGTGTTTGTAATAACTTTTAATTGAAAACCACAAAAAAGTAACTGAGCAAATATGTTGGGCCGCAGCAGTGTGATTGCACGTAACTTCTCCCAGTCCATGGTCCGCTTCAGCGGTCATGGCGGTGTTCCCGGCGAGGTAAGTGCCAGCCAGACAAATGAATGATTACATAACTGTAATTGGGAAAAAATCAATTTGCACTTGCAGAATCTGCCCTTCAGCATTCAGAACAAATACCGGGTCACCGCCTTGTTCACCATCGGCTGTGTTTTGGGCTTTGGCTCGCCCTTCCTGATTGTCAGACATCAACTGTTGAAGAAGTAAGCACCGCAGCAACAATTGTAAGGTTAGTTCAATGGAGATTTGTTAGGAAGGGAATACGAATATAATGCTTTACTTTCTTGTTTCCAGCTGAAAAACTGTATGTTAACCTATAAGCATAAAGTGGAAACCCTAAAATAAAGTTATCAAACAACTGAGGCATGAATGTTTAACTTAGATTTAAGTAGGCCTTGTAGCAACGTCATGTGCCAGAGACTTGTCCGAGAGTCACACACAGCTGAGATTTTATATTGAGCAGTCGAGTGATTAATTCGAACAAGTTTTGAATATAAATTTATAATCATGTGGTCCACGCTGCGCACTGCGGTACGCAAATTTGGAGCTCGCACTTGTCATGGCCGTGGCGGTGGTTGCGGAGGGGCGGTGAGTAGCAGTTACCACCTCCTGGTTCCAGTCTATTTAAGTTGCAACTCCCATAGAATATGCCCTGGTCCAAGGGTAATGACAATCCCATGCGCTTTACACTCTTCTGGCTCTTTTGGGGCGTTGTAGGTTTCGGAGCCCCCTGGCTGGTGGTGCGTCACCAGATGCTACGCACTGTTACCTATCCAGAACCGTGAGTATGAGTATAAAGCTCGCAGGGAAGCAGCCATTGGCTAAGCTTTAATTTCAGCAAGAACGAGAATCAGGAGCCGCCGGAAGAGGACAAAGATCAGAAGAAGTAAATTAGCAAACACAAAGTCTCCTCCTGTACCCACACACCACATACAAATAAAACTGTTCCCTGTTGCTGCTGCTTCATCTGATTGGGTCATTGCACATTAAAACTGTGGTTTATTGTCACATTTATCAAAAATATTTTATAAAGGCGTCCGTCCCTCCATTGGAGAGCCGCGATCAAGGAAATTCGTTTACTTAAATTCTACTACAGCTCCTCTCTGCCATCAAAATCGTATTCATCCTGCACGGGAGCCTCGTCACAGTATTTGGCCTGTTCCGAGCAGATTTTAATATCCAAATCATTGCCCAGTTCTTCGGCTTGGAAGGCTTTCAGGAATATCTCGTCATTGTCCTCCAAAACTTCATTGCAGAAGTGACCCAGACTCTTGTTGAGATCACCGTCTTGCACAAAATCGACCAGCGATGACTCTGGATTCATTTTACCATCGATAATCATTTTAAGCAGTGTAAATTTGCCGTTGCTCTTGTAGGTGGCCTTTAGATAGTCATCCATTTTGTCGCAAATCTTCTCCATCAGCTCCGTGAGGTACATCTCCGACTTGATCAGCCGCACACGCTTGCTCACCGAATTCCCAGAGGCATCCAAGCGGAAGCCGCTGACCTCCACCTTTTTGTTGGTATCTTCTTTCGAAATGGCCTCCTCCAGTTCAGTTACGGTGGCCTTGCAGACTGTGGATTTAAGGGGTTTTTAGTGAACTCCAGGCGACCTGTTGGCTTCTGTTGTCTTACCATGACATTTCACCTCTTGCGATGTAAAACTATAGCTCTGGACAAGTCCCAGGAGGCAGCAAGCCAATAATATTTGTGTCAACATTATTTACAATTAATTAACAATAGTTTTAATTTAAATAAAGTAAATTGGATTTGAACCACGTCAGCAACAACGCGTGCGGTTTATGTTAAGTTGATAATCGCCTGCCTGCCGGGTTGCAAGCAAATATTTTAACTCGCCAAGAGCAGCGACGTGGACTTTGTTGAAGCTATGAAATATGCATGCGGTGGGGTGGGGCGTGGGTTCCTGGCAAACTGATAGCGGCAAATAATAACAAAATAATATTGAGACTTGGCTGGAACTGGAGCCGGTTTCGTTTGGGACAAAGTTGAACAGTTCAGCTTTGAACTAGTTCAGTTCGTAAATATTAGAGATGAGAGTGGGCACGACACATTCCGCACCTCTGTTTTAAGAGATTTTTGGAAAAATGTTTTCTGAACTATGTTTGGTCACATTTTTAGGTTCTGTGGCCTCAATAAGTAGCCTATTCAAAAACAATTGGTTTTAAACAAGCTGCCTTGAACAATTGTACAGGAGTGTAAATTTTTTTAAACATTTTTATACTGCTTCGTTTGCCACACATTTCATACAAATAAAAGCATATTTATTTTAAGCCCGATTATTATGTAGTTTTTATGTTTTAGATAATATTTTATAACTCTCATATGTAGCTTTAGGAACTAGTTCAACATCACTTACTGGTTCAGCAAACGCACACTCGACAACCCTGTATGTTATCGATAATAATTAACTGCCAAGTTTATATTTTGCATTTATAAACTGTATTCAGATTGTTAACTGTCGTAATCGAGTTTTGCTTTTGAGCTTTAGCACATTAAGGGCCACCCCGCTAGCTGCAAAGGCGGTGCACGCCAATCTAATTGATAACTAATCGATAGCTACTCACTTAATAGGCGCGGCATTTGAATCGCTCATAGGCACTATTTTATAAATATTTTCAACACTCTCTCTTAGGCCCAGCCACTTGCTCTCTTTGAGCGGGTATTAACTGTGCCTGATAACCGAAAGTGTCAGTGTAAATAAAGAACCACTAGCCTAAGCACGGAGGGAAGAAGCTAAAGAAAGTGCGCGCTGTGCAATAGAAATATGTACATACAATTAATATATTAGTAATTCTGCAATAATTTTTACAGTTTGCTGCATTATTAACAATTCTCATTTCGAGTTCACGTATAATTGGCGTTAATTGAGCGTCTTTGCTCTGTCTCTGTGTTGATTGTCTTCTGCTTTTGCTTCGGTCGTCTGTGTGTGTGGGATTGACTTGCCCCCCCGGTTGCTCCGCTTTTAATTGATAAGAATTCCTGGGGTAAAACAAAAAACGGAAATGCAGATCACATTTGTGTTAAATTCTACCCAAAAGTAATGCAATCACCTTGTTTCCAACTCAACCCCCAAGTGGAATTCCTGACGCCAAGCGACGCAACGATTGTTGGCGATAAGAGAATATTCAAATTCGCATGAATAAATCATGAAATTTACATTTTTGAAATGATCTTTCAACTTGAATTGCTGTTTAAATGATTTATGGGGATTTTGTTTAATTTAAAGCTCGACCCAGGGGCTGAAATCTTGCGTTATCTATGTAAATCGTTAACAGAATCTTAACGGCATGTTAAGGTAACAGAGCTGGCACCAAATATGCTGTTATTCGACAGTTTTCAGCACATGACTCAGCTCTTTGTAGAAAGATTGTTACGGAATTTGCTCATATTTTATTCTAAATGACTTAATATTGATATGTGCTCTACTGAATTTTTTGAAAATTTATACAAAAGTGTTTTTTTTCTGAATGTTAAAAACAATACAAATATATTAGCTTTATAATCTTTAAATTTGTATTTTATATATTAGTAATACATTTTTACAAAATAAGACTCCTTCGTCTTCTATTTACGGCAAACGCAAACCGCCTGTTTGTTGCAATAACCGCCCTTAAAACGCTTAGCTATACAATGAGCAGCACAGGCCGTATGATTCCATCCCCATTTTGACAACAAATCACAAGTGGCACGCTTCTGACGGCTATGCAGCTCGGCTACTTCCTCATGGGTAGTTTCTTGATTCTCTTCCAAAGTCTGGATAATTTCCTGAGCCACAGGCTCGTCAGGCAGTGGCTGTGCCTGATTTAGGCTCACAACAGCCAAGACAAGTCCCAGGACTATGATCAATTTCATGCTTACTTTTAATTCAGACGAAGAGGTAGAGCGGGAGAGAGAGCAAAGACTTAGCTGGGTGCCGCTTGGTTCGATGTCTGTTGCTTCTGAGCGAGGCTACAGCGTTCTTTTATAGGCAGCGTTGTCGTCTGCCCATTGTTTAAGATTGGGACTCCCAATAGGTGACTTTTGCAGTCGATTGACTTCTCAGTATTCATGGGCACACCCGGGGGATTTTTATACTCGTACGTACCGAAGGTACATAGAGTATTATAAGTTTGTGCAAAAGTATGTAACATCCAGAAGGAAGCATCTCCGACCCCATAAAGTATATATATTCTTGATCAGCATCAACAGCCGAGTCGATATAGCCATGTCCGTCTGTCCGTCCGTCCGTCTGTCCGTCTGTCTGTCTGTCCGTATGAACGCACAGATCTCAGAGATGGTAAGAGATAGAGGTTTGACATGTATGGGACATATGCTTCTTATGTCTGCAGGCAGATCAAGTTTATTTTCAATTTTGGCCACGCCCCCTCCCGCCCCCGCAATATGGAGTTTTGAAGATAGATGGCTTGTTCCTTCTGGACATATTTAGTAATTAGGATAACTTATCGATCCGCCAAAGGAATGAAGAAGATCGGATGAACGGTTTTCGAGTTATGATCAAAAGACAAATTTTCTTGGTACAGAGTATGTTATAGTCGGGCTTGACCGACTTTCTTTCTCGTTAATGAGCGCAATGTTGACTAGCCGCACTCAGACTCAAGGCAAGATATTTTAATATTAGTTCTATCTGTGCTCACGCCCTGACAGAAGATAAGGACGCCGTGACAAACGACTAATTCTTTGAGCTTAATGTGGTTTTTAAGCACTTTTAGGTGCGGGTTGTTTTGAAACTTTTGATATTATCGGAAAGTTCGACTACTTAACTTTAAAATCATCTAACCCAAACAATTCTGCGATTTTTTAAAGGGAAAATATACCATTTTCAATACATTTTGTTCGAAAATACAAAATTCTGAACTGCCCATAAGTATGCAATGGTTGTTGTAAAGGATAATCATTAGAATTCTATACAAGCGACTAGCCTACTGCACTTTGTTGGCATTGCATACCTTGGGGCACAATTACTCACAACTAATCAAAATGGATAGTTTATTTTGAAGTCAAGAAATACATATATATTTATGATAATATTAAGGAGAGTTGAGTTAGACGTATAGGACCCCCTTCAAATGCTCCTAATTGGGGTGAAAATTGTCCTTTTAAACTACTGTCAGCTCAAACTAACAAGTATCCAGATTTAATGGGCTATTTTCAAATACAGATTGGTTTTCATCACCATCAATCCTTTATTATACAAGACCTTGTTGCTTAGTTTTAACAATTTAAGCTAATCTGCACCATTAAATTTACTTTTTCCTGCAATAACATTGAGAAAGGTTAAGAAGTTCCAAGGAATATGACTTAAACTCAAGCATTTTGTGTATACAGGTTCGGTCTGATTCGGGTTTATGTGCGAGAAGCAAAGTATTTCAAAGATTCGGCTCATGGTGCGTTTTGGGGTTCCAATTTTTCTCACTGTGCTAACTGGCAACCCAATTCTACTTAGAGAATGAGATCATGGCAAGAGAGTAACCTATTCCAGGGATATCATAAAGCTCTATTTTTGTAGGACCAAGAAAAGTATCCGAAATGTTGGGAGATTTGAGTAAAAGGCCTGTGGAACCACTTCATTCAAAATTCAGTTAAATGTATCTTGCAAAATGTTGATAAAGCAATCTCAGATCCTTATCTAAATCCTAATCACTATCTAATCGCTGGGCTTAAGTCGCGAAATTACGCATTTCAAATGCGGCTTCCAAAGATTTGCTGATCTTTCACAATTGTGAAGTGCGGTTAATACTTTCTAATGAAAAAGTTTCTTGGCTTTATAAACAAACAAAGATTGGGGCGTAAGTGTGTATGTATCTGTATCTGGTATCTGCATCTGCATTAGGTTCTCTGCTGGACACACGCACACACACACATAGCACAATCCCACGGCACGACTCGCCCGGTTGCCTCTTCTTCGGTTGCTGTTTACCTTTGTTATCGACCAGCTTGTGTATTGAATTTGGCGTCATACTGTCTGGCAGTCGCCATTCCCATTCCCACTCCCCCGCCCCCGTTGCCCACAGCTTTATCTGCAGCCCCTTGGTTTTGGTTTGGGTCATAAAAGAAGACCACAAAACAATGCCCAGTCGGAGGCAGAGACACAGACAGAGGCAGAGGCTTGCCCTGCCGTCAGACTGTCTGGCAGGTTTCACACCAAACAACCGGCCGGCTCCCACTTGAACAGCGGCTCTATAAATCACTAAGGCAGGAGCAACCTCAACCTCAGCGGGCTCAACAAGTACATAGCTCACGTTTTCCTTTTCTCCTTTTACCTTTTTGTATTTTATATGTTGCCTGCCACAGCTGGCCAGCAGATCTCTTGCTGCCGATGATCCCATCCCACCAAATGCCTGTTTTTTGTTTTATGTGTTTTTTTTTGTTTGTGTTTTGTTTTGTGGAGGGGCAACCTCTTGAGTGGTACAAAGGAAGATAAATTTCACACTCACACACACGCACGCAGGCGAGAGATCTTGACGATCGGCTCTTTATGCTGCCGCTGTCCAGTCCCAGAAGAAGAAAAGATAAGATATGCCAGAGACAGGCCAGACATTGTGGCGACAACGTCGATTTCCAAGGCATCCATAGCTGCCCTCTCTCCGTCTCTCTCTCTCTCCCGCTCCCTGTTGCGCTCTGTCTCTCTTTTTGGCCACTCTCGGCCAGCTCCTACGGAACACTGCTTGCTGGGCCTCAGTCGTATCTGAAACTTTGCGACGCACGGTTTGAGTTTTCGACGGTTTCACGTTCTGCATATAGAAAATCCATTATATAAACAAAACAACAAATCGGTGAAAAGTTTACTATAAATAGCCTAAGGAAATCAATAAATAAATATTGAAATTTTGTGCGAAAAATCTACACACAGAAAATATGTCTGAAAACCAAGACTCGTAGAAGTGCGAAACCAAAGAAAAAAACACGAAACGAAATCAATTTGAACAACTCCCATTCCGGGCCCAAGTTAATTGTGACATTGAAATGTGGCTAAGATGTTTAATGGGAACTCTATCTGTGCTGGTGGTGATGACAGCGGCCGGCATAATCGCCGAACCCGAGCAGGAACCGACAATGGTAAGTTCTCCCCGATGCCCAACTTGTTATACACAAAACACACCAGCCCCGGTGTAAATCCCAAGAAAACACTTGAATATTCCAGGTATTAAAAGAAAGAAAAAACTGTTTGGTCCAACCACAAATTTGTGCGCATGCGCGCAGTCGAGCAGTCGCCGCCGCGCTGTCTGCCAACTTTGGCTAAATCGTCTGCTCTTCGGCCACTTTTTGATATGCGCTGTACCAAACCGAAAAGGTACAAAAGGGTATAATGAAATTGAGGACGCTGAGATGAATGGGAATTATGGAATGAAATTGGATGGAACATAGACATCTTATACTGCTCCCTGCCCCTAGAGTTTCTTAAAGGTAGATTATGAATAGCTGTACATTTGCTGAAATCAGTTCAATAGGAGTAGAGTTATAAACAGCAGCCGAAACCACCTAGAGAAGAGCGAGAGAGCAAGATCTTATTCACACTGTCGAAGCTGTGAGAATTTGTTCTAAAGGAAACGTCGCTCAATAGTCTAGCCACATATTATCTAGATTGTTATGGATACCGAGTAATTTTGGCGATACTTAAGTCTAATTTTGGGTTCCTCAAGAAGAGAGTATCTCTATCTCCCTTAGATGCATTATTTCGGCAAGTATTCGGTGTGAAGTGCCGAATGTGTTCGGGAAACACTGGTCTAACCATATATTTTCTAGATTGAGAGTAATTTTGGCGATACTTTCCATATAAAAGCTACCAAAAGTTATGCCATAAGTTCATTTGAATAACGAGCAACCGCACAGAAAAGAAAATGTTCAATTTGAATTGGATAGGTCTTTAATATACTTTTAATCATCCAAAGGAGATGAAAAAACATTCTTTTTTATATCCTTTGTTTGATTTTGATCTCTATTTGATGATTAAAAGTATATTAAAGTGTACCTGGTCTCTTAGTTTTAAGACTATCTGGTTGAAAATTATTTCAAAAGGAAAAAAAGAAGTTTAGTGGAGTCGCTTGACCCTCTACACCTCTTTCCTACAAATCAAAATCTTTTTTAAAAAGCTTCATAAAGATGCGTCTAAATAAAGAGTGATTTGTTAGCAACTTTCGTTTTGCTAACACTGTTATGGGCAGCACAGCTGTTTTCATGCCACATGTTACTGTCAAACATGTTCGGCTTTGTCAGCTTTGGCGCCTTTAGCCCTTTTTTTGTGGTGCTGTGTTAAGGCTCATGTCAAGCTCGCCAAAGTTGACGCACTGGAAGCCAATATTGAAGAATTTATCCGATATGTTGGAGAGATAAGGCCAAAAGTGGACCCATCCTTTAACATGAAATCATCTCTATTTCATACATTTTTCTGAGTTTTCTGAAAGCTTTAAAAAAAGCGCCCGTTACAAACAAATTTTGAATAGTTGGTCCGAAGGTCCTCCTCCTTTGGCTGTTCAAAAACAGATTTCAATGACGAATGAACACAGCTTTGTGCAGTTCTAGGTTATCTACAAAACACCTACAGAGTACATCTCAGTCGAGCTTGACCGACTTCCTTGCTCGCCTTCTTTTTGTAGTTTTTTGTTTCATCTGTCCGACGAACGTGTTTTAAACCAAAGCAAAAAAAAAAGAAGAAAAAAATCCAACCGAAGAATAAAAAAGAAGAAGTCAATAGCGTTTTGGGGCCCTTTACCTTCTTACTCTGCCACAGAGATTTTGCCATTGCCGTTTGCCTCTTCTGATGATGACAAAGTGTGAAGAAGTATTTAATGCTGTTGTTCTTTTTGTGCTCTGCGAGCATGAGAACTGTCAGTCAATAATTTTGTCGTTATCTGGTAACAATCCTTGAGCTGTCTCCATATATAATTTCTGAACATTGAGTTTGCTTCAACAGGATGACTGGCCAACAGATGCCCTAATCATTCTAAGAACTTAACCGAAAACCCCTGCCCTGCCCAGTTGTTGTTGCAGCCATTGGAGCTTCTTAACCATACTCACTGCTGCTGATGCAGCCATATCAATGTCTCTGTCTGATATCTGTCTACACCCAAATGTGAGTCCGACAACGAGTCACCTGTAGACTCCGATTACGATTACCTGAAAGCGCGTGCTCAAACAGTGGCACACAGGTGAGCATGGAAAAGGGGCTGGTGTGCACCGCACAGCACAACTCAAGTCAAAAAGTACATGCAAACATATATGTGTATGTACTTATGTCAGATAAGACCCGGCTAGGGGTGGAGTTGGGTCAAGTGTTATTTGTGTCGGCTAATTGTACAACATGGTCTGCTTAGCTACTGGTATTTGGAGTTGGTCAAATTGGATGGGGACCTATTGACTTTATTGTCCAGTCTATTGGGAGCAAATGTATTTATAGCTGGTTGTGTTTTGCATTGATCTTTAGCAATAGTTTTCTTTGGTATTAGTGAATGTTTGAATCATTGGGATTGTTCTAGTTTGTGGTAACTCTTGGGATAGTTGTACGAGGGACTTAAAAAAGTTTGCATTGCTTTAAGAAGTATTACATTATTTTGCGATTTGTCTTAAAAATACTGTAAAACCTACTCTGCTAATGCTTTGGCATATCGTACAGCTGTTTCATGAGGAACCACCCTCAATTATCAGCGATCATTTGCCTACCTTCTAACAGCAGTCTATTCATGCCTGCGATGCTTTAACTGTTTGGGAATTCCACTCGAAAGACAGCGTAGAAACTGACTTATGTCTGTGTGTGTGTGTGTGTGCTTCTGAGGCCTTACCGAATAAGTGTGAGAGAATTACTTCCCGCTGCAAAAGCAATAACCAAATAGTTTGCAAATAGATTGGATAATCGAACTGCTATCGCTTTCTTATCTTCCTTTGAGAAGCCACTCTGGAACACTTCAGGGAGAAAAGAAAGCTATACTTCTGGGAGTGGGGAAAAATGGTCTCTTCTGAGAGATAAGAAAAACCTTCTTAATGGGGATAAGACAGGGTTTCTTCTACTAGTTAAGAATAAGATCATCTTTGCCTACCTTCTGAAAAAGCTAATCCTAACAGATTTAGTATCTATATCAGAGATGGGAATGCACACATATCGTCACACTTTTCACACGCATACAAGCACCACCGACGACGACCGAATATTCGTGTTCTATAAATAGCTTTCAATGCTTAAAGCGTAGGTGTGATTTTGTGCAGTCGGCCGCGGCAGAGACCCTATGCACACGCTGCCTGCTGTGTGCATAGGAACGTCGCGACGCGCCCATCTCTGATCTATATCCACTTTCACAATTGCTAGTTGGAGCAACTAAATAGCTGTCTTCTTAAGGAACCTCTATTGAAAATGCACGATAATGCACGATATTGTACCAAAATCCAAGCTCTACTCAAGTAGAGGTCAGAGTGTCTGTGAGTGTCTTACAAGTGAACCGACTCCATAACCCTATCTTATCCCCAAACTAGAGTTGTTATGTCTCATATGCATACACCTGTCCATATCTGCTCACATTTTCAATTACAGCAAAAACTAATTAATGTCCAAATTACAAAATATTACAGCAAATTGGTGACAAAAGTGCCAAGCAAT
The DNA here is from genome assembly GCA_035044985.1 of Lordiphosa fenestrarum. Taxonomy (NCBI): domain Eukaryota; kingdom Metazoa; phylum Arthropoda; class Insecta; order Diptera; family Drosophilidae; genus Lordiphosa; species Lordiphosa fenestrarum. Next base: position 3,347,812 of record JAWNNO010000731.1, read on the forward strand.
TGTTTTTGTTTTTGTTTTTGGTTGCCGTTTTTTTCTTTGCCATAAATGATTTACATACATAAATATACTCACACTTTTGTGGGCTAAACAAGAATTCGCTCGCTCAGCAGTCGCGCGCAGCCGGCCTAAAACCGAGCCAGAGCCAGTTGGCCATAATTTTGGTCGGATTTTGGGTATGCGTTCGCTCAAGTTATGGCCTGACAACTTTGATTTTCATATTAGCCATGTCCATGTTCCAGGCGGCCAGTGTAGATGTTGATGCCATTCGTATTCAAGTCAGAGTCGAGGGGGCCAGACGATTGGCGACTTGTGTGACTTGGCCATAAATGCAATAAATCATTTAACGCGTGTTTGATTTTATGGGTTGGGAATGCTTCACATTCACCGCTGACACCTCCTCCTTTTGGCCTTCCTCCACAGCTGACGCTGTCCGAGTGTGCGGCCAAGCTGGGCGAGTGCGATGAGAGCGAGGGTCCAGTTTGTGGCACCGACGATCGCACCTACCCCACCCTCTGTCACCTGCTGAGGGTGCAGTGCAGCGGCCATCAAGTGAGCCTCAAGAATCGAGGATCCTGCAAGGGTAAGTGGGGTTGAGATGCAGTGGGACGCTGAGGACTAGTGGGATAATTGAACTATACCCTTCTAGCCTGTCTGGAGGCACGCCAGTATTCGCGCCGCCAGCTCGCCCGTAATCCGCAGTACTTTGTGCCCCGTTGTCGCAAGGACGGCAACTTTGCGGCCATGCAGTGCCTGGGCGACACCGGCTGCTGGTGCAGCGACAGTCTGGGCAGACCCATTGAGAATACGTCCACCTCGTCCCGTCGCTCCAAGCCCAAGTGTCGTGCCTATAGGCGCAACAATCGCCGACGTTCACCACCCCGTCTGCTTACCGCCGACTCGGGCAATACCAGCGAAGGAGTTGGCGGCCCTCGTCGTGCCTGCAGTCAAGTGGATCGTCTGGTCTTCAATAAGCATCTCATTGAAGTCTTTCGCAGCGAATTCATACGCTCCGGCCAAGCACAATCTTCGGGTGAAATGGCCGTACTGGATTGGAAATTCGGCCAATTGGATGCGAATGGCAATCAGGTGCTGGACAGGCAAGAAGTGCGTGAACTGAAGAAGCTTGTCAAGCGGGTGAGTAGCAAAATAGCCGGCGGCTGTCCATATGCCATGTAGATGTCACCCACCTAACTGCTTTGGAACTGATTTGTATGCACAGGCGGTGAAGCCAAGACGATGTGGACGTGCCTTTGGCAAGTACTGTGATGTCAGTGGAGACGATAGCCTGTCGCGACTAGAGTGGAGCAATTGCCTGGCCAAAGATGGCAATAATAATCGTGAGTAAAAAGGGGTTTAATCCGCTGCATGTTACGGGTAACGAAAAGTTCCTTCTTAAAATGCCCATAGCTTTAGCCGAATTGAGAAAGATATTACAACAAAGACTCTTCCCATACAAGTAAATAATCGAAGAATATATGATTTGTCAGCTTCAGGGGTCGAAGCGCCAGTTCTGTATGTAGTACATGCTTCACGGCAACATATTGGTGTCTTATCTACAAGTCTCTATCAATTATAGTTTACTAAACTAATTGATAACAATTAGAGAATGTTTATATCTAGATTGTATCCTGACTGACTTACTGACTGACTGATTCATCAAGGCCCAGACCAAACGGATTAAGCTTCGTTTTTGGCTTTGCAGATAACCAGCGACCTCATAGAAGTACTTAGCTTAAGGAATCGTTTGTCCAGCTTGCTCTGAACTAGTTTTCATTAATCAAGAGGGATTTTATCATTTACGTTTATCATTCACTATTACAGTGAGGCTAAATGGATACACACAAATACGCAAAAACATAAGTCGGTATAAAGACACGAATTCCTGAATTGAAAACCACCCCACCACCAATGACAGATCCGTTTCGCGCTCAGAACTAACAACTTTGTATGTTAAACCATTTCTAACTAACAAAATAGAGATAAAACTATCCTAACCTAATCACTTTTCTGGTAATTTTGATGCATCTTTTCTCATCTGGTACCACTCTGCAGGTAATGCAGCCGCTGTCGATATTCTAAGCAGCAGTTCCATATCGATAGCCACAACTCCAACTCCACATCATCCCACCCACTACCAATTGCATAGCATCTCCATGCACACTCATGACCACACCGACACGAATATCATTGGCAGTTCGCATCGCGATGATTCGAGTGCTGAGAGCGTCGAGGAGCCGGACGAGAGCTATAACGAAGGCGGCACTGGCATGGGCGAGGATGAGGACGACACGGTCCAACCCAGCCTGCCACATTCACGCACATCCCTTAACGATAGTACGTAAATGTTTGGGTCTAGACTTAACTAACCTTTAACTGATTGGCATGCTTCCAACAAAAAAGGGCACAATAGAAAGAGAATCTCTGATAATGCCCATTTTTTGACAGTTTTGAATTCCAAGACCGCCGACTCCACTACCAATGAGAACGAGGGGGATGTCAACTGCTGGACAGATCAGGCCGTAATACTGGAGGAGCAGAGCGTAAGTTGTTATAGTCCAAAGCCCAGTTCATTCCTAAAAACGAACCCATTTGCTTGCAGCATGGAGGCAAAAGTGTGCTCTATGTGCCCGAATGTATGCCCGATGGACGCTATCAGCGCGAGCAGTGCTATCGTTCCACACCCTATTGCTGGTGTGTGCACGAGGATACGGGCAAGCATATACCTGGTACCTCTGTGAAGAATCAACGACCACAATGCGATGAGGTGGTGACGGTTCGACCCATGAAGGGTTGCTCCGAGCCGCGTAAAACTCAATTCCTTAAGGAGCTGAAGGACTTTCTCAATACTCAGCTACTGCCCAGAGGCAATACGGGGTAGGAGTGCTGGCCTGCTTTTAACCAAGCCATACTCAAGTCTAATTTCCCTCCTTAGAACCAACAACACCATGTGGAAGAACGAGGATGAGCGCATTGCCACCTTAAGTTTCGTATTTCTGGACAAGAACAAAAATAAATCCTGGGAGCGCAAAGAATGGAAGGTCTTTCGTGACCTGGTCACCAGTGCCAGGTAAGTCGATTGACTTACATATAAACGATGCATTCTAATGATGAAACTCTTAAAGAAATTTGCGTAAATGTGGCAAAAAGATGCCACGCTACTGTGATGTGAATGGTGACAAGAAGATCTCGTTGTCCGAGTGGCTGGAATGTTTGCAGACTCAACGGACGCAGAGTGCCACCACTGCAAAGCCCGCGCAGTCGAGTGAGTTTTTGAGGAGTACTAAACTCAAATCAAGCTTAACATGACTCTTTTACAGATGAGACTTTGCGACTCCATGGATCAAATCCGTTGGAGCAATATCTTAAAGATTAGTTTTAATACAAATGCAGAGAACAGTTGCTCATTAGATGTCGTCGTGCCATGTCACACACAACCACATACACACACCCACACACACACCCACACACACACACACACGCACACACATTCCTAGCATATAGATTCTATGATTTACATTGTGTATGTAATTACTAATTAGTGTTGTATATATTATCTGGATATAAATGCCTAAGTTAAGACTCAAAGTAACAGCGTGACTTTTGTAAAAAAAAAGGACAGAAATCTGTCTTCAATAGGATCTTTTAATAGCAAGTAATGTACCTGACGAGCCTACAAAGCGGAAGCTTTTTACTCGCAAGCCCCAGGTAACATAGCAGCCCATGTCCAGCCCAGCCAACAGAAAACTACAAAAACGAGTGCGACCTCAGGGTTCCACTTAAAGCCACGAAAAGCAAGTTATAAGAGAAATAAGGGCATTCTTATAACATCGACCAAACAAAACAGCTCAGATGTAGAACCTAAAGATTTGCTTCGAAACTCGGTTTATACAGTACAGCTTCGCTCAAAATCGAAATATATTATTCATGTCTAAGAGGAGGACATAAAATTAATCCGTTTGGAGTTAAGGATCGAGAAATATAACATTTAGAAGGTTCTCCAATAACCAAGCTGAACCGGTTCCTAAGTTTTCGGTAAGAAAACGGCTAATTTGTCAAATATTAAAAACAAACTTGATTAGACAGTTGATAAGGGCAAATATTCTTTCAACATAACTACAGAAGACGTTTAGGTGGCCGTTTGCGTACTTTGTTCTTACCTTTCCTTCTGTCTTTAGGGGCTATATGATAAACCTAGAAACAGAAACTTAGTAGAGAACCCTGAAATTACGCTTCAAGTTTGGAGAAATCTGACAGAGAAGCAGAGAGGCTAGCTTTTTAATGGGAATTGTGGTAGGGAAGACATCCCTACGGGGATGGCAGTGATAATATTACATTTGCTTATCGTACATAGGCATCTAGAAGAATAACCTTTCGGAAAAAGAGTTTCCTTGGGTTTTCCCAGTATAAAATACAATTTTTTCATCACAACACTTTGGCATAACGATTTTTTTTATACACTATTAATAACATAAAAATCAGTACATTAACTTATTGCGTCAATTTGGAATGCCCTATCAGCTAGCTGCCAGTCTTAGGTCACACAAATGTTAATCTTAGTCCATATTTATTGCAACTTTGACATGACTCGCCCATAATTGATTAATCCCAGCAGCAGCTTGGATGCAAAGGACACTAACAGCAGCACCAGAGTGGTCACCTCCATTATAACAAAGTGAGAAATGGACGTACCAATCTCCTTCCAAGAGCCATGATTTCGCACCAAGTACAAAAAGTTTAGTCCCATGATGTCACAGATCAACATTAGGCAAATGAATATCTGCTGCTCATGCTGGCGGGCATACTCCGAATAGGTATACACAATGGACATGTTAAGCACCACCGGCAACAGTAGCTTGAGCAGCACCAGACTCATTATTATAAATGGAGCAAAATGGCCCAGAAAGCAGCGTGCTATGTTTGGATCAAAGGAACTAATTGAGGCAATGTTGCCGCTGCCAAACAGCGAGAAGAACGTGTAGAGTAGTATGGTGAACGCCAGACGCAAAGGTGACTGCTCTGAATTAGTGGACATGGACATGGTCAGCTCCAAAGCGAGCAGCTGTACAAATAGGGATTCATATGAGGTGCATAGCAGAGCATACAGAGCACTTAGATTATAAGAGATTTGCAATAGACGCAACTTTAACTTCGAGTCTCTGTTAAAAAGGAGCGAAGCAAAGGCATACACCAAATATAACCAGCTGGCTATATTCAGGGGTAAGGGAATACCCTGCTGATTGCTATGCAGATGTACGCAGATGACGGTGTTGACTAGAATCAAGGCATTACAGCATTTGGTATGCAAACTTAGGTTAAAACGTAAGTCCTTGGACCACAAGTTGGAGATCAATATAAACAGAATGCCGACATATAAGAGATAGCGGTTCTGATAGCCCACCGAAGGCGGCAGCAGGGGGAAACCGGTGAGTATAAGTACGAGGGCCAGCCAGGTATAAAACTCCCTGCTTCTGGGCTTGAAGCTAGACCAATTGTTGTAGCCGGCAAAGGCTAAGAAGCACAGCGAAATCAAGCGACGCTCAAAAAAGGTAAAGACTAAAAGCTCTGCGCAGGCTATGAGCCAGAGAAGTTGCTTCTTGGTAGCAAACTGCAGGGCTGAGAAGGGGGCGGCTTGGGCCGAGTTAGCGGGCTTCAAAGCCAACATCCACACGAATACAGGCAGCAGCACATAAAAGGCTATGGCCACTGGTACACGCTGCGCCACCATTAGAATCAGCAACACCAACAAAGCTCCATCCAGGCTTCTTTGAATTAAGCGCTTGTGACCATCAAATCTCTGATCTTGGGTAAGCAGGCGGTATAAATAGTAAATCCAGCCCAGAAAAGTGGCCGAGGTGCTCAATAGCAAAACATTCCGATAGTAGCCATGGTAATAGTCTATACCCTTCAGGGTTAGTTCCATAATAACACCACTCCTGGCCTTAGATTCGGCATAGGCCTTTCTGGTGTGCAGTTCCAAGACCATTTCCTTGTAGCCGACAATATCCTTTGTAGTCAGCAAATCGTAGCTGTTCAAAAAGTTGGACATGAGACCATGATGGTGCTCCTGCAGCAGCATGAGGTATTGGGTGAGCAGCTGCAAGGCGTTGCTGTAGGCGGCCACAGCTTCATATTCATCACTGGCCTCGAGATAACCAAAGGGTAAGATGCCAAAGTTGTTCATGGGCGGTGGCAGGCCTATCAGAGCGGACATGAGAGGAGTTAGCTGTGCCTGTTCCAGTTCATGTAGAGGCATTTCTACTCCCTTATCATTGGCCATAAAAGTGCGGCCGCCATTGTGGGGCATTTGACGAGAGACTCCCGCACCCCAGAGCATAAAGGGAGTGTCCGTTTCGTGGGGGGCTCCCGCACCATGGGAACCTGTGTTCAGGCATTAGCAAACATAAGGCATAACATTTTCTTTACTTACCCGAGTCCGTCATGCCATGATCCGACGTCAGCAGGTAGACTGTCCGCTTGTCCGGAAATATCTCCTCGAACTTCTGATACATTTGCCATATCCCATGCTCTGTGAAATTCAAATTCTCCAAAAACAAGGGTGTGCCCGGCTTGTGCACATGTCCCGCCGTGTCCAGTCCCAACAGATGCATAAAGAACACCACCGGCTTGGCCTGGCGCAACTCCTGCTGTTTGCGCTGCAGCAGAAACCGCACCTTCTGGAACACCCACTCATCCAGTTTGTAGGTTTTATGCTGGCCCGAGAAGTCCAAATCATGATCATAACTCTCAAAAAACATGGGACGACCACCATTGGCCAGCTTCTCGAAGATGTGCAACACATCTTGGGCACCCCAAGCGTAGGTGTGTCCACTACGATTGAATACGGTATCAAACTCAATGGGATTCTCCTTCCAGCCTCGCGTCACTGCCGAGGGATCCTCGTAGAGGCCGGCTATCAAAGCAATGTGGCCTGGCCGGGATTCCGTGGGTACGCGAGTGCGGCTTATCCCCACTACGCCCTCGCGGAGAAATATTTTACGCAAATGGGGCACATGGCGGCAGTTGTGCTCAAAGAAGGAGTCGGCTCGCAGTCCATCGGTGACTATAAGTACAAGGCGGTCCGCCGGTGGCGTCAAGTCAAACGAAGTCAATGAACGCTGCGGATGCAGCCCCTTGACCACCGGCGAGCGAAAGTAGATCACAAATATGGAGCCCAGCAGTAGGACATGCAACACCAAGGCGTAGAGGATCCACATTTTAGATGAATCAAATGTAAAGGCAAAGTCACTACATTTGATATGATTTCTAAGCCAACTTGGTGGCAACGCTGTAAGCGAAGATATGTCGATTACAGACGGCCTATCGTTCGTTGGCACATCTCTAATAGCAAAATGTCTGCGGCACGCTTATTTCGGTTATTTTCTACTAACTTAACTAAAAAAGCGATACACATAAATGCCGTGGGCGGTAGAAGCTTGGTGGAAGGCGTGGCCGTAACCAAAAACGGCAAGACCATAGTGGCCTGGCACCCCGAGGCGCCCTTTCCCTATGAACACACCAAACCGCTGCCCCAAGTGCTAGAGACACACAGCTCGGAGATAATCAAGGAGTCAAGCCTGCAGTCTGCCATGCAGGCTTTCAAGAACAAACATCCCGAGGTGGCGCGACAGGAACTGATGAAACTCACCCACACTACCAAGCACCGTTGGTTCCCCAGAGCACGCGACAAGAAGGCCAAGAAAACGCCCATGGACAGGCCGTATTTGTAAAATCTTGGCAGTTATATAATAAATTTGTTTCTATGGTATTTATTCGAAGCGTTGTCTCTTGATGAACACATTAAGTAGGTCGGATATGGGAATATCCGCTTGCGTCGGTGGTGGTGGTGCAGCTGGTACCGTCGTGCTGGAGTTGTTGCGATGTTGTGGGAAGGTGGGCATCATACGCGGATCGCAGGCTGAAGTACGAGAGGGCGAAAGGTTATGACAAAGGCTGGCCTACTTTTGGCCTTAGCTTACCCTGTGGTGGATCCACGAAATATTTGCTGTTCAGGCATTCCTCGGCGGTGGCTCTGGTGCAGGGATTGTAAATGAATAAGATATTTAAGAGGCTGCGGCCCGCCTGTCCCAGCATATGGAATTTGGTTTTCAGATTATTGTACGGCTGTTGGCTCAGGGTAAAGTTCTGCACAGCAGGCATCTCTGCGAATCCCGGCCAAATGGATTCCGATGGAGCTCCCAGTAGGTCTATGATCATATCCAGCTGGGCTATTTCCGAGTTGCCGGGCAGCAAAGGTTTGCCCAGCAATAGCTCACCCAAAATGCATCCAAAGGCCCACATGTCCACGGCGGTGGTGTGACTTCGACTGCCCAGCAGTAATTCGGGAGCACGATACCACAAGGTGACCATTTGAGGAGTCATGGGTCTGGGAGGATTGCTGTACAAGCGAGCCAGGCCAAAGTCAGCTGTAGTGATACGGAAATAAAGTGAGCTGCTGTGATTTTGGAATCTTTCTCCTACTCACCCACTTTGATGCAACCCTTGTCGGTCATCAGCAGGTTGGATACCTTCAAATCTCGATGGATTATAAAGCGGGCATGCATATATTTTAGAGCACGCAGCACTTGCAAAGTAATGCACTTCACCTCTGACTCGGTGAAAGGCTGCGACATGTTATCCAGCACCGAGGCCAAGTCCTGTTCACAGAAATCCATGACCAGGAATATGCTGTCCAGGCTCTTTCCCACCACAACCTCGCGTATGCGCACAATATTCTCATGCTGGCACTGCTTGAGGATCATAATTTCTCTCAAGCCGCTCACAGGCAAGCCATCTTTCTCCTGGTCCATGCGTACCTTTTTCAAAGCCACTATCTCGTTGTTACGGGTGTCGCGGGCTCGATCTGGTCAAACGGGAAAGGAAAATGAGTGCTAGAGTCCGGTTTGAAAAGTTAAGCCACTTACAAACAATGCCGTAGCTACCCTCCCCCACACGATTCAGCTTTTCAAACTCCGACACAGGACGGCAGCGTCCATACTGGAAGAGGGAGAGATGAGAGTTGGACAAGGCTTCTCAGAATTTGCCTACCACATCCTGTTCCGGTATGGGCATCGGATCTCCACTGTTTAGGGATATTAGAAATCCCTTGCGGGTGATGGGCGCCTGAGGATCTGCCTGGACTTGGACATCTGCCTGGATCTGGCTGGACATGGACACGGACATCTTCTGCTTGTTTACATTCAGACCAGGGCTGGCACATCACTAGCTTGTACCGTTCGATACTTCAACAAGAACCTTAAGTATCGTTAGGGCGCGCAATTCAAAGCAAGCCAAATGTTTCATAATTCAAACACAAATTGTAGGCACGATTTATGGAAAGTGAAATTGCACCGGTTGAAAATGAAAGAAATTTCGTGCATGCTTGAGGCATTAAAATCAAGCGAACTTGTCATACGCAAGTGTTAAAATCTTCGCGTACTACCAATTATCACCTTGAACTTGGCCATTTATAGCCCCCTGCGGCTGGTATAAAAGTCCCAGCCGTTGGGAGCTAGTGCATCATTCGGTTCTGCAGCAACTGTGTGCAAGTGATAGTGCGTGTGACACCCAAAGGATTTATAAAAAAAAAGAAAAAAGCATAAGAAAAACCCAAATCATGCATAAAAATATAATTTGGTATGCGGCGGTGTTGTTGGTGGTCTACTTTACCCTAGTGTTTTGTGAGGAAACGGAAAACACGGAAACTCAGCCCCAGCTGTTGGATACGCCAGAGGAAATCTTAAAGACTCTTGGACAAGAGCTAGTGGAAGTTGAGGGGCGTACTCGGCGTCATCGTCATCATTTTTGGCGTGAGTAAATTATATTAGCAAAAAATCTGAGTAAATTGAGGATTCCTTGCTATCCATCACTTTTTCAGAAAGAGTTCAGAAAAACAAGTCTATGTCTAGTCTCGTCAGTTGGATGATTCAGCCATCCCAAGCCATTCTCCAGAGCTACAACGGTTTCAAAATACAAGAAAAACCCCCGATGACACTTTCAGCCTTACCTTTTTTGGGGAAGCATGGAATAATACCTCAAAGTTCATACCCCCAGCTAATTTATTCTCTTTTCTGGGTTACTCAATCTCCAAATCAGACCCCTTTATTCACATAACAATTAGCACTAGGCCCCTTGGCATCTTCAATTCTGATTTGTTTTTATTTTGGATCAAAATATTTGTGCTTAGCACTTTGGCACTTTCTTTGGAAAGTTTTCCTCCAATTGGTTTATCACGACGATTTTGAAATTAACACTTTTCACTTTCAATCTTGGAACTTACTTGGATCATTGTGGTAGATCACGTCGTTGGTTTGGTAGAATTTCTGTGAAAGTTTTGAAGATGACATAAATTACTTAATCTACATTTCAGTTCGCCACCTGTGGCCCTTGGCCATTGCCTATTGGATTAAGGTGAAGGTGATTATTGTGTCCTTCTTTGTGGGCAGCGCTATTTACTTGGGTTTCCGCTATTTCTTGCCGCAATACCACAATCACAAATGCCCGGAGATTGTGCTGGATCATCCGTAAGTTACCCTAAATAACCCAAAAGCAAAGTTTAGTTAATCATTTATTTGCAGACCCCACTCGTTCAGTCATCATGATCACATACCCTACTCCCTGGACCATTCTTCACATATTCCCTACTCCTTGGATCATGAGCATTCTTCACATTACGATTCACCCACTTCATTCGACTCAAGTTCCTTTGAACCTTACTCAGCTTATGGTGGTTATGCCTCGGCTTCAGATATAGGACCAGATGTGCATAGTGAGGTGCCCACATCTCATGGTGATAGACGTCGACGTGGCAAGCGCAGCACTGCAACTCAGAAGCAGGAGCAGGAGCAGATAACACATCATATGCCCGCCGAAGAGCAGTGAGTTAGCTTGCTTTCTCTCTATTATTTCGAATTCAAATGAATTCGTCTTCTTTTTCTTTGCAGAATTGCCGACTTTATGTTTGTATTTTTGGGTCTGGACTCTCAGGCCTGTCGTCGTCGTTTTGTGTGCGAAATGGAATTCCGCTCCAAATTGAATCCCTTCAGCAGCATGGCTTTCCGCATAGTGGGACGTGGCTTCTTTGAAAAGTACACAAATGCCAATAATCCTGAAGCGCACGCAACCAATTTCTTGGAGTGCGCCAATGTGAATCCGGAATGTGTATTCATGGAGAATGATGAACCAGCGGAGCAGGAGCAGGAGCAGCAACAGCAGGTCACGGAGCCAGGCAACCTGGACCTACAGAATGAAATTAATCTTCAGGCCGAGCGACGTCATGCCAAACTGAAACATGGTCGAGGTGATCGCCAGCTTAAACCCATAGCCGAGCACATACTAACACAATAGTTGGGCCGGAATGTCCTTTTAATTAAACTATTTATTTATTATTTAGCTATAAGAGTGAAGGATGAAAAGGAAAACGCACACAAACAATAAACTTGCCTCAAAAAAATATGTAAAAATTTTGTAAACCAAATACCTAAATCTTCTTGGCCTTTTTCTTTTTAATCGCATTTATCTGCTCGGCCATTTGCTCAATCTCTCGCTGAGATTCCCGCTGAGGCTCATTCTTGCGCACCTGCGACTTGGTCTTCTGTCGCTGGGCGAAATCGGCGGCCACCTCATTCAGCTTGGACCACACAAAACCGAGGAAATTAACGGCCAAGTCTTGCTTGAAGAAGGCAATGGCCACCAAAGCAATGAGTACTAAGGCCGAGATGGAATTCTGATTGAGATCTGCCTCGGCGGCACGCACCTCGGGCTTAAAGTCCAGCTGTATGAACACGGAACATCTGTCGGCCACAAAACTGGTCGAGGGCAACTTATAGCTGTAGGTTTTATCCGAAAGTGTGGACTGCAGTTCCACCACATAGCTTTTACCATCCAAGGGAATGCGTGGGAAGTAGACCATAATGCCGGGATTCAAGCTGGACTTGGGATTAAGAGGTGAGGCCACACGCTGCGAGAATACGGGTGAATCGGAGGCGCCACGTCGGTACATGACAATGCGCAAGGTCTTATAATGCTCGTTGAGGGAGGCCGTAATACGCGCGGTAATGTCCACTATCTTGATGGGATTGATAATTAACATATTAATATCTCGTACATCTTCTTGGCCCACTTTCACTTGATGCAGTGGTGGCAGGGAACGTTCTACATTGTCAGCATCGGGTATAACGCGCACGGTATAGGAGCAACCCGGTTGTAGCCCACGTATGCGATATTGGCCATTCATTTCGCTAATGGCCTCCTCCTGCTGATGCTGGCAACCCTCATCGGCGGTGGCCTGTACATTTACTCCGGCAAAGGGATCACCATTGAGTGAAGCCACGGCACCAAAGATGGAGTAGGCAAAACGTTTGCCGCTGGAAAATAAAACAATTACGTTAACTAAAGCCAGAGCCACAAATCAATGAAGAAAACTTACGTCAGAGTAACTTCCAGGGTTTCGCCATCCTTGATGTCAATCATTTTGCTGTTGGGTTCGAATTTATACTCCTTCATCATGGGACGCAAATAATATTGCGAAGGTGACAGCGAATGAAAGTTTATGGCTCCATTATCTCCGGTGACCAGATTCTTGCGATAGCTCTCCCCACCGCTGAGTGAGAGCAATACACCATTCAAGGGCTGACCCGCCTCATCCTGCACACTCACTCTAATCTCACATAGCTTATGAGCCTTGAATGTGGCCGACTGGCGATTGTATTCACCAAACACATACGATTCCTTCTCTGCCCTCAAATCAAAGGCCAATCTCTCATCAATGGGTCCAAATTTAAATTCGCCCGTGACCGAAGTCAATGTTTCTTGGGCCTGTAACTCCGGCTGTTCGGGGAAGGTCAATGTAATTTTGGCATCCTTAATGGCCGGCTGTACTTTTCCTCTCAAAATCAAACCTCTGGTAGCCACAAAATTGAAAGCTACCTCCACACAATCACTGCCGCCCACAATCCGGTGTTGCTGTGGAGCAAATAGAAGGACATCACTCAGGGGGGTAACGTTTAGTAACTCCTCTGGCTTTAGGTAGGTCTCATAGCGATATGCAAATTTTCCATCCACTTTATGTGACTCAGCAGTGGGGGTTATCAGTTGATTGCCCAAAGATTCGGATTCTACCATTAGTTTAAGGGAATCAGCAGTAGGTTCGGTGGATAAGACTCTTAAGCCGGTCTTGTGGGCTATGGCATTGATTATCAAGGTTTGCAATTGATCGGGTTCGGGCGTAATAAATCTAGAGGGCAAGGAATCATCATAGAGATGACAACCCTCCAGTTTGAAGTCATAACTGCCATATTTGGACACACAGAAAGTGTTGACACCGGAGAGTATTTTCAAGGTTTCAGTTGAGGTTTTGGTTTCGCTGGATGAAGCAGTCACATGAGTATAGCGCATCTATAAAAAGAGAGCGATGTAGAGAGTAATTTTCACTTTCGTAAGAACCAAAGACCAATTTCAAAGAACCTACCAAAGCACGATGACTGGATATAATAGAAACCTCATAGCCCTTGTGCACAAAGGGAGGAGCTTGCTCTTCGGCCGCATTTACATTTATAAACACACGAGTGGATTCATAGCATAGATTAGCCTGCGGTATGGTGAGCTCATAGGGACCTGGCAATACATCCTTGAACACATACTTGCCACCTGTAAAAAGTAGTAAGAAAAAAATAAGGGAATTCATCAGAGATTGAAAATGTCTCCCTTAGGTTACCCCAGAGACTCTGAAACAGCTCCCACATCAGAGAGAAAGAGTGAGCTCTTTGGGTAGCTCTGTCATTTTATTGCTTCCTACTTACGATGTGCCTTGGCTCGCCATTTGTTATCCGTGGGCTGACCCGTGGCATCCAAGGCCTGCAGGGTTACCTCAGCTAGCGTACAGCTGGCTGTGGCATCTGGCAGACACTGCAGTTCTCCCCTTATGGTGGCACGCAGCTGAGAGAAGCTTATACCATTTATGGGCATATCCTTGACTTCAGTTTGCTGTTGCACCGGAAAGAATTGTACGCCACTGGCCTTGTCCTTGTCAGTGGTTAGTACTTCAATGTTATATTTGCCCACTGGCAAATAGGCACACCAGCTGCCACTCTCTGGCTTGGTGGTCGCAGTGGTATGAAACGTGGATCCGACTTTGGTCAAACCCACCACATAGGATTTGGTAGAGACAACTTTTCCGCACACCTCATACGCAGCTGGCACTATAACAGGCAGACTTGCCGTGGTTATTTGGGCCTTTACTTGAAGTGGTGTAAATTGCAATTGACTCGATTCAATTTCAATGTTATAGGTGCCCGCCTTGAGGTTCTCCAGTGTATAACTACCCTGGGCATCAGTCACAGCCACTTTTTGTTGATTTAGTCGTACAATAGCTGATTTCAGTGGTTGACCACCCATAGCCGTCAATACCTGACCCGAAATGGTAAAACCTGTGATCTTAAATTCCTCTTTCAATTGATGAGTATCTTTGGCCACTTCCAGTTCTATATAGTCTGGACTCAAGTGCAGTTTTAACTGCACATTCTCATTAATGGCACGCAGTAAGTATTTGCCTGAAGGAACATTCTTAAACGAGTATTCTCCTGACTTGTCCACCACAGCATAGCAAGCAGCTGAAGAGTCGTAGTCCTGCTTTAAGCCTTGCTGGTGTGGGCCACTGGCTGGCTTACACTTGGGCTCGAGGGTTTGCTAAGGGGTAATATATTAAAAAAGGAAATCTTCGCCTTAATGCAGACTTACCCCCTTCTTTTTGTACAGCGCCACTGCCAGCTGACCCGGTAGCTGCTGATTGCTCGAGTCAAATCTTCCATTGACATCAAAACCAGACACCACCAATGAATTCTGCGGCAGCTCTGTATTGCCACTAACCACCACCACATTATGCTCCGACTTGGAGAAATGCCATTTGGCATGAGTAGCCTTAACCACATATTTGCCCGGTATAATCGGAGTAAACGAAAAGATGCCATTGATATCGGTCTTGGTACGCCTCACTTCGCCCTCTTCCGAGCTTAGCTCCACATCCACATCTCGTGCTCCCCCCCTGCCCAAAGCCACTTTGCCCGTTATGCCAAAGCCCTTGAACACAAAGTTCACATCTTTGCCCTGACTGCACACGTCATGCTTGCCATCGAAATTCAGCTCCACATGCTCCGGCTCGAAACTCCATCCCGGCGGCGGGGAAATGCTCAGCAGATACTCCCCCTTGTCATAAATGGGCAGAAAGTAATAACCATTGGAGGGTGAGCAGTCGGTTTTGTCCTTTAGCGAGCCCTGCTTGGTCAAACTGCAAAAGTAGGTTACAATGAGTGTCAGTTTTATGATTTAATTAGCGGGCCTGTCTTATCAGCTGCGGGCGGCCACTTACAGTTTGATCTCCACCTTGGAAAAGTCTATTTCGGCGTGACTCTTGATGAATCCGCCACAGCCCATCACTTCGTTGGCCTGTCCATTGACCTGGACAGTTAATTTAATTGATAAAATTAAGAAAAAACCGGAAAACCACGACCACCTCATTTTAACAATTGGTGTTGGCAGAAGAATCGATAGGAGTATCGAAAGTATTGATAGTGGTGGCCTGGGAGCCGGCCGGCCTTAGAGATGGGCGATATTTGTGCAGCAGTTGATTAAATAATGGACTTCACAGCCGGGATAGTACATTTACCGGCGGAGTTATGTTGCTTTTTTTGTAGTGAACTACCCCTTAACAGCTTCATAAGGCAAAGCCAAGCTTCTCTCAATCTCTCGGCTTGTGTATAGGGTAGATAATATAGCTATCTCTTTTTTATGTCTTAGAGCTGTCTTGATCTATATAAAATAGCTAAGTTAGAACGATTTAAACAACGTCAGCGAAACACAGCTGCCTTGAAAAAGGCAAGTGTGGGAGCACTCACTTGACCGAAATGCAGTGTCCAAGCCTTCCAGAGAAACTGTTGCTTTAATATCGATATTTTTGTTAGACAATGCGAAACTCCGATATGCTTTTGGATAATATTTAAATAATGAACTTAAACTTTATATTTCTGGCCTTACCTGATCAAAGGCAATTCACAATTTAACCATTTCCGACTCCAAAGAGATTTTTGGCAGTCGATATCGTTATCGATATACGAATTTAAATTTAAACCCAGCCAGTTACATACAAGTAAACCAAATGATGCAATAAATAAAAGACTTAACAAAACATCTGCTGACACACATATCTTTAATGTTTATTTGAATTATTATCATCCTTATTGTTGAACACTTGCCTCTGCTGGTGCTTGAGTGTGGCTGACATTGAATTGAGTTTTTATTGAAACAGATCTAAGCTTGTCATTTATTAATTATCGGAACGAATTCTTATTACGCCAAATGGCCAGATATACATGTGTACATATGTATATATGCTGTCCAGATGCTCTCTGAGCAATAAAACGATACGAAAGAAATTCATTTCAAGCCTCGTTGGCGGCGCCTGCCTAATAAATTTGCTCACACACAAAGCCCAAGAATTGTAATGGATCCATTACTGACATTGACTTTGAAAAGTGCGCAGCAACAAGATTTTTAAGTGGCCGGAAGTACATACACATGCATATATATGTACACAGATATTGCAATTCAAAACTAATTAGCTGGGCCGCCGTGCATTAAGTCCTCTAAATTATGCACCTCAGTGAGAGCAGGCAGGCAAACCGCGTCGTCAGTCGGGCAGGCAGACAGTTTGTCGAGGCACAGTAGCCTAATGATCCGGAGTAATCACTTAAGTTTTATGATCTTGCGGACTATAATTAGAGCTCGACATTTTGGCTGCCTCACTTAGTGGACTGTCCAAAAAAAAGATAAGCCTACCATGAATGTATTCTGAGTACTCTGAGCGAAATAATAATAAATTTCTTTTTAATGAAATGCTAAAAGTTCATTTCGTCTTATCAGCCGTATTTTGAATAATCGAGCTAGGTTCAGGATTCCAGCTAATGTCATTTGCTTTTTTTTTGGGTGACCCCTGGGGAGTGTTTTCTATATAAAAATCTCACATCCGTATCAAACCGCTTAGTGGTGCAGATTTCACAAAGAGCAATTAATATTTGAATTCAATTGAAATTGCAACCCCCTAAGATAAGGGGGAGGTTTTAAATAAACAACAACATGCGGCATATGTGTACGAGGGCTGTCTGAAAAGTTAAGGGCCCAAATATTTCGAGCCGAACCGAAGAAAACGGTAAAATGGCAATATTTGCGAGAGAGTGAAAATGAGAGTGTGACTTATCAGTCCACCCTCGTACCTAGGTACACATGTATGTGTCACCACCCTCCTTGGCGAGACTTTGCTAAAATAATTACAAAGTGAATAGCGCAGGCGCCCTTAAGTATGCCCCGCAAGCCATCCAGATCTCTGCATCTCACTCTCTCTCTCTCTCTTCCTTTGCTCTCTCAACATGTTCATGTTTGTTTGCCATCTACTGGCCGTTACTCAGTTTCTTACGAGCCGCCGAACCAAACAGACGTGTACGTGTTTGTGCGCGAGTGCCTCTTCTACCTCCAGTTAGTGTAACACCCAAGATCTCTGGTCCATAGATAAATAAACAGCTAAAAATAAGTGCAACTTGACAAGATTTTTGTTTATCGAACTGAAAACTACTGATAACTCCACACACACACACACACAAAGAGGGAGGAGAAAAAAAAACTTGTTTCTTGTGCAAATTGCTGATCAATTTATACTATGTGAAGAGGGAAGCACACGTTTATCTCAAAGGGCAGACACAACACATCAGCATACACACATATCTCAGCTATCTCAGCTTTTGCACTTGCAAGAACCTTCTCGCGGGGTACGCTTGATTATTTGTGCGTGTCAATTATGACTGCCGAGACACTTAAACCGTTTATACCAACCAGTGCCGTTGACAATTTCCCGGCCAAGCAATCGAGCGCATCGCGTTCGCCCTGGAAGTGTAAGCAACATGTCACAACTTTCTTAACAATCGCTGGCCTGGCTCTGCTTATGGTTATCTTAAGTTTAACGGTAAGTCGCAGTCGGGTGGCATATCGGATGGAGCTAAATGATTGAATAGCGTTATAATTGTTCTATTATATACTACTAACCAATTGAGATCGACATCGAGCAAATTAGTTATCTGTTGAAAGTACAATTTTCCATTAACGATATCAGTTTACAGTGGGCTATCGTATTCCCAGGAATTTTTCTACCCATGTGGCGAAAAAATTTCTTAGAAAAACTGTGTGATTACCGATGCGGTTTTAGGGACTCAGAAACTTTTCCATAAAAATAAAAATGTTTCTAATCTTTTATTTTTAGAAACTAGATTAAAATCATAGACGAAACGACCGGCAGTACCTACTATTTTAAGACCTAACTTTTGTATAGCAGCTATAGCATAAAGTGGTTCGATTTTCATAAATCGAAGAAAAAAAAACATTGCAAACTAATAAATAGAAAGTTTTCAGACGTGTCCTGAATGGAATGAAGAACCCTTTTAGATAAATGCTATATATGTAAAACCGTTTCTAATGTCTGTTTAAGCCCGTCGACATATGAGATTATAAGGGATAGGCTTACCATAAGTCAGATTAATAATCTAAGTAGCCTAGGAAAAATATGAGTTGTTCTTTTCTCAGAAGGGAAACAAGTAAGCGTAATAAAGAGCTCAACCATTCAACAACTGCAAAATATATATAAAATAATATGTCATATAAATTTGAGACCTAGCCTAGCTTGAAGCCGGATATGACAAATTTTCAAAAAGAAATGAGATTCGATTCGTAATCAAACGAACAAAAACCAAACTGTATTCTATTGCGTACAATTTGATTACTTGGACGTGTTGCTCATACATAACATACTTTGCTGGTCCAAGATCTTTGACCCAGTTTATAGCAGAGAAGAGAATTGAATATCAACCCTGGTTACCCTGGAGTATACGTAGCTCACGTTAGCCAGCAGCTTTGCGGATGAATAAAAAAGCAGTATATCAGAATCACGCAGGGTTCCCCAAAGTTTACCAATTGCCTGAAATGTTTCTAGTGAAATTATACATATTATGTTTATAATAACCTCTGTGGGCCTTTAGTTTATAGCAAATGGTTTCATTTTGCGCATTTGCATTTGGAAAAAGGGTCATAAAATCTTTGTTTATAAAATTTCAATTTATAATTAAACAACATATTCAAATAAACTGAAATTTTATGAAGCGTGACCGTCAGATATTTGTTTATGCAAATGGTTGTAGTAATATAATTTGGCAAATCTAACCATAAAAATTCATTGGGATCAAAGACTGTCGTCACCAAACAAGTTTTCCCTAATGAGCCAAGTTAAACCAAACAAGCAGAAGTTGTGTAGCAGTAGTGGGTAGACAAATCGTTGCAGAGACAGATACAGATACATTTCGCGCCGGCTTCTGTTCGTGATTGATTGACGGCTTCTCCGTTCACTTTACAGTTTGATAAGCCACGCATACTCGCAGTCGTAGGAAGTTGACTAATCATTCCTATCTCAGCTCAGCTTGGTCAGTTCTTCTTAAACGCAATTGCGCACTTCAGCGGCTGCTGCTGCACTTCTCTGGAACTCAAGTTCTAAAGTTGGTTGGGGTGGAAACGACAACGGAAATCGTACAATTGTCAATTGACTTGTAAATGATTGGGTCTTGTTTTGGCTTCGCTTACCTAGTGCATAAATCTTTGTTAGGATTTTAATTCAATTTTCCAGGGGAGACCACAAAACAAAACAACAGCGTGACCCTCATCAAGCATCACACTTTCTGCTGGCGTTGCACGATTACATCGCTGGATGTGGAGGAAAGTGGTTCAATAAGTGCTTAACCCTGACAATGGCCTTGTTGTGGGCAAAACTTTAATTAAATAAGCCCATAAACAAGTTTTTTTTTGTGAAGCAACAAAGAACTTGAGTCGGGGAAAATATACAAAAATTTAAAAATATGAAAAGGCACTGCCATATTGAGCAATGAACGCCTCGAAAGCGGCCGCTGCTCGCCCAGAATGTTAATGATCCATTAAACAGATTATGTGCCCAAGTGGCGGCGGTGCCACGAAATCTTTCTCTGTGTTTTTCGCTTCGCTTTTTTTTCGGGGTGTCAAAGTTCGCTGTTTATGGTGAACGATGTGTTAGCTTTAGCACCAACTTGCCGCCTAATTGAAGATTATTTCTAATTATTTCAGATCTGGCAGAGCCAGCGCGTCAGCCACTTGGATAGGGAGCTGAAGGGTTTGAAGCGTGTCGTTGACAGTCTGCAGCAACGTTTGGGCATTAACTATTTGGAAGATATTGATGAATTCGAAAAGGAGGTGAGCATACATGAATTATTTATTCGACACGCAGACACAGAGAATGCCACAAAAACTTGCACTCTTGTTTTTGTACATATATACCTATATATATATATATAGACTGGGACACACATTGTGGCCACATATTTATAGAAAAATGTGCTGAAAATTAAAATAACATTTTCGAGGCGACGAGTTCATTTGAAGAAATTTGAGTTATTGATAAATTAGGGTAATATTTTAACTCCCACTAAATGAACAGCCAATTAATAATTAATAGAACCAAAACAACAACAACAACAACAAAGTAATTTATGAGCCACCAAGCCACAAAGTGACAAGAAGCAAATGCCCTCAACATTTCCACATTTACACTTGAGATATGCTCATATGGAAAGCTAGATATAAACAGTCTGGTGAGGAAAGCAGCTGTAGGAATTAGCATTTTGAAAGGTACTGCTTGAAATAGCTACACGAATAAGAACTATTAGAAGCTATATTTTTGGAATAATTGGAAAAATAAAATAGAGAACCCTTGCAGCATGTTTTTCCAACCAAGACTACTTTTCTCACCTTAGTTTTCTATGGGAGCTGTACTATATAGATGTCCGATTTCGACCAAACTTAATAGAATCATGCCAAAACCGAACAAACGCAAATGTAAGAAATTTTGAGTCGATTCCATTTAAAACCAAAAGGTTTTTCTCAATAGAACTGCGATTTTGGACGATCATTCGTATTGCAGCTATATGCTATAGTCATCCGATTTTGACAAAACTTTGCAGAGCTGTGTCAAAGCATTTCAAATAAATAAGTGCCAATTTTTAGATCGTTTCCATTGAAAACAAAAAAGTTTTTCTCACTAAAACTTGTTTTTTGAGCGATCTTTCCTATGACAGCTATATGATATTGTTATCCGATCCGGCCGATTCCGACAAATGTGCAGCGTGTTTGTGCTAAAAGACTTCGGGCAAAGTTTGATGAAGACAGCTTTCAAACTGATGGAGGAGATGGCATAGAAACACACGGTCGGACGGATCAACTCAGCTCATCGTGCTGATCAGAATATATATGCTTTATGTGGTTGCTTATGCTTCCTTCTATGCGTTACAAATATCCGGGCAAGGGTTAAACAAGTAAAAAAGTCGGTCGATCCCAACTATAACATACTCTGTACCTACCGAAGCTTGAAATTTACTACACAAACTATTAAGATGTGTTAAGTGCTGCCCATCACAGTTCCAGCAGGTGCTGCCCATCAAAATTCTTGCTTTTCCTATAGCTTGACTTTCGTTTATCCGATCTTTACGCAGTAGCAGCGTTGCTTACAGCTTACACTTCCAAATTCGATGGAATAGAGGGCTTGACTGACTTTCTGCCCACCACTGCTTTAAATCAAAACTATTTCTTAAAATTTCTTTCTCTCTTACGGACTCTAATGCTGCGGTTCAAGGGACTTAAAATCCATCAAATATGGTTGCATTTTTCCTTATTTGTACATAATTGGTTCACTTTTAGTTTCTCTGTGGGCTTTCGTCACCGGCATGTTCTACCCTCTCCCATATAAAGAAGGGAGGGTGTGTGTGTGTGTGTGTGTTTGTTCAAGGCAAATGTTTTATGAGCTTTATAGAGAAATTATTGCATATAGATAAAAGTGCTGACTGATCTGATCTCATCAATGGCCTAATGGCAAAGATCGCTTTAAGATTTATTTGTGGCCGTGTGTGCATAGACAATCTGTATAAGTATAAGTATTATGTAGCCGCAATCCCATAGAGAGTTCTTGTGGGGCGGGGGTAGGAGAGGCGCCATCAATTAAGAGCAAAGCAAAATACAGAAAATATTTTTAAAAATGAAATCACGTACTTGGCCAAGTGACTGACCCAAATCGTTTGTCCGTCTCTCGCTTTCTATTGCAGTATGAGAATGCACTCATTGAAGACCCCAGCAAGCTGGATGAGATTGAGGCTGAAGAGGATGATGATGTGGAGGAGGAGGAGGATACTGATACTGACTACAATAATGGCGACGATGACTACGACGACTATGAAGATTTGATAAAGAAGTTCCAAGAGGAAACGGAGACAGATACAACAGAAGGCTCAACTACCACTCCAGCGGAAATGGATACCAGTGCATCGTCTGCGTCCAATGATGATAATGTTTTCGATGATTTCACCAGCTATAATGATTCCAAAAAGAAGAAGGAAAGGTGGGTGTTTTAGATGAGCTAGCTAAGTGGGATTCCAATACTAACATTTCCATGCAGAAAGTCTCGTTCCATTGCCGAGGTGCGCCATGATGTGCAGAGCTACAGCATAGAGAATAAAACCCAGGAGCAGCAGTCAACGGTCAAGGAAAGGTGAGTTAACAAGGCAGCAGCAGCCCAGCAGTATTTCATAGTTGTATCATGTTCTAGCTCTTCGCTGCCACATCATAGACGTAGACTGCGCCATCGCACAAGTCGTCAGCGAGTTTTGCTACGCAAAGGTGTGTACATTTGAACTGAATTGGCCAACAACTTCCAAATCTATTTTGTATCTCTGTTAACTTGCAGGTGAATCTCTTATTTCAGCCAAATCCACCAATCCACAAGCCATTTCCCGTACTCCTGCTGCACATTTCCATCTCAATCGCAAGGTGCCACATCACAGTGCTCCCATTCAACTGAACTGTAAGTTTGCACAGCTATCATTTAAGTTTAATCTAAGGTGTTTCCATTTCCTGCAGCCTACCAGGGTGACATGTATATAGGACATGTCACGGCCAGCAATGACAATTCTTGGCAGGATCATTTCAGCGTCAATAATGGCATACTCACCGTGCACCAGACGGGCCTGTACTATGTGTATGCCCAGATCTGTTACAATAATACGCACGATCAGAACGGCTTCATCATCTTCCATGGTCACAATGCCTTTCTGCAGTGCCTGAACACTGTGCCCACCAATATGCCACAGAAGATACATACCTGTCACACCAGCGGACTTATTCAGCTGCAAGAGCAGGAGTCCATACATCTACGGGACATACATCGGGATCGCAATGTCATGCTGAGGGATTCCAATAATCGGAGCTACTTTGGCATCATCAAAGTGTAGGAGAGAAGGGACAACGATGAAGAGGAGCGGCCAGTGGCCAGTTTAAGCTTTAGTACTCGTACATACGATTTACCAGATCGCTAGTTTATAACATTAGCTCTAAGATACTCATTCAAATTGGACCAAATCCTTCATATTTATTTTGTATATATAACTATCTGCTGATATTAAACATAAATACAATAAATACTTAGACTATGATAAAACACATGTTAGAAAGATTGCTGCGAAAAATGGCGAAGAAAGCAAACAAAAAATGTAAACACATCAAAAATAATATCTGTTGAGCTGTCAATTGAAATGACCACCTACTGCGCCACGATTTCCATTGTTACTAAACAAAGCAGCAACACCGTTGGAAGGCACTGAAGCACTGAGGACCAAGTAAAGCAGAGGTTAAACCGTCTAGTTTCCAGAGTACTTGAGAACCTCCAAAGATGTCTTCGCCCTCCCGTCCGCATTAAACAAGAAATCTTTGAGCCTTATTGCCTGACAACTCCATTTGTCCAATCTCATTTCATGCAGGATATTTTCTAGGAAATGGCAAAGACACATAACAAACTGCAATCCTGGTCAACATCAGGTCCGGGCTCATTTCCGAAATAGATGCCATTCAAGCAAATCCAGGTTACATACATATGTACACCAAAATTACAACGGAAAGCCGACTATCGAGGCATGTAACAGGTGGCGCTGAAGTAGCTGCTTAGGCGAAGCAACAGTTCGGCTTGGTGACTCTCTCCCATCCTGCCCGGCCCATG
Organism: Lordiphosa fenestrarum; assembly: GCA_035044985.1. Classification (NCBI taxonomy): domain Eukaryota; kingdom Metazoa; phylum Arthropoda; class Insecta; order Diptera; family Drosophilidae; genus Lordiphosa; species Lordiphosa fenestrarum. The sequence continues at coordinate 3,371,960 of JAWNNO010000731.1, forward strand.
CGCATTGTGGCTGCGCTTGTGCTTAAGTATTCAGAATTGGGGAAGCTTTTGCTTCGTTCAGTACTCGGTGGGTATTCATTGGTTGCAGCTGTAATATTTTTTTTGAATTTCACTTTTTTTGCAAAAGTTCAAAGTGCATTTTCTGCATGGGCAAATTGTTTCTCTATTTGGTTGTTGTTTATGTTTGGCTCTGGTTTGTCTCTAGAATCGAGTGGCTAATTCGATTAGTGCGTTTGATTCGTTCGGTGAATAGAATTCTGGGAAATGGTAAGGCTGCTGTGGCATGACCTTGATGCAGTTGTTGCCCGGGCAAGCTAAGTACCAACAACAACAACAGCAACAACAACAACAGGTGGCCACCGCAACAGAAAAGCAATTAAAGTACAGTCCCAGCCGGAAGCAGAGTTATTGATTTTGGATTACTTTTTTGTTTGCATTTTGAATAGATCTTTTGGTAAATGGCAGTGATTTTGTGGATGACATGAATTTTGAAGAGGAGGAGGTAAGTAGAGCAACGCATTTTTATGGTACATTAGCTTAAAATTAGTTTGAAAGTATTTTTTGGACCACTTTAAGCAACTTTGTCAGTGGCAACTTCTCTGCACCCATTGCCGACCCCTCTTCTAATTGTACGTTTTGCAAGGGGCAACTTCTCTGCTCCCTTTGCCCACCTCTGTTCTAATCAAAAATCTTTGCTAGTGGCAACTTTTCTGCTTCTATTGCCGACCACTGTTTCAAAAGATAAGCTTTCTCTGCTTTCATTGCCGACCCTGCCTCCTGAGGAGCTGATTACGAATCTGTTTTCGGAATTACCTATAGTCCTTCACGTCTAGAATGTTTTTAGTTTGAGCTTAAAGCTGCTTAAAAGGATTATTTCGACCTTTTTTAGGCTCGTTTTATGGGTGATGCACTTTGATATTATCTTAAAGTAATTTTTATACCCTTGCAAAGGGTATTATAATTTTGCCCAGATGCTTGCAACGCATAGAAATATTCATTTCCGACCCCATAAACTATATATATTCTTGATCAGGGTGACGAGCTGAGTCGATTGAGCTTTGTCCGTCCGTCTGTCCGTCTGTCTGTCTGTTTCTACGCGAACTAGTCTCTCAGTTTTAAAGCTATCGAGCTGAAATTTTGCACAGAGTCTTCTTTTTGCTGCACACTACTAATGTGTCGGAACCGACCGGATCAGAGGACTATATCTTATAGCTCCCATAGGAACAATCGGTCGGAAAACTTGTTTTAGTATGAAAAACTTTTTTCTTTTCAATGGAAACGTCTCTTTGTAATCGTAGGTTTTTTATGTTTTTTTATAATCCTACCAATTTTTATTAAAATCGGACAACTATATGGTATAGCTGCCATACTAAAGATCGGTCTGAAAGACAGACTGCAATTTTGTATTTGTTTGTTTCACATGCATTCTCACAATTCTACAAATTTTTGGCCAAATCGGATGACTATATCATATAGCTCCCATACGAACGATCGGTCGAAAAATGGGAAAAAGTATTTTTTGAAAATATTTAAGCGAGCACTTGCAAGGGTATAAAAACTTCGGCACAGACGAAGTTAGCTTAGCTTTCTCGTTCTTAGCTTTAAAATTAACCATCTCATATATTTCCCAGATTTTCTTAAGCAAAAATATACCACTTTGAGCTAATGTGCTTAAATTTATCAAATTTTGTAGCGCCCATAGATATGCAATCGATTTTCATAAGGATTCAATGCATATTTTTGGGCAGTAGACCATTTTTATATACAAATGCAAATATACAAAATTCAAATTAGTTTCTGTAGAATCAATCTATTTGAAGTAGCAGCTAAAATTGTTGCTCCATTTCCGCAGGCCGGAAAAAGTTTACAAATTGCATTTAATGCTTTGGAAAAGCTTTCACCCACGCACTCTCTCTCTCTCTCTCCTTCGCTCTCTCCTAACAAACGCTTCGTGTTGCTTCGTGTTGTATCCTTTGTGTATAAAAAGCCAAATACTTGCACACTTGATGTCACTCTTGGCTCCGTCTTGACTGTGAACAGTTGCAAGCATAGTTCGCTGTCCAAGCAAGCAAGTTAGGTGGCGTAGGTGTGACGCCATGTTGTGAAAAGTGAAAAGTCTAGCATTATTAGTTGCCGTCTCCAAAATAAAAGAAAGAACCACCCAGAGCGAACGGAATAAACTACAAAAAACTAAACAGTAAGCAGAGAGCATTAAATTAAAGTTAACAAGTGAGTGGAAAATCAACATTTGATGCTTTATTGATTTAAGTGTGGGCGTTTGCGAAAAGAAGGAAGAACGAGTGGGTGCGTATACATGATATTTTATAGGGCCTGAATTGACAAATTGCTGGAGCGTTTGAGGAATGTTGAGAAATGTTGTGCTGTAGCTGAATAAATTATGCTCGGACATCAAAGCGCACACACACACACACAAGCGCACTGCAAACAAGTTGCCTGCGGACGGCACACAGCCTTAATTGTTATGCCCCGACACGATTTCATTTAAATATTTAAGATGTAAACTGCAATCTGGCCTTTGGGCCAAATGCCCAATTTAATTTTAACTTAATTAACACTTCGGCCTAAAAGCAGGCAATGCTTTTTGTTGGCCAGAATTTCCTCTCCTTTCTGAACTCGAAATTTGATTAGGAAAGAAGAGCTTTTTGTTTGATGATGCTAATGCTGGTCATAAATGTAAAAGCAAGTGGGAATTTCGCATACATGCGCATCATATTAATCATACGCCATGTGGTAGCTATAGATTATGCAATGGAATCAACTTAATATGCTTAACCAGGCACTCCCTTTGCTTAAACCTAAACAAAAGTCAGCCAAGCAGCAATAATATTATCAACAATAACAACAAGAAGCAGCAGGCGAGACGCCTGTAAACAAAAAGGAAACGAACTACCTTGACATTTAATGGTGTCCATCATAAATTTTCCCAGGAAAAATGAAACGCAAATATGGCAGCCACTATACGTGTGTGTATATATATGCATGATTTCCATATATATATATATACGTATATGTACAATCTACATCTTAAGCTAGCAAAAGTTTGCCTCAAATATCTGCCAGACGTCAGCAACACAAGTTTGTTGCCTACTTATGTGCGCTTCCCCTAAACCCAAGTCAACCAACTGCTGCTGGCTCTGGCTCCGGCTCCCATTCACATGCTCATAATTGTCATCTTGGCTTTTGTCAGCATTCAAGAATGCTGGGAACTTGCTGCGGAAGCGCACATTGGAATTTTATTGATTTATTTGCTGTCTTTCATTAAGTGAAATGCCTCGTCACATCCTTCAACGTAGTTCAGGTGAATTTGCATAGCTATGCCCAGGCCTTTGCATAGTTAAGTGTGGAATTTCACACCTCATGTTTTAAAGTGTTAATGTAATTAAAAGTTTGTCTCCCGAGCGTACGTGTCCAGCCTAAGTAAATCAAAATCTTCCTTCCTTTTCTTTTTCCCTCCATTGCAGCCACATTTCAACCTCAAGTTAGATATCTCTTAAAGTGACGACTACATCATGGCCTGCCTTTACGTGGGCGTTATATTGGTGGCTTTGCAATGCACACTGGCCACGCCACAGCGTCCGGCTTACTCCTTGCAGGCAGCAGTGGACGAGCTGCACCGTCGTGAGGCAGCCAAGTATCCTTTAAATGCACCGCCCACACATTTTGCTGGCGAACAATTTGATGACTGGGATGAAGGTAAGCTATGAGAGGGTGCAAAAACTTAAGGGGATTACTTGAAAGGAAATTGATTTAGAAGACTGGACGGCAAATGATAAGGAAGTAGGTGCAATAGGAAATGGCGATTTGTGTGGTTAAGAGTTGGGAATTTTGTTTAAAAGCTGGGCTTGTAGTTTAACAGCTTAAATTACAAATTCAGTGCACGGACAGCAGCAAGTTTTGACGAAATTTAATAAGCTGTGTTTTCCAGGCCTGACTTATTTGAACAGATGTAAGAATTCCTTGAATTCCTTGGCTTTTTATACTCTGTACCGAAGGTACATAGAGTATTATAAGTTTGTGCAAAAGTATGTAACATCCAGAAGGAAGCATCTCCGACCCCATAAAGTATATATATTCTTGATCAGCATCAACAGCCGAGTCGATATATCCATGTCCGTCTGTCCGTCTGTCCGTTCGTCCGTCCGTCCGTCTGTCCGTCCGTCTGTCTGTCCGTATGAACGCACAGATCTCAGAGATGGTAAGAGATAGAGGTTTCACGTGTATGGGACATATGCTTCTTATGTCTGCAGGCAGATCAAGTTTATTTTCAATTTTGGCCACGCCCCCTCCCGCCCCCGCAATTTAGAAAAAACGTCATATCTCCCACAGTTTTGAAGATAAATGGCTTGTTTCTTCTGGACATATTTAGTTATTAGGATAACTTATCGATCCGCCAAAGGAATGAAGAAGATCGGATGAGCGGCTTTCGAGGTATGATCAAAAGACAAATTTTCTTGGTACAGAGTATGTTAAAGTCGGGCTTGACCGACTTTCTTTCTTGTTGTTTGTTAAAAAACTAAAAGAGGTGAATTATAAAGGGTGACTACATTTTTGGAAACCTCTCACGTGATTCGTAGCATGTGGCAACGCCAAAAATGCTCAGTAAGCTTTGCCATTGCAACATTAATTGACCTTCCAACGAACAGCGCTTTGTGAAATGTGTTTTAAGAACTACATCCGTTTGGTGGTCCTCCTAAACGATCTACCGAACGGACTATTCTAGCTATTAATAACCAATTTCGCACAAATTCCAAGCAGGGAACATGGTCATTCTAAAAAGCGTAATCTAGCTCTCCTTGAACCATGTTCGGTGAGGTAAAACTGAAAAGCAAACATTTATTTGCCTTCTGATGATATCTTTTATCACTCATACGCACTGTTGCCGCCTGAACAAGTTAATGCTCGCAAACATGTGCTTGGGAATGTGCCTGTTTCGGTACTTCATTCTTCCATGCCTTCGCTCTAGGCATTCTTTAACCAATTTGATGCAACGACACGTAGCTGCCTTTCAATTCCTCGGCGGGAACGGTTACTCCAACAATTAAATTCAATTAAAGTAATCTGATTTGTTGGCAGTGCTGAGAGCGAGCGGGCCTATATCCACTTTAAATAACCGCGAATCTAAAGGCCCACTGGCGATGTCAAGTCCGGTGACATCTTCGTTAGCCCACGCGCGCCAGACCCGTCAACTGCATGCAAAAACTTTGACAGAATCTGAAACTGAAGACCAAGTAGACCGAGACGGTGACGGCTGTTACCCGCACATAGCCGGCACGTGCCTGGCCAGCACACATTTGCCCTTGCACCACCACCACCACGTCCTCCACCCACCCTTTATTCCTGCACCGGCCATAACCCCCCCAAAAAAAGAAAACCATTCACATTTTCCGTTTCTCTATTCTGTTCTATTTTTTTCCCTTTTCCCCGTGCACAGATGGCGATTTGTTTGGCTATAAGAATAAGAATCGGAATCGCCATCGAGTTAATAAAGCACTTGCCAAGTACTTAGATGGCGACCAAGACAGAGACAGCTATGAGCACGAAAGCTTTAGACTGGGCATGGGCTTGCCATTGGGCATCGAGAACAGTCCAAACAATCTATATGCGAACGAGAAGAGGAAGCGCTCCTCGTCCTTGTTTAGGGAACGTGACGAGACGAACGGTAAGTGTCCACTTGAGCAGCTCGAAATGGGACTCGGACAATGCCTGGGGCACTTAGCTCCGATTAACTTGTGAGTGCAATGAGCTGGAAGGCTTCCTGTCACTTGATTTAATGGCCACTCACAATTAATTTAAGCTGGGGCTCGGGATTTATGTTTGACTTCCACATTTGCCATTTGCAGAGGCGCCACCATCCGCCGCGTCTGTCTTCCGTGAGCGTGAGACGGATGGGGAACCCGTCCGCAATGAGCTGACGGAACAGTTTCTGCGCGAAATCGAAGAGGCTAGTCAACAGGAGCGGAAGGAACGCTACAAGGATGCCATACGTCAGTGGTGGCGTCGCTATGATCAGCGTAAGTTGGAGAATGATCTGGCCAACGATGAGGAGCTGCCGCCGCAGGCGGAGGCGGAGGTGTTCGAGCAAAAGAAACGCATGCGGATGCCGCCCTACTATCTGCTGATGCAGAAAAAACGCTCCTATCCAGTGTTGCCCTGGTTGCCCTACAATGGTGACAAAAAGAAGCGTTTTCCGGTGGCCAAGCGCGCCATAGGCAGTGATCAGGAGGAGGAACAGGCGGCCGCGCCACTGGGCAAAACCGATGAGCGTGTGGCTCAGGAACTGAGTGAACTGTTTGGCAAGTCCATGGACTCACCCGCACCGGAGGAGAAGAAAAAACGTTCCGCTGAGGAGCCAGCCAAGTCCACCACTACCTCGACCACACCCGCAGCCACAGCATCCGCCACCGCCCTGGGTGACATGCGGCTAGAGATTAACTTTCAGCGTGTGAATGTAACTCCAGCCACCGCCAAGCCAGGTGGCGGTGAGTTGGTTCAGCATGGAGGACATGCGGGCCATCATGGTCATGTGTCAGGTATGCCCCTGGAGTATCGCCATCGCAAGCGTAGCGATCATGTGCATCGATCTCAGGAGGAGTCCGAAGAACATGAACCGGATGAGCATGACGAGGAGGGTGAAGAAAGTTCGGACGAGGATGATCATGATGAGTTCGATGACGAGGAGGGAGAGGGCGATACCGAGGCTGAGGAGCGCAGACGAAAGAAAAAGCGAGCTGCCAGCGGCAGCAGCAGCACCAAACATGGTCAAAACCCAAGTGTGGGTCATTTGATGCTAAGGGCCAAGAAGTCCATCGATTGGTCACAGTATTTTGGACTTGATCGCAAGAAGAAAAGCGCCGATGTGGTGGCAGAGTAAGTTTTTGGAGCGCAATGAACTAGTTCACCAAATTGGACTCTGCTAGAAAAAACAACTAAAAATCTGAAAGAATTTATCATAGAAATTATTGATTCGAGAAATGAACTAGTTCGTTTAAGTTATGTTTTAAAGAACTAGTACTTATATTTAATAAATTTTTCTTGTATTAACTTTCTTTCCCCTACAGAGGGGCGCTCTACAAGAAGCAAAACAGCGACTCCAACACTAACAACGATGATAACGACGATGATTCTGATAAAAAGAAACGCAACATCGATACCGAACGTCTTGAAAACATGGATCAGCAGCTTCAGTCCATTGAAGATTTCATTATAGATGAAACCATCAAGTATACAGGAGCCCATGAGGGTCTCAACAGTAAGGCGGATATACGTAAGATCAAGGATCATGTGCTATCACGTCTGGCCACTGCCTATAGTTTGGAGAAGATGCGGCGAGCTTTGGAAAAGTTACGTCAGTCAGCGGAATCCAAGAGCCATCTGTTGAGTAATGTCATTGAACCGGAATCGGAAGAGAACTCACTGGATCGCTATCTAGCTGCTAGATTGAAAACTGAGTAAGCAAAAGCTCAAAGGCAAAGCTGCGTATGAGTAATATCCATAAATTTTAAATTCTCCCGTCTGTTTCCCCCAGAGATAACCGGGACTCCAAGAAGAAACGCAGTGGCTACCTACGCTACCCGGAACAGCCCAACGACATGGAGGAGGTATCGCTGGGTATTAATGCTTATGAGCCTCTCAATGATGCCTATTTGGGAAACAAGAACTACATCATTGGCTCCAATCAGTGTCCCATCATAGAATCCATGGCTGAACGTTGTCGCGGTGTGGATATGATCTCGGGTGATGTTAATCAAGAGCTTCTGCCACTCTGCGGTGTATTTCAGATTTGCTATCTTTGCGTGAGTCAAAATTTGAAAACTTCAACATTTTTCTGTTGATTTTAATTTGATTTTGGGATTCTTTTCGCAGGGTGCCTCCCAGGTAGCCTGTGACTATCAGTACCTGGCCGAGGCGGACAGCATTTGTGGTAATAGCAATGAGTGCCAGTCAGCCGCCCGTTCTGTGCTCATGATCTTGCGACATGATCTGGGACGTCAGCTGGGACCGCGAGAGTGCTTGAAAAACCCCTGCCTGTACCGGGCCATGCGTGAGATTGGGCTTTAAGCGCTCTCCTAAACCAGGAATTTTTGTGGATTTTTTTGTTGTGTGCGTTGAAAACCAAAATGCTGAACTAGCAAATCAAATATTTTATTCAAAATAAGATTTTGAAGAATTTTCTAAGGATTGAATTTGGCGTAAAAACAAAAAATAGACGACATTGTCCAGGTCCAGCCGAATTTTTGGAGACATATATATTTAATCTTATATACATTTGTGTGTACAAAAAAAAAACAGAAATAATCAAAAATCTAAATATATATATTACAGTTATTACTATATACTTAAATGTATGTGTATGTAAAATAAAAAAGTAACGCCCATCAAATGCTTACAGCCAAGAATTATACCTAATGGATTTTAAATGAGCCCCGAGAAAATAGAAAATAGCCGAGCTAAGCGAACGCAAATCTTCAACATTTACTGTCTAACTTCTATACATAAATGTGTTTCAGTGTAAAAACAATAAATGCAAATAACTAAGACAAATATGTAATGCTCTAAAACCAAAATCTATATAGATGTGATTAACAAAATATATATAATTATACTTATATATGTATACAGAAGCGGGAGAAGAAATATCTGCACTATATTGAATCAAAAAACTATTATACTTCCATATACATATATATATATATGGTACAGTTTGAAACACTTATTTAAACCAATATGTATGGCATATTAATTATACAGTTATCATAAATGTGAAATATAAATGTGAGGTTCTCCTACAAAGCGTCTTTCATATTGCCGAGCGAAAGAGTATTTTCAGCTTCTTGACTGTGGAGTTCCGTTAATGAAAGGTTTGGTTATTTGAAATGCCAGTAAGCGCGCCAAGTTGACTGCACAGTGTGGGCACACTAGTCGATAAGTGATAGCAGAAGCAACAGCTAGTACAGTTTCGATAGACGATAAGCGTTCGCTCTTTCGCCCAGCTGTTCTAATTCTGTTGTGTCGGTGTCATTATAGACGTAGACCAGATATAAACCAGATTTGTCGTTACTTCTGGGAAAATGTCATCAAAATTCAGCAGTAAATTGTGAAAAACTAACATTCGTCAGCGTCCACTCAGCCAGTTCTAAATGTAGCCAAGCCCAACGCCCGAGCTCTAAGAATCCAACACGTCAGCAAAGCAAAGCCAAGCGGAACACAGATTGGACACACTAGACACGCGTCATCAGCAAAGCGCTATGGCCGAGACCAACATTGATATGAGTGGCAATATGCAGGTGCCACACCAGGCGGGATCAGGCGGTGGCAGCCTGGGCGGCAGATTCTCATTTGACCTGCAAAAGTAAGCTTTAATTTCCAATTGAAGGCCCCCGACTAACCTCCGATTTAGTCTTCCCAAGCTGCAGGATGTGCCCTCGCCCCTGGAGCTCATACAAATGGTGAGAAAATCTCTGCGTCCCTGGACGGTCTTCTTCAACGTCAACAACTTCAAGACGGCCGTGAGCATGCAACGTCTGAATAGCCGAGTGATGCGCAATTTGTCATATTTCCAAAGCAATTACATATTCATATTCATTGTCTTGATGATCTACTGTCTGTAAGTGACTCTGGCCTTCAACTGCCTGGGCCAACTGTGTAAACATGGTCTCTGTGTCTTACAGCATCACCTCTCCGCTCATATTGCTGGTCATAGCAGGAGCTGCCTTCTGTTGCCATAAGATACGCACTCGCAACAGCAACGTCACCGTGGGTGGACATCAGGTAACGCCCAGGCAACAGATTCTTGCCATTAATCTGGCCGCAGCACCCATACTTTTTCTGGTGGGTGCGGGTGCTATACTATTTTGGACACTGGGCGCCTCCTGCTTTGTCATTGCATCGCATGCCATATTCTACAATATTGATGCGATTGTCACCGAGGAAAACGAAGGCTTTCTGGCCGAAGTGGTCTAAGATAAAACCGAATAACCCAACGAATCTGCAAACGGAGCAAGATATTTGCCACACAGGGGCCTTATTAGTTGATAAATTGCAATATACATATATATTTACATATTTATAAAACGAACTTTAAGTTAAGTATTAGCACCACGATGCGCTAACCCAACTAAAAATATATCCAACGGAAGACACATCACAACATTTGACTGAGAAATTTTAATCACTTAAGAAAATTTGAGCGTAGTAGGAAAAGTCATTTAAGATTTTATTCAAAACATATGTAAATATATCTCAAGGTAATACCAAAACTGGAATCCTGAACCGTGACAAATGTGACTGGTTTTACAAACTTTCTGATAACTTAACTAGCAATTTTAGCCGGTTCGAGGTCATACTTTGCTGTCGCATTACTTTAAACCAGCAATATTTGCCAGTTTACTTATCATAAAGGTTGTTTAAACAGTCAAATATGAACGAAACTAATCAAAAATAGTTTCATTTACAACAAAAAGATTCCATTTGAATGCAATTCTGCACTGTTGGTCACTGTTTAAGCAGCGGGGAGAAGAACTCTCTCACTCAGGAAGGCCAATTGGGCTTGTCTGCTTTGGCCAGAGAAAAACCGCGAGGTTTTCTAAACAGCTGTACAGTTTCCATCCTCTTAAGGTTTTTGTACACATCAGCTGCCCCATTTTTTCAGAATTTTCAATACCAATTTCGAAACAGCTTTCTCTAGGCACAGGCCTATGACTATTTTTAAATATCCTTCTTTTTCCCTAGTTTTATCGCTGAAAATATACAAAATTTCCATTTAAATGAGATCAATTCAGAAAGGTTTTTCGGTAAATCTTAAAAAGGGATGCTGAAATTTCTTTCGAATGCCTCTTACGAATGAAAAGTCAAATAGTTTGAATAATTTTTCGCTTTCCGTTGACTTTTTTTTTGACATTTTTTGCATGTTTATTCTCGGGCCAATAAAATTCAGTTAAAAAGATTAAATTTAAAGACTATTTTTTGCTGAGAAGAATTGTTTCAAAACTCAATGATGTGCGTGATCGTCGTGCTGGTCAAACCCAGCACGAAATTGTAGCCTTAAACCTAAATCCTAGTCACTTTTCATTGCAAAATGTTTGGCACTCTTCGAAAACACAAAATATAGAAATAGAAAACTGTTCGAAAAACAAAAAAACGAAAGTCTACATAAAATCACTGAGAGAGGTACACAGGTAGTTTATAAACTAGATTTAGGAATGTATTAGTTAAGCTTTACATAAGTCTCTTGGTCCTGGGGAGGGGGGGTGGTAATGTACAGACAGTGTGCCTAGGCAAATTGCTGGGCACTGGAGAGCGTCGTCGTCTCCTGCTCCTCATCGCTGGCATTCTGCTCGAGCTGTTCGAAACCATTGCGATCCCTATCGAGCAGACCGCCCAGCTTGAAGCCGTCGCTCTTCTCCCAGGCATGGCGGCGACTGTGTGTGCCAAAGGGCAGGCAACCTGCGGGATTGGAGGTATCATTAAATAGGGGTTTTGGGGGGAGGTGTGCGCAAAACAAAAGCAAACAATTTCGATAGAAAATTTTGTCTATGTATTTGTGTGTGTGTGTGTGTGTAAATTAAAAACGAGATTTCTCTGAAGTACACGGAATGTAGGTTGTACAATTCGAACAAAAAATGAACTTAAAAAGTAATTAGGACAGACTTTGATTGGACGCGGTCAGTTGGCGATAGACCAAATCACTGGGCACTGCGACAGGACTCATACCTCGTTTTCGACGCCTCGCCATGATCAGGGCCAACGCGAAAGTGGAGCCGGCAAAGAGCAGCATTAATGTGGATACTAGTATGGCCTTGCCGCTGGGATGGTGCACTTCCGGTACAGGCGGCGACTCGGCTAACTCTAAGGTGGGGCTTAGATTACTATTGTCCTTGAGGGCCGACAAGGACAGCGGCTGGGCCAGAGATTTGTGCAGAAATTTGTGTATGCGCATGGGATTCAGTTCGGCCACATAGATTTCATTGCCATCGGCCGTGACGGCCACATCGTGGGGATTCTCAAATTGAAGATTGTTGGGACCAAATTTTGAGACCAATTGCTTCGTGCGCATGCTCATCACAAAGCCGTGCACTTCGTTATAGTGCTGCGGCTGAACACCCAGCTCAGCTGTGGGGCCATTGACAATGACCAGCTCACCACCTGTTGGAAAAAGGTACATTATACTCATCTCATTGAACCTCAAAGCAACTACTCACCCTTGGCCGGCGTATAGGCCATGCTGAACAGGCGATCTCCTATCAAGGGACTGTGATACTGTGAATGAAATGTGCCGTTTGTGGCATAGAAGCACTGTACCCTGCCATTCTCCCTATCCGCTGCACACAACAGCTGCAGTTTCGGCACCAAAGTCAAGGCATGCGGAATGGCAAAGAAGTTCGGTGGAGCCACATCATACGAGGTGCCCGAGAAGGAGTTTTGACCCCAGTTCAGTATAAGTTCACCCGCCTTGGAGTATTTCAAAATACGCGCATTGCAATAGCCATCGGCCACAAAGAAATCTCCATTTTCCAGTATGGCCACCGCAGTGGGCTTGCAAAACTTTTTTCTTCCCGATCCTGGCTGAAAAGCCACGCCCAGAGTAAGCAACGGCTTGCCGTCCCCACCCATGGGAGGAAACTTAAAGACCTGATGCATGGCCACATCGGTTAGCCAAACATTATCCTCGAAGTCCACCGTCAAACCATGCGGCATGTAGAAACTGCAATCGCAACAAAAGATAAGAACCGCCCTGCCTTCCTCCTACAGAAACTTACAAATTTTTGCCCCAGGCATAGGCCACACGTCCACTGGCTGGCTCCAGTCCCAGGACCGTATTTTCCCTGATGGGTCCCCGGAAGTTTTCTGTATAGACATTAGCATTGTTGAAGGATTTCTGTCCCCAGATGCGATCCACACGATGAAATATGACCACACGGCCCGCCTTGTCAAAGCTAACAGCCGTCACTGCACCCAGCTTGACACTGTTCCCGGGCCAGTCGTTCTGGTAGACATAGGCTACGGAGTAAGGTAAAGATTAACAAGCTTGGGCAGCTGGATGTGGTGGATCCACTCACTGGCATTCAGTTTGGCCAACTCAGTCTTTATATCGGGCAGCGCCTGCTTGGAGCGTTGCGGCCAGTTGACTTCATTGACTCCCGCACCCTTCAGGATCTGCTGCACCCGCTCGTTGTCATTGCTGCTGCTGGCCAGGTCCACACTCTGCAGATAACGCAGCGAACTTTGGTTCTGTTTATGGCGAGAAGGTTAATAGAGGAAACAGATTACACACACACACACACTTGGAACATATGTTCCCTGCTTACCTCCGCCCTGACCGCCGCAGTCGCCAGTTGCAAATAACATAAGCAGATCCACCATCTAGACATTTCTTGAGTGCTTTGAGGAGACAGTTGGTTGACCGAGCTGCGCTGGAAGTGGCTTTGTTAGGACTAAAAAATAAACCAATTAATTTTGAGCCGATTGCTTCGCTGGCTGTTGCAGAATTATCGATAGCCGGGAACATCGACAGGCAGGTTCATCGATAGACAGGTACATCGATAGAGTGGGTAATGGCTGCGATTTATTTCGCCCTCACGCTCCCATCTCAATTGCTCATGTGCAAACCCAAAACAGCTGTTAGTGCGTTTGTTTTAATACGTTTCCCTACACTTGACACAGCTAGCAAAGCGGCAGACGAATTTGTTGATTTCGTTCTTATTAATAATGGCACAGACAGAACTTGACAAAACCATCGAGCTGATAAGCAAAACCGAAGAGTTGGCCGATAAAATTCTGGCCAATAAACAGGAGTTGACCGTGATGGACAAGCGGCGACAGGAGGCGCGCGAGGCTCTGCGCCTCGTGGAAAAGGCTAAAGATCACAAGGTTTGGATAACCATAGGCAGCATGCTGGTTAAAGTGTCCCGGGAGAAGGCCATTGAGCTGCTGAAGAAGGGTAACTAATGAGCCAAACTAAGGTCAGACTCCCTTATAATCACCATCGATTTTCAGATCAACAACAAATCGAACAGCAGATCAACTTGATCTATTCAGAGCAAAAGATTTTGGTAAACAAGCACCGCGATATGGAGTTCAAGTCTCCCTTCTCAGGCACCAACTTGAAGCCTCTGGAGCGCAGGGAGTTTGAAGCGCTGAGGGCAAATCTGCCCATGTTGTAGGAGCTGGACAGGCCAAAGTGCTGCCTACTTGGCCATTTTCAAGCTAGCTGCAGGTAGTTTTTGAAATGAAGTACACAAATTGTGATATGCAGTGCTCCCAGGGAGCAGACTAGAGTAAGTTGCATCTTTTAATAAGCTGTAGAAGCTATGGCTTAAATCCTGTGGATGGGAATTAATAAAAGTAGATAAATAGTCCTCCAGTTGGGCATCACTGCTTGCTTGTTTTGATTCAGTCAAGACTGACCGTATTCTTTGGCATTTTGCGGAGCTTTTTCAACGTAGAAATGAGCTTGCCAGTAGCGCGCTCTCCGAGTTTCAGCTCACCATTTGTGTTGTAGCGCCGTTCCGTTCGTCGTCTCAGGAGGCTCTGTTATTTACAAATTAAACTAAATTCAATTGATTAAGTCTCAAATACATACAAAGTTCAGTTGTTAAACAACGTTGAGATACCCAATATAATTAAACAAAAGTGAAACAGAAAAACGTGCGCTTACGACGGTTGCGTGAGTGTCTGTGGTGAATTCTCCCACAACTGGCCCCCGCCCCCACCCCCCTGCCGTTCGACGTCCCTCTATATGTCACACTCTCCCTACTACAACAATTCGCTGTGAGCTCGCAAAAAGTAAATTTTAGTGCAAATAAATTGCTTTGCTTATCTCGGCGCGCGCGCTCGCAATGATACGGGGCGTGCGTGTGAGTGTGTGTAAGTGTGAGTGTTGTTAATTAATTTACAAAAGCGCTCTAGGAATCTGTGTTTGGCAAATAACCGTTATAATTTTTGGCTGCAACCAAGAACCACCCGCCACCCCCCGCCAAGCAGCAGCAGCACGATAACACAGTTACCAGAAAACGAAAGTTCTTATGCATGCACTTACCTCTCTGCAAGCGGAAGAGAGAGAGAACGAGACAGAGCGAGAGACGAAGAGAGGCACTTGGCCTTGAACTTGTGCGACGGTAAGTTGAAATTGTTTGTTTCTTGTAAGCGTAGCCCGAGGGTTGAGTTAAGTTTATATCCGCAGTTAAAAATTGATTGCCGGTCAGGTCCACCCCCGCACCTTCTCTGCAACTGGCTTTCTCCTGGTTTTAACCGCTTTATGGCTATGTTTGATGCTGGTTAAAACTTGTCTATCCACTTTAATAGTTTTGTTTTGCATAAACGACGCCCTGGCCCAAGTTGTGACTGCTGTGTGTGTGTGTGTTGCTTTGATTGCAGCATAGAATTAAGTGACAACATCAAGACAAAACCTCCTCCCCCCGTCCCCGCTACACAATGAGTAGCGGCTAGCGATAGCTCTCTGAGAACTTTAGAAGATGAGACTTGGATCAACGACTTGGTCACTCACACAGACACACACACACACCCACAAGGCGGGGAAAACTTGCACAAGAAAACTTCCCCTGCTCAATTAGGGAATTATCCAAACTAAACCAAACATTAAACTTTATTGGAATAAATGTTAACGCTGCCCTCCTCTCATTGTTGTTGTTGGGGGATTTTCGCTCAGTTTATTTTGTAAACTATTTTGTAATCGTTTAGAAAATCTTCCATTTGATTAGCCCGAGTTCCTCCCGAGTATTGTTCAGTTTCAACTAGCTGAGAGCGGGCGAGTGAGAGAGAGCAAGAGAGGAATGTTTTATTAAAATTTTCCACACATTTCTTTTCATTGGATCAATTTCTTAATTGAAATCACGTTTGGAGGCCTCTCTTCTCGGCATTGACAACCAAATCATGCATATTAACTGTTTCCCAGTTGTAACAATTGCAAATGCAAGTCCAAACACTTTGTTGTTTAGTTTGCATATGAAAAATTTAAAAATTTGTTGAATTTGAACAATAATGGAATGAATGAAGAAAGTAGAAAGGACCAGGGAAAACACAAATTGATGGCAGGGAGAAAACCAGCACCAACAGGTGCAAATTTAACAGAAAGAAAGGCAGGATGAAGAAGAGAAGGAAAGAAGTAAGAAAGTAGAGTAGAGAATATCTCAGTTAACCCGTCACTTGCAGATTAATATGCAGAAGAAAGCATCTCCGACCCCATAAAGTATATATATTCTTGATCAGAATCAACAGCCAGTCGATAATCCGTATGAACAATCAGATCTAGTAGATGGTAAGAGATAGATGGTTGAAAATCGATCTGCCGAAGGAATGGTGAAGATCGGCTGAACGATTGTCGAGTTATAGCGAAGTCAAACATTCATGCTGGCCAGCACCAGCTAACACAACGATGGGCAGCACTATACACACTGTAACACTTTGTGTGATAAATATAAAACTTTGGGTAGTATTTATACTCTGTACCGAAGGTACATAGAGTATTATAAGTTTGTGCAAAAGTATGTAACATCCAGAAGGAAGCATCTCCGACCCCATAAAGTATATATATTCTTGATCAGCATCAACAGCCGAGTCGATATAGCCATGTCCATCTGTCCGTCTGTCCGTCCGTCCGTCTGTCCGTCCGTCCGTCTGTCCGTCCGTCCGTCTGTCCGTCTGTCTGTCTGTCCGTCCGTATGAACGCACAGATCTCAGAGATGGTAAGAGATAGAGGTTTGACATGTATGGGACATATACTTCTTATGTCTGCAGGCAGATCAAGTTTATTTTCAATTTTGGCCACGCCCCCTCCCGCCCCCGCAATTTAGAAAAAACGTCATATCTCCCACAGTTTTGAAGACAGATGGCTTGTTCCTTCTGGACATATTTAGTTATTAGGATAACTTATCGATCCGCCAAAGAAATGAAGAAGATCGGATGAACGGTTTTCGAGTTATGATCAAAAGACAAATTTTCTTGGTACAGAGTATGTTATAGTCGGGCTTGACCGACTTTCTTTCTTGGTTTATAGTCGGATTTGATCGCTTATCAATTAACATAAATCTACTTTTATCATCAAGCAGCTATGCTAAGTACATGTGCTTGCCGACTGCCTTTATTGCCTGATTGCTGTTTTGTCCATATCAATAGAGTATGAAAAAGTCGCCTAATTATGTTTCCCTAAACAATATTTTTTTCCTTACACATTTGTTTATTTTATTTGCCATAATATAATTGTTCAATAATCTTACAAGCGCGAAAAAAACAAGTTTTTCACACAGTACACGAAAAATGTTGTTGTTATTTTTGATTTGTTAATAATTCTTGTTGTTTGTTGTTGGCATCTAATACTTGCTTTCTGTGTGTGAGCTTTAATAATATAATTTGTAAAAATATGCGAATTGATGTTGGGATGAAAACTTGTTTGTTTTTTACCCCCTCCTTTTGACAATAAGTATTATTGGGAAGTCTCTTTTGTGGCTTGTTTTTAACTCAACCAACAAAATAACAAAAATAACTTATGATAGGCCAGGAGTGCAAGAGAAGAGATCATAAACCAAAACGAAGGATCTGTGGAATTTTTGCAATTCGTTGGCTGTACATTGTAAAGGCCTGATTAATTATGGGTTTCTGTGCTTGTCGTTCAAGTCGGCTCTCTCAACTAGGCAGGCGGCAGCGCTTCGAGTCCGGTTTGCAGCAAGTGCAACGTTGAGCTGCGGTGCTGCGGTGCTGCGGCCGGTGGGTTCCGCATTGATTTCGTATTTTGTAATTTCAGGCACGTTGCAAGTGCTTTTGCTCTGTCTTGTTTTAAGGCACATTAAATATGTACATAAGAAATTTTCCACTTGGCTATGCCTCGAATCAATATTTGTTTGTTAAACATTAAATTATTAAGTAATATTAATTGAATTCTGGCAGCCGGTCCAGCTGATTTTTGCAGCTGAGAGTCAGACAAGCTGTCTCTATTGTTAAATAGTTAGAAGGCGGAGGGTGGGGGGAAGTGTGCTTACCAGTTCTGCGCCGCACTTTACACATGCGTCACATAAAATGAAATGAAAAAATTCAATAAGTAGAAACAACACAAATCCACCACTCAAGAGAACCCGCTACAAAGAGAGATAGAGAGAGAGAGAGCGTCACCAAAAATTGTATTGTGCTGCGAGCTTAAGCCACTTGTTGATGATAGCAGAGAGACTAAGAGAGAGAGAGAGCGCCCCAAAATTCACCTCTTGGGGCATCGATTGTGGTGGCTTTGTAAACAACAATAACAACAACAACAACAACAACGCCATGTGCCCTGCTCCTTGTTTAACGAAAGACCCTTCCTTTTGGCCGCTCTCTGTAAAACTTATCAAGGTCGTTGCTGCTTTTTGCTGCTGTAAGCGGGTTTTTCTACTTACCCCGCCTCTTGCCAAGTTGTTGGTATCATCCTTTTGCTCAAAAAGAAAAAAAAAGAATTCTTTAGCTTTTATGTTATTGGGTTTCTTTTGCTTTTTGTTTCGCATTTCGCATGCCTTTGCTTTGCCTTGCCTTGTTGTGGCTTTGCCTGTTTGAAGTGTCGCTGCTCACCCCCTCCTACCCGCCCAAACATTTCTAACACAACCCCCCTCCCCCCCACTAACTGAGTCTTTGTTGCTGTTTAATTTACTTGGTTTACCTTGGACTTATTCGGGGTTTTTCCTTTTACTCAGCACCAAGCACCCCACCGCCCGCCCACACACTATTGGTTGCTTGTAAATAACATAAAATGTTACTAAAACTTAACTAAAATGTTCGAAATTATGCCACTTCAAATTGGTTAGAGAGGAATTCGGATTCGGAAAAGCTATCCCAAATTTCCCGAAGAAGTGTTGCATGGGTAGAATTGTTTCTTCCTTCAAACTCGAACTCAAATTAAACTAAGGACACGGGTGACCATCTGCATCGTTGCAAACCGCTCGTGTATTTGGGCTGGTTCGTTTCAATGGTTCACAGAAGACTTAAACCTCCGGTTCGGTTCATGGTTTTTAAGGCTCCTCCTCATCCGCGTCATTCGTAAAGCTATCTTCACCAAACTTTGCAAAAAGTCTTCTGGTACAAATACGCTGCACATTTGTTGGAGCCGGCCGGATCGGATGACTAAAGCAAATAGCTGCCTTAGGGACGTTTGGTCGAAAGACTAGTTCTAGTGGGGAATATATGTTTGCTTTTAGTGGAAACGACTCCAAACTCCGTCCCGTTCCGTCTACTAAGGCCTGAGGGACAAAAGCAGATTAGATATAGGGCTTCTGCACGGAATTCCCACAGTGGGTAGGATTGGCTCTCTGAAATATACAAGGATTGGGGGAAGCACGACTGTCACATAGAGTATTCCAACTCTGGGGGAATGGGCTGTCCCAGAATTACAGAAAACAAGGCTCCATAACTCCAATTGCCAAGTACCTCTGCGGGGTTAGCTTTGTTCTACAGTCACAAGAACCCTTAAAGTTCTTCTCTCAAACTCAGCTCAAAGCGAACTTTGTATCCTTGTGTGGTTATACCGTCAGCATCGTCAGCAACGCCAGTAGCTTCAATTACTGATCACTTCAATGACAGGCGAACAAAAAAAAAGGAAAACAAAAAGAAGAGAATTCCTTAAGAATACCTGTTCGGTGGCTAAACTAGAACTAGACTGACCAACCAACCGACCATGAAAAGACGACCCATCATCTATGTATGAGTTGCAGCCTCCTATCTTTTCCATCGCCACACGGCACATTTTTTGTTTTTTTTTTTTGGTTTATTGTTGTACCATTTTATGGCCACGCAACACAAGGCAAAACGCGCTTTAAGTGGCGGCTCTATTTTTAGCCATTTCTAATGAGCGGCTGCTATTTTTAGCCTGGCCCGTGCAGCGGGGCTAAGCTTTCGTTTATTGATGACGGGGCGAGAAAGAGAAGCGGAAACTCTTGAAAAGTGCGCGAGGCACAGAGCATTGGCGATCTTTAACTGGGCTGGTTTGTTTTTTGCAAGATCATTATCATGGGCTTTGGGTTGGGGGCTATTGCAGTTTCGTTTTGGTAATTGTGTTTTGATGGCTAACTGAACGGGTTTTCTGGGCTTTTGGTATCAAAGTCAAACAAGGAAAGAGCTGATTTACACTGAGAAAAATCAACTTCACTTGAGTGTAGCTAAACGCATATCAATAAGTGCTTTCACCTTTCTAGAAGTATGAAGCACAATTCTGAGAATTACTAAGGCAAGAATAATGAGAGTTTTAAACGAAAAGGTTGCATTTTGGGCATCCAGGCAAGCACATCGACGATCGTTTGCTAGCTGGTGCGCTCTTTCCGACTCGCTGATTACAGTAGTGTGTATAAATAAAGTCCATCCACTTAGTTTCTAGAGCTACGTAGACAAAAAATGATATAAGGGTAAGGGTAACCAAACGCCTTTTCTCTGTGCTAAATATAAAATCCATAAATAGTTTGTAAATATGTAAAAATAGTCTAATCGTAGGCACTCTCCATTATCTCTAATTTAGATTATCTGCCAGACAGAAATACGTCAACACACAACTTTTGCCTATTCATCAATAATAGTTAACTCAATGAAAGCAATTAAATCAAGCACCGACTGACTGTCTGTCCGTCCGTCTTGTCTTTGAGAATCTTTTCAGCTTTCAATTTCGCCAAAAAAAAAACCAAGAAAACAAAACAGAGTCAGTGGCGGCTGATCAATTCGCAGCTAATGATCTTCAAGGCAACACTTTAAAGCTTTTGAGTTTTGGCTTTTGATTATAAATTCAGCACAAAATACAACAAAAATTATGAAATGGAGGTAAATATTTATTTATTAAATATATTCAATCAACAACAAAATAATCAACAAATAAAACCCCTTTGCACAGCAACAGCACAAACATTCGTTCCGTTCGCAACGCACTAGAAAATTTGCTGTGCAAATTATTATTATTTAAATACAAGTACAAAGATGAGTTGTTCTTTTTTTCAAGTACTGATCGAGTGTTTGTGTCCACAAAAGGCTTGTAAAATAAAATGCCGAAAACAATTGTTATTTGCCTTTCAAGTGTCCATACAATTTTGCATCAGTTTGAATGCAGTTTTGGAAATTTTTTCTAAATGATTAATCTAATCTAACATCTTCTACAATAAACAGTTCGTTTCGGTTTCCCCTAAAAACGAAATATGAATGTTTATACTCTGTACCGTAGGTACATAGAGTATTATAAGTTTGTGCAAAAGTATGTAACATCCAGAAGGAAGCATCTCCGACCCCATAAAGTATATATATTCTTGATCAGCATCAACAGCCGAGTCGATATAGCCATGTCCGTCTGTCTGTCTGTCCGTATGAACGCACAGATCTCAGAGATGGTAAGAGATAGAGGTTTGACGTGTATGGGACATATGCTTCTTATGTCTGCAGGCAGATCAAGTTTATTTTCAATTTTGGCCACGCCCCCTCCCGCCCCCGCAATTTAGAAAAAACGTCATATCTCCCACAGTTTTGAAGATAGATGGCTTGTTCCTTCTGGACATATTTAGTTATTAGAATAACTTATCGATCCGCCAAAGGAATGAAGAAGATCGGATGAACGGTTTTCGAGTTATGATCAAAAGACAAAATTTCTTGGTACAGAGTATGTTATAGTCGGGCTTGACCGACTTTCTTTCTTGTTTTTCCTTGATTAATTGTAAAACAGTCAAAATTAAACGCAAAGTTAATATTTACATAGTAGTCAGTGGCGTACACAGCATTTTTCCCGGGAAGGGTTTTAAAAAATGTTCTTTAAGCCAACTGTAAAGGAGTCTGTATCAAAGATTAAGATCTGTAACTGTTGCGATTTTACATATAGTAAGTAAGCTGTGCGTGTGCGTAGCCTTTCAACCTTGCACACAGACAGCACACATATGTAAAATCGAAGGTCCACATTTCTCTTGTATGGCTGTTACTCATCTTGTTGTTCTAGGGACTTCGTCAGTACCAACCAAAGTGTATGCTCAGTATGAATTTTGATGCGTAGAACTTTCTTTTGCACATAACTTGACTACTGTTATGGAGTCGGATATGCTACCTTCTAACTGTTACATACTTTTGTGCTTACTTGAAACGCTCCGTGTACCTTTGGTACAGTGTATATGAGTCGTGCGTGTCGTGTCACGTTCAAAAACACAAAACACGCCCAATTCAGTGAACGTAAGGGGGTGGACTTCCCAGTCGGACCATCCAAAAACGGTTATCCAAATACAATGGCCGGGCTCAGCAGAAGAATCTGCTTCCTGATCAATCAAACATGTTCACTGATCATTCTGCTGAGCTCCTGTGATACTGTAGCGCGATATACCATTTGAAGTATCATGATAGAGGAGCATGTATCGAGGAAATAGTACGCTCCTTTCAAGTGACACTGCTGCCTACAGCTGTAATTGTGTATCGATATGTTTTTTTTCGATACCAGCTTTTTCTGCTGAACACGGCCAATGTTACTTAGCTTAAAGCAGTGTGAATCTTATTTTAGTCAGTGAATCAACTAACTGCCAAAAAGGTATATATTTTACTTACAAAGAAATACAAACCAATTGTTTGCCATGTTTAATCACATTAAGAAGGACTTTGGTAACTAAAAGTCGGATGATGGGCTGAATAATATGTATTATTTAGCAGGCTACTTGATTTTCTAACTTGAGGCATCAAATAACAAAGTTAATATGTTACATTTCAGTACAGACTGTATCAAGATTATCAAATCGCTCATTAAAACCAAATTGCTGTCACTCAATCGACAGAATAACGATTTCGGGAACTCCAAAATGAATATTATTCAAATGTTTTCTGCACCGAATCCCATATCCAAGGCTTTACATTTGACCTTAACCTTTAACAAATATGAGGAAGTAGTTCGACCCAGATGTACATACTATATGTAACCCAGCAGGGGTAACTACCACCCAACATTTGAACACAGTTCAAGTCAAAAAGTTCTTCATTTGTGGGCATTAAAAGTGTATGAGGTCGAGTGACCTACGCACATACACACACAAACGAGCACTTGTCAAGCTTTCAGGCTGTCTCCATGTAGATGTCATTTTGATGGTAACCTATTATTTTATACAATTTATCATCCACATATATATACATATTTTTGGTTTAAATATAAAATTCCCAAAATGTTTTGTCATATTTAATCTAATTTAGGAAGGACGAATGTACATCCTGTGTTTATTATTATTTATTTAACTGGCCCAGCTCCAAATGATTGTGGCAGTGGCCTAACTGTTTGTGGCCCAACCAATTCTAATGATCAGTCCAAATTGTTAAACTTCCATATTTAAGCAGCTTAATGAACCATTTGAAACTTTCACAGTCATCAAATATTATGATGTGGAGCGATTTTTGGCACACAAGTGGAACAAATGGAATTTGTTGTCATTTTTGCTTTGGGTGAAATGGAAGCTTAGATGCTCTGCCATGCAAAAAATCTCAATAAAATGAATGTGCCTTTTTTCTTCTCCCTGATCAGCCTCTGCCTTAAAATTGTAATTTTTGTTTCTAAACAGAGAGAGAAATTACTTAGAATAAGTACGAAGTTCTTAAATCTAACAAAATAATAAATTTCGGCCAACTTTGACCTACTTAAAAGATAGATGAGAGTGCATAGAGTTAACAGCTCAAAGAAAGTAAAGCTGAAACATTAGAAAACAGGTTCCGATTCTAAACTTAAGGTCTTGTTAAAACGCCTAATAAACTCATCGATCCAATGATTAAGGTGTCAAAATTATGGGAAAAACAGTTAAGCTGACAGCAAATCTGGCATAAAAAATTAGTTTCCAAAAAGTAATCAAAATGATGAAATGTTACGCACAAGGCCCCATCGCAGCACCTCACACACACAAAACAAAGAGAGCGAGAGCGACCGAATCCGAGTGTCTGATAAAGCAGCTAAACAAATAAATCAATAACCAAATAACAAAAATATTAGAGGCGACAGGTCCCCCCCAAGTGATTATATGATTTGTGGTGCTGGTGCTGGGGTTTGCAATTCTTTCTTTGGTTCTTTCCTGTCAAACACAAAAACCAACAGCGCGTTCAACCGGTTCTCAAGAGATTTCACGCGTCAAACCAAACGTTAAACGTCAATTAAAGTCTAATAATGTGTGTGAGAGTTGTCCAAATCCGAGCAACGTTATATATCTAGTAGCTTTTTTTTTGGCACGTGTAGAAATTCTTGTCAGTTGCTGCGCATGCTCTGTGCCCCCTTTGTGTTTGCCGCCCCCCACCCGCCAGAAGATCGTGTGATTAACTGTTAACAAATCGTGCACATGCTGATGTCATGGTAAGCTTTTTGCTCTCAGCTCTGCTCTCGCTCTCTCTCTGTCTGGGTTGATTGGCTCTTATCTTTGTGTATTTATTTGTTTGTATGGGTGTGATGTCATTATGCAGTTGCAAAAAAACAACTTCTCTCCCACTCTCCAGAGAAACGGTGTGTGTGTGTGTTTGAGTTGTATTCTAATTGATTTCTTTGCAGTTCAACTCGCAATTTGTTGACTTTTCGCCGTTTTGTGTTGATTATGAGTGTTTATTGTTGTGGTTATGATTTTTGGGTACAGTGAACATGCTCTAGAGAGAACGTAACTTTTAAAATTGTTCATAATTTCATTGAGAAAACAACTTTCATGTGTGACACCACTTGAAACAGGAAAACGATGAATTTGAATGGTAGATCAGTGCCGGCCAAACACACAAAAAAATGAAATTTTCCTAGGCTGCACGAAAGACTACAGCCGACTTACTTATTTTTCTGTGCTCAACTATTCACACACAACCTAAGTTCGGCCAGCGTCTCTGTGAAAAGCACGATTCAGACACTCGTAGCTCTTGGTATAGTTCTAATTTTATTTTATAAGTTCACATTTTTATACCCTTGCAAAGGGTATTATAATTTTGCCCAGAAGTTTGCAACGCATAGAAATATTCATTTCCGACCCCATAAACTATATATATTCTTGATCAGGGTGACGAGCGGAGCCGATTGAGCTTTGTCCGTCCGTCTGTCCGTCTGTCTGTCTGTTTCTATGCGAAATAGTCTCTCAGTTTTAAAGCTATCGAGCTGAAATTTTGCACAGAGTCTTCTTTTTGCTGCACACTACTGATATGTCGGAAAGGATCGGATCGGATGACTATATCTCATAGCTCCCATAGGAACAATCGGTCGGAAAACTAGTTTTAGTATGAAAAACTTTTTTCTTTTAAATGGAAACGACTCCAAACTTTGTAATCGTAGGTTTTATATGTTTTTTTATAATTCTACCAAGTTTTATTAAAATCGGACAACTATATGGTATAGCTGCCATACAAAAGATAGGTCTGAAAGACAGTCTTAGTTAGAAAAACTTTTTTGTTTTTAACGGTAGCATCCTTCAAATTTGTATTTGTTTGTTTCTCGTGCTTTTACACAATTCTACAAGTTTTTGTCCAAATCTGATGACTATATCATATAGCTCCCATACGAACGATCGGACAGAAAATGGGAAAAAAGTATTTTTTGAAAATATTTAAGCGAGCACTTTGCAAGGGCATAAAAACTTCGGCACAGACGAAGTTAGCTTAGCTTTCTCGTTCATTATAAACTAAGAATTTTTGTTTATGAATTGAAATAAGTTAATGGTAACTTCAGCTTACAGCTAATTGTTGTGTCGCGACTCTTAATAGTATAGATAAATATCCTTTTAACTGTTTATTAAAATCTCAAAACAAAATGCTACGTTTTCTATATTCTGTTCGTTTTGTGTAAATTATGCAACCATTTGTTGTTTGTTCTTGCAAGTCCCATAAACTAATTAGACAACAAACAAGTTGAAAGCAAATACACAAATGCCGTTAATTGTTTCATTCGTTTAGTTTTGCTTTTCCAGCTTAACATTTCATGTTTTGCCTTGCCAAGAAAAAACTAGTCGGTTACTCTTATCAAATAGAACCTGTCCTGTTTCAGAGAAGGCTAATTGTTTAGAGATATTTGCTTAGCTATTACACTCTTAAAATGTATATGATAAATTCTACTAATTAAATAGAGCAGGAGGAAAAGGACCCAGAAGGTTATAAAAATTCTGTTATTGATGGGATCGGGGAGTTCTTTGAAAAGGAATCCAGGTTCTTTTGCTGAAAGTGGTTTCAGTTAAGAAATCGAAAGCATTTTCTTGATCTTCCAAATAATGGTTAAGTAGTGGATCTTTAAAATGTAATTAAGTTTAAGCATTATTGGATTGGTATAAAGCCGTAAAAGTTATGTTATAGTTACTCACCATCCAGAATCTAGGCACAACATACACCCAAAGTATTAACCAAAACGACAACATTGCATTCGGCACTCGGTTAGGAAGCAGCGCGAGGAGGACGTTATGGAGGAGGAGGAGAACAACTTGTGGGCCATCAAGGGCAGCAGACGCCTTATTAAATTGCATTGAACTTGAACAAGGGTTGGCGCTGGTTGGCAGGGGTCGCTCACTGGTCGTCAGAATGGGGGCGTGTTCTCGAGAGCCGTGACACTGAGATGCGTTGTTGTGCGTGCATACACACAGATGCAATTGAACTCACTCAAAGCACCACCAAGCTCTCGCTCAACTCACTCGTTTCGTTCGTGTTGGTCTCAGTCGCCTGCCCCGGGGGGTATGCAATGGAATTTGAAATTGTGTTTTTGTGTTTCGTCTTGTTCTCTTTTTGCGTGGCGGCTGCATAAATTAGTTTAATATTTGAATATTGCATTTTAAGCCGGCTGACGTCACTCGGCGGGGTGGTGGGGGGAAGGCGGAGAAAACCTTTCAACTTTCAACTTTGCGTCTAAATTTAGAGGCTAAAAATGGCATAAAACGAACGAATAAAAAAAGAATGAACAGCCATTTGAAAAATAGCGTAAAAATGCAAAATAAACTTTTGTTTTGTTTGCGTTTGGCAGTGCTTCAAGAAGTGTTGCATACTCTTAGGTCAAATTTATCACTGCAGTCGCGTCAAGGAAGGGGTGGGGTGGGGAGGAATGAGTTAAAATGTAATAACCGGCAGAAAAATAATCGTAATATTTGATTCTCGCCCACAACAAAAGCAAAGCACCGCAAAATCATTTCCTGTGACATTTTCCTCAAACTTATTACAAATGCAAATGGCATTCGGCGGCACTCTTTGATTTTTGCACTCCAGACAAAAGCATATTAGCTGGGGAAATGAAGGTGCGGGTCTTGACTTGGTAGAGCTATGTTCAATTAACCTTTAAATCAACGGAGTATGGATATCCTCAAAAAACATGGATCTTGATCTGGTTACTAAGTAGAAGGAAGGGTATTGTTCATAGAAATTAGTTCAAATTTCCCTTCTCGACTCCCTGATCGCTTCAATTAGACCATAAAGCTTTAAAATCCATTAAGCTCAGTGGTCGGCAATGTGAGCAGAGAAGTTGCCATTGGCAACTGAGAATGATTTTTGTTTGATTTTACAGAAAACAGGCAGAGAGCTTTCAAAAGCTTTGTCTAGCCTCTTTTTTTGCCCGGTCGCTGCCGACTCACTAAGCGAAAGCAGAGGGAAGAGAGCTTCAAACTTGTTGGTTGAGCGGAGAAGAGCGAAATGGAGAACAAATACTGTTGATTAGCAATAGATCAAAGGAAAAATCTTCCATTTTGCTTCTGTATGGAAAATTAACTGGGGTTACTGGCTCATTGGATGCTTTTCCGTATCCATTTGGACTGGATATGTCGTAAATACCCATTTAATCATCCAAAGGATATGAAAAATTATCAACATGTTCTTAAAAGTGAAAAAAGAAGGGTATTCAAGCTTCTATTCAGTTTAATTTGAATTTTTGTGTTGACTTGTTTATCAATTGCAATTGCAAAGTCAAAGTCACAGCTTGCCACTTGTCAGGGACAGTCGGCAGCCACACCAAACATACAAACATGTACGTACTCACAGCGCGACGTGGCGTTTGTTTCAAGGACATTTCGTATGCGTCAAATAACACTCCCACCCCCCCTGCCCACCCTCATGCTGCTGCTGCTGCTTCCTCTCCAACCAAGCCAACTGGCCGCAGCGAAAGCGAAACTGAAAAGTCAAATATTGCTGCAGCAGCTGGCCAGAAG
The DNA here is from genome assembly GCA_035044985.1 of Lordiphosa fenestrarum. Lineage (NCBI taxonomy): Eukaryota > Metazoa > Arthropoda > Insecta > Diptera > Drosophilidae > Lordiphosa > Lordiphosa fenestrarum. The sequence goes on from JAWNNO010000731.1 coordinate 3,400,063, forward strand.
TCACGAAGTGAATGGGCTGGGCTTTGGGTTGGGAACCTTGTCGGCGGCGGCAAATGCAATGGCTGCATTTGCATACCAAGTTATCGCCTTTTGCAGTTGCTGTTGCTGTTGCTGGTGTCGATAGTTTGTCTGGCTGCCGCAGCGGAAATGTGCATTTGTGTTGGTTTGTGGCAAAATGCTTTAAGTTTAAGTGATTGACGCCGCACGCAGTTGGCATATTTGATATCCCTGGAAACGGCAACTAAATTGCTTTATCTATAACACACATAGAATACCTAGAACATTTTCATTTGGCCATAAAAAACTAAATTGCATTTTTCAATCTGTTGGCCAAATTTGCGCGTGCCTAGCACCTGCTGGCACTTGGCGTTGCAGGGGGCGAAGAACTGGGTTATGTAAAATATGTCTGCGGTAAAGGCCCATCAATAAAACATAGAAAAGATATCAAACATTTGTTAATTTAGTCAAATATGCCGCCGCCAGCACATATAAAACTCTTTCTATCTCTTTCTTTACAGTTTGAATTGGAAATATTGTTAAAAAGAAAGGATGAAAGGTAAGTTTTTGATATGAAACTGAGGTGATTCGATTTCTGTAACAATTTAGGATAAAGGGTAAGCCCTCTTGGGGTTGTGTGTGTGTGTGTGTGTCAACTTCCAGTTCAATAGGGCGCAAGGGAATATCATCACATTTATTCATTTAACGCCTCATTAATTCATCACTTTCAATAAAATTTTACGCTTACGTAAACGCAACAGCAGGATACGTGTGTGTGTGTGTGTGTGTGTGGGTAACCGCACAGGGGCTTAAGCGGAATTGTTTTTGTTTCTGTGTAGGGGAGGTATCCTGCAAGTGTTTACTCTCTTCAATGGACTCTAAATCCTTTCCTTAGGCAAGCTCTGTGACTTACCAGCAAGGGGCATGTAGTGGACCATGTAAAAACACTTCATTGTCGCCCTTCGCTGTGATACACCCAACTGATTTTGGCTAATCTTTGTAAATAAGAAGATTTTAGTTAATCCTTCTTTAAGCTTTTGAGACCCTGAAGCAAGAATAGTCATCGTTTTTTGGATGTAGGTATGCGAATCAACGTAGGGTAATGTTCCAGAGCTGAAATATTGTTTGAAAGCCCCTAAAAGCAGGCAATTGTTTTTAGGTAGTCGAATCAACGAAGGATAACATGCCAGTTCTACAATAATGTTCGAAAGCCCCTAAAAGTAGGCAATTTTTCGTAAATATTGTTCGAAAGTCCCTAAAAGTAGGTAAATTTATCTTAAATATTGCTCGAAAGCCCCTAAAAGTAGGCAATTTTTTCGTTTTCGTTCAAGATGCATCTTCGAGTAGAAATAATATAGGCTATTAGTACTCTTCAGTTACCCTTTGACCCTTTTCAAGCATATTAATAGCCTTTGCAATGTCAGGACCAGAACCCTCCTGGGGCATAGTACAGCACACTGTCAATAAGCTTCTAAGAAACGAAGAGAATACTTTAAGTCCAAATTATTGAGTAAGCCCCCGGGGGTTAACTCAACCGAACCAAAAACAAGACCTGAAGAAAGAACTCCCTGACACAGCTCTACACGGGCCAACTTAAACGGCAGATTTAGGCTTGCTGGGAGAGTTGTGAACGCAGCCTGTGGTCACAGTAAACTTTACCCCCATGACATCAACAAGGGAACAAAACACTTTCATATACCACTACAATAAACAGAATCACCTCTTTTCCCACTCTTAATCCGACAACAGAATTCCCAGTAGTCGCTAATTATGAGATTTACCTTCGTTTTTTAATAAGCATTTTACTCGGAATTCCTTTAGAGTAATGTTTTGGTCCCATTCAAATGTCACTCTAAGCTTTGGCCCCTCTCAGCCGTACGTCCCTGTAACCGCAACTAGGTAACATTAGCAGGATCCGCGATGCCTGTAGGCAACCGGTTGAATGGTCACAGTAATGCTTACCCCAAAGCTTTAATTAAGCGTGCTGCTCTCTATGAAAGGGAGGGACCAAGGGCGGGGCCGAGGGTCGACGTAAAGATTCATTGAATTCCGCATTAACCTTATTGCAAGTCAAGGAATGCGCTGCGGACGCTGCCTGCTGCCTGCTTGCGGCCGTTGCATACTTTGTGGCGTAAGCAGGCCTTGCCCACTCACGTGCCAAGGGCATGTGAGGACCGGACCAGTCCGCACCGGACGGGACGGGACCGCCTCCAAGGATTTTGACAATAAACAGACGCATTCAGCAGATGCGTCATCAAATGTACGTGCGGCGGCGAGTGTGCTGGCCAAGTTAAAAATAACTCCTTCTCTTTTGGAATTCCATAGAGAAAATCTGGCATATCCGATACAATTTTATTTTCAATGTTTTCACTGTGTGGTGTGCTAATTTTAAAAATTTTGTGTTTCTCTGGCTTCATCGCCATCAGGGATCGAAGAAGAAATTCGTTTTCTTTTTTGCGGGCGGCTGTCTGGCCCTGCCCCTGGCCCCCTGGTTATAAAAATAAGTGAATTATATTTAAAAATGCGCGCGCGCGCTCGCACTTCTTCCATTTCCAATGCAGGCAGCAGCAGCAGCAGCAGATGCTCACAAATTTCCTTTCTTTTAGTTGAAGGAGATCGCCAGTCAAAGCAACAGCAGAACAGAACAAAACGCGTCAATCGATAACACAGCAGAGCGAGGAAGATGAAGGGAATTGGAATTGAAAATTTGCATAATCAGACGAGCCACAAATCCTTCCCGCGCACGCACTTAAACTCAACTTAAAAACTCATCAATCTGATTCTCAATCAAAGCCACTTCTTTTGTCTTACCTGCTGCCTCTCCTTCCGTTTCGAGGAAAAGGTGATTGCTGGTTGGTTATTTATTTTGGGCTACCTCTAAAATTAAAATTAAAATGGCTCAAAAACACACGACGCCAACAACAACAACAACAGCAGCAACAAAACAGCACAAGAACACGCCTCGTAGAGAAAAAAGCGTTTTTTATAGAACATTTATTTATAATTATACATTCTCGTTGTATATGCGATTTGCTGTGCCAGTAAGAAGTGAAGTGTAGGAAATATCGTACAATATTTTCATTTTCAATCTTCAATTCAATTCAATTCCTTCGCTCACTCGCCTCGCCGCAGCTCGCAAATCTTCCTTAGTTTCAGTGTTAAATAATTTATTAAAATTCGTTGGCCAATTTTGGCATAAGTGAAATTCCTGTCAACGCAATAAAATTTCCCAAAATAAAGTGAAACATCTGTTTTGTGGCCACACACAAGTGAGAAAAAAGTCCCCTTTCAAAAAAGAAAATTTGCATATGAAATGAAAATGTTGCCCAGCAACATGTTGCCAACAACGGCAGATCGTGCACGTAAAATACAACAGATGGCGCCGGCGGATCTTACAACAAACAGACGGATGTTTAAGGCAGCAAACAAAGGAGGGCGCCACCAGCTTAAGCAAATGAGAATAATGTGAGCGTGCGGAAATTACAGTGGAGATTCATTAACAGCAATTTTTGTATTAAATGTATAGAAAAGGCAGAAGAAAGCAACTCCGATAACATAAAATATATATATATATATATTCTTGATCAGCAACAGCAGTCGAGTCGACACCTAGATCTCAGAGACTAGCAGAGCTAGAGCCACCAAATTTTAGAGGTAGGCTAGTATTGTCTGCAGTCATCCAGTTTGTTTCAAATTTTTGGCCACAATAGCCACCATCTGTGGCCATAGAGCACGAAGAAACGTACTCTAGGACTAGGTGATCTCTGATATACGTCTGAAAAATATCACCGCAGGATATTGGATACTTTAGTTCTCCCTTCTATTTCGCCATTGTCAAGAACCAACTCAAAAACAACATAGTCTAGAATTTAAAGGGATTTTTGAAGAAAAGTATTGTACGATCAGTGTTGAATCTTCTTCACTGAGATACTGTTGGCCCAGAACTATGATGAAACTAAAAGCACTCAATAGACGGATTTCAAAATTATGCGGACTTCAACCAAAGCCAATCTTCTTGTTGAAGGACGTGACAATTCTTTCGTGGTGAGCGGCGAGGGGCTAGCAATACCCTTGCTAGTCTCCACTTCTAGCCTTAAATTTAGTTATTAACGCGCAACCAAAACGATCTCCCACAAGGAGCCCAACTTAATGTGAGCTTGCTATCATGCCGTGGTATTGATAATTGCGTACCACCCGACTCAGGTTTGCAGGGTTGCCAAGCTCGTAATGGTGTCCCTTGAGGGATCCTTTTGATGCTTTATAAGTTGCAAAGTTACGGAAACATCTAAGAAAGGTTTTGGGCAAATAAATTATAACAAATCAAGCTAAGCCCGCCGCACTCTCCAGCAATTTTCTTAGAAAGTACCACAACTTAGTCCCTTTCCCTTTCCTGAATCCTTAATTTGTTCTTGAAGTGAATTTTGGATCAAGCGAGAATCGTTTTTGACTTATTTCAAACTGTTTAGGGCATTTTCACTCACCCAGTTTCAAAATTTCTTTCATAACTCTGTCAAATCTTAGATCTCTAGGTAAAACGGGTTTCGTCTGTTGTGGGTCTATAATCAGTCAGTCGGGCTAGAAGAGACTGAAAGTACTGAGTAAAGGTGAGAGCTAGTTTTCAGCATGAATTTCAGAACTGAACATGAGTAAGTTGTATGTACCACAGGGGATTGGAAGAGAAGAAGACCAAAACAGTCAATTCAGCACCGATAAACGCAGTTAAGTGCGTCTAGTATGACGAATTGGTTTATCCTTTTTTTTTACAAGAACTTAAGCCCGAAAAAGGTTTTTAAAGCACTTGTAAAGGATTTGCCTGCCACTTCTCGTCGGCAGTAAGTGGTATTGGGCATGTCAATCATTAGGCTGAGACAAAAGTCAATGGAAAACAGTTTCCGTTTCGCTTGGAACCAAATATGCTTCACTTGACGGCATGCTCTAAAATTTTTACAAAATATGTGTACATGGCTTCGTGTCCCCCTTTTGTTATTCCTTTTCCATTCTCCCTCCCCGCCCTCCCTCTCTCACTCGCTCACTCCCTCTCTTTGTTTTTCCCTAAATTGCAACAAAATTTTGTTGTTTATTTACGCCAAATTGTGTAGACATTGGCTTTGGGCCAAAAATTGCAAAAGTCTAAACAAAAATCGGCACGAAAATCGAGCAAAATACTGACCCAACAATAATATGTTATGATGGAAATATTTACAAGAAAATTATTTGGCAATTCTCGCATTAATTGTCACCCAAAGCCCTGACACACCAATAGAAAATCCGCGTGAGTGTGTGTCTGCCTGTGTGTGTAGGAAATGTCATAAAGAGGAAAAATAAGTTTTGTGTAGAAGGAGGGTCCAAAATTTATTATAGACAACTGTGAGTTGTTTTTCTGTTTTTCTTTTTCCTTGTTTTTTTGTTGTTGTTGGTATGCTTAGGTAGAAGACTTGTCTATACCCTACTCTAAAGAGTTCAAATGAGCTGCCAATTGGCATGGCAACCCAACAAAAGATATGCAAAGCTGATCAAGTCTATGGCAACGGGTTGGTACAGTGCTGCACATTTGATTAGGATAAATGAACGAGGAAAAACCATGTCTTCTCAGGGGTCAATTAAAATCAAACACAAGCACCGAGACGCTGCTCCGCAGTAAATTAGGTAAAGAGCACTGCGGACAGTTGTTAGACCTAACCAAATGAACCGAAGTGTAGACACATGTACACACTAAAGGTGTATGTGGTTGTTGTTGATGCTGCTGCTGCTGTTGGCGTTGAAGCATTTCATTAGCCACCCACACGCTTTGCCATAGCCTCACACACACACACACACACACAAACGCACGCACGCACATTCATCCTTCCTCTGTGGGCGGAGAGCACAGCACGCGCTTTTCTCGCTCATTGTGTAGGAAGGGGGACAACGACGAGAGTATCCTGCATTTGACTGCCTGTTCGAGCATAACTCCCCAGCTTCCCAATCCCAGTCCCCCACCCCATTGACTTGTTGCATTTAAAAGTTCATACGTATCCGCAGACTTATGACTGCGGGATGCCATTTTGCATGGCAGAAATATAAATAACATGTTTTCGTTCTGCTTGCGTCTCTGTTTCTTTTTGCAGTTAAAACCTCGGTGGGAAATGGCAACGTTGTCGACGTCAATTTGTTAAATAACCTGCAACAATAATCTAATGTACAAAACCAGTTTAAGCAATCAATTTGCATACATCTGGGATTATACAACAAATATAAATACGTACAGAGAGAGAGAGAGAGAGAGTCCTTTTTGCCATAAAGCATTTTGCACCAGAATCACACAGGTAAGTTGAATCAATTGAAAAAGTAACACAGTGATAAATTGGTTTGATTGGGATCTAGCCACTGATTTAACAACTTTTATGGTATTTCAAGCATAAAAGAAATGTTGCCTGTTCAATATGAGGGAGCATTAAATGATGCAACAATTTAGAAATTTGTCTAGGGTCCTTGGCAGAGATAGTAACATTCCCAGCTTGTCTGAATTCAGTATTAAACTGCATATTTTCAACACTCACAGAAAACTTTCCGTTCACAGCTTAAATAATTTTGGAGATTTGTAGAATTAACAGGAGATAGACCTGAATCACTATTGAAAAATGACTTCATTAAACCAGCAAACACATCAAATTTCAAGTTCTTAGCTTCAATATCCTCTGTGATATAGCTCTGAACCACTATTAAGCCGGTTCGAAACCAGGGACTGAACCAGTAATATATCCTTACCAAATCAAATTCCAAACTTTAGGTTCATATCTTAAGAAAATTTTGAGAAATGGCACTGTATCTCTTTTGCAACTGGCAAAGGCTCTGAAACCAATACAATATCCAACTTCATATTTCCACCCAACTCTCCAAATTTAAAGTTCATATCTTAACGAACTTCTGTATTTGGTTGGGCTTAGATGACTTTAAAACTGATTCGTAAATGACTAGTACTTTAATAACTTTTGATAGATGGCTCTGTCACTCACTTCTAATAGCGAATCCTAGTGAATAAAGTGAGGAGCGTGTTTTGTCGTTGATTTCTTTTAGTTATGTTTATAGCCTTGCAAAGGGTATGATAAATTTTGCCCAGAAGCTTGCAACGCATAGAAATATTCATTTCCGACCCCATAAACTATATATGTTCATGATCAGGGTGACGAGCTGAGTCGATTGAGCTTTGTCCGTCCGTCTGTCTGTCTGTCTGTTTCTACGCGAACTAGTCTCTCAGTTTTAAAGCTATCGAGCTGAAATTTTGCACAGAGTCTTTTTTTTGCTGCACACTACTAATATGTCGGAACCGACCGAATTGGATGACTATATCTCATAGCTCCCATAGGAACAATCGGTCGGAAAACTAGTTTAACTATGAAAAAAAATGTTATTTTTCATGGAAACGTCTCCAAACTTTGTATTCATAGGTTTTCTATGTTTTTTTATAATTCTGTCAAGTTTGATGAAAATCGGTCAACTATATGGCATAGCTGCCATACAAAAGATAGGTCTGAAAAACAGTTTTAGCTAGAAAAACTTTTTGTTTTTAATGGTAGCATCCTGCAATTTTGTATTTGTTTGTTTCACGTGCTTTCACATAATTTTACAAATTTTTGGCCAAATCGGATGACTATATCATATAGTTGACTATATCTCATAGCTGGCAAAGGAACGATAGGTCGCAAAATAGGAAATTGAGAGAAAAACTGTTTTGATTTCATTGTTATCGTGCCATAACTGGAACACTATGAAAAGTCTAAGCTTTAGCACAGATTTGTCAACTGTGGTCGAAATCGGATGACAATAGCTGCCTCTTGGGAAAGTTTAGGTTTATAAGACCTTTCCAAAAAAGTTTCAGAGATCAGTGAAACATCATTCCACAATGTATAGCCCATCATTTAGAAAGATGAGTGTTCTCCACCTCTTCATGTCACTTTCGAAACTAGAATTTACGAAACGAATTCAAAACAACTGACGCCATTTTGACTATTTTGCATAGCGAATTTTGCCAAGAGTTTATACTTTGTTTTGGGTCTCTCTCACTCTGTGGAATGGGGAGTGGTGGTGGGGCGGGGGGTCTGATATTTTCACGCTTAATCACTAACTGTCCTGCGCTGTTTTCCCGCGATGTGGTTGTCCGTCCGTCCGTGTCTGTGCTGTAGCACGGCGACAACAAGACATGAAAAACATTTTGGCCCCAAGCCAAAATACTTAACGCTGCAAATGAAACGGCAGAACGAGACATCGAGCAAATGCAGAAAATGTCAAAAAGGCATATGGCGCGGAGAGGGAGGGGGAGGGGGGGGGGAGCGATGCAACAGAAAAGAAAACGTTAATTTTCTTTTATTGCGGTCGTCGAGCGTAATAATTATGCGTAGACAACAACAAGAATTTCACTTTGGTCAGATTTTATGAGATTTGGCTGCGAGACGCACGGCCCCAACCCCCCCAGGTAAAATGGTGCTCCAATCTCCACCCTTCTTGGATACATTTGTATGTACATAGCTGTACATATATGTATATATATATATATATAAACTGTGGCAAAGGCAGACGCGTGCTTGAATTCTTGATGATTTCCCAACACATGCATGAATATTTTATAATTTCAAACGAACACACACAGCTCACACACACACACACACACACACACACTCGCATTATGTATGTGGCAACCGAATTGCCTCCAATGACGTTCAATATTGCCAAAAAAAAAAAGGAAAAGGAAAAGCAAATGTAAAGAAAAATGTATGACGCACCAAAATTTATTCATCATTTTTTGGTTCAGTTTAAACTTTTATTTTTTGTTGCCTCATTAAAGTTGCTCCCTCCCTCCTCACTTATTTTAATGAACATTATATCTATGTAATACAATGCTCAATTTTTCGCGCCCTATGAACAGTAGCAGGAACGAGCAGAGCAAGAGCCGGACGGTTGTCATGGCAAAAAGTAAAGTAGAGAAAACATCACGGCGGAAAAAATCAAGAAAATTCCTTGGCAAATGTTTCACGTTAATTGAACGCCAAGAAATGCTATCGAAACCTTCTGTGTGTGTGTGTGTGTGTGTGTGTGTGAGTCTATACACCCATGTTGCTTCATTATACACCGTACCAGGCTGGGGCAGCTGTTGTTGCAGGTCTCTCGGTTGATCAAAATTGAATAAAATTTCAATTCTACAAGTGGAGAGTTGCTCAAACAATTGGTACATGCCAGCGTTGAGTCATAACTGCATTGGAATTCAGTCCGAAATCACATCTTTCAGAATTGGTTCGAACATTGGGATGTTGGTTCAAACATTCACAGATTATAGGCCCATTTTCTAGTAAACTCTAAGCTTCATTTCTGATTTGTTGCTTCTCCAAGCTCACATAAAGAATGTGGTGAGTGTGTTTTTGTATTTCAGTAGAGCTTGGCAAAGAGGCCCTTATGATCTTACAGATCTACCCTGATTCCCCGTAGTCTGCAAAAATTCCATATGTAGATTGTGTTGATTTGTATACTCTGTACCGTAGGTACATAGAGTATTATAAGTTTGTGCAAAAGTATGTAACAGGCAGAAGGAAGCATCTCCGACCCCATAAAGTATATATATTCTTGATCAGCATCCGTAGCCAAGTCGATATAGCCATGTCCGTCTGTCTGTCCGTATGAACGCACAGATCTCAGAGATGGTAAGAGATAGAGGCTTGACATGTATGGGACATATGCTTCTTATGTCTGCAGGCAGATCAAGTTTATTTTCAATTTTGGCCACGCCCCCTCCCGCCCCCGCAATTTAGAAAAAACGTCATATCTCCCACAGTTTTGAAGATAAATGGCTTGTTCCTTCTGGACATATTTAGTTATCAGGATAACTTATCGATCCGCCAAAGAAATGGAGAAGATCGCATGAACGGTTTTCCAGTTATGATCAAAAGACTGTTCGCTGCTGCATAATTGAGCGTATAATTTTCTTAGGCACGATCTTCTAGTCATGTTCCTTTTCGAATGTGGAGAATCTTTCACAATGTTACAAAATCGGCCCCAAAAATATGTTTTAAGTACAATAAGCTAGTAGATACTTTTTTGTCAGAGAATGGAATATTTTCCACAGAACTAAACAAGTTTTTTCCTTTTGTGGCTAGCGAAAAGATCACGTAGCATTATTTCTTACGTTATAGAGATGTTTTCAGCCATATATACATTTTGTGTGTGTGAGTGTGTGTGTGTAAGGTACAATTTGTATGTATGTATTTACGATTTCCATGTGCTCTCGCTATGGCCATATTTTACAGCAACAACAAAGAGGCCAACAAATTGTTAAATTCCCTATATATATATGTATATACCATAATGTCTGTGCACGTATGAGAAGAGTCTTTACACACACACACACAGATTTGTTTATACGACCACATGCATCCTCTTCAATTCTCTGTGTGAGTTTTTGTATCTGTATCTGCAGCTGCGCAATTGGCGACGACAGACATCAGGCGCTGTTGGCTGACATGAGCAGGCGGTAGTCGGTAGCGGGGGGCGGGTGGTGGAAATTCCCCTCTCAAAGAGATGTCGATGTTGTTTTTGCATCAGTGCCGTATTGGCAGCACCTGCCTCTGTATCCAAGAAAGAGAAGCAACTGTAATTTAATCAGCACAGCCAACAAGAAATCATTCCTTGTGTATGGCGGGGGGCGGAATGAGTGACGTACACCGGCAAGACCAAGGCAGAGCACACTCACACACGCACACTCCTAGCCAGCGATCGAGCCAAACACCTAGCTATATTTAGACCGAAATGCAAATGGCGTCCGCACCCAGACTCTCGCAGAGGTGACTGCTTTGCGCATGCGCTTTCCACTCGCTCGTGAAACGATCCGCCGCCATTTTGTGTCCATCGAGAAACTGCGAGTGCTTGGCGGGTGCCGCCGCCTTTTCTATTTCTTTCTTTTATAAATAAGGATAACTTTTATAGACCAAAAATATCCATAACTAAAATTAACATTTGTTTTTGTTTTATATTTAACTTGGCCAACTTGTGTGCTCAACTACTTGTGAATGAATGAGCCGGCCACGGCCAGACAACAGGTTGCCTGCTGCCGCCTTCCACTCGTGAAAATTGATTTTATTTTTGTATTATTATCAATCTCTCGATTTTTGGCGCTGCACTTTCAAAAGGCGAGAATAAACAATTGATTTGGCGAAAATGTTATTGGCCTGCGTTTATTTTTGAAAACATTGTTGGCACGTGCCGCAGCTAAATCTGAACTTTTATTTATACAAGATATAGATAGATAGATAGATAGATATGTAGTTTTCATAGCGCCTGCTGCATCATCAACATGAAGATGAACAGCAGCAGCAGCAGCCACAGCCACAGCCACATTGTGGTCTGTGCCTGGCCATATTCAATGTTTATAATGTTAATCTTTGCTTTTATTGATGTATGCTTTATTTATGTTGGATTTTTGGCATTTTGTTATGTAGCCAGCTGCTGATTGGGTGGTCTCCGGTCTGCGTTGAGAAAAAAAGGAGGCACGACCGGCTGCCAATTGTTTTGACTAGCGTCCAATAGAGACTGTGTTGGCCTGGTCTTGAAAGTGAATCAGCCCTGATTGATAAGCAGGAGTTTCTAGTGTTCATACCTTAACGCATGCCTGCCGAGATCTAAAGCGGTCTCTGTGCCACATCGTCTTAAACGTTTTAAAAGTTGGGAACTGGCTTACCTTGGGGTTTGAACCCGTGTAACTGGTTGGGTTCTAGTTCAGGCAGCGGTTTGTTAAATTAGTACTCGACACTTCTTATTTCTTCTAATGATCACCAATAGATTGAATAATTTTACTCGATATTCAGTACTGTACACTCAGTAAGCGGTACTTAGCACTCGGTACCTCTTATCTTTCATCAAATCATCACAATTTGATTTGACATTGGTACTCAATACTTACTATCCGATACTCCTTACTGGATACCCCTTACCAATACACCTTTTCTTCAAATCATCACAAATTGATATGGCATTAGTAATCAAAACTACCAGTTCTTGATACGCAGCACTCCATACCTCTTTCCAAAGCACCCTTGCTTCAAATCCTTACCAATTGCTTTGATACTGATACTCTATACTCATACTAGACTCTCATCAGATCCCCATACTCAGTGTTCGATAAATAGTTCTCTATACTGGATGATTGTTACTTCTCTCCTTTTACCAATATACCCTATCGGTCAACCAAAGTCCATTGATTTGATATTGGTACCTGATACTCAGTAGTCGATACTCATTACCCGAAAATCAGCACTTGATAGACTTAATGACTCAGAGCTAGAAACCTCTTAAGAATATAATCAATATGTTGTCAAATTATCACCAGATGATTCGATATTGTCGATAAGTCGATACTCAGCTCTCGAAAGTCAGCATTCGACACCCAGTTTTGGCACTTAAGTCTCAATATTCTGTTCTCGATACTCACTACCAGGGTATCCATACTAACGAATTTCCATTATGGGTTGGACTTTTTATCTCTGGATATATTTCTATCGCGGATACGGTTATATTATGGGAAAGGGACATTGGTTGCCTGTCCGTTTCCCATACAGTCAGTCAAGCACGACTATAACATACTATGTAGCAGTCTTAGGATTATAACTCGAAAACCGTTTATCCAATCTTCACCATTCCTTTGGCGGATCGATGACTAATGTTGATTACTTAACATGTCTAGAAAGAACGAACCATCTATCTTTAAAACTGTGGAAGATATGACGTTTTTAGCAAATTGCGGGGGCGAAAGGGGGCTTGGCCAAAATTGAAAATAAACTTGATCTGAATGCAAGTATAAGAAGTTTTTGTCCCATACATGTCAAGCCTCTATCTCTTACCATCTCTGAGATCTGTGCTTTCATACGGACAGACAGACGGTCAGACGGACATGGCTATATCGACTCGGCTATGGATGCTGATCAAGATTATATGGGATTAAAGGGGTCGGCGATGCTTCCTTCTGTCTATTACATACTTTTGCACAAGCTAAATATACTCCGTGTATCTCTGGTACAGGGTATAAAAACAGAATTTATTATCAAAATTCAAACTAAATCCCAAATGAAATCCTAAACTAAAGTTATGAAAATTATGGTTTGAAATGTCTCCAAGGGGAGGGTGGAGTAGGCAACCATATCGAAAGGATTGCCATATGTTGATGCTGCATCACAAATTAAGTATACCTCTATGACACTGCCCCTGCCCCGCTCCCTCCTGTTGTTGTTGTTGTTGTTGTTTTTATATACTTACAACGTATCTGCAAGTATGTTTGTATGTATGTTCGTATGTACAGCCACTGAAATGCCACGTAGAGCACGCGTGATGCGGCATTCAGAGATTTGCCATGGATTATATAGGCAGGCTGCTCAGTTTACTAATTGCTTCCGTTTGCCTGAAGTTTTTAGGGGTCTAGAGATGCATTTTAATTGCATTTCTTTTAACGGTAACATCAGCAGCGGCAGCAGCAGCAGCATCCCCAGTCTCAGTCCCAGATCCCAGAGATCCCCTGGCCAGCCAGGCCTCTTGGCTGCCTGTCAGTCTGGGCGTCGGTCTGGCGACGTCAATAACATTTACATGCATATGTATATAGCTGTGCAAGTGTGTGTGTGTGTGTGTGCCATCAGAAAAAAATTCAAAAAATCAAAGGAAATAAGCAAGCATATACAGAAAAGATCGAGAAGATGTGTTTCGAAATCTACGAGCTGGCTCCTTATGGCGGCGGCTGCTGCTGCTGCTGCGGCTGCTGTTGGCTTTAGGTGAGAAACACACACATACACACAGGCAGCACTTGAGTTCCAATGTAGACACATTCTAGGAATGTCTGGCCTCTTCTCTTGCTCTACCGCCAACCTCCCCCCTAACCCCAGGAAGTAGCAAAGGATGCACATACTTGAGTTGAGTTCCTGATCCCCGGGAAATGTGCCTCATTGGCTAAGCAAAATATTTATGCGTTTTGCATGTGTACGGACAACTATTGCATAAGTGGGATGCTTCAGATTTTCAGTATATATATAAATATCTGCAGAGTGAAACAAAATTGGGAACAGGACAACAACAGATAAAACTAGTTGAGCAAATTGCTCTCCTACAAGATTGCCAAAGGTAACAAGAACTTTAATCCGTCCAACCACGAAAACATGGAATTTGACAACTCACGGAGCAATAAGAAAAAGTGTCCCACACGCTGAGGGGCCGAGAGAGTGAGAGACACTCGTGCGGGGGGAAATTGTATGCCCCATATAACATAATATTTCTTTAATGTCTTTATTATGTTTCATTGAGTGTAAATATTTGCCTGCCGCACACACACACACACAGACAAAGGAGAGCCTGAGGCATCGTAATACGCGGCACGTGCTGCGCATTCAAGAAAAGAAACAAAAACTTTTCAAAATGACTACAGCTTATAAACAACAACAACAGCAACAACAGCAACTTGATTTGCTTCTCACCTTATTAAAGTTTTCCATCCAGTTCCAGTGTGGAAAAAGAAGTGTGGCAAGTGAAAACATAGAAATCTCTGGTTGGTGATGATGCCATGCCGCAGGCGATTTATGACGCTCAGTTCAATGCACACGCTTTAGTGTTAACCTCCTGCAATGAATTGAGATTTGCCCCCCTGAGCTGAGCTGGCTGCTTGGGTTAAGACCGTCCAGGCGCACATGTGTCTACGGCATGCCAGCCACAAGCAGCAGCAGCAACAACACTTTGCATGAGTCCAACTTTGCATGGGCGTTTGGATACAAAAACAGCAGCAACAGACAACAAAGCGGGCAAAAGAGTTTAAAGTTGAAAGGATACCATAAATCTTGTAAGCTGATGCAAAGCGACAGCCACGAGTTGTCATGGCATTGGCTTCTAAGCGAGGCGGGCTTTGAATGCTGAGGGAATTGAAGGAATTGTACAAGTACATATACAAAGACACACATATATATATATGGACTGGAAAACAACATAAATTAAGCCAAGTGAATTCAAAAATTCATCATTGAAACATATAGGAAGCAGCCGAAAATTTACCCTATTTAAAACTCAAAAAGAAGATCCATTAAATCATTATGAGAATCGATCTCCACCAACCGGTTGCCTGTATAATAATCCAAACTCTTAGTAAAATAGAGAAAAATTCTCGATTTTTTGAACCGTTGGAGCTGTATAAACCCCTTAGTTATCTGTCTACAATTGTCATCTATTAAGACTTCTTTATAATCGAAACTGATTATAAAAATTTAACAAATTTCGCTAATGTTTGACAGTTTGGTCCTCCTCTTTTTAGTCGCTGGGCTACCCTTTAGGCATCAGCTGTATCGCAAATTCTGTCGTCAATTGCTCGCCTGCTCCGATGTTTCGGCAGATCTATGCCCGGCCTGTCGCATTGTCTCGGAGTCTCAGAAGCAAGCTGGGAAGCAATGTCTTCAGCAATTTGCAGCCGTCGATGGCTCGCCTGTGCTGAAGTTTCGGCAGCGTTCTCCTATCCGCTTGACAGCTTACCTGTTGCATTCTTCTGAATTTTCTTTACTTCTTATTGCTTGCTTGATTTTCACTCTTCTAACCATAGCCACCTTCTCTGAATCAGGGGTACGAGCTTGAGATTATAAGCTTACCCTTTAGACCAGAGATCGGCAATTGGATCAGAGAAGTTGCCATTATATAAATTTGTCTTTACAGTTTAAAGAACCAAGCCACGCATCTCCTCTTGAATTTGCACACTCGCAACAGGGTAAATATTAATATTTGTACAAATGCAGATAAGGGGCAGATGAGCTTTTAAAAGCTTCTGTCTATTGCTCGGCCGCTGCCGACGAAGCAGGCAGGAAGGCAAATAAGAGAGATGAACATTAATGACTCTCCAGCCCATTGGGAGAGTAAAATTCTTCATGGTCTAGTTTTTGGCAGTTTATTTATCTATTATTTAGATATTCCCAAACATTCTCCCACGCTTCTCTTAAGTTGAGTTTACTAACCTTCCTCTTCCTCTTCCCCCTCTCTCTCGCTCTCTCTCTCTGAAACAGAGTGACAGTTGGTTTCGGTACATAACTTTGATTGATGTGCGTCCACCTACTCAAAAAACAAAACAAAAAATGATATTTGCTTGTAGTTGGCCGCCATTCCACCTGACTACAAAGTGATTACCTGATTGTCTGTCTGTCTAACTGAAACTGAGGCTTTCCTGTGGCAGTACCTTTAATTTACGCCCCCTCAAAGGATCCATTTCAATTATAAAACCTTTTACTGCATGTCCTTGGTTTGGCGTTTGCATTAATTGTATATCGAGCGAAATCGAAAGTGGCAAAATTATTTTTGGCTGAAACGTGGGACTATGTGTCAAACTAGAAGTTGAGTTTTTAACCTAAATGCAAATTTGGCCAACAGTTAAAAGCAATTAGAAGGCATAAAGTGCAACCGTTCGAATTCCAAAACTGTCCACTGGGGCAGGTTATTAGAGAGATAGAGGGGGGTCTAGGCTTAATCCCTGCCCCTCCTCCACCACCGACCATTAAACTTATCATTCATGCAAACAGTGAAATGCTTTCACAGCATCCTCCCTCCTTCGTTCCATCCCTCTTTTTGCCTGCCATCCGCACACGTGTTAAAGGTAGCATTATTCAAGTTGACAGGCAAAGCGAAGGCTATGTCCTGGCGGTGGAGTGCGTGGGCGGCGGTAGCATTGAGCAAAATTGATTAGATTAGGCAATGGCAACGAAGCATGGAGTATTTATACAGGCGGAAGGCAGTTGAGAAGACATACTTGTTCCTTTGTTTTTTGTTCACCTTAAGCTCCCATCTAATCACATTTAAATTACATTGAAATTGGTCCAGTTGAATTTTTTTGCTTTTGTTGTTGTTTTTGTTTTGACGAACGATTGAGAGTTTAAGCACTTTTAAGACAAGCGATTGAAATGTAATTAGGGCAAGGCTAATGCCACTCCTCGGAGAGTAGACTTTCTAGCTATTTGATTCAATTTGCCATACCTAATTACTTGAGCCTAATTGATGCAACAGAGTTTTTGGCATAATTGGTTTTATATTTTGTAAAGTCGTTCAATTAGAAAAACGTACGAGCGCACCCCTCGCCCATCTTACGATACACTTACAAAGGACAGATACTTTTTGTATGCTTCTGAGTGAGTTTGTGCTTGCCAAGTCTAGGAATGTTAAAGGAAGCTGCACTCGGATAGCTTAAGTTACTCTTGTTCAGTCAGCCAGCGTCTCTTGTTCAGTGACTCTCACTCAATGACTCCAACTCAGGCACTCTTATTTTCATTTAGTGATTTGCATTCATTTATTCTGGTTCAGTGTGACTTGTTCAGGGAGTTGTGCTTAGTGCCACTTGTTCAGTGACGCTTACTCAAGGATTTTTGTGACTCTTGTTCAGTGCTTTATCTTCAATGACTCTTAATCGTCAGTCTAACTCAGGGAATCTTGCTCAGGGACTCTTGTTTGGTAAATCTGGATCACCGTCTCCCGATCAATGACTAAAATTCATAGACTTCAGAGTCCTTTGTTCAGTGACTCATATTCAGTGACTCTGTTTCAACATTTTACAGTAGAAGATGTTTCTTATTTCTTTGTTTGTGTACTCAAAGTAAAGGCAATTTGCAGAGATTTATGAAAATTACCTACGCTGAGTTTTACAACAGCACAAGAACTTCACGTGGTCTGGTTCTGCGTCTGCTGAGGGGTGTCACAGGCGGCCCCGATGAGTTCGAAACCCCTGCAACGGACGGATGCGTTGAGAAACGCAGTTAAGTGCAACCAAGACGGACTCGAGAGCACACACATTGCCACGCATTCTGAAGTTGTCGCCGCCGCATGTTGCACATGTGTGTGCCTTCTTATTCCACTGAACCGCCGCCTCCGGTTGGACATGGACATGGACATGCGCAAAACGCGCCCGGCGTTTATTGAATTAACTGCAACTGCTGCTGCAGACGACTGTCGACGAGTGTTTCGGGGACTGGCAGTTGTCGCCAGGCGTTAAAAGTCACAAGGACACACCAAACTGTGGATTGCTGATGCCCTTTGGATTTGCATTTCGAGTGCCACATGTGGCATAATTCAGTTTGTGCAGTTTGCAACATTGTGGCGCCGCCGCCGCCGTTGCGCAGTCATAAAGGGTAACTTCTTGCACTTAAGAACGGCTCTGCGTGATTTTTACACGCATTTTAAAATCTGTAAAATGTTGAGTTGTCGGTAGTTGGAAAGAAGGGGGGTGAAGCATCTGCTTAATGTTTGTATAAGAAGTGTTTGCGTAAGTCAAGCTTAAAATGACAAGGCTCTGGAATAACCTCCTTTTCATTCAATTGAATTCAAATCATAGGCAGGTGTTTAGCCGACACCCGATGTTAGAGTCTTATAGAAGTGCACATTTTATAGCTGGTTTTAGATTCTTCAAAATTATGCATGACCCTCAGAGAATGTTTTATACTTACCAAAGGAAGTAGGCTTTCGTAGAGTTGTACATAGTTTTTGGAACTAGACAGGCATATTCAAACAACCTGAGCCCGAACCACTGAATTATACGAAACCAATCCAGTGGTCGTAATTCTTCTGAGTTGTGAGTCGACAAGTGGGTTCCACTTAGTCAGCATCAATACAGAAGCCACCGCTCTTGGAACCCCACATCGAATCTAGGTTAGCCAAATAGAATCTGTCTGGTGCTTAAAACTTAAACAAGTAGGTTCTGTCACTTACAAGCCAATGTGCACTTGGTTTTCTTTCTTACCCAAGGCTCAATATCCCCTATCGTCTTGTCCATTGACCATTAACAGAGTTCAAAACTCTTTTCCGTCTTTTAAGCAGTATTTCTATGGCTTCTCAGGCTATGCTTACCTTTAGTAATTCTATCTGTAATGCTGCTGAATCTATAACTCTACTAGCTGGAACTTTTCGAAGAAATTATACTACGAAGAAGAAGAAGTGAAAAGTGGCGACCGTGCTAAAAACCTAAACAGAACTAGTTCCTATATGAATGGTTTGCATTCCTGTTTCAATTAACTGTTGTATGTTTAATTTTGACTTATAGACGTCTAAACTGCTAAACCAATCTTCACAAACTGCTTACAATATATTCATATCGTTCAGAAAATGATCTTTGCTTATGTCATAAGTCTGTGAACTGGTTCGAAAATGGTTAATTGGTCCCAGTTTGAATTATGAACCTAAAACTGAAATGGAAAATTGGAGAGCACAGCACACTCATGTAAAATCGGAGGTCCACATTGAAATTTGTCCCTGCTTCTACTGGCTATGTCGACTCGGCTGTATTTGCTGAACAAGAATATATATATATTATACGGGTTCGGAAATGCTTCCTATACTCTGAGTAACTGTATTCCTCTCCTTTTGAAAGAGTTATAGATCGCCCCTCTCGTATTTTGACTTGCATGTTATGGCTCATGTTGTCTTTCTACAAATGAAATCCCTCTAAATTAATCGAACATTAGGCTTTCAATTTCCTAAACAGTTGGAATAATTATGTTTACGATTCATTGAGTTAATCAAATCTAATCAATTTGTTTCAGTTTCTGTTCGTTGCGTTATAGGCTTGTAAGTATTTTCTCTGTGACATCCTCATTTCCTCTCCACTGACCAGGTATCTGTGACATTTCCGTTTATTCATTGAATTGATTTTATGAAATTTGAATACAAGCAGAGACAATCAGCAATTTGGGCAGAAACAATGAAGCAAATGTTTGAATGAAGCACAATTTTATGTCCTTGTCGAAATTTCTGCCAAACGCAGGTCAACAAAGTTTTTATTAAGCCGCATCAGGAAGCAGGCAAATAACAAACAGGGATATCCCCCTCCAAAAGGAAAAAAACAAGGACAATGTGTTGTCGCACGAGAAGCAAATAAATAAAATACACAAAGAGAAGACGAAGGAAGTGTGGGGAGGAGGGGAGAAGGGGGGTGGAGTGAGGTGGAACCAGATACAGATACAAACGAAACCAAAGCGACGCATTAGCAACATTTTTGTGGGCGAATAGCCGTTGCAGGAGCAGGAGAAGGGAGGAGTGACTCCTCCACACGCGCACAAAATGAAAACGGATAATTAACATTTATAAGCAGGCAATAGACCGAGAGCGGCAGCAACAAAAGCTCCGGGAAAAATAACTGTTGCTGCCGGGGCAACCCAACAGCAAACGGCTGATGCTTCACTCTCTGTGTGTGTGTGTGCGGTGTGTGTGGGTGTGTGGGTGTTGAGCACAAACAAAAACCATATGTTTTTCGGTCTGGAAACGCACTCAACTGATTGTGAGACTTTTGCTTTCGTTTTGAGTGAGAATACTCAGCGCCTGCGCCTTACTCAGACCAAGAGAGCGAGAGAGAAGGGGAGAGTGGGATATTTTGTTACACAAAAACAGAATCTGTTGCACCAACACCACCTTACATACCGTTAGAACAGGCGCGCGCGCGTGTGTGTGTGTGTGTGTACTCAATCCTCACTGCATTCGTGAGCCACACGCGTCCGAGATACAGATACGTCGCCTTCGTTCACCGTTCGCGTACTACGTCAACGCCAGCGTATCCGTCAGTACGTTCGTACGCGTCCGCAGCACCGCTTCTTCAGCTCAGTTCCACCGTGCGGCCGTGTTCTTCCTGCCATTTCGGTTTGCGCGAAAGGTTGCAGCCACAGCAAATTATGCTACAGCGCGCAATAATTTATTTTTACTCCAAGATATAAACAATTCAACGTCTATTTCCAAAAATAAATGAAAAACAACAGCGACGATAATAGCAACAGCAACAACAACAGCAGCAGCAGCAGCAGCCGCCGACGGGCCACTTTTAGGTTTTTATTTTTAACTTTTATTTGCGAGTCGTGCGTCGCTGTTTATTTATTTACAAATATCAATTTGAAACAAAAAAAATAAAACCAACAAACCTAATAAATAACACACATATCACCGACTGCATTTGTCTAACAACAACAACAAGAACAACAATTACCATAACGTGGCGCGTGAATTGTTTAATAAACAACAACAACAAACAAACTCACAAATAAATTATATTTTTGGCATTTTGAATGCAATTTTGTGGACCCCT
This sequence comes from Lordiphosa fenestrarum, assembly GCA_035044985.1. Taxonomy (NCBI): domain Eukaryota; kingdom Metazoa; phylum Arthropoda; class Insecta; order Diptera; family Drosophilidae; genus Lordiphosa; species Lordiphosa fenestrarum. The sequence continues at coordinate 3,421,136 of JAWNNO010000731.1, forward strand.
TTTTTGTGCAACATTTCGGACAAACGCGGAAAACTTAGCTCGCTAACAAAAATCATGTAAGTTTATTGGCTGATTTTAGCCGGCTTTGTATACAAATATAGTTTGACCTTAGTTAGAATTTTACCAGGAAATATTGCAGTAAATATAACCTGCAGCCCTTCTTACATTTTGGTATTTTAAAACGGTTTTGAGACAAATTTGGTCTCTAAATCGGTCCAGTTTTGGCGAAAGTGAAGCGGCAGCATGGCTAACGATTGAGTAACATCAATCCTTTAAAGGATTTTAGAGTGTCTGGAACCGAAATATGATTCGATCTCTCCACACATTTATGACTTTTAACTTTGAAGACGGTACTCGTCCTTAGTCTGAACTTCACTGAGAAAAATTGAAATATTTTAATATCATATAACAAATTAGAACCAAAGATGATGCTCAAATTAAGTCTGGTTGGTTCTTAGTTCTGGTTAAAGTATCAAAGATATTTTTTCAAGCTTTTTAAGTTGATAAAAACCAATCCTATAAAGGACTTATACATCTTCACATCTTTTCTGTCTGATTTCTTATCTACATAGAGCTATCTGTCACTTAAGCTTACAAATAGCAGTACAAACTTAAAGTTTATCTGTCACATAGCAGTCATTTAGAATATTAGAAATCAGTCTTAAATTCAAAGTATATCCAACGCATAGCAGGAGATGAGAAATCGTCACTTAGTTTGTGCGCTTCAAGTTCCTTAAACAATGTCGACCCATGTCAAATCCCTAGTCACTCTTTAACCAAAACGTTTTTAGTATTAAGAATTAAGAGATTTTTTTAAACGCTCTTTAATTAAGATTTGGGTGCTCGAATCCAGATTTTTCTGGCTTCTTGAACTTTTGAAAGAAAAAACTCTTGATTCAATTGAGAAATTTGTTGATTTTTCTCTCAGTGAAGAATTGATTAAGCAATACTTGGACTGATCTTCACTAAGGCCAGATCTAAGTAGATTTGGTCAATTTTTGGAATTAATTTAGTCTTTCTTTTTATACTTTGTACCAAAAGTACACAGAGTATATTTAGTTTGTGCAAATGTATGTAACAGCTATAAGAGAGCATCTAAGACCTTTTATTACCTATCAAAAGTACACAGAGTATATTTAGTTTGTGCAAATGTATGTAACAGCTATAAAAGAGCATCTTAGACCTTTTATTACAGTCGGGCTTGGCCGTCATTTGGTTGTAAAAGCCTAAAGGGCTAAGCCGAGCTTCCCTCAATATCTTGGCTTGAAGAAAGTGACGGTTTAAGGCTGATTCCCAACGGATACTTAAAAAAGTGATAATTTTTGGAACCAAATCCTTGCCCAAAATAGTTAAGGTGCTGATCGGAGGGTGAAATGTTTAGAAGGATAGGTTTTTCAGACTGAACCAGCTTTAATTTCCCTCCTATTCGTACCAATTCTATACCCAGATTTTTTTAAACACAAATTCGTGTTTTTTTTTGTGAGCCAAGCAAGTCGTGCTTCGGCACGACTGAACACGAACATAATATTTAACTAAAAAGATAGCCAGAAAATCCGATCTCGAAAGCCTAACCATTTCCAGTTGACTCAGTACAGGAAGACATTAAGTGCAGTGTGAATGGGTTTGATTTTCGTCATTAAAATCGATTGCTGCGTTTTTTACTCATTACATTTCATACGAACCGGCATTTCTGTAATCGGCAACCCAAAATTCTGACGTCATGCTCTCGTACGAATGAATTTGTGTTATCAGTTCGCTGCAGCAAATGAATTTCCTATCGATACTCTCTCTCTCTCTCTCTCTCTCTCTGGCGGACACCACCAACAACATTGGCAATTTTGTTGCCCAAAATTCTGAGCATATACCACAAACAGATGTTTGGCTTCCAGGGTGTCTACTTTATGTACGAATATGACAAACTGATAACAAATATGTATGAAAGAGAGTGCGCTGTGGTGTGTCTGTGTGCTGCGGCTTCCAGCGAAGTTCAAATCCATATCAACAATTTCTGCCATGTAAGTAGTTCTGTGGTGAAGCTAGCTGGATGAGTGTACTATCGCACATACACACAGCCTCTCTGTGGGCCAGATATGCGCGTGCAATGCCCTTCCACACCTAAATGACCTTTGATGTTTGGACTTTTTCTTAAAGTTTGAGTTAATTTTTTTTAGTGCTAATCTACATAGAAGGGAGGAGAGGAGGACGACCACCAAACGAAAACGAAATCGAAATCGAATAGCATAATAATCTTATCAATAAATAATTTGCCAAAGTTTGAAGTAGAGTTCGCGGTTTTTGTTTTGTTCTGATAACAAAGAATTTGCAATCGAATTTCTTTGCTTTTTGTTATTTTTTTTTTTGTCTTGCTTCCCTCTGCTCTACAATATTTTGATAAGCATTTGTTGTTGTTGTTGTTGCTGCTGCTGCTGCTGCCGCAGCACTATCTCAAATGAGAGCGAGAGTTTTGTTTTCTGCTTTCTCGCCATTCTTATCATAAAAAGGTATACGAACACATATTTTATGGGCATGGCAAGTATATAGCTATAAATTATGCATATATTTTGTATTCAGCTCTTGAGTTTATGTCTGCATTATTATAATTATTACGATGATTTGCTCACTCGCTCATTGGTTATCAATGAGCTCCTCCGCGGTGCGATAAGATAGGTGGAGATTCCACCATTTGAGTTCCAACTCAATATTTCATTTCGACTACCTTAACATGAAACGCGTGTCAAGTTGGAAGAACCTTGATAATTGTCTTGGAACGTGTGTGTTATTATTGTTGGTCGAAGAGGAAAGTGAAAGTTGAGGCTTTTAATTAGGAAATTTAAGAAGCAGATACTGCCAAATAGATGATTGTTCAACCAGAAAAACTACAATTTGAGTATGTTCTATTCTTGTGTGTACTTAGATTGAGTACAAGGCATTCTTCGGTCCAAAAGCAACAGTTAATACTATAGAAACAAGCACAACTAGTCTTGAAACATGAATAATTCTTATTAACAGTGAGTCGAATAATTCTAGAAAACCCGTTCTTAATTCAAGTACTAAAAATCTTGAATTGAGAACGAAATATATTCAATTCCCAACACTTTGTAGAATTATAAGAGATTTATGGTTTTTAGTAGGTTCAATGCCTCTTTGTATAGCAAATAGCTTAAGAATTTGGTGGACTTAAACCAAGTACATTTTGTATTAAATGTGTGAATTCGTGGGGCTGACTTTAGAGTTAATGGAACTTCCTCTAAGAATATTCCGTTTTTAAAAGACACAAAGAATTTTGCGGAAAGATGTTAAAATAAGAATTCTGTATATTTATATAATGAATGAAGTTCAAAGTTCTTGCTTCATTTTATGATCTTTTGCCATTAATTCTAATCCTTTAGTCATCTTAGCACCACAAAACAGGGAGCATAATGTTGATTATTTATATTTTAATTGAAAATTTTATATTTTCAACCAATTAAGTCGTGGGTTTTTCTGCATTTTTTTTAGAATTTGTCTTATCAACTTTAAAACTTATCGAAAATCTGCATTTCGTGCACAAGACTTTGACATTTTGTACATTTAAGCGATTAGATACAGTCTCAAGAGGAATTTCGAGTTGCTAATAAATCAAATGGGGGTGGGGGGCCGCCAGTTAGTTGCGGTTGCGGGTGCACATGAGCTAATCACCCGGAATGCTGCTGCAACGCCCGGGGTCAGAACTTAACACGGTTTTCATTTCTGTTGTTTGTAACAATTAACCCTTTGCGGTGGAATCGAGACACGGAGACACTCGACTGGGTCAGCACTTGAGGTGAGAAAGGAAGGAAGGAAAAGTGCTCGGATGCAATCCTTTTGTATGTGTGTCAAGACATTCATTTGTCTTGTGGCTGGGCAATTAGAGGAAACATTTTTCCATTTAATTGGCCAAGTCATTAGGCAAATGGCCCTAAAACGTAGAAGAGCTGGCGGAGGCTGTTTAGCACCTTTCCGGTTAATTGTAGTTAACAAAAGAAATTAAAATCAACAAAATATTTGCCTTAAATGATTCACATTTATTTCACTCATTTGAAATGTGCTTGCCTCGCATTCAATTAGCAGTTGTGTTTGTTGTTGTTAAGTAATTTATGCCAATTTTAAACTTTTCCGTATTTTGGATGAATGAACTTTTGGATGTTTTTGAAATGATTTGAAACCAGTTGTTGGGGCGGGAGGGAGATGCAGTCGCAGCGTCGGCGGCGGCGGCGGCAATCTCTCACACCTTTCATAAATTTCCAGTTTTATGGCAAGTTCAAAAAAAATGTTAACATTTGCAATTTATGATTTAGCTGAATTTGTTTATATAAATTTCGAGCCTTTATTGGTTGCATTCACATTTGTCTTTTTGGTAAGAGCCGCCCAATAGGTATGCAATTTCAACTGCCGAATTTTACTTTTACTTTGGGTGGGTGGAACTTGTCAACAGTCGTCGTTGTTGTTGCTGCTGCTGTTGTTGTTGCTGTTGTTATTATTGTTAATGGGCCGCACTCAACGCCTGCTCGGATTGTTATAAATCTTTACTTAATTAACGCCACGCGCGCGCGTTTTAAAACGCGCTGTAAACGCACCATTTGCTCTGGCCATTGAGGCGCAACGTTTTGAAGTTAGTTCCGGCTTCTTCTTTTATGACTTGAAATTGTTGGAATTCTTCTAATGAGTTAATATAAACAAGAACAGCTGGTAACCACCGGGTGAAAGAATGCGACAGAAGTCCTTTAAAAAATACATATTCAATGTTAGGAACATCTGTTAAGAAGCTCTCGAGTACCATGTATGCAACAACTATCGATATCTTTGTCAAATACAACCCTGATATCAATAAGTTCCGACTGGCCAAAGGCGGCATTTGCAATCGAGAACTCCGGAAGGGAAATCAGCTTCAAATTAATCAATTTGATTGTGAATTCCTATTTACAAATCCTTTCTCAATGTCGTAATTAACTAGTTGCTGTTTCATTCTTGATTTCAATTGAGGGATCGGCAATGAGAGCGATTTTCAGTCGCTGCAGCAGTATTTGTGAATCGGCAGCGAAAGTTGTCATTCTGTTAAGAGAATACTCTAACATCGAGGCTTAATGCTCTCTGTTTGCTGTCTAGGAAGCTCTTCAAAGCAGAGAGCTGTTTTCTGTATATGTATACCAGTATTTTCTCAGCTGCCAGTGGCAACTTTTCTGCTTGTATTGCCGACCCCTGTCTTAGTGTAAGTAAACATAAAATGGAGCTGATGGAATAAGCGCCTTCTTCTAGTTTTAATTTCTTGTGGGACATAGGTCATCAGCCATACCCGACTTCCAATGGGAGATCTCAAGGCAAAGCTATTATATTTCTAACTTTTCCTCGATGAGCATGACTTCGGGCTTAGTCGTGTCCTCTTCTTATTAGTAACGAATGCACTTCAAAGCTTAAACGCCTTGTTCACTCAATATCTACTGATTTGTTTCACCTGCAACCAAGAGATACTTAACAACAAGACATGAGCCTGCCTGCTGTTCATAGACAACATAATTTATACACTTTAAGCAATCGATTTTGAATTTTCATAATAAATTTGGTATAATTTTGAAACGTTGCGCCAACGTGAAATGATTGATGGTTAAATGAATATAAATGACACATGTCAAATATTGATGGCACAAATAAATGCATCACACATGTGATAGGTGGGTTCATCCCCTTGTTACACCCCTGAATAGTGGGGTATTATTATTTACTCAAATTGTTTGTGACGCATAGAATGGGACTTGATATAGCCATGTGTGTGTGTGTCTGCGGTTACTAAGACGGTATCTGCACTCTGAAGCAAGCATCATCAAGTTTTTGTGGTTTTTAAGAAAACATCATGAAAACTAAGCCAACTCCTTTCTCATATTCCAAATCATTGAGATAAAACTTGACCAGCCTGTCAAAATAGCAGTCTTGGCTTAAGAAGTTAAGATAAACTGACATCTAGTGCTCATATAATCAGAAATACAACTATGTAAATCCAACTAAGCTAACTTCAATGGAGCAGTTTGGAATTTACATGAAAACCCTTTCATACATAGATAGCAACAATCAGCCAATCAGCACTTTTTTCGATAATCATTTGGTAAAGAGAAATGAAATTCCCATCTCGGCTCATTACACACAAAAACAATATATATAATGTTTATGAGTACTCATTTTACTTGGTCCTTTTGGCTCAACCCATGCTTCAATGTTTCTGTCTTTAATGTGTGCAGAGCTAAGTGAAAATATGTTTCTGCTTTGCTTCTTCCTCTAAACTCTTAAGTTGAAAACCTGAAAGTGTATAAAAAGTTCGCTAGAACAAAATAAGCTTACGCGCTTCCCAAAAATCTAAATAACCGAAAGGCTCTTAGCAATTCCTTATTTAATTCAAGCATTGAAAGACAAATGTAAATGTAAACAAATGCGTCAATTGGCCGCCCACATAAGTAGGCTACATAAAACACTTGAATGTTTCTCAGCTGCTTTGTGTCTGTGTTTGCTTGGTGTGTTCTGGTTGCTTTTTCTCAATTTGCCGTATTATATGCAAGTGATATGCTTGTCAAAAGTCGTCGTCATATAATCGCATGTACACACTTCGCCCCCCCGCCCGCCCTCTCCCTTCTCCCCCGTTTGACTAAATTATTCATAATGTGTGAGGCAAAGCTGACGCATTTTTTCTGGTGAAACTCAAAGACGTTTCATTTTATCGGGCATCAGTGGCTGGTTTAGTGGTTAATAAGCTAGCTGACTAAGCCCATATGTGACATGAGTGAGAGTTGGGTCAATATTAATTGAGTTGAACTTAATTAAAACTTGTTCTCCATATTGATTGATTTACCTTGGGTCCTTGATTGTGTGAGTTAAATAGTTTAAACAAACAATGGAAACCCAAAGCAGCGTCATCAATACGTTATCGATTCGTTGCTTATTAAATGCAGGACCGACCCTCTTCCCCCTCTGCGCCTGCCTTGTGCCCCGGTTTATATCTTTGATTTCAATAATGACTGGTGAGGGTACAAGCACAGAGCTCACGCACAGCGCGCTGCCTTGAATTTGGTGAATGGTCCCTTTTTTGTTGTGCCGTTGTTGTTTGTGTTCATATTCGTCAAGGCTGACCTCCGGCAGCCAGTTTCCTCCTCCACTTTCACAGTTGAAAGCTAAAACATATTGCGTAGGTCGTCGTCGTCGTCGTCCTCGTTGTCGGAGCTGCGTGAAGCAAACCCATTTCTATAATGTTGCCAAGGCAGTCCTGGCCTGCGGGGGAGGCGACAGCAAATGAAATTCATCCGCCTCGATTTCCGGAGTCCCGTTCGTTGTCACGTGCCGTTACTCCGTTTCCGCTTTAAATTTATGGCCAAAAGTTTTAGCTGCCACTTCAAAGTGAGGCCCACCATATCACACATACGCCACGTTGCCGCTTCTAATCATGCGTATGAGCATGACCATAAATTGACTAAGCTCATGAAATGGGTCAGCGGTTTGGGGGGCATCAGCATCTGCGGTGCATTGAACTTTCAACGTCAAATGGAGCGTCAACAAGTTGACCAAGGGGAAACCTTTTGAAGTCAGCCGCCGCCAAACTGGGTTAATTACTTTAGTTGTTGTCCTTTAACCATATTTCATTTCCCTCTTCTCTTCTCTTCTCTCGTTGCAGCTACCTGAGAACGATTTATATACAAACAAACAAACCAACCAACACACACACAGAAACACACACATATATGCCAACACCATTTGCCGTTTTGAGAAGCCGTCCACTTATACAAATCCAAAACAACAAGAACAACAACAACAACAGAAGGAACACCATATTAAATATGCTCGACGTCTGTCCAAAAAAGTGAATCCTTGTTAGACGCCACTCACTCGCCCACACTCACCCCCAAATTGACAGTGAGACAAGGATAGACATCATTGTTGTAATCAGGATCTGAGCTTAACTGTTGCCATGGGTCGCAAGAAAATTCAAATATCACGCATCACCGACGAACGGAATCGACAGGTGAGAGAAACTCAATAAATTTGGTGGGATTGTCATTTCAATGGAGCCGCCGTCGCGCGCCGAAGCTGCTGCTGGTTTATTAATTAGACACCTCGGCTACCTATTTAGCACTTGGATTTCTAATTGGGTTCCACTTAACTTTGTAATAGAAAACTTTATTAATTAAGCCAGCGACAGCGCGGCATCGATTTAGGGCAATTAAACTGAAATTGAACGCACGTCAAGTTGGAAATGACAGACAAAAGGCAGACTGTGGAGACTGACTAGACTAGGAATTATTCTAGTCCAAGGTTTTATTCCACATATAAGTTGATTGGGTTTAGTTTGAAGAACTCGTTTTGATATAATTATTTTGAAGCCAATTATGAAGATGAGCCGATTTCAAGCCAAAGTCAGTCAGGAAGTTAAACGCAATCCGCCCGATCAAGTAACGAACTATATTCGATAGATTTACTAATCGATAAACTATCGCTTGACACAATATGTATCGATTGTCAACTACTTTCTCACTACTTGTTTCAAGCCGTACCAAAACTCAAGAGAGTTTCGCTAATAGATCGCTTTCAGAGATTCACAATGATCAATTCAAGCTTGTCGAGTAAATCTTTGTAAGAAAACCTTCCCGAGCTACTGTCATTTGTAGAACTTTTCAACGATATACTTAATATTTATCGATCCGTCAAAGGAATGGTAAATATCGGATGAACGATTGTCGAGTTATAGCGAAATCAAACCTTTATGCTGGGCAGCACTTACTAACTGGGGGGGTACATGGTATCTTTCTTACTTGCTCAAGATGTTTTTCGGCAATCCGCCTCGAAGGACCAAAAATGTTATTAAGGGGGAAGTTGCTTGAAAGTAGATCAATCCCTAAGCCAAGAGAGGTTTGTGGAAGTTTGTAGAACTCGCGGTCTTAAATTCACATAAATAGACAGAGAAAGGTAGAGAGAGAGAGAGAGAGAGAGAAAGAGAAAGTCACATCAGTGATGGGCTTACAGCCTTTTGTTCATTGGTAGATGGCTTACTTATTAAATGGCTAAGAAATCGGCTTGAAAACAGCCATTAATACTGTAATTTTTGGGCAGCTATGTTAGCTTAACATACTGCTAATGCGCTGTTAATAGTTCCCGTTGGAACTACATCTTGGCACTGACCCAACCCCAGCGCTCTCCTCTCTCTCACACATACGAGCAAAAGCAATTGGTTCCTTTTCTTGCCATACCATCCTGGCGAGCCATGAACGCGTCATAACAACAACTTGTTTATTGCCCTGCCCTTTGCCCTTGACTTGGCCATAATCGATTCATTAACCAACTGTGTGTGGGCCTGACCCGCCCCAATCTCCGAGGGCGGCCTGGGACCACTTGAGCGCGCGCGCGTTTCTAATTACGTTGGCAACTACGCGCAGAGTACATAAATATTTGAACATGCAATTGAACATGGAACAATTTCCGCTTCCTCCAGGTGACCTTCAACAAGCGCAAGTTTGGCGTCATGAAGAAGGCCTACGAGCTGTCGGTGCTGTGTGACTGCGAGATAGCGCTAATCATCTTTTCGTCCAGCAACAAGCTTTATCAATACGCCAGCACGGATATGGATCGTGTCCTGCTCAAGTACACGGAATACAATGAGCCGCACGAATCGCTGACCAACAAGAATATCATTGAGGTAAGTCGGAATGAAGGGTGGGGGCCCCAGTGAGCCGTGAAAAGCACAGCAGCCGGGCGGAAGACAAAGAGACGTTCTTGAGTGCCGCCGCCGTCGCCAACGTATTTTGCATTTCTAATGCCTTCCCCTTGGCCGCGCCTGCTGCTGCTGCTGCCGCCGTTGCCGCCGCCGCCGCTGTTTCTGTTTTGTTTGCCGGGCGCAAATTGTTTTGTAATGTTAATGCTGGCGCGTAGACAAGATTTACATAATTTAGCACATGAACAGCCGAGCGACAACGTGTCAAGTGTCCGGACCTCTCTCTCCCCGGCCAATTACTATACCACAATTCTCCCCTCCTCCTCCACCCCACAGAAGGAGAACAAAAACGGCGTCATGTCACCGGACTCGCCCGAAGCTGAAGCCGACTACACCCTAACGCCACGCACCGAAGCCAAATACAATAAGATCGATGAGGAATTTCAGAATATGATGCAGCGCAACCAAATGGCCATCGGCGGTGTGCCGGGCGCCGGGGGGCCGGGCGGCCCGCGCCAGTTGCCCAATACCAGCTACACGCTGCCGGTATCGGTGCCCGTGCCTGGCTCCTACGGTGAGAATATGCTGCAGGCCAGCCCACAAATGTCCCACACAAACATCAGCCCACGTCCATCGAGTTCGGAGACGGATTCAGGTGGGATGTCCTTAATAAGTTAGTACACAAAGTGTCTCGGGTGCACAATTTCTATTATTTCCCCCACGTTGCGTTCTTTGGCATGGCTCCATTTTCCTAACATTTCCCGCCTTCTTTGCGTTCAGCTCTAACCCCCTCCCCCACCTTCTGCACTTCTTAATATGTTGCCTGTAAATGTGCCCAGATGTGTTTGCCATATGTTTTCTATCTCTCTGTTGATCTCTTGGTTGCATTTACCTAACTTCTATTCCATTCTGTTCACCATCAGTTTATCCATCGGGTTCCATGTTGGAGATGTCAAACGGTTATCCACATTCACATTCGCCGCTTGTGGGATCACCCAGTCCAGGTCCCAGTCCTGGCTTAGGTGGGCATAAGTCAACATTTTAGACCTTAGTTAACCACTAACCCGAAACAACCAGCCAACCACCCACCCACCCCACCCCCATCGACCTGACTTGCCTTGTGTATTAAATTTGTGTACCAAATCCCTTGCAGCTCATCATTTGAACATTAAGCAACAGTCGCCGGGTAGTCAGAATGGTAGAGCTTCCAACTTGCGTGTGGTTATACCGCCCTCGTTAGCTCCCAATATGTCCGCGGCCGAGGATGTGGCCTATGCAGATGTAAGTGGTGAAGCTAATGGTAAATGGGAACCATTATACTTACTGCCATTTCAGCAACGACAAAGCCAGACCTCCCTGAACACGCCCGTGGTAACGCTACAGACACCCATACCCGCCCTCACCAGCTACACATTTGGGGCCCAGGACTTTTCCTCGTCGGGTGCCATGAGCAGTGCGGACATACTGAGTCTACCACAATGGCATCAGGGTCTGGTGCAGCATACTAGGTGAGTTCACTTGGAATCATTTAATATGTTTTGATTGAGGGACGAGAGACTCCCAAAATGATATTTGTGTGCGCCTCTCGCCACACCACAACAATAAACAGACAAATTTGACCTTTCACATCTTCCATTTGGCTTCTGCCCAAACAAAGTGTTTAGTGAACTGGTGAAAGAGTCACTCGACAGTCTTTAAGTTCCGTTTCCGCTTCATTTTGTTCAGTCTTTGCTGTGAGCGGTGGACATTGAAAACAAATTTTGATATATTTCCACCACAGTCTCTCGCACTTAGCTGTCTCGAATAGCACGCCGCCGCCCGCCACCTCACCCGTCTCCATTAAGGTCAAGGCCGAACCGCAATCACCGCCGCGTGATCTCTCCTCCAGTGGGCATCAGCAGAACAGTAATGGCTCAACGGGCAGCGGGGGTTCCAGCAGCAGTACCAGCAGCAACGCCTCAAACGGTGGCCCAAGTGGCGGAGCAGCCAATGTTATATCGCACTTAAATCAGACTCCAGGCGGCGGCGGCCCCGGAGGAGGAGGGGGGAGCACCAACGGCAGCGCCGAACAGGCCACCAATCTGAGCGTCCTAAGTCATTCGCAACAGCATCTGGTCATGCCCAATTCGAGGCCCTCGTCCACGGGTCACCTCACGCCCACTCCAGGTATGTTTCCTGCGTTTCCAAACTGGAAGCAGTTGCAGTTGTTTCTCTTTTGTTTCTGTAGCATTGCGAATTTGTTGGAATTTATTTGTTCTAGTTGCGCGGCATGTTCCTAATGCTATCAATAATCATTTTGTATGTGACCAGGCGGCGTATGCGTAATCCCTTGCCGAGTTACGCATACGCCGCTCTGGCCCCACATCCTTCGTTCTGCTGCTGCGAATCTGACTTTTGATTTTGTTTTGTATTAACAACCAAACGATAACTGTGTGATAATTTTTAGGGCATGATAAGTATGAAGGATATCCGTACCGCGCGCTAATGGGACATAATCATAATCCTAGATGGAATTTTGCCGGTAAATTGGCCAAAAACAAACAAACAATCAAACAAAACACACACACACACATACAAATATACAAAAAACATACAGCATATGTACATACTTTTCACACACCAAGCACACACACCAAGCACACACACATACATGCATATGTAAGGGGGTCGATCAATGAGTACTTGTGTTAGGAAACAACATTTGTCTGCCAATTGATTACTTTAGGTGAAGCAGAAGTTGTAGCTTTCGATTCTGCATTAATTTTAGGGTTGTTACTTAGGATTGTTACTGTTCCATTTAAGAAACTTTGTAATGATTCCTTCAAAGCTCTTAACTATGGGACATGCCCCACTCTCTAAGAACTACCGAAAGCCAGATCCGTAGAATCCCACTTATGGGTTGCAGACCCGAAGTGCCTAAGAATACATAATGAAGTCTGATGTAGAGTTACTTGATCTACTTTGTTTTAGGGTTTACCTGGTCAGCCTTTTTTACCGCCTGTCGAAGATATCTAAGCTAGATATCGAAACGCTGGACAGCAAACAGCGCGCTCTTTGCTTTAAGCGATCTATGAGGGCAGGTCAGAGCTAGTCAGAGCCAACAAGCTGTCTAGCTTAACATTGCATGGCAATTGAACTAAAAGCTCTAGATAAGTACCCTTTGCCTTTGTTTTGGGGCTTTTGCCACCGCTTTGTCAGCATATTGAGCACGTCAAAACTTTTGCTTCTGAAATAACCTCAGAAAAAAAATCCGAAGGAGTTAAATCTGAATATCTGGGTAGCCACTCATTATTGGTATTGCCTTCTCTGAGCAAAAATAGCCTCAAACTTTCACTTGTAGGACACGGCTTCGTTTTTCTGTCCCGGAAGGGCTAATTCTGATTGTTAATGTCGCCCTTGAGCGGCGTCGTTGGTCATCAACATTGGCTACCAACGAGAGCGTCGGCTAACGTCGGACACACGACGAATAGAACATAGGTAGCTAAAATGGTACTTAAATGTTAATAAAGAACATATCTACTCAAGTCTATCCATCGGATGATAACAGTTAAACGTTCAGTATGTATATGAGTCTAATGGTTATCTCGAAAGCAAAGTCTGCTGATGAGAGATTCAAAGGCTCTAAAAATATATAATATACATATTAAGGGGAAGCTTACCAGAGAACCAAAACCATATCCGATTGAAAATGCTGAAAATGCGGTAGATCTACGCCTCATTACTCAGATCTAAGCAGTGGGAATTGGTGAATTCATGACTGTTTTCAGGTAATACACATGAAACTTATTAACTGAAATCATGCCTGAAAGAAGCAAAGGTCATGAAGTAGTAGGTAGCTGAAGTTCATGACTAAAATGCATGTAAAGACAGACCGGATTTCAGTTAGATCAGTTATCAGCTATGATTGAGCAGAACTGAAGGGTAGTTTAAAGCGACAGCAAGCTGTGGGATGCTGCTCCTTGTCTGTCCATCTTCCACTCCTTGACAAACATTCCATTGACATTGCAGTTTAAAATATTCTATTAGCACAGCCTAGAATAGGTACAGCCCCGAGTACTCACTGATCCCACCCATTCCTTGCATAAACATATCTACCGAAATTTGTATAAATCTGTTGCAGTTCCAAGTTCTTTGAGTTTTATCTTTCTGAATCTTTTGCCAAAAAGGGGGAATATTTTCCGTTTAAAATCAAATTGCCTGCCTCTTGTTCTGTTGATATTTTTGAGTTACTTTGTACTAACACCCAACTTAAACAGTTTCTTGGCTAATCTAACACGCATACAAACACACACACTCACACACACACACATTGACACCAGCGTCCTGCCTGCCTTACCCGTTTGCCATACACCAACGACCAGTGACCATATCCAAACTAATATTTTAACAGATTTTATTATTTTAAACCCAGGTGCGCCCTCCAGTGAACAGGATGTACGTCTGCAACAGCAGCAGCATCAACAACAGCAACAGCAGCAGCAACATCAGCAGCAGCAGCAGCAACAACAACAGCAGCAGCAGCAGCAACAACAACAGCTAAGCGACTATGATGCGCCCCATCAGAAAAGGCCCAGAATATCGGGCGGCTGGGGTACATAGCCGGCACGTGGCAACTACAAGCAACATCATCATCTTCAACAACAACAGCAGCAGCAGCAGCAGGAGCAGCTGCTGCTGTTGGCGTCGTCCTCACATCACAGCAAAAAGTCGTCGGTCGGTGATGATTTGGCCATGATGCCGCCGCCACCTCGTAAGGAGCTCATGCGCAGCCTCACACACGGTTCGTCTTCTACGTACTACGATTGCTATGGCCAGCATCTGTAGACCCCTCAACCAGTGCAATAGACGTCGAGTTGGAGCCGGGGTTTGGGTTTTGTGACAGTGTCATATCTACATCTAAACTTATGCTAACTTAAATGGTAATAGTTGATAAATTTTAAATTATAATTGTAATATTGTGCGCATACTTTGACAGACTCCCCCTCCCCTCTCCCGGCCACACCTGCCACGGGGCGGGGGTGGCTGCAGGGAGAGCCTTAGTCGTTAGTTTAGGCCTAAGTATGAGAAAATCGGCATGCAAGTGCTTGTACATACAAATCTGGAGCGTCGTAAGTTTTAAACCATTTACAATTACAAAATACGTAAACTATGCAAGTCATATTACACTTACGTAAGCCTAGGCTAAGCATACAGAAACTGGAAATTGAATTGGATAAACACACCCACACACACCACACACACACAAAAATGTACTCAAGCGCATTAACTATAAATGGAGAGGACCCCAGAGCCTTTCTCTTTTGCCAGAAACCTTAATTTTTAGTTCTATTTCGTTCGTGCAATTTATCATATTTGTTCTTATTCTTATTATTATTATTCTTATTCTTATTATGGTTCAACGAACTCAGTTTAATTTTTAGTTTTAATTTGTTTAAATAAATTGAAAAACAAAACAAAACATGAAAAAACCCTTTCTCGGATCTAAGCAAAACGAAGTCATAATTTGTAATTTTCCTTTTTTTGTATTTTTGGAAACGCAGTTTGTCAAACAACAACAACCACAACTCAACTAAATATAATTTAAATAAAATTTATAATTGATTTCGTTTGCTTTTCGTTTCATTCTGAGGGAACTCGCATGATGTCAATTCACACTTCGATATTGAATTAATGCGCGTTGTAAATATTTGCGCTACCAAAACATGACCTGTTGCACTTTATATACAGTCGAAATGAAACATATGTATTTTATACGGTGGCCCACAGCTGTGCATACATAGAATCGTATGCAAAAATATGGCGAACAAAACGAAACAGCAACAATAATATTAAACACACTTACACACATATTACAGGTTTCCCCCTAAGAACAAGCTTTATGTCAACCAACATAGATATGTATTTTCTAGCAATATACTCTATAGTTAAATATATACACACATATATATATATATATATACACGCAGATTTACACAAAACTAGCTAAAGAACGACGGGTGAAGAGGAGAGCCAGGCGTTAAAGTAGTTTAGCTTAAATTGTTGTTAAGGGTTTTTGAAGCACACTTTCCCCGCAACCCACTACCGCCCCTCCCCTCAAAGAAAAAGGTGTCTACAGATTTTATGTATATATTTAGAAATTAAGTTAGTTAGGTAACAACATATTCTATGCATTCGAAAGAGGTGTATACGAAAAGAGAAACTGTTTGCCATGAAACTTTTCATACGGTTCAAATCAGAAGAGCACAAAAACCAACTTACTTCGGAGTAGGCACCAATACAAATGAAGAAAATATAACGCAAGCAACCACAATCACAAGAAATAGAAAGAGAGAGCCAATAATTACCTACTGGTTACTTCTTCTATACCTTATTTGGCCCCTTATTTCAATCACAACCACTTGACGGTCTCTGTCTTGTGCGATGTGGCACCATTCGCTCACACCAAGGGTACCAACCCAATTTTGGTAGTCCCTTCTTGGCTTCAAGTTTTTTCGAGATCCGTTTGTGCAACATGTCCATCGAAACTGATCAGAAGAACGGGTTAAAAAACGACTTATCAAGTTGAAATGGCATTTATTAACCACATAAATACCACTTAAGATCACAAAATGATCCAAAAATTCATAAAATGTATGCTAGTTATGAGGAAAAGAGGAAAGATACGATCTAAGAATAGGAGAAGAGAAGCTCTAGTGCGTTAGGTTTTAGCGCTACACTCTTACTGCCAACAAAATCAATTTAAAGCGCTACACTTCCACAATAAAGGTATCGTTGCTCCATAAGAGCGCCTGGAAGCAATTGATAGTAAAAGTGTTTCTATGAAATAAGTGCATTTGATGGGAATATTTTTGGTCCTCACAAGATTTTCAGAGTTTGGCTAAGAGTTTGGCAAAAATAACTACAAATGAGCGTTTTGCGCATAGGCAGTGGGCACCTCCGGATGGACAACGAACAGTTTAAAGCCAAGAAGAGACCGTACAATAGTACTGCCTAACAAAATGGAAGTTTCGATGATTTTTGTTCTCTTTTATGAAAAAGAATAAGACTTTCATATCCTTCAACATAAAGTATAAAGCACATTAGGATCAGCATTATTGTATTTTCATGTTGCTGTACAGGCTCTTATTCTCCAAGGTTGTTAATTTCGGGCATCTCATTGTAGTGTAGATTCGTTTACTTTCTCTCCTCGTATACACCCCTTTTTGTACATATTTGTGAGTGTATTTGTTTTGCACACATTTAAATGTTGTATGTTGAGAATCAAACCCAAAATAATTTTATTTTATATAATTTGCAAAACTTTTCGAATTTCCCGCATTCCATTATCAGTTTTCTGTACATATACATACACACATACATACAAATCCTGTTATTACAACTTCACTGTGTAGTGTTGCCTTAAAAACAGTGCCTCTTTATAGAAAAAAAACCAACAAAAACAGAACAAAAAAAATTAATGTTGAACAAAATATATACATAATATTATCAATGTTTTGCAAATGACAAACTCGATGGTGAAACATTTCAATACAGGTGTTAATTGTGCTATTTAAATGAAACCGTAGATAAATCAACTGATTCAAGTGAACAAAAAATTGTAATTAAATTAAGCTTTAAAACTAAAATTAAACATTTGTGAAGGGAAACCGAACGATGAACTGGTGGAAAGCAGCACTTAATGTACAAAGTTGAGCATTGAAAGAGCTAAATTTGAATTGGCAAAACAGAGGCTTACCCCTAGATTAGGAAAACAAGTGGCATTACAATGGTAACTAGATTTACAAATGGCCCAAAGCAGAGAAGGTAGATTAACTAAATGTGTAGCCCGCTTTTGGGGGGGCCCGGCAAATGGCCGTTACAAGCCAT
The DNA here is from genome assembly GCA_035044985.1 of Lordiphosa fenestrarum. NCBI lineage: Eukaryota > Metazoa > Arthropoda > Insecta > Diptera > Drosophilidae > Lordiphosa > Lordiphosa fenestrarum. Next base: position 3,438,702 of record JAWNNO010000731.1, read on the forward strand.
CAAGAATTTCAAAAAATATTCAGCCACCCCACGGCTTATTAATTTTTATAGTTTTAAATTTAACTGAAAAAAAAAACAAAATTTGGTGTCGCGCACAGCCAATTTTGACCAGGAAACCACCAAAACCCAGCAGCAGAAGTACTAGGCGAACAGCAAAAGGCAGACGTTGAATGGCAGCTGTAAATTTGACATTTATGTGGCATACTTTTGGGGGGCACCGAAAACATTATGCAGCGCCAGCCTTAGGTTATGCTACACTTTTCAGTTTCGCTTACTTCACCAGAAGCCATTGCCACGTCTGTGTATTTCTGTTCGCCTATTACTTCGGCTGTGCAATTTGGCTGTTCCTGACGTTTTGACTGTGCCGGCAACCAGATTTTGCCACTTGGAGTCGCAGTCCCATTGAATTTGGCTTGACCCTGCGTATGACCATGCCCACTGCCTCTTGGCTGCCCCCAAAAACAGGCTTTGATTTCTCAAATTTGCAGCTGCTTATCAACGGCTAAAGATTTTCCGTTATATATTTGAATGCTTAAGAGCGTTACTCTAAGAGTTAAAGAGACTATAACAGCAACAGAAACCCAACTCCTGACTCCAGACTCCTGAAGATCAAGTTATAGATTCAACTGCGGCTTTGTATGTGGATCCATTCCTGGATCCTTGCGTTCTAAACCAAGGCAATTAGCTTTGCAAATCTTTTATTGAATCTTTTATTACCGGAATGCCAGCTAAGGCGCCTTAAAGCAAGTCTGCAACGTGTTCCAGGGCTTCAGTAACTCCTCATTCCTCGTTTTAACTGCAGTAGGCAGCTTTCAGTGAGTATAAGTATGGGCCTGGGCTTAAGCTGTGATTCCGTATATAAATTTCCTTAATCAGTTGAGTTGCACAGAGTTGGTTCGGGGAATTTGGAATTTAGTTACCAGTGTAAGCCTTGTATATGTATATGAAGATATTTTATGGTCAAAGGGACCACTGTGCATTGGTAATCATTGTCTAAATTGTTGTTAAGCAAACTAATTCAGATCGATTCCAGAATGTAAATGTATTTGTTGTACTCTAGTTTATAGTGAACCAAAATGATGTTAAAACTGTGCACACTGTTGCTATGGGGTTTATGTGGCACCTGATATTATGAAAGAAAAAACACTTAATGCAAATCAAGACTTGTGCATGATATATATATATATAGCAAACTACACACACACACACACACACACTTACAATAACTTTAAGTACAGGATGTAGACAAATTGTGACTTTTGATTGGAAAGAATATCCATCGATGTTTTGTCTGTTCAAACACACTTGATGTACATTTTAAGAATTCTAATTCTATATGTAAAATTCTGAAAACAAGATTTATCCGTGCACTGAATATGAAAGGTTTTGAAAGTATTTAACTATTAAGTTGGTGTTTTAAACAAAAACAAAACCGGATAACAAAAGTTAGTAGACAATTTTAAATAAAAACCTTTTTGGCAACTGATCTCTGATACATCTTTATTCCTAAACTAAGCAAATGCAATTTTGGTACTCGGTAACTTTTATTTTCTCGTTTTGCCGCTGCTCACATGCCATTGTAGGCGGGGCCGCCGCCTCCCTCGGGCACCACCCAATTGATATTTTGCTTGGGATCCTTGATATCACAGGTTTTGCAGTGGATGCAGTTTTGAGCATTGATCTGCAGCTTCATGTTGCCGCCCTCCTCATTGGGCACGTACTCGTAGACGCCGGCGGGACAGAAACGCTGCTCGGGTCCCTCGTACAGGGCCAAATTGTGCTCGACGGGTATGCGATCGTCTTTCAGGGTCAAATGGGCGGGCTGATCGCCCTCGTGATTGGTGCCGGTGAGGGCCACTGAGGACAGCAAGTCGAACGAGATTTTGCCATCGGGTTTGGGATAGACAATGCGTTGGCTAGCATTGGCTGGCTGTAGCGTTTCATGATCCTGGGGGCCGTGCTTGAGGGTCCAGGGTTCGCGACCGCCCATGAAAATGGAGAAGCCACTAAGCACCAGGCCACCATATAGACCCAAGGGATTGTGGAACGAGGGATGCACATTACGCACCTGGTACAGGTCCTTCCAGACAAAGGACTCCTTAATTCTGCATACAAGATACCAATCAAGGATTTAAATTGTTGGTCTGGTTGGCTCAACTCACCTTTCCGCATAGCCAGTGGGCTCTACTCCTGCTGTCGCTTGTGTATCCGCCGCCATGGCCTCCAAAGCGCTCTCAGCCGCCAACATGCCACTCTTCATGGCATAATGGGAGCCCTTGATGCGTGGCACATTCAGAAATCCTGCACTGCAACCCACTAGGCAGCCACCGGGGAAGGACAACTTTTTGGGTATACTCTGGAAGCCGCCCTCATTGATGGCTCGAGCTCCATAGGCTATGCGAGTGGCCCCCTCAAACACATCCCTCACTTTGGGATGCGTCTTGAAACGCTGGAACTCCTGGAAGGGACTTATCCAGGGATTTCTGTAGTTCAAACCCACCACAAAGCCCACAGCTATGGCGGGAGTGGTCTCATTCAGATGATACAGAAAGGAACCACCGTAGGTAAAGCGATCCAATGGCCAGCCAATTGTGTGCTCCACCAAACCAGGTCTGCAGGAAAACTTGTTCAACAATGGCTTCAATTAACTAAAACTCCTCCATACTTACTGATGCTTTTCCGGGTCAATCTCCCACACCTCTTTGAGGCCGATGCCATAGGTCTGAGGTTCGCTGCCTGCATTGAGACCAAACTTCTGGGCAATCTGTTTGGTCAGATGACCACGGCAGCCCTCCGCAAAAATGGTGGTCTTGGCATGCAGCTCCATGCCTCGAGCAAATGTGTCCTTGGGTGCACCATTCTTGGCTATGCCCACATCATTGGTGGCAATGCCCTTGACACTGCCATCTTCATGGAAGAGCACCTCGGAGGCGGCACAACCCGGATAGATTTCCACACCCAAGGCCTCGGCCTGATCGCCCAGCCATTTAACCAAATGACCCAAGCGTACCACATAATTGCCATGATTGTCCATTGGCCAGCCCTTGAAAACGGGTATGGAAATGCGTCCCGATGTGGTGAGAAAGGAGAAGGTGTCCTTTGTGACGGGTGTATTGAGTGGAGCACCCAGTTCCTGCCAATCGGGCATCAGTTCGTTTAATGCAACGGGATCAATGACAGCGCCGGAGAGTATGTGTCCGCCCACTTCGGCGGCTTTCTCCACCACACAGACGCGTAGCTCCTGGAAGGCAAAGAGAGAGAGAGAGAGACGTTTTAGATCAACAATTTAGCCACTGAATTGCTTAGAGTGGAAAAGGTTAAAGAAGAACCAGTACTTTCAAGGGTTGGCAATTCTTTGTAGAGATAGTTTGAAAAACTCTACAACGCTAGAAGAATTCAAGTGTTGGTAAGTTTTCTTATACAATTTCCTAACATTACACAGATTTGGGCCCAAACTTGACGGTCTTATGAACCAAACCGGTTTCCGAACCCCAGACTTTAGAACTGATTGGACTGGCACTGATACTTTAGAAGAAAGCATTTGGAGATTACCGAAAAGGAATTTAGTTAAACTCACCTGATCCTTTTCAGCAGCCAATTGCTTAGCCCGTATGGCCGCTGACATGCCAGCTGGTCCACCGCCGACTATAACAATATCCACCTCCTCAATGCAACGCTCCATATCGATCTCCTTCCAACGATCATCCTTCTCGCGAGGATTCAAAGTGTAGTGAGTGGTGATTCGAGGATATTTTGCTGCCTCCGAAACGCTGCGCACCAGGGCGGGCGTAAAGAGGCGCTGAACTGTGGGCAAAAGTTATCAACATTTATTGAATTTGTGGTTTGATAAGGCCATTTGAAGCAAGAGGAAGAGGTTCCGACTTTTCCATCTGTTCCTCTATCTCTGCGACGCTCAACATCAGCATTATGTAATCCTCCCCGCCCCCGCACTCTTCTCAAACTTACCTCTGTGGATTTTCAGAAGCGCCGACATGGTCTCTGCTGGCAAAAGAAGACTTGAACGAAAGAAGAAAAAGAAACCCTAAAAATAAAGTGTTTGTTGTGTTTGTCTACTTTATTTACACAACAACAAACACCACAGGCAGCCAGATCGATGCAACAAGTTGGACTTTAGACTTTTTCAAACAAACCGATGCAGTGACGCCGCCAGGGTATAAAGTTCGCCACGATCTTTAATAGACTTACCGCTATGCCAAAGTGCCACCAATTACTTCTGTTTACAGGAACCACTTGGTTAAATCTAAACTTGTATAAAATGGCACAGCAAATACAACTAAAAGCAGATTAAGAGATATTCTTGCGTTGGCCCGTACAGCTGGCACTGCCAGAAAAGCTTTGGCCGAAAGCTTACACAGCAGCTGCTAGCCCACAGCGTTGCCACCTGGTTGACACTTTGAAACTGGCGCCCCAAGCGAAATTCAAATTTTAATTTTGAAAGTTTTTCACTTTGGTTATTTTATTTATGTATTTTCATATAGCTTCTTTTTTCAAGCAAGTACTTTGGTATGTGTATGTGTGTGGGTGAGTGTGTGTGATGCACGCAAATGCCTGGGTTTCATCTTGAAGTATTGATCTGAATTTTTAATCCAGCCCCATTAAAAATTCAAAGCTTAGTTCCAGTCGAGAGCGAGGAATACGTATATCAAGTTCTTTGTCAATTTGTATTTACAGGGAGGGTGGTGGGAACAGGAGCAGGGGGACAATCTATTGGCCATAGAACTGTTCTTCGGAGTTGTCTCCACTCCCGCCACCTGCAGTTTGTTCGCCACTCTTTGAGGGCTGTTCCTTGTTGTTGAACAACATGGTCAGAGCCTTATCTGCGGTATCTGCGGTATTACTTTGCTTTTCGGTATTTTGGGACTTGGTTTGATTCGATTCGGTGGTGGCTGAACGTCCAAATCGCATAAAATTATCTGGCCGTCCAAATCTCATGAAATCCTGTTTGGGACTGCGCAAAGACTCGGACTCGGCTTGTCGACTGCGTCCAAAGCGCATAAAGTCCGAGGGAGTTCTACCGAAGCGCGGGTAAGGGGAGTTCTGCGAGTTGGGAGTTCTACCAAACCGCATGAAATCATCTTTAGGATTTCTACCGAAGCGCATAAAATCATCCTTTGGACTTCTACCGAAGCGCATGAAATCGTCCTTGGGACTTCTACCGAAACGCATGAAATCATCCTTAGGACTTCTGCCGAAGCGCATGAAATCATCCTTTGGACTTCTGCCGAAGCGCATGAAATCGTCCTTGAGATTTCGACCGAAGCGATCCATGCCACTGGAACGTTTCTCCACTGCCTCGGAGTCGAAATACCCATACCCGGGACCTGGATCCAGTGGCATTTGCTCTGCCTGACGCTTGCCCCAGTGCATCCAATTGTCTTGCAAGGATTTGCGCTTGGCTTCCAGCTCGGGATCAAACTTGTAGCGCTGCCTGCGTGCATTTTTCTGGAAACGCAAGACCACCGAATTCTTAGCATAGTCAATCCCAATGGCCGAGATGGGATAGCGGAACTCCAGTTCGGTCTGCTCGGGCTTCTCATTCATCAAACCATCCATTAGCTCACTTTCCACCGCCCCAACTGCTGCCGCATCCTCGCCAGATTCCATGGACAGGGCATTGGCTTGGTAGGGCGTCTCAATGATCTCACTATGAATGGCCGATTGCATTTGGTAGAGGGCCAGGAGGAACATCAAGGCAAGGCCCATGTTGGCTGCAAGTAGAAGCACAAGTAGAAGAAATGTCGTCTTAATTATGAGTTGCCAAGCTGCCAGATTATCTATGGACCAGTTTTAATCACATTAACGTCCTGGCACCACGTTCATTTTACTTAGCGGCAACAGGAGCTGCTCCCGCACGCAGACAAAGTGTCCTGCTAATTAACCATAACAATATTTATGCGATAATCTGCTTGGGCCAGCGCCAAGGCGAAGGCGAAGGCGAAGCCAAAGGCGAAAGTTATGAATGTGCGCGTAAAAAGTTAACCCAGCGCATTATGGCCAACACATCCCATTTGCGTCGCCAGCACCCCACCAACCCCCACACACAGCCATTGGACAGGTTTACAGGCATTAACACTTGTTGCGGCTGCTCAAGGCGAAGTAGGAGTTGATGTATGACGTCCGGGCGCCAACAGAGCAGGGCCATTAGAGATGCAAATGATTATGGCTTTTGGATATGGTGACGGTAACGGAGGCCCTAGATGAGGCATTGGAGTGCACTTGAGTTGAACAAGCTGCAGGTGCAGCTTTAAATTTTTGGAAACCCAGCTAAAACTGGCTCGCACTCAGCCCAAACAGAAACTCAGTCAATGGAGATTGCAACAAGAATTTTAATAAATAAACTGAATTTACTTGACATCAAGGCTAACAGACGGCTGGGGCTTAACTTTGTTAGAAAGTTTAGTACGGGTCCAAGACGGCTTTAAAGATTTCTGTAAACATCAACACTTTTACGAAATTTGCGAAAAACGGTAGCTAGTTATCACACAGAACGCGCCACTTTTGATTTGCTTAGATAAGCAACGAAATCTTAGGGTATTAATTTGGAATAGTTTTAGAAAACTCTGCAAATTGGTTGGCTATGCCTAAGTTCTCAGTTGTAGCACAGTACTTTTCTAGTAGAGCAAGGCCACAAAGTGAAAGTATATTGATGAGCGAAAATAAACGGACTAAAACTAGCTCTGACCTGCCCTCATCGACTGCTGGCCGGCGAGAGCCCTGTTTGCTCTCTTGGGTGAAGCCTAGGCATGCGCTCGGCTCGAGTCTGTGTGAAGATTGTTCGGAACCTAAGGGCCAGGCATGACCATCGCTGCTTTATATAAATACTTGGCTTTACACAGCCCAAAGGAACTAATCTCTTTGCTTGTGTGCTTCTTATTTTCACACATGAGAAAGAATTCTACAGTTTAACGCCGAATTCGAACGGCAATGTTGAAGGATCTTTTGTATGGCTAGTTACTTCAAAGATAGCGCCAATAGCTAGTGAAGGTATCGCTGCTTTAGAGGTTGGTTTTACGGTGAACTGTGCGACACGTTTTGTGCCCTTCCACACTAAACACAAAAGCTAATTTCAATGTGACTGATCTGATTTATCATATACGGGACTAACCCTTATGGTAGAACGAAAACATCGATATTTGGCTTAATCGATAAAACATTGAGGACCCTTATTAAGATAAGTAACTGTGGGAAATAAGCAAAACTTATGTTTTGAGTCAGCGAAAGTAAAAATAAAAGCTTAGGGGACTCCTACACAGTACCTATCCGCTCTAACACCCTACCATCTGCACCACAGGGCATTTAGCATGACGGAAGCTTAGCATATGACTGCACTCTTAACTGTGATTTGCCATACCCGCACGTGTGTGGACTATGCTTAAGTTAAGTGGCCATGCCGTCCAACCCAAGGTCCCGAATTTGGCGAGTACTTGGCGATAAGCCGATCTACTTAAATCGCTGATGTTTTCATAAATGGAAAAAGTTATAAATACTATAAAATACAAAGTGGATTACTTAATTTAATTCCATTTCAAAGTTTGAGCGTTTTTTCTGACTCCACACTCTGTAAACTTATTTAAGCCGCTGCTTTTTAGCAAATTTTTTCTCGCACCCATAAAATGCAAATGAAAAACAATATGAAAGTTGGTCAATACCATACATACTCTGTACCTGCCAACAACCAACATCATCCTCCTAATTGAAGGTGCAGTTCGAGTTCAGGTTCCTGGTCCTGGTATAAGCTGCATTTAACTTGACCACCTTCCACTCAGCAGCTTGTCAACTCAATTAATTAAAAACTTAATTTAAAATTGACCAAGTACACAATTGCTACAATTATGATGTTCGTTTTCTATTTGACAGATTAACATCATTCGTTGAAAATCTGACTCATTCCCCAAAACAACTTGACCACGACAACAGAAAAACTTGACCTCCAGACTGTGCTGATGAGCAGACTTCATGAACTGAACATTAACATTAACATTTCATTCATTTAATTCGCTTTTCAACCTCAGGCGCAATCAAACTTCAGACTTGAGGTCTAAATGGTTTTTCTCACACGTCCGCCTTTTCGGCCATTTGCGAATAGCTAACAAAAAAAAACTGCAATTGTCATTGCAACATTGAGTGGTCTCAAGGGTCCATTTGCTAAACTGAAGAAGCGACGCATCGTTTAATTTATGAGCACAGCTTGGCCAATGATGCAATCCCATCGACAGCTCCTCAAAAAACAAGGAAACTGCCAGTCGAAGCGGGTAGCAAGTCGAAATGCCAAGAGGCCGATTGACTTGTGATGTTGAAATGAGCATTTGAAATTCAGCAACTTGGCTCCTGCCTTTGTCACCGTCTCCTACTCCTCCGTCGGGCTGTAGTCGTATCAATAACACATTCGTTAATTCGCTTAACTCTCTGCATATGAAAGAGGACACTTATTTTCGGCGCACTCATAATCAGATTTGCCAGGCGTATGCGATACGTTTGAAGTACCAGGATGCCCCTGTGGAGAGGGAGGAGGAGGAGGAGGAGTGGGAGACGGCTTCAAATTATGTTTCTGCATTGTTGCAAACATTTAAATATCATTTGTCAGCCAACTCGGGCCACCAAAGACAAATGATTGTCAACACCTGTCCACGACTTTAGCTGCCGGAGCTGTGGAAGCGTCAGTGATAAATCAAAAATTGTACACGCTTGACAGCAATGAAGTTCTTGAGCTCCGGAGCAAACCAACTGGCATGGACAGGGAAAAGAATACGCCACTATGGTACGCATGCAAATGAAAATCTAGCGACGCTTTGTTGCGGCTCTTTGCCACCAAAGTGCAGTCGTAAATATTTCAATTTGCTTTCATTAACGAAAATGGGTGGGCGGGGAAAAACTATTTGTTTCCCCTCCATTTATTGCCAACTTGGTGTCTACACATAGCTGGGGAATTGGTAGGAGCTGGAAAAGTTGCTAATTTGTATCATTTATTACACAGTTTTTGGGTTTCAAACATGTTTGGGACATCGTTTGCCTTAGAATTGGTTTATTTCCTTGGGGGCATTGTTAAAACAAACCATAAATAGCAAAGGAGCTGCCTTAGGCTGTCCATTTAAAGGAACCAGCCGAGCAAGATGACTTCGAATGACAATAGTTTACAATCTCAGTATGTTTAGATTGCTTGTTTTTGAACTATTCTTAATGATCTCTTCTAAATAACCAAATTGTGATTTTAGAAGGCAGCTTCTAAATATTTGTCGGTTTTATACAGAACACAAAACGGGAGCTAAAAGTCAAAAAAAAAATGATTTGATATTGACCTTTAGATTGAAATCTCAACTTTAAGGCACTAATGATTGTACAAAAGACTTCAAACAATCTTAAAATTCGTGTATCAGTCCGAAAATGCTCATTCCATACGAAATGACAATGATAAAGAGAAAGAGCAAATAGAAACCGAGAGCAAGAAAAGCTCTCTCACCAATGCACTGAGGCAAAATGGGCTTCGCGTTGAATTTTATGTGTCGGTTCTTGCACCTTGCAATTCCCAAACAGTCTTGGCAATGCTGGTAAATGGCAAAAGTCCATGGAACTGTGGGTATGCAAATACTAATACCGTCGAGCTTACTCCAAAATTAGCTAGTTGGAAAATCAAAAAGGTCACTGAAAAATGACACATGTGGCTCTTGTAGAAAGCTTATTTTGGGGTAACATCTAGTTTGAATATTGCATTAAGCCGACTTCCAGATCAAATGAAGCAAGAATGTTAAGGTCAAACCGTCTTGATTTGAGACAACGTAGGGATCGAGTCGTGTTAGAATAACCAACTAAAATCCATTCCATTCGTGGTTGTATTAAGCCTGTACTTAGGGAATGTCCACTTGGAGAGCTTATATGTATAAATGGCCCAAGCAGTCGGAAATTCCAATTGCATACATAATACCATCTAATCAAGTGGTTTCCGACGCAGAATGACTGGGCAACACATTAAGCAGCGTTACATAGGAAATATAGTCTACCTTTAGAAAACCAAGTAGAACTATTGGAAAGATCAGATAGAATGGCCACTTGCACTCGTCATAAGTAATCTTATGGTGTTGGCGTTCCTTAATAGCTTATCAGTTTTATCTGTAAGCTTTAGAAAACAGTGATATTATGGATATATCGATCATTTTTGGACGCGATATATCAAATATCGATATTGAAAGTTTCGATTTGAGAAATATGGACAACCCTAGTTGGAATCAAGACAAAAATTCTCTCGTACTTGGTCTGAGAAAAACCGGAATTGACCGAGCTTTGACAATCGTTGGGATTGATTTTAATCTCAAATATACCGAGGATTTTCGGAACTCGCAGCTAAGAATAACGCTTCTGCATTGGGTTTCGCATGCATTTCCACTTTATTTGTAGTAAATTACAATTTTTATCACTTTTGGTAGTTTTTTTGGTGATTTAAGGATTCGTCAGTCATGGTAAAATGACTTAAAATACAAAAAAGGACTCAGATTTTCGCTGTAGCCACACTACTGCGACTTAAGATACCAAACCAGGTTCAGAAACCCTTTTCAGTTTGGAATATAGAAGCACAGATTATATATAAATATTTTTGGGCAGTCGATTTTGATAAATCTGAAGCTTATCCTTTGAAAAATGAAAAAAGACTAACTCCACATTGGAATGGTTGTACTTAACTACAAATTGGCAAGCCTTAATTGAATTTGAGATAATATGTTACAATAAAAGAAAAAATAGTTTGTTTTTCGGTTCAGAGAGCATTTCAATGAAATACCCCTCGGAGCTTAATGAAGAAAAACATCTCGAGAGAGAGACTAAAACAAACCGACAATAAAATATATTACCCTTGGTGAATTAGCCTACTCAAGGTGCAAGGCCTAGAGGTTAGGGTCAGCTGTTAATAATACTTCTATCTTTGTTTTAAACAAAGTGTGAATCCCCCCCAACCACACACACACACACACACAAACTGAATTAATGTACAGACTTCCACTCCAATTTCACTTTATTACGCGAAACAAAGGGCACAAAAACTCACCTGATTGGGTAGTTGTAACCAAATTTTGCACAGAAAATCAGAAAATGTAAGTAATCGCGTTGAGAAGCGGGCACAGGCTTCTTAAAGAAACTGATATTGTTATAAGCTGGACTCTTTTTTTGTCCTTTTTGGGCACACTTGTTGCCCGTGCAAATGTGAAACACTTCTGTGCGAATGTTCGGCCTAACATCCTGTTTTATATGGTGTCCTTTGTAGGGGGACCATAGGCAGCAACAATGGTCGACTTGCGCTGTATGTGTGTGTGCGTGGGCGCAAGCAACAAGTGTTGCAGCAACATGTTGCCATTGCGCGAGCCGTGTTTTGGTTTCGGTTTGTTGGGCTTGTTTGCTTGTGTTTTTTATGGCAGTGCACTTTTTCAATAGCTGGCCAAATGGAGATTAACAGCTTGAAGCTTAGTTGGTCGCCGTCCACCTTGACAATGTCAGCCTGCCTGTCTGACCGCTGATATGTTTGTTATGAAAATATGTTGGCGGAACAATGGACACATGTGCATTGTGGCTGAGTGGTTACTGGATGTACTTTTCATTCCTCAGATGACATGGCAACATTCCGTCGCCACTTTGCTGGCCATTCGACCACCAAATTGTATGCAAATCGCCCACAATTGTTTTGATACGCCCACTTTTAAGTTTAAGCAGCGGCAGCCGTCCAATTAGCCACCCTTGGCTATGGGCAATGTCCCTGTGTCCCTGTGCATTATAATTTGCCCTTCGTTCGCAGCGTTTATGAAGTTTTATGGTCCTGTAACGGGATACATTGTGGCGCCTTTAACACAGCGTCTGGTCTCTCTCTTTCGGTGGTTTGGAAACGGAAGTCTGTAATTACGGCCTCACTTTGAAAGGCCAAGTTTTGCCTCTGCCTGTTAAGCATGACTGGATGGTCCCATTGTTTTCTAGTCTGCTTTTTAATGTGTCAACCTGGCGCTTTTTACGATCAATCCACCACATCAATGGGTGGAAACATGTTTACCTTTTCAACAGAAATATATAAAAATATGCAAACCGATGGCTTCATTTGCATTCATATTGAAAACGAACCCAAAGTCGCGCTCGGAAGTAGATATAACCAATAACACAGAAGAAAAGCAACTCAAGTTCAAAGCGGTTTGTTGACCACATTCACTATTTGGAGTCGTGTGCCAGTCTCGACAGAAGCTGCTTAGATACTCAAAAATGCCAGTCATGATGAAGCTGATAGGTTGATGATTATGCTAAAGATGTGCTCTAAAACGTGGCAGCTGGAAGCGCCCTTTTTACATCAAATATCCGCCTAGCTATCACAATATCGGAATGCCAAGAGAAGCGGAGTGGATTTTGGTTAGGTTTTTAGTGCTTACCAGAGACCTTAGGATCCATGCACAACCAGCCTGGAGCTAAGCTAAGCTCTTTGGAGACTCAGAAACATATATAAGCCTTGGGTCTGTAACAACCTGGCTTTGCTCTTTTCATGAAAGATTGTCGAAGCTAATGGCTGAGAAGTATATAAATCTTCTCGCTATATTCAGTGTCCTGGAAGAGGTATAGCTTAGAAGGTCTCAAACTAGCTCTGTCCCTTTAAAGACGATTAGCCTGCTAATTTTGCTGCCTAAAATGTTTAAAGATGTGTTGAGCTTAGGTTGCTGATCAAAAAGGCGACTTAACCCTTCCATTTTGGCTTTAGAATCACTCCTGGATGCCCGAAGCAGTGCTTTAATTAGACGGAATCGATGCTTAGAAGCATAAAAGCCTTGAAAATATCTAGAGTTAGCGCTATCAGAGCAAATAATCGAACTCCAGGGCCGAAAATCTTTAAATACTCACGACAAACAGTCGCTATTGGCAGTTTTGACAGTTATCGATGTACCCTTCCTTCTCTCAATCCCTTGGCTTGTTTGCTTCTAGTATTCGCACAAGAGAAAGGGACCTACAGTTTGACGACGAGTTCCAACGGCAAGGTTTGAGAAGGTTTTACTTCAACGATGGCGCCAATAGATTGTAAAGGTGACCGGGTGTGTAAGTTTTTAAGGCATTAGGTGGCCTGCACAGCAGGCACACACACTACCCGCTGCACCACAACCGGCCATAAGTTGGGGATAACTCTGGATAAAAGGCTGATGTTCAAGCAGCACATTGCTTATTCGGGCCAAGAGCTGGCACCTTAACCTAACCAACAAGAGGGATTCATAATTCCTAGAAATTCAATCACAGAGAGAATAAAACAATTTAAGCAACTTCTAAGGTCTTTCGAAAGCGTAGTGATAAATTTTAGTAATTCATTTAAGAAACACGCATAATTAATACCTGTTTCAAAGTATTTCTCAGTGTGAACTCCACGCTTTCGCATAATTTATCAAACTTAAGAATGAAATTCGATCCTATTTTTAGCAACATTTGAAAATTCCGCCATCAACTTCCCATTTCTACGCTTGGCAACTACACCTGGCTGGGTCATTGTTATTGGACATTAAAATCATGGCTAACAAAACCCAGCAACAAAAAAACTACGCATGGCTGGTCTGGTTTAGTATTAACATTTTGATGTCAATGCCATTGTCAAATTTTCGTCTGTTGCGCTTTGACACACAAACTGAGCAACTGTAACTAACTAACTAACTAACTTTGACTAATTAATGGGCCACGCTTTATGAGTATGGAGATTTATGGGAGTGCAATAACATTTAATTGCCATTTCTGTTGCAGCGCTAAGCTGGAGTTATTCGTGGCACCCACCGCGTATGCGTAATATTGCATAAGGTTCTGAGCCACATAGCGGTAGCTGTCGTAATTGCTGCTGCAGTTGTTGCAAATGAGAAACCAGTAAACGTTGTACTTAAAACAATCGGCCGGGCCGAGCCAAAGTGAGAAAGCATCCCACAGTAGCTGGAACCTCTGACCGAAGACTCAACTAACTAGACCTGGCTCTGCTCTCAGTCTAAGCCAACTAAACTCTTTGCATATGTTTGTGTGTCATTGCTGGCGGCTCTCTGGGGGCGTGTGCTTGTGTGTGTGTGTGCCAGCTAGTTTTCAAGATCTCTGTGCAAGTCTGTATGGGTTTTTATAAACTAGCCGATACATCGTTTGGCTTTTGATTTTTTTCCCATTAAGTTTGTTTTGGAGTGCGAGACTCTTTTTCCTAATTTCACAGCAAACTTTGTTCAGTTTGTGTTTAGCATTCGATGTGAACGGAATAGCAGTCTTACTTGATATCTCTGAGCAACGCAAAAAGGGTTTTGCCAAAAAGGAAGTGAACATTGTCCAAACACGGAGAAGGTGCGGTTGAGTCAATAACAACTAATTTAAACAAAAACAGTGCAACGACTAGCAATTAAATAAATGGAATTTCTGATGATATGTTGATGTGTGTGTTTGTGTGTAGGCGTAGAGAGACTAATCAAAGTTCAATTGCTTTACACATTTTCGAAATATTTCTTTGGGAAAAGCTAACAGAAAGAGGAAAAGCCAACTTTGTTTGTCTCAAAGTTGGGTAAACCCTGTTGACTAAAGGAACCTGAAATGAATGTTAAATACACGAAACAAACTGAAAGAATGAGGTACGGAAAGGGATTAGTTTTAGATCCCTTTTATAACTTCGGATGGTGATCGTTTTCAATTAAAACGCAATTAATTTCCTATAATTTATATGAAAACTACTACGAATTGTGAAAAAATATACTTCTTTGAGGCATTTAAGATACTTTTGATTTAGTTTATGGTTCCCAATAATTTTTCAAGGCCACATTGACTTTCGTAAGTCCTGTGGGCTCTCTAAATCTTAAAATTGAGGCAAACTATAGAATTTTCCATCAAATCTGTGATTTAAGAATTTAACCAATCTTCGCAGAATCGGAACAGTTCAAATATTCATGGTCCTTCGAGCCGGACCATGAACGGAACCAAAATGAATAAGCTCCTTAACTTGCATCGGAAACGTATCCTCTCTTTTTGCTTAAAGTTAAGAATGTCCATATTATTTAAGACATTTTCTTCAGAAGTGGCTGAGTTCTTTTAGTTTTCAGTCATGCTTACATTTTCACTTGAGTAAAAGTTAAGCTATTTCGACACTAAAACACGGTTTTACATCGCAAAGTAGTCACATGGCTATAATAGATCATTTTTTATAGAGTTAAATTGGTAGAAGAAATAGTAAAGCTATATTTTTCAAATCATATCCTGCGACTTCACTTAATGAAATAAAAAACCTTCAGACACACAACAGCACAAATGAGGCTGGTAGATTGTACAGCGGTTTAAAGAGCGATCTGCCTGCCCATCAGCCTGTCGACTGTTACAAAGCCATAACTGTTTGAGAATTTCAAAGCAACATGCGCGCAAAAGCAGACAGTCGCCGTGGTGTGTGTGCGTTCTCTTTAGACTTATCCTAATTAGTGAAAGATATATACTCCCCGCTACTAAAAGCGAAGGCCAAAATGTCCAACTAGATGGTGTTTTACGGTTTTACTGCCTCAGCTTGCAGGTGCTTGCATAACAAAGATCGAGACAAAATGATAATACCCTCCCAGCCAGGGTACGGGTGTAAAAAGCCAGGCACTCAAAGTTGGTTGTCTTAGGCATTTGCCAAATCTTTTTGCGCACTTCCACTCCTTGCAGCTGGCTGTCTCTCTTTATCTCCCTCTCTATCTTTCTCTCACTGTTGACATCTTTGAACCGTTCAAACTGGTTGGCCGAAAAACTGCAATTGAACAACAATTTATTTTGGCCATTTAAGTTGTCGCCAATGGAAATGGTACAGCTTCAGCTCCAGCTCCAATGTGGCACACATTCTTCCACCATCTTCTCCTTTACCTCTAGCGTGCAGCTGTCGTCGAAGTGCTTTTGTTTTTATCTGCCAATCAAAACAAATGGCAAGCAACAATTTGTTGTTGTGCTTTTCCATCGTCGCGACGATCTCGGAGACTGCTCTTTTGCATGACTGGCGAGAAAAAGGTTTGCATTTGGCAAATATGGCTAAAATGGCGGCAACTTATAGCCCTGTGAAAATTTCCATGCACTTATAAAACCATATAAAAAAGCCATTTAATTTCAACAGATTTGTGCATGTCTCGGCAGCAGCAGCACATAACCGGGTCAATGGGCCAAGCACCTGGCGAGGAGCCATGAAGCAATCGGTTTATATTTATGGTGAACGAATTTCACTTTCAAATTGTTGATAAAAGCATAACTTACACTTTAAATGCATTAAATTAGTTTGATCTTGGACGGTGATTTTTGGCCAGTGCCAAAGCTATTAGCAGCTTTTTTTTTTGGGGACAAGACATTCAACCGTTTTCAAAACGAACTAAGCCATAATAAAACTGGACTCACAAATTAAGCGTGGCAGATTTAGTTTGTCTTCTATTGTTATGGCAGTCAGTGTCAAGTTCCAGTGGCTATTTCGTTTACTATGTAGTTTCGATGGACTTTAAGCATGACTTCTAATAATCCAAAACATAAGATCATTACTGATTGAAATCTTGATGTGGTCGGAGATGATTCCTTCTATGCGTTCAAATTTGAAATACACCCTTCAAGTGCATACAAATGGGTATAATAAACACTTTGGATAATTAGTATTTGATTACAGATAACCCCGCCACCGTCACTTCATCAGTTAACCCATTCGCAGTAGCTCGATATCAGCATTTAAGTTCCATCCACTAATAACCATAATAATAAACAAATGCGGGTCAGCAGGTCAGCACCGTTAGCCTTAGTAACCCCCTTTCAAGTCTCAAGTCTTGAAGGACAAAGCAACGCCCCCGATTTGGTGCGTGGGGATCTGCTTGAGTCACTATCATGGCACTAGACTCTTGCCGGCCAACTGAAATGTCATACCAAAAGCCGTCTTGGCCCGGTGTGAATGTGGCAATCTGTTAATTGGCCCACATATGCCGTAATATCTAAAGTGTCGCCGAGTTGCTGATCATGAAGCATTGCAGCCACACTTAACATTGGGGACAGTGTCCAAGCCGAACCAGTTGGCTCTTGCCACACACACCTAACTGGCCGGGGCAACTTTATGACCAAGATCAAACGAAATTAAATGTGCACTTGGTTTGAGGCTTTTTTCGATTACGTGACTGATGTGAGTGTCTTGTGTGTTTTCAGATGACCGCCAAGCCGAAATTTGAGTTCGAGAAGGATGACCTGGTGACCATAGGGCAGGTGGATGAGAACGAGGTGGATCGCATAGCGGGCTGTTTCAAGGGGCGCAGCCTGTTCATAACCGGCGGCACTGGTTTCCTGGGGAAGGTGTTGGTGGAGAAGCTGCTACGGTGGGTGGCAGCAGCTGGCCTCGGCACGTGGCCGCAATTAGTCTCAATCAGGCGCTTATGCAAGATTATTAATTTTCCAGCTCGTGTGGCGAACTGAAACGCATTTACCTGCTCATACGTCCCAAGAAGGGCAAGGATCCGCAGGAGCGTATTAAGGATATCTTTCAAAATGTGGTGGGTGGGCAAGTAATATGAAGACAAATCAGGCCCAGGATTAATTTGTGTGGTGTTATTAGCTCTTTGACCAGGTGAAGCAACAGCGAGGCGAGGAGCGAATCTTGGAGCAGGTGGTGGCCATAGCGGGGGATGTTTTGCTGCCAGGTCTGGGCATTTCCGAGCAGGATTTGGCCACTTTGCGTGAGGAGGTGTCCATTGTCTACCACTGTGCGGCCACTGTGAGGTGAGTACGAAAGTCCACACTGTTCCTTGGAACCTTATATCACACCCATCTGTCCAGATTCGATGAGCCTCTGCGAAATGCTGTCTTTATGAACACCCGTGGCACCAAGTACATGCTGGATCTGGCATTGACCCTCAAGCATTTGGCCTTCTTTGCCTACTGCTCCACGGCTTATTGTCATCTGCATGTGAAAACTCTGTACGAGAAGCCCTATGATCCACCAGCCGATCCACACAAAGTAATGCAGGCCTGCGAGTGGCTTACTGATGAGGAAGTGAGCACCATTGAGCGTAAGATTCTGGGTGATATACCCAACACCTATGCCTACACCAAGTCCCTGGCTGAGGCTCTGGTGGTGGAGAAGTTCAAGGAGCTGCCGGCTGTCATCTTGAGGCCTTCGATTGTGATACCCATCTGGAAGGAGCCCATACCCGGCTGGACGGATAACATTAATGGACCCACCGGGCTGCTTATTGGTGCTGGCAAGGGTGTCATACGCACCATGTACTGTAATGGAGGCGGCTTTGGTGACTTTCTGCCGGTGGACGTGGCTGTCAATGGTATTTTAGTGGCTAGCTGGAGGAACATTACAGCCGGCACGGACAACACAAATCGTGTGGCTCACATGACCAGCTCCAATGACATCAAAGTATCCTGGGCAGAGATTATTGAGTTGGGTCGTTGGGTTATTGAGAACAAGGTGCCGCTGAACGGTGTGGCCTGGTATCCGGGTGGTTCCATGAAATCCAACTACTGGATACACTTCATCTGCATGGTACTATTCCAATGGCTGCCGGCGCTTTTTGTGGACGCACTGCTGATACTCTTCCGATATCCTCCGGTATTGTGTCGGGTGCAGAATCGCATTTACAAGGGCTTCGAGGTGTTTGAGTACTATGCGAACAATGTGTGGAATTTTGACAACACGGAGGCGGTCAAGTTGAGGAAGCTGATGAACAACAAGGAGCGTCGCACGTATGTGATTGAGAAAATCGATCTGGATCTGATTGATTACTTCACCAACAGTGTGATGTGTGCACGTCGTTTGATACTCAAAGAATCGGATGAGTCCATACCGGCGGCACGCAGGCATATGAAAGTGTAAGTACCAGGCGGATGCTACTTAACCCAGTTAGCTTCTCTACCCGAGGGTATGATTTACCATTAGAGTACCTTAGGACTTACCTTTTCACAGCTAACATTTTCCCATTCTCTCTCTCTCTCTCTCTCTCTTGCAGCATGTGGGTGGTGGACAAGGTGTTCAAAGGCATGTGGATATGCGGCATTCTGTATATGCTGTATAGATGTTTCTTCGCCAGCTAAACTCTGCTTTCAGCCCCAGAAAGACTTTGTTTATTTAAGTGCTTGAGACCAAATTGATGTGCCCTGCCCCGCAAAGCCAAGCCGTTGTAGTTGATATGATTTGTTAATAGTTGTTAAGTTTTAATAGTTATAGTTGGTGCTGTTGAGTAGAAATGTTAAATGTAATTGTTTTGAAATGCAGCAGAATAAAGTTTTGGTAGTTTGAAAATTTGAAACTCGATATGTATCGATGTACTATCGATAGTACTTACTAACATATCGCATATCGATTGGTAAGACCGTTTGTATTTTCTTGGGATTGTTAATTCGTCCACAACAACCCCATAGTTTCATTAAATCTCAAAGCTGAAAGTAATGGATGAAATACGCAGCAGTATGGACAACATGATGGCTTTGTTCAATGATAGCATGACACACTCGGCGCCCAAGAAGCTGATCTTCCACCGGCTTTCCAACTCGTTCAGTGACGACTCCCCCGCTATTTGTAAGCCACAAGCATTCCTTTCCCTCCAAATTCATTAATTGTTTGCCCTTACCAGCGCCCAAGAAGCGACGCCTGGCCGAGGACAGTACAGCGTTCAATGTCAGTGGCGGCTCCCTAAACAACAGCTCCGTTAATGATCCTCTGGGCCCTTGGCAGACCGGAAAATTGCGAGCCGAACTCATCGAGACGAAGGCCATTGTTTCCCAGCTGCAAGGCATAATGGAGCGCGATGCCAAGGAACACCGCACTGCTCTTGCTTTGGCCGATAGCAAGGCCTCGGCCTTGAAGGAGCAATGCGACTACACTAGCGCCAAAATGTTGGATTTGGAGAAGGATCTTTTAGTGGTGCGCAAGCGTGAGCATGCAGCTAAGGAGGAAGCTAACTCGGCTCAAGCTGAACTGGCCAAACGGAAACTCGAGTACGAGGCCACTATCAGTCAACTGCAGAAGGAGAAAATGCAACAGGAAGAAGATGCGCGCGATGTGCAACTCTGCATCAGCAATGAGCTGAGCGAGTATCGCCGTCTTAGCCAGCGAACTGACCTCGAGCTGCAATCGACGCGCAGTGAACTGGACCGCATCCTTCGACGCCATGATGAGTACAAGGCTCGGGCGGCCAACTATGAGGAGCTGAAGTCAAACCACGAAAAGCAACAGCAGCAGCTGAAGACCGCCCATGAGCGCATCAAGGAGTTGGAATATGAAATTCAATCGTACAGCGATTGGAAGGAGGTGACCAAGGCCTCACAAGAGCGCCTGGCCAGTGTGCCCGAGATGCAAGCGGAGCTGGAACGTTTGCGTGGCCACAACAAGCACTTAAATTCGTTAATTGGCGATAAATTGCTGCTAGAGGAGCAGGTACATGATTACAAGACACGCCTGGACAGGGAAGAGGGAGCACGAGCAGAGGCAGCCACTTTGCAGGTGAAACTCTCCCATGTGGAGCAAGAGCTCAAGGAGTGGGTGAAGGTGGCCCAGGATCATTGCCTGGCCAATACTCTAGTCAGCCCATTGGCCTTGCGTTCTCGTTTGGAGCAGCTGCTCCAGGAAGACATAGTGCACGTGGCCGAGAAGACTTCCTCCGCTTCAGACAGCAAGCATTTCCAAACCACTGTTCGGGATTTGGAACAGAAGTGCGCCGTCTACCTAAAGAATATAGAAGATTTAAATATTGGCCTTAAGCGGCACAAGAACTTCAAGGAGCGATTGCAACGCAAACTGATTACCGTGTCCAAGGAACGTGACTTTTACAAACAGCTGCTGGAGAACTTTGACAAGGATTTGACCATGTCGAATACAATTACCGCAGACATGACCCAGGACATGCAGGCGCGCTATCGCATCGAGGTGCTGGAGCGCACCGTCAACGGCTACAAGGATATGTGCGCTACCCTGGATCGCGAAATTCAGGCCATGCGTCAGCAGGAACAGCTCAGCGAGCCGGCCAGCGAGGGTTATGACAGTGTGAAAAAGGAACTGGATACTTTGCGTTTGGAAAACGAGCGTCTGCGTCGTCGGAAAGAGGAACTGGAACTGGAAATGATGCACCGTAATCTGCGCGGCGACTTTAATCTGGCCAACTATAAGGTGGTGCATCTCAGTCAAAATCCAGCCAGTGAGGCCTACGACAATGCCAAGAATGTGATGGAAAAATTGCAGGCTGAGATTGAGCGACTCAAGCGACGGAACAAAAAGCTAGAGGAGGACCAAGAACAGACACAGACCGAGAGCGGCTCCAGCGGCATGACCATGAACTTTAAGGAGTTTAATCAACTACGCGCTGAGTTGGAGTCGGCCAATGGCAAAATGCGCAAATTGAAGGAGTGTTTCAAGGCGGCCAGCAAAGAGTTTCGCGATGTGTGCTACATGTTATTGGGCTATCGCATTGACCGCATAGGAGCCAACAGCAATTATCGGTGGGTTTTACCAAAACCCTTCTTAGGTGTCCACTTAACCATCTATGTTTTTCCCTCTACAGCATTTCCAGCATGTATGCGGAGAGTCCTGAGGATTATTTGGACATTACCCTAAACGAGTCCAACTGCCTGGCTCTGTTGGAGTCGCCATACTCGCAAACCCTTAAACCGGCCATAGATCAACAATTGGCAGCCAACAATTCATTCCCTGCTTTCTTCTCGGCCCTAACACTAGAGTTGTTTCAACGCGCCACTGTAACCATCACCTAGGGGTGAAGGAATATCCACAGACTTAGTATTCTTAGTTTTGGCTTAAGGAACTCTGCAAGTATACTTTGATATAGACCATCATGTACCAACTAAATTTATTTAATTACTTCTATTGGTTTAATTTTGATTTTAGTTTTGAATTAAAGTATTCCGTTTTGGAACTTTTGAGAATTTGGCCAAATGTAAGACTTGATCTGGTACTTATTAAGGGAGAGAGCTAGCTAGAAGGCGGAATAAAGGTACAAAAGCGGGCATATCAGCGAGTGCGACACCTAGATAGATGCAGTCCGATTTGATTTTTTAGATGAAACTGCTCTTAACTACCCACCCGCCCCCAGCAATTTGAGGTGAAGTTCATGGTCCTTTCTTGGTTCATACAGACGTTCAATGGCTTGGAAAATCGAACGAAACTGGAATATGGACAAGTTCTCAAAGTATTGCAACTTCAATAAGGAATGGTAAAAGGGTGCCTTAGGTGATTTCGGATACTGAGGATATCAGGAAGAGGTAGAAAACATTCAACACCTACTTAGTAGCCAGAAAAAGCATTCCATTCACTCGAAGATCTGAATCTTCCAAGCATCATCTTTGCATTTAGTGAAGAAGCTACCCACTACAGCAAAGTGCTTAACATGTCCCAGTAGAATAAATATTTTGTTTAATAACACACACTAACCTGCTCCCTCCTTAAATGTTAAGCAATATGTGCGCCACCTGTTCGGGCGTCTTGTTTAGCAATTGCTCTGGCTGCTCAAAACCATTCGCCGGATCATGTACCCGCTCATAGATCTGCTTGTAAATGGCCACAATCACATTGAAGGCACGCCGCTGTACCGTGGATCGATGCGAGCTGGACATGATTAGCTGCACTTGTGGCAATAACAGCACATCGGGCAATTGCAGAAACGCATCCATCTTAGACATGAATATTTTCAGCAGGTTTGTTTCAATTTTGGACTGATTACTCTGGAGAATGGTATAAATGGGACCCAAATTTAAATTAGCCACCAGTGAGGAGGCCTGCTCGGAGGTGAGAGTGTCTAGCTGGGCATCTGACTGTGCCTGCAGCCGCTCCACACGCTCATCCATATACTCGTAGACGGCCAAAGTGGATTGCATGTGATAGAGGCAGTTGAGCAGATAGACACCCATGTCCACAGTGGGTAAATGAGCGGCGCTCTCTTGTACCGACTGCAACAGAGGATCTATGACACAGCTCACAATTTTGGTGATATCCGCCTGTCGTCCATCCACCATGGTGGCCACCGATAAGATTTCTTTGAGCATATTCAACAAGCGTGCCACACTGGCGGGCGGCACCAGATCCCGCTGCGGTGGCTCCAAAGCCAAACTGCTGCCCGCCGGCCGCTGCAGCACACTGCGCACTTGAGTGGCCAAAGCATTTAGATAGATCTGTTCGCTGCTTTTCTGCAAGTCGATTAGACATTGCTCCAGGCTGCCGCCTTGTACCACCTGTTTCATTATCTGCTGATAGAAACGCAGTAGATTGGAAATGGTAAAGAGTATGATGGTGTCCTTTTCCGAGTTCAGTATAGTCTCCACCCGCACCTTGAGGGGATGACACACGCCGTCGGCTATGTAGCACAAGGCCTTTTGCATCTGCTCGGAAATGTCTGCAATGGGTTAGAAATAGCTTAGCAAAGGCAGGAGGAGTCCGGGGTGGGCAGTGCCACTCACCATGCTTGTCACACTTCTTGAACAGCATCGTTAGGTTCTCCTTTTCATTGGGTATGCTCTGATGCAGCCAGGCAAACATGTCGCCTATGTACCGCTTGGGATCATGAGCATGCATTTCGATGGGCTTGGGATTGCCACCCGGTCCGCCCTCAGTCAGCGCCTCTATGAATAAACGCACCAACACTGCGCGCCGGGCAATGGCGTACTCATCGATGACATACTTAAACAGCACTGGACGATCCTGCAAACGACTCATGGCCTCTACAATCAGCGGACCAATCTCATTGTTCTCCAGATTGCGGCAATGATTCTGCGTCCAGCGATAGAGTCGCTCCAGTGCGCCCTCCTGATGCAAAGTCATCTCCTCCATGATGTCCAGGGCAGCAGTTTGATAGCCAGATTGCATTAGCAGACGGCAATCTGCGTGGATGGACTGCACACGATCCAGGACTCCAAAGAATTCGGGCACTATGGGTGCATCCTTGGCCGTGCCATACAGCAGCTGGTGCTCTGGCACGCTCAGCTGGAAGCGAGCCAGAAAAGCCTGTGCTATTTGCTGATGAACCTCCAAACGATCGCGCTCCATTTGCATGGTGTTCGTTTGCTCTATTAGATCTTTGGTCAGAGCTTTAGAGGTCTCCAGATCTGTTTTCATGGTCTGCACTGAAGTGGCCATGGTATCCAGGTCTGAACAGACGGCATCCAGGGAAAGTTTGACTTCCCGAAAACATTTAAGGAAGTTTTCATTGAGCTCCACAGAGCGATTTTCTATTTGACTGCGTAGGTTGCGTCGCGTCGAAATGGTATTCTCGTTGAAGAAGCTGGAGAGACCATTCAATGCATCCAAAGTGTCCTTGTCGCTTTCCAGGCGGGTCTCCAAGATCTTGTTGACACGTTTCTGTATGCGATCCTGGTCAGTCATTCTCGAGGCGACGTTTACAATTATGGATGAGACTGTGGCAATGGAGTCACTGCAAGGAGTGATGAGCAAGTGACTGAGTCGCAGTGATTTGGCCTATCGATACCGATAGTCACAGTTGATGTGAATCGAAAAACAAGCAAATTCAAATTGAAGATAAGGAGTAACAGCATTAATGACAGATTTCTTGGAACAATAACTTTATTTGTACTTTAACTAGGCCGCTGGCTTCTTGGGTAATGAACCAAACGCTGAGATGACTGTGCCCTTCGTGCCAGTCACTGTCGTGGTCAATGCTGGTAGCGTGGGCTTAATGCTAGAGGTGGACGCAGGCTGATCCCATTTTG
This sequence comes from Lordiphosa fenestrarum, assembly GCA_035044985.1. Taxonomy (NCBI): domain Eukaryota; kingdom Metazoa; phylum Arthropoda; class Insecta; order Diptera; family Drosophilidae; genus Lordiphosa; species Lordiphosa fenestrarum. The sequence continues at coordinate 3,463,383 of JAWNNO010000731.1, forward strand.
ATTTGCTGAAAAACGCACAATTTAATTCAATAGTGTTTACTTTAACTCTCATCCCCTAGCAAACTTACCGCTTCTTCGCCTCCTCCTCCACTTTGCGTGCCAATGCCGTGGCCTGCTCCACCTTATCCAAGTCTTTGCGATCTTTTTGTCGCTTAACCATCTCGGTCTTCTGCACCGCCGACAATGCCTCGTAGTACGACTCCTCGCCCCACTGCAGCGGATCGTAAATCTCTGGCGGATAGTTGGTCCCAAACTCATTGATGTCACAGAAACTAATCAACTTGTCATAGATGCTGGGATTGCGGAACTCCTTGCGATCCTGTATAACACGATTCATGTCCATGTTGCTCTGGCGCATTTTCGTGTACATTTTGGTAATTTTGGCCACCAACTCGGTGGGCGGCTTGCCCTTGGGCTCGGGCGGTAGCTGGAATTTGTACTTGGCATATTTCGGATCCTTCTCGTAACTCTCTGCCGAACGTTCATCCGCATTGTAGGTATTGGAGTCATCATCCACTTCCATGGGTGTGTCGGTTCTAGCCGAGGCCTCGGACTTGGTGCTGCGATCCCTGGCTGCATTCTCGTTATCCTCGCTGTCCGTCTCTGAGTTGGCACTGTTGCTGGAGGAGCTTTCCTCGCTGGACTCCTCCTGGGCGCGGTCCTCATCTTCATCGGAGATTAACGTGTCATCCTGGTAGCTCACCAGACGTCGCACTTTCTTGGGACGTTTCTTCTTCTTGGACTTCTTGACCGGAGCCTCCTGCTTGACGGGCGTGGGTGGCAGAGGCGAGGGACGCTTGGGTATGATAACCTGGGGCAGGAGTTGGACTGTTAGTTGCAATTGAAGTTAATAAATAGTTATTTAAAGTGATACCTGCGATGCAGTGGAGTTTTGCGAGTCTGGACTGGCGTCGCCTTCATTCTCGGAGTCGGTGTACTGTTCGGTTAAGCTGGCCAAGGCAGCCATTGTGGAGGGAGTTGTGGAACAAGAAGCTCACTAAATTGGGTGTTCAAGATTGGAAAGTTGTGAAATTTGCTTTGATATGCTTGCTATGCTTCTTCTTCTGCGAAGCTGTAAGCAACGGCCACACTAAGTTGCAATAACAAGGTGAGGCGTGAGAGCACCCGCCAACTGGAGAGGACAGAAATTTTAGCCTGTGATGGTGAGCTCATGTTTTTCTGTGCTCGCCGATTGAAACACCCATAACGTCGGGGCTGGGCCTTTGTTTTGAATGTGGTCCTCGTCCAGGAATACAGCCATGATACAGCATTTCAACCTTACCTTACCATTTAGTTGTTGCCTGGTCACACTACTGTCTGACCGCTAGCATTCACAGTCACACTTTGGTATTAACTTCGCTGCTCCGTGCGGTCACACTACTCTGCAATTTTGATTGTCATCCCGTTTTGTACTTTCAATTGTTTAAACGAAATAAGCATCCGACATGGCTCTGGCGGAAATTTGCAAAATCTCGAATGCTCCCTACATGAAGGCCTCTGCCTGGTCTTCCGGCGAGGTGGAGGACGAACTGAAGGCTTACACCAGCAATCTGGCCAATCCCTACACATTGCTGGCACCGCCATTCGAGAATGTAAGTAACTGGACGTTTTCCCGTACATGCAAGTGAACTTTCGTCCTGCTTCCAGCCCATGCACAACTTGAATCTGATTCAAGCCAATGCCGATAAGACCGGCATCAAAATCAACTTTGATCACGGCACCACAACCCTGGGCTTCAAGTACCAAGGCGGCGTAATCTTGGCCGTGGACTCGCGTGCCACTGGCGGTCAATACATTGGCTCGCAGACCATGAAGAAGATTGTGGAGATCAATCAGTTCCTGCTGGGCACCCTGGCCGGCGGTGCGGCCGATTGTGTGTACTGGGATCGTGTGCTGGCCAAGGAATGCCGTCTGCACGAGCTGCGCAACAAGGAGCGCATCTCGGTGGCAGCAGCCAGCAAGATTATGGCCAACATAGCACATGAATACAAGGGCATGGGTTTGAGCATGGGCATGATGCTGGCGGGCTATGATAAGCGCGGTCCTGGCCTTTACTACGTGGATTCGGAGGGCTCACGCACACCGGGCAAGCTTTTCTCCGTGGGCAGTGGCTCTTTGTATGCATATGGTGTGTTGGATTCGGGATACCATTGGGATTTGACTGATGAAGAGGCCCAGGAGTTGGGACGTCGTTCCATTTATCATGCCACCTTCAGGGATGCCTATTCAGGTGGCATTGTACGTGTCTACCATATGACACCAAATGGTTGGATCAACATTTCCAACACCGATTGCATGGAGCTGCATTACAAGTACAAGGAGCAGAAGGAGGCGAAGTAATTTCTAGACATTTTAAATGGATTTAATAAATAATAAAGGTGGAACTTATTTCTATGACGGCTTCTTCTCCATTTGCTTCTGTTGGCTTATCATTTGCAGAGTCTCCTTGTGACGCTCCTCGGCTCGTTTCTGTTTGAAGCTGCGTTTGGTGCTCTTGGGATTGCCACGATTCCGATTAAGCACCCCTCGTTTCATGGCCTGGCGCAGTTCGCTTTCCACATCCAAATGGCCAGGTATATGTATCTGTCGTATCATTCGGCACCGAACCATAAAGTGATCAAACAAATGCTGCCCACCATTGCGATCGATAAAGACCACCTGGGTCAGCTCGCAGTTCATGTGTCCATCCGAGATGTCCAAGATGCCAGCTATGGAGGTCTCATTGCGAAGATCAATAAGCACCGCCTGTCCCTGTAGCATCACAGGCCAACAGTTTAGAGTATTGGAGATCAAATATTTCTCGCGCGCCGTAAATTGCTGCATATTTGCTTTTAATTTTAGCAGAAGGTGCTGCCAACTCGTTTAACTTAAGACTATGGTTAAAGCTACTGAAATTAGATGGCAGTTCCTCGCTCCAAATTCTGCTTAATCTCTGCCGTGTGCTCGCCGTAGAATCGATCCAGTTTCTTGTTGAATTTGGAATTACGCTCGTTGATAAAGTCCACGTCGGCATCGTCGTTGTAAATGCGTCTGCGCGAATACTTCTTCCTGCGGTCGATTTGCTGTTCCAGATCCTTGACCATGGTGTTAATGGCCCCGGGCGTGTCCTTGGTGAGGGCATGCAGTGTGGTGTGTGCGCCGCCGTAGAAGGCCTCACCCAGTTGTGCCTTCTGCTGTTCATACTTGGCCATGTCGCGAGCAGGCATATTCTTTACCAGGCGATTGTATTGGCGTGCCGTTTGAGCCTCGTACGTGGAGAAGCCCAGATCGGGATTGTCCTTGCGTTTCTTTTTCTTCTCAATCTTCTCGGCATCAATGGCAGACACCTCCAGCAGTTTCAGACGATCGTAGTCCTTGCCAGCAGCTTGCGCCTCTTCTCGAGCCTTGTCATCGGCCAGTAACCACTCCGCCTGCCTCTTGCGCGCCTCCCAATTGTTGGGCAACTTTTTCCGGGCATCTTCCGCAACGACCTCCTGGTGGTTATCCGTGCGGGCCTCTTGTCGTTTCTTGTGCAGGTCGAGCAGGCGTGCCTTACGAGCGGCTAGCTTTTCGGCGGCAGTTGTCTGGGCTTCCATTGTGAGGAAACGATAATAACAATTGTGAATTTGCGTTGCTTTGTTTATGGCTTGCTTTGTGAGCAAGTTGGCAGGTCTGCCTAACCACAGCTGGATTAGCGATGCGTACGTGATAAGTATTTCAGTCACGAAAAGCTAGAGCGCTTGTATTAAGCGTAATAGATGGGCCAAAGTTTTCCACGTATTTTTTCCAATCCTTCTTGTATGGTCATCCAATAAAAAGCGGCTTTCGTTAAAGCTGTCCACACGTTTTGGTATACCGTACTTGAAATGCCTACTCCTTGCCTTACTCATTCGTAAGACTTTCTTATCCCAACAAATATCGTTAAATGCGTCACCCGCTCATCTCTAAATCGTGGGCCATCTGCAATGTCAGTGATATGGCAACTCCACAGTTCAACACGTGCGCCTGTTTTTGTTTATAAAATTGCAATTCAAATTGTCATAAGAACTCAGCATGAAGTTTTCGTATAAGTTCTCCAACTTGCTGGGCACCATTTACAAAAATGGAAACTTGGTGTTTACGCCCGATGGCAATTCGGTCATCAGTCCCGTGGGCAACCGGATCACCGTCTACGACCTTAAAAAGTAAGTTTCAAATTCCCTCCAACAAATGAATCCATTTCAACATCTCACTTCCAGCAACAAGTCCCGCACGTTGAGCCTGGAGTCTCGCTACAACTACACAAACATTGCCTTATCTCCGGATGGTGGCCTACTCTTAGCCATCAATGAGCAGGGGGAGGCTCAACTAATCAGCATGGTTTCCTGCACGGTCATCCATCGTCACAAATTCCAAACTGGGGTGCAGTGCTTAAGCTTTAGTCCCGATGGAACCCATTTTGCAGTGGCCCGTGAGAATTTGGTGCTGATATTTTGCTCTCCGGGCGAGATTACCGGCGAATACAATCCCTTTGTGCTAAAACGTAGCTTCCTGGGCGGCTACGATGATGTTACCTGGATGGATTGGTCCTCTGACTCGCGACTGCTGGCCATTGGCTGTCGCGATAGCTCCACCAAAATATGTGCTCTCAATTTTCTTACGAATTTTCGCACCTACAATCTGAGTGGACACACGGATGCCATAGTAGCTTGTTTCTTTGAAGCCAACAGCTTGCACTTGAATACCATAAGTCGCAATGGACAATTGTGCTTGTGGGAGTGCTCCCTTAATGCTTCGGATATGGAGGAGGTGGTAAAGGCGCAGGTGAAGCCTTCTCAAAGCAAAAAGAGCAAAAAATCGAATGATTCAGACAATGAATCCGAAGATGATGTGGAGAATACATTGGAGAGGCAGGTTTTAAAAGAGGATGCCTCAGCTGTGCCCGTTGATGTGAATGAACTGAAGGATGAGGGCGAGAAGAAGGCTCATCCGTTCTTCTACAAGAAGTTGGGTCGCCATTATTTGGCCAATGAGCCACGCAAAGAGCAGCGGGATGCTCTACTCACAGCCGCCAATTACAACAGACGCACCAAAGTGTTGGTGGTGGCCTTTAGCACGGGAGCGTTTTATTTGTACGAGCTGCCCGATGTGAATATGATACATTCGCTAAGTATTTCGGATTATCCCATCTCGGCGGCACTTTTCAACTGCACAGGAGATTGGGTAGCTTTGGCCTCCCGAGAGACTGGTCAATTGCTGGTCTGGGAATGGCAAAGTGAACAATATATAATGAAACAGCAGGGACATAGCAGTGAGATGACTTGCATAGCCTATTCCTCGGATGGTCAGTACGTAGCCACCGGAGGCGAGGACTCGAAGGTGAAGTTGTGGAATACGCACAACAGTTTCTGCTTTGTGACCTTCAGTGAGCATACAAGTGGAGTGACGGGCATACAGTTTAGCAGGAACAAGAAGTTTTTGGTTAGCAGTTCCCTTGATGGCACAGTACGCGCCTTTGATATGATCAGGTGAGTGGGTGTGCACTTATAATGAATTTAAATGGTTTGCTAATCCCTTGCAGATATCGCAACTTCCGCACTTTTACTTCCCCCAATCCTGCTCAATTTGCCTGTGTGGCGGTGGACTTTTCCGGTGAACTGGTGGTGGCTGGTGGTCAGGATGTGTTCGAGATTTATCTTTGGTCCATTAAGACGGGCAAACTCTTGGAAATTATTAGTGGTCATGAGGGTCCAGTTGTTTCGCTGGCCTTTTCACCCGTGGCCACCTCATCAACTTTGGTTTCTGGCTCTTGGGATAAAACTATCAAGATTTGGAATTGTTTGGAAGGCAACAGCGAGCATGAAACCATTGAAGCCCTGTCAGATGTAACCAATGTCACTTTCAGTCCCAGCGGGGAGGAGGCAAGTCTATTGAAAGAAAAGTAGCTTCATTTGCTCAACCTAATCTTTGACTTTAACAGGTTGCTGTGGCCACTTTAAGTGGTAGTATCACCATATTTGATGTCAAATCAGCGACCCAGGTGAACGCCATTGAAGGACGTAACGATTTGAGCAGCGGACGTCTGAAGACGGACATTATAACAGCCAAGAAGAATGCAGAGTCCAAGTGAGTGGCATTTGACTTGACCCTAAACAAATAGTTTCATGAAATCTTTCAGCTACTTCTCCACCATCGAGTACTCGGCTGATGGGGAATGTATTTTGGCTGCTGGCAAGTCGGCCAATATTTGTATATACCATGTCAAGGAAGCCATACTCCTGAAGAAATTCCAAATCACACAGAATCATAGTCTGGATGGATTGAATGTAAGTTGCAGTGATTGATGGATGATTCATTCTTAACCTACTGCTTCACAGGATTTCATCAGTCGCAAGCATTTGGGTGAATTTGGTAATATGGCTTTGGTGGAAGAGCGTGAGGAGCTGGAGGGAGGCAAGGTGGCCATACGATTACCTGGTGTACGCAAAGGCGATATGTCCTCTCGGCACTTTCAGCCCGAGGTAAGAGTATTCGCTGTAAGATTCTCACCCACGGGACAGGCCTTTGCAGCAGCCGGCACAGAAGGTCTCTGCATTTACAGCCTGGATAAGGGTAAGGTTTTAAATAGCCTTTGTTTCCTTGTTTGTAACTTTTCATTCCTTGCAGGCGTCGTTTTTGATCCCTTCGATTTGTCCTTGGAGGTCACTCCAAAGGCCGCTCATGAGGCTCTTAAAAATCTGGAGTATACCAAGGCTTTGGTTATGTCCCTGAAACTAAACGAGCCCAATTTGATTGCTTTGGTATTGGAGCGTGTGCCCTATAGAGATAGTAAGTCCTTGCCAATTTTGCCAACCTTCAGTTCCTAAAAATAGCCACGAACCCCTGACTCCATTTGTCGATCGAATGTGCAAATTTTCGCCTGTTAATAAACAGTTTCAAGGTTTTCGTTTGCCCTGCCTTGCCTTGCCTTGCCTTGGTTAATAACCCCTACTCCTAGCTTGCCTAAATGCAAATGTTTGGACATAAACTGCCAGCACGTGCCTGTATTGCATGCATATGCATATGTACCAGGTTTATATTGAAGCCAATGTCCTCGTTATTTTTGCAGTTGAATTGCTCTGTGCGGATCTGTCGCCCGAGTTTGCCCAACGTTTGCTGCACCAACTGGCACGCCTGCTACAGTCGACACCCCATCTGGAGTTTTACCTACAATGGAGTTGTTGCCTGTTGACCAGTCATGGCAATCGAGATGGAGTCTTTCAGCACACCGGACTGTTGGCCCTGCATGAGAGCATCTCTAGGAAATATGAAATGCTTAACAAAATGTGAGTAAGAGAAGATCTAAACGAGCCAGATGCAAATAAGAATAGGAGGAAACAATAGAAAACTCAGTCAATTCCATCTTCAAATTATGAAGAAGGAGATCGAAGAGTTTTCTTTTGCTCTTGAATTGCCCAAAGGTGTTACTTTTTCGGAATTATGTTCTGTTTGGTTCATTCTGAAGAAAGAATCGGGTAGCAACTTAGTAATAAAATATTAAAAAATCTGATTTCAATCTTACTTTCAGCTGCGACTACAACAAATACACACTCAAGGTGCTGCTGGACAGGGCCGAACAGTTGGAGCTCGCCAATGAGGGACACAGTGCTGAAAATGGGGAGAGTGATGATGATGATATGTTGCTAATACGAAGTCAAGCAGATGAGTCATTGCAAATGCAGTTTAGCGACGAGCAAAGCGAGGAAACTGACGAATCTGCCGAAGACAATTAGCTTTATATGTGTATTCCTCTAAGTTAATATAGTGTTTTCATGAAAAATCGCATCAAATGTGTACTCATTGACGGAGGTTGGAACCAATAAATCTTGTAAGTAGAGGCAACATTTTATTAGTTTAAATTTAAAGCTTTTTCATTAACCATAACTTAAAAGATTGAAACTTAAAAATCTTCTCTTGCTTTAGCAGTTAGGTTTTAGGTATGTTAGGAAAGTGGTTTGTCATAAGATATTTACAATTGGTGTGTGTTTGTCTTCTTCTTTGGTTTTTAATATAAAATATAAACTCCTCTTTTGTATAGTCCTAATTCGGCTGCCTGATGTGCGCTATTTGAACTACAGGTAAATATCTCAAATACAATATTTGTATGTAAAAGCCACAGCTCTAATGTTTTTGCTTAGGTTGTAGAATTAAAAAATACAGTTTGCTTTAAAAATAGGCTATTTATCGATTAATAATATTTATTTATATAAATTTTGTTGGTTTATGTAAAAATTTCTAAAAGCATATTTACATTTTCAATATTTTATTATCTCCTTAAAGCACCAATTTATTGTTCTGGCTGATTCCGCTTAAGCTTAAGGCAAAATCAAAAGATTAGATCGAAAACCAATCAACAGATCTCTTAGAATACCTGCTACAGAGTAGGGACCACCCTTAACTTAATTAGGGTTATTGTCACTAGCACAGTTTGTGATATTCCCGTCATAATTTCTTGGAAAAAAAACTGTTGTAATGCTTAGCTCGGTGAAAGCGAGGCGATGAGAGATTTTTATATTGGAATATAGAATATGAACAAGTAGACTAAGTGCAAGCTCTTGTAGAGGTACATATGTACATAGATTTGTATTGTTTCTATGGAAAAGCTAAAGGTTTTTACTAGATGTGTATGAAAATATATATATATATATATATTGATTCAGTTTATATAGTCTGGGTCTTACTTAGTTCTTAGGCTAGTTTTAATTCAACCGATTCCTATCTTTCTTAAGGATTGCATAAAACTAAACGAAGAACTATACATGTAATACTGTAAGGATGTTGATAGCTAATTGGAATTCTGTCTCTTTCGGGATTTTCTGTTAAATTTATTTCGAAGTTTCTAGTCAAATTGTACGATTTTTGAGGTGAATTTGATCTATGGTACAAAATTTGGTACCAAAAATCCTTGCATGTATATTTACAGTTGCCTGTATAGCTATTTCAAGGTGCTACAGCGCTTTCAAAGCAGGTAGTTCAATTCCTCCTTGACCCATTTGAAAACAAAAGAACCTTGTTCTTAATTTAAGGTTGGAAAATCCACAAAATATAGTGGTAGCTCAATATATCCATGCAATTTCCAATTAGCTGTCAACAGTTGTATTACATATACCCAACTCTAGCCACGATTTTGATGAATAAGGGACAGGGGTCGGCAATGGAAGCAGAGGAGTTGACAGAATTAGCATTGGGCAGAGAAGGTAGCCTTAAAGCATGAAATCAAAATAGTTAAGCTTTTACAAGCTCTCTGCTCGTTCTCAGTTGACAGTGGCAACTCCTCTGCTGGCATTGCCTACCCCTCTTGTAAAAACAATGAATTCTGAGTATAGTTCTAAAAATAAATGAGTTTTCTAGTGAGCAAGTTAAATGTAGACTTTACGGGTTGTTGTACTTTGACGACACTTTATCATATTGCACTTCGTTCGTTTTTCTTCTTCTTCTTTTTTTTAACGGAGTCCAGACATAGTATTTACTCTGGAACTCCCCAAATCCTAGGACGACTTCATTAGCAAAATGGGCCAGTACAGCAGCACAAACACAAAGAAGAGGATGGGAAAGACGGCTCGCGAAACTTTATCAATCTCACGCCACATGATCTTCTCAACGCCCGTATCCGTATCGGTCCAGGCTACCGACAGCAGACTTTGTCTACGTGCCGGCTTTGGCGGTCCACCGTTGCCCTGCAGGGAGGTCTGTGGAGTTTGCCAAATGATTGAAATGAATGACAGCTGTGTGATTTTCCCAGGGTCTGGACGACCACTCACCTGCCCCGGTGTTGTGGGCGTTTGTGTGGCTTTGCGCGAGCGTACGGCTCCACCCTCCCAGCTGGCCACCGTGGCGCACTGTCCCTTCTCCATGTTGCTTATGCGCTATGCGAATTGGGAACAGCCATAAAAAACAAAGGCGGCATTATTTATTAAGGCCTTACCATGGGCAGTACCTTGGGTATTCGGTTCACCTGGTACTGATACTGCACGTCCAGCACTTTCACCACCACAAACTCGGCCAGGGCAGCGAACACGGAGAGCATGCAGCCGGCCATCCACAGATCCAGCGCCTTTGTGAGCCATTGAAACCATTTAAACTTCTCTAAGTCAAATCTCAGCGCATCTCACCTTTACATACGCCACCGGCGGTATATCCGCTCCCGTGAACATGGTGACCAGCGTGAGCATGCAGGTCACCAGCAGTGTAACGCGACCCGGTATGGCATCCAGTCCCAGCCAGAAACTGAACCAGGACAACATGACCACCAGCGAGGAGGGCGCAAACGTCTGTATCAAATGGTGTCCGATTTGCCGCTCGAAGCGAAAGTAGACGGTAAGCCGTGAGAAGTTGCCCACCTTCTCCGGCATATAGCCATCACTCTCCTCCAGCTCCAAGGGTTGGCCCAGATTGTACTGCAAGAGTTTCAGTTCCGGATTGAGCGTTACTCCGGAATCCGACCAGCGGAGCTTCACCTTCTGGTTATTCGACGAAACTGCGAAGAGGAACGACTTGATTTGAACTATGCTCGTTTCTTAGCGAAACCAAACCTACAGCTCTCTATGTAGATGGGGCACACTTGTATGTCCATGGGGTATAGCTGTAAATGATGGTAAGTTGGCTCAGTAGTCCCGCAAATCCTTTGTAAACTGTAATTACCTGAAATTCCATCTGACAGGCAATGATTGCATGCATCCGGGCCGCATAGCGCACCGTCTTGTTCTTGTACAGTGTCACCGAGGTAAACTTGTGGGTCAGTGTGGCTATTTCTACAACGAAAAGACATCGAGAAGACGTTGCAGAGATGCGGAACAAAGTGATTTCGATTAGAACTATAGAATTGGCATCGGTAGAGACTGATTTTTCGTGGGAAGTGTTCGAAGTGCTGTGCTGGTGGGCTTAAGGCTAAGAGTAAGCGCGAGATTGTGGAGGTAACATGGAACTACAATGTAATGGGTAAGCTAAGCCAACACAATACCTATATAGTGGATAGTTATTTAGGTTTCTTAATGGAACGAAGTTTAGGAAGGTATGTAGCCTAATTTAGGGTGAGCTTTGGGATTGGTTTGATTACATGTTATAATTTTATAGTCCTTAATCCACCCTCGACTAATCGATTGTTTGTGGGTGTTGACAATGGAAACAAAAACACAAAAAAAAAGGACGCAACAAAACCAACCACATCCATAAAACTAAAGTCAGATCTTATCGCGCGTCAGTGCAACTGCGAATTTTCAACAATAATGATTTTTTTTTCGGTTTCGAGCGCGAGTGTTGGACTGAAACTGGAAAAGTGGGTGAAGTGTTGGCCATGGCATTGAAAGTGGGAATGGTTTTCGTGCGGCTAATGGTCAGGAGACCCTTGCACGTGTATCTGCTAGGTGCGAACTTGACGGAGTGCGGGAGTGCGGGTGGGTGTTTCTTTTTTAGACTCTGAACTACAACAAATACTTCAAATTTGGAAACGTAAATGTTACAAATGATATATGGGGGGACGAAATGCCTTCTTCTACCATAATGGTGACGGGTGCTTTGCTGTATATACATAGACAGGTCCATGTATACGATATATGGATAATTCATTCATTATTTATTAACATTTTGTTGAACGATTTCGTCGAAGGAATGCTGAATATAGTACAGGATACGATACACATGATTTTGAGAGATGGCTTTGATTTGCAACACAAAAAACATTTTCTAGTTTTCAGGTATACTTAAAGTTTTGTCTAGATGAAAGTTTTTCGTTTCTCTGTCACCCTTATTGCGTAGCATTGAGGTGGACGCAACATAAGGACTTCCATATCCTAGTAGAAGTTTGCATTGTTTGTTAGTTGGGTTGGGCGTTCGATTTGTTAGTTAAGTAAATGAAGAAATCAAACGGTAAGAATACAAAATAATTTGTTACTATATACAAATCAAATGAATAGGGTTAACACACAGATAATGGTGGATGAGCTCAGAACACAGGTGCACAATGCCCCCCTTTGGGTATAGACTTAGGACTTAGACATAGACCTTGGGAGCTTCACACATAAACTAAATCCACGTACCGGCTATTTTCGAGTTCAAGAAGTAGGGATCCGGCTGCCAGAAATTCTCAAACACTTCTGGAAGTAAGGTCACATAGTCGTCGCCCTCCTCGAATATGTCATCGGGTATCTCCAGTCGTGACTCCAGCCAGCGCTGATGTATAAACATGTCTACTCTGAAAATGTACACAGAATCGCTGGCCACATTGTGATACCACGTTGGGATCGCCTCCAGCCAGCCCACTTACCTAAAGTCCATATCCTCTACGTTAATTGAGTTAATATCTACAACAAATATGCTAAAGTCTACTATCACTGGGGAGCCCTTCTTCGAGGGCGGGCGTATTTCTGGAAGAAAGGGGGGAAAAAAGTAGGTAAATCTGCCATTGCCAACCAACAAAAAGTTTCGTGCGCCAAATTCATTTTCATTTTCATGCCTCTGTCTGGACGGTGGGGAGACCAAGTTGGTCTTTCAAAATAACAAGAACACACAAAAAAGTAGGAAACACCCATACAACCGCACACTCTCTTCAAGTTCAGGGGCAGGATGTGGCTGCAATGCGTATTACACAACACCAAAATCGATAAAAATAAAGGTGTTGATTAACTTAAATTGCCTGGAATTGGTATGGTGTTGGCCCACGAATGTGGCAATTTGGGTAAATTATTTAAGAGTCCTTGCCATCAATATGAAGACAAGACAGAATGGAAATTGCAAATTGTACAGGGAGGGGGGGCAATGTGGTCTATCTTGCAAACTGCAGCACATTATTTCTTTTAAAAGCAATGTCCCATCTATATGTGTAATCAGGTGGAGACGAAGGCAATAATAGGAACTAATCTACGAAAATATTCGTCAAACTGTAGACTAGAGGAGATGAGAATAGGCCCCTTGTCAAAAATCAGAATCTTTTCAATGCTGAAGAAAATCGGAAGAATAGATCCTATAGCTACCATGTGAAGAAACTATCGGTAAGTACCGAAACTCCTGCACTGCAGTTGCTTGCATTGCAGCGGTTTGAAGTGATGGTTCTATTTGAAAACAATGTCCTCAGTATTGTTAGAAAACAAATTACATTGGACTATCCTTAGAACACTGAAAACTTCTTATACTTCCTCAATTCATAGATATTAATCTAGCTTAAGTTATATTCCCAACAAACTTATTTGCTACGATCACCTAATGAGAGTTGAAGTGGCAAAATTATACAAAATGCGACATTAATTGACAATTGCACCCAAAGAATTGTCGCCGGTAAACATTTAAGTCATTTCAGATTTTAATCGATCGTAATTGTGTTCTGTATGACGTCAAAGACCTACATTGTACTAGGTGAAAAGGCCCTGAAATTTGCGGCGTCACGAAAACGTAGAAAAAAGAAAGAAACAGTACCAACACGCATATCCATATCCCTTCATTCAACCTGGTGGTTTCATGGTGCAAACAAATCACAAAAATACAAAAAAATCCATGCAATTAAACAGCAAAACACACACACACAAATCACACACCAAAGGGTCCTCCAATAGAAACAACAGACACCCGGAGAGACAGAGCACAGTGGAATGGCAATCGAATGGAACACAAACTTACCCTTGACATAATTAGGTGGAAGAACCACTCGCGGCTTAGTTGTGTAGTTCACGTGGGCTTCCGTGGCTTCGCTCAGCCTGCAAAATGAGCAATAAAACAATCCTTTTTTATAAAGAAGAAGAGAGGGGTGTGAGGGGTGAAGGGGTCCAGTCCTCATGCAATTGCAACTATTGCAAACTTTGTCAATTTAAGTCTGAATTTGAAATTAACTTCCTTCGTGTTGTTGTTTGCAGGGGATAGGGCGGAAAGGGGTACACTCAGAAAAATGTAATGTAGTAACATTTAAAGTTAACAGATTGTTGGTCTCAAAGCTTAAGAGTGGGAATTAGCTATAAATATTCAAGGGTCGGCTTGAAAGACTTTGGAAATAGTAAGAAATCTTCAGGTGGGCTGCTATTTTTCTTATATTTTCCTCTAACGAGTATATTCCCTCTATGTATCCAGTAGTTTACCAAAATTTAAGTCGTTTCCTATACTTTTCAGTTAATTGAGCGGGAGGTGGGCTACTAATTTTCTCTATTATCCTCTGAAGATCAAATTCCCACAATGTAGCTTATACCTTACACCTATTTTAGCTATTTCCTATGCTGTTCAGTCAATTGAGCGGGAGGTGGGCTGCTATTTAGACTCTGTTCTTATTATTTGACTCACCGAAAAATGTAATTAAGTTTAAGAGATTTTACAAACAAAATATTGTAAGTTTTTCCTGACTTTAATACCAAATCCTTGATTATTTTTCTGAGTGTAAAAGTATTATGGGGCAAGGGGGCGCTGGAACTTTCACTTTAACTGTTTTGTAAGCGAATTATTTCATGATTTTTTTTGTGTGTGTCTTTTTTGTTTCCAATCTGATGGTTCCGTGCAGGGGTCTCATTTTGATGTGATTCGATTGACCTTGGCTGGTTCTTTTGGCTTTCTGTTTTTGGGCTTAGCAATTGCCAATACTAGGAAATATCACATGAAGGTTATCCAACCCAACTAAGTCACTTGTAAGCAAACACTTTCCCACTTACCACATCAATATGAATCCCAATCCGACTGATATGATTGCTTTCGCGTTGAATTTGTCCAGCATGATGTCGGGCGACGGAACGGAAAAATGAAAACCAAACCTCAAATCATCTCACTTTACACTGACGTGGGAATTTCATAATTCGGTTTATGAATTCTGTAACACGATAAACCAGGATGGAGATTTAGTTGTAGATTAGGTTCACACACGCACATACACACAAACACAGACACAAACAGTGGACAAATGAAGTCCTTAATCGACCATTGAGTTAGTTGGTCGGCTAATTATTTACATTTGGACTTTGCCTCGCGGAGCTCCGGCACAGCTTGCGTTCCAAGCTCAAATAAACAAAGAACCTGCCACCGAGGCGAAAGTGTGCTCATCTAGATAACTGTGGAGATGGATGTGTCTGTTTGATATGTAGATTCCCCCAGCTCTGACTGTGTGTGTGAGTGTGTGTGTGTGTGGGAGGCGGTCGTAAACTGATATCCACTGAGCGGTCAAGGCGTGTAATTGCCCCCAGCACACTTCTCGACTAGATTCAATTGAATCGCGTGCATATTTTACTTAAGAGTGGGCACAGCTTACATACCTACTTAAGTACATCGGCTATATCTTAAAGATTTGGAAATGAATGAAGAAAACTATGTGCCATCAAGCGATTTGTTCAATTATAAATTTCCTGGTGACTTTGATAAGTGCACCCAATTAGCACTTTGGAACCAGGTTGTAGGAAACTTACATATATTTTCTATGATTTCCAGTCTAAACTTGGGGTTTCGAATTCGGAAATGGTTGACAATGATGACTCATCATTGTCCCTAGTCATTTAGTTCACCATAAAGAAGAATAATGTGGTGGGAGACATGGCTAATCTGTTTGCCACATAAATATTTTCGAATACTGTAAAGAGGAAGTCCTGCCGCAGCGAACATACTTTTGCTTATAACTTGGCTATCGTTCATCCGATTTATACCAATTCTTTGGCGGATCGCTAAGTAATAATGATAACTAAACATCTTCAGAAGGTACAAACATTTTATCTATAAGACTGGCGGAGATATGTCGGTTTTTCCAAAGATACTTTTGTCCCTTACATGTCGAACCTCTATCTCTTGCCATCTCCTACGTACTACAGATTGATTGAAACCGGACGGATCAGATGACTTTAGCATAGAAATGGTTGGTCGAAAAACTAGTTCTAGTTGGATAAACTTTTGACTGTCTGTCGGTTCGAATCAAAGCACAGATCTAAGAGTTGGTAAGAGCTAGAGTTTCGAAGTGTGTGGAATATGTGCTTCTTTAAACTACCGGCAGATCAAGCATACGTCTAATTTTGGCTTTGGATATAATCAATAGTCAAGTTACAAGCAAAAGAAAGCTTAATGAGCAAAGTCAATATTGAACAAATTCTATTAGGTTATAGATTAACCGACTTGTTACTTGTTTTTCAACATTTTGTTTGCATACTTTTTTTTATAAAAAAGTTTAAACTGTAGAAAAAAAGCTAAAATTATGCACGAATCACTGTGCCCTGGTGCCAGTATTTCGCACAGTTATCCCACTTCCTATAAATTTGCCTACTCTCATCCGTCGCTCTTCAGTTGGCTTTGCTGATGACAATGACAATGGCAATGGACCGCCACACTTTTTGTTTGTTTTTGCAATTCAAATTAAAAATGTTACTTCCAGATCGCCAAACGAACCGTATCCGGCTTAAGTAGCTCTCAAGAGGCTGTGGGAGGCGGCAGGGTAACTGAGCTGTGACACTTTTTTTTTCCATATTTTAGATATAGATCTCTGTGTTTTGCATTTCTATATGTACTCTACATAAGATGTTCACTTTTTTAAGGTTTACGTTTAATTGTTTTGGATTTGTTGAGCGCACTAATTGAATTAAAAGATGCATTAATATCAATCTCTGTGGTGGCTTGGAAGCGGCTCAGCTCAAAGCGTCGACGCATATTTGGTATGATTTATATTAGTTGATGTTTCGAATATGACGTGAATGGGCCAACGCTTAGGGTAATTAGGTGGTTAGTTTGGTACACGCCTGCTCCCACTGGGATGGTATGTGGTTAGGGGAATTACCGCGTGTGCGGGCCGACGCGCGTTCGAGTCCGTATCCGTTCGCCTTCGCTTTCGCTCCGTAACTAAAACTGAAAAAATACGCGAATTTCTTGGCTGCCGCCTTAATACCGAAAAAAATGAGCAAACGTCCACGTTCAATGGAGGCCCAGGCACGACAACTGTAACGGGTTTCCATTTACAAGGAGTTGGTGTCGTGTCGTGTCGCTGGGAAAGCATGCAAGCAAATTGGTGTTGGGTTCCATGGAATACTTGATTCGCGCTGGGACTTTTAATTAGCTGGGTTATATTTTCACAATCTTCGATTTATGTCCAAGTCCTGTCCACAAACATCCACCGCACACACGCACCGTACTTTCGTTTTGCACTGACGGGTTCGGGTTTTCCCGCTGAAGTGCAATGCAAATTGACTTGAAATTTCCACAAAATAACCAAAACACTAAACAACCTGCCTGCCACACACACACGCCGCGGGGCTAGACCTTCCAAGCGAAAAGCTAGCGCTGGAAATGCTGCCTCGTGGGAAATTTCTATATGGCAATGTAAATACAAATCGCGTTTGTAGGACTAACTAAGCATATGTCAGACATACAGACAACTGCACACACATAGGTAGGTAGGTAGGCTTGTCCATTAGACGGGGGCTGGCTGGCATCTGTCACAGTGGCAAGGTAAAAGGCGCATTTTGTTATGACATTCAGTTAGTGGCAATTTTTCGCCGAGAAGGGAACTTACCCAAAACAATAACAAAACTGACAATGAAATGAATTTTATTCTTATTTGAATTGTCTTGCTGTTGATTCCGTTTTATTGGCTGACAGGGGTGGTGTGCAGAAGGGGCAGGGGGAGACAGAGACTTGTTAGCAAATACTCAAATCGGTGAAAGCCCATCAACTGATGATGATTGTTGCGTGGCAAGCTAGGAGCTAACTGCGTCAAGTCAAGCCCTAATAAAGAACTGAAACAATTTCATTGCATACTTTTTAGGGCACGGAATGAAAGGGTTTGGCAGAATTTAGAAGCATGTTTCAAGCTGAAGTATTCGGTACAGACCTTAATATGGGGAAAAGACTACCATAATGGATAAATTGCTATTCTTTCAGATGGTAAAGCAACAGTGAACCACAACCTTAAAAGGTTGCAGAAACTGATTCTAGAAGAAAAGAATACCCTCATGATCCTAATAGGGCTCTACACGGGCCACTGCAGTTGGGCATAACAAACCAATTACCCAATTATTTAGATACTGGTAAGAAAAGGAAGAGTCCGTTGAAAATATACTCTAAATATACACAAGAGACCAGGGTTTTACCAAGCTATTGAAATCTTCAGTCTGTAGTCGAAAGATTCACACTGGTCTGGTCTCTGAAATCATAAGATAACTTCACATTGCTACCTGCTTTGGGCTCTTTCCGTTGTCGCAATAGAACTCATTTGGGGCCTTTTCCTTTAAGTCGCATTCAATTTCCTTTCAAAGTATTCAAGAAGTTAAAAGCGATTACTTTTCATATGTCCGAGGGAGGTTTGTTGGATTCCCACCTCTCTTACAATAATAATAAATTGGCTCCGTTAGGGTATTACAGTATCATCAATCCCCCTCATGAATGCGTACTTTTTTATAGTTTTGTTTTTGTTTGATTTATGGCCAGCTGACAGTGCTGACGCCAGACAGCACAAACCAAATGCAATCGACACAACCCAATCCCATTCCCGCCTCTACCCTATAATTTATGTAATTTTCGTTGACAGTTCGCAATTCTCGAATACATTTTCTGTCTGATTATAGGCAACAGGGTTTAACGAGGCAAAGGACACGTGCCACAACCAAGATGTGTCTGCACTTCATATAAATATAACTTTATATTGTAAAAATCACATCTAAAACTAGAGAACAAATTTAAGTGGCGGAAGAAGCCTTAAGCCTAGACAATTGTGGAACCCTGCTGGTTGGTGCGCTGATTGATTTTCACATGCGTCTGGCGCTTCTTCTCCTCTTTGAAGGCCTCCGTGTTGGCTTTTCTTTCAATGCGACGTTCATTCCGGTAGTCCTTGAGTAGGCGTTTTCTTTCCTTCTTCTCCTCAGGTGTTTCGTCTTTGGGGCGTAGGGACAACACACTTAGCGTGGAGAGCACCGACTTGGCACAAAGCGATTTGGGACCTGCAGCTGCAGGTGATTCGTCAGCCAGATTTGCCAATGCTTTGGCCGTTAGCTGTCCGTCAATGCCACCGCGTAGCACATTTGAGGGCAAGCCGGTCTTGGGATCTATTTGAATGGGAACGGGGTCTGTGCTGGCACTGGAGCGACGGCTGCGTCGGGGTTCGTCTATCAGCTTGGGATGATTGTAGATATTCGAGTAGGTGGATAGAATAGACTCGCAGTCCCATTTCTTTTCCTTGGGGTCCTCCACTTCATATTCCACCAGCTCCTCGGTGGGGTCCTGTTCGCCCTCAACCACATTGCGATACTTTGCAATGCGTTCACGATCCCACTCCTTGTTATACTCCAGGGACTTGTCCTTCTTCTTGAATTCCTTGAAACACTGCATGACCACAGGGTGCTTCTGATGCCAACTGCCCTCGATGTCCTCCAGAGCCAGATCACCAAGCTCGGGATCATCATAGCTGGCATAGAACTTTTCGAAGCGATCATCCAGCAGGGACAGCTGCTCATTGCGGCGTATGACGCTGGAGGACATGGAGTACTCGGTGAATCGTGATTTGAGCTCTTCGTCATCGAAGCGACGTTCACGCATTAAAGGAGCCAAACGGTCCATGAGCTCATCGTTCAGTTGGTCTGAATCCATATCCTGATCTTCTTCGGCCTCTTCGTCGTCGTCATCCCACTCATCATCATCTTCGTCATCCTCCCCCTCACCGCCCATGGCCTGCACTACAAAGTCGTCCTCCAGTTCTTCTTCCTCTCCATCCTCACAGTCACTATCCAAGGCAGCCATCACCTCGGGATCCCAGTCCAGGCGCAAACTTTGTGGAGCCGCCTTGTTCAGCATGCCCTCGGACTCCTCAAATTCACTGGCAAACACCGAGCTGGGCAACTGGAGCTTGGGCGCTGTTGATGGCTTATCATCTGCGTCCTCAGCCTGCCGCTTCTTGGCCTGATTAGGATTCTCCATGTACTCCCAGACCACATCGTTTTCCCGCTTCTTCAAGTGCTGCAAATAATCGTAGTCATCGTCGTAGTGTATGCCAAACTTCTTCAGCTCCTCCTGGCGCTTGCTGGGATCCACAGGGGTTTCAGCTTGCGCGGCTGATGCCTTTTGCCTGGCACCAGCCTCGAGGAGCACTCGCTGCGGCGCAGTTTCATCGGTGACCAGCGGGTCGTGTTGACTGCGATGTACCAAGTGGAAGGTGACGGCCTTCTTGCGATCAATGTACGGTTTTTTGCCCTTTACCATCTTACTGGTTTATTTGTTGATGTAAAATAAGTGTTTTATACCGAAAAACATGTGCCAATATTGTTGGTGTGACCAGACACGACAATAAGGAAAATACTTAAAAAACGCATACTCGATAGTCGATTGGGGTGACCACCCCCGATATATTTCTACTCGATAGCCGACCAGGGAGACCACCCTCGATAGTCCATCAGGGTGACCACACACGATGCACAGCAATTTATTGGTAGTTATTATCGAGCAAGTCGACTTCGACTGCGGAGCCATTTTCACTGCAATGAAAAACTGAGTGAAAATGTCAACGCGATTGCCAGAACAACTAAATAAGAGTGTGTGCCCGTGTTCCACTAGTTAGTTTGTGTTAATTAATTGTATTTCGTGGCCAGCGAAGAGTGGTTTGGCAGCATCACTTATACATACAGAAATGAGATACGCACACAGCCAAATACACACACACACACACACACATGCAAACGGCATTTAATTTAGTTAGTGTTTCAATATAAATATTGTTTAAATAATTCAAAGACAATAAATTCAATCAATCGCAGTGGGAAGCGAGCAAGAGAGATACGGATCGCAAGCGAGTGAATGAGAGAGCGAGAGCTCAGTGCCAACACCCAAACAACAATAAACAAACGGTTGTAATTGTAATCCGAGTGAAAGTAACTGTAAATCGCAATAGCTTCCATTCAGTGCATTTAATCCAGCCAATCCCACGCACCATGGGCAACTGTCTACGCACACAAAGCTCAGACGTTCAAGGCCATGTCGATCCCACCCGCATCCCCCTGGATGATGCCAACACTGCCATTGTGGGGGGTGCCGGCGGCGGGGTACCCCAATTGCCACTGGCCCTTGGCCAGCCGCCGGAGCAAGTGCGTCCGGTACCGCAAATACCCGAAAGTGATACGGCCAATGCGAATGCCAAAATATTTGTGGCCCTCTATGATTACGATGCGCGCACCGATGAGGATTTAAGTTTTCGCAAGGGAGAGCATTTGGAGATATTAAATGACACACAGGTGAGTGATTCACTCCCAATGGTTGGGAGAGAGAGAGTGAGTGCGAGAGCAGCTGAGTGACTGATAACATTCCGCCACTTTGTTTCTTATCAAGCTCTGCCAATTGGAGCATAAATTACAAACTCTTCAGTTAATCGTTTTAATTACTCGATTCATTGGACGCAAAAGACGGCTCATGCAGTTTGAGCAACTTCAAACTTTTCCTTATATTTTTTTTTCGATTTCAATGTCGCCTATTTGGTTTTACCGTGTTTTGTGAGCGGTTGGCTCAGAACCAGACGCTGTAATTGCCACCATCGCCACTTGAACCACCTGAAAAAGCAAACTCAGACCCCAGACTGCATTTCGATGCATGGACTGGCAATTTGCTTCGTTGCCTTAGCCATTTACACTGACTGAAAACAGAGTTACTAGGCTTAGTTAAGAGGAAAAGACCTGAAAAATAAGAAAGATACTTCTTATTTTTAGTACCCTTCCAAAACCAGACTGATTAAGAGGACTTTTTTTGACCACAGCCATTGAAAAGTGCCCAATTAGAGAGACATTTTTTTCTAACCACCTTCTCTTAGGTTCCTGCATTCAGACATTTGTTTAATCGCAAATATCGGATATTTCCGCGAATTCTCGACACCCATCTTTTCCACCTGCGCACTGAACTTCAAGTTCAAAGACCACTTAGTTTCAGAGATATGGCTCTGAACCACTTTTCAACCATTCGAACCTTGTGCCGAACCGATCAGTAAAATCAGGTTTTTCAATTGAAATGCTTCTGTAGGTCGAGCCAAAAATAGCTTAGAGGCTTCGATTGACGTTGATATATAATATATACTAAGTTTATTGTTCTAATTGGGCAATATATTGCCTATTTCCTCTAAAGTTTGAGCCTTCTCAATATAAATGAAAAGAGTGTGGCTTAAGAACTCCTTTATTGAGTGAAATAATCTCAAAATTCGTGTATCAATCCGCAAAGCTCAATTCAAGCACGGATCGTAATTGAAAATCAAATGATTCTGAATGTAGATAAAAATTGGTACGAAATACTCATAAAAAATCTAAAAATCAAATAGTAACCGCATTCAAAATAAAAATTATACTAAGAAAATCTTATTTATTAATACAGTAAGGCTAGATGGGTACACACACACATACACAAAGGCTCTTCTGTCAACTTAGCTATTGTTTGTTTTGGTGCGCCGGTGTTAACCCATAATAAGAGTCTAAGGTTTGCTTAGAGGATCGGTTCCTTAACTTATCGAACCTTGTTGCAAGACCTTTAAATCTGTTTTACCTTAATTTTCGTTAAGCTTCAACAAATGATGCTATTCTACAAAAGTGCCTTCATCTTTCTAATTTGAAATCATCGGAAACGATCAGCTTGAAGTAACTTATTGGTCAGGGTATTTCCACTTCGTACTTATGTATGTGTCACTGCTGCATGTGTATGTACACACAAGTCAGACATAATTAACCCAACTGCTGCAACTCCACTTGAAACCAGACGAATGCCACAAGCGGCAGCCAGTGCCGCGAGATGCCTCTGGCATTGAGTAAACGAAACACAAATAGTTGGAATTTTTTGTTTTTAAACAAAAATTCTATGATTAGCCTACATGGAGGTCACATACACTCTCTCGCGCACACCCTCCCACAATTTTGTATTGTGACATAAAACGCCCGAAAGCGCAATCACCTCAATCACTGTGTGAATATGTAGACATATTTTCCCCATTCATCTTGGGCACATTTAAAGACCTGACGTCAACACACGCTATGACCGACCACCTTACACGGCGCTAGCCATAAGATTCTGACCAGACAAGTGGCGGCAGTGGCATGACGTCCACCTTTGGCGCTGGGCCAAAAGTTGCGCACTCTTTGTAATCGTAAGGGAATGATTTGGCACCCCCCACCCCACCCCAATTAAAGGCGCATCAGGGCAATAAAGTCGAACTCTGGGCTGCTGTCACCATCTGCCGCTGCTCCATGGCTGCCGCTTCCGGTTAATGTTTAATTAAAGCACACACACAACAACCGCAAGGCTTCCTTTTGAAAGCTTGAGCTGAACGCCATGCATAGAAATCAAAATTTTATGGGTGTGTCGTTGTCTCTTCATTGCCATTGCATTCTTTGGTCTCTCGCTGGCTTTTAAAAACGCTTTCGCACAGCAGGATGCACTCTGAAACCCTTCAAGGATTCACTCGACTTTGCCAGCCAACGCCCCAGAAAAATGCATGTAAAATTTTTGCTTTTGTTTAGTTGCACGCCTTCTTAGTGGCAAGATTATGCTGGTGCCGGGTCTTTTATGCCTGTGCCCCCCCTGCTTTGTGTGTACTTGTTGCGGGTGAGGCGGAGTTTGGAGGCGGCACCAGTAGTAGGGCAAACTATGCCATGTCACTAACAAGTTTGCTGGAAAATAAGGATTCTTATCTGAAATTTGGCTTTCCAAAACACTTTCTTTCTTTGTAAAGGCTGTCTTTTGTTTGGCGCAACGGCTGAATGTGCTGAAAGTAGTCCAAGAAATTTAACGATTTTCCCTTGGAACTGCCTGATTCGAAAGGTGGTTAACTCTTATCATTAAACTATAAAGTTGGTTAAGATGTTCAGCTCTAGACAAGCTGTTTGAGACATAGTCCTAGAACCTAACTAAGACGTTTAAATACGATGAAAATTGACTTGGTTAAATGAAAATGGGTATTACAGATACTATGAATCTGTATTAAATCCAACTAAAACCTCCACAAAATGTTATCTGTTTGGGAAAATGTGCTTTGAGGATTCCTTTGAACCTTTATAAAACCCCTACAAAACGACTATTTCTAAGATCAAGACTTTATTTACGTTTTCCGGACCTTCGGTGGGTTAAGAGCATGCATCATCACCTTCATCTGGCTATACCTTCCACAAATATTGACCTAGGTTAATAACCACCGGCTTATAGATTTTCAGCTCCTGCTTCGTTATGCACGAGCTAAGGGCTTCCAATGGCCCGTAGCACCTTTAAATCTCTGCCCTGTTATTCTTTCCAAAATGCAGACTGCACTAATATGCAAGGAGACCACAAACAGATTGTTGTAGTAGCGCCCTATCGTTAGATTCAAATTCCAAGCGCTGGGCATACACTTGCCAGTTTATTGACACATTAAGATGTCAAGTCGAAGCATTGTGGAACCGCGCAAACAAAACAAAAGCTGAACTTTTAAGTGTTTCAAGAAGAAATCTCTCCCCGGCTTCTTCTATTTCACTTTCAAAATCAATATATAACCGCACACACACACACATACCCAAAGAAAGCGTGTCTAAAAAATGAAGAGAAAAAAATCACTTTAATTTTGATTGGAATCAAGACACATAGCCCAAATGTAAACACTCCAGGCACGCGATTATTATGAAATGCACCAGAGGAAAGGAGGGAAAGAGTAAAAGCTGGTGCTGATAGAGCGACGCATAAGTAGCAGCTCCTCGTGCATGAAATGAAAATCACAGCAAAAACAAATAAACAATGAACCCTAAAATGATGTCTGTTCATTGACCTTTTCACACAGACCAAAGACACAGTCTTGGGGTCTAATGATAGCACTTGGGGCGCAAGCTCCCTGATGCTTATCAACGCTCCTCGTACTGCAGATTTATGAGTAGTCTGTTTGGCTATTAAACTAGTTTGCCGTTGATTTTCATATGAATATTCAAGCCACCTGAAAGCCAATGCTCTGCACAAATTTGGCAAAAGCCAGTTTCGGGTTTGGTTGTTGCTGTTGTTGTGGCTGGTGGTTGTTGGCGGTTGGCGGTTGGCGGTTGGAGAGCGCGTAACCGCATGAACAAATGAAATAAAGTTTTAATTTAATTTTTGGTTTTCATTTCTTTTGCTGTTTCGCCTGCTAAAAACCAACTGTGTGTGTGCAAGTATGTTGTTAGTGCCTTTCAATTGCCTCCTCCTCCCCCATCCCCCGTCGTATTACAGTCATTTTCCATGACAACTACATAGCTTGGAGTTGAGCAGTAAATCACTTTCGTGTGAAATTGCAAAACAAGTTTCGTGCATTCAATTTTTTTGTTGCTTTTATATTTCCCTTGACAACAGTTTCAATTTATTTTATAATTAAATCTCTCAGTTGCATGTTTAATCTATCAATGACCCTAAATAAAAGTTCTGGCTTGATTATCATGTGAATTTTCATTCAAATTCTGCGAAAACAACTAATATATATTTTCTTAAAAAACAAATACAATTTTGGCCGCGTTTTTCCAAGAATCTTCTCTGGCTAACAGCAAAAATTCATTTTTTTTGTACTGATATGCAAATAAATTAATAAAACGTTTATTTTTTTTACAGGGAGACTGGTGGCTGGCACGCAGTAAGAAAACACGACAGGAAGGTTATATCCCCTCCAACTATGTGGCCAAATTGAAATCAATTGAAGCTGAACCGTAAGTATTATGCCCTAAATACCGCAGACATTTTGTTGAATGAAGAGCAAGACAATGAAACAAGTCCAGGAACGAACCCATAGGCATAAGTTACAAGCATCTGGTCATTAATCATATACCCTCTGTAAGGATATACTGAGAAAGGCTAATTCCCCACCGTCCCAACTCTACATCAATTTTATGTACATAATATCTACTCTCATGTCGACACGTATTTTACCTAAATCATTTTGTCAGTTAGAAAAGTGTTGCATGCTTTTCGGCTGAAGCAAATATAAGACAAGCAAGGCTTGTATTAATTTACACTCAGGGAGTAACAAGTTATACACGCTGTTGTTATTAAATAACACATAATTCATTGAGTAACAACAACAATTAAGAAAAATAAACAAATATTTACATTCAACTACTCTTGAACCTACTACTTGGTTCAAGAAGTTCCACGGTATTGTGCAATAGTTAATTTTAAACATTTATTGTTAGTTAAGCTAAAAGCATTTGGATAAGGCATACCGCTTTGGATTCTGTTACTGTAGAAATCAAAATTCAAGATTTTAAAGATATCAATTCAATATTTTCAATGGTCTGTGCCACCAAAGAATGAACGATTCAATGAACAACATTTGAATTCGCTTTAAATGGCCTGCCCTGTCTAACAAAAACTTCAGGTTTGGGTAAACCCAGATTTAAGAAAATAACAAAATAAAGTGTCTTCAAATTGTGTTAATCATCCTATGTTTTCACAGATATTTATAGATATGCAATTCAAATACTAAACTATTATGTTGTTGTTGCGACAAATATTAGGCAAATGTGGCGCCAAAAGTTTGGTTAATTTGCATGCATATTAATAAACATTCAAAATATTCACAAAATAGCCAACAGCTGCTGTTGGTGTGTTTCTCCCTCTCTCTCTATGCGGAATTTCAATGGTGAGATTTCTTTTGTGCAAAAAACGAACTATGTCAATATAAGCTACGATCGAATCGTAAACAGGGTGTTCTCAAAAGTATCGAAGAGCTGACGAACCCGTTGAGAACATTTTGCAACCCCTCACAGATTGTAAGAGGATGCAGTTCTTTCCTTATTCCTTTGATCATAAAATGTCGTTTTAATAATCTGGAAAAAATAAATAACAAAAGTTTATCACGCCGAATTTTTCTTTGAAGTTCGCTGAAATAAGCCTCAAGTATATTGCACTGACGTAGACTGTCTTTGCCATACGATATCGTGCATATCATTTAATCATTTTTTTAATGTTCGAATTTCAAACTTGGGGGCGACCTCTACTAAGAAACAATTAGTAATCCCTTGGAGTATTTATTTTTCCAACAAACGTTCTCTGTTTAGTTTTCTTCTCCAATTATGTGTATAAACAATTACAACTTTTAAGTGCTTCGGGCAATGTCAATTGCCTTAGACTTGACCCAATTTCATGTCAAGACTGATATGAATATTAATGGCCCATAGAAAATGATGAAGGAAGCTTTGTTCGTAAGCCTTTTTGACACACATATTCGGTGGAACGACAGGCACAGAGAAATGCATTTCACAAAAACAGAAACAGAAACCACTGCATAAATTAAGAGAACGAGATAGAGAGAGAGCGAGAAAGAGGCGTAGGGAAAAGTTCAAAAACCGGTAAATCGAACGTTAATAAAATAAAATATCATTAAAGTCATTAATTAAATTTGTAACTGTAGTTGAGTCAGTTGAGCGGAGTCAGCTCTGGTATTTGTTTTCCACCAAGTGGAGTGGCCCGTTTTTTGTTGATATAAAAAATGCATTTCATGTGCCACCATTTCCTAATGTCAACTTTTTTCAAGGCCATTTTTTTATGTGATTTCAACCTAATTGGGGCCAATTGTTAAGGCGCTTTCAATCAGCCTTAACCAAAAAAAAAAGACAACCTTAAGCCGTAATCAGCTCTTCGGGCTGTCGTGTAATTTCTTTTATTTATTTGCAAATCTTGTTGGCTCGTTTAACTGTTTCTGGCTTTCGTTTAAAGGATGCCATAATTTTTTCTGAGAAGCCACTTAAGTGCTTGTTGTTTTTGGGATTTTTTGCTCTTTTCTGTTTAAGTAAGTTTTAATTTTGTAAGTTATGTAAATTTCGGTTTTGGAATGCAACTTCCTCCGTCTAGACACAAGACTTAATCAAATAATAAAAACTTTCCTATGCAAATTGATGGTATTTTAATATTTTGAAATCTGTCTCTTACATGGGTCGCATCACAAGTATTTGGCATTTGGCTTTGCATTTAGCAGTTTAAGCTAAATTTGATTTAGAGGAATCACCGTGGTATATCGTAGTTCACAACAAAGGAACTACTTTTTTATCAGATCTCTTTTAAGCCGACTTTCACACTGTAAACCAAACCATATACCCCCTCAATTTTTTATAACTTTTATTCATTTTCTATGCAAACGAAAATTCTCAGTTGCCAGTGGCAACTTATCTGCTTACCCTGCCGACCGCTAAACGAAGATTAGATTGAAAAGTAAAGGTTGTCAGCCAATGACTTATAAGCCAACCCACGTATAAGAGCATAAGCAGTGCAGTCTCCACTGTCCAGCTTATGTGGGTCAGCCAGCTCATTGAACTGCAATGACGTCAATGGCTTTGGCTTACTGCGAGGTTAATTCAAGTGAATTTTCGGCCAACTCTTTGGCCGTAGGGAAATACCCCAATCAGCTGTTGTTTTTTTCCACTCACTTCCGTTGGCGGTGGGAAAAACGACAGAGCTCTTTTTGCCCATGTGCTAAACGTTTTAGCCGTAAAATCACAAATGACCATTATCTGGTCATATAAATTCCCCTCTGCCCTGACTACCAATGAGAGCAGAACAGAAGCAGATTAGATCGGAAGTACATTATAATCCATTCATTCATATGTAATATTTGCACCCACAAATACCCATAAATCACGCGGCAGAGACTAATGCGAACGTTTAGCAGGCGACTGGCGTTTCAATTGAAATGCAAACCTAAATTGAAATTTGCGATGAAACATTTGTGTGATTTTTCTAGGGGCAATTACTTTTTGTTTGTTTTGTATCGATCAGCTTTATCTTCCGATGCGGAAGACGCTGCGCTTCTGATTTCGCAGTTGGTTTGAAATTGTCGCAGCGAAATTTGTTTGTTTTTTTGCTTGGCAATTTTCAATGTCAGTGGCACTAATTCATTGTGTGCATATTAATTGGGTTTAATTTAATTAAAAACGCTTAGATAAATGCAAAGATACAAATGGAGCTTGAGCATAAATTAAGTGAATTTTTCTCTCTTTCTTTCAATATAAATAAATAGTATTTGAGTTCTTAAATTCAAATCAAGTTTCGATTTATGTGTACCTTTTACTGTTTGGTTGCAATTGTTATTGAACGTGGCACAGTAGGTGTCATTGAACTGTGTATTGTATTTCGGGTTATGCACGGTGCGTGGCTGCCGTTTTCATAATTTCAATACAGTTTTTTTTTATTTTCGATTAATATTGCGTTGTTGTAGCCTGACACGTTGACAGCGAAATGCCATGTTCAACAATATTCAATAGAAGACAATTGTTTAAATAAGAAGATACCTCAGCTCAGACACGGGCGGGCGGGCAATGCTCTCCAAGAAGGTCACATCAAATGTTTACTCCATTTCAATATTTATCTGTCAAATCTGAAATCAAAAGCAATTCAACTAAACAGCTGATGGGTTTTTGCAAAATTGCACAGGAAGCAAACGCTTAATTAACAATTTGAGTACATTTAGTTTATGCGCTTTTAATGTATTATCCACAATTGAGCGGAAGGTGTTTGCGCGCGCTTTAATCGACAACAAGTTTGTTGTCAACGCCATCAATCCAATTGAGACATCAACATTTCTATACACTGTTAATTGAGTTGGGGGCCTTAGACTTACCATAATTTGCATTAGCTTTTAGCCATATCCTGACGGCCTTCTCAGGCACTAATTTAGGGGGTAACTGTAACAGTTGTTGAGCTTACTTCGGTTTAATCAACGCTAGAGTATAAAACTCTAGACTAGTTTACATATTATTTTTGCATTTGCAATTACATAAAACTTGTTAGAAAATAGCAGATTGTGCAAAAGGCTCCACTGACAAGGCATAAGTATTTCAAGTTACTTAATATAACAAAGTAAATATGCAACATCTTCAACTGCAACTTTGATACTGTGGTTGATTCTGAGCTCCTCTCAATCTCATGGCTTGTGTGCTTCTTATTTAAGCTGAAGAGAAATGTATCTACAGTTAAACGCCGAAGCCGAAAGGCAAAGTTTACTACTAAATCACGACTCTTTTATGCTTTATTCAACCAGAATGAATGCCGAAGTGTATAGTATATACTCACAGTTTTCTTTGATTTTTTTGAGATATTCCCAACAGACAATAAGTAATATTACCTGCAAGTTATGCACAATTTGCGGGAAGCTATTCTCAAATACCCGGAAAGATGTATGGTAGTTTTGGTACTTTTTATACACTAAGGATCGTACCTTCTGTACGTATTTAGTAATACTAAATGACTGAGACAAACAGTCACTGAACAAGAAGGGACAGTGTCTTCTTTTAAATGCACTTTGCTGATATGTTGAAGCCGATTAAATTGGATCACTATATCTTACAGCTATCATAAGAGTGATATAAATATGAAATACTTTCAAGTAGATCCACAAAATTTGCATGAATATGTCTACCATGGATTTGGTCTGGAAATTAATTTATGTTAAGTTCTTAACGATAAACCTGACAACTATGTCCCATTAGTAAGATCAGTTGGAGCGAGACTGTGCAAGTTCATTTAAAATGCGGCACAAGCGAAGTTAGCTTTGCTTTCTAGTAAAACTTGATCTTGATTTACATAAGAAACAAATTGTTGCCGTAAGTGTAAGTAAATGGTTTTTCCGTAGGTTCAAAATGTTCATATAATTTTCGATTTTGCTACGCAATTTAAAAGAATTTAGTTACTTTATTTGTTGCTCTTACCTTTTTCGGGCAGAGTTGATAAATTCTTGCCAGGTACTGGGAGGGCGTTCAGTTCCGATGCGACGACTTGCCAGCTGTCTCTTTCATCTGACCCATTTTTCCAAATCTGTTCACATTTTAATACTAATTTTATTATCTTGTTTTTTTTTTTCAGGTAAGTTAATAGCAAACATTACCATATTTTGTCCTGCCAACTATGCCTCTGATGCGTGACTTTTAAATGGGTAAATTAAGCTAAAATCACTGTTGTGTGCCCTCTACCATAAATTTTCGCCTAAAACGTGGTTGCCCTAAGCCGCCGCCGCCGGTACATTAATATTCCCAAGATGACGTTTCTTCCTCTAGCATTCCTTATCACTTACGAGTTCAATGGCGTTCACAAGAACTCGATCGGCGATGATGGTGGCATTTAAAGCGCATAATTTGATTTCCAGTGACGTCGCCTTTGATTTATAAACAAATTGAGGCATGCTGACATTTAGTGTTAAACTGTTGCTTTGATCTTTGTGCAATTAACGCACTTTGTGACTAATTGTTGTTCAACTCCGGGCGAATTAAGAGCACGCAGGCCGAAGAGAGAGCGGCGAGAGAGACGCTCTTTGATCAGCTGTTCCGACTAGTTGGAGTAGCATGTATAAGAGTTGCTGGCCAAAGAGCTGACGCATACAAAGGCAACAAAGCTGGGCTCAAATGGCAACAAAAAAACGAGGCACATAGAAGACGTCGTGTGTGAGTGTTGTTGGCCGTTGTTGGAGCTCGTGTGCAAGCGGTTAAAACCTTTCTATAAAAATTTCATAAACGTATCAGTTGTCTGCGAAACGGTGTACAAAACAGACGTGGAAACGGAAGACGCGATCGGTTTTTGACCAATTCACACGCACACACACACACACACGCACACACGCAAACCCAGTGCAGAGATACATAGGAAACCGCATCGTTTAAATAATAATTACTATATATATGTGCCAGTTTTCCTTGCCAAATCATCAATAAAATACGAAAACTTGTTGTTTTCTTTGTGCAACGAACTTCGAAAGAAAAGGAAAGATTTAAAGTTCATCAAGTGTAAACCGAAAGTGTGATATGGAGCACATCTTTATCAACAGCAACATCAACTAAGCAATCGAAAAGAAGGTACACACCCCGAGGGCTATGCAGAACTTTCTATTTTCTTGACTGTTTCGTGGTAATGTTTTTTTTTTGTTTCTGGGGATTTTCCTGGCCGGAATACTGATTGATTTCATAAGAACACGTTTTTACCGTTCAGAACCCAACTGGACTTATATAATCCTCACCATGTTGGCTAAAAATTATCACTTGTTATGTGCTGAAATGCTTTAGGTAATTGGTTCTCAGCCCCACCGTTTCCCACTCGTATCAGTTTGGATTTACGTGACTTGAACAAACTGCATTACTTTGCGCATATTCTGGGCACATTTGCTACTAATTTGTTTCCTAGCCAAATGCATTGGTTTCTCTTATCTCACTTCGAGCTTTAAGCCAGCTCTCTTCTGGCGTCACACTTGACTTGCTGGTTACGGTTGTTGTCTGTCTCTCTCTCTGTCTCTTAGCCATCGAGTACCAGGGCCATAAATTTCCTGTAGCCATGAGTCATCAGCACCAACGGCAGCAAAAACGATAAAGATACAGATACTACAACAATATTCAGTTGAAAACACATGAAAATTGCCTGCAAAATGAGAGCTGGCAGGCGGAGGTTCATTGTGTTTTCGTGGCTTTGTGCAAAAGGAAAACAATGTAATATTATTATTGCAAAAGTTTGTATACAGGGGAGAGGCTTTAGAATTCCAAAAAGAATTTAGTAGTTAATAATTGGTTCTTTTTTTGGAATTCCCTATAGCATCCTAATGATGCGTTGTACTTCTTTAAATAGCATTGCTTTTGCTTGTTTTTCTTTTCCTCCGTGGGGTAATCCATGTTCAAACAGGTTGTTGACGTACGCTGGTGATTTGTTTGCCTTGGATCTCAGCAAAACAAGCATCTCGATGTGATCTATTTGATAAGCTGATTCATCTCTTAGCCGGTCTATTTTCTTTGTTAACCACAAATTGGGTCAAAGTGTTAGCGTTTTGTAGAGAATGTTGGTGGCACGACGCTGCTCAAGTGATCATGAGGCATCATCAATCCTAAATCTCTAAATTTAGATTTAGAGCTTCGTTTATTGCAAACTTGTTGAGGTCTCCCTCTACTTTCTTGCCTCTTTTCATATCCATTTCAAGTAAGGAATGCATTATTTAAAGTCTTTGGCCTCGACAGCTGGTCGCTTGTCCTCTTAAAACAGCATTAAATGCTGACAACATCCAAGTACAAGCACCGCGACTCTACGAAGCAACAGTTGTTAGTTAATAAACGAAGGCAAAACTGTTTTAAGTTGGTTTTAAGGATATTCTCGGTATAACAAAGATTCTAACAGACACACACACTACCAGCTGCACCACCCCCTAAAGTATTGCATTAGCAGATATCGCCCTACCCAATATCATTTTTAGCATTCAATAGTTTGGATAGATTTGTTTCCTATTTTGAAGCAGCTTAGGTCGATAGTACTTTACTGATATAACTAAAGGACTGTGCAACATAAACAGACCATAAACCATAGACCCGGGTGTAGAATGGTTTCCTCAAACCGCCTTCTTCATAAACATTCATCTGAACAAGCTTAGTTTGAGCATAGATACAGCAAAGATATAGACTAATGCATTTGTTTGTGATTCTCTCGTTACTTTCGTAGACTTAAAAGAAATCTGATCCAATTTTTAGCTGTTCAGTTTTGTGTCACCTAAACAATGTTCAACTAGAATTACATAACTGCGCTGATCCATCTTGATGTAAGCAACAGAACGCTCTGAAATAGGTAAAAGATGAAAAAATCTGCCAATTTTTTAAACCGAACTAACCTAGAAAATCAGACGTGTGAATGTATTGATTGGTTTTGGTCAAATTAAGGCGAACCTTGAAACAGTA
Source organism: Lordiphosa fenestrarum (assembly GCA_035044985.1). Taxonomy (NCBI): domain Eukaryota; kingdom Metazoa; phylum Arthropoda; class Insecta; order Diptera; family Drosophilidae; genus Lordiphosa; species Lordiphosa fenestrarum. The sequence goes on from JAWNNO010000731.1 coordinate 3,496,934, forward strand.
AAGTTCCTTTTTTATGCAAAGCTCAAAAATTTGGCCAGTGAATGGTGATGGCCAGTGAACTCTAGCTATTGGGAGCTACTAAATTTAGTAGCTGGTCTCGTTACCATTGTGCAATGACCTAAATCATGGACAAAAAATCAAAGCCAAACACATTTTTGGCCATCTCTTGTTGTTGGCCATTATTAATTTACACCCAAATGGGCTCGGTGGGCAAGAAATACAAACGTGTCGGGGTGAAAGTACCAAACCTTTTTCCGTTGGTCTCTCTAACTAATTAGTTGATTCATTATTGAATTGTGTTTTGTTTCATAATTCGCTGGCAACATTTGAGCTGAGCAACAATGTTGCACTCGAAGCCTTGGCAACAAACATTCAAACAGACTTTGAAAACCGGTTCAAATTGGGTCGTAGTACTTTTGAGTGCAATTGTTACCTTTACTCCACTCGCTGAGCGGCTCATTATTGTTGGTTATTATGTTGGTCTTGTTCAGTTTTCTTGGCACGCGCTACCGAAAAAAAAACACGAAACACCTACACACCTCATGCACAGCCACACGGACCAAGGGGAGGCGGGAGCGTGTTTTGTAATGTACTTTCAATAGCCGTTAGCATAGGTCAGTCGTTTGTGTCCCCCAGAGACCCTTTGGAGACCTTCCGCAGCTAACCTTGTTGGTTCTAATGCCAAATGCGACACATTGTATGGAAATGACTGAAAGCCTTGTGAACGGTGCGCGAGTACCCACAATTTGTGTGCACTTTAATTGGACAAACTCGCGACCAGTTCTTGGTTCGTGACTGACGCGTGACCAAGCCAGCTCAGCTGGCAAGGAATAGATCTACACCTTATCAACACGAGGCTTTTGTTCGTGTGTCTCGGGGGTCTGGTTCAACAGGTTTTCGTTGTTATTGTTTACTGTTATCTGAGAGCTGAGAGCAAGCAGCTGTTTCATTTATTTGTTTAAACATAAATACAAATAAATATGTATAACGATTAAGTCTTGTTGGCTTGCTCTTGCCATACCCTTGCTTTGAAAGTGAGCTCTTGGGCTTAGCAATGACACACAGAACTCAGCTTCCGTTTTAAGCTGGAAATGTATTTGTCTGCTCTCTGGCAACGCTGCACGAGAAACTATTTTATATGTTGGATTTTATTCGATTGCCATATTTCACTCGTATGTAATCCATCTACCATTATAACCATTCGCTGAGAGAGTATTTACCACTTTGCTCTGCTTTAGTTCAGACTTGTTTACATCTAAATTACATACAAATATATGCACATGCACTTTGCAGTTGGCCTCTACTTTTCCCAACCTTTGTTAAATGCCAAATGAGTCACCAGTACTTGCCTCGTGCTGCTCGTAGACTTAAAGATTTCCTCCCATCAAACTTTCAATATTTATAAACCAAAATATTTATTACCTTAAACTGCCTTGATGCAGTTTTTTATATATATATTTATACAAGTTGTTGTTTTTTTTTATGGCCTGACATTGACACTTGCTGATGCTGCTGACGCAGTATAATGCTTGTTGTTGTTCTTCAGCCGCTGCTTATGCTGCTCCCCCCAGAAGGATGTTCACTTGCATGCTTCCTGTGTGTCTCAAGTGCTGGCCACTTGTTCCTCCACAGACCGTAACTTTGTCATCTCCATTTGTGGTAGCGTTTTTACAGTGCAGCCTTGGGAGTCATCAGATTTGTACTTTGTATTAAAGCTGAGTTCAATGGTCAGGAAACTAAAGCCACCTTCAACTTTAACTGTGGAGAGAGGGAGGGCGGGCGGGGGTCAATGATAACTATTTGTGATGACATAATTGCTACCAATTATTATATTTCAAGCTCAATCAGCCCACAACTAATTAACACTAAAATATTCCATAAGCTATTGTCTCGACAGTTGCTAAGGGGAGGCAGCCAGTAGGGGGGGAGCTAGACAAAATATACAATAACAAATCTTTTGTTTGCTCAGCTGTTGTCAAAATGTTTTTAAACATCTGCTGACTTTGTTTATGACTGTGTCATCTAACAACTGATATCGAGTTTCCGGGGGGTTCCTCAATGCTAGCTAAGCTCTTGGTGATGTTATTGAGCAAATCTAGTCTTGACGCCGACTCAAGCTTGCTGTTAGGCAAGTTGTCTCGAGGAGAGCATGGTTAAGCCGCCACCCCTAAGATATTTGCTGGCTGCTTGCTTAAGCGACCGTCGCCTCGATGCCAAGGTTCTTCTCCAATGCACCAGCCTGCAGCTTGGGCTCATTGGCATCCTTGGGGTGCACTCTCCTACAGGCTTTCGATGTCTCGAGGCTGAGGTCGTCCCTGCATCTAAGGATCTTGACTTTCTACAGCCTGTTTGCTCTGTCGAACACCGCAGGTTGCACTTCTGTAGCTTTCATCCAAGCCGATTAACCTACCACAACGATCCTTCCCTTAAAAATGCCACTCGAGTTAGCTCTTGCTTCAAATTGATAAGTATATCTACCAATTTCAGGGAAAAATCGATTTTTTTTACATTCAAGTCGGTAGCTCGTACCAAACCTACGATCTGTGCATTGGGCAGACATTTCTATTAACTTTTCCTCCAACCTTTCATAACTTTTCATACGTCATATGAAATTCTAGTTCGGTTTCCACCACTTGCTCCATTACTGGTCTGTATAACACATATATATGTATGTGATGCCATTAGCTATCGGGCCTCAATCATTCCATCACATGCAAATCGCATAAAACATGCCCAAAATGGTGATACCGCCCAGCATTTTGAATGGATGTCGTGCACACACGAGGCGAATATCATTTGAAATTGTTTTTAAATTTTATGCCAAACAATAACAATTACTTTTTTTGTATGATTGTTGTTGTTTGCCCAACGGAAACGAAGGGTGACTCTCAAGAGAGCAAAGGCCAACCCAATTTAGACTTACCACGAAACAGTTCAAGGAATAGGCAAAGGAGCTGACACATTTCCTTAAATACAACGCCATCTTCTCTCACTCACAGCCAACCACCAACAATATGACGGCCATGCCCGTGGTCTGGTGTACCGATCCCAATTCGGTGAACAACAAACCCACTGCCTTTGCTCTGCATGGCATTCAGCTGCAGGGTAAGGTGACTGAGAAGCAGGTTCATGCTTTGCGTGAGCTGATCAATGCCGCTGCCGAGGGTCGCCTCATCTTGCCATCGGATGGCACATTCATGCTGCTGGATAGTGGCCTGAGCATTGAGAGCTCCATTGTGGCCGCTGAGGGGGCCGGCAAACAGGAGGAGGAGCAGCAGCAGCAGCCGCCGCCGCCAAATGCCAAGAGCACCTACATTCTAATGCCGGTTAGCAAGTCCAGCTCGCCCAGCCCTGGCTCTGACCACAAAGAGGCAGCGGCAGCAGCAGCCGCAGCCGCGGCACAATTGGAATTTCTGCTGGAGCCCAAATACTCATCCTTTTCCTTAGCCGGCAGCGAGATTCTGTATGAGTTTCTGTGCTGTGCCAAGTGCATGAATGAGCAGCGTGCGGGACTTAACGGTACCTGTGCAGGCCGACGACTGCAGAGGTATCTGGTCAATGAACCCTCCCCGCACACACAACTGGATCTGGATCCTGTGTGCAGCATAGCCTGCAAGTATGCCCATGCCCGTCGCCAGCAGCAGCAGCGTCACAGGCCAATGGGCATAGCACGTAATCGGCCGTCCAATCGTCATCACAAATTACCCATGCACAGTGTGAAGATCTTTCATAATCGCAGCAGCAGCAGCACCAGCACATGCAATGTGGTCAGAGGTGGAGGCGGCGGCGGCGTCGAGTCGTCGACTAGAGCGAGCGTTGGCAATGAGTCGCTCAGTTTGTTACGGACAGCCGCTCGATCTACATCGTCGCCTCTCTACGCCAAGGTGAGCAAAAAGCGCGAGAAGACTGAAGTGCAGGAGGAGACAGAGGCAACCACTATGCTGGCGGCCGTACCCGAAGAGGAGGCGTCGCGTGATCTGATTAGCTTTGATGATGAGCAGCCGCTGTCGTTGCCCGACTGTGATGGGCAACGCAATGTGGATTTGTTGTGTGCCCCCAATGATGAGGACACCCTGCTCACGCCACCCGCCACACCGCCCAAGCCCAGCTCACCGGGCAGCAACAGTTCCAGCCGCAAGACCAGCTTTGATTCGACCAGCTCCATGGACTCGGGTTTTATGGAAATGCAAAATAAATTGGACGCTCTGGCAGCAGCCGCAGCAGCGGCGGCGGCGGCAACTGGGGGCGAGAAGATCGCTCGACGAAATTACAAGGAATGCCTGACGCAGTCACGCAATCGACGCAAATCCTATGAAGAGTTCAAAGCCATGTTTAATGAAGAGGGCACAACGGAAGCAGCGGCGGCAGATGACGCAACAACAACCCACAACAACACTGTGATCTCCACAACAACAGCAACACTTGCCTCCATTTCAGAACAAGAAACCACAAACGGCAGCAGCAAACCGGATTGCTTAAACAAGTTTGTGGATGAAATGGATACCGGCGACGAAGTCGATGGGAATCCAACCGCAGCAACACCGGCAGCCACCACAGAGGCCATGCGTAAGAATTCGGATTTTCTATCACAAATTCTTGATCAACAATTTGCGGCCAAGGAGCGAGCCAAGGCGCATCAGCGACGCACCTCCTATGAGGAATTCAAACGTTTGGTCAACGAGATTGAACCACCACCACCAGCAGCAGCAGCAACAGCAGCGGCACCAACTAATGCTTCCCAGGAATCGCTGAACACCTCGCCATTGAAGCGACAGAATTCGCGTCAACGCAAAAGTTTTGCCAGCTACTTTATGCCACGTCGCAACTCCTCCTCCACCGCCAAAGAGACCAAGACTGATACCGAAAGGAAGAAGAAGCAGGACGAGCAAGAGCTTCAGCTGCAGACGTATGTCCATAGAACCCATACCAGCTCCTCCTCCTGTTCAACCAGCTCCCAATACCGACGCAACTTTAAGATCTACGACAAACTGGTCTATGGCACCATCTATGACATTATACAGCGCAAAAACGACATCTATCAGCTGACCTATCAGAAATATGACAAGTACATGACCTACGGCACCATCTATGAGATACTGCATCGCAAGTCCTCGCAAGGTTCTTGCTTCATAGGCGGCGATAAGTGGCAACGGAAGAGTCTGAGCTCCATTCTAGAGCGGGATACCCACAAAAGTAATGTGATCTATGATATTGTACAGAAGAGAGAGCGTGAGAAGCAGATGGCCTTGGAGGCGGCCGAGAAATTGGAGAAAGAGGCGCAGCCTAAGCCAGTGGAAGCCCCGTTCAACAAACCCACGCGTTTTGTGGTCAGCCAAGTGAATGAGCCGCTGGCGCAGATCAGTGGCGAGCCTCCCTTAGCTGCCGCCTCCAGCAAGCCCCATAAAATGCGACGCCTGTCCCATATTCTAAGCTACAGCAAATCGGGCGAGGAACCTGACACACCCGAGCAAACCAAGCAGAAACGCAGCCAGGCCAAGCGGCGCATTGGTGTGACCAATCTGCTGTTACCCATGGACTCCGAGGAGCTGTACACGCGCATTATAGCGCAACAGCGGCGTCTGCATCATCATGAGAGCAGCAGCAGCGATGCCGAATGCCCACAGAGCCACAAGAATTTGCCATTAATCAAATCCAATTCATTGGATGGCATATCCATGTCGGTGGCCATCTCCCCGCCAGCCACACCCTCGCCGCCACGTCCGCGTCGCAGTTTGAAGCAACATCCTTGCCTGCAGCGTCAGCAGCAGCAGCAGCAGCAGCAACAACAGCAGTTGACCCTAGTGAAGAAACACTCGCTGGATAATTGCCTGTCAGCTGTACCCAAACAGACGCCCTTACGTCGCTGGTCCAATCAAACCCCGCTCAAATGCACCTGTAGCATAACAGACGAGGTGGCGGCGGCGGAGGAGGAGGTGTGCCTCTGTCCGCCCTCGTCATCTGTTATTGACACCTCCACCTCCAAATCTAACTGCAAAACGTCGACTTCGACTGTGGCCAAGAAAGGCAAATCGCGTCGACTATCGGAATTTACGCGCGGTGAATTTTTAAATGAAAAATCGTAAGTCTTAGCCCTCAATTGCAAGTTTAAATTGTATATCTTTCATCTGCTCATTTGACAAATTTGGAATTTTTATATTTATTAAGTGCAACCCAAAGAATTTAAGTGTATCAATCAGCTGGTGAACTGCTCACTGCTCTACAAAACCAGTACAAATCTCTTCATTGGAATTAGCGAGATAAGGATTGTTGTTTGTTGTTTTGAGGACTGCAAGTCCTTCAAAATTCTGCAGAAGATTTGAAGAAGATTCTTTAATGGAACACTCTGAAGAACAGTCAAGATTCTGGTGGCTTAGATGAAGATTTCTTTATGTCAAAAGTTCGGTAAAATGGATATTTCTTGAGTCAGAAGCATTACAATCACTAGTGTGGTTTTGGCTTCAATAGTAGGGGAATACTTTTAAACAGCTACTACCATCAGTTTACTCCTTCAAGTTTTGACTCGCCTCACAGGGTCGCAATGCTTGTGTCTGTTCTTATGGCTTGCATTAAGCCGCTCTTTAAAAGGCTAATCAGTGCTTGCAAAAGCTTGCCACATTTGTTTCCTTTCATCCAACTTCAAATCTTGATCCACAATTTTGCACTTCAACAACTCATTTGTGAAACAAAGGCAACTTCAAGGCCAAACCGTTTCAAATTGGTTCAGTTGTTGGCGGAAATTTGCATATAAATACGCCAAAAAAAAAAAAATGTGTACAAACTTCATACACGTGCCGGCGGCCACTTGAAGTAAGCCAACAAACCAAACTTGTCAATTTGCAACCTGCCCTCCCTCTCACCTTCCTCTCAACCACTTGACAAACAAACAAAAAGAAAGAAACATTCAAAATTGTGTCCGAGCCATGTTTGTTTATCGTTCAATTAAATGGCAGCGTGTCATAAAAATTATTACGACTTTTGGCCAGTTTTGTGGTGGTCTACGCTTAATGAACTCTTTCGGTGAGCCAGGATACCTGTGTATATTATATATATAGTATACCTTGGTGCAGTTTAATAAGCTTCAATGTGGAGACGTGCCTAAACGCGTCGAACGTTAAGCCGATTACAAAACTCTGCAAAAATAAAAGTAATTAGAGATTGGCTGTTGTTGTTGCTGTTGTTCTTTGCATCTTTTCCACTTGCTCAGAGTTCTAGCTTCGCTCTAAACCTGCCAACTTGATGAGCATCTCAGTGTGTGTGCTTGGACTTGGCTTGTGTTTTTCCAGATACAACAACGTTTTAGCTACATATTTTGAATTTCAATTATTGTTTTTCATTTTTTTTTTCTATGCTCAAACGTCGTTTTATTGCCAATAGCATTTGCATTAGTCACTTGTGTTGATTTGATTTCTATAGAATGAAAGTGGAATATTGTATAAGTTTTGCATACGCTTTTGGCTTAGTAAAACTATTTGCTGTAAGGTTAAACGATAAGAAAAATGAAATATTTTATAGTTTCTTGCAAACGATCATAAATCATATTCTATGGACATCAAATTGAATAGCCTTGAAGCTCCTGCAACTCCTATTCCTTTCGGATTGTGTATTTAAATGAAAACTTCATCAAACAGACTTTAATCCATAACGAAATGCTTGTCGAATAAATCGATAAGCTAAAAACGATTTCTACTTGGCTCAACAAGCTTCTTCTAAAGTATAGAATATATGGAACTATTTTTCCAGTTCAATGTTGTCCTAATATTTCTTGTACTCTAATAATATTGAAGTAATATGCCAACCAAATAAGGCAGCAGCAGCTCAGCAGCATTTATAGGTGTGGTTTAAAGAAAAATCCACATTTTTTGGGTTGCAAAATTAGGAGAGAAGAGTTTAATAGGATCTGGCTTATTGTTACAGAATGCCAGGGCTAATACTCAGGGACTCTAATGCTGCTGGGCTGCTGTTGCCTCGTTCACAGAATATTTCGAATGTTTCTTCAGCGATCTTTCAAATAGCGATCAACTGTGTGAGCAATCTAACAGATCTCAATGAGATTCTGCTTATATGACGGTGGACAGACAGCCTGATACAATCACTATACCCAACAGGATCAGTTTCCATCATTTAAGTATTATGTATAATCTAATGCAATTCATTTCCTGCATTTTTCCTTTACTTGTTAATCACATGGACACGCACCGCAATTGACAATTGTGAACCACCATGCTTGTGCATGTGTCTCTATTTATAAAACCAAACAAAACTTGCCTGTGCCACACATAATTGTTGGATGGCGCCAATTGAAGCAATATAACCAGAGGCAGACCACGTCGAGATGTTGGTTGGTTAAATAAGCAGCAGCAGCAGCCGCCGCCGCCAGCAGAAGGAAAAAAAGCATTGGAAAAAGGAATAATAACAAATAAACGTACGTGGGGCGGGGTATGGGGGGGACCTGGTCAAATGCAGTTTTTCTTGTTAACAACAATGCGATTGCCGGTCCCCCCGTGCAGGATGCAGCCTAATACAACAGTGCAAATGAATAAGACACTTGTTGATTTAATCCACTGCTGCATTTCGTGCCAACGAAATTCCCAATCAATGCAGCTGCTGCTGCTGCTGGGAACCCAACCAGTTGGGGGCATCTAAAAATAAACCACACGCCACATTTCGCTGGAGCGTTGCTAATGCGGCAAGTAAACGTTTTTAAGAATTTGCCATCGCCTTGGCCAAGCAACCGGCACTTGCCATTTCCTTTTAACGCCAGTGAAAATGCGCAAATAGAAAATGCCGCCTCTCCATAAACTGCACAGTCAAGAAATTATCCAGTTCCGGCTGCATTTAGTGCCCACTTTCATCTGCCAGGCGACAACCGGAGAATGTTTATGGCTAGTTCTCAAGACAATTTGGAAATTTGAAATTGGCCCCCGATCCAGCCAGTTCAATGTCATTTTCATTGTTGTCGCAGTTAGGTTGACATGATTTTGGTCAATAGATAGCACAGTTTATTGTTCAGACTGTAAACAACAACAAACAATAAATGTACAGACAACAAGGGGGGTTCCGCTTGGCTGCCCCCCCCCCCCCATGTTTACGTATACTTAATATTTACTTGTCAATTGAAAAACGATCGGCTTAAACATATCATCTGGAGACTCACGTGCGCACTTTTCTTATACGTACAAATAAACCACCCGATGATCGACATTTGGTCGAAAGTGTGGAAGAAACTGGAACGCTTATCGGGAGCAAACACAATACCACCTAACCGCACCCAGGCCATTTGAGTGGCGGGTCGTCAGCGTAGCTGCAAATTACCAGGTTCACAATAGATATACTTGTATATATATTTTGACTGCTGGAAATTGTCAACTAAATTGCATTCAAGCACGCCAAATTGCCAGTTTGATGGCATTTCTAATGGGTTTTTAATTTCTGAGGCTTGGGTACAGAGACAAATGATAACTATATGGCGGGGCCCATAACGAACAAGTGTATATAGTTAGCTAGAAATGAATTGCATAAGGTTAGACAAAATCGTCTCATTGAAAACGATGAAGAGGCACTGAAACAAATGAAGAGCATTGAGAAGTTGTGGACAAAGTCCGGTTAACACCCCAAAATCAATCACTTTCCTAGTTCCCTTGACCAAAAGCTAGTTTTTCTAGTCGAAACTGAGATGAGTTGCCCATTAAAGACACGATTGTTGGTTCGTAACGAGTTTTTCACAAAAAGGCTATAATTCAACATCGAATTATTAATTCTAAACCAATTATTACCAAGTTGGCAGCACCTTAGATCCTAAAAACGAGTCGGCCTTGTCTTAAACTGTTTTTAAAATAAGTTGGCAGCACCTAAATGCACTATTCAATTATTTTTATACATTTCTAGGCTTATTTAACAATTCACCTTGTTTTAAACTCATGTTAAAACAAGTTGGCAGCATCTACGAATGCTTAAATCAAAGTGAATTCGATGTAAAAAACAGTTGGAAAGTTGGGCAGCATCTAAGGTTTTTGTAATTCAATTACTCCTCAATTTAAACTGTTTTCGAATCAAGTTGGCAGCTCCCTAAGACACTTTAAGCAAGCTGGAGGAATTCTAAGACAATCTTGTATGTTTGTATCATTTTTGGAACAAGTTGGCAGCACCTTTGGTGGCAGTTTGACGTTGAAAGTCGAATATTTCAAAAGTTTTACGGAATTGAGAACATTTAATTTGATTGAAACCGGAATTTTAATCGAACCACAAATATGGCGCACACTTTCCACTTTTTTAACCAGTTTCGGCCCAGATCTGTACAATTTTTGCCAAAGTGACAATGGCAAACGTATCTTGATCTGGGCCCCAGGTATCAAAAGTAAGTCTTGTCACCTGCTAAAATAAACGAAATGTAAACATTTTACTACAAAAGTGTTAATTGCTGTATAATTTGTAAATTGTTTTTCAATTAGTTCATCTATTGCCCTTCCATTAACTATAGTAAAAACACAGCCGCCATAAAATGTGCATATTATTGCACACGTTGATTACTTACCTCTGCCCGGGGGGGGAAGGCTGTTGCATATTTGTACAAGCTGTTGACATCTCTAACGCCTTGGCGTCATCAGTCCCTCAATACTCCATTCATATGAACTTTATCTGAATGAAACAAACAACTGTTGCATGTGGTTTTCCCTTGGTTAAAAGAAAACGCATTTGGTTAACGACTTAAACCAGTTGTTTAATGAATTTGTCACGTGTCCATGCCAAATAGTTCGTAGCAATATATCGTTTTTCACATATTTATAAATTTCGTACAGGTACGTTGTCCAAATCCCAAATTCGGCTGAGAATGGGCAAATTCTTGAGAAATTCACCAAACTTGTTTGAGTTTGCTGCTAATTAAGTGAATACAAATCATACAAATCGTCCTAGCGAGGTTGAAAATCTAGTGAGGAAAGGTGATATGCGCTCCCAGAATTCTCATACTCTTTAAAAAATGGCTATAAGGTTAACTTAAGGACGTTTGAATTGAGTTAAAATAACTCTAAACAAGCAAACAGCTTTAATATGTCTCTCCAAATGGTTTTCATCATTTGGACGTGTTGCCTACTTCCAGCAGACCTCAATGACCCTTTACGAGACAATTCTCCTTCATTAATCTTCCAGTAGCTTCCCTTACTAGCGTGGACTGCCGTCCATACTGGAAACATATGTACAGGGCGGTCACAACGGATGTGGAAGCCTGCATTTAATGCCTTCACATGCGACACATAAAAACGCTCACAACAACTACAACATGGCCAAGACAATTATAGAGAAAGTGACAGTGCACAGCAGGCGGCAGCGTTGAAATTTCCATGGTTGCAGTTTTGTCATGTCCAGTAGTTGGTGGTGGCCAACAAATACTCCAATTAATATGCAAACACCGAAAGGGAGGGGGGCAAGGAATTGGAATTGAAGCTACTTTTGCTTAAATAACAAATTAACAAAGACACCACTCGATGATGTCTTCTGGACCTGAGTCTCTGAGGTAATTCCATGTGTGAATCTGTGAATCACTCGTGACGTTTCGCCGCTGCCAAAACACGTTTCGAGACGAAGGCGCAAATTAATTGCACAAACACAAAATGCAACAACATCATGACCTGCTTCAATAAATCCAAGCCACTTCAACTTTTGGCCCATTTCAACAATTGATGGCAACCGTTGCATGGAATAGTTGGCACAATTTGTGCCTCAATTGTGTGGAACTGGGCACGGCGGGTGTCAATCAGGCAAATTGGAGCAGAAACCGAAGATCTCTGCCAAATTCCCATCTAGGCCGGACCTGGTCGATCGATCGGTCGTTCGATCCATGTTGCATTTAATCTAATTTTAACTCAAAGTGCATGTCCATGGTGCAATTAAGTTACCAGCCAAAACAAGCCAAACATGTTGCAATCGTTGCCATCGCCGCGTCGTTCCACTAACCATGGCCAAAAACCAGCATCACCTTAGCCAACCCAAGCCGGGGACGTAGAAAAAATGGTAGAAAAACGCCTGCCATGGTTGTTTGCTGTGGATATTTTTAGACAAAAATCGCATTACATTGCGTGGCGTTGTTTAAAAATAGTTGCAAAGTGCTGCAGCCGCAAGACGAGTCCACGCGCCGGCGGCAACTATGGCGGCGCGCATGCGCCTGGCCGGGCATTTGATTTTGGCTTTGGCCTGCGTGCCAAAGTCCGTGTTTGGGCTGTCTATAAATAAAAGCTCAAGTTTCTAGACCAATCTTTTTTCTGTTGCTTTCATATACCCCTGCAAATGGGGTGTATCAGCATTGACATAAGGTTTGGTTTTGGGTTGAACCTTGAGGAGTGTAGGGAATTAAATTTACAGAAAAATATGCAAAAATTAGTCAATCTTCAAGTCTATTGTTCGGGTATCCAACTGAACCTCTGTGACTAGAATTACACTACCTTTTGCATACCAGGCCAGCCTGTTGCCTTAGGCTTTTAATAATATTATCGATTGATTATCAACTTTTTATCAATTGTAGCTTAGTCACTAATCAGTTTATTATCAGTTGGCTGGGATTTACACCATGAAGCCAATTAATTAAATGATATTAAATGTGGCGCTAAACAGGAGGGACCCGGACTTTTCAACAGATTTCCGTTAAAACAATTGCACTTCGAGCAAAACTTGTATAAACTTGAAGAACTATGCAGGGAAGCTGTACAAAATGAATCTGATTGGCTTTCGCAGTCGATATCAAATAGCTTCACTTTCTTCCTCTAATCTAGCAACCCAAAATCGGCATTATTAAGAAATACAATCTCTGAAGGTGCCTGTTTATACCTGTCATTTTGGTGAGCAGACAGCATAGAATATATTGATCGAATATATTATGCAAGCTCTGGTTTCAATTCGTTTTTTGTGCCCCACTTTCACATTTTAAACAGGAATCAGTCCTCTAGACTCAGCGTCTGACTTCTGATAAAGTAAGGAGGAGTTAGGATGCCTCATTTTCTTCATTCTAATGCAAGACTATGAGCTTGCCTTCTCTGAGATTGTGAAAACCTTCAATTGATTGCTCAGTTTTTATTGCCGCTTACGTTAGCCAGCAGCTTTGCGGGAACATCGCACTGTTACCAGGTTACCAATCCTGACCAATTAGAATATAAACTTAAATGCCTTCCAACCCTGCCCAAAGGCAACTTAGTACATAGCTTCGACTGTGCATATCCGCATTGTCTAATGCTTACTGTATTTGCACTTACAAAATAATAACAAAAAAATGATTTGCATTCACCTTTTTTGTTTGGTCTCAAATTAAATTCAATCAAAATCAAATGAAACTTCCTCAAAATTTGTCCGTGTTAATTGGGTGACAAATGGATTGCCTTTTGCCACAACGATGAGAGCATGAAATTGAACTCAAGAGATTGGACAATTACTTATTTCAATCCCATTTTGTATGCGGCATTAACATTGACCTTAATATGAGGTAACTGATACAATGTTGGTTTCTTTCTTTCGCTTGGATGACAGCAAACGATTTTCTTATATAACTTTTTGTGTGAAGTTCGTGAGGCGATTCGAGATAGCGGAAGATGAGGACAGAAGTGGAAGCTTACGACTTTATGAGAGATTAAATTGTAGAAAATCTATAAGCTGGCGAAAGGGAAATGGCACCTGTTCTAGTGCTGATCCCATAGATTGAAAACTGGCCAGGCAGGAGATGCCCACTTGCCAGTCGCCACTTCTATTGAATTTCACTTTGGCTTAGAATGCAAACAGACGACTGCCGGGGCAGCCGGCCGAACTGATTGTGCAAAAATCCATTTAAAGGTATTATTAAAGGAGAACTTGTGTGTGTCTGTGGCTTTAATTGGCTGTTGGGACTTGGCTTTTGGCTGATTTGCACATGTTGACGTTGTCATCAACGGAACGGTTGTCTGCCAGCATCAGCATCATCATCACCGCCGCTTTTGCAACAAAGCTGTCCAGCAATTTGCCAGTCAACAGGATGCCAGCTGCAGCCTACCTGGCCTGGCCTAGCCTGCTGCTGGTGCTGCTGCTGCTGCTCGTGAATGAGTGCCAGATTGATGGCGAGTGCATGCCTTGGCAGCACGTGTCTATTACGCCAATGAGCGTTTATTAGACGCCATTAAACCGCTTGGCAGGAGTTGTTCGTTTGGTTAGAGGAGAGCCATTTCAGTTTATTTATAGATGCAGAAGCTTGGCCATTTATGGTGGTGCCCGCCTGACTTTTATGAATATGCAACCAGATTTAATTACTCACATAGACAAGGCGTGGCAGCACCGGCCAGCTCTTTCCTTAGTTGCCTAGGCGGGCCATAAACTTGGCTCAGGCATTCAACATGCTGCCTCTTTCATTTGTTTGTGAACCTGCAATCTCTACTGTACCATGAACAAATCCAAATTATTATTTTACCTGTATTTCCCCCAAATCTAATTGCCGGAGTGGCCACCGCACAAATGACTCAGTTTTAATGGGGCCCACCCACGCGTCCGTCTCGGCGTAGACCTCGACGTGACAATTTCCTTAATAAAGCCTACAAGTTTATGGCAAATCATTCAACATTTCACTGTTTTCCTTTTCAGCTGGTACTTCCGCAAAATCAAACGCATTGAGGCTGAGAAAAAACTTCTACTGCCAGAGAACGAGCACGGTGCATTTTTAATTCGTGATTCCGAGAGCCGTCACAATGACTACTCGCTATCAGGTGCGTGTTGCCGGCCACACCTTAAATAACATTCAATTAAAATATCCCCCAATTGCAGTGCGCGACGGCGACACGGTGAAGCACTACCGCATCAGACAATTGGATGAGGGCGGCTTCTTCATTGCCAGGCGCACAACATTCAGGTGAGTGCTCCCCACCCCCACCTACAAGCCATTTCCATACCATTATGCCTAAATCTAAATCCAACCACACAGAACCCTGCAAGAGCTGGTCGAGCACTATTCCAAGGACTCCGATGGCCTATGCGTTAATCTCTGCAAACCCTGCGTACAGGTAAGCCCGCCCATGGCTCCCGAAAGGTCCAAAAGTGCCATCATTGTTTGCTTTGGTTTCTCGCGCATTTCATTTAATGTCTGGACGATTTTGCATTGAACACACATCTTGACATTGTTACCTTTTGATTTTGAATCGATTTCGAAATGCCGTCCCACACTTGAATACTAAAGTACTTTCTGTATACATTTGTTTATTCTTTCAATTTTTCTTTGACTAATTAACCAATGATTAACACACCAATTCCATAATATACTAACAAATAAAAGACAAATTCTTTTTCGGGTGTTTTTGAGGTAGGACTTTGTGTATAAGAACCTAAATGTGTGCGTTCGTTCGTGTTTGTTGCCCATCAAAACCAAATACAACCAGAATCCACTCTCACACGCCTACCACACCACCTGCGAATCAAATCTGAAATTGAATTGTCCACCCCATTAATTTTCATGTCAAAAACTAACATATCCTCCCAAGTATGGCTAGAGCTCAAAGTGCAAGTGATCAGGGTTTTTAAACGAATTTTAACGGAATCGAGGGCTTTGGTAAAGATTATTCAACTGTTTCAATCGCATCATATGATGACAAAGTTTCTTTTTAGAAGTTTGCCATAAAATTGGAAATGTTTTAGAAATTAGTAAGGACAAATACTGCATACTTCAACTCAAACCCGTTTCGCAAACTGATGTTGCAGCTTAGAAATCGTTTCGAAGCGAGGTTTATTAAAGCAATTAGGCATAGAGGAAGGTCAGAGAGACTTCAGCCAAAGGTCTCAACTTTCAAACATCGGCCCAGCTTTCTTTAGGTTACTTTAGGGAAAAAAAGCGCTTATAGTTCCATTGTTATGCCAGCTTTCTTTAGTGATACCATTTTTATACCCCTGCAGAGGGTATTTGAAAAATTGTCCGGATGTGTGTAACGCCTAAAGGGAAGCATTTCCGACCACATTAATAAAATATATTCTTGATCAGCACGACGAGCTGAGTTGATTAAGCAATGTCCGCCTTTCCCTGCTTCTCTTCCTATGCTATCTCCTCCGTCAGTTTGAAAGCGATCTTAACCAACTACCAGCTACACTTTTGTCGTTAGCGGCCGGATCGGATGACCATAGCATATAGTGAAAAAAACTTATTGTTTTAAATGGAAACGCCTCTAAACTTGGCATTTCTTAGTCTGCTATGCTTTCCCATGATTTGATACGCTTTCATACATTTCTACAAAGTTTCGTCTAAATCGGTCCGAAAATCTTTGAAATATTTTCCAAGAGCTAAAACATTGGGAGAATCTGAATGTGATTCGCTATTGCTGGACACGTTCCCAAGCGATGAAAGTATGAATTGGTGGATGGTCACGATTAATATCAATAAATTTTTGTGATTTCCACAAAATTTATTGAAATATGCAATTTTTTCTCAAAATGTTTGAAAATCCGAAATGGAACCGTTAAAAAAAAATGTTCGGTATCAGTTTGATTCGGTTATACCGGCTAAAAATGACGGTGGTTGTTTGTTTGTTTATCATCATTTGCACTTTGAGCGGCTTTCAAATTCTTACTTACAAATTGGCAATGTACACCTCAACCAACCCAACTAACACCCACCCACCCATCTGCCAGTTGCCACCGTAACTATTTTGTATATACCGCCTCGAAGTATGCTACATTTTCATTGCTCAATTGGCACCCATTAGTCAACCAAAGCCGTCCACATAACAAACTGCGCCCCAGACCACACATCCAACACTTTGTGAAAACATTTACTAAGCATTCCCCCCGTCTCACCACAACAGATCGAGAAACCCGTCACCGAGGGCCTCTCGCATCGAACACGCGATCAATGGGAAATTGATAGAACATCACTGAAGTTCGTACGCAAGCTGGGCTCCGGACAATTTGGTGATGTCTGGGAGGGTCTGTGGAACAACACCACACCGGTGGCCATTAAAACTCTCAAATCGGGTAAGATTCAAGGCCAGAGAAGTGGGTGTGCAACTTGGCTAATCTCTGTATTCCCTTGCAGGCACAATGGATCCCAAGGACTTCTTAGCCGAAGCTCAGATCATGAAGAAACTGCGTCACACCAAGCTCATCCAACTGTATGCGGTCTGCACGGTGGAGGAGCCCATTTACATAATCACCGAGTTGATGAAGCATGGCTCGCTGCTGGAATACCTGCAAGGTAGGACTACCATCCGCTTGCACTAACAACATTTTCACGCCCCGCTTAATCATGTCATGGCAATTGCTTATGTGTTTTTTTTTTTTGTTTAATATCTTTTAGCCATTGCAGGCAAAGGACGTAGCCTCAAAATGCAAACCCTCATCGACATGGCCGCACAAATAGCCGCCGGCATGGCCTATTTGGAGTCACAGAATTACATACACAGAGATTTGGCAGCGCGCAATGTGCTCGTCGGCGATGGCAACATAGTGAAAATAGCTGATTTTGGTCTGGCCAGGTTAGTTTCCCGCCGGGTGGTTCCCCAATTCGAAGGTGCTAAACCATTTTTTGTGCCATTTTGCAGACTCATCAAGGAGGACGAATATGAGGCGCGCGTGGGTGCACGATTCCCGATTAAATGGACAGCGCCGGAGGCGGCCAACTATAGCAAATTCTCTATCAAGTCTGATGTGTGGAGCTTTGGCATTCTACTCACCGAGCTGGTCACCTATGGTCGCATACCATATCCGGGTAAGTGTCAACTCACACTTTCAGTACGAATTGCTCCTAACACAACTCTTGTCTAGGTATGACCAATGCCGAGGTATTAACACAGGTTGAGCATGGCTATCGCATGCCCATGCCACCCAACTGTGAACAGCGTCTGTACGAGATTATGCTGGAGTGCTGGCACAAGGATCCCATGCGCAGACCCACTTTCGAGACGCTGCAATGGAAGCTGGAGGACTTTTACACCTCCGACCAGAGTGACTATAAGGAAGCGCAGGCTTACTGATAAATGCTGAACGCGGCCACGGCCGGCAGTAAGCGACACAACCCCTATGGCAAAACGAGCAGACCGACAACCAAGAAATGAGGAGAATAGAATGAAACGGACAATTCTGATTTAGTTACTTACTTAATGAGTTTTGCACAGAGCGGTAGAGATTAGGATGTAAGCGAGAGCAAGATTAGGTACTAAGACGTAAAGTTTATGGAGTGCATGTGTTTGTTTGTATACGCCGATTAATTAATATATGTATCAATGTATTATTATTCATATAACACACATTTAGCCAGCCACACACATAAATCACATAAAGTCACGCGTACATATATACGTTACCATCTTTAGTTGGTAGTCAGTGTAGGGCAGCTGCCTGCACACATATTTATGCTTTTAGTTACAAACATTACGTGTCTTACCTTATACATATATACATGCATATATATATATATATATACTTATTATACACTCAACATTATCAACGACATTATATGCTTTATCTGTAATGCAAAACATAAATAATAACAAAAACAAGCAAAAATTATACCAGAAATCATGTGCTAGCCTCTTCTTATACGCAAAAGAAACCACAAAACAAAAACCTAATGCAATACAATTAAATCCATATTATTAATGTTATACATTTTAATTGTAATTTTTAATCCTTTAATTATACATTACATAATTATACAACACACGAACATGCACACATACACAAACACACACACACGCATACATATGTACATTTAGAACAAACAAAAAAGCATTAAAATAAACAAATACTTTCATAATTTATATAAATCGAATGTAGAAACGAGTCATTTACAGAGAAGGTTCTTAACTTTCGCTTACTTATTTACTTAACTGTGGGCCAGTGGAGAGAAATTTGGTAGAAGGCCACTGTAGCTCTTTCCTGGCGTGATTTGAAACAGTTTTTCTTAAAATGTAGGATCAAAATTCGTCTTCAAAACAGATTCGGCATACGTTTTCTTGGTACCTTCAGGCAAATCCTTAATAAGTATAAAGTTTTGTAACTGGAAAGGGCTTAAATCCAAACTAAAGTAGATTGGAAGCCCATGTTTCTTCTTTATTTCTCTAATAACTATTAGAGAATATAATCAAAACGTAGACACTCTCTAAATGGGGATCTCTGCTGGCACCCTGGCCACCGATTTGTATAAACAAGCAGGTTGTCCGCACACATTTGCTTAAAAAGGTATTCTGTAAAGCGGTTTCAATTAAACTTTCTTTCCAAAATCTTGTCGATTATACAATCAACAGCTGGCCCACAGTTTTTACCCACTGCCTTTTCATTTGCTTTTGGTGAGTATTATTTCTTCACATCCTATTGATTTCCAAACACATCTAATCCTACTTAACTAATTTTAGAACTATTATATATTTATGCCTATATTACGTACATCTTAACCAAGAAAGCATGAAAATTAAAGGCTGATTTTATAATGCTAACCCTAAATCTGAGTTTTATTTGTATAGTTTTGATGCAATTTGCCTCAACTTGAATTAAATTTATAATAATTATAAATCTAGATATGCATTTTCGATCATACTCGTATTTTGTATTCAACTGTAGGCTCTGTTATATGGAAATATGTGTGTAAACAGGTTTAATCATGTATAACGAACGTTTCAAATTTCTATTTCTATTCAAAAATATAAAACCCCAAAAAACTGAACTCATACAAAATACATATAAGAAGATATGCTTTCAATAATCAAATTGACGATGATATATATATATACGATATATAATATAATAAAGCACAAATAAATATTTTTTAACAAACAATTTTAAAGTTTTTGTTTAGCTTAGGCTTAGGCATTGTGTTTTTATATGTTACAAAAATCTATATAGAGTGTATGTTTGTATATTTGCCAGTTGATAGGGTGTTCTGGACGCATTAAAAATCAACATTGTTCAACATCGAGTTTGGTCCCAAGTTTTGCAGGCAATAGCAGCAGCATATAACAAAATGTGTAGCCCGCTTTTGTGGGGCTGGCAAATGACGGTTACAAGCCATCAATAATTTCAAATATTATCAGCCACCCCTCTGCTTATTAAATTAAATATTTTTAAATTCAACTGAAAAAATCAAAATTTTGGTGTCGCGCTTAGCCAATTTTGCCCAGGAAACCACCAAAACCCAGCAGCTGAAGTACTAGGTGAACAGCAAATGGCAGACGTTGAATGGCAGCTGCAAATTTGCCATTTATGTGGCATGCTTTTGGGGGGCACCGAAAACATTATGCAGCGCCAGCCTTAGGTTAGGCTACACTTTTCAGTTTCACTTACTTCACCAGAAGCCATTGCCACGTCTGTGTATTTCTGTTCGCCTATTACTTCGGCTGTGCAATTTGGCTGTTCCTGACGTTTTGACTGTGCCGGCAACCAGATTTTGCCGCTTGGAGTCGCAGTCCCATTCAATTTGGCTCGACCCTGCAAATGACCATGCCCACTGCCTCTTGGCTGCCCTCAAAAGCAGGCTTTGCATTCTTAAATTTGCCGCGGCTAAAGATTTTCCGTTACATTTTTGAATAATGTTTTAAAGCTTTAATCTTGGAGTAAAAGCGTCATCTAAGTTTGAGCACATGTGCAGAAGGGAGGAAATATGCTTAAGCATCATTCTTCTTCTCAGATCTAAGACAATAGAAACATACTCTTGAAGTGTGTTGAGGCTTAACTCTGTCCGAGCTTAACAACTCCTAGGCATTGCATGTGGCACTATACATAGATCCTTGCGTTCTTAGCGAAGACAATTAAGTCAGTCCTTAGGGTCAGTCTGCAATGTGTTTCAGGGTTTTGATAACCACTGATTCCTAGCCTTACCTGCAGAAGGCTGTTAAATGGCCAATCCGCTGCGCTCCTTGCACATTATACAAGTGATGACCTCCTCCAGTATGTGGTGCAACCTTTTCAAAAAAAAGCCAAATTTCGCCTAAAATCAGATTTTTCAAAACTCTCGCTTTCGCGGTGTCTTGAAGCCAATCTTTTGCAATTCAATTGAGCTACTGATGTTCCAAATCTACGGAACAATACACAAGCCATGATGAATTACTTATTTATTATCAATTTTCTGATATTTTGGTGACTTTTCAGTATCTGAAATTGCTCACCCCTCCGGCCGTCTCGACTGAATCACCATCGTAAACAATAAGTTTCGGAATAACACTGATAATGGTGGCTTCTCTGATTCTCCGTATTGTATCCGCTTATATGGGCGTCGGCTACTGCTGAGCCAATTTGGTTTGCGCTTAGCAATTTGGTTGAGTGATTTTGGTCAAAGCTCGCATCCGAATTTGTAGACCAAAACCAGACTACAATTGCATTATTATTGATTTGAACCCTGCCCAAAATGTAGCGTCCAGTGTTGAATGCTCTTCCATTGACACCGGGGTTGGGGTGGGGTGGGGTGCGCCGCTCAAACAATGCCACCAAATGGAATGATGACGACGCTGACGACAACTCCAAACATTTGTGGGTGAGTCAGCCTTTGTTTTCGATTTGCAGTTGCGGCTTATGGCCTTATAAGGTAATATGACTACAACTATGGCCACAAGTAGATTACGGTATCGCCTGCTCCATTTGTAATCGATCAACTTGAAAATACCGCTAAATGCTGCTGACTAGGCGGGTGCGGCCGTCGCCGGACACTCACCCAGCGGGTGATAAGCAGAGCTCAGAATTTGTTTATCGCGCCAACTTCCTGCCACATTTTTGGTCAAAATCAAATCGCCTTGCCTTATGCGACGCCCCCGCCCGGGCGCATAGCAGTCGGATGAGCGCATGGCTGGCGCTTCCAAAAAAAGTCAGCCAATGTCTTTTCAGTTCTTTATCGCTTTATTCTCTCGAAGCGGTTACAAGTATTTTAAGTGGTTTATGTCGATTGGATGTAATCGTAATACATATGTATATAAGTAGGAATGCATGGAATAATGTTTTTGGAATGCCGAATACGATGCAAGTGGTTTTTTTAATGCCAATGTGCGTTATGAACTCTGAAATTTCGATAGAACACAAAATGGGGTTTTTTTCGCTTATGTGTAAATGTGTGTGTATGCTGCATTGCGCGTGTGTGTGTGTGGGTGTGTGTGAGTGGGTTTCGTATAAAAATGTTATAAAAGTAGTTGGAATGCATCCAGTTGGCTGTGGTTGTCTTCTCCCCCCATCTTCGGTATTAATGTACGCAAGCCATCCTCGTCATCCTCCTCTTCGAACTGCTAATTTTAGTGTGTTAGGCGGAGCCCGACCACGCCCAGCTTCAGCCGCAGCACTTAGAAGCACTTGCGGTGGACAATGGATGGACCGGACTCGTCGTACTCCTGCTTCGAGATCCACATCTGCTGGAAGGTCGAGAGCGAGGCCAGAATGGAGCCACCGATCCAGACAGAGTATTTGCGCTCTGGTGGAGCCACAATCTTGATCTTCATGGTGGACGGAGCCAAGGCGGTGATCTCCTTCTGCATGCGGTCAGCAATGCCCGGGTACATGGTGGTACCACCGGACAACACAGTGTTGGCATACAGATCCTTGCGGATATCGACGTCGCACTTCATGATCGAGTTGTAGGTAGTCTCATGAATGCCGCAGGCCTCCATGCCCAGGAACGAGGGCTGGAACAGCGACTCGGGGCAGCGGAAACGCTCATTGCCAATGGTGATCACCTGTCCATCGGGGAGTTCGTATGACTTCTCCAGCGACGAGCTGGAAGCAGCGGTGGCCATCTCCTGCTCAAAGTCCAGGGCCACATAGCACAGTTTCTCCTTAATGTCGCGCACGATCTCACGCTCAGCCGTGGTGGTGAACGAGTAGCCACGCTCGGTAAGAATCTTCATCAGATAGTCGGTCAAGTCGCGACCAGCCAAATCCAGACGAAGGATGGCATGGGGAAGGGCGTAACCCTCGTAGATGGGAACGGTGTGGGACACACCATCACCGGAGTCCAGGACAATGCCGGTGGTACGACCAGAGGCATACAGCGACAGCACCGCTTGAATGGCCACGTACATGGCGGGGGTGTTGAAGGTCTCAAACATGATCTGAGTCATCTTTTCACGGTTCGCCTTGGGATTCAGGGGAGCCTCGGTGAGCAGCACGGGGTGCTCCTCGGGGGCTACACGCAGCTCATTGTAGAAGGTGTGGTGCCAGATCTTCTCCATATCGTCCCAGTTGGTAACGATACCGTGCTCAATGGGGTACTTCAATGTGAGGATACCTCGCTTGGACTGGGCCTCATCACCCACATACGAGTCCTTCTGGCCCATGCCGACCATCACGCCCTGGTGACGTGGACGTCCCACAATCGAGGGGAAGACGGCACGGGGTGCGTCATCACCGGCAAAGCCGGCTTTGCACATGCCGGAGCCATTGTCGACAACCAAAGCGGCAACCTCTTCGTCACACATTCTGCTGTAGTTTGATTGGTGTCTGCGAATGAATGGAAAATGCAGATGCAAAATTGGTGGATGTGTGGATATGTATGTACACTCAAATCGACCAGACTCGGCAACGCGCACGCACAGATGCACAAAGAGAAAAGGCAGCAGACGGACCGAATTATTACCTTTTAAGGAAATAGATTGAGACGAGTAAAAGTTGATTTTCAGTTCTCCGCTGCGCGAACTTAGCACAATGACAGACGCTCCAGAATTGACCGACGCCTACTTTTTTCACAGCGAAGAAACAACGAGCGAAACGGGGGAAGCGAATGTACTAAAGCGTGAGTACTGAAAACGCCAAAAAGGTGGTCACACTGCTGTGTGTGTGTGAGACATGAGAGAAAATCACCACCAGATGCCGTTATCCTTTTCTCTTGCAAATTTGTGTGTATGTGGAAGTACACAATGAAAGCAGAAATGGTCAAATGATTTGCCATTTGGGGAAAATCAATGCCAATGCTGACTCTTTAGGGTGGGTTGGGTACTTACCGCTGGTTTGGTACTTGGAAACTCCTCAATTGCTTGCACGAAGAGAGAGCGCGAGTTGACTATGAGAGAGCGGCGGCAGAAAGTGAAAAAAGAAGGCTCGAACTAGAGTTGGGCGCGTGTCGTGCTTTTATTTGTTCGTGAGGCAACTCTGACGAAAAAAACAACTGTGCAACGGGGGTGGCACGGGAAGAAACTAGAATAAATGTCTGGAATAGAAATAAGTTTGAAATTTTCAAATGGAATGCCAGCTGGCCATTTCTACCTGATCTATTAGTTATTTCTAAAAGGTAGGGTGTGTATAAAAAGGCCACCCACCCCTAACCAACAAATAGAAGGCATCAAATTTGCCCTCCCGACGACTTTAAGATACCCTAAATATTCTTTGTTCTATCTTCACTTGATTTAATATGCACGACAGCCCTGACTCGTTACTCTTAAGTACTCGTGATACCCGCTTTTCCCCATATTCCTTTGTGTCTGGCAACCCCCGCCTCCACCCACCAGCAGTCAGGCGCCAATAACAACAATAACAATAACCACTCAACTGGAATCTTTTATCGGCTGGGAAACATTAAAATGGTTGATATTAATTTGGAATGTGTCCATTTAATCGAACCACAGTCAAAGGCTACCACTTCCACATCCGCAACCGAACAACAGAACTATCTGGAGGCGGTGCGCGTACTGCTGGTGCTATTGGAAAATGTATTGAGTCAGCCTGAGTCAGTCAAATTCCGAACCATTCGGATGGAGAACAAAGCGATCAAGGAGAAGCTGCTCTCTTTGCCGGGCTGTGAGCGGCTATTGAGTGCAATTGGTTTCCAGCGTCAGGCCAGTTCCAACTCGTACACATTGCCCAGCGAGGTGTCGCTGCAGCAGATTCAAAAATATCGTGACGTGCTGAAAGAAAGGCGTTCGGCTTGGCTAAGTGGAACGGCCATGCCTAGAAGTCCAGAGAAACCCAGTGCCAAGTCCAGCCCGCCTTCGCCCTTGTTTATCAAGCCAACGGTGCCCTATCGCCAACGTATTGCCTTTCCCAGGGTGCTGGTTGGTATTCCTGTCACTTACCACGAATTTTTCTGCTAACCTTGTCTGTTCCTTCTGCAGCAGACACCCAATCGCTTTCTTTTATCCCTGGAGCTGTATTCCGATGCCGTCATGCAGTACGAGGATGAGCTGCTCTTGGCCACTGGTCGCAGTCTGATCCCCATTGATGATCTCACGGCCAAGGCCAGCGAAAAGCTTATAGGCATGCAGGAGATGATTGCCTCGGGCGGCTGTCAGGAGCGCGAGCCCTGCATACGCGATCTGCTGTTGGTGGAGCTGGTCAATTGGTTCAACACCGAGTTCTTTGAGTGGGTCAACAATCTGCCCTGCCAGGTGTGCGGCAGCGAGGACAGCAAACTGCGTCGCACACAGACAGAGGGCGATGTGCGTGTCGAGGTGACCGTCTGTTGTGGCCAGGAGACCAAATTCTATCGCTACAACGACATCTCCCAGCTGTTGGTCTCACGCAAGGGCCGCTGCGGGGAGTACGCCAATTGTTTTACATTCCTGTGCCGATGCCTGGACTATGATGCCCGTTTGGTGCACTCGCACTTTGATCATGTGTGGACCGAGGTGTACTCGGAGACGCAAATGCGTTGGCTACATGTGGATCCGTCGGACAACGTGGTGGACTCGCCGCTAATGTATCAGCATGGCTGGAAGCGTAGCATTGACTATGTGTTTGCCTATTCCCGTGAGGATGTCCAGGATGTTACCTGGAGGTATACGAACAATCATCAGCAGATACTGCAACAACGCCGGCTGTGTCCTGAGAAGGAGCTGATTGAGACACTGAATGCCATACGAGCCAAGCGGCAGCAGTCGGTGAGCGCGGAACGTAAAAAGTTTCTCGGCCAGCGTTATATGTGCGAGGTCATTGCTATGACCCTGGAGCGGTAGGTATTTCAGAAAGCTCTATGTTCTGATATTTCAAAGTTCTCTTAATTGCTTAGCAAACCGACTGAAAGTGAGCTGAAGGGCAGAAGCTCGGGCAGCCTGACCTGGCGGCAATCGCGTGGTGAGCACACATTCTCGAACGTGAGTCATCCAGCTAAATTGTGTCTACATGATGTTAGAGTATGTTATAATTCTAGATTTTTGTATTCAACCTTCTACCCCAAGAGCTGGCGAAACAGCAGCTTAATCTGCGCTACAGCTGTGCCACAGATGCCTATGAACGTTACACGAAAGGTACGAGCGAAACCAATTTGATCCTCGGCTCATTCTCAAACTTACAGATAGCGAACAGGTAACGGTGCTGGACACCCATAAAACTTGGCAGAGTGCGCAATTTAGCTCCAAGAACATTTACCGCAAAGTGGAACGGGACTGGAAAATGGCCTACCTGGCGCGTTTGGGTACTTATTTCCTCTCAGCCCTATGTTCTCCACAATTAAAGCTATTCTTTTATTTCTGTTTAGAGGACACGGATAGTGCCGAAATCGTTTGGAAATTTGACTTCACAGGCAGTCCACTGAAAGTGAAATCCTACAAACTAATTTTCGAAACCAAAACCTTTGGCGAGGGCCAAATAAGCTTGAGCGTTGAGACTAGTAATGGCAGCACCACCATTGAGAACGCCAACGAGTTTCAAATTGTGGCCAAGTTGAGTGGCGGAAAAGGGGATGTGGCCTGGCAGCATACGCAGCTCTTTAGGCAAAGCCTTAACTCTAGAGACTATCCATTTGAATTGCAGCTGGAGTTACATTAGAAATGTAAGAAAATTCCATGTTTTATTGTAAATACGTAAATATTATACACAAAACTGTGGCAATAGTTGCTGGTCATAGTTTCCACTAGGCAACCATTTCGAGGCTTTTCTCTGGCTTATGAAGGGAACTTATTGTTGGCTAGGTCTGGACAGTCCATTGCCAAGCGAACATGGACGCGAGGTGAACTTAAAATTGTGTGATACGGTGAGTAAATCTGCTGGGCGGGGGAAAATGTGAGCAAACCTTTTAAAAATATAAATAAAGTGTTGATTTCATAAATTTATTACAAAAATGTTCCCTAAATATATCGAAATTATCATAGTTCATAATCAGAAAGAAAAATGGGCTTAAGACTGTTGCCCTAGTGTTATTGTCTTAAGATCGACGGATCGGGTAACTGTGAAAGAAATCCTAGCTAAGTAATGTACAATCCTTATAAACTTGGTAAACAAAATAGAATGGGTAAACTTCAAAATGAAATCTTATGGATTCGACTTAATCAATAATCGATTGCAGTGCAACGAATCTATATATCAGGCAAAAAAAAACAACAAACATTTGCTAAATGTTCCCAAAAATATAAGTTTGGCGTATAAAAAACGAAGATTTTGTAAATATTCACAGAGAAGTACTCAAAAATGCACTTCAAGGGGGCTAAAAAAAAGGCTGTTTAAACAAAAGTTGACTAAATTTAGTGCAGGGGCCTAGAAAATGTCATTGTTAGGTAAGAGAACGAACGTTTGAAATGTTATAATACAGCTACAACTACTTTTCTTATGCAGTATGCATTTTTACATATTTCAGTTGAAAAGGTGAGTTTTTTTTTTTAATTCTGCCTTAAAAACTAAAGTTTCTCTAGGGAGTTTAGAATGTTTTCCCTGCGTCAACTTTTCTACCTATCACTAGTTTAGTTTACTCACTATTAACCAGTTCGAACCACTGTCTCATGGCTTCGCTTAGCACCAGAGGCAACTGATTCAAATCCCTGACAATAACATAGTAGGGAAAGGGAAAACTGTCCAGATAGGAGTTTATATTAACCGAACCGTCTGCATTTACCTCCACATGCTGTATGTCCAGTATGGAGTTCTAAAAGTAGCATCAAATTAGCAAAACACATCAAATATTTCCTCAATCTTCTCACTCGCTTACCTTATTTTCCGGATTATCAATGATGATGTAGACCAGGAATATACGCTGCAATCGTGCTAGTTTGATGGCATTTCTCACCTTTTGGCTACCCTCGCTGAATATGTTACGTCCATCGCTAAGGACCAGCAAAAGATTCTCAAATAAACCATTATCACCACCCAAGCCGCTCTCCTCGGTGTTTACGGTGCGTATAAAGTCCAGCAGACCTGCAATTTTGGTCTTATCCTGTGAAAAGTTTAGGGCACTAACCAAACGTGGACCATCAAACTGTTCCGTGTGATTTAAAATGATCTGTGGAGCTTCACCGAACGAGACAATACTCAGGCGACCGCTTTCCAGCAGCGTCAAAGCCTGCGACACTAATGAGATGGCCTCCAGGGTGAGAGTTTTCGAATTGTTGTGATGCATTGACTTGGAATCGTCAATGGCTATGGTGATTTTGTAGTCACGCTGTGCTGGCTTGGTGCGTCGCAGCCAGATTTTATCCTTGCGGAACTGGGAGGCAATGTAGGGGATTATCTTTTTCATGTTGATGCGTCTACCGGTGCGATAATCGCCCTTGAGCCGTGTACACTTGGTGGGCTCCAAAATGAGACGAAGTTGTTCGCAGAGTTCGCGTGCATTTTGGGTCATGCGATTCGAAATGCTCTGCCAGCTTTCATAGTCCTCGTGCTGGGGTAGAATCTGCAAAACAAGGGGTAAGTGGAGGGTTGGAGGTGGGTTTCATTTATTTACCGTCTTTGAAGTGGTCAACTGTTGCTGATACATTTGCCGTAGCTCAATCTGTTCTGAGGTGCTCAAGTCCTGCGCCTGGTTGCTCTTGTCCAGCAACAGTTCGGTGCTGCAAGAGGGGAAAAAACAATGAAAAGACAGTTCGATGCAGTTGAGAGCTCCCTTCCGCGTTTTTATCTACTTACTTGCTATGCGCAGTGGTCTCTGTGCTGCGTGGCACCGTCATGGTGGGCACCACTTCACCCTCAATCTCCATACCCTCGGGCGTTTCAAGACGTTCCTGCGTTTTGTCCGTTTTGGAGGGCCTATCGGACTTTTGTTCAGTCTTCTCTGAGCTGAGCTGTTCCAATTGCGCTTCGTCTTCTTCGAGTGCAGCCGCTTCCTCGGTTTCCATCAGTTCTTCAGCATTTTCGGCATCAGTTTTGTCCTCCTCTTTTTGCTCTTCCTCCTCGTGTTGTATTTGCTTTGACTGCTCTTCCGTGGCATTGTCCAGTGTGGTTTTTTCGCTACTCTTGGGCTCTTTAACATGCTGATACTCTTCCGCTTCTGTGGGGTCTGTTTGTTCAGGCTTTTGTTCCGGCTGTTCTGCTTCCGGAGCCTCCTTAAGCTGGTCTATGGTCTTCAGCTGCTTCAATTTGTTTTGCTCCGCTTCACCTGATGTTGGAAATCTGGGTTTAGTTCCATATCTTAAGAGTTTTTCAAGTGCTTACCCAGCGTGCGTTCCTCATTTGTGCGTCCTTGCTTGCGCTTCTCCTGCGTTTGCTTCTCGTTTTTGCGCTCCTCCTGGGAAACAGTTTCCTTGGTCTCGGCTATGCCTTGGTGACCGCCATCGTTAGTCTGTGTGTGGGGAAACAACTTGGTGACTTGGTTTTAATTTCAATTGTATTACTCACATCGTTTTCGGCTTGTCCCACGCCATCCTTCTCTTCACCCGTGTCCTGTTCGTCCAGTTTCTGATCCTGCTTGATGTTCTCGTCTTGTGGTTGTTGCTGCACCTCATCTGCGGTACTATTTTGCTCGGTTTCGGGCACAGCTTGTACATTCTCCTCTTTGCTGGACTTGTCCTTGGATTGAGCGTGCTGTTCGGGTTTCTCTTCGCGTGGATCCGTCTCCTGCTCTTCTGGCTTAGTATCGTCCTCTTCTGGCTCCAAGTCGCCACGTTTTTGGGTTTCTGGCTCTTCCTTTGACTCTTCGGGAGTTGGCTCTTCCGCTTCATCGCCCTTACTTTGTTGAGGATTGGTCTCCTCACCTGCTGTCTCTTCCTCCGAGTCGCTGCCCTCGCTATCCACATTCTCCTTGTCCTCGCCCGCCTCCTCTTCTTCGGGCTCTCCCTCTGGCTCCTCGCTGGGTTGCATGTTTTCCTTCATGGTGTCTATATCAAAGGGATTATCATCGGTCGCCTGTTCCTCGTCGTGACCCTCGTCCAAATTGTTCATGTCACCCAAATCCATTTCCTCGGGTTCTGGCGGTTCTTCCAGTTCATTGTGCATGCCATTGGTTTGCTCCTCGTCCAGCTCGGGATCCTTCATATCGTCTATATCCTGTGCCTGTTCCTTACGTTTGTCCTCCCCACTCGGCTCTTGGGTGGCATCCAGACCCTCTTTCTCATGCTCATCTTTGCCATCTTCCTTGGCCTTGTCATTTTTGGTATCCAAATCATTGTGCGCATCCTTCTCATCTTTCGAGCCCTTACCCTGATCTTCCTCATTCATTTCCGGCTGCTGCTCTTCCTCCTCCGGTTTCTCCTCATCATCTCCCCAGATCTGTTCATCTAGTTTTTCAGCACCTTCCTCAGTTTCACCCATTTCCTTGTTGAGGTCCTCTTCCTCCTCCGATTCTCCACTGTCGTCTTCCTCATTCTCGGGCTTTTCAATGTCCTGCATTTTGGCATCGAAATCATCACTCATCTCAATGCCCTTCTCCTCCTTGCAGTCCGGCTCCTGCTTGTCATTTTCATCCTCTTTGCGATCCTCGGGTCGCTTGGCATCATCCAGCTGATCCTCGGACTCAATCTTGTCGGAAGCATCATTCTCACCGGTGCCATCTTCTAGGCCGAAACCTTCACCATTCTTTGAGTCCTGCTTGGATTGTCCTTCCTCATCCTGCATCAGATCTGCCGGCACACAGAAGCCTCGGCTGCCGATTTCCACGAAGACGGTGAGAATAATGGACAGCATCTTGGCGGACACCTTGTGACTGCTCAACTGCTGGAGCAGCAGGTAGTCAGCCATTAAATGATATTGCTCGAGGATGGGCAGCAGGGCCACAGCCCGACGCAGACAGGGCAGTTTTTCGGCAGAGGGAGGGGCATTTTTCAGCACCAGTAGCACATTGGAGAGCTTGGAGAGCAGACGGGGCAACTGTAGCAGCTGCCAGTCCAACTCTAGAGCTTTGTTCAAATGCTGCTTCAAATGCTGTTCCTGCAGGGCTTCGGCTAAGCCCTGCTCTTGCTCCGGGTTTGACGACTCTTTGGGTTTGCCATGCTGCTTATAGATCTTCTCCAGAGCCAACAACACAGCATGAGCTATATTGGCCAGCTCAGTGTCTGCATTAAGCAGATCTATGGCTTCGCAAGTGGAAGACTGAGTTGGAGCTGGAGTTGCTTCAAGTTGAGTCAAGAGCTGCAGCAGAGGTTGGGCCAGAGGTAGGTGTTCGTCCTGTTGTTGGCTGCCCAGTCGAGCCACCAGTTGCTTAATACTGGCCACAATTTGTTGGTAATTCTGCTGATAACTCAGCAGCTGTTGACCGGAAAGGAAGTCCACCTTCTGGCGATTCAGTTCATTTAGCTGCTTTTGGCTTGTCTTCAGTATGTGATCGCAAAGCTCCCTTAGCTCTGCCAGATCCAGAGGAAGCCATTGAACTACCGCATTATTTTCACTATTCTCCTGGGGGGCACAGTTCAGCAGTAGCTGCCACTGTCTAAAGATAAGTGAAATTTGGCAAAGATTTTGCTTTAGTTTCAGGCACGAATCCAGGTTAAGGGAGAAGTCCAGGTCGAGCTCTTCTTTCAGCTCAGCTAGCTGTCGAATTTGTGTCAAATCCTGGCCTAGTTCGTAGAGCTGCAGCGTGGCCTGGGCCAGCTGACTGCGCTGCTGTTGCACTAGCAGGAACAAGTCAATGGCAAATCCCTTGATGCGTTCTATATTTGGCGGTCCCAGCTCCGAGAGCGGGGTCAGCATTATGTTCTGCAGCAGCTTCAGCTTGAACACGCTCTTCATGTAGTACAAATCCAAATGCTCGTTGAGTTGCAAAGCATTGGGGTGCAGGCGTGGCAGCATGGCCTTAATGTTAAAGGCAGGCAGCTGAAAGTCCTCAAAGTTGGCAGTATGCAGCGACAGCTCCATGAGTCCCGTTTTGTAGCTGACACCCAGACGCGAGAGGGTCTTAAACAGATCCGTAAGAGCCTTGCGCTTCTGTTGGAGTATTTGCTTGGCCTCCAGTTTTTGCTGTGGACGTGGCTTGCTGCGATCCACCTGCAGCTGACGCAAATGTTCACACCGTTCCAGCTGGGAGGCCAGCAGCTCATCTATATCGTTGATAAGCTCACCATAGGGCACATTTGATAGGGTTTCCTTGACTATCTTACGGGCCGTGCCAAAGTGCTTGCCCAAACGCTGTAGAAGAGCATTGTCACCCACATCGGGGTTGGCATACTTCTGGTGTAGCTTCTCGCTGGCCACAAAGTAATGCCGATCCATTTGGGTGTACTTCATCTTCTGATAGTGACGCAGACTCTTGCCCTTGTCGCTGTCAAAGTTGTAGTCCCTGGCGGTGGCATCCTTGGGCTGGAACACCTCGCTTATCTTTTGCTGCAGGGCCAAGCGGTATTCCTTGAGGAACTTGTTGAGATTGCGATGCACACTGGCCACATTGTTGCGCATGCTAAAGTAGCTCAGGTCTTTGCTGTAGCTTTGTATTTTGACAAACTCGCGCAGCTTCTTCTCTATGGGAGCACGACGTGCCTTAAGGGATTCGGCGACCTCCTGGGCAAACTGTGCAAAGTACAATTGCAAATTGTAGAGACCAGCTATGAGTGGAGTCAAGTCTTCGAACTGACCCAAGCTTTGGACATTGTGCAGGTACATTTCAAAGCCATGCAGCAACTGCAAACGCACCTTGAAATCGCCATAGCACGAAGACTCTACAAATTGGCGAAGCATACTGATGATCTGCGGCAGCCTCAGGCACTGAGCCTCTCCCAAATCTTTCTGGTCCAATACTAGATCTTGGGCAAAACGCTGCTCGGCAAACTTGATGTCCGTGTAGGATTGGTTGGCCGCCTTTTGTTGCATAAACTGCTGCAGCAGATTGTAGATGAAGAACCAATAGCGATAGGCCGCCTGTTCCACCAAATGTTGCTGTCCATTGAGCGAGTTGCGCCAGTGTTGCAGCTCCAGTTTGGTCCAGCGTTGCACATACTCAGCCACCTCGATTTCCTCCTTTACCAAATTGTTGTTCTTGTGCGCCACCTCGTTCCAGAGGGCCAATTTCTGGCGCAACAACTGGAAACCAGTGTTGAAGCGCACCACACTGGCATGAGCAGGCAGCTGGCGTATACGTAAGATCACAAGCTTAATGTCCGCCAGACCCGCATGTTCGGGATAGAGTTCCAGTTGCTCTACTACACGTTTCTCTATGGATTCCAGTACGTTCAGGCAGCCCTGTAGCTCTGCTACGTTGGAGTCCTTGTAGTAGTCATAGTCCTGACGGGTAACTTGACTCTCCTGCAGATCCAAATCGTTCAGCTGACGCTGCTGCAAGGCCAGGCCCAGGGCTAGACCATTAAACACGCTCTCATCCAGGCTGGAGCCCAGGGCAGTCTTGTAGTGGTTATACAACTGCACAAACACCTGCAGGCGGGACTCATAGGAGCTCAACAGTACAAGGGAAGCGCTGTTAGCTGGCTTAGACTGCTCCCTGTAACTGACTGGTGTGTAGCGGGTCATTACCTCTATAAAATTTAAGGCCAGGAAGGCATAATCCTGCTCAGAAACAATCTGCAACAGCTTGGCCTTGCTGTGAGCCTTCTTGTCCAGCTTCAACACCTGTTCTAGGGTAGGTTGGTTGACGAATTCAGCAAAGTCTTCATCCAGTTGAGTGGGAAAGTTTTGTTCTATTTCCTGCAACTCCATTAACTCCTCATCTTCCACTCCGCCCTTGGTCTTGGTTACATACAAACTTTCCTCCTCCGCACGCCGCTCTTTACGTCGCTCTTCCTCCTTCTCCCAAATCTGATTGCAGATTACCAAGGCATCATCGTAGTTTCTGAAGCTGTTTTCATCCAGGCTGCAGGCGATGCTGAAGCTGTTGCTTAACTCACTTAGTTTGGCCTTGAGCAAACGGAAGTATTCTAGTTCGCTGTGAGGTAACTGGGAGAGCAGGCCATAGAGGTAAGGACTACGTATGTCTAGAGTGTTCAGGGCGTTGGGGTACTCCACGATATTGACCAGAGTTTGTTGCAGTTTCTCTGTCTCTTTAATGCTGCCAGCCTGTTGCACCCTGCTAAAGAGTACCTTGAGCTGCTCTAGACCAAATCTCAGCTGATTCACTGCACACTTGATGGGCAACACAAAGTCCTGGTAGTAGGCGGTGTAGCGTGCTAGGGTGTGATGTACAAAACGCTGGGCATTGGCCAGCCACAGCTCCACTTTGGACATGATTTCTAGGCTACTCTTAAGCTGGACATCCTGCCATTCCAGTTGAATTGACTTGACCATTTTAAGGATAATCAAACAGTCTCCGTTTGAGTGTAGAAAATGTTGGATATCCTGCACCAGACTGGCATATAAACATTGCTCGGGTCGTAGGGCCAATTTCTGGGCCAGCTGCTGCTGTCTCTGAAGTGCGGTGTTTAGTCTAGCGACCAGCTGCTCATGGATCTCTTGACCAAGGTGTTGATACTTCATTATGATGCGCATGAAATCGTAGACCATAATCAAGTGTCTCAGGCAATCAATGTCCTCGGCTATGTATTGATTCTTTAAGCGATTCTTTTCCACAGGATCTATAAGAGGTGTGTGGGTGAGGAGATTTAGCTCCAACAAACCAATTAAGGTGTGCATGACGGCGGCATCAAAAGAGGTCTGCAGCGAATCCTTTTGGCTGGTTTCCAGTTTTTTAAGCAAATGTTCTAGCTCCTGTAGACTGTCTTTTAAGGGTGATTCCTGTGCGGGGTCTACAATTTCTAGTTCTTTTAGCAGGTAAATGGCATTCTCCTGGGCTAGCTTTACTTGATTGAGGTCCTTGCGTTGTCTTGGATTCAGTAGCTGAGCATTGTGCCACATCAGTTGACGAGTCTGCTGTAGAGAGTAACGCCAGGGTTGCAGCTCATTGATGGGCACCGATAAAAGCTGACCATTTGTCTGACATATAAGCTTGAGCAGTACATGGGTTAAGGCAGGTCCCTGATAGCTGAGGCGACTGGAGAACTCTACTGCTGCGCCATCAAGGCAGTCGAGACGCGTGGCTAGGTTCTCTAGCTGATAGCACTGCCAGGCCTGGCGATATTGTCTTTGATAAGTGCGTAATCCTTTGTAGAAGCTTTGTTGTATATACTCCCCGCTTAGCTGACTCCATGCTGTGGTAAGGGCGGCATGTAGGGGACTATCCAGCGTGTTAAGACACTGCCAGAGATGTTTATTCAAGGTAATTAGCTGTTCCGCAAAGGCGGGGTTCACTTGCTGCTCAAAATCAGCCTGGGAGCTGCTGCTGAGTACCCGTTCCATAAAATATTCACGCAAAGCTGTTAGCAACAATTGATGCGGCTTTATAGGCGGCTGCTGGGCATCATCATTTGGCTGCTCGATTAAATTGGGTAGGTTAATGTCCTCATATGCCAGGACCTCCTCCTCCTCCTCCTGCTTCTCCTTAAGCAAACTTTGCAGTTTTTGTAGTGCCAGTTGCAGCTTGGTGTCCTGGCAGTCACTCAACTCAAAAGGCTTGAGTGAAATTGCTTTGGTGTGTTTTCTAAAAAAGGTCCGCCATTTGTGTGCCTCCTCCGTTTGCAGTGCCCGCCATTGTTGTTCCCAGTGCTTCACCTCCACACTACCATACTGTGGCATCACATTGAGTAGCTGCTCCACTTGTTCCAGTCTTTGATTTATCTCAATTTGTTGAGGCTGGTAAAAGGGTTGAAATTGTGTAAACTGCTTGACATACATTTTGCAGCTCAAGTTAAGAGGACGCTTGGTCTCCTCCACATATTGGTCCAACTTTTCCAAGTTAAGAGCTAGCTGGGTATTCACTTCCAAGTAGTCAGGCCAGCTCTTAAGCAAGGGCTTCAGCAAGTGTTTGCTTAGCCACTGGAAATGCAAAACCAGTTTATGCATCACAGGAACATGCAGCTCGTTCTGATGCAACAGCTTGAGCTGGGAGGTGGACACTAGGCGATTAAACCATAGCAAGCTGGTAATAATATGCGAGTACTCCCTGATATCAAACTCGGCGAGTCCCAGTTGCTCTAAGAGACTGTGTTGTAGGTTCTGCAGAAACTCCGACAAGTGAGCCAAAAAGTTATTCCTATACTTTTCGGTTATGTTTTCCTCTTGCAATGCTTGAGAGTACTGCAGGGCATCCAATTGTGTTAGCTTACCCAAGGGACGCTGGGGTATGTCCTGTAGCAACAGGTGAGCCAATAGTGAGCTGCTGATGGACCAAGTATTCACTTCCTCCATCGCAGCATAGTCTCTGAGACGTGGGTACAGCTTTCTATTCCAAGGCAAATCATTCAAATTATCCTTGGGTTTAAACTTTTGCAGGCAGGCGTACAATTTGTCAGCCAACTGCAGAGCTTCCTCCTGCTCTTTAAGCCAGGGCTGGACGTACAAATGTCTAATCTCCACATCATTAAAAGTCGCAGCTTCATACAACATGTATATAAAATATAGGCAGAGTTTCCCCCTCTCCACTTTACTCCAGTCAAGTTGTGCCATTTTGTGGAACAGAAACTCCAGTTGCTGCTGTGGATTTTCCTTAAGTAAAACTCTCAAAACCGTGGCCTGCAACTTGACCAGACTCAGCGAAGTCAAATTTCCCGTGTTTAGTATTACGTCGGCCAAGTAATCCTGCTGCTGGTCTTTTTCTTCGCCTACAAATTCCTCCGTTTGCTCCATTACCAGCTCACGCAGCTTGTTCTGATAGTAAGCCAGTCCATAACCCATTAAATCTGTATTGGCTGCATACACATATACCTCCATGGCAGCCACATAGATGGCTCTTTTGAGCTCATAGCCTATGCGCTTGTAGGCGGCACTCAAGAAGGCAAATTGTGTCAAATGGGAAATGGTGTAACCATTAAACTCCGTCAGTCCCGCTATATTCCCATGTATCTTGAGTATGCAATCAATGGCCTTGTGCTCACGCACTCCCTGGCCATGTACAAAGGCACGCATATCATCCACACTGTACGCCTCCCGGTTGAGTGACAATTCCACACAACGATTCCGCATGGCACGCGACAACTCACCATTCTTGGGATCCACCGTTAGAAAGGCTCTAAAGTTGGGCGATTTGTAAACCACCTCGGCGCTGTCCTGTGCTGTGATGCCTTTCTCAGCTATAAGCAGACTACCGTTTGGCTCGAATACCGGATTTAAGCGATCCAGCACAGCCGAAGAGCAGAGATTCACATGCTCCAACAATATGTACTGTCCGCACTTAAGTGAGGTGACTATGCGTGAGTCTACCCACTCGAAGGAGCCACCTGTGTTAAGCGATTCGGCAGATTTGATGTAAGCTTGGAGTAGCTGCAGCTGGGACTTTAGTTGCTCCAACTGTGAAAAGGTTGGTGCGGTGCGTAGGCCAGGCGGTGTCTCAGCTAGTTTTAGAATGACTTGATCCAGGGCTGTTAGACGCTTGGCGAATAGTTGTAGTTCATCCAAAACGCTGTGGGTGTCTGAAAATATAAATTGGAAATGCCAAGTTCACAGACGGCTCAAAATTCCATGCAAAGTCCGACAGAGCACGCCATTAATCTGCTAGTTAACTCACCTGTGGTCACCTTAGCTAGCACGTTATATCTGCTCCAACAGCTCCACAAATCTTGCATCAAATCAGACTGTGTTCGTTGAAGAAATGATTTTTGTACCGTGACAAAGACCAGAGTTTCCACACTTTTGTAGATGACCTCCAAATGCCGATTCAGATCGATCTGCAACAAATCGGATATATATAATCGAATACACACATACAGCTTCCCACTTACCTGCTGAAAACTACCCGTCACAGAGTCATCAATGGTGTCTGTATTGCACAGACGATTGGACAGTAGGCAGAGTGCATCAATCAGTTTGGTTTTACCACTGTCCGCGGAGCCACAGAGTAACAACGGTTTCTCCATATGCACCGCCTCCACAATTTGTTTAAGCTGCTGTCGCTGTGAGTCCAACAACAGCGGCGTTTGATCCTGCCTAGGCTGGACAATGCCCAGTTCCTGAGCTTGTTCTCGCTGTAGCACCACATCATTAAGATAGATTTTATCTGCTGTCCAATAAAGGGCCACATCTTCGGACAGATTATTTAGCTCATCTGCATTACACTGGAAGACACTGGCAAAGGCATTGCGTATGTACAGCTTGTCCTGGTCGCAACGCATGCGCTGATAGTAAACCAATTGCATGCGCTCGTACAGAGTAAGCAGAAAGTTGTGGAAACAATTGCTAAATGTCGCAGTGGAAGAGCACGACATTATGTAGCCAGTTTCGGGATGATGGAGCAGGTCACACCAGCGTAAAATATCTCTCAGATTGAATTCAAAGGGTCCGCCGCGGTAGCCAAATTCCATGGAAGCAACACCGCTATCGAGAAGTTCCGAGAAACGCACCAAACGAGAGGCCAAGTCGAAGGTAAAGGTTTGAGTGTCATTGCTCCATTGAGTGGGTGCTGGCTGCTGCTCCAACAAGGCCTAGAATTACAGAAAGGGGTTTAGTTCCGGTGAGTTACTAAAGTTACTGAACTCACCTCAAAATGCTGTTGCAATTGCTCAAAGTATTCTCCATATTTAGCATTAACCACATGCAGCAAGTCCTCCGTGCTTAGTTTCCTCAGGTAGACCTTGTTGAATCGATTGAGAAACGATTGCGGCAATCCCTTGCGTCCGCCGCCTTGCTTGAGCGGATTCTGACAGGCAAAAATGCGTGTGCTACCCGCCAAATGAAAGCTTTTGTTCAGCTCCGGTATATACACCTCGCCACGATGATCTAGCACCGCATTGAGACCCTCCAATACAGATTGTGGTGCCAGATTCAGTTCATCCAACAATATCCAAGTGTTTTGGGCTTTTAGGGCCGCCAGTAGAGGACCATCCCGCCACACAAAGCTGCCAATTTGCTGACTCTGACTCTTGGCCTCGAGTAGATTATCCTCGGCAGGCAGATCAGTGCCAAAGAGATCAGCCAAATCGGTGTGTTCACACAGATTAATGCGCACAATTTGATAGCCAATGGCAGCTGCAATACTCTCCACTATGGAGGTCTTGCCCACCCCAGGTGGACCCTCTAGCAAGACAGGTTTGTTCAAAGAAAGCGCTGAGAGTAGACGAAACAGATTCTGCTTGGTGGTGGGAGCATCAAATAGAAAGTCCTTACGGGCGGAGCAGTGGCGCTGGGGATTAACGTCTATAAAGAAGGGGCGTAGTCCAAACCTGTTCTCATCTAGCTCCACCTGAACTCCACGCTTTTGATTTAGCTCCTCCATGGAAAAATGTTCGTTGAGTATCAAACCCGCCTGTTTGATGGCCTCTGCGGTGATCTGTGCCTTCAGCTGCTCAATTTGTGTGGAAGACTCGTGGGGTAACATTTCCAGGGCATCCAAGAAAATGGTCTCCAGACCAAAGATAGCTTGTTCGGCAAATGTAAGGTGAGCATTGCTGACCAAGTAGTTGGCCCAAGCCAAAATATCACGCACGGAGAACTTAAACTTTTCATTGGCTTGTTGTATGAAGAGAACAATCTCCACCAAAAACTGTGCCACTTGGCGAGTATTTCCTTTGGTATCTCGACTCATGCAATTGTAGGCTATGTCTATAAGATCCGCCTTGTTGTCCGAGGGCAAACACCAAATCTCGGTGAAGCGGTTCCTCAAAGCAGGCGACAATTCCTTTTTGCCAAAGTCTCCGCCGGGATTCATGGTGGCCAAAAACTGAAAACCCTTCTTGGCCTGCACCACAAAGTCTGGATTAAGATCTATCTCAGCCACGCCTCCCTTTTCGGCCAGTAAAACACTTCGCTCGGGTTCCAGTATGCAGTTGAGGCGCTCCAAAACCGAATCTTCAGCTAGAGAAATTTCATCCGCCATAAAGTAGGAGCCTTCCTGCATGGCATAGATAAGCGGACCATCTGCCCATTCGAATAATTGATGGTTGACCGAATTCCGACAGGGACGTAGACCACCCAAAAAGTCCGCTCCCTCGGTATGCATATGACAATTGAGTATGCGCAGCTGTACCTCGGCAATGCTAGCCAAGAGCTGGCACACAGTGGTTTTGCCACAACCAGTGGGTCCCACCAGAAGCACGGGCTCATCAAACTCCAAGGCCTTGGAGGTAAGCACCGCCATGCGTGTCATGTTTCTGGTCCAGACAATGTCCGAGCGGAGTTTAAAATTGCGTATGGCCTGCAGTATGTTACGGACTACGGGTGAACTGTCCCGCTGGGAGTTTATATCAAACAGCAAATCCAGATCCACACGTTTCCTAAAGTTGCCAAACAAAGTTTGTTCAATCAAATGCAGCTCATCCGTGGTGCGTACCTTGGAGGAGAGAACCAAATAGCCCTCCTCCACCAAATGCTGATTCCAATCGTATTTTGTATCCTCCAGCAGAGACTTATCTGCTAAGGTATAGCGATTACCCCAGCGAAACAGATCACGCAGGGTAAACACCTGCTTGGAGGTGTTCTTCCGATGCTGCTGCAGCTGGTTCATGCACTGGACCATCTTGCGTGCATAGCTAGCGGGTATGAGGCAACGTTGCTCTAGGATAATCTCCAACTCCCCGCGTGGTATGTCTGCAAAATGCAGCTCTATGAAACGATTCTTAAAGGCGCGCGACAGTGTCTTCCTGCCACCATATAAGCCAGGTGGATTTTGAGTGGCAAACAGCATGAAATTGGGGTGAGCCTTGACCAACGTTTGGGTTTCTGCAATGTACAACTCCCGATTGTCATCCAAAACGCGATTGAGTGCCTCCAGAATATCGGTAGAGGCCAAATTCAGCTCGTCCAGTATAATCCAATAGCCCTGACGCATGGCTTGCACCAGTATGCCTTCCTTGAATGTAAGCTTGCCCTGTAGGTCCGCTGCATAGGTGCCTATGTACTCCTGCAGATCCGTGTGCTCGTGGTTGTTGATGCGCAGACAGCGATTGCCACTGCGACGTGCCACATAGTCTATCAAACTGGTTTTGCCTGCACTGGTGGGTCCTTGGAGTAGGATGGGCAGTTTGCCAATGGATATGATGCGTGCCAAGTCCTGTAGATTTTTCTTAACACTGTCGGTGAGTATGTAGTAGGAGCAGCTTTGCAAATCCAAGCCGCCTTGCTGTATCCAGTAGCCTCCCTCAAATTTGAGATAGTTTTCACCCAAACGCGGCAGCTCCTGACTCAAGACAGCCTTGGCATTGCTTAGCAAAGCATCTCTGATGAGTAACAAAACCAAATGATGGGATTCCGTATCCAGCTGGGTGAGAAAACTCAGGCAAAAGCTTTCATACAAATTCCGTTCAATGGAACCGCACAGATTTCTCGCACAAATGCGCAAACTGCGACAGAGCGTGCGAAGGGAATAGACCGGGCGATTGCCCAGGCCATCATTTAGCTGCAACTCCGACAGACGTCGCAGGGACTTGTATAGCTGCACTATGCTGTTGACCGACTTCCGTTGTATGCCCGTGTTGGCCAGGTAGTCACCCACTAGAAGACTCAAATCCGCATCCGTGGTAAGCTCATCCACGAAGAATTCGGTAAAACGATTGCGTATGCCCACAGGCAGATCCTTTTTACCTATATCCGTATTGGGATTCATGCAGGCAAATATGCGGAAATCTGGATGCCTTTTCACAGGCGTAAAATCACCACGTTCCAGCAGAACCACCGAACCCTCCGGCTCCAGTATGGTAGACAAGCATTCCAAAGTCTCAGCCGAGGCCAAATTGATTTCATCCAACAAAACCCAGTCGCCATTGCTCAGACAATTGACCAGCGCTCCGGGTATGAAGGCAAAGGATATATTGATGCTTTTGTCCAGCTGCGTCTGCAGCTTCTGTAGCTTCTCGCTTAGGGTTTGCCAGCGTGGTAATAGTGGTTTCAGCTTTTGCTCCGGCTGCTTGAAGATGCTTTTGCAAAGATTAAGCATGGTTTTAATGATAACCGAGTGGCGTCCATTGTTAAAGTGCGTGGCAAAGATCTGCAGGAACTGCTGGTTCTTCTCCACATTAAAGGTCTCCGTGAACAGATGCTCAAACTCGTAGCGGAGCGGAGCCAAGACATAATTCAATTCCACGGGCTTGAAGCCGCCCACCAAATCGGACACATCCGACTGATTGTTCATATTGATGACCACCAGTTTGTGTTCGGTGCGCTCGGCCAAATACTGCACCGAGCTGGTTTTACCCACACCCGTTTCACCCACCAGGAGAACGGGCTCAGAGTGACTCACACACACGGCTATGCGTTCCAGTATGCAGCTGGCCAAACGTGTAAACGAAAAGGTGGCCTTTTTGGTCAGATTTCTACTTAAGGCGCGCTTCATTTGTTGGTCTAGTTTTTGCCTCTTGGGATCTGGCAAGGCTCTACCTTCTTCCTCATAAAGCTCTGTCTTGTTTTGCCTTAGTTTGGCACGTCCAATTTTTAAGTCTTCGTTGCCAAATTCCACATCCGGCTTGTATTCCAAGGCAAAGTGTTCACAGCGTGAGCGTATGATGCCCAACTTGGCTCCAATGCTGGTTATAAGGGTAATCTTTTGCTTACTGTGCGGCAGATAGGAGCAGAACACATCCACTGCATTCTGGAACACAAAGTAGGCACATTCCGCGCTGGTCACCGAGAATTGAGCATTCGCACGCTGGCACAATTTCACCAGATCCCGTGTGGACACCAACCGTCCCGAGTTGGAGTTAGTGCTCAGCGTCACCTGCTCAAAGGGTAAGGCCACATACTTTTCAGTGTTATCCGCTCGATCTTCCGTCTCCTGTTGACGCAAATTATCCGCCGCAGAGTGATCGCCGCTGGAGAAGGTGAGGAAAACATCCACTATGCGATTGGCAACGGTGGCCAGCTTGGGATAGTTGGTGCTCACCACCTTGCACAGCTCATTGCGAGATAAAGGCAGAATGTTGATGGTGTACAGATACTTTTCGAGCAAAGAATACAGCGATTTCTGACTGGAATTGCTGGCAGATTTGTTTGTTCTGTGGGAGGAATACACTGATCAGCATTGTGGGTGATTAAATCTAACTTCCCGACTCACCTGACTGTCACAAACAACTGAAAGCCCGGCTCAATCTTAACCGTATCCCGAAAACCAGGCACACTGAGACTGTTACGCTCCAGTAGGCTGCTTAGTATGGTAAAAGTATCCTGTGTTGCTGCATCCAAGTCTTCCAACAGCAACCAATAGCCTTGCATCACAGCCTAAAATGACCACATTAATTCCAAATCCTCTTCATTATCTAAAACTCACCTGTGTCAGCACTCCAGGCAGCCACACAAACTCGCCGGGCACATCCGTGCAGCGATATTGGCCGAGCAGCATTTTACTATCCGTCTGATCACCCAACTGTATGCGAAGAAAGCCATTCTGCTGCACCAACTCACCCAAATCCAACAAATCCTCTAGCATTATAGATGGTTCTTCCACCAATTTACGTTTGGGTTTCTTCTTTGGTATCAGCAATTCTTCCTCTTGTTGTTGATTTGCCTTCTCCTTGGGCTTGGGGCAAATGCGTCCTGTCTTGCGGGCCAGATACTCAATCAGTGTGGTCTTGCCGCAACCCACAGGACCGGATAAACAAATGGGCTTGGCCGCAGACACGCCCAAGGCTATGCTACGCAGATTAACTTTGGTAGAGTCCACTTTGACTATGCGATCGTAGTTGCCATCGGTGTTGGCATAGAATTCCTGATTTTTTTGGTCGAAAATGGGCAGAAGTACTCCCTCGATATTGGTAACCATTTGTTGGCTGGGCAGCTTGAGGTTTAACGTTTGATCCACTGCCAAATCGGGCAAATAAATGACTGGAGACTGGGTATATACCTCCTCCTCTGCTTGGAATTGAAGTTGGACCTGGATGTCAATCTTTGCATTGAGTGACTGCAGCTGCGTGGCGCTCATATTGGTAAGCATGGACATGATATAATTGCAGTAGAGTTGCTGCAGTGGATCACTAGCATGGGACATGCACTTGGCCATAAGTTTTGACCAGTCCCATAGCTCTCGAAAATATTCTGCATCCGCTTTAAGCAATTGATAGCAGCATTTCATTAGCTCCTGGTCAGTAATTTCTACCACAGCGTGATGTGTGCTGGAGCTTCTCGATTTCTTGCTGGGAACCACTGGGCTCCCCTCCTGTGGCTGCTGTGGCTCGAACGGCGCCGGCTTGTTGTGAAAATAGTTCTTGGCAAATCTGTAGTAGTAAAAACATTTTATAAAAGTTAATTTAAACCACAACAGATTACCTCTGTGCGTCCGCTGAGAACTGCATTAACTTGGACAGAGCCAGACTTTCCGTTTGGTATTGAGTGCCCGGCTCAACATTACCCTCACAGCGCAGCGTGCGGGTGAGCAGCAGTAACAGGT
This sequence comes from Lordiphosa fenestrarum, assembly GCA_035044985.1. Lineage (NCBI taxonomy): Eukaryota > Metazoa > Arthropoda > Insecta > Diptera > Drosophilidae > Lordiphosa > Lordiphosa fenestrarum. The sequence goes on from JAWNNO010000731.1 coordinate 3,541,257, forward strand.
GCTCCTCAAAACTCTGGGCCAAGGGCACCGTGTAGACGGGTACCAGCAATTGCTGGGCAAGTTGCTGGAACAGCCGCTCCACATCTTGCTCCACATATTTCTGAAAATAAGCGTTGTTTTATTTACATATTGAGTTTTGTTAAACATTGATAAGACTTGCCTGTTTTTTTAAGAACTTTTGCAAGTGGCTGATGAACACATGGTCTTGGCGCTTCTCCTCCAGCTTTTCAGTTAACTGCAAGAGCTGCTGCACACTTCGGCGCAACTTGTTGATATTTATTTCCATTTACAAAGTTTTAACTGCATTCAAAATGGTTTAATTTCAATTTATAATTGTGGAGACGAATTTGAAACACGTGCGCTAGATCTAGAGATGGTCAGCTAGTGTTTTTGGTCTTTACAGAGCTCTGTTAAAGGCAGAGCCTAGCTGTTAGAGATGGAACATTGAAAATTATATGTTATGCACAAATAGCCCGCGTACAATTAAATTATATTAATGCGGCTTCTTTTAGTTTTTGGGTAAAATAAATCTTCAAGAAACATTTACGCAATAGCTACCTCCTTGGCAATATATATACATACTATAGCTTTAATTGTGAGTCCAGCAAAATCATGCATAATGTCTATTTAATGTATTTTTAAAGTTCATTCCTTTCAAACGAATCACGCAGCACATCACTAGCGGCGAGCACTTATCTGCTTGCACATCACTTACTGTTTACGCTAGAGATGTGCAACAGTGTGACTGTTACTTCACAAACTTTTAGCTGTTAATTAACGGCCACAATTCAAATTGTCGTCCGGGACGAAACTCCGTCATCCAGAAATCCAGTTCAGTTTACACTTTTACCTCCCGCCCACAATCAAGCAACAGTTTGATTTATTGGCATAATTCTTTAGTCCTTGGTTCTGGGACGACATTTTTAATTAAGAATTTAATTTAACATAGACGATCCTGCATGGGAACACTTCATTATCAACTATCCGCAAAAGGATTTCGATGATAGCTTTGTAGAAAATGCTTACAGATATGTGGGGGCTGGATACATGGTACATAGATTAATTAACCTACAAACTAACTGAAAATCACAAATGAACATAAAATATTTTATACATTATAGTTGTTGTTGTTGGTTGATTGTTGTTGTTTTAAAATTAAGCACATCGATTTCTGCAGACGGCTGGTGAATTCTCGCCTACGGCTCTCAACTTTGAGTTGACAGCAGGGAAAATAACTGCCCCGATCCCGTCCGGCTGAAGCACACATTTTTCTTTATAGTTTAGCAATCGCTTTGGACTAGTGCATCGGTGAGGGCGCCCAGTTGCTCCTCGCTGCCTTTGATACGCTGCGCCAGATCACGGGCATCGGCTATAAGTTTGGCCTTCATGTTGATGAAGTAGTCATAGTCGGCGCACAGATCCGCCGACAGATGTTTGCCCAGCAAAGCGGCAATGCTGCTGCCGCGGCGATCAATGTCGGACTTAAGACGTTGAGCCTCCTCCAATTGCTCGTAGAGACGCTCCCGTTTGGGTTCAAGTAGGTGCTAGAAGAAACAAATTTAGTTAGTTAGGATTTGCCAGATTTCTTTTGGGGTCCGTAGCTACCTTTTCCTGCTGCCGCGTTTCCAAATTGCTTTCGATTTGGCCCAGGCGCTCGGAAAGTGAGAGTAGAAGGCTGGTGATGTGTCCCACATCATCGATATAGGTGCGGAATTTGGAGGCTTCGCTGGGACGCACTTTTTCAGCTAGTTTGGCAAACAGATCCTGTCCCAATTTGTCATTCATGGAGCTCTCCTCGCTGATAGATGCCTGTTCACACTGAAGGGCCCTGATTTTTTGGTTCAGCTGACGGATTAGCTCATCCTGGAAGGTTTGTTGAGTGGATTATTATGTTAAAGTGCTCTTTTTTCAGTTACTCACCAGCTTTTGCTTGATGGGCGACAAGCTTTCCCCACTCGGTTCGCTAAATTTCAGCTCCACACTGACCAATTTGTTGCCCTTCTCCAACGTAGCATTCGCCTTCATGCGCATCAGCGTGGATGTGCCCACATCTCGCTTGGTCAGACGCAACGGCACCTCCGGATTGTACAGATTGCTCACATACTGTGTGGGTGGCTTACAGCTCTTTGGTGTTAGAATATCGACGAGCTTGTCGTTGGGTGCCAGCAGCTTTAGAAGCTCTCTGGTCAGATTCTCATAGTCCACCTCAATGCTCTGACGTTGACGGGGTTGCAGTGTGGTCCTAGGCGTCTGTTGCTCCTCACGTCCCGCCACCAGTTGGGTATCCCTGTCCGCCAGCTCGTCCGTTTGACAGGCCATATCCATGGTGCTGGGCTTGGGCTGAACCATAAGCACAAGTTCACTACGCTGCATAAGCTGTAGGCTTTCGACATCCCTATCCTTCGGCTCGTCTACAATTTCAATGGGCGGCGGAGGACTCAGGGGACTTGGCGGTGGCTCGGGCAGGCTGTTGGTGGTGGGACTCACAAGCTTGGCACTCGGGTAGACGCCCAGCCCCAGGCCCGAGTCACACAGATGCGCCGACATGAGCTGTGACTGCAGCTGAGTAATCTTCTCGATATTCTCCCTAAGAGATTCCTGTCTGTTCATTACGGGCGGCTTGTGGGTTAAAGTGGTGCTGATCACCTCGGCGCGAAATAGATGCGCCTCGGGATTAGGAATCGTATTCGTGTTGCACTCCAGGGAACTGCAATCTGAGTTGGAGGTGGCCGGCGACAGCAGCGGCGGCGTGGGCGTTGGCGGCGGCGGGATTATCACCTCCTCCAGTGTCGTCTCGAGGTCATGGGCGGCTTGCTTAAGATCAACATGTGACTGGGATGTCTGTTTATGGTCATACGACTGAGATCTTGTGTAGAGCGGTTGAGCTGTGGGCTTCTGTAGACACTTGCCATAGCCCTGACTCAGGGTGGGGGTGGAGTAACGATGGCCCGCCGCCTGGCCGTAGATCATGGTGTAGGGTGGTGTGGTATTTGTGGGTGATTTCGTTGCGAGGTTATTGTTGGAGCCATAACGTAGCGGCACCACCATCACACTGTCACCATTCGGTGAGCTGGGCTGAGCCGGTGGTTTTGTTTGTAACTTAACGCCCAGGGGCAGAACATCGGGCAGATTGTTGGGCAGTTTGCCACCACCAACACCAACACCGCTCACACCATAGCTGGGCTTGGTGTGAGCCACAAGATCTTCATTGGAGGTGAGAGTTAGCTTGTAAATGCCATGATCCGGATCCGTGTTGTTCAGCTTGTCCAGGCTCTGACGTGGCAAATAGGAGGCCTTTGAATTTGATCTGTAAGAGAAGAGGCAGGGCAGAGATTGTTAGTTGGGAGGCGATAAATGCTGGTACATTTCCATTTTCAACTGATTTTCCTCTGAGCTTTCAGTTCGGGGGGGTTTAGCTCTATAAAGCTAGCAAATCAAGGTTAAATACCGTCCTATTAAAACCTCTCTAGCCTGGTGTCTCAAGTGAATATGCATATCAAATCTCAATTGGTCCTTCGAGCCGGATCACAAGCTCGTTTTTCTAAAATGTTATTATTTATCGAAATGAAATTCATTGAAAACATTTGATTAGCTTGTGTAACAGACATTCTGCTGGACGGACATGGCCACTGAATGCTGCTTATCCTCTGGGCAACCTTTTGGTACAGAGTATTCAAATTTATTATGTTCGCTTCTGTTGTCATTTGCTCAAAATGCTACACCCTCATCAGCGGGAGTTCATCCGCTTGGGTCATCGGCAGTAGCAGCCACGACTTGCAGTTTGGCAAATATTATTATGCAAATGTTATCCCATAATCTGGACGACAGACACTAATTGAGTCCTCAGTAACAACTCCAATCCCCAATCTTTAAGCACCCACATAAAGGCGAAAGCGAAACACACACAAAAATTATTCTGTGCACGACGCGGCGACGAGAGGCCGACCCACCAAACCAACCAGCAAAATATATATAGATATCCACATATATAAAAACGAAAGTGAAATGTTTACAGTGCAATTATAAAGAGTTTTATGTTTCAGTCAAGACAAAAGTCGGGGCTCAATTTTAGTGTGCATGGCGTATGACGGGACGGGACGGGGCGACGTCCGACTTTCAAAAGTGCTAAACTAATTTGTTATGTTTTTTGGAAATTTTTGGCCATTTTTCGGCTTGGCCACCCCCAGCTTTGGGTGAGACAATAAGGTGTTACCCTAACGGTGCTGGTTGCCAAAATGTCGCTCTGCATCCAAAGAAAGCCGTCAGCGAAATGCTGTCGCATTTGCATAAATTAAGAGCGGGCTTACATCATGCCAAACAGCTGTTGCCGTGGCTGAATCTCTGGGCCTGTGCCTAGTTAGCATTTGCATAAGCGTCTTTTGTCTGCATTCCCCCGCCTCGATCAGCGCATTACATTTGATGATGGCCCCGGTTAAGTGAAGAAGCTACTTTCTTTGGTGCGGGGGGGAAAGAAATGACAGCCACTTTTCGTTTGTTTTGCTGTTGTTGTTGTGGCCTTTCTTAATAACTTCCGTTCGCTTTTGCCTGTTGAGTAATCTGAACAAAAAGATTGCTTGCCAAATTTTGACTAATTTGCATATTATGGCCAAAGAATGCTCACACCAAAGAGATTAGCTAATCAAATAGAGGCCACATTGTGTACACATTTTGACAGGTTTTGTAATCGAGACGTATAATTAAGTGGGATATAATTTGTGCCATTTGATTTGTGGCTATTTTGAGGCATTATTTTGATATGAAAAGTAGTTGATTAATGAACAATTCCTGAAATCAGCAATGCTGATCCTTGTTAGAACATTAGACTACAAATCTTCTCCATAGAAATCTCTTCTCTTCTGCATAGAAAATTCGTAGAGTTGTAAACTTAACAAATATCTTTCCAGTTTTAAGTGTTGAAGTGTCTTCTACATTTTGTTTTGCAAAAATTACCATCGACCGAAGGTAATTGGCAGCTGGTGCAAAGGGCCAGCAACACTTTTCGTGTAGTACCACCTTCCCCCCCCCACCCGTCCATTCTTTATGTGTAATTATTATGAGTTGGCCGTTTAGCTCACAAGTTAATTACCCAGTTCGCCGAGCAACCACTTTCGACACTCCCAAAAGGGGTCCACATGGTGGAGGCAGCAACAGCATCATCTTGGAATCTCCGGCTGCATTTCTCAAGTTGTCTATTTTTGGTTTGGTTGTAGTTTGGGGGCCCCCAAGCGAATAGCGCCATTAAATCGAATTTACATTAAAAATATTGCACAAGCCCCATCATTGTTGGGCGCTGCTGCTGCCAGAATTAATGGATCATAATTATTGCCGAGCGGCTACAATATCAACACGGTAGCCACACAGACGCGCTCGCCCGCTTGCATTAGAAAAGAAAACAGCAAACTATTTGAAATGTTCGAAGAGGCAGCAGCAATGGACGGACGCAATCAGCCATCAGTACAGTGGTACGAAAATGGGAAAGAGTTTTTTCAAAGTAATTCTGAAGCTGGATTGCGATCCTGCTACAATCGACTTTACAATGCAAAGTAAATAGAAATAAAAATAATAAAAAAAGTATTTTTAATCATTACTTTCCGAATATAATTACTTTTCATTACAATAATCATGATTATTCACATAATGAAAAAACAATTCCTTAATAAGATTTTATAATAATCGCAATTTTAGCTTGGAACTTCTATTTTTTAGTAAGTATTTCAAAATGTAATTGTTATTACAATTACTTGAAGATTTGTACCTCTAAAGGGGAATTATAGACTAATTAAGCTTAAAAAATAGAATTATTTATGTAATTGTAGCTGAAAATTAGTGTTTTTTACACCTTTTGTGCAACATTTGAAGCATTATTACTTATTAGTCCTCCTTTACAGGTACAATTATTCAAGTAATTGTAGAAGTAATTATATTTTGAAATAATTACGAATAACTACAAAATTGTAGTCAAGAATTGTTTCTGATTATCTGACAAAGGTTAATAGTATCAGTATTCCACTGGAATAGAGGATCATGTCGCTACATGAGAGCCAAATTGCAATGGCTTATGGCCTATGTTTTGGTCGCTAGAGCTAGCGAGCGCTTGATAGTCGCGTGTGCTAAGATGCAGGCGTTCGAGTGTTCGGTCGCAGAGGTCCAAATTTGAAATCCTAATAGCAACGGAGTTTAAATTCACTATAGTCAACAGATCCATCCGGTGCAGTTGAAATTTTGGTGGATGGACATGAGCCCAGGGGATCAAAATTTTCATTTCTGTTGGAAAATCTTGAAAAAATTAAGCGGCTTGAATTATACTTAATCCCACTGTAAGCCAAGCTGATCAGCACTCTAAGCACCGAGTAAGCCATTCATTTAAGCCAACTTAAATTACAGCCTCTCAACCGCTTTCAATGCGAGCGAGAGAGAACTTTTCTTTTCTGTTTTCTTTTTGGTTTTATGTGTGTGTGTGTGTTGTTTTTTTTTCCTTTCTGTGAGTTTTCCAAGAGAAATTTATGGCACAGTTTGATGCATCGTTGTCTGCCGCTGTCTAAATACCAAAGCGTTTTTGCTGCCGCTGGGCACTTGATGAGCGATTTGTTCTGGCTGCCCCAGCCAACACCCCCGGCTCCGGCTCCGGCTCATCAGTGCAATTCCCCTCCTACCTTATTGAAGAAAGCTAACTGACATCTGTTTGTGGACTTGACGTCATTTTGCGGCAAGTGAAAAGTGTGTGTGCCGCACAATCCGGTTTTCAGGTCTCGAGCTGAGCGTTGCTGGTGAGATGTTTATGTTTTCAACAACCGCAACAACAACAACAACAACAACAGCTCAACATTTGTTCGCCTTTTTTTCGGCTCAATGTTAAGACGAGATGTTAAAAACGTGATTTCCATGCGTCGCCAGCGTCGTCGTCGTCGGCATATTTAAATAAAATACTTTTACTATCAACGAAAACTAGTCAGCCAGCTGGAGCAGCCGCCAACAACGGCTCGTTATATTTTGCCGATCGAAAAAAACACAACAGAAATTATAGTGCAACGGCGCCAGCATCAGCATACGCAATGCGCCACGCAGAGGCCACTGACCAGGCCAGGATGGGAGGACGACTCAGTTGGGCAGTGAACCCGAATGCGAAGAGCGGGTGGCAATCGCTGGAGCGGTTTCTTTCGGAGACTTATGCAACAACCCCCACCCCTTTAATAAGTTATCAATATGAATGAACGCCCCCCTCTCGCGCGGCTTAAAGCCAAAAATATGCATTAATTGTATGGAAATTAACATTTCTCTTGGCCCTTTCTTTAAACTGGGACTTTGTCTCGAATCGAAAGAAATGCCATTATACAATATTACAATAACAACGGAGAGGTGATATAGACTGGCGAATAGATAAAAAGTATTTGCCGTTTCAGTTGTTTGAGGGTGTGTAATACAATAATAGGCTTATGTCAGGCGCGCTCTTTTGGCAGGTCTTACCTCATTAACCGAAATACAAGTTAATTTTCAGTTTTGATCTCTGTTTTTTAAGGGGGAAAGATAAGATTAATTTAGCAGTAATTTGAGTGGTAAGTCATTTAATAACACAAATGAAGTGTTCGAATGATAAATTTCGCTTGGAAGTGCCAGACAAATTCGCTAAAGAAGTGAAAGAAGTCAAGGCGAGTAATGATCGAACTCTGGGCCAAATAGCAGCCCACCTTCCGCCCAACCTACCAAGTTTGAAGGAAAAACTAAAACTAGGGACAAGAACAATTAAGCAAGTCGGACAAGATCGACTATAACATATTCTGCTTGTTATTATCACGGACAGACGAACGGACAGAGGAACGGACAGACGTACGGCAAAACTATGAAGAGAAGGGTTACAAAAAGAGAGTACGATGGTAAAAGAACCCCAGGATACCGGTTCAAACCAGATTAAAACAGAAAAATTGGTGTAAATTCAGCTCAGTACTATCTTGAAGGCTCGAATATTACGAACAACTTTCATTTGATACTTACTCAAGAAACGGACAGACAAAAGAAGTCAAACTTTCAAGGATCGGCAATAAAAGCAGAATAATTGCCCTCGAAATAGAGCAGAGAGCTCTATAAAAGCTTTCCACCTAGTGAAATCACGTTTTTTTGTTTACTACAGCTCCCTTACTTGTGTTTTTTATGGGCTTATAGATAACTTTCCTCTGTTGACTCCCTAAACTCAAACTAATTCTCTGCTCTCATTGCCGACCCCTGAACTATAGTGATATAAGGCCATATTTAGTTAAGCTTTAAATTTCTTGAATGATATAGGAGAGCCTCACTGCCGATTCTTCTACTGCTGACACACAAATACAATTGCAGCGTCTGAAAATCAGCCCACCTCTCTGCTCGCAATGCCGACCTCCAAACGAATGCTACATAAACTTCTTCTTAGTCAAAGTATCTGGTTTTTTTTTACCCTTTTTCTGCACTTAGCCATACAATAAGCTTAACGCTTCAACTTAGATTTTGCAGGTGCTTTTGTTTGGGGGGAGGTACATGGTAAAGTTTGTCTTCTCGCTGGTTGTTAATATCCGCGACACATCTGCCAATGACATTTTCACTCTCTGCCCACTTGGCATATAAATTGTAAAGCAACAACCACATCCACTTCCATACTCACACACACACACACACACACCACTTAAATTGCCCTCAGGCGCATGCGCAACACGTCCGCCATGGACGGATCAGCGTACAAGAGTCTTTGAGCCATTTTGCCTTTTTTTCAGATATTACACAAAAGCCGCTGCCCGCTGCCGTCGAATGCCAAAGTGTTGCGGCTATTGGAGGAACTGCCCTGAATACGGATTTCTCATTGTTTTTAGCTAAAGCTAATTTCAGTTGGAGAAACACACACTTAGAGAGTGGGGGAGAGAGAGGGAGAAAGAGCTAAACAGTTTTACTTGTTAACCAAGATCCGGGCCTCAGATAGTTGTCATTGAAGCAACAACAACAACAAAACACAGCACGAAGAGCCAGTTTGAGTTTCTTAATAGTAAAGCTAAAGGCTAGACAAACATTATATATTAACAGTTTAATTTCTATAATTTATTTAGGGGCTATTTCATTAGGTATTAATTGCATATAAGCAATTGTTAGGGTGTGATATCATCTATGCAGAACTTGCCTGCAACTCAAGTTTGTGAGATCATGCACATTTCAACACGATTATCGTTCCCCCCTCAACGAAAGCGAGGGATTGATGAAGCGAGTGTGACCTTTCAGCGTTTTAATGATACCCAAAAAACACAGAAACAATGATCATCATTGTTCGGACAGCCCAGAATTGAGAGTCGATCAAGGTTAAGATCAATAAACTAAACCCAGCATAATTAATGTGAAGCACTACACAAATTCGTAGCAACAACACATTTGCATCAGTTTGCAATTATCTATGCAAATTTGTGAGGTGAAGCCGTAACATAAAGTTGAACAATTCTCACGCTGCTGTGGCTTTGTCGGTTGTACATTTGTGCGATTTGCGATTTACCATAAACTCGATTGATCGATTTCTGATGGCAAGGCACCACCACCGAGTTGCTATGGCCGATATGGATGTGTTTGTTGAGTCAATATTGTGGAGCAAGGGGGAAGTTTTAAGAATGGAATGGTAAGACACTCTGCTGGGGCTGCACCATTTCAATTGTATTATTCTATGTCACGCGCTTGAAGACAAAACAAAAATGTTAAGTAAATAAACATAAATAGCAAACATAGAGGGGGGAATTGTATGCTAATGATGTCACAAGGTTTTGTTTACCCTTTTTTTTTGAGAAAAAAATAACTAATTTTAGATTGAAAATCAACATTAGAAACTCTACACTTTTAAGAAGATCCAGGCTTTTGTTTCGGACAAAGAGTATTGGATTTACACAGCTCACAAAAAATTGTTCTTCGACCTCAAAACTGTTTACCTTACCCAAGTTACCCGTATGGATGATTAAGCTACAGCAAAGCGGGGTTACAAATGGAATGCGAATGGTTCGGGGAGAAAAACCAAGTAAGATGGATAGATGGAACTGGTGCCCGCAGTTTGTTCCATTTCTGTAAATTTGTATGTTTAACAAGAAAGAAAGTCGGTCAAGCCCGACTATAACATACTCTGTACCAAGAAAATTTGTCTTTTGATCATAACTCGAAAACCGTTCATCCGATCTTCTTCATTCCTTTGGCGGATCGATAAGTTATCCTAATAACTAAATATGTCCAGAAGGAACAAGCCATCTATCTTCAAAACTGTGGGAGATAAGACGGTTTTTCTAAATTGCGGGGGCGGGAGGGGGCGTGGCCAAAATTGAAAATAAACTAGAAGCATATGTCCCATACATGTCAAACCTTTATCTCTTACCATCTCTGAGATCTGTGCGTTCATATGGACAGACAGACAGACGGACGGACAGACGGACATGGCTATATCGACTCGGCTGTTCATGCTGATCAAGAATATATATACTTTATGGGGTCGGAGATGCTTCCTTCTGCCTGTTACATACTTTTGCACAAACTTATTATACTCTATGTACCTTTGGTACAGAGTATAAAAATATATTCTCAGTTGCCAGTGGCAACTTAGTTGCTCCCATTGCCGACCACTGTTCTAAGAACATCAAATTGCTTAAGCTTTTGAGTCGCTTATGCAAGTTTTCATAGAAAGTGGCTCTAAGAAATCCCAGGAAATTAGGAGTTGAGGCTGCGGAATTGTGTCGTTTCGCAAAAATAGACTGGATTGTGGGCTTAATCCAAACTTTCTCAACATCTACGCTTAAAATGAACCTAGTCGGTGCTAGGCTTTAAATGGTCGAAAGCTTTTCCGGTTGTTTAAATGAAATCTGGAACTCAAACCTCTAGAGCCGCTTAAAATCATAACCAAAATCAATACAAAGCACATTTTAAGTACCATGTGTTTCATTTCCTGAACAAAACTTAAAATCTTTACCGCTTCTCACTTGGTTCCACTTCGTTACAAATGGAATTCCAATTATCTACAACTAGTTCTAATTTAAGATTCATTTAAATAACAATTCCCCCTGGGTGGTACAAGACCCCAGACATTACAAGGTCAGTGGTGAGATTAATTAGTGTAAAAAACAATACACAAATATGTTAATAAGCAGATCATATTTATCTAAGCAGTAGATCTGGCCCTCTACTCTCAGAATTAGTTTGCCAAATTAGAACGCTCTTGGCAGTTTGTAGGCGAGGGTTTTGTGGAGCGGAACACCCAATTCCAATTCCATTTTTCAATCCCCCCACCCCCCCCCCCCCCCCCCCCCTCCACCACCAATACCCCAAATGCCCAGACCAAGAGCAGACCCAACCCACGCCTACGCTGAGCTCAAAAGCTTTGGGGTGTTTACAAAACCTTGGACATGCCGGCGATCGAGCGTTGCCCCAATGGAATGGATTGGCTGGTGATGAGTGGCACTCCTAGCTTTTGTGTGTGAGAGGCAGAAATACATCCGCGTATTGTTTGGATTTGCCGCAAACAATTGCAGTTGGATAATTAACGGGATATTGATAAAAGATCCAGCAGATCCAACTGCCGCTGCTGCCGATGTTGTTGATGATGATCGTGTGCATTTGATGGGCGTTTCGTTGGGTCATAAACATAATTCTCTCTTTCGGCGAAGGCAAAGCGTGAAATTGACATTACCAGGGGGAGGAGGAGGCAGCCAAGTTCACGTTTTTATGTGTACAACGAACTCTGCATTATAATAATAATCATGAAACGGGATGGGATGCCGCAGGACAGGAAGCCGGAGTGTGCGGGCCCAGCCCCAAAATTGGTAAGCAGAAAACATTTGCCATTCATTTGGCGTTCATCGCGTGCAACAACAGCAGCAACAACAACAAACTTTGGTCGTCTGGCCAACAACTGTGAATGCCAAGAGCAAATGAAAAACGCAATTATATTGAAAAAAATCAACAAAAACAAAAACGAGATCAAGATTTGACGGCGGCATGGATTGCGTTTTCAAGGTTGTTGTTGTTGTTGTTGTTGTCGTGGCTGCATTGCCCAAGTTGGCACTGCAATTAAAACTCATATATGGCCCGTTTTTGATATGGCAAAAATCTTTTCCTCCATTTGTCGCCCCAACAAATGACGTCACACGGTCTCCCCTCCCCTCCCCTCCCCTCCATTTATTTTTGGACACTTTTTTCTTTTTGCATAATACTCGTATCATTGTCTAGTTTACCTAAAGCCCAGCCAATGAAACCACTGAGTCATGGAAAGGTTTTTCAATTCACTTCGGCTTAAAGATCAAACAACTGCACACGCGTCTTACTCGCGCGTATAATTCAAATAAATCACCCAAAATACCCGACAAAATCGACCGACAGCGCTTTTCATTGAACAAAGTAAAACTGAGCAGCCAAAATGGCATTTGTTCGGGGGGAGAGTGCAAAAAAAGAATTATCATTTTTGTGCTCATCAAATTGAAAATAAACCAAACATAATGTAAGCAAAAGAACTGAGAGAGAGAGAGAAGTCGTCAACTGGGGGATGTGTGAAATGGGGGAATACGCTTACGCACGAGAAAGATAAGAAAGGGGAAGTTCATTTTGGGAAAAAAATTAAAAAAAACTTTGATTCTTTAAAAGAGATTGTTGGCTCTCAGATCATTCATATTTAAATTTCAAAGTATTATGTGTCACTATCACGAGTCGCGACCCTCAAACGAAAAGCAAGAGGTATTAGTTTTATGAGAAGAGCTAAGAGAAGCTCAGGAGAAGGCAACAAGAGAGCTGTTAAACGTTTAAAGGCGAGTAATCGACGGTAGCTACTTGCTGAAAACATTCCAGCATCCCAACTTACTACTGAGACTTCTGAACAATCACTGCTTTCAACGAGATAAAAAGACCAATAGAAGGACAGTTTAAAAGAGCGGAGCAGGCGAGCAATCGGCGCCAGCAATTTGCTATAAACATCTTATTCCTGTGAGCTTTTAAGACAGCAGTGAAAGCAGAATTGGTTCGGAGACAGCCTATTGCTGAAAGGGTGTCCCAGGCGTGGCCTTCACACTGTTCTACACTTGAAACATGATACATAGTTTTGTCGGCCTACATGTTAATTGTTTTAAAACTATATATCTCTTCAAATTCCTTCTAGATGATCATGTCTTAGGTGTTTCGGCAGTCTTAAGGCAGCCTTATTCGAAATACTTAGGCTGCAGTTGTCAAATTTTCATTTGAGCTTAGATTATTATGGGCGGTGCAAAATTTCAACTTGATAGCTTCCAAATAGAGGAACTTGTTCACTTTAATGCTGATCAAGAATATATATATACTTTTTGAGCTCGGAAATGAAAATGTTTATGCTTTGCAAGAATATGGGCAAAATTATTGTGATCTTTTCAAGTGTACATATCAAAATAATTTGTTGTAGATGTTGTTGCTGCGCCTTTTCGTTAGATTTTGGTGCACAGCGCAGTATTAGATCATTTACTGAAGAGCACAAATAATTTTCATAATATTTTCTTAGGATGCATAAGGAAATTTCAATTTGTTGACATTTTTTCTAAGAACTTTAGTTCGTGCTGGGTCGTGAGAGGCTCGTGCTTTGGCAATTTTATTATGTTAGAACGCCTTAATGAGTCTTATAAGAACCAAGTTTATGGTATAAAGTGTTTCATTAGAAATTCTTTACAGTAAATGAAAATGAGGGAATTCAGACGGTCAATGGTTTAATTTTGTTGTTTATATTAACGCTAAACTTAGCACCGATTAGTCAAAAAGTTGATTACTCAATTATTTATTGACATTGATGCTTGAACCTATAACGCAAAAACTAACAAGGAAAAGATAGTGCCGATTGCCAAGTAATACTTTATACTTAGTTATTGATACGTATAGAAACATACGTATATTTTAATCAATTTCGATTGAGATCGCCGAACTTTAGAACCATTCAAGACAATCACAGCTAGTCTGTATTATAGCATGTAAAGATTAAAACGAAATACTATCAACTTTGTTAACAAAGTTTAAGCAATCTGACCCCCAAAACCAGTATGCAAAAAAGCTTTGGCCAAAAGATAAGGTATGGCCCAAAATGTAAACTTTCTTAAATCGAAACTGCTTCAAATTGTGAGAGATTTTGAAAGCCAACTAAAAATAAATGGCATAATTCTTTAGACGTGGCAACATGTGGCGCCGTTCCATTTTTCCCCAAGAGATTTTGGGACACTGGGAAGCTGATTAGCCAACAAATTAGATGCCTGTGTGACATATTGGGTTGTTTTCTAACAAACGTCGGTCTGATTTATGCAGTGCGGGCTGACCCAAAATGTTCCAATAACTAAATATAAATGCCCGAGGAATGCACTTGGTCTCTTTTGTGTGTGTGTGCGTGTGTGTGCGAGTGTGATTGTGGAATATTTTGTTGCTTAGGTTTGCATTTCATTTGGTTGAAATTGCAAATTGGTTTTGCTGATTGAAAATTGTTTGCCTTCTTCTGTTGTTTTCCCAAAAGAACGTGATGCAAACAACAAGCCACAAAAGGCCGTCAAGAAGGATGGATGGATCGAACTGTGCGCATATTTGTGGTCTTTTGTTGTCTTTGTGGACATCCACATTCAGCCCAACCACTTCCACTGGCGGCTATTCGTCATGCGACTGCTTAGTTAGCGCTTTTTACTCTGGAGAGCTGGCTGTGAGTCTCCGGCCTTGAGGCGAAGACGTGCCACGTATGAAAGTACAACAATCAAATAAGAGCGACCTCGACCGCAAAATTCCCTGGCTTCTGTTTTTTTTTTTTGCTTGAGAAGAGCAGGGAGCATTGTTTTGTGTTGAATTTCCGTGGTTTTCTAGAGTTTTCAGAACTCAATGGGGGATAACATCAAGGTGATAAAGAATATAACAGAGGAGCGCCCTAGGAGCACAATTGTTTTTGCAAGCAAAGACTATGCTCTCCCCATCGCTTCCATGTGCTCGTTCATACCCCTTTTCAGCCTTTGATTACAGGGTAATTCCAACTTGGACGCATAACAATGACCGTGACTTATGGAAAGGGATTGCATTGCATTGATTGCATTTCATTTGCCTCATTTGCATTGTGGGAATCAATCACGATGCAGACACAGACTTTGTCTAGACTCTCCTACCGATCCGACTGAAATGGGCAGGCATTTTGCCAGTTATTAAAGCTTTGAGCCCAAGATCAGTCAGAACATGCAATCATCATGATTGCATGATTTGAGCACAAGGCAGACGACAACTAGCTCCAGCTCTCTATTAGCCATTGACCATGGGACGGCGTGGGGCATTGGCCAAATAGAAATAGAAATACTGCACTTGGCTTGCATTTCAATTGTGGCCCAGAGATTTGCTTTCGCTTTCACGCAATTGTTAACCCAACAAATGGCGCTGATTAGGCCACAATTTGTTGTTGTTGTTGTTTGCAAATTGGCTGCCAAAACACAAGCTGGTACTTCTTTTGTCTACGAAATGAAAGTGAAAGCATTTAATATGCATAATGCACACAATTTTATGACTTACTTTACTTTTCCCAGGCTCTCTCGGCCAGCACTTTGAGTGTTCTACTCGTTTCATCAGCCCCCACCCCTCCAAAATGGACTTCTCTTGTGGGTGTCACTAATTGAATTCCGACTCAAAGCACTTAACGGTATTTTATTGGAGAGCTGCCATTAAATCGCTTTGATGAGCGCTCGAGTTCTCATTGCGCAATCCAAAATATTTCCTCAGTTCGGAGAAATTTATGCAAACT
Organism: Lordiphosa fenestrarum; assembly: GCA_035044985.1. Classification (NCBI taxonomy): domain Eukaryota; kingdom Metazoa; phylum Arthropoda; class Insecta; order Diptera; family Drosophilidae; genus Lordiphosa; species Lordiphosa fenestrarum. The sequence goes on from JAWNNO010000731.1 coordinate 3,556,993, forward strand.
GCCTACAGAGTTTGTTTTTTTATGGTTTTCGTTTTTGGTTTTGTCTTTGGGACTCCAAGAATAATTGCAGGCACGTATTTTTTGCCCTGAAGTTCATTGACAGTCCAAAGACAGTGACACGCCCGATTGGGTTGCGGTTATCGACTTGGCCATTAACTTGGGCAATAGCCCAGACAGCCAAAAGCAGCAGCACAGAACGCAATTAGCCAAAACACGAAATGACGAGTCAAGTATGTAATCAAAATATATCCAAGTATGCGAGTATGACCTTTTCTAACTAGATCTTGTCTTTGGATCGATGGCAGCTATGGGCTATAGCCATCAGTTTTTGATCAAGCTTTGTAGAATTGTGTGAAAGTATATAAATTAGTTTAGGGTCAAAATTGAAGACGTTTTCTTGAAAAACACAAAGTTTTTCTCACTTAGACTAGTTAACGCACCTATGTTTTCTTTGGCATCTATACTATATAGTTTTCCGATTTTGATTAAACATGGTAGAACTATGGATTAGCATAGAAAGCTGATAAATACAAAGTTGAGAGACATCTCCATGGCAAACAAAAAAGTTTCGCTGCCAAAAACTGTTTTTTGACCGATCGTTCCTATGGCAGCTATGGGCTACTGTCATCCGATTCCTATCAAACTTTGTAGAATTGTGTGAAATCATATAAAATGCTTTAGTGCCAAGTTTGAATCCACTACCACTAACAGAAAAAAAGTTTTCTTTACTAAAACTGATTTTCAGACTTATCTTTTCTGTGGTAGCTATAGTATACAGTTGTCTAACTTCTACCAAAAGTTGGTGGAACTACGAAAGAGCATATAAATGATATATACGAGGTATGAAGAAGCTTCTATTGAAACCTCCCTCCCAAAATAAATGAAAACTAAGATCTAAATATGTTAAAGCCCTTTTAATAGTTAGTTGGAGAAAGTTGTGGGCAGATCAGATAGGAGAACACTAAAGGTCAACTCAGTCTCTTTTTAGCCAGTTCACAAAGTTGTGTGCGTTAGGCAAAGAATCCATTTCGTGTACCTTGGGTGCCACACAAACAGATGGCACTCCCTTTTCTAGGCCAACACGCATAATAAGCCTTTTGCAATTGCGCATATTTTGTATGACCACATTGCCCAAAAAACCTTCCCAGACCCATGTGAAGTGGTTGCGTTTAGATAGACACCAGTATTTACATATAAAACAAAACAAAATATTGTTAATTGCATTACATTTTAACCAAATTGCGGGCAAAAACGAAACAGCAATAATAAAACAACCAAATTAGGCAAACAATTTAAACATGCGCCTGAGCCGGGAAACCCAGCCAAGTGCTGCTCCGATTTTAATTTGGGTTTTTGCTCTTTTTTCTGTCCATTTTTTTCTCTTTTTGCGCATGTTTTGATTTTTATCAGTTGGGTGGGTTGGCTTGGCCTGGCTAGTGGTTTCCATTTTGCCCCTTGTCTGTCCGTCATGACGCGCGTGACCCACTAAAAACAAGCGACTCTTTTTTTGTGTCAAAGCAATTTTCGTGCATGGCACAAGACCAGGCCCAGGCCCAGGCCCAAGCCCAGGCCCTGTAAGTGATTCGATCGACGTGTCTTACAGTAGTCAGCTCCAAGCAGGAAGCCAAACTTATTTACCTTTTGGCCAGTTTTCGGCTCATAATTATTAATTTATACTCGATTTTACGACGAGAAATTTTCGTGTTATAAAGTTAATTTGTGAAATTTTCTTAATGATTTGCGTGCAGCGGCTGTGGGCCACGAGATTCATCGTTAGCTACCAAAAAAAAAAACCAAAAAGGAAGTGGCTCTCAGCCGGAGGTTATTGGAGCGTTTAGCTGATGTGGATTCATTAATTTTGCAGCTAATTTGGGGTTCTCACCTGCGACCTTGTGGGTGAGATATGTGTGCATACACAGCTATACCGGAGTCCGTTGGCCCCGGAGCTAGCAAAAGAAGCGGGGCGAATGTATGCCAAATGTTCTTTGAACTCGAACCAACTTATCTCTGGGCTGCAGCCCGCACCTGCTCTGCTGGTGCGGTTACCTTAACTTTGTCTTTCTGTCATTGTCTTTCGACTCTCATTGTGATTGCTGTGCTGCTACATTTGTTTGACTTTTGCGGTACTTCTGGTCTGCAGTGCCCGCTCAACTTGAACTTGTTGCTTCTGGTTCCGAGGGCCCGCAACTTTATCTGTTTGGCTGTGTTTTCGAAAAATTCTGTAGAATGTAAGCTGTTGGTTGGTGTCGGTGTTTGAGTATACTCTGCCCACATGACATGCTACTGACAGAAACAATGCACACTGGTTGGGTGCACCACCATTTTTGATTGCATCAATTTTTATGACATATTCTCAAATTGAAATTAAAGAGGCTATGAGATTTTGGCCTTGATTGCGGATGCATCAGACAGAAAGAAGGCCAAAGTATTCTTCCCGAGAAATCTGGGAAAGTTTACTGAAGCACTCAAAAATTTCTTTAATTTAATCCTATACATTAATCATGAATGAGTGCTTAATTAGTGCTATCGAAACGAATCATGTCGATGACACAATTACAAAGGCTACCAACAGAGTTAGTTGGATGAAGAAGGAATTGGTATAGAAAAAAGAGGAATGACAATCCCTTGAATCCACAAATTGTAAAAATTAAATGCATTTATATGAATGCTGCTGCGCTGCTGCTGCCTTGTTTAGGTAGTTTGTTATAATCTACCAGGGCCGACGTGGAAGTGTGGTCTTTCCTCGTCAATTAATGAGTTTATAAACAGTCTTTGCAGTTAGTTTTCCAGATCTAATGCTGCTCTCAACCAGAAACGAGTTGGTGTATTTACAAAAGAACTGAGCAAAATAGCGCCAGGACTCTTAGTAAACCTTAGGAAGAAAAGTTTTAGGAAAATTCATATAGAAAATGGACTCATAACTTTAGTTCCTAAGGATGAGTGTTTATTCTTTTACCCCTTACCTAAGTTACAATAGGTTTAAGGTTAGGAATTTGTCTGAGGGTAGTGCCCAGATCTGAGTTTAGCCCTGGAAAATTCAATACTGAAACGAAGAACTGCCAGGTAAAACTACAATGCCACCTCCAAAAAGTGTGCAACTGAAAATGCATATTATTTTAAGCAAATCTGTTCTTGAAATTCCCAACTAGTTCTAACACTTTTCTTATGAAGTGAGGCTAGATCTCTGACCTACAGTTATACCGTTTTGATCTTTAGTTATTTCACGGTAATTAGATAACGTTCGTTAAAATTGTTCTTGACATAAGAACCAAGTATTTTGGTACCCACACCATTTATACTTAGGCCTCAAGGTATAAAGTTCTTGATTTACTATTCTGAGTGAATCAAATTGCTTGTTCTTAGCAGATTTAAGACCAAAAGTAAGTGAAACTTCTCTCAAATTTGAAGTTGATGTAATAAGGACATGAATTATCGGTTTCTGGCAATTTAGGTCAATAGTCCGGATATAATGTGCGTTAGAATTAGATATAAAGCCACCATAAACTCCATCTGGCAGTGAAACAAATCAATTAGCACCTGCATGCTAATAGTTTGTGAGAACTGGAACAGAATGGGGACCATACAGAGTTCCATTTTGTTATAAGGAAACGTGAATCTCCGAAACTCTTTTCTAGTGTATGTACCCGTTCGGTAATGCCTCCGAATTTGTCACTGCACTCATTTAGCTTCATTTGGCTTTTTGTTTTAGAACCATGTAGGCACAAAGTGTATGCAGATAGTAATGCTTGGCTGAGTCTTGGTTCTGTGTCTGTCTGTTGGATGAGTAATGAACGCTGTTGTGCCCGTTCACTTTCAGATAAGTTGGGAAAGTAACTGCGAGCGACTGTATAAATATGGCACAAAAAAAAAATACAACATTACAATTACAATGCAATGGTTCCCTCTCCAGTCTGCTCCATACGTAGGTAGCTTTTGTTTTACGCTTTTTCCCGTAATTTGTGAAGCGGCTCTTTGTTCTGCCTGTTCTTTTTTCTGTTTCACTATGTGGGCCTGTCGCTTCCCCCACCCCCCCACTTCAGCTTCAGTTGGGGCGAAGGGTTCTGGAGCAGAGCCGATAATGAAGCGCTATTTACGTGTCGAGTGTAACACACCATTTGCATATCAAAAGTTAGAAAACAAAACACGTAGACCCGACCCGAGCAATTAGAGTGAGTTCCCATAGGCCACGTTTTTGTTGGCTTTTAGTTTTATGAGTTGGTCTAATTATCATATACCAATTTGATAACATTTCGAACATTTCCCACAAACGAAACAGGTCTAATGAACTCTGCTCGGCTTCCGCACAAAATGCTTTCGTTTTAATTTTCGTCTCTGTATACAAATTGTCAATTTGTCAGCGTTGATTAAAAAATGGCATTTTTATACATTTTTATTAAGACTGAAATATTTGCCGCGTGTTTAATTGTCATGTACAGGCATATTTATTCAAGTGTTGAGGGGGGCGACCATACAAATAGTCGCCGAAGAAAGCCCCCCCAAAAAAAAGAGGAGAAACCAGTTCTTATATAGAACTCAGATCGATTGCTGCTAATTGAAAAGTCTTGACATTGTGTTGCCGCTTTCAGTAATTAGCATTGAGCAAAAATGTGTATATATATATCAAAGCGATCGCCTTCCTTTCGTAATAGAAAACTCAAACATATGTCTTGATTCCGATTGGCAATGAGAAACACTCTGTGGCCACAATAAACGTTTTATTGTTTGACATTTGTGTGTTTAGTGAATGGGCCGACACAATAAAAAATCATAATAAACATTTAGCCCTGCACACAAATCAAAGACAACCAGAAATCTATATGGGATCGAACGCAACGAAGGTCAAAGCAATTTCATTCTTTTCTAGCTCCAAAATTTCTGTAAAAATGTTTATTGATTAATTTGTTTATGTAATTGAAAAGCATTAATATCCCTCGCCCAGCACATTCTTTCGCCGGTCGTTTGTGTTGAAATTCGTGCAAAGCTTCAATTAAAATAATAAAAAAAAAGAACAACAAAAAACAGAGCGAATAAAAAGTCAGCGGGTTTTGTTTATGCAAACAAATTTTCACTTTAAGTGGAGTGAGGGTATTTAGGGGGTATATAAGAGGGTATATATAAGTGGAAGAACTAAGAATTGAATAGTTGAATGTAAGTAAACACAACCTAACTCCATCTTATTTGAAAAAGAAAACCTTTTTAAACTCCTAAAACCTCAACACACATTTTTAGTAAGGCTCTGCACACATCAAAGACAGCAACATATCTGGCAAATCCTCTGTGGAAAGAGAATGGCTTGCTGCTTTGATTCAGCACTGATCAGTTTCACTGTAACAAAGTTACGGGTCGAAAAATAAATGGAAAAATAAAGGGAATGCTGCAAGCTTTGCTCCTACCGATCCAGAACTTTACATAGAAAATTTTCCAAATAAAAGATATATGAATGTAGATAACAGAAAGGATTTGGTTCCTAGACCGAACCGTTTCTGCGGCGTTCAGTTCTGGATCGATTTGCAACAATTTAATTGTTGTGGTATAGCGAGAGCGGTTGAAGTATAGAAAGTAGAGTAAAATTATTCAATAAGATTTAGTCTACTTGTAAATTTCAAATCAAAACCTCGCATATTTTAAGATCAAACCTGCGGTTCAAATTTTGTGTAGAACTTAAGAGCTTTTTTCGGAGTCTTCATAGATTCCTTATTATTTAAAAAAAAATCTTACAAAATGGTCTAAATTCAATCATACCTCAATCTTTGATGATATATTCTTCCAATCGAATTCGGAAATAAATAAAGGAATATTGTGCAACTCTATTTTGTACATTTTTCACACCTAATTTCAATTACAAACTTCAAAATCTTCTTATTTGTGCATTATATATCCCCTGTCACATTTTCAAAAAAATCGTAAGTGAGTTAAGGGTTGTCATACCTTATAATTAGGGTTTTTCCTTTCCAAATATTGTTAATAAACAAAAAGGTTGCCTAAATTATAGATGATATTTTCTCATATTGTATATAATTTGTATGGGAAATAATATAAAATCTATGTATCTACGTCTTAACTTCCTGTTTATCCTTTCATTAAAGCGCCCCAAACTTGAATAAAAATCGCACCAGAGTCAAGAGTTGTCAAAAAATGTATACTTGAGGGGTATTCCTTATCAAAAAGTGTACATCTTTATCGGGAAAATATGCTTTTGTATTTCCTCAAGCCGTAATGACGACGTCTTTTAAAAATAAACACCCTACACCAACAGTTTTTGTTGTTCCTGTTCTCATTCTGCGTGTGTGTGTACACATTTCTGGTGCTCTAGGGGGTTGTTAACAGTTGTTAGCCAACTTGCCGTTGAGGGTGTTCCAGCTGTGTCCAACTGTCGGCCATAAACCGGTTTTTAGTCACTTTTGCACTTTTGCCAGCTAAACAAAGGTCTTGGCTTGTTTCATACGAAAGCAAATAAAATAAAATCGATAAGATCTTGCGGACGAACTGATAGCCGGCCATAAATGAAATATATAACTCAGAGACTATATTTATATGGTGGAAATGTCAAGAGATTTAGTAATGAATTACAAAGGAAACGTGCCCTCTGTTTTGCACCTGCCTCATACGTGGCCACAGAAAGGCAGAGAGAACCACACGGAGCGACGGAGAGAGAGAGAACAGCTGTAAGCATTTATCAGCCTCAGTTCATCTGTGGCTGTAAGCTAGAGCCGAAGTCAGACAACTGTCGCCATTAGCAAGTTGTGGCCAGACATTGAGCATGCTAAATATGGTTCCACTGAAGTTAGCCGACAACGCCAGCCAAACTAGTACAAGGCATTGCCTTTTTACTTTGTCAGAAGTTTCAGTTTCACACACAACGAGCGAGTGTGCAATTAATTACAACAATTCCAAGTGATTTTCCCAGAAGTTCCTGATCATGACTAGCGACCACAATAATTGGCAAATGAAATTTTTGTTTACCTTCTAATACGAAATTTGCCGCCGAAAACCATCTTCAGCTGATGCACGGTATCCAAAATTGTGAAATCCAATTTGAGTTTGAGCAACTGAACTTTTGCGTGTTTCTATTTGTGCAAATTGTATGCAACGTTTGGTTGTGGTAACATTTGAACCCGTGTTAAACGAACTTCCTTGATTTGTTTTGTTTTGTTTTCTTTGCTTTTGGGTGCCAAACAGGAAGTTAACTTGTGGGTAATTGCAATTGATTCACATGGCCACAAAGGTAACGAAAATGTAGCATTTTTAATTTGAAATAAATTCACGTGCCGCCGTTGTTAACCGCACTAAAAACACTGCGCCGCCTGCATACGTCTGAACGCGCCAACGGTTTACACTCGTTTGAAGTTGAAGGCGGCAACTGCAAACTGGCAAACAACAAACACACAGATACACGCACACAGACACGTCGTGCCGGCTGGCATTAAGAGAGCGAGCAGCATTTCTTTGCTCTTAGCATGGCTGACAACAGGTGTGAGTGGGCAAAGAGACAAACTAGTTAGTAGAGGGCTGGTTTGAGTTGTTTTCTTTAAGATATGTGAAGAAAGAAAGATTATTTTAACTAATTGTTATTGGTATTTTACTCTCTTGGATAGATTGTGGACCTGGGAGTTGCTGTAACTTGAAGAGAAAGAGAAAGAGTTGGAACCAAAAACTATTGCCTGCTTTTTAGGGTTTACTGTGCAAGCTTAAAAGTAGGCAACACTTTCTTAAGCGTAGCTTAAAGATTTTGGGACAGGTATGAGGTACGCCCAGAAGATGTTATCTTACTCCCATGCCTCTGGAGCCCTTAGGCCACCTAAAGTACAACCTGTACCTAGACCAAGGAAGTTTATATAACACTAGACATCCAGGCATCCTTTTACGCTATGTTTTCCTTTGCAAAGCACTGGGAGAAGATGATCAAAAAGGTCACCATGCCTTAAGGAAACACTGGGAAGCAAGGTTCACTTTGCAAAAAGAGGTTGATGATGACTCTATGTACATTTTGTGTGAAATACCTTATTCTGTTAAGAGACTAGGTCAATCAATTGTGGAGTTTTGGTAATACAAGCTTAAAGTTGACAGAAATGTATAATTAGACCAACTTTTAAAGGGTTTTATTTTGGAACTCATTTCTCTTATAGAGTAAATGATGCCAAACAATTTTCCGATTTTTGTTGGCTAAGATATACCACTTTGAATGGACATTGGTATGAACGATGTCGGTGGCTTGGGACACTTTTTGGGACTTCATAGCTGAACTTAAAGTGGCGCCGCTTTCATAATTTGACGGCCGCCATTGGCACTACACAAGCTACATTCACACTGCATACTTCTAGGCGGAACATTTCACACGAATTGTTGTTGTTCTACGATCTCTGTGAGAATTCTTACACAACTCAAGATTCGCATCGGATTTGCGACGCTGTCACTATAAACTCCTTTTCAAATCCATTAAATTCAATCACCTTTTGTGCCTGCACCGATTTTGCAACCCATTCTCAGGCGGCATCGTCATCGAGCAAAGTTCAATCGATCATTGTGTGTGCGCCGTCGATATTTAGTTGGCGATAGCGCCAAAATTATGGCAAACACTTTGTTAAATGTGAAAAAATGCTGGCGACGTCGCAGTGGTTGTTGCTGTCTCTAATCATGGCAACTGCATCGCCATAGACGCGACTTTGTGACTGGTAAATTGAATTGTCTAGCGCGCTCTGCTCTGCTCGGCTCGGCTCTAAAGCTGTGGCAACATGGCGCATGAGTGATTTATAGTGCTTATACGACGCGTGGTCTGTGGTCGCAATTTAACGTTGGCAGTTAATTTGAAAATAATATAGGATTGGGATTGGGACGGGGACCAGCATTGCCAAATGGCCGCAGAATTAATGCAGCGAGCGGCTGTGCGAGGCGATAATTAGAGCCTGTCAAGCGAACACATGGCACACCTCTCCGCCACTCGCTCGCGGAGTGCCAAATTGAACTGCAGGTGATCGGCTGTCGAGAAATGCAAGCGATGACTGCCCTTTGCTCCATTTTCTGCACGCCGCGGAAAAAAAAACTTTCAAAATGCAAATTAGGCACGTTCGGTGAACGGCATTTGAACCCTCGCCTCGCCATGAAGCGCTGCTCCGCTGACAAGCCCATTTACAAAAGCTTGCCACAAATTGTGTCAATATTTGTCTCGTGCTGGATGCTGCCGCTGCAACAAGTCGTGCCGCAAAGGTCTGCGCCGGTGTCAACCCCAAATAACATGACAGGCCATAGAAATTATTGAACACGGAATCGGGCGACACAGTGGAGGCAGAGTTGGTGGAAAAATGGTGACACTGCCTGCTAATGAACCAGCCCATCTATCAATGTCAGCGCTGGTAGGGCCAAAGAATGCCTCAATGGTTACATTTCGATTTCAATTCGATTCGGTTGGCTTTTACCCCCGCAGAACAAAGAACTGGGCGGAGGCTGCCCACGCCAGGAGCCCGAAAAACATAAATTTTTCAGCTTGACACATATTTGGTTCGCTTGTGTGCTGCTTGGTGGCTGGTGATCGCGTTCAGGTGCTCAATTTTTGCTGGCGATTGGCAATTGGAGTCGGGTTTAGTGGGTCGAAAGCGAAAGTCAATGCTCTCAGATTGGCTTGATATTTGTGTGTTTCATAATCCAATTAAGCATTAGACGACAGCTGATTGACGGCCATACAGACCAAAGGAAGCTGCTCATTAGCCGGATCAATGGAGCTGGTAAGCTTGAATGGCTTTGGCTACCGTGCCACGCACTCCATTCAAAGTTAATTGGATTGGAGGAGGTCAAGAACAGAGAGAGAGAGGCGCGCCTTAAAGCTCTGAGTATTTAACCCAGGGTTGAGGTCTTTTTGCGGCTTGTTAATTTGTAGATTCTGACAGGCTTAAAGTGATGTTCTTTGGCTTGGATTTGCATTTCTGTTTCGTGAGCTTAATAAGCTGCCTTGGAATAAATCGATCTAAAGCCGCACACAACTATCTTGAGGTGAATTAGTTTCTTTATAATCTAGTTTTGATTACTTGTCTATAACTTTTGGAAGTATGTAAACAGCTTAGCCAAGGTAATAATTTATTACTAATAAACTTGATAGAAGTAAAGAAACGCGGAACTCAACCTCCAAAGCTCATCAGAAAGAGTCTACAACTAAGTAACAGTGCCATATATCTACGCCTCACACTCGATACTTCTCGAATGACTGGAACCAAGTCATATGCTTATGGGAAAACCATCCGGCTTCAAGCCTCGTCATAGAGAAGCGACCCCAATCTCGGGATACTCAAAAGAATAGTCCAACAATCTAACTACAGTCACTGACCACTGTTATCCACACAAATTTCTCCCTAAACTTGACTGATTGCGATGTCAGTCCACAGTAACTTCCCCAAGTATTGCGAGGCGTAGTGAAATCAGTCACAAGAACTATGCAGGCAGGTCACTGGATGGTAGAATCGTATGCCGCTCGACTAGGTATTCGCTACAACGACTTCTGTGGAAGCTGTTTAAAGCTTCAAGCTTTCGTGCCCCGATCTGTGCCCAAATCTGGGAGTTCCTTGCGGGTAGACAAATCTCCTAAATTCAGAGTTTCTAAATGCATCGGGTAGGACTTAGACTCTACGCGGGCTACACAATCTAATGGGCATAGGTCGTAAGGAGTGTATGTAAGCAGAGTCCTGCTAACACCTTGCTAAAGTGTACACGTTAGGCTATCAGATTCTTCTCTAGAAAAACATTGAATAAAAATAACCCACTACAGTTCAAAGCCGTCAAGCGTCGCATTCACCGTCTAGAAATTCTTGTGCAAACCGTCTAACGACTTCTGTGGAACCTCCCAGCTAGAGATCAGGTATCAGATCACGTATTAAAGTATGATTTTTACTTCCTCAACTATCATTTTCATTCGTTTTCGTACTCACCTCTTCTGTTGATTGCTTTCTAAATTGCTGGCCATGACACTGTCAATGGCTGTGGCACGTGCACGTGGCAGAAGAGGCGGCGGTGTCGCCACAGGATTGCCAAAGCACTCCAGTATAGGCTGCGGCTGTGGCGTTTGATGCGGTCGTTTTCGATTATTCGTAGGTAAATTCGTTGATCCATTGGCGAGATGTGGCTTGTGCTGCAACAAATTGAACTTTACAGAAGTCATTCGAAAACAGAAGATCTCTTTCAGGACTCACCTGCAAGCTGCTGGGTTTCTTGGGTACCAGGGGAGGAACCTTGGGCGCTAGATTGGAGGCTGCAGTGCGACGTGTGGAGGCACCGGCAAAGCTATTGCGTCGGTTGGGCGAAGGAGGTGGCCTGGGCTGTAGTACTTCCGGCGGCGGTGGCGGAGGCAGTGGCTCATCAAAGGTATAGCTTATATCCAGCTCACTGAGCGGCGGTGGCGGCAAATCTGGCGAGGGCACACGCAGATTGGGATGCTTTGGCGGACGCTCAGGGGCCTGGGGCTGGTGTCGATGCTGATGAGGATGATGCTGCTGATGAGCCAGAGCGGCAGCCTGCTGCAGCAGCAGCTTATCCCGCATGGGAGCATACTCGGTGGCCGATGAGGTACGTCTGGCGGGCAGTACCACACGCCCACGTGGGGGTGGAGGTGGTGGTGGCATGCCGCAGTCGTTGAATGAAATCTTCTCGGCGCTGCTGATGTTGCGTATGCTGGGCGGCGGTTTCAAGGGGGTCTGATGCTGCTCCCGGAATTCGGCATACTCGGAGGCGGAGCTGGAGCGTCGCAGCAGATTGGGCAGCAGGGAGCGAGAGCGTGGTGGCGGCGGCGGTGGTGTGGGAGAGCTACAACCGCTTGAAGAGGAGGAAGTAGCCATCATAATGGGACTCAAGTTATTCGGCAGCGAATTGCGCTCCACATGCAAAGCCTGATAGGAATGGGAGTGCGGACGCAGCAGCTGTAGCTCCTCCTTCTGCAGCTGTTGCTGTTGTCGCTCCACATATGACTGCACGGCATTCTTTTGCAGAGCTTTCAGTGCGGGATTGGACAGGCGATGTGTCTTGCTGGGCTCTAGGTAGGCAAACTTGGGGGGTTCCCCCATCTGAGTGCGTTCAAAGTCGTTAATTCTCTCGGCCACCGAGTGCCAGGTGGGCTGGACGGTAGACCCGGCGGGCGTTATCACAGGTAGTCTAGGGAGAGAGAGAAGAGAGATTAGTTGGGCCAAGCTCTGCCTCAGGCGCTACGGAAGCTACTCACTTGGCGCTAAACTGCGGCTTGGGATGCTGGACGTACTGCGAGGTGTTGCTATGCACCGGCTCCGTGTAGGTACTCACGGGAAACAGACGATGATTACTGCGACCCGATGGCTCTCCCACATTGGGTGCACTGCAGCTAAAGGCCTCGGATTTGCTGAGCTGCGTTTTGCTGGGCTTACTGGCAGGCGGTTGGGGTGCAATGGTGACCACCGCCTCACTATTGGAAATGGTCACCGAGATGCTGGACTTGTGCTGCTGCCCCAGACGAGACATTGAGTGCGCTGGCTGTTGCTGGAGATCGCCTGTGGACTGAGACTGACCCAGCAAAGAGCGAGATTTGTCCAACTCGGACAAGGAACTTTGTTGTTGCTGTTGGAAGTGATGCAGGGCCATCGATGTGTGCACTGGCGGATAGCTGGGGCTGTGACGATGCTGCACACGCAAAGGTTGAACGGAGTGAAGGCTGCCGCTACTGCTGCCATCTTCCGAGATTTGGGAGGCATGATGGGAGTCTGTGGGTGAAGTCTCGTTATCGTGCAAGTACAGTACGCTCTCGCTGTGATGACGCTTGGGCGTTAGAACACGAGAGCTGTGCACAATCAGCTGCGAGGAGGAAACTGGACAAAGGAAGACACAATCAAAAATTGAGACGCAGAGAAGCGGCGTTGAGGAACTTACCCGATTCGGCAATGGCACTATAGCCCGTGGCATGACTCGCCTCGGACACATCGCTCATCGAGCCCAACCATTTGAGTGTCTCTGTGGAGGAAGTGCTCTCGGAACTGTTGTTGTTGTTGTTATTGTTGGTGATGTTACTGCTGCTGTTGTTGCTGCTGCTGCTGCTGGAGGAATGAGCCGCCTGGCTGTTGCTGTTGCACTGACGTGCCATTAATGGTATGGGCGATGGCGCCACCGAATTGCTACACACCGAGGAGAGATCGTTCTCGGACCAATGATGCGATTGCCGCGACAACTGATCGCTCTCCTGACGTAATCTGCAATATAGTTGGCATTAACTGGCAATTCATTGCGTGCTACAGAAATTTCTGGTTTTCTGCCTTTTAGCCTTCACTTCGCATTGGCAATAGACTCTCTTCAACTTTGGGGCAAGTTCAGACACTCGAGAGACCTTGAAAGCTGAAGCTTAAGCTAGTTTTGTTTTTCGGTCCGCTTTACCAAGAATTTTTTATGGCTTTTTCGTGTGCGCAAAACACAAATCATAATTGTCGCCAGCGACAAATGGCAAACGTGTTTTCACTACTCACTTGTCCAAGAATGGTGTGGCCGATGTGGAATCCGAACTGGACACATAGCTGTGATAGCCTTCAGACTGTGCATACGACGCCTGCTTCTGGTGATGGAACGCCGTCTGATCGTAATACGAGGACGAGCGTATGTTGTACTCCTCGAGGCCGGCCTGGGTGAGACCGCACTGATCGGACTGCGATGACTGCCGCTGATGTTGGTGGTGGGGCTGCATTTCATCCTGCAAAGAGAAATTTGCACAAATTTCGTAAATTACATAATCATTAGTTATGTGACCCCCAGAGCGCAGATTTGCAAATGATCGTTGGATAATTATGGTGGCAGCGTTTCTTTTTTGGCTTTTTTTTGGCCTTTGTTTGCTCATTAGATAATTAAGTGAAAATTATTGCAGAGCAAACCGATAAGCAAAGACGCTAAACATACAGTTGCCAATGCAATTGCTAACGAAATTTTGAAGTGCACTCAACAACAACAACAACAAAAGCAGCAAAAGCGGCGGTGTTGAAAAAGCACAAGAGCGGAGTAGAGAGGGTGAAACAGGCGGAACCAGCCAAAACAAACAGACAACCGACAAACAGAGCGTCCATAATAAGCCGGATTAAGTAATGCTCAACTCAGGGATGGCTAAAGGAGTGAGTCATGAGCATATGGGAGGGGGAGCTGATCACAATTTGACTGCTCCGAGAGTAATCGGCTTGCTGTTACCTGAGAAATGTGCGAGTAATGTCAAGTCGAGCATTCTGAGGGAGTTTTGGGCTTCAATTAGGGTTTTTAGGTTTCACGCAGCCTTCATCTGTACCAGCTAATGGTCTTTTTGTAACAAATTCAAAAGCTTCCTTGCCCAGAGTATGAGAGAGGCTCTAAGGATTCTTGATGAATTCGCTAAGTGATGTGGAATCTTTTCCCCATAAGATAAGCAACTGGTTACTTCCAGATCGGGTTACGACTGTAGGTTGCTATCGCCAAGCGGATTAGCACTTAAACTTGGGACTTTGCAAACCTCAACCCGAACCGAATCTCATCAGTTTGAAACAAGGTTCGGTTCAAAAAACAACCCTAAGTTCTCTCTATTAACGAAATGGAAAAATCAGTAAGGAAATGGCGAAGCATCTCTATGTAGTTGGAAGGCTAAGATAGATCGTTTCAGGTTTTTTGGAAGTCGAGGCTGAGGTCGTGTTTGCTTGAAGCTTAAAGCAGGTTCGACCCCGGGTTCAGTTCAGTTTCAGACCTTTTTTAACGGCTAGTTGCTTCAAGGCTGGCGCCTATAGCCTGTGAAGGTGACCGGGTATGTTTTCGAAAGAAAACACTTTTTCAGCCACCCAGGTACTTTCAGAGCCAGATCCTAACTTGGCGCATATTCTTAGCTATAGAATATCTTTGCATTGACACGGAAGCTACCCATACACCGCCATCACGTCTGCCTACTCTTCGCTGCATTCAAGCAGTTCCGCTTCCAACCCTAGTTTGCCAATCACACGCGTCGTATACTTAATATTTTTGTAATGTTTGCGCTTGCGTCTCCCACCAACAGCAAATCAAATTGTAAATACTCATGCATAAAGCTGCAAAACAAAATACGAAAAAATTAACAAAAAATACCGAAATCGAAACCAAGCCTTTGAGCCACTTGACTGACATGGTTTGCCTGGGCTTGCACGAGTCTCAATGATTTTCGGGGGATTGGAGTCTACGTGGGCAGCTGCTGTTGATTGTCTTTTTGACTTTGGCGCCACAAATAATGCTTAATGGCAAATATATAATAACAATCATATGACAGCCAACGACATAGACGCAGCCTGCAATTGGCAGTCGGCAATAAGAACTATTTTCTGGGTCAACTACTTAGGTCTCAGTTCTGCCTTGGGGGCGCATCGCAAAGAATTTTAATGGTCTTAACGTTTGTTCCCAAGACCAAATCCAAGTCATTCACTCGATCGCTCATTTGACGTCTGTTCGTCGTGCCCGTCAGTTTCATTTTGGTTTTTTTCGGCCAATTGCCGTAATTATTTTGTCTCTCTAACACGAATTTAAATCAGCAACTGTCCCACGGGCCATGGTTTTTTTTTTTGGGCCCTTTACTTATTTGATTCCTTCAACGGAGAGAAACTTCTCCTAGACAAGCTAACCCATAATTATACGGCCAACAGCTGTGCGCCCATGTGAAATTGCTCCGGATGAGCCCAAGCACCATAAATCAAAGAAAACTGGTGCAGTGGGTCAGACCATTGGAGGCAGCCGTCGGCCGGCCAACCGCTCACAGTTCTTAATGGACGTCGGACAAGTCCAGGCGCGTGTTAAATAAATCACTTTATGAATAGAGTGTTAAGCACGCCTGTAGGCTAGGACAGGCTAAAGGAAACTAGGAAAATGGTTGAAAATTGATTGAGAAATTATGGGAAAAGTGGAGAAATGAGAACTTTAGTTTGGGAATTGATTTGATTTAATAGTTTCTAAAGTTTGGGCAGTTTTTGAAGTCATATTTTACTCACAAGTCAAATGGTTGTTTGCTGTTCATTCGCCTTGACAAGTTTAAGTGTGACCAGGTCCTAGTTTCCACTTTCAGGATGAGTTAAACACTTAGTGTGTATGAAATTCATTTGCTTTCTTAAAATATTTTTGATTCAGGGGTTTGGAAATTAGGATTCTAAAGTATTGACTGCTTTAAGTGTGACCAGTTCCTATTTTTCATCTTCATTTAATAATGTCACATTTTTTTTTGCAAATTATTACTGTAAAATTAAAGTAGTTATTCGAAATATTTTGGAATTTTGGATTATGAAGTATAGCATAATATAAGTGTGACCAGGTCTCACATTTCTTAAAAAGTTTCATACTTTTAAGCTCTCTGTCTGTTAAATTTTTAGGGGTTATGCAAATTATATCCGTTTGAGACGGATGGAATTTTAGATTCTGAAGTATTGAGTATTTTAAGAGTGACCAGGTGCTATTTTTCATTTTCTTTTTAAAGTTCCACACATTTTAGCACAATCTTAATAAGAAGTTTTTGTGGTATAGTCTCTCTGTTGATAAAATGTAAGGAGTTATTCAACGTCTACTATTTCAAGTGTGACCAGATGCTGTTTTCACTTTCTTTTAAAAGTTTCACCCTTTTCTAGCACAATTTTACTCACAAGATTGGATGGTACGGTCACTCTGTCTGTAAAACTTTTAAAGTTATTCGAAATATACTCAATTTTGTATTTGGTTTCTTCAGGGATGACAACTTTACAAGTGAATAAGTACTATTTTCCACTTCCGTTCGAAAAATTAGTACTTTTTAGCACTATTTTACTCAAAAGTTTTTGTGTTGAAGATTTTAGTCCAACCATTTTCCTTAAAAGGTTGTTGGAAATTCAATAACTAAAGTATTCACCACTTTAAGCGTGTCTAGGCCTTATTTTCCACCATCCTTCACACATTTAAGCACAATCTAACTCAGTTCAGCCTTAGGTAACACTCTCTGCTTGGAGTTATTCAACATTTTGCAATGTTCAAGTGGAAAATCTGTTTGAGCCAGGTCCTAATTCGCTTAGACAACCAAATTTACAATTCATGCACTCCATTCATATTTTTCTACCCACTTTATTTAACCCATGGGTCATTTCCCCACAAACGAAACGCCAAATAGCATTACTCAGCCCACTTTATTTCATTTATTACAAACGCTATCAAAACGTGGGCTACGTCAGCGTTTGAGTCATGCCCCATATGCAGGTCAGTTAGTCAGTGATAAGACCCCGTCCACGCTTCACAATGCTAACGTTGATTTACTCACACGTCGGACTGTCTCGTCTGCTGGCGGAATTCGCCTTGAAAATCGAAATTGAACAGCAGCCCAGGCATTCATTTTCTCTGCGGTCTCATCTCCATTTTGAGTTTCGTGAGGAAAATCTTTTTGAAACTTTTCTTGATTTGCGTTTTCCATTGTCGCTGACTTTTAATGGCCAACACGAATTTGACTCTTTTAATGGAGTCTCGCTGTCTCTGGCAACGAAAACGCGCCCCAAACACAAAAATAAGAAAAAGAAATTTGCAATCAAAATGCGAGCAAACGTGTCAGTTCAGCCGGAGCGGTACGGAGGGGGAGCAGCGACAGCTTCAACTTCAACTTTGCGATCGTGCTGGCGATTTTGAATTGGGATTTGAATTTGGCAATTGGCAAGAGCACGAACCGAGAGTGCGCCGCAGGCCCAAAGCATTAGAATTGAATTGCAAAATGCGAACTAAAGTCCTTCTCCTCCAGCTCTCCCTTCCGCTGTGGCCACAGCTCTTTGCTTGCGTGCATTTATCGTCAAATTAAACGCATATCGCTGTCAATCTGTGCCCAAATTGGACACAGTCACAAAACGGCAGGCCCGGCCAACAGTGAATTGACCAAAAACAAAAAAAAACAGCAACAGCAAGCAACGCTGGCACACTGACCTGAGCATAAAAACAAAAGCGGTATCTCACTTAATGTACATTTTACATCAATTACAATTGGAAAGGAAACTCATTCTGATTTCTGCAGATTTCTTCAATTAAATGCGGAAATGATTGCTTAGATCAGAGGTGCCCAGAGCCAATTAACGTCAGTGTGGAGATCAAAACATGAGGAAAAACACAAGACCTAACCCAGTTTCCTACAGCAAACAGAATCCTTTGGAAATTAAAGTATAATAGGAAAATGCTAGACAAGGATCAAGCTCTGTTTCGAGCCTTCTTTACAGCTCTGGCACCACTGTGCAATGGCCGGCAACCGAAATACTTTGGGTGCTTATGTTTCCTCTTGTTGGTTTTTTTTTCGGGGCTGCATGCCAAAACAGCGGAGGTCTCTGCCGGCTTCACACTTTCGCAAGGATGACTCGCCTTTCGCCAGCTGTCAAGTGGTCAGTTGGCGGACCCTTTAAGTGGGCCACAATGAAAGTGAATCTGCGCTTCATTAGTAATAATTTCTGGCATTTAAGTGGCGAAACGGGGCGAGTCTCATTAGTGGTCAGAGATGGCAGGCAGGATATGGATATATGGTAGGCATATGTGACGCGGCGCATCCTTGACCCCAATGGTTTGTTTTTGTGGTTGCGTTAATAACTTTTCAGCGAGAGAAAACCAAGCCGCGCGCAGAACTGGTAATGGTCATGGCATGGTAACTGGTCTGGTCTGGTATGCTGGCCGCTCGGCCTGGCCAAAAGATTTATGGCCAGTGATAAGTTTCAGGCGTGCAGCAAATAAGAACGAACATGCCAAGAGAGGAACGCAATCAACAGACAGGCCAAAAGGAGCCTGGGACAAGAACAAATAAATTGCAGTGGCTGCCAAACGGGTTCTCCAGCCCCACCAGAAGGTCATAAGCATATGCAGCGAGGCGGAACGACAACAATATTTGCCAGACCTTTAATTAGCCAGGCCTGGCTGACCGACAGAAGAAATTTTAATTAGAAAGCGCCAATTTTCACTTTTCATCAAGACGAGGATCCTCCACGCGACGTCAACTGTATCGAAAGTCAATGGAGTCTCATAACCAAGAATTTCAACAACCACAACAGCCAGCAGACGAATCTTGGTAATGGGAACGAGTATTTTGTTGACCTCAAATTTCGGTGGCTTCGTGAATGTCGCTTTGTCTGCGGCTGAGCGGCGGCTGAGCGGCAGCTGCTGTTGCTGGAGGAGAAACAAAAGTGAAATTTACTGCTCGTGTGGGTTCAAGAACTGAAATCGAAGCGGTGCGAGCCTAAGGAAAAACCCAAATGCATTTTCATGTAATTAATTAGCCCAGGGCCAAGAAGAGTTGCCGGGCAAAACAATGGTGAAAATGTTTTCCCTTCCGCCTTGTGTGTGTGTGTGTGTGTGTGTGTGTTGCACCTGTCGCAAAGAGCTGGGCAATTATTTGTTATAATTTTCTGCTGAAAAAATGCACAACTCAACCCACTGGCAATCCTTCAGTGGCAGGCAGCAGGCGGTGCGAGTTCAAAGAAGTTGCCACAAAACAATTTAGCTGGAATCTGGCTAGAATTTAGCGCTGGCAGGCGGCATTGTTTGCCGCTCTTGCTGGACTTTGCTGGCATTAATTAATTGCAGAGCCGCTGCCGCGCCGTGTGGAGCTGGAGTCGGGTGAGAAACGAGTTCGACGGGCAACAGCCACTAATGAGCGCTAAGAGTTTGAGCATTGGAAATGAAAACGAAATAGAAGAACAACAGATCCAGGCAATGTGAGATCAACGAAGATTTGCTGCTGCCCTTTAAAAAAGAACGAGAGCGTAAGTTAAAGTCGGCCCTGCCCGACTTCGAAATACCCGTTACTCAGCTCAGCTCGGATAAGTATGCAACATTTTTTTAACTCGGCCATTTATTATCCGATCCTTTTGAAAATTTGTGAGATTGTAGATGTCGGCCACATAGACTACACTGCAAAATCTGAGCTCGATATCTTAAAAATTGTGGGAGTTATTCAATATTTTTTATTGCGGGGGCGGGAGGCCAAAATTTGAAACAAACTTGATCTGCCTACAGACAATACTAGCTTACGTATAAAATTTGGTTGCTCTAGCTTTTCTAGTCTCTGAGATCTAGGTGTTCATACAGACGGACGGACGGACGGACAGACGGACATGGCTATATCGACTCGGCTGTTGATGCTGATCAAGAATATATATACTTTATGATATCGGAGATGCTTCCTTCTGCCTGTTACATACATTTGCACGACTTTAGTATACCCTTTTTACTCTACGAGTAACGGGGGTATAAAAACAGTGCTTGAAAACCATTTGACAAGTATTTGTTGAGATGAGCCAGTTACAATTGATCCTCATTCCAACAATCCCAGTATATATCAACACCTACACACCTAACACATCTTTGTTAAGGATATGTTATAAATCTCACATACTTCAAGGCCTTCTTGGTGTCTCCCGGTTTCTTGGAAACGAGTTGGTCAGGATTGGGAATCTATCTTAGCTAGTAGAAGCCTTTTAATGATCCTTGTCCTACATTTAAGGTCCTCGACTCTAAGAGAGTCATTTTGAAATAGCTTTCCTGTTATTAACACAAACATATCCAGCAACTTATTATTTGATATAAGGCATTTGATCCTGAGTAATCCACTTTTGAAAAGCGGTTCGGGTTCAGAAATTTCTAGAAACTAGAGGAAATAAGTAAGAAAGTGGGTCAAGCCTGACTGTAAGATACTCTGAACCAAAGAAAGTGTATGCCCAGTATGTATTTTGCTGCTAGACTGTCTTTCATTCGATCTCAACCAATCATTTGCTGAGTCGATAAATAATCCTGATTACTAAATTTGTCCAGAAGGGTTCGTACCATCTATAAATCTATCAAATTTTAGGAGATACAACCGCTTGCCCCAGCTGATGATGAGTGAAGGATTGTGATTGGTTACTTGAGAACAGATAAGGACTTAACCCAATCCCAGCGCAAGAATGCAAAATGGACAATTAGAAGCCGTTGATGAAGCCCTTCAGAAGCCTCAGAAAAATATGGAATTCGATCTGAAGATAACTCGGCTCATTAGGTGAGTTATGCTTAAGTTATGCCCTAAGTGAGTGCGCAAGATAATTAGATAAGCATTAGTTGGGTCATTAGTAAATAGAAAGAGTAGAGAGCTCAAGTCAAGTGCCGGGAGGTACTTCGAAGATCACAAATACCGTATGGGACGTGCAACTAATTCACTTGAAACAGTCTGTACAGGCCTGAAAAGGTTAAGTGGAGTCGACAGCTCGATTCTTGACAAGATTCAATTGTGTATTTAGTTTGAAAACTCCAAATTATGTTTCATATCAATCAGTACATTTGAATTTCTGTTTTAATAAGATTAAGCGAGAAGAGATCTTGATGGTAAATGAAGAGGCAGCTTCAGGAAGAACACAAATTGGAACCAGGTGGACATCTAAGTCCTATGCTATAGTCTACTTTTCGGGGCAGTAAATAGTCTGATGTGATTCTCTTCTGGGTATTTGGTAAATTCTAAATAGATTCCTCAACTTAAGCTAAAACCATGTTTAACCATTTTATAAGACCAACAAGCAAGTTCACCCCGGAAAGGGTATAAACTCGAGCCAATTGTCAGTGTGTTTGTTTGTGTTGGTTCCAGTTAAAGATCTCTTTTGGCGAAATATGCGCCCATTTCCGTGGCAAAACAAAAGCTTACGGAAATGAAGCAACGATTAAGGTCTCGATCAGCCGGAGCAGCAGCTCCAACCAACAATCCATCCCAACACATTCCAAACACTTCAACACACACACACCAAATGTCCAATGCAGCGTCAAGTGCTTTGGCTGATTCGACAAAAAATACGAGAGGCAAAAAACACAAGATGAAGCGAAATATACAAAATGAATAAGATAAAAAAAAAAACGTTTACATCTAAACCCAAAATAATTTTCTGAAGAAATCTGCGCATTCATCTAAAACAAAGAAGCTAGCGACGAATGGGCGACCTTCGTCAAGCCCATTACCATTACAGTTTGTTTTGTCAGCTCCAGACCGGCGAGTGGGCAGCTAAAAATAGCCCAAAGAGACTGCAACGCCCCTGGCGCAAAAGGTGCGTGGAATGTGCCTAATCGTCGATGCCAAAACTAGTTCTATGGAGAGAACGCGCCGACGACGACGGCGACGGCGACGGCGACCACCATCAATATCAATGGAGCTGGGAGTCTAATGTCTAATAACTGGAACTAAAGCGTGCGCCCGGCCAGTAATTAGAGTTTGGAAAAGAGAAAAACGTTACAGGCAAAGCGGTTCAATAACCCAATGGCCAGCGTCCATCCATCGATGATCGGACCAGCAGCAGTCCCTGACCAGCATTCTCTTTCACACAGTCACAGCCAGCGGCGGGCAGCGTGAGGCAAAAAATATTCTGCCACAAGATAGCAATCCGCATATGAAAATGTGAAGATGATTAATCAACGCCCCCCCGAAGCAGCCAAAAAAAAAACCACAAAAAACACAACCAACACAGCAACAAAGAATCAAACTGGAAATTTGAGCAGTGATAAGGTCATTGCTGTTCCAATTCACAGCGTCCGTAGACACTCACCAACTTTTCTCGAAGATGTACACAACTATTTCTGTTCATAACCTCTTTTCTCTATGCTTTGTTCGGTTCTTTCGTGCCACGCTCGGAGGCAACATTTAATTGATCGGATTCACTTTGATTGATCGGATCGTCGCTGTTGATAATGGTACCGTTAATTTGGTAAATTATTTTGCATTTGAGGCGGCCAAAGCAATTCATTTTCCAATGTGTGGCATTCCATGTGGATGGCTGGATTGATCGGGGATGAGATGGGATCGGGGGAAGCTCACAATTATATCAGTTAAGGTTAATGGGTGATGGAATTTGTACGTTTTGGTGTGACTAATGGAGGGCACGAAATGGGAGCAACACTGCAGACAAGAATAGAAGCAATTTAATTATGAAAGGTGGAATTGATAAAACGTAGAAATGGAATGGAGTTGGTATATAAGGAGAGTTGGTACATTTTTTTGACAAAGATGGTTCGTTTAATCGATCTGCCAAAGAATGGAACGATAACTAGAACTATCGAACCCCGGAGCTGAAAATTAGCGAACAGCTAGAGTTCAGAGTAAAGCGCTGTAAGAGGCGAAAGCGAAAGCATTTCGAATACATTCAAACCTTAAAGAACCAATTCAAAACATCCCTCAATAAAATAGGATAACTCATAGCAAAGCAGTATGGGAAAAGCTCCCAGTTCCAAGCCATATCCAGCCTTCCATTCAAAGCTCAACATTGCTTCACACACATTAACACTTCAAACATAACTTTGCATGCCACAGACAACATTCCTACGGCTTCATTCATTGCCCGTTTTGGTCAATTAATAACACAATCTCAGCCGTGGCCTGATCCTGTTGATGACGCCCTCGAAATCGAAAGCCTCACCCAAACGACACAACAACAAAACAAGCCAACCAAAATCAAATATCCACAGTACCGTTTTGTCGTCTGATTTCGAAAACGAAATCATCTCCAAGGGGGTTAAGCAATGCAAATGGAGGTCAGCCTCATAATTCAATTAGGAACCTGCAGCGGGTCGACCAAATTCCAGGTTCCACTGTGCGTGGGTTTCTGTTGTCAGCCTTCACTTTTGTGTTGGAAGGGGGAGCAAGTGAGTCAGCATTGGATTGGAATTCTGCGCACTTTTGAGGATTTATTAACAAGAATAATAAAAAGAAAACCGAAACAGAAACAGAAACCAAAGAAACCGGTTGGGGAGACTTGAGACTTACCTGTATGGAGCCGGCGACTGATGCGGAACTGAAGCTGGCATTGCTGTTGTTGCTGTTGCTGTTGTTGTTGTTGTTGAGGTTGATGTTGCTGGCGGCGTTGCCATGGCGATGGCCATTGCTATCCTTGGACGTTTTCAGCAAAATCTTAGACACCACCGAAATCTTGTTGTCCATTTTGGACTCGCAACTGGAGGTGCTAGACGCCGACGATGATGATGAGGAGGAGGGCGACATGGTCACACGGTTTCCGCTTTCTTTGTGATTTCGCATTTTCATTTAGTAACTTTTCGTTTTGTTTTGATTGCTTGTAGTTTTTTCTTAATGTCTCATCGTTTCCTTTTTTTTTGGGGCCCCCAACTAAGAAGGGTCAGGGTGAGGGAGGAGGGGAGCGAATTAAGTGTGATGCAATGACATTTGTTAAATTATTTTAATTTGCTATGGCGACTCTTTTTGCCTTTTCTGTGTTATCTCAAAGTCCGGTCTGCGTCTCGCATCTTTGGAATGCAGCAGCAGCAGCAGCGGCAAAACCAGAAAGCGCGCGGGAACGGAGGCAAGAAAATTGAATCGATTTTCGTTGTTGCCGTTGAGTTATTTGGGTTTTTGTGTAATAACTTGGAGAGCATTATGTGTGCGGTGGAAAAAAGTGAACCAGGTTTACATAACATTGACCCAAGAGGCAGCCTAAGCCAATAAACAAGTTTCCAATGCGATTTGGCCAGTGCATTTTTGTTTCTGTCAACCCACGCCACCGCCACCGCCACCGCCACCGCCGTGTCGCCTCGCGGTGTCTCTGTAAATGTCATCCCCACTCTATGGTTTCTATGCAAATTGATGTCCATTAAGCCAAGCAGCCGACCAGCTGCCACTTCTCTGGATTCTCGTAAGCCTCAAGTGTTTAATGCATAATTATGAGCCTGAGCCCAAGAACTGGAACTGCAACTGAACTGCAAAATGCAGGCTAAAACTGGATACTGGATTCTGTGTGTGTGTGTGTGTGTTGACAAACCCAAGCTGAAGCCTGTTTCGGTTAGGGGGCAAAGTACGCGGCAGATAAATCTACAGTGCAATGACATTAGGCTTTTCCTATGCACTTTCCTGCCTTTTGGCCAAGAGTCATGTGAAAGCGCTGCCGAAAACCTATTTGTTAATTATGACCCCCGGGGTAGAACTCTAAACCAACCACACGCACTCCAAATGCCCCTTTCATAATGTTGTACACAATTGGTTTTTACTGCTCCTCCAGCGAAATTGGACACTTTTGCTGGCCTAGGGCTGACATACACCAGAAATACTCATTCCAAAGCCAAAATGCAAAATGACAAAATCAAATAATAAAAACGAAAATGCGGAAAACATGCTAAACCAAGTGGCGCCAGCAAAATGGGCACAGTCTCCCAACTAACTTGACAGTTCCAACGCTTTTCCCCTTTTTTAAACGAGAGAACAGGTTTTGCGGCCAGCCCACAGATGAAGGGGGGAGGTCAGAACTATGCAAAGCTTGAAAGATCAAGATTATTGATCTTAGAGGTGTTTAAAGATTGCTGAACAAATATGTATTTTTTACAACCCTCCAAGTTGTTAGAACACTACGTCCAGTCTACAGTCAGAGGTCGGCAATGTGGGCAGAGATGTCGACAATAGTATTTTTGCAAGCTTTAAAGCTCTCGGTCCCCAGCCTAGGCTAGTGATCAGGACCAGACAAATGGAGAGGTAGTTTAATAAGCTAATTTGGGCTAGGTAAGGTTGCAATGGTTGAGAGAAAGAGAGGAAATTTGCATTAGGCCGGTGCAGCTGGTAGTGTGTGACCCAAATCTTACTTTATCCGACAAATGTCTAGCGGCCTAAGCAGTTGGCAAAACGTAACCAATATTCGTTTCTGGTTTTTAATGTTAATTTGTGGTATCAAAACAAACTTTTACTTTAATTTAACAACAGGGTTGTGCGGGAGTTGAAAGAATCGGAATCAGGAACCCAAAATCATCGAATTAAATGTAAAACTTCCTACAATTGAGCTTTTTTCATTACATTTAAAAGTAAAGAATGGAAAGTGCCCAACAGTCTCTCAGTTGTCGTTAGCTTTATTTTCCCATTACGTTGTTTTTTTGTTTTTTTTTTTTGCATTTCGTGTTTTACAATTATATTTTCTTTTGCTTTGTCAAAGTGCTTGGAATTCGCTAAGCAAATATTTGTGTCTATCTCTACTCTACTCAGTAAAGTTACCTTGGCCAGCATCTCTCTCCCTCACTCTCTCTCTCTCACTCTAGCTGATAAGCAGACACATTGCGGGCGACCTTCTGGCAAGCCAACGACCTTCACAATTCCCAAATATATCCCAAATCCAAATTTCGCATCCTGCTGTGTGCTCTGTAGAAGCGGAAGTAAGCGATCTCTTTAGGTAGAAGATCGAACTGTTGACAAGATCATAAAAGCCGAGGAAAAAACCGAAAAAAGATGAGTTTCAAATGTTGTGGCATTGTTGAAGATGAAGGATTTCCTTCTCACTCCCACACACACACGCACACACACACTCGAACACAGTGTAGGTGTTTTGTAGCTACCAAGAAGCGCAGCTTGGGAATCTTTGGCTTTTGTTGTTGTTGCAAGCCAAGCGCAGCGAGCACTAAAGAAGACGTTGAACTTGCAGCAGGTTGCAATTTTTTATTAAACCCATTGTTGTTGTTTATGTTGCTGTTGTTGCAGTTGCTAGGCCCTTTTTTTTGCGGAAATCCAGCGAACGAATTAAATTTAATTGTAAATTTATGCGTCGCCTTCTTTTTGTGTGAATGTCTCTCAGCCCCCAGCGAACTTCACCTTTGTTGGTGTTGTGAGAATTGACAAAATTATAATGAGTTGGCAAAAGCGGCAGCAGCCAGCACCCAGGTACACACATATAATCATAACACATAGCCGGGCGGCGGGCAGGTAACAATTTCCATTCATGTTTGTTTCACGTTGTCCGTTTTGCCCGTACCACACCATGTTACGCTTGTTAGTAGCTGACACTACACACAAAATTCCTGAATTCATGACAACCTTTTTAGGCCCTTTCTCAGTGGTACTTAACCTGGGGTATCTTTCAATCTTTGACAACTCTTTTGACTGGCAGCGGCCACCTACGCAGCATGCAGAGATATCATCAGCTGATAAGCAAAACACTTGAAAAATATTTGTAAGATTCACAATTTGCTCAAGTGGAAGTAGAGATGATCATCTCGAAGGGATTTGTGTATTGAGGCATTGAAAAGGTCGAATTGTTAGAACTAATTGATTGGTTCTGTTTGAAGTAAACGAAAATTATGAATCTTTTTAAGAGATCTCCATATGAATTTTAGACTGGCAGAGAGAAAGAGGTCTTCTTGGATGCAAAAAGCATAGACTATGTCTCTAGGTGACTATTATGGTTCTTCTATGACTTTTTCAGCATCTTTTAGAACCGAATTAGACCCAAAATTGTATGCATTGTGAAGAACTCGTCTCAGATTTCCATACAAGTGAATGTCGATGGAATTTGCAATGTGGACCCTCGAATTTACATATGTGTGCTGTCTGTGAGCAAAGTTTTTTCGGCAGACTTTGCACACGCACTGCTCACTAATGTAAAATCGAAGGTCCACCTTGAAATTTCCTCTTTCCATTCATTTCTATGGCCGTATTATATATGTATGTAAGTTTTAGTTCTTTGGTATTACTCTAGAGCCATAATCTACCACCACTAGATAGCAAAAATATAACAAGCAGTGGGGAATTTTAGTAGCATGTTCATCAAAAACCACATACTTTGTACTTGAATTAAGCAGGCGCTTTTTTGCATATTTCTGCTTACTATAAGTACGAATAGTTTATGATTCAAAAACATTTGTTCTCATTTCAGTTATATAAACCATTCTAGAATGTATTGTACTTAATTTAAGTACTTCTAGCAACAAAACATATTTGAAATCCTTAGTAAAAAACTTTGATTTCGTAAAATATGCGGTAATATACCTCTCTTATGGTATAAATATACAAATTTTGGGGTAAGTTCTCATTAGATTCTACCAATTCTATGGAATTAGGTACAATTTCCTCTGCCTACAGAACTGATCCACATGCTAGTCCCATTCTTTTAACTTTGTGTCAAGTTTATTATGATGAAATCGCAATTTCTTTGGAACTTGTTTTCTTCTCTCTCTCCCATCATAAAAATATTTCCCTGAGTTTATTTGCTTAGCTGCTTACACGAGTGAGACAACAAAAACAACAAATTTGCGCAATTTTGTTTAAATGTTTTTCTGAATTAAAAACAACAAATAAAAAAAACCCCTTCAACCATTTTCACCAAAATTTCAGCTTATTGTGTGAGAAATTTACAACTCAAATCCAATTCGGAATATGTTTCTGTTTCTGTCTGTTTGCACTACTTAGTTATGACAGATAAGATTAAAATAAGACTTAGCTTGCCCGGCTTGGCGATAAGATAAAACACTTCACAAACGCCACACTCTCTCCCGAGAGAGAGCGACAGCACGTTTTAGCTGGTTGCCATCGGCAAGTAGCCGCAAATGGAATGAAAAGACATAGAAACAGATACAATTCCATCAAATATGGCAAGGTCGCTGCATGCCATGATGTTTGGCTTTTAATTAAATAGATTGTTATCGTCAGCAAAGTCAACGGCTAATTGTGTACTCCACTTTATGAGTTAATCAATCTACGCATTTGGAAATGAGTTCGAAATACACCCATGCTCGTCTTTGAATGCCGGTGAGTGTATTGAACTCCCCCAAAGTTGGGCAAACAAGTTTGCTTTCAAAATTCTTGCTGTAGTATTTAATGTTGTTGATGCTATGCGAGTCCCGACCCTCCTGAAATAGCTGATAAGTTGGGTTTCCCACAGTTCAGCGCAAAATACAAAATGTCACTTTACTTTTGGGGGATTTAAATTATTTTCCCTGTTTTTATCATTCGTTATCGCAATCAGAGATTTCTTTTAATTTGTTGTTTTTCTTTCCAAGTACTTTGTTCCATTGTCTTATGAATTTACAATACTGTTTTTTTTCGGCCAGAGAGGTCAAGGGACAACCTAGAAGCTCTCTCAGCCTTGAGGCTGTCAAGATAAGTATTCGAAACCATTCGGATCAAATCCATCTGGCTATGCGGGTTAATGATAAGTTCTTTCTACTCTAATTCAATTCAATTTCAATCAAACAACAGATATGTCAACTTATTAATTCATTTGAAAAGTTCCAGAAGTGCTTAGAAGTTTGGCACGCATAGAAGGAATGATCTCCGACCATATAAAGTATATATATATTTTTGATCCGCATGACGAGCTGAGTCGTCTAACAAGACGGAGATGGCAAACATCAGTCGCAGAAATTCCAACCGGAGCACTAATCGAAACTGTATATGGAAAAGGAAAGCAATTTGATCTCAGATCTGGAAAGGATACGAGATACGTACAACCAAGACAGTTCAGGTATCTTGGGACCCTCGAACCTTGAAGTTTACGAGGAAAGTAAGCGTAAGTTCAATTTGACTCTGTCCGACTAGACATAGCCGTTACTTAGGGGAGATAATTTTTAATGACAGAGCATTAACATTAATGTAAACATATCAACATTCTGTTAGCTAACAGGACCTTAGACTTTCCAATGGGCTTACCCCTTCGAACCAATTCTTCTGCAGAATTGTAGGGGTTTGCAGTTTGATTTTCATGGAGGACCGTTGGTTTCTTTCAGTTCCGAGTTCTAGTTAAATTTTCTGCGTATAATGTACCCAAAATGAAGCAGGGGTGGCTAATAGGTGAGGTGATTTCAAAATATAATTTTTAAAAAGTTCTTCTTGCTCTTCCAGCTATACACAAAAAGATTGGAGCCTAAATGTTTCGAGGTAAATTTTGTAAAAGGCATCGTAACTAAGTACTTTCGGGTGAACTAAGTACGATTAAGTCTTCGACTTTAAGTCCACCAACACAGAATAGATTACCGAAATAAACTGAATTCCAAAAATAACTTTTAATAGAAGCGAAACCGAAGTACATTTCCCGATCTCTGGTTAGAAAATGTCTTTTGAAAGTAGGCGGCACTATTGCAATGGCGCTTGGTGTAGCGCCTGTCGTTAGTTAGAACCTGCAGTGCGACAAGTTTTCTGTGTGATAAACTGGCTTAATGAACCATTATTTCTATGCAATGCACTCCGCAACAACTTCTTTGTTTGCTTAAAACATTAGCGCCATCCTCTTGACCCTCAACTATGTGTGCTATCAACTCCTACATGTTTATTTCCTTAAAGCTCAAGCTCATGTTTGAGTCACACATTTGAGATTTGTCTCAAATGTGTTTGATGAATTAAATTTCTTACCGCAAGTTGTGTGTGTTGTGTTGTCGTTTTTGCCCTCCCCTCGTCTGGCGCCAATTAAAATAATCCAAAACACGTACTTGGCCACCTTTTCTGGTTATGTCTGACTAAATAATATGTTTTTTTTTTTTTGCTGAGGGACGGGGGGAAAGGGTACGTTGGGGATTGCAGCTGCCTCGGCTAAGCAGAAGAAGAAGTTTCCAAGCGCGGAAAATGGCAAGCGCCAAAAACTGGTTGGGAAAATTGTGGAGGGGTCTCGGCGTGTGGCGGGGGCGAAGAAAAACTTGTTGTTTGGTCAAGATGAAGATGAACGAGTTAAAGAGCGGAAGATTTTCCACCACCAACACCAAAAGAGAGTTGAAGGCTGAGCTGGGTTTTTGTTTATGTTTGCTGAATTTTGTAATTTTTAAGGCACATTTGTACACGATCTTTGTTTATGTTGATTTATGAAGCGATTCGTGCTTTTATTTCTTAAATCAACTTAAAAAACATTTCTGTTTCACTCACACACACACACTCACAGACACTCGAAGGCTGCGCGGGGCCACAAAATGAACGCGGGGGGAGTATGTAACGTTTGCTACTTTTTCTTTTGATTTTTTTTATGGGGGTCTTACAAACCGCACGAGACGAGAGCCAAAAGTAGACTGAGACTCGATCAAGCTCACCGACACACACAGAATTGCGAAAATGCCGCAGCAAGCCACGTTAACAGGAGAGCGGGCACTCGCGAGAGCGTTGAAGAGAGCGAGCGAGCGAGAGAGCGATTTACCTGTGGCAGTGTGTGTGTGTGTGTGTGTGTTAGGTAAGTGGAAACAAACCCAGCTGGAAATTTAACAGGCATTTTGACTCATCGAACATTGGGTTCTTATTCTTGTAAGCCCAAGATTCAGCCAAGTTCAGTGATCTCGGTAGAGTTACAGAAATATGATTAGAGCATTAAAAAGCTCTTTACAGATATGAGAGCTTCTTTAAATGGTTGCACACAGTGTTGCCAAATCAGCTATTTTCATAATTTTGTAGTAATTTCTAGCTTTTTTTAAATTTTTTTTAATAAGTAGTGGGTATCTTACGGGAAAAACTTTTTTCCCAGGGCCAGCGATTCAGTACAAGCAAAAACATTTTAAATAATTATCGAATTTAAGACCTAATTCATATTTAGAGCATTTTTGAAAGTCAGCTGTTAGAAAAATGTTTCAAAAGATGTTCTATAAGAGTTCTGTTCCCCTAGTTTTTCTCAAAAATTGATTCAAGGCTAAAATTAGTAATTTAATATTAACATTTCATCCTTTAATAATTCTGTTTAAGATCAAATCGAAGAAGAAGGCGACATTTTAGAGGCTGATCTTAATCAAAATTTTGAGGAACTGGGAAAAAATGCTATCAATTAAGCCCAATCAACCTTAAGTTTTGTAGTATCAAAAAGTTTCAAAACTCCGCTACCTTAAAAATCGACGATTACATTTAAACTGCTGATGATAGATTGAGAGAGTATTTGGAACAGCTTTATGGACTTACTGCCACCACTGTACCAAAGCGACCGAAACTTTTTATATAAGAAATACATTTCTGTATGCAGTCACATTTCAAGTGGGCATTGCATTTTTGCCCCATGGGTTCACTCTTATCACACCCCCAGAACCTAAGCTAACAGGTACACACTTACAAGCAAACATACATACAAATGCATAATTTGATTTAATATTGAAAAAGTCACTTATCTACACAGAGACAGAGAGAGAGAGAGGGAGGCAGAGCGTAAGCATGAGCGGCACTTACTCACCCACTCTCTGTAAGTGGCTCTCGGAGAGTTGCGTCTACCGTCTCAGAACCTGTTGCTTGTCCAGTTCTTGCAAATGAAATGCTGAAGCCAAGAACCTGTTAGCCAAAAAAAAAAGAGAAATAACGTGTGGCAAGAAACAAAGAAAGCCAGATGAAGGAGCATACAATGGCAACATCAAGAAAGAAGAAAAAACAAAAAAACGGCTGATAAGCAAGGCCGTTCAGGAGTTCATTTTGTGTTTCACTGGAAAACATTGATTTATGTTCTGTGTGCACTTTTGATTTTCAACCAGGACTTTTAATTAATTTTCAGGGACCACCAACGAACCAAAGCTCAAATTTCAAACATCAGGCAGCAGCAGGTGCTAATGAGCCAGTTTGTTCTTCTCGCACAAAGCATTAACGGTACAAGCGAAAGGTTGGCAAAAAGATGCAAATTTTG
This sequence comes from Lordiphosa fenestrarum, assembly GCA_035044985.1. Lineage (NCBI taxonomy): Eukaryota > Metazoa > Arthropoda > Insecta > Diptera > Drosophilidae > Lordiphosa > Lordiphosa fenestrarum. The sequence goes on from JAWNNO010000731.1 coordinate 3,589,263, forward strand.
CTGGGAAGGTGAAAGAAACAGAACAAAAGCCTAGCAATCAATTGCCAACGGATTCTGGCCACTTTCTGTGCCATTAACCGATTTCCAACCACTGTCCATGGCTATGGCTTGAGGTTCGCACCTCTGGAACTACGATTTGGACTACTCTTCCAATTAATCATCGCTTTGGATATCGCCTTTGAGGTTTTGCACAACGCAAACAAGTTTTATGGACGGGGGAGAGCTTGGAATGTGCCGCGACTATCAATCAATTTTTTGTATAGGCCATTACCAAATCTGAAGACCGGCTTGACTTTCCATAGAGGAAAAGCCCCCCCACTCCCCCACACACAGCACAACAATAAGAGTTGAAGGTTATGCGGACACACCCAGTTTCATAGTTAGGAGGCCCATTTAATGTGGGAACCACACTTGGCCCTTACTTGCGAATATATGGCGTACGCTCGCTAGGAGCGGGCCACATGTGAGCTGCATTTCAATCAGCCTTTTGCCCCATCTGGCAGAAATTTGCATGGCCAACGCATTATGACATACATTTCAATTTTTCAGTTTAGATAAAGATGCCACTGCAGTTTCGGAGCTTCGAATGTATTTTTAAATGCAACAAAAGCGACAGCGCCAAGCGGACGGACGACATTTGTGTGGCCCCCACGGGCAATGGCTATGAAGTTCCGCCATTTGGGGCGATGATGTAAACATCGAAAACAGATACAGCTACAGTCAGGCCTAACCCGAAGCCATTTCTTCAAGTACAGTGAATAGTGCTGAAGAAAGGAAACACTCCTAGTAAATCGTGGCCAAAATGAAACACCTACAGTGATCACTCAGAGAAAATTTCGGGGATACTAAGTATCTGCTGTAGCTTCTAAACAAGGCATCGATTAGATTGCAGATTGTTGGTTCCGGTTAAGGATCCCTAAGAGCAGACCATGTAGGTAGGTAATCTCGAAAGGTTCTCTTAAGTTTAGTTCCAAGGAGAAGCCGGTCCGAACCCTGGTTGATTGGGTACCAGGTACATAGGACCGGGCTAACAATCCAAGCTTTTAGTCTCGATCGATTTGATTGGTGGTTTAAGAGATCGTAATCAAACCGGACCTTTCTCGTTTTGGGATGCCACCTTCTCTGTCGCCCACATCTGTTTTCCATTCCCTCAAACTTAGTTGCTGTCACGTTAGACAGCAACTTTGAGGGTGCACCGCTTGTTACCAAGACTTATTTTCTTACCTGACATTACACAGTATCCAAGACAACTCAGCCCTTCCTCCGTCTGTAGAAGGAATCCCATGGGTATTCCAAACTGAAATGTTTCGAATGAAATACCAAGGTTCTAATCAATATCTTGGGTGTATGAAGGAACCAAAAAGACATAAAAAACGAATGTAGGAAGTTCAAAAGGACGAAAGATCCAAGGGTTTCAGAAGAAAGAAAGAAAATAGCAGGAGAGTAGGACAGATCAAAAATGGTATACTATGATTAAAGATAAAGGGAAGAAAGAGGCTTGAAAGAAGAGCACAAAAAGAAATAAAAATCTACTGAAAAAAGGTAAGTTTGAAATAAAAACTAACACATTGGTGACTCAAAATAGGTAAATTTGAAACCAGATACCGTCTCTACCAACGACTCAGTGGGACTTATGCAATATCCACTGTATGGTTAGAGGAGCGCGCGAGCCCATGTGAATGTGAAGATCGACAGCTCTGTCCTATAACCTGGCGGCATTTGCTGCGGGCCAAGCTTATGCTTCAGTTTGTCAGTTTGCCAGTCAGTAATTGGATTTGCGCGCTTGTGCGTACTATAAATCACACACAAACACACACACACACACACACAGGCACATAGCCAGAGCAGGTTTTGATAGCTAAGTCACCCGCTCATAACAAAACTGCAGACCGTGCTGGAGCTGGAGGAGACCCATAAAGCTCGGCTGTGTTTGTGTTTTTTAACTATTTGTAAACTGACCAAAACGGTAACAGCAAAATGAGGCAGCATTTTTGTTATGTTTCCTGAGCTTCTTTTCCTCATAAATGTTATAAAGAATATAATAATGCTGCTGCATTAAAAACTTTAAATTAGACTTACGCAACTACCACGAAAGGTGGCCATTTTACATGACACCAGCTTAGCAGCTGCTCGTGTGAAATTATTAATGACAGCTCCAGGTTCATAAGTCGTATGGAAAGTCTGGGGGGAAATTCTTAGAATACCCTCAACAACTATTTGTGTGTTGTAAGTTTGTTTACTTTGATTTATTCGACGACCTCACATGTTGTAAGCGGATGTTGCAAATCTAAATGGCCAAGTTCTGGGCCCACAATTTTGAACACCTTGTGTGTGGTCTTCGTCAAGCCCCACATGTGGCTTGAACTCTTAAAATGAACTTGCACTTTCCTTCGACTTACTTAAGTTTCAGCTGAAAGGACGCCATGCTGGGGTATTGGGTTACTTTACCTAAGAAAAAAATAACAACACAAGAAAGTGTAAGCTAAAACCAACAAGTGCCAGATGCAAGCATTTTAAACTACCCGCCAAATGCTGAAGCTAAAAAAATTACAACAGTCTGGCAGCACTGTTTTCGATAAGCTCTCGATTAATATAGCTAAATGAACAGAACTAGTGATGAGCAAACAGTAGAGCCTGCTGGTAATGAATTTCTTCAATCAAATATTATTTATAAATATTTTTCTTAATTTAATTCGTGTAGATATAAGAACTTGTATAGGGACTTAAAAAGGAATGTTGACTGTTCCATAATAAATTTACAGCGTTGGGAGCGTGAACTTGCAGTGAATGAGGAAATAATTCTGGAAATTGCACGATTACAAAATAAATTTTAAGCAAATCCTGCAATGTAAAAAATACTCAATTACTTATCATAATATAGCCGTAACTCCGATTTCAACCTAGGTTAATAGACGAGAACTTTGTGAACTCTTTGGAGTCCGTCCCATACCAATTTTCTTAAGCTCGTGATGTTAACTAGTATTTCCGAGGCTTTCAACATCGTGAGAAAATCGAGAGCGTGAAAATGGCTCACGCGCTCCTCTCTAAACCGAGCCAATTGCATGGCGGGGATATTAAAAATACTCAATTACTTATCCAATTGACAGTAATAACTACAATACTAACTTGCCTTGTGGAGTGCAACCTGCAGCTTAACACCGGATCCGTTTGACACAGTTTTCGCAGCTTTTCGAGGCTACTTCCACGAAACGATCTCCGAAAGAAACTCTGGCCAGGACGCGCCATTAACAAGCGCACCCAAACGCGAATCGGGTAATCCAAGTGAGTTGAAAGCCGCAAAATCACTTAAGTTAGAGCTTGTTACAACGAAACTTGAGAAGCGCGAGATGTCGAAGCGGGAACAAGTCGCGTCGAACTGCGCTTGGCCTGGAACTTCGCTTGGAACCGGTACTTTATGAACTAGTTTATTGACGAAGGCAGCAGCTGTAATTTGGAACTAGTTCGTTGCGCGATAAGAGCAGGCAGCTGGCAGCAGCAGCTGTAAATTTATCAATATTAAACAACTGTTGATTCAGATTCACAAACAAAGAAATGTAAAAAGCCACAAAGGAAGTAAAACTAATCTTATTCGCCAACATGCTCTCCGCCCAGGCCCAGGCCCAGGCTCGTGACAAAATCTTCAAAAGCTGGTCGGGCATCAGTGAGGTGTCCATCATCAAGGAGGTGGCCACCAAGGGCGAGCACATTGAGCTCTGCCTGGAGTACTGGGCCAAGAAACGTAAGATCCCTGTCCAAGAGTATAAGCACTACTTCTTCGATGTGGTCCAGGCCTATGTGCAGCGCCTGCTCTCCGAGCGGCTGGTCTGCAAGGCCGACAATGTTTTGAGCAATGTGGAGCGTGATGTCAAGTGTTTCTTCTATCAGTTTTCCTGCGAGTGCCAAGATGAGGATCTCAGTGAGTTTGTGTTGGATCACTTACGTGGCAAGGAGCCGCTGCTGTATGAGCAAGAGCTGCCGGTTTTGGCCTACTATTGGTCTTTGGTGCAGCAGCTAAGGGAGTGCTCCACTTTACTGGCACGCCACAAGGCTCAGTTGCCCAGAGTGAACATTGAGGCCTTGATGACCCTACCGGAGGAGTCACTGCAACTGCTGCTGGTGGAGCTGTACTTCGCCAATGGCAATGAACTGCTGTTGAGTGAGCTGAAGAAGGAGCTGGTGTGGCAGCATTTGGTGGATAATCAAATGAGGGATAAGCTGCAACGCTGGTGCAATGGGGCAGAAGCCGTGACAGGCTTGGAGCAGGCCTTCTGGAAATGGCCCATTGAAAGTTCCATGTATGATTATGCCTTGGAGCAGCTTAAGCAGCCGGGAGAGCCACTACGCAACTACTTTGCCAGGGCCGGCTACTTTTTCCCGGATGAGACCAGGCTGATATCCACTCAATTAAGGCGTCTGTGCACCATGGGTTGCCTGGGTCAGCATCAGGAGTGGCTCAGTCGTCAGCCCTTGGCCTTGCATCTCATGGAGCAAGGCTATTACAGGCTGCTTTTGATGGACTGTGTGCCCGTCTCAGCTTTGGAACTATTGGCTGGCAGTTATAGAGAACAGGAGCCCTTGATGGCACTCATCAAGGACCTGAAAACCCATGACATCAAACAACTGGAGGGATTTCAGCTGGTGGGTTCGAGGAGTATGCTAATTTCTTACCACTTTTAACTTCTTGCTTTGTCTTAGATATCCCAAAGTGTGCAAACTTACCTGGAGCGTACTTATATGGATCCAGTGCCCCAGGAGGAGCATCCCTTGCTTACTTTCTATGATTTTCTGTCGCAAGAGCCCACTGTCAGCTCCATGGAGGGTTTTCTTACCTCCACCAGTCTGAGTCGTGTGCCTTACTTGAAGTCCTTGATCGCCCGCTTTGATCATGGACCCAGCAGCATGAGCAACGCGCCCACACCCCATGACCTCTTTCTCAAATTCAAGCATATAAATCTCTTATCTTCGAAGGAAAATGACTTGTGGAGTTTTTCGAATCCGCGCCTGAGTCAGCGCTATGCACGCAAATCCCAATTGAACTACACCCACTACCTGAAGCAACAGAGAAGCGCCTATGCGGTTTACTATTTGATCACGGAGCAACTGCAGTTGTATGGCCAGATTACCAAGACGCAGCTGTTTCATGCCTGCGAAACGGCCACGCAGTTGGCACTGCAGCACACCGGCGATGAGGAACTGTTGACGCACTGTGTGGCCTGCTGTGAGATGTTGGGTTTCGATACCCAACTCTTGCGTAGCTTTCTACAGCTGCAGCGTCTTCTACCCCCAAAGACTGAACTTTGCTTTACAGATTTACTCCAACAGTGGGATCAGCAGTTGGTTTTGCAGCTGAAAGACGAGTTTCCCTTGGATTTGTTTCAATCGCTGATGCGTCTGGCCATCCGACAATTACCAGGCAGTGGCCTACCATCGGCTGTGCTGCGGTACTTTGCCTCACGCAATGATTGGTGGTCCCTGTTGTTGATCTTCCAATACTTTGACTTGCCTTTGAGTGAGTTGAAGCAGCTGCTGCCCCACTTTAAGTCCTCGACCGTGGGTGTGCATCTGTTGCGTGCCTTGAGCTATGAAACTCCCACCGATCGTTTGCACAAACGGAAAACCCGACGCTGTGGCGAAGCTCAGACACATTCATCGCAGGATAACATGACCAATTCCTCACACAGTTCCAGTCAGGAGACCAGCCAACAGCAGCAGCAGCAGCAGCAGCAGCCCTTAGCGGAATCGAATCTATGCCTACAACAGGACTTGTTCGCTCTTATACTAAGCAGCAGTAACAGTCTGCCGGATGAGCTAATACCAAACACTGACAAATTTCTGGAAATGATGCTGGGGAATGGGCAGCAATGCTGCAGCAGCTGGCAACTGTTGAGACATTGTGTGCGTCAGAACTTACCCATACTGGCCGTGCTGGCGGCGACTGTAAGTGAGCAGAATTTGCAGTGGTGTTGGCTAGTCTGGCTAACGGTGGCCAGTGGCCAGTGGCAGCACTTCAGGCAAGAGGCCAGGGAGCAGGAACCTGTCGAGTATGTGTGGTCTGTCATACGTCAGGTGGTGGCTGGAGGTCAAGTGAATGTCCTCTACCATAGTTTTCACATATTTCAGCCGGTGAGATAATCTATTAATCGGTAGAAATCGGTTTAGCGGCCTTAACCCCCTTAATGAACACTCACTTTTCTATGGTTTTCCAATCTCTCTCTCCTCTTTTCCTTGCAGCAATGTAAATTTAAACATCTGTGCCGCTTCCTGCAACTGACCTCTCAGGCTCAGGACTTTAGTGATGCCACCATAGTGGAACTACGCCAATTCTTCTGCAGCTGGAGTCAGTATGAGCTGGAGCTACCCTTGTGCAAGCCTTTACCCCGCCAGCAGCTGATGCAGCGTTCAATTGGTTTACTTCTCATTCACTTGCAAGACAACTTTGACTGCATCCTGCTGCAGCAGCGCTTCCTCGACTGCATCTGTCGCTCTGATGTGGGCGATATCTGCGATTTGCTTGACTTTTGTCTGCTTTATCGTGTGTTTGGTGTGGCCGCCTCTTGGATCAGCGAACTGGAGCTGGATTTGCAGCAACTCTTAAATCGAAATAGCTCGGAATATGTTCGACTGGTTGCGGCTCTCACCGAGGCAAGAGCCTATGAGCAGGCTCTACAGTTGGCCAGCCTGTTGGAGTTGCCCCTAAGTGATATAGTCTACAACAAATGGCTGGCCGAGTTGGATGCGGGTGAATTACGACCTCACCTGGAGTATGAGCAGGAGATTGAGCAACATGCATTGCCTCCCGCCATTTTGGTCAATTTCCTGCTGCAAGCTGCCGCGGGTCATTCGGGACTCAGCCGTTATGAGCTGCTCCAGAGCTCGCTGGGTGTAATCAAACGACACCACCTGTTTCCCAATGAATCCTTTGATCGAGATCAAATAGAGTATGACATGGTGTGCTGCTATCTAGAGCTGCCGGAGGATTTGATTACCCCTAAATTGCCCATCTATCACTCGGAGTACTTTGAGCAGATAATGCTGAAAGAGCGTTGTGTGCTGTACAAAGCCTTCTCGGAGCTGAAAGAGCTGGCTGGCATAGATGATCTCAGTATAAATGGCAAAGTAGAGCTGAAGCCGGAAATGGAAAACCGCCTGGAACAGCTGCTTAATACTCTGATAGATTTGGGCGACATAGTGGAAGCCTTGCGCCTGCAGGAGCTGTTTGAATATCGACCCAAGGACTTGCGTTTCATAGTCTTTGCCATGGCCTTGGCCGAGGACATGACCAGTATATGCAATCTATCGCTTAAGGAGCGACAGCTTTTGAGTGAGATTGAGAAGAGCGCGTTTCCAAAGTTCAATCGGATCACCTTGAATCAACAGAGTCCCATGACCCGCTGTGGCAGTGATCTCTCCGACAGCTACTCGGATAATGTGGCCATGGAGTTTGAGGAAATCCCATCCAAGGAGAAACAACAGACTTTGGACACCTTGCTGGGTATTTGCTCCAAGCTTAAGCACGGCATGGAGCTAGGCAGACGTATTGTGTTGGCCTATCGTGCGGCCATGTACTTGGATAAGGAGTATTTGGATGTCCTACGCACCAAGGATGTGGGTATACTGCTCAAGAGTGCAGCTGGAGAGGACTGCTTGCAGCGATTGATGGTTGTAAGTGATATACACATTTCCACACGCATGACTCCTCTAGAGGTGGCCGAAAGTTTAGCCCTGGAGCTGACTACCTGCATAGTACGTCCTCGTTTCTACATTTTCGAGACTAGCCAACAGCCGCTGCAGCAGCAGCCAAGGAACACCCTCCGCAATGCCGATCTCTGGGGTTACAGCATAGATCGTGACTTCCATTTGTTTCTGGAACTGGCTCCCAACACCACCTTGCTGGGCAACTGCCTGCTGGACTTTTGTGATGCCTTGAAGGCGTATCGTCGCTTTCAGGACAACAAGCCGTTCGAGCAGACGGAGGCTTTTGTACGCCTCTCCAGCATCATCTCTCTCTATGGCCTGCCCAAGCCTGCTTCGAGCGCTGTTAAACCCCAAGTTCTTTCCCACAAAAAGCAAAATCAAATCTATGTGGAGTTATTGATCAAAGCCCATCTGTGTTTTGTACACGAGTGCTCCATGGAGGGCATTGCCAGTGTCCTACAGCGTGCCAAACATCTAAATAGTCAGCTGACTAAGGCCAAGTCCTGGTCTTTGGTGGTACGACTGCTTATAGGCATTGCCCGCTATCGGGAGATGTTCTACTGCTTCGACTCTTTGATCGAGCACGAACAATTCGAATCGTTGTTGGGACAATTTGATGAGGATCAAAAGAGTGGCCTGCGTCAGGCTATACTCAGCTATCTGAGGGAGTATCAGCCACAGAATGGTAAAGAGCTGTTACGTCTGGCTGCCTTGCATTTCTTAATGTACAAAGAACTGGCTGAAATGTGGACCGAGGAGGCGGAGGCTGAGGTGGCAAAACTGCGACTGCAAGCCGAACTCAATGGCCAACTCAAATGCTCGTTGGAGGTGCAGTCGCTGCTACAACAGGCCTTGGAGAACTATACGCATGCCACAGAGAACTATTTGCTGGACAATAAGCTGCGGCTGGCCCAGCAGAGTGTATCGCGAGCGGAACTCATGGCCATGCAGTTGGATTTGTGTAACAAGGCGCTGGAGAAGCGTAGTGTAAATGCCAATCTACAGCTGTGCGTGAGTGTGATAGGGGTGCAGTCCAGGGAACAGTTCAGGGAGTTGGTCAACACGCAGTTGAGGTGAGATTCTTGACCTGTTTGTTTCAAAGTATCAAATTCGCTCAACTCGCTTTATTTTCTACCTTTCAGTGTGCCCCAAACTTTGATACTAAGTCGCGCCTACGGCTATGACATCAACTGGAGCGAGGCCTTGCTGACACAGTTTGTGCTCTTGCAGAAGCGCAACTATTTGCAGGACTATCGCTGCCATCAGCGAATCAGCGATGATGTCATCGATCAAGTGGTCAAGGGGTAAGTCTTGCGCTTAACTACTTTGGGAAATACTAACCTTACATTTCCAGCTACCTGCTGCAATCACAAACTCAAGTTCCCAATGCCAAGCAAGAGGAATCTCTTGGTCAGCTGGTAGAACTACTCAAATCCGTAACACTCAAATATAAACTGGCCTCCATACTGGGTATGAAAAAAATTGTCATGTCCATGATCAATGACTCGCCTGTTTATTACCTGCGCGATACGAACTTCGGGCGCAATGAATTCCACAATACAGTCGATATGTGACATAAATACCCATGTGATCTGCTTAAACATAAATCTAACCATCATCATTTTACCAATTCAGTTAGCATGTGTTTTAAATGGAATGTTTTATACTTGCTTTGCCCAACGAGAAGTGTGATCCGCAATGGAAAGTTCATTCTGATTGTTGTTATCTAAAATTGTAGATCCTTGAGGGGGTTAAATATGCCGTCTTGGCAGGCGGAACCAAATGAAATTTTGAGATGGAAGTAACTAGAATTGGTACTTGAGGGTATGATTAGGTTTAATTAATCAACCGATTCTAATTGATTCTCATCTATAGATAAAATAACTACAAGGTAATTCACTTCCAAACACAATAATTGTGCCCACCGCTGATTAAAGTTTACAAATCGGCGCAAAAGTTCGTTGATGACATATGCAACCCATATGTAGCTTTGCAGAATTTAGTAAAAAGCTTCTTGACCATTAACATTGTAGCTAAATTTCACAGTCTTAACACAGTTCAACTTAGTCCAGGGCCTACTTTAGCTTTTCTCAATTGAAAAAGTGTAGCCTGCTTTGCGGCTGATTTTAAAGGCTTCATATCAATACTGTTCGCTGGTATAATACCAAACTAGAACCACCCTCCGATTGCTCTCTTAAGTGAGCCAGCGGTTTTGTATGAATTTGACCCACATAAAATACAACTCAACTATCGCAACTATCGTAGCGTGTGCTTTCAGCTGATCTGGTTAATGAGATACGGTTTCCAGTTTATTGACTGTTGGCTAACTGCAAGTCATAACCTACGGGACTACATCAACAAGCCATAACAATAACAATGACTGTGGGCAAATAATTTGAAACAGTAGCATCTGGCAAATATGGCTTATCAACGAATAAACGTGACCATGACTACCACTGGTGGTATCAAATATCAATCAAGGGGACACGCAAAATTGATTATTGAATAAAAATGGATTTGATGGATTTTATCAAAGGGCGATCGTTGAGCGATAATTAAAACTATATTAGCTGGCGATTAGATAAGAGCGACAAAATAAGAGACGAACAATAGGGGAAAGCACTATTGAAATTAGACAAGGTAAAGTTTCCTAAGCCCACAAGACACTCATTACCAGAGTTTGCGAATAACAGAATCAGAACTGAAAGGGTACTTTTTTTTTGGTCTTACTGAGATGGAGATGAAGCACAAAGTTAAAACTGCGTAAGCTTAGCCAACTCTGTCCTAGGTCTATCTGCAAATAATTGACAAAAAATCAAGGAGAAAGATTAGGTTGCAAGGCAAGGGTTTTTCTTCGGCCTTGTTGCTTTTTCAAATGCCAAGTGTTAATAGTCGTATGCGCTTAGATGCCGCCAATCTTGTTAATGTAAGTAAAACTAGTCCATTTGCACGTTTTCGCCGAACTAATGTAGAACATTTAATCCCTCCCTCCATCCCTCCCCCCCTAACCCATAAATAATTCGTAGCTTTTCAAGCACCAACTGTTCTTGAAACATATGCAAGACTTTCAAAAATTGAGAACAAAATGTTAATAACAGAAGACCAGACCGTTCATGGTTAAGACCTTCCAGATGTTATCATTTTAAGAAAAGTCCTTTATTGGAGCCAAATTCTAGCGATGCAAGCAAGTCCATACTCTTAGGTGGATCCTTTGCTGTGAAAGTGTTAAGGTTCAGTTATATATGTATAATATTTATGAACTTAGCAAAGATGGAGATTAAGAGGCCCCTCCACAATTGCTAGTTCGTCTACAACTCAAAAGGTTGTTGCTATGCGAATAAGATGTTCCCAACAGCAATTAGCGCAGTTACATTTCCATTTGGTGTAGAGACTTTAGGGCTTAAATTCCAGCTTAGTTTGGGTTTCTTATCTTGTAAACTCTCTGCTATTGAAACATTCATTGGAACGTTGCTTATCGCCTAGACTTATGATGAATGGATACACGGCTAATTGAGTATTGCTCACAGTAAGCTGTACGTTCATGTAACCGGGGAAGACCCCAAAAGTTAGGTACTTTTTTGACATCGCAATAGATAATTGAACAATCAAACCGACGTCCCATATCAACATACCCCCTTTGGCCAGCGCTTAGAGGGGCTTGTCTTCACACCCTGGCCTAAACCCTCAGCCCCACTCCCCCAACATCAGCCATGCGAAAAAGCCCACACAAAAGCTGGTAAGTCAATAGTTTATTCTTAGCTTTCGCTCAGTCGTCAGTCGTATCACAAACAGCTGTGGCAAATGTTTTTAAGAGCTCCACACGCATTGACACTGGCACGGATGTGTCTCTTTTTTTCACCAGGCGAATGTATAATTAAAAGTATTACTAACATTAACACCCCCGATTAGATTATGTCGGGCTGCCAGTTGAAGTGCCAAAATCGGCCGCAAATCAAACCGATTGCATCAATTGAAATAATTTACTCACGTCTTTTAAATAAAATAAATATAAATTACAACCTGCTTAGGGTTAATACTGATTAACAAATTCAATTGTTCGATCCGCCACTTCCGCCACAAATCAATCCGTATCCATGAGCTTGGCGGTATACCTTTCGGGCCAGCTGATTTGCTGCTCCAGCAGGGGGTCGATGGGCGGGGCTATGGGCATCGTGGGTGGAGTGTCTACCTTTTTGGCAGACTCTGCATCTTTGGGCTTGAGGTAGTCTTCGGCATCCCAGGGCTGGGCCTTGGCACTGCCCCATATCAGAAAGACGCAGTTTCCCACGAAGAAAATAACGGCTGCCAGGCCAAAGACAATCTGCCATTGCCCGCGATCGTGCTGAGGAAGGGAAAGGGAGATGGAGTTAAGTAAATTGGCATTGAACACCGGCTTGGAATGACTCACCTTGTCCACCACTATGACACCGGCTATCAGGGGTGTCAGTATGGGTATAACATTAGCCACCGTGTTACTCAGGCCAATCAGGATGCCCGCATGGTTTGGCGAGAGATCTATGCTGTTCAGTGAACTGCCAATGGTGGCTCCACTATTCACGCCCACACTGACTGTCATCAGGGTAATGGCCAGTACTTTGTGCTCCTCCCCCAGGAAGCCAATGGCTATCAAAGCAGCCGCTGGTATCCAAAAGGAGAGCGTGTTGAACAGCTTCCGCACGGAGGTCAGTGACAGCCATTTGCCCTTGAGCAATATATCGGCTGCTATCAAATACACATAGGAGAGCAGCCACATGGCCAGGAAGGGTAATGAGGAGAACACCGCATTGCTCTGTATATCCATATTCAAGACACCATTCATATACGAGGGAATCTCAGCTTGAAGGGTGCTCAACCCATATGTTTCGGAGCAACGTGTGACCAGCAAGGCCAAAAATGGCACCGAGCACCAGATGGCCTTCCATGGTATGGGTATGGTACGCTCATGGAAGTCCTCGTTGTGCTCCAACGATGATTCTATATACTTGCACTCAGCCTCGCTTATAAATCTCGATTCGGGTGCATTGTTGGCACCCAGTATAAGCCAGAGTAGGCACCAGGCAGCACAAAAGCCGCCAGAGACATAGGAAATACCGGGCCAACCCATGGCACTTTTGGCTATCATGCCACTCAGGAACATGGCCAAAACAGTGCCGCAATCGGTGCCAGTATAGCTGAAGGCACCCAGTCTATTGCGTTCCTCGGGCGGTGACCACATGGCCAAGTGTTCGGTGATGCAGGGAAAGATGACGCCCTGAAACAGTCCCTGGAGTATGCGTATGGCGCAAAAGACCTGCCAGCCGCCCCAGGAGACGCACCAGGGGGTCATAAAGCTAAGTATGGCGGTGCCAAAGCTGGCTATAAACAAGATCACTTTGGCACCAAAGCGACGGCACAGAAAACTGCCCGGACAGAGGGTGACTATGTAACCCCAGTAGAAACTGGACAAGATGTAGGATTTGTGTTTCTCATTCCAGTTGTATTCCTAGAAGAAAGCGAAGTCAGCCAAGTATTCCCACAAAACATGTGCCATACTTACAGGAAAATTTGGATTTGTGGTGGCTGCATTCGTCATGGCCACAATGGCCACACTCACATTTAGCCTGGCTATATGCATCACCGTCAGACCCAAGAAGAGCAGCAGCGATTGCAGGTGCCTCACTCCAATCTTCGGACCTTTGTCTACCTTGCAGCCCATTTTCCCCAGTCGAAGAAAGACAAGCACACCCTTGGTTGAGCGAAATGGTTCTGGTGCTGGCCCCAACTGTATTGGCCACATTTATACAACTGCAGAGCGCTTCGAAAGCTTGGGCCGGACGCACTTACGAAATCATTCACATTGATTATGTTTTCGCGAATCTTTCAGACTCCATTTGACGCAACTCCTCCAGCCAGATGCAAATACGATGTCGTCAATCTATTGTGTGTGTGAAAACCTTTCACCGTCCTCCATATGTGGGAGGGTTGGTGGCGGCGTGAGTCAACGTAGTATCTGTAAATATTGATAGCTAAGCTGAAAACAAAACTTTGCCAGCGACTACGACTTGTTTATTAGCCCGAAGATTTATGGCATGTAGCACGTTTTGTCAGCTGCTACCTGAGCGAAAAACTCTAGCCATAAAGTTAAAACGGGAAACGCCTTTTAAAATGAATGAACTCTCTTTTTAGAATATTTCTCCTAAATAATTTTAATCAACGGCCGAAAAACAATGGCACTTGATAACGCGATGCTACCAGTTAAATAAATAATAAATCGATAAGACCCGAAATCTGTTCGAACCAATTTGTGTGGCGCAAGAACAGGAACAAAGTCGGTGCGTGATTAATAAGTCGACGAATTTATTGACCTCTCATTAGATTCCAAGTAGAGTCGATGGATTTTTGCTTTTGCGTGATTAGGTAACCCCCCCACACGAAGACTTGGTAAACAATGGTTTATTTTTTTTTAGTTCTTATCAAGCCTACAACGCAACTCCTTGTAATCGCACCAAATCATTTACATTAACGATTACCTAGATCCGAACCCGATACTCTTGCTTTGGAACTTGGCTTTAGATTATCTCTAAGAGTTTTCATTTTTTTCACTATTAACTCTTCTTCAAAGTGTTTGTAAAGTATTGGTTAGGTGGCTCTTCATATTCAGCTTGTTTCAAACCATTCCAAAACTTTCTTCCGATAACAAAAATAACGCGATCCAAGTTCCACGAGAAGTGCGGAATAGTGAACAACAGCGTCAGCTTAAAGCCGCATCACGCACTAGCCGCCCATTAGGGGCGGATGAGAGTCAAATTATGGCCATTATTAACGAGCAGCTCTCGTATCACTTACTATAGTTAAAACTCACCACAAAACAAGTAAGTTCAAGTTGAAGTAGAATAGCCCGACTCCAGAATACCCTGTTCCCCAGATGCTAGTAACTACGCTCCCTGCTCTCCAACATGCTGATCCAACATATAATGGCCTTGTTGTTCCTTATATCTATTTATATAAGGAATAGATTAATATAAATTAAGGGTGCGTTCAGATTTTTGAAAGCCAGTAATCTGCCAGAATATTGACACATTTCTCTGACCATAAATGACAATAGTCAACTGGCAGGTGTTCACACTGGTATGGCAGCATCTGGCACCTAAATATATGGTAATATATCTCAGCGCATCCTTAGTCACTACTTTCTAGCTTAAAAATTCTGGTTCTGACAGTTTTTGCGGATGAAAATATTGTTTTCTATCTGTAAAGACTCGGTTGTTGGCGCTACTCAGGAATATATATATATTTTTAATATTCGGAGATGCTTTTTTTCTGTATGCACCAACATTTGCACAAACTTAGCAAACCCATTTTGGGATCTACGAGTAAATGGGTATAGAAAACAAATGTCAATAATTGAGTACCCCATGATTTGAAGGAAATTCACATCACTAAGCGTATCAATATCTGCGATTGCTCAATCGTAACCGTAAGCGAATCACAACACGCGATGAAAGTCAAGCGAAAGCGTACACAGAGAGTTGAGCCCTGTGAAATCCATATTCACCAGAGAAAGGTCAACTGTGAACTGCTGGCTACTAAATGAATTCATTGATTCAGATGCATATTGTCGTTATCTAACTGGATTGAATTAAGAAATCAAAAAATAGCATCCGGACTAGCCAATCGCAGAGGTGACAACGCTCTATGAAACTTTACTGGAGTTGAATTGAGAGATAATGGCACGTGTTTTGATTGCTTTCTTTGAAAGTCGAGGATTGTTTAAATATTTATGAAGAAAAGGATAAGAAGTTCTACGAAAGCAGAAGTATGCTGCTTCCCATACAAATATACAAACATGCAAACAGGAAAACATGCAAACAAGCAAACATGCAAACAGGCAAACATACAAATTTCCAAACATTTGGCATATTAAGTAAGATGCTAGTTTTGGTCAACCTTTCTATGCTCGGTTCACAAAAGTGGTAGAACAGGCGATCGATGATAACAAGATATCTGGCAGTTTGTACTCAGATTTCATTATATATTAGCAGTAGGAATTACTGAATTCAGGCATGTTTCAGTGCTTCCCATGAGACTCACCAGTGAGATAAATAGAGAAGTCATACATAAAACCAACTAAATTCATGACGAAGTAGGAAATGTCTGTGATTAATTCATGGCTGAAACTCCTGCCATTTCAGTGCTGATTCAGCTAGGATACAGGTCCAATAAGGCTAATAAGTTAGTAATAACAAAAATAACAATTTATTCACTCTTCCTTAGATACTAAGAAAAAACAACTCCTAGAGTGATTCCCACATTCCACTCAAAGCTTCCTCTGCAAATACTCTTAAGTGTAGATAAAGCTAATGTATCAATAAATTAACTGGAAAATTTGAAATCAGTAGAGGATTTCGGTTTGCTATAAGGTGCCATGGCCAGTTCAGGTTGCGCAGAAAGTAGAAAGTTTGGATCATCCCAGGGTTGACAGTCAGTTCTGCCAAACATCAAATAAAAGCAGTTGCCCGCAAAGAAGATGACTGCAGCAATAATAAACACAATTTGCCACTGAGAGCGATCGTTCTAAAACAAAATAAACAGTGTGAAAGGTTAAGTCCCTTTAAAAAATGTCACCACTTACGTTATCCACCACAATTACGCCCACAAGCAAGGGCGTGACCAAGGAAACCACATTGGCCACGGTATTGACAATTCCCATCAAAATGCTGGCATGATTCGGCGACAGATCAATGGTATTGAGCGCACTACCAAGGGTGTTGCCACTATTCACACCCACACTTAGGGTCATCAACACAATGGCCCAAGATTTGTGATGCACATCCAAAAAGCCTATGCCAATGAGTGTACAACAAGGTATCCAAAAGGCCAGGGAGTTGAAAGTCTTTCTCAAAGCAGTCAAGGACAGCCATTTGCCATTCAGTAGAATATCCGCCGCAATCAGATACATATAAGACATAATCCACATGGCCAGGAAAGGCAGTGCCGAGTACAAAGCATTACTCTTCATGTCCATGTCCAAAACTCCATTCAAATACGAGGGAATCTCTGACTGCAGTGTAGTGAAACCCCAGCTCTCGGCAGAGACAGCCACCATTAAAGCCCAGAAGGGCATAGAAGTCCAGATAGACAGCCAGGGTATGGGTATTACAGTGTTATGATAGTTCTCGCCATGTTTAAGAGAGGTCTCAATATACTCCAGCTCTGCATTGCCTATGAAACGCGACTCTGTAGCATTATTGGCCGCCAGTATGAACCAAAGAGCACACCACACGAAAGCCACTCCCGCCGACACATACGAGATGCCAGGCCAACCCAAGGGTCCTCCTGCAATCATGCCACTAACGAACATGGCACACACATTGCCACACTCAATACCCGTTAGGCTAAGAGCTCCCAAACGATTGCGTTCCGTGGGTGGAGACCAGCGAGCCAAATGCTGATGAATACAGGGAAATAGTAATCCTTGGGCACAGCCCATGAGCACACGTATGCCACAGTAGGCCTGCCAGCCGCCAAAGGTTATGAGGTAAGGCGAGAGAGCACTAAATACGCCCGAACTTAAGGTACCCCAGAACATGACACTCTTAACGCCAAATCGTTTGCACAGATAACCGCCCAGGAATTGGGTGAAAATGTAACCCCAATAGAAGCTGGAAATGATGTACGACTTCTCAGCCCCCGTCCAGTCATATTGCTGCGGGAAAGGAGACATCTTAGGTAATCATAACAAAGATGATGAGCATTAAGAAACTTACAGGAAAGTTGGGATTGGTTGAGCCTGCATCGGTTATGGCCACTACTGATACGCCCACATTCAAGCGTCCCAGATAGATGGAGACGATGTTCAAAAACAAAAGTAATGCTTGCACATGCCGCATACCCACTAGGGGTCCTGCAAAAGGATTCAAAGAGTTTAAAGTTCGTTAATAGAAGTTTTATTGAATGGAAACTTTAATTATATCATTGGGTTTAATTGTTTTGTTTGCAAAATAAGTCCATAAATCTCGTTGATTGACAAACTATTGCACTTATCTTGACGGTAAATAATCAGCAAACCACTTAACATATGATTCTGTTAAGAGCAAGACACTTGACACCAAGTACGCACTTCCTTGGTACGGCTTAAACTTTTCCCATTATCCCTGATACTTCCTTACCTTTGTTCAGTTTGAAAGTCATTATAAAGTATCCACTTTTCTGGAACACGGTCAGTCAGTTCAAGCACAAGTATGTAGTTTTGTAGTTTAATTGCCAAATGCTTGAGCGCTAATAAAGTTACAAATTTTTGGGGCTAATCAATCTTATTTTTCAAAGATAAGCCAAGAGGGCCAGTAGAATCAAGACCTGGCCTCTAGCAAGTGTAAACAATATTAAAAGTAAATCACTTGCTGTAGTTTAATTGAGTGACTCTTGAGTGAATTTGAGTTTAGCGCCTAGTTAACTTTGAGTGTGGCCAGGTGCGATTTGCTAAAATAAACCATAGACGGACTTTCAACCGGGGAATCAAACCGGAACCAGAACCGCACCTCTAAACCGAAAAAAGCCGATGAAAGCTCGGAACTTTAACCGGGACTGGAGAACTTTTATGAGACTTAACTTAATTGTTAGTTTCAGAAAAATATAAGATTCTTTCCCAGTAAATCTGTGTCAGTCAGTCATTGAATCATTCTAAGACAACTCAGTTGATGTTAGATTATAGCAAATTCCGACTTGGATGAAAGAATCTTTATAGTCTTGCCATAGAGTTGCTTAGGGAATGATCAGAAATAACAAAATACTTATAACAATTTATTGACTCCTCCTTAGATTCAAAGTAAACGCAACTAGAAAAAACACACTCAAATTCATGAGCAAAAGCTCCACGAAATCTCAAGTGTAGATAAGCTAATGCATGCTCAACACTATCATCTGATGGACTTAAAATCAGTATCGCATTTCTCTTTGCTAAAGGGTTTAACGGCCAATTCGGGTTGCGTTGCCAAAAGATATTCCGGATCATCCCAGGGTTGGCAAACGGCTCGGCCAAAGATCAAATAGAAGCTGTTGCCCACAAAGAATATGACAGCGGCAATAATGAACACAATTTGCCATTGAGTGCGATCAGTCTGAAACATAATGGAGCATTAGTCAGGTAAAATGACTTAACCATATCCACCACTTACATTATCCACCACAATTACGCCCACCAGCAAAGGCGTGGCAATGGGAATCACATTGGCTGCTGTGTTAACAATTCCCATCAAAATGCTGGCATGATTCGGCGACAGATCAATTGTGTTTAGGGAACTACCTATGGTCGCTCCACTGTTTACGCCCACACTGATGGTCATCAACACAATGGCCCAAGATTTCTGCTCCACATCCAAAAAGCCTATGCCAATGAGTGTACAACAAGGTATCCAAAAGGCAATGGAGTTAAAAGTCTTCCTCAAAGCAGTCAAAGTCAACCATTTGCCATTCAGTAGAATATCCGCCGCTATCAAATACACATACGACATGATCCACATGGCCAGGAAAGGCAGTGCCGAGTACAAGGCATTACTCTTCATATCCATGTCCAAAACTCCATTCATATAAGAGGGAATCTCCGCCTGCAAAGTACTCAAGCCCCAGCTTTCAGAGCAGCGTGCCACCATTAAGGCCCAGAAGGGCATGGAAGACAAAATAGCCAGCCAGGGTATGGGTATGATGGTGGTATGATAGTTCTCGCCATGCTTTAGAGACGTCTCAATATACTGCAGCTCTGCGTTGCCTATAAAGCGCGACTCCGTGGCATTATTGGCCGCCAAGATGAACCAAAGAGCACACCAGATAAAGGCTATACCAGCAGACACATACGAGATGCCTGGCCAGCCCATGGGTCCTTTCGCAATCATGCCAGATATGAACATGGCACACACATTGCCACACTCAATGCCCGTATGGCTGAGAGCGCCCAAGCGATTACGTTCCGTGGGTGGTGACCAGCGGGCCAAATGCTGATGAATACAGGGAAATAGTAATCCTTGGGCACAGCCCATGAGCACACGTATGCCACAGTAGGCCTGCCAGCCGCCAAAGCTGATGAAGAGCGGCGACAAAGCACTAAACACTCCGGAAAACAAGGTGCCCCAGAACATGACACTCTTTACGCCAAAGCGCTTGCACAGATAACCGCCCAGGAACTGGGTAATAATGTAACCCCAATAGAAGCTGGACAGGACATACGACTTCTGTGTACCCGACCAGTCATGTTGCTAGAGAAAACAAGACTTCTTAGGTCAACTACGATGCCAATTGTAAAAAACTTACAGGAAAGTTGGGGTTGGTAGAGTCCGCATCGGTTATAGCCACCACGGAAACGCCCACATTCAGACGTCCTATGTAGACCGCGGTGATGTTGAGAAACAGCAGCAAAGCCTGCACATGCCGCATACCCACCACGGGTCCTGCAAATACAATAAAATATACTTCGATAAAAACACTATTCCTTATCACAAACCACTGTACTTCCTGCTGACTCAATCTTCGAGTCCATAAATCTGTTGGACACAACAAAGCCGCTTATCGTGGCTGTAAATAGTCCACAAGCCATATTATTTATTGCTCGTCTGAGAGAGACGCGTGTCGAGGGGTGCATGGTGTAGTTTAAAGTCCACCAACTTTCCCCACATCCTTTCCTACCTTTGTTCAACTCGACCGTCATTTCCCAGGTATCCCTTTGGCCAGAGCTCGCGTCCCAACTGTCACACCGAAGTCCGCGGAATGAGTTCAAGTTATTTTGGAATCACCCCAGCTATTCCTAGTTTTTAATCGCCAATCGCATGTGCCCCGATAAGGTACAACATTTTTGGCCTAATCAATCTCTGATTATCCAATGATAAGAGACGCACACCAAAATCGCTCAAGAGAATCAGCACCTGGCCTCGACCACCAAGTGAAAGTGATAACACTTGGTGCCTTTTTTAACTGCCCGACTTTAAAGAGCTGACCTAAGATAAAACATGGGATGACTTAAAAGTTTGGAGTCTAGACAACATTTAACCGAAACTTTACCCGAAAACGTTTTGTTATTTATTGAGAATGGGACACCTTCAAAATAGAGATTTATTAAGTTATTCAAAGACATGTTTCGTACTTAATTGAAAAGAACTATATATATTTGAAATTTGAACTACCAAACAGCATTAACTTTATCTCGATCTATCCTTTTCACATTCTAGTTTGATAACTAGGTTATTATCTTGTTATACCCTTGCAAAGGGTATTATAATTTTGCCCAGAAGTTTGCAACGCATCTAAATATTCATTTTCGACCCCATAAACTATATATATTCTTGATCAGGGTGACGAGCTGAGTCAATTGAGCTTTGTCCGTCCGTCTGTCCGAATGTCAGTCGGTCTGTTTCTACGCGAACTAGTCTCTCAGTTTTAAAGCTATCGAGCTGAAATTTTGCACAGAGTCTTCTTTTTGCTGCACACTACTAATATGTCGGAACCGACCGGATCGGATGACTATATCTCATAGCTCCCATAGGAACAATCGGTCGGTAAACTAGTTTTAGTATAAAAAACTTTTTTCTTTTCAATGGAAACGTCTCCAAACTTTGTCATCGTAGGTTCTATATGTTTTTTTATAATCCTACCAATTTTTATTAAAATCGGACAACTATATGGTATAGCTGCCATACAAAAGATAGGTCTGAAAAACAGTCTTAGTTAGAAAAACTTTTTTGTTTTTAATGGTAGCATCCTGCAATTTTGTATTTGTTTGTTTCTCGTGCTTTTACATAATTCTACAAGTTTTTGTCCAAATCGGATGACTATATCAAATAGCTCCCATACGAACGATCGGTCGGAAAATGGGAAAAAGAGTATTTTTTGAAAATATTTAAGCGAGCACTTGCAAGGGTATAAAAACTTCGGCACAGACGAAGTTAGCTTGGCTTTCTCGTTTGATTGTAAACTCCCATTGACGAATGCTTCTCTAAATGCCCTAACTAAGCTTCTCAGGCATATGAACAACTGACTTGCTCAGCTGAGTTTATTGACACTCAGGTCTGACGAAAGCTCTGTTGAGAATTAAGGTCGTGTAAATTTAGCCTATCCTATTCTCAAATCAAATATTAATTATTTTGGGCAGAATACTTCAAGCAAATAGTAACACTTTTGGGCAGCTTCGAAAGCTAAATTCATTTGAACAGCTGTCTAATTAAAGCGAAGTTATGTCACCTAGGAACAGACCTTGCGTAGTACTTAAAATAGTTTACATATTTCTTCTACTTATTTTGATATTAATTGTTGACTCAGCTCATTCAACCATCAATATCTGCCTTAGATTACTGCTCCGGAACGACTGAGTCAAGTCAAAGCAAAAAGAGAAAGCTCTCTGCCTCTGAATACAAATGTTATCTTATTTACCAGAGGCGACTTCTCTGCTCATATTGCCGACACCTGGCTAAGATCGTAGAATATATGCTATCTTTGATTTATTTCTATTTCTGGTCGCATTTTTCTTAGCAGCTTTTAGGCCAGGCTGTCTGGGTGAGTGACACATTTGTCTGATGCTTTCAATGGCCAACCCTAGACCAGTCTTGCTTCCATCAACTCATTTTGACGGAGGGAGAAGTGGAATATACGTAGTAAACTCCTCATCTACAAAACAGATGCTGCGCAAATTATGTCTTTCAGCTAATTTTCGGGCATTACTAATTAGGCTATGGCAGTTCTTGATTGTTTTCAAAACGCCTCTTTTAATTAGTTATCCCCCATTTTTGTATAGAAATAGATATTTCCAATTGATCGTTACCTCAAACTCAAAATTGAATTGTTCCCCACCTTTCGCACGTCACTTGGATTTATCTTTGCCCATTTGGAAGATATGTTCTCTTAATAAATAACACTGGTTCCAAATTAGTTGTACACCAGCCATGTTCTGTACAAGTTAGAGATAAGCCCGAGCAGCGCGATAAGGCAACGCTTGACGATTTCATTGGGAAGGGAAGTTCAATGTTATCTTATAAAAATGATTTATTAACTAGTTTGGCCCTAATGTCTATGTCCGGCCCAGCCGTGAGTTAATTTAATTTTAATGACTAATTTAAGACGGAAGACGCTCACGAAGTCAACTGCTTGACTCCTCGCTTTGCTTGGCCTCCAGTGCCTTGGCATTGCCTTCCTCCTGCTGATTCAGTGGGCGTTTCTGATCCATAAAATCGGCCGCATCCCAGGGTTGATTAACCATTTGGCCAAAGATAATGTAAATCAAATTGCCCACAAAGAAGACGACGGCGGAGATAATGAAAACCACCTGCCACTGATGGCGATCGTGCTGCAAAATACAGAGAGAGAGAAAGGATGACTTATGTGACTTCCCCTAAAAAAACCCCTATATACTCACATTATCCACCACAATCAGCCCCACCATCAGAGGTGTTATAATGGGCACCACATTGGCTGCCGTATTTATAATTCCCATCAAGATGCCCGCATGGTTGGGTGTCAGATCAATCGTATTGATGGTGCTGCCAATGGTGTTACCCGCATTGATACCCACATCTACACACATGAGCACTATGGCCAAGGTTTTCTGATTGCTGTCCAAGAAACTGACGCCTATCAAGCCAAGGGCTGGTATCCACAAGGCCAAAGAGTTGACCGTCTTCCGTATGCCCGTAATGGACATAATCCCGCGGGTGAGCAACACATCCGATATCAGCAAATACACAAAAGCCATTATCCAGGAGGTAAGATAGGGCAGAGCCGAGTAAATGGCATTACTCTTCATATCCATCAGCAGCACTCCATTCATGTACGCAGGCATTTCGGTTTGCAGTGTGGAATAGCCCCAGGATTGGGCACAACGCACAATCATCAGGGCCCAAAATGGTGCCGAAGTCCAAATGGCACGCCAGGGTACCGGAATCTGACGCTTATCCTTTGACTCCTCCTCCTTGCGGCTGGCATTGATGGAAGTCTCAATGTAATTCAACTCCTCGTCGCTGATAAACTTGCACTCTCTGGGTGAGTTGGCGCCAAAGATCAGCCAAATGATGCACCAGAAAACGCCCACCACGCAAGAGATGTAGAAGATGCCCGGCCAGCCCATGCTGGAGGCAGCCACCTGACCACTCACAAACATGGCCATCAGAGTACCACAATCGATGCCGGTATTAGCCAGAGCGCCCAAACGATTGCGCTCCTTGACGGGACACCAATTGGCCAAGTGAGCATGAATGCAGGGAAAGAGAAGTCCCTGAAATATGCCCATGCCCACACGGATGGCACAATAGGCCTGCCAACCACCCCAGGACACACAGAAGGGTGGCAACAAGGCCAGCAGGGCCGAACCAATAGTGGAAACAAACATGGTAATTCTGGCTCCATACCGACGACACAACCAGCCGCCCAGAAACTGTGTCATTATGTAACCCCAGAAGAAGCTGGAAAGAATGTATGAACGCTCCATTTCACTCCAGTCGTATTCCTAACGAAACACTGGGGTTAAGCAGGGTCAAGTGAAGGAGACAGATTGAAAATACTTACAGCAAAATTGGGATTGGTAGTCTCGGCATTCGTCATGGCCACCACAGCAACGCCTGCATTGAATTTGGCCATATAGTTGACCACAATTGAAAGGAACAGCAAAAAGGTCTGCACATGACGTTGACCCAACACGGGACCTGGGAAGAAAATGGAAAATATAAGTACCAAGCTAGAAAACTGATAAGGTCGGATGTTGTTGTAATCTGCCCACTCGAGTTAGAGCCTGCCTCTTTTACTGGAGGTTGATGGATATTGATGAAGCAGCCAAAAGTCTCCAAAAGTTATATAAGGAAAGGTTTTGAAAGGACCAAATGTTTAAGATTAAGAGTTTTGGGAATTAATCTGCAAGCCTTGTCAATTAGGTTCAGCGAGTTGCCCGGAAATTCTTCAGTCGAAGTGTGAAAACCTCTTATCTATTTGCCTCACCGTGTAAGTCCCGTCGTGTTTCTTAAGAACGTACTCATTCATCACATGTTCATTATAAGTGCGCTCGCTTTATTCCTATCATAAATTTTACTTTTTTCTGGAGAAAATGGTACCCAAGCCACATGTCTTTCTAAAGTGTCGTTTTGAACCCGTTCTGCTGATCAGTTTCCAGCCTTTTTCGAGTTGTATTTCAATAAATTACATTTGAAACTGGTGAATGATTCATTTTCGAGTCTTCTCTTAGCCGCACTTTAACACCCAAAAATGTTAAAAACTCTGTAAATTGACTCAACAACTTTCAGGTAAAGTCTGCAAGAATTTGTCAGAAAAAGACAGGAATTGAAAACACTAAACTAAATCTGGTGGAGTTACAGCACTGGCTTCCAATAATAAAAAGACAGATTTCTATCTTTCAAGAGGTAGTCTGAATAAGTGGACAATGGTAGAGGGTTTTCATGTAGAGTTGAGTTTTCTCATACAATTGCCTAAATTTGCAAACATTTTTGCCTCAAACTTGTTAGTGAAATGAACAAAACCGGCCTCATTTGTGGCGTAAGGTTCGGTTCAGCGTTTCTAAATAGATGCTGTTTTGGATTGTGTTCGGTTTGCGAGCATGAGCAATCGGTTCACTGTTGTAGGGTTCGGCTCGGTTCAGAACCGGTTTGCATCTTTATATTGTACCAAAGACTCTACCTATAGAACTCACAAAGAGGCGTAAAGGCCTGACCAGTGAAAGGCAAGGGGAAATTTCGTTGTGGACCTACGTGTCTGCAAATAACGCGCAAATACAGCAGTCACGTGTAAAATCATAGGTTACGCTGACACTTACAAGGCCTGGAGACAAACTCATCCGCAGATCTCGTCTTTTATTTCACGAAGCAGTCCTTAAAATAAGTGGTTCTTTACTGAATTCCAAGCGACTTTCTAATTTTTTTTTTAAAATAAGTCATCGACGCAAACGTCTTAAACGTAAATTAAACAAAGCCTTAATGGTTTTTTCGTTTATAGCTGGAAAAGGCAGCTCATTTGTTTGCTCACTAATTGTTAATGAATCAATTTGGTATTACTCAGACTTTCCCTTTCAAATTATCCTTTGTTTATATTCCAATTACTAACCCGTATTTGTGTCCGCAGTCATTTTGGCTTCACTCTTCGACTATAAACCTCACGCGTTGCAGATCGACGAGCAACTTAAAAGTCAACTGACGGCTAGTTGGCTTTACACCTCACACTCTGATCGATGCGACAGCCGAAATCAGCGCTTTTCAAAAAGAAAGAAACGAAAACCGATAACGATATCCACACACGAGTCAGATTCCGGGAATGCGGGTTTACAAGTGGGTTAGAGAGGCAGAGACGCGTGCCTGGACGTCAGTGTAAGTAAAAGTGTCAATCTGAGAGCTTCAGGGTTTCTAGTTCTAATCTTATCGCTAGCCCTGCCAATTATCATTTTCCTTGTTTTCCCCCGCTTATCACCTTGCACTTCACTCCCACCACATGTATCCCCACCCAAAGTCATAGCCTAGCAGCAGCTAGTCTAATCTGTGCTAAACGCCCCCCACTCAGGATGGTCAACGATAGCCATAAATTCGCCCCATCAATCAAAACAATTTAAACAGCCACTCAAGTGCGGGTGAAGCTCTGCTATGGATTTTTAATTGGACTAGAACAACGACTTACAATACTCTATACATATTGCTTTTGAAATTGCAAATAGTTCCTCAACGACTCTCCTCTTCCTCCTCCTGCAGACGTAGGATGTCCGCCTTGTTGATGAAATAATAACTGGGCTGTCGGCCCTTCAGATCCTTGACCGTACGCTTGGCGCCATTTTGAATGAGTATACGGCTGACGCTTTCCAGGGAATTGGTGCCCATGGCATAGTGCAGCACTGTGCGTTCCAGCTGGAGATACAAAATAGAAGAGTTACTACTGAGATTTCAAGGGACGGCTTCTTACATTATCGGTGACTTTTAAGGCTTCGGGGCAAAGTTTCACCAAATGCTGCACAACTTCCTCGGACTCCTTCAGCACGGCTATGTGTAGGGCGGTACGACCTGTGGAGTAACAAGCAGCGGCAGTTCTTAACTCCATCCAACTACATGAATGATCCCTTGCTTACCATAATAGTTCTTAGTCTTAATCAACCACTTGGCATTGGATGCAGCGGTGAGCTGCTTTACTCTCTCCGTGTTATTATCCCGTATCATTTGATGCAGTTCTTCACGCGATTCCTCCAGGGCACGTAAATTGCTGAGAAACTCCATTAGATCCTGATGCTGACGCTCTGCTGTGACCGCAAGTAAGGACTTGCCGCTCTCATCCTCGATGTCCAAAATATGATCGTAACCCTGCAGTGCCAGCTGCTCGAAGGGTTGCACATCGCCTGGAATATCAAAGTTATATATATATGACATAAATGAAATCGAATGCGGCTCACCTATAGCCGCCTGGGACAATACATAGCGATCGATCTCAGCTGCATTATGCGCCTGATTGGCCTGCAGGGCCACATCGCGAGCGGTTCTATACAACTCATCCCTGTAGGTGACATCAATGCGTGACTCCTCAATCAAAGTGTAGAGTTGTCCTCGCCGGTGGGAACGAGCGCAGGCAAAATGTAACATGCTCTGTCCATGCTCATCCCGTTCCTCCATCTGCTGGGCAGCCAATGCATCCTCCTCCTCTTCATGCTCTGCGGCCAAATACTGAGCATCATCTAACTCAATGGTGTCCACATTGTTGGCGATGGCTCGACTAGTACTACTACTGGCTAACTTGGCATTGGAATTGGAGTTGGCCAGGGCGGTGGAGGTGGAGCTACTTTTACTGCTGCCCGAGTGTACTTGGACTTCGGTAATCGGTTTGCGATCGACCATAAAATGTTGAAGGTAACCGGTCAGATAGGCCACCGGATCCTTGGGACGTTTATGGGCAATTTCGGTAAGAGCCTTGATCAGAGGATCGGCCAGGGCTGCAAATCAGAGAGAGGGAAAGTTATGGCAAAAGAACTTCCAGTAAAACTATGGAAATCAAGCAAATCATAAATGATCTCTAATGTTTAAGAATCTTTATTTGCAGCTACAGATCCTTTGGGTTAAGGAGTGAACCAGTTGAACTTAACTTAAGTAAACCTATTTGGCTCAAAGACTAACTTATACTTCGAGACATTGCATTAGCTACTCTCTGTGCCAAATTAAACAATGTAAATTCCACTTTCTTCCAAATACTTACAGTCCGCCAAATATTTGCCCTGTTCCGTTTTAAAGATGGGATTTGACTGAAAGCTGACGGGCTGGGCCTGACCTGTTGGATTTAGAAATCGGCATTAATCACTCAGAGATCTGCGAACAGCGTTTAGCCACACTTATGTCCCGGTACACAAAGCGATTAAAGTTCGGATAACCAAAATGATTATGAGAAGTGAAAATCAACAGAGAAACTTGGCAAATCATATCAAAATCGTTACGATACACATTGCAAAAACAGGTGGGTTGGGGAGGGGAGCGAAGGAGGGGGGTACCAAGACGTAGTACTACGTGTAACTCAAAAGCAAAACTTACGATTACGAGAAACGAAGCTCAGCTTAAGCAGAGGAGGAGAGGACTAATGGCTGGCTACAAGTATCAATCGTTTAGAGAGTTTAGGGGGGATTACGTTGGTGCTTGGATTTCTGGTATATATACATTGAGGTGTTTGGATTTTGATGGGGGGGGCAATTCAATTGCGATCCACAATGCTGTGCTTCTTGCGCCTGAAGATCTTCACCAGCATGGTGGCTATATGCTTCGAATTGGTCAAGGACATATCCTTCTCCAGGGACAAGATGTTGGTCACAGCGGTGCAATAGTCCTGGAACAGAACATACTCAACTATGCCCATGCTCTGCATATTGATGAGGCGTACGGTGAGCTTGGACAGACGATTGGTCACCATGCTCAGGCCACGCACCGAGCACAGATGACGCAGGTTGTCCAACTCTTTCATCAGATTGGGCAGCTTGACTATGGTGGTCATTTTTAAGCCGGTGCCTAGGTAGGCTGGTCGCGATTGCAGGTAGCCCAAGAGATAGCTCTCCTTGAAATGCAACTGGGTCTCCAGGTAGGACACCGCCCGACCCACTCGCGTATAGGCGGCACCCATATCCGCCGGATCTCGGCTACTGGTGGTGGAGATAACCCTCAAGTGCTCCTGGCAATTCAGCCACAGGGCCATATTGTGTGCCGAGTTGACATAGACTCCCCTGCCATAGGGCCACAAGGCCCCATTAAAAGCGGTGGACTCGGCTGCCTGCACCAAATCTTTGGTATCCAGCAGCGGTATCATTAGACCCAGGTTGTTCAGCAGGTGTGCCACCTCCGAGTCTGTTTCCAGCAACTCCGTCAGAGTGTAATAGTTTCCCGACTCAGTTTCCCCAATGGCCTCGGCAAAGCTGGCCGTGAAAATCTTTCCCATCATCACCCGCTCGGCCTGCTCTATTTGACCTATGGTCAGGTTCAAAGGCAACTCCAGCTGATCCAGATTACGTGAAGCCTCCACTATGCAGCGGGTAACCAGCAGCGAGTCATCGTCGTACACAAAGGCGGCGGTGTTCAACCTCTCACCATTGTCCATGGGAAAGTAGGCGAGTCGAGGCTGCGGCTTGAAGTCAGCATCTATGCTCAGGCAGTGCATGTCCTTCAGCAGCGGGACCAAAAACTCCTGGAACACCACAAAGACATCAAAGTCCGGAGCAATAATACCACAGTTGATATCTTCCTCGAGATGGCGAGCCCTTGACGTCTTACGCATGGCGGGCCACAAAACATCAAACAGATTGTGATCCAGGCGGGTTTGGCGACGCTTGATCTTCTCGTAGGCGGGTCGCTTGAGGAAACGACTCAGATAGCTGGTCACCGACAGCTGCAGCGAGGAGGCGCTCAGCGGCTTGCGATGCGACAGGGCCGTGGCGCTGCTGGCACTCAGCAGCTTGCCCGACTCGGCTATGACGCTGAAACAGCGCTCGAGGGTGCGCGAAATCTCACCATCCTGTAGCTCGCGACGAGCACTGTGCAAATCGTCGGGTACTACCCAGAGATACAGTTGATGATTAAAGGTTCACACAACAAAAACAAACACACAAACTGATGAACCGACCAGGGCGGGTGCAGAGCGTGCAGGGAAAAGGCTGGGGTGCGGCGGTGGATGAGTGTTCCTTTTGCCCCAAAATACCCACCAAATATGTCGTCAATATTCTGAATTATTTCATTAAAGAATTCACGATTTGCCGCCATTTCTGCTGGCTCACTTAACCAATGCCAATGCAAAACTGTGGTCGTGGCAATCCCTTGGTACACCGTGTGGATGTGTGTGACTACTCAGCGAAGGACGTGTGCTGCATGTGCGACTGAAAATCGATGACTGACGAGGCCAGAGCCCGGAGCCCCTAGCTGAAGCCAATCAATCCGGAAGTTTGAGTTAGCAAAACAAATGTACTTAATTATTTCTGTGAATGGGTGTGAGTGGGTGCGAGTGAAACAAAGCGACACCGAAACCTGGCCACCACCCGCCCCCCCTTACCTTGATCGCTGAGCAACTGGTTCTCAAGCTCCTCCGCCCCAAACACGTTGAGCAACTCGGTGTAGGTGAGTATGTCTTTCGACTTGTCCTCATCCAAATAGAACTCGGGCGTATGTCCCAGCTGCGTGTGTTTGGATATTGAATTTTAAATGTCACCAACTCATACTTAAGTAATGGTGCCGCCTATTGATTTATATGGCTCTGACATTCAGTTGAAAGTCAAGCCAAGGAGCCACCACACATGTGCCCCGATTCTCAGCCTAATTTTAAAATCTCACCTTATCCAGGGCTTTGGGATTGGCGCCCAACTGTGTCAACATATTGAAGAAATGACCATTGTCCTTAATGGTGGCGGCATAATGAAGCGGTGTGCGTCCATCATTATCCGTAATTGTCATGGTTTCCGGAAAACGCGAAGCCAAATAGCGTACGATATCTACAGGGGAGGGGAGAGTTGTGAGTAAGGTGCTTAACAAAACGGAGCGGCAGCCAATCAAATTTGTACAGTGTTTTATGGATGAATTTTGAGAATGAAAGAGCTTGAAGATTGAGAGAGAAGCCACTCATTTGATGATCCTTTTTAGCTTATATAAGAAGCTATATATTTAGGACTATTCCATGTCTTTGATAAAGGAAGGTAGACCTACTCTAAAGTTTTCAAACATACCTTTTGCTTTGTTATTATTTAAGTTTTTATCAAAGTGAGATTTTGGAACCGAAAGCTTTTCCAAACAGATGAGTTTCGGTTCGGGTTCAGGCCCAGGAAGATTAAGCTCAAACGGTTCGGCTCTAAGTCCGTCTGGAGGGACTTAGGGGTTTGGTAATGCAGAATGAAAATTACTTATTTTGAAACTTCCAAATCAGGGTTACAAGAAAGGGTTCAGGTTCGCCGAACCGAACCGATTCTTAGGTATTTGGCACTAGATCAGTTTGCAGCTAAGCAAAAAAGTAAGTCTTGTCATACAATCTAAGGGTACAGCTGGAATAATTTGTTTGCTCTCTATGTTTTAGTACACTTTGCCAAAGTTTTGTTGAGTGTCGTTACGTTTTGGTGGGCCACTAAACACCTACCCGTATGACCAAACAGTACGGCCACATGTAGCGGGGTTGAGCCGTTCGGTGAAATATCGTCCTTTGCTATGGCAAACTTCCGGCGATCCAGCGCCTGTTGCAATGTCAGCAAACTACCGTCACGTGCCGCATCGTGCACGCGATGGATTTTTTCCTGTTGAGCACATAAAAAACAATAAACACCGTGTAATTAGGTAGCCACTGGTTAACTGCAGTTCTCTTCTTACCATATAGCTGGGCACATTGTTCAAGAAAGCCTGAATTTCTGGTTCTTTCGCCTTCAGGCCCAACAGCCGACCACCCTCGCCATTTAACACTATTTCCGCCAGCTGCTCCAGATCCCCAGACTCAAGTATCTGCCGTAAGCGTGCATCCTATGTAAAGTCAAATTCAATCAAAAATTAATCGATTGCCACACTCAGCTTAGTGTCTAAAAGTGCTTAAGTGAAAGAGCCTTTAGAGTGTGCTAAAGAAATTAAGAAACCAATCAAAATTAAGCCAGGTGACACAACTAATTAGCAGAGATAGAGATAGAGTAGAAAGAGTTTGCTTCGTATACTTCATTAACTTCGGCAGACTGAACTTGATTATCCTCGGAGGCGCCTTGCACAAATCCCTCAATGGCCAGCGATGAAGTCAGCGAATTGTTTTCCTCGTTATCCGCCGGCTCGATTGCTCCTCCGTCATTGGTCATTGTGGCTATCACATCCTAAACGAGGATTTTGAACGTTTTTATAGAGACTTTGTGTAAAGCTGCTTCTGCTGATTAATAATCACAGTGCAAGCGACAACACAAAACGTTACACAAGGACGACGGGACAACTACAGTGAGATGAAAATAACTAATAATTAAGTGTAGAAACGCCAGATACCAAAACTTAAACTTATGGCAGAGAGCTGTTTTCTCATACCCTGGGGTGGTGTTAAGAAAACGCTTAAGAGTTTGTTAAATGGAACTACTGTTTGCTTGGCATTTTACAGTTACTTTTTCACTCCCGCATACCATAATGTAGGCAAAAGCGGCTAGCTAAGAGCTTCTTCTAAGAGAGCAAAGGTAAGTTTTACCTATAAGGATACGAGAAGCTTGCGTACAACTTCATGCAGATATAGGCAACTGAGGGAAGAGAACTTTCCTGTAGTTTCATCATACTGTGCCTGAGTTTGGGAGCTTTTCAGTCTACGCAAAGCTTTTGCAATTGCCAACTAGCGGAGACTACATGAGTTAGAGGGCGGGTCGTCGAGTATCTCTATATGGCCCAATGAATTGGACTTGAAATGGTTAGCTTGCCGAACAATCACTGATACTCCTTTGAATACTAGGAATATCAGTTCTTGAACCACAGCTTAGTTGTTTTTAGTACTTTAGAAAGGGAGCTTGTGATAGCTCAATGATATCACTCGCATAACCCCATCAAAATTTGATACCCCTTCGAGCATTTTAAAAGATGAAGAAATGTTTCAGATCAGTTTCTAAGTATGATCCGGCTCGAAGGACCAATATTTTTGTTTGCTAAGGTCACTTATAAGCTCAAACATAATTACATTTCAAAGATATTGGCCTGAATTCGACCTTATAGTACTCAGTTTTAGATTAGTTTCGACATAAAATCCGGCTCGAAGGACCTTTTGCCCTAGTTGCTGCTACAAAGAACTAACAGACACCCACTGTCACCTAATCGGTTCCTTTTAAAGACAGAACAGAAGGCTGGTTCCCTAGAGAACTATATTTTGTGTAAATTTGCCTAACCTTGTAATATTACGCATACGTCATGTTGTAACTTTCCCATCAACAATAAAATAACAAGAACTTTGGTTTTATTTTACGCCCACCAATGCAGTGAAATGCAATTTAAAATTAGCTTTCCACGCTTTTGATATCGTTAACGAATCGCCTTTCTTTTGGTATGGATACTGCAGCAATTTGAACCCCCAGGCCTATTCAAATCTACGTACAAACATAGTATATTTATGTGTTTATATTATATGCAACTGCATATATCTCAGGCCTGCAACTGTTTTGACGTTTGCATGCTCAGTTGCCATTTGGCTAGTGACAGCCACCCTCACACACTCGCACACACACACACATGTCAGCAATTGAAAGTGAAAAATGCCAGACAACATATGTTAGACCTATGGAAATAGTTGAAGAAGTGCACAAATATTATAGACTCTATCAGTGGGTAAACAGCTGCTGATATTTGCCAATCGATAAGGAGGGGGCGCGGCATTGATTCGGATCTGGGAATAACAAAACACAATTGTTACGTTTTGTGCAACAGAAATGATAAACCAAAGACACAAGTTGCAATTTATTATTGGATATTATTTAATTGTATTTCGAGAGAAGAGAACTTAACACTTGCGTTTACAAAATATAGATTCTGGTTTTAGTTAAAGCGGCTACAAAGGGGATGTTCAGGGGGATTCAGAGGGTGTGGTGTGGAATTTTCAGTTTACATTTCACATTTCATATTGCGGGGGGTGAGAGGTTAACATCAAAAAACTACACTTAGAGCAGGCCCATTTGTACCTCGTCATCATCATCAACATCATCTTCATCATTATTAACTGTTTCATCCTTTTCTTTCGTTTCATCAGGTTGCGGGACTTCATCGTTATTGTTATTAATATTATTATTCAATTCAACGTCTTCTCCTTTTTCTTTTTCTGTTACTTGTTCCGTCTCCTCAGTCTTTTCGTTTTCCACAAGCTCTTCTTCCGGCTTAGCTTGTTCCTCTTCCTCCGCCGCCTTCACTATCTCCGTTTCTGTTTCTGTCTCTGCCTGCTCCTCTACCGGCACCTCGTCCTTCTCCACTGGCTGATCTTCCTCTGTAGTTTCCGGTTCGGCTACCTCTGCTCCACTCTCCGGTTGCTCAGTTGCGGCTGAGCTTACAGCTCTTGTAATATTCTGTAAAAGTAAACAATTGTCGACTAATATGCTTTCCATTTCAAATCAAATTTCTACATTTCTTTAGCTTCCGTTTAAAATTATTTTGTTTTGGTTTTTTTTGTATTTACAATTTTCTATTTTCTAAAGCAGAGGTGCCCAAACCCCATGCACTGCATGCACATTTGTTGTTGTCAAGCATTTTTCTTCTCTCATCTTTTAACCAAAGGACCAATTCAACTTGTTTTCAAGAACTTGGTCCATTTATTGAGGTACTTCTATAGAGGGAGCGAAGAGAGGGCGTTCAATGATCCTCGAATTGCTTGGAATGAATAATATCACGTTTGTAAATCAAGTATTTTGAGGAGTTACAACATATTTTGTACACAAACTCATTATAAACCAGACTTAAGTCAAGAATTTTTGTATTTGAATTGAGTTTTTCGGTTTCAGTCGTTTGAAATGCTTAATGGAAGTACGAACGCTTTCTTTAATCAAGTTTTTCGGAAATGAAAAGTATTATGCTCTTAAAATGAAAGTAAAATCAAGAATTTTCGTATTTGAATCGACAATTTTTGGTTTCAAATGTTTGATGAAGCTCCAAATGCTTGATTTGAGTATGAATGCATTCTAAGATCTAGTATTAAGGAATTTGGAAAAGATATGTAATATGTAAGGAGACTTAATTCAAGAATATTAGTGTTTTATTCAAGATTTTTCAGTTTCAAACGTTCATTGATTCTTCAAATGCTTGATATTAGTACGAACGCGTTCTTAAATGAAGTACTTCGGGACTCAAAAGATCAATGATCCTCAAAATGGTTGAAGTGAGAGTTTATATCTGCATTCAGAAGGAAATCTAGAAATTTCGTATTTAAATCAAGGATTTCTTTAGTCAATAGCTCAATGATCCTAAATAAATGCTTGAAGTAAAAGTTCAAGTCAAGTTTTTTTCTTATTTGAATCGAGATTTTTTAGTAAAATGTTTCCCATTTACTTTGAAAAATCGCTTACAAAATCACTTTGATTTGGGCACCCATGTTCTAAAAGCAAAAGCGTGTGTTATCTTCTGGAGAAGCTTAGGCCGACAATGGCTTACTTTGACAAAATCGGGGCTTGTTTTTCCGATCTATTCGTTTCGTTTCTCAAAACAGCAAAAGCATAAAGTGCGTGTTGAATTTCAAAAAATGCAAAAACTTAGCTCACTTACCTCAATTTCCGTCTCTTCAACATCAACTGGATCTTCTTCTTGACCAAACGGCGTTTCAGGTCTACGTGGCTTGGGCTCCGTCGTTTCCGTTTTGGTTAGCTCCTCTTCCTCATTGGCACTTATACTAGACAATTCAAAATGCAAAAATGTGGCCATTCTCAAAAACAAATGAAAGCAAAACGAAAAGCTGCCAAGCCAACTAATCCAAACATCTTCAACACTTACCCCTCCTCAGTGACATCCAATTCTGATGTATTCTCCAGGCTGTCATCTATGGACTTGCGACCATTTGTGGTCAGGGGAATTTTCAGATCCAACTTCTGTGACATTATGGGATTACAGTAAAAGCAACTACTTCCCGTGAACCAAACCACTCACCTTGCTGGCCGAGTCGCCGGCAGCACTTAGATCGCCACCACCCTCCTCGGTGAGGGCCTCCCAGTCGGTCACACTGTCGGGTGAGACACGTGGCGCCTCCGGCACATACACCAAAAAGGCTCTCTCGATTTCGTGCGGCTTGTGGCGATAATACGAGGGTGTCTTCATTTTCTACAAATTACCGCCATGAATCATTTTAATTGCCTGCCCCCGTTATTAAGCCCACTCACATAGTCCAAGGCCTCCTCGTCGCATCCCGCCTGGGTGAGTAGTGTATAGCAGCGCATATTGTTTTTGGCACTGGCCGCCCAGTGTAACGGTGTCTTGCCCGTAATATCCGTCTCGGATATGCCCTCCGGCCAAATGCTTACCAGATATTCCAGTATCTTGGTGTGACCCAAGCCCGCTGCCTTGTGGATGACATTCAGGCCATTACCATCTTTGCAGGTAACCAGAGCCGTTGGCACTGGTGGCTCCAACTGCACTTGCAGAGTCTCCAGATTGTTATCAATCACCGCCTGATGCAAATCCTTAATGGCGTTCTACCCGCACCAAAATAAAACGAGGAGAAATTTGATTTTTTCTAAGTGAAAAGCTCACCATGACATGCGGCACCGCGCTTAGGAAACGCTTGACACGCCCATTATTGCTGGCCTGCTGACACAGGCGGTGTCCTTGGCCCGCCCACAGAATGCGCGTCAATTTGCCTATATCCTTTTCGTGCATCCAGATTCGTATGGTGGATAACTTCACCGAGAAATCTATTAGCCAAAAAGGCAAAACAAAAATGGGAAAACGTGGGTAAAAATTTGCACCTTTCGTGTTTGCATGTCATTTGGGGGAAACACAAAAAGAAAATTAAAAGGAAAATGCAATAAATGTTTAACTTTTACATTTGCCTCACTTAAAGTGGCATTTGGTGGAAACTTGAGCCAATTTCCGCCCCGAAAGTTTTTGTTTTTGCAAACTTTGGTAACTTGAAACTTGTGCCAAGGTCGTCGCCACCGCCCCCAATCAATGATGCATATGCATATGACCCTGCCAAGTGGCTGGGCTCTCACCGTTATTAAATTACTCATACGCACCGTCGTTATCGCGTCGCTTGCCTCCATTCTGGCCGCCCGTCTGTCCATTCATCGGCATTACTGCAAGGGGAGCAAACATTATTGTTGTAGTTCGTTCAGTGTATGAATTTTATCCCAAATTGAAAGTCCCAGGCCTACTTCTCGCTCTAGCGTCTGCCAAGTTTGAGTTACGTTGGCTAACTAAATTCTTGAACTGGCCAAAAGGTGTTCAATTTAGGGCAACTCTGTTGGGTGATTGTGTGTGTGTGTGTATTTGTGTGTTGTGGCCAGCCCGAGGGCCAGGGATAATTGCGTCCTGTTCGCGCTCTTCCGCCATCGCTTGAATAAATAACTCTATGTGCAAGTGTGTGTGTGTGTTATGTAAGTGGAAAAGTAAACATTTTCATTAGCCCCTGACATTTATTTGTAGACTTTTCTAAGCAAATATGTGAAAATAGACTCCGGGTATGTGGCATGTTCTTTAAGTTATAAATACTTAACATTTCCCAAGCCTGTGCCTGAATGGTCAGCAGAAAACAGCAACCAGACTTTAAGCTGTTTAAAACTAGAAGTCTTAGGGTTGGAGAAACTTAGATGGAATAATGTGATGATCCAATATGAAAATTTCCAAAACTATTAGACATGCTTCCATGCATTTGGCACTCTCAAAAGTTACAAATTTGGTCGAAAAGCCTGCTTTGAATTGACAAAACTGTTGAGAATACGAAGATGGGAAAAATGCTATATGTTTGAATCTAAAATGGCGAATCTTTATATTCAGGCATTGCGTCTGGTTTCAAAAAATGGTTAGGTCAGATTAGGTTAGCTTAAGCTAGGCTATGTTAGGCTTAGGTTTGGTTAGATTAGAATACATTAGATTAGGTTAGGTAAGGTTAGGTTAGGTAAGATTAATATACCCTACTGTGATTTTCTCCCCCAGGTTATTCCCACGGGTTGTTTGAAACTTAAATATCTAGGCATTATCTTTATCGACTAAGGGCAGGAAACAACCAGAAGAAATATGTAGTAGACGGACTCTTTCTTAATATTTTGAAACCTTATTTCCCTTAAATAACGGGCTGGAGGGGTAAAAGAAATGTTCTATTTTGCCTGAGGCGTATCCAGTTATTCATTTCTACCTTGATCTTCAACAGGTTGAGGTTGTTTTATATCGTTTAGGACTGGGAACCTTATATCTCAGGTATGTTATGTTCTTAGAAGTACTTAAATTAAGTGAGAAACATTCTAGAATAGTAAAAGACCATCATTGGAGTCTAGGTATGGAGTAATTTGCTTTCTTGCTAGCGAGCAAGTGTGCCTTAAAGACACTACAGTGATCAGGGAGTCTGAATGAATGACTGATGCTGAGTTTTTCGGTACAAAGACAACTTCTACCACACGGTTTTCAGATTTAAATATAACGCTAAAGTCCCTTAGGACCTTTATTTAACCCTTCTGCAAATGGAATAGAGAGACTTGGAAAGGTGCAGAACAAAATCTGTTAGAACACTATTATTTAGAATCTCTCTGGCGGAGAACTGATAAGGTGGCTCTTTCTTTTCCCATCATGTCTTGTGAACCCTGCAGTTCAAATTGGGAAAGTTTTAAGCTCCATAGTTTTGATTCGGTCTCGAAACAGTTAAATTTCTAGGACTTCCAATATTTAAATTTGCTACGTTCCCCATTATTTCATGGCTTTACTTCTATGCCAAAGGGTATCTACATTTCGGCACAGCCAACTTTAGTTTTATGCTGTCGTTAATCTTAAGACCAATCAATCAATTGAACTTTTCCAATCTTTCCAATTGACTAACTAAACTATGACAATTATATCCCTTCATTACGGACACCAATATTTAGGGTGAAGTGTCAAGGTCCATACGCTTTCTATTCTTAGCTTCCACTAAAGATATGTTTCTATTTCCCCTCCATTTATTTTTTTGTAACTGACATGTAAATTAGTAGTAGCCAGAATGGCTCATTAAAATATGCCCACACACACACACACACACACACGCAGGTACACACTTAGCCAACTCACACTTGTGGTTAGCCATAAAAGCAACTTGAAATTACCACGGAAATGGCGCATTAGCATTCGCCACTTCAACTCGCTCTGAAACTTGTTGAGCGGTTGAGGACGACGACGACGGCACGCAATATGCAAATTTTGACTCTTTGCGTGCTGTCGCCACAATTTGGCTCGATTAAGCGCAACATGAATGGAAATGAATGAATATTATAGAAAAAAAAGGATGCAGACCGGGGTTTTTATGCAAGTCCGAAACGAATTTCAATGGAGAAATTTCTAAACAGCTTTAAACAGAATACTAGAAATTATATAGAAATGGCAAATTGTTGCCAATTGTTGTAAATGGCACTCCTGCACTGTCCTGTCAATTGTCTTCAATGGAGTTCTGGTCTAAAATCGGAAAAAATGTTAAGAGTTTTGTGCTTCAAAGAAGTGCAAACAGTAGCTTTTGTACTTAAGGTAAGACAATACTTGATTTAAGTTTCAATTTCGTATTTCTAGTCAAAATTTGTGCCATTTCAATCACAAAATACTTGATTTAGGACCGTTCCGGCATGTATTATGTAAATTTCGGGACCTATTTTTGAACTTTTCAAAGGAGGGAAAGACGAATGAACACTCGAACAGCGAGTGGTGTGTGTGAAAAAGTTTATTATTGGTAAACTTACACACCCAGTCACCTTCACTAGCTATTGGAGCCAGCTTTGAAGTAAATGTTAAAAAACAAGCCGTTCGGACTTGACTTTAAACTGTATGTCCCTTTCTTTTGTGTCAAAATTAGAAGCACACAAGCCAAGAGATTAAGAGCAGCTCGGCTTGGTCCTTCGGTGCTGTGTAAGGCCAAATATGTAGCTTAAGATACTTTATTCTGTGATCATCTGGACAATTTTAAATACCCTCAAGGCTTCTCTGACTTTTAGAAAACTATCATATAGATCTTCAGTTTCAAATTGGCATATCTTCGCTTAAAAAATCGTCGAATTGTTTTGGCTACTTTAAAGCTAAGAAATAGTACTTTACAATGATATAAAGAAATCACAGGAAACGCTTTATTAAGGAACAAACTATATGGAAACCCAAATTATCAAATATCCCAGCGTAAATACAGATTCGAATTTAGTACAAGAAAACTATCTAGAATCATCTAGAGCTTCGAGAGCGCCATGAGTCCTATTTACCCATTGCATTGCATACATTTCTGATCTTCTGATTTCTTGATATTCCCCCACCAAAAGCTAACAAATTGGTAGCCTTGATTATACAGTCCATATACTCGCATAAATTAAATTCCAAACTTACCTTTGGGAGGCGATGAATGATAGTAGAGGCCCTGAAATCTTCGTCTTCGCTTCGGCGGCATTTTGCAACTTTATTGCAGTTTTATAATTTGTTTTCTTTTTCTTTGACAATAACTAGAGTCCTCGACTCTGCACTTTGCTCCAGTCCCGCTGCGCTGGAGTCATTTGAACTCGTGTTTTATTTCTTTTTATTTTCACGTTTAATCACTGCAAAAGTTGTTCAACCTGAAACCGAACCGTGCACCTTGCCAGTTCAGCGACGTCTGACTGGTCAATGGGCAATTTTGGTTGTGGTCAGTTCAGCTGGTTCAGCTGGCGTGCGTGCATGGCCAATCAGGCTGGGACAGCACTAGAGGGATATGTGTGTTGTTTGCTTTAGCTGTGGGAGCTTCCCGTTGCCACTTTTTAATGCACTAAAAATTGTGGTCAACTAATTTGGGTCAGTATAAAAAAATCATAGCCTACTTCCGTGGGCCACCTCCAACAATTGTAAACTGCGGCGACGAAAACAAACCAATTAGCCTCTCACATCGATTTTTCGATTTCGAATTAATAATCGAAAACGAAACTTGTGAAGGACACCGGCCACCACGTGCGACTTTTCATTGAAATGGAAATGACTAATTGCCCAAAAAACCACTCCAGAAAGGTCAGAAAGCAATTGACACAGTTTCGTTTTAAGAAGTTGCGTGTTTTAGTTAAAAGTTTGACCCAAATTTGATGAGTCCCCCGAGGTGTCCCAAATGCCAATTACGTGAATCACTTTATGCAAATGAATAATTCATCGTATGCCGCACAAGTGCAACCAAGTGCAATGAACTTGGAACACACTCATAAATTCAGCACTTTGACTTCACTTTCCGAAAATTTCTTGATTTTGTTTCTTCTTTTTGGTTTGCTCGACGCGCGCTTTCCTGGCAGACTGTGGCATATTCAGCGATTCGTAGGTGTTTTATCTAATTTTTGTCTACACGCACACCAACAAAACGTTGACTCAGCGTGTGTGTGTGGGCGAGTTGTTACCCCTTTTGATATCGAATATTGGTAATGGTTGCATGCGAACGCCAAAAAAAAAATAAGAACAAAAAATGGAACTCTGCCGAGAACTCATTGAGTGGGGGGCGGCACCCAATTGAAAGGGTAAAGAGGCAAGGTAAAAGGTTTATGGAAATTGAAAGTGTACTCATATTTGCTTGATCTGCTAGTGGGAGGAGGAGCAGCACATACTTGTCCATTGGTTCCTGTGGTCTACTTTTAGGCGGCGGGTGACAAGAATGTTTAGATACTTGTTTTCAAGATATTTAGAAGAAGTTTCAGTGAAAGATTCTTTGAACACCACTGACGCCGCTTACCTTGCGGCCTTAATCCGCTGAATTTGTATTTCGAAAGCTTATAGGATTTATCTCCCTTTGTACAGTAGTCATTCCAGGTTAGCCACTCTTGCTTACTTACACTTCAGATACCAACAAGGATGGTGGATAATTTGTTGGAAGTCAGCGCAATCATTCCCTCTTATCGTGAAGGCACATCTTTTGCCGTTCCTTCTTGAAATGTTGATTCTAGAGGTCATGTCTCTTGATTTTACATGACAAAGCTGTACCCTACCAAAAACTATCAACCAATACAGTCACAACGAATTCCCTGGCATGGTATGCTTCCAGGATAAAGATGGTTATCCACTTTAGTTGCCTTTTTAATCCCAAAGCTAATCCGAAGCACAAAATATCAATTTTGGAATTCAACTGGAAAAGAAAAACAACACAGAAAGTATAGATGCTGAGCTGTTAGATGGAATGACCGCCTACTGCGCCACAGTGCACAACGCCACTGCTTCAGTATTACTTAACATAAGTCATAAGCCTACTCAAGACATTCTTTGGTATATTCAAGGGTCCAGCCAGTCTCTGCATTATCGATCTTTTGTGATAGAAGTCCTTAAGTGAAAGGTTTAGAGCAGCCATGAAGGGCTCAGCATGTTTACGCAAGAGCAAAGGTCCACACCATGCCTAGGGCAGTATTCTGCTGCAAACAGCTTGCATTTCTTTCACATTGTTTTGCAAATCTCACCTAGATCATGTTGAATACTAAGTGATTGTGCGATTTTCCCTACCTTGATCGAAGCACCAATAACTAGGAATCCCACCCAGATCAGTTTTCGGTGCTTTTCTCTCCTCACGGTTCAGCAGAAGTTGAAGAATACTTGATATCAAGACCATTGCAGGCATAACTAAAGAACATTATGATCAATTTCTCAATGCCATTTAATTTAAATTTATTCATGCATAATATTCATTCCCATCTGGCTAATACTTGTTTGGATTTATTTCTCCTTAGAACTTAAAATCTAGCTAGACTTTTTATTATTAAAACTAAGCAGAAATCTGCAAAAGGAAGCAGCTATTAGCTGTTATTATTGATATTGTGGCTTTTCAGTTCGTCCATGGAGACGTGAATGGGTTGATTAAATTCGATGTTATCGGGCAAAAGTTCTGCAAATAAAGTTCAAGTATTTAAGATTTGATAAAGTCTCTCCTCAAAAGGATGGCTCACCCAATTGTTCTCTCTCAAAGTCCATCAGATTGCTGACGATTGTGTTGAGAAAATCCTGTGTAATGGTTTCGGTTATGTTAACCGGTTCATAGTAGAGAAAACTGCGTTTTTTCCTCGAGACGCTGCGCTTGCTTCTCAGCAGGGCCAGACTTATGTGGGACTGTTGCAGCGGCAAGTTATCTTCACCAAACTCCAGGCACTTGCCGTACACACAATAGCGTCGGTGCACTTGAGAGCAGCGTGTGCCGAGCGGATAGTGTCCATTCTTGCCATTTACCAAATAATAGCGATACTTGATGAACTCATCTTGACAGCCCACGCGACAGCTGCGATCGGGCTCGTCCACGCTGCCTGAGATCTGAGCTCCATGGCCGGACAGACCGCGCACTTTGAGCTTATAGCGGGCACAGGTTTGCTCAGCGTATTCGGCCGTGGTTTGCAGACGATCGCAGGGCTTGGCGTTGTCCGTGCACAGCTGGAAACTCTGAGCTCCGCTAAAGCGTGAGCTGACCACCTGAATACCCTTCGATTCGGTCATGCAGTTGGAATGGCAACCGGACTTGATGAGCCACTCTGAGTCCAAGCCGGAGCGATTGAGGGCCACTAGCGAGGCGGAGGGAGGCGGCGGCGGTTTGCGGTAGGAATCATAGATTTTGCTCTTGTAAGGACTGGGAATGCTGCGTTGCGCCACTTCTGTAAGGGAAACACGAACTGTGTGAAAAGTTTTGGCCGGAAAAGGTAAGCACTCACCATTCTCATAGCGACTACGGGGCGTCACTCCCACTTGATGTTCCGCATAGCGATTGTAGGTAAACCGCTGTTTACTCTCCTCCACACTGGAGGACACACCATATCTGTCCTCGCAGAAGTTTCTGTCCATTTTGAAGAAATTCGAGGTGGAATTGTCACAGGAGAAGGTCTCACAGCGTCCATTGATGCAGTAGGCAATATTGTTTGGGCTATGATGCTTAACCCGGCAGGTGGTGCCATCGGGAAAGGTCCAGCGTCGCGATTTGGTGCCATTGCTTTTGGTGCGACAGAACACCTTGCAGGAATCCTCCACTGTGGAGCTGATCTGTTCACCATCGCCCGTCAGCTCGCCATCCGACTTGCGTGCCTTCTGGCAAACCTGTGTGGCAAAGTCGCCAATGGTCTGGACGGGACCACTGTGACACTTTTTGTTCAGGCAGCTCTCATAGCGGCTGTCCCGTCCCATGCAGCGCCGATGATAGTTAAGACAGCGGCGGCTGTACTTACGCAAGCCGGTGCTGCCCTCGCGCAAACGATTCGAGGGACCATACAGACAACCAGAGGTGCACTCACTCGCCTCACCCCACTCACCCCAGGAGGAGGCGCCCCCGGGCGGTTCATTGCGTTTGTAATCCTGCAGCAGTTGACTCATGGTGCTCGACTCGAGAAAGCTGGCCTTGTCATAGCTGGGCTTGTTTAGGCCAGCGGAACTGGCCAACTGGCTGAGAGAGTTCAGGGACGACTGCGGAGGGCGACGCTGTTCACAGGAACCACCGCGGCACCACTATAAAGAGTTATAAGATGTTGAATACTGCAGATGAAACGAGGAGCAGCCATCCTTAAAAGGTAGCAGCCCATCTCCCGCCCAACTGATCGAGGGAAAAGAGGCTAGAGGATAGTCTATAAGCTCAGATGAGTCGACTCTTTACAGATTATCCTAAGCCCATCCTAAGCCTAACTCTCTTCCTATCAAACAGTGTCCAGAGAAGAATTCAATGGAGTATCTGGAGATAAGATATAATTAAGGCTCAACATGATTAAGCTTGCTTAAAGATCGCTCTTTAATCGCAGCTCTCAAGAGCCAGCTCTTGCTCTCAGCTCCTGACTCTCATTTCTAGGGCTCTGAGATGAAAGTAACATCAATAAACAACCAGTATTTTGTCAGCTGAGGGATACTTTTTCAATAGTGGCCCAAAATTTTAATAAATCGATCATTTCTCCTTGAATTTAAGAGCTAGAAGTAAGCTCTTCAGCTCTCAGATCTGCATATCAAGGGTCTAAGATATATGACACAGCTCGGCTCTTGGCTCTGAGCTGCAAGTCACATAACCAGCTTGAACCAGAAAGTACATAGATTCTCTTGTGATGTGGTTCTCAGCTCCGAAGCAAGAAGCTTCCAGTAAA
The DNA here is from genome assembly GCA_035044985.1 of Lordiphosa fenestrarum. NCBI lineage: Eukaryota > Metazoa > Arthropoda > Insecta > Diptera > Drosophilidae > Lordiphosa > Lordiphosa fenestrarum. The sequence continues at coordinate 3,634,105 of JAWNNO010000731.1, forward strand.
GAGCTCTCAGCTTAGAGCCTGGAGATGTGCTCCGCAGCTCGGAGCCAAGAGTAGTTCGGCTCTAGCTGAGCTTAAGGTAAGGATGCTTATTCTGATACAACCTCTCTCTCAGAGTACTTAACATTCACTCACCATATTCTCGCCACATTCGGTACCCTCCAGCGCGGGATGGGAGGGTTTGGTAAAACGTTCTATTTGGCAACGCAAGTCCAAGCAGATCTGTGCCCTCTGTTGGCTGGCCCGCTCCGATCCCTTGCCATACTTCAGCATACACTGTTGATTGCCATCAAAAATTTCCCCAGGCAGTTTTCCGCCCGCCGTGTGATCCAGGTCAGCCTTGAATTTGCCCCGATTGAACAGGCATTCGGCCTGGGGTTGGCTGTAGAAAGGATACAAAACAAGAACTCCTTAACTGCTAGAAAGATTTTACACTTTCCGAGACTTACGCCAAAAACTGTTCCAAATAGTCACGTGAACACTTCGACCAGGTAACCTTGCCCCTGCCCAGAGTGGGTGACATTATATGCATGCTGGAATCGCATTGATTCTCCTGGCTATCATGACGCAGTCCCAGGCTGTAAGAATTCCGATTAAAGTCAGTTATTTCCTTGGGGTCCAACCTACTCACTTGTGTCCTATCTCGTGAGCCACCACATAAACGCTATCAAAGTTCTTGCCCTCGTTGACGGTGCAAGAGGAGGTGGCCGTGCACATGCCTGAAACGGGTGCCAGACCCACCACTTGACTCATTTGATGACCATTCTTGTCAATGGTCAAGAGATCCAGACCGGTCAGCATCAGCGCATGATCATAGTGCAGTATATCGTTGTCCGAAATGGGATTATATTTCTCCTGCCACTTGCAGAAGCTATTCAGATAGGTGTCCACCACCTTGGACAGCTGCAAGTCGGCTGGATCGGAGTACTTCCAAATCTCCAGACGCTTGAGTACAAAATTGATGCGTCTGCCCAGCGTGTGATGGTGATAGAGTAGCTGGACGCCATTGAAAATGGTTAGCACAAATTTGATGAGTTTACTTTCCGCCTCCTTGAGGCCATAGTTCTTTTCCATGTGCCGATACAAATGGCTGTCCACGAAAATGGCTATCTCAATGTTGAGCTCGGCGGGCACAGACCAGCGCCGAGCAGGTGGCGGTGCGGGTCCAATGTAACGTCGACGACGCCGCCGCTTGCCCTGATGATGACGAGGCTGGAAACGCAAGCGCAGCGATGATGCGGGATGCTTGCGACGCGGCTTGGGTTCATTAAACTCTGCCAGATCGGGCTCAAATTGCACCAGGGGAGCAACCACTTGGTTGGTTCGGGCCTGGTAGAGCACATGGTGGCCCGGACCAAAGCGTGAAGGAAGCGGATGTATGACAAAGTCGCTGGCATTCTGTTGGAACACTCCACGCTGGAGAAAGAAAAAAGTTGGCTGACAAGGCTTTCTTTCCATTCGCCTGGACTTTCACTCACCACGCTGCCCGTTTCGCATAAGTCCACCGCAGCCGTTGAGCTGCGATAGAAGCATTTCTCCAGGCGCTTCAGCAACTCCGGCGAGTGCTCCACAAACTGTGTGCCATTCGCAGTGCGTCGGATAAATATGAAGGCATCATCGATCAGCTGCGGTGCCTGCTGCAGCTGCAGCAGCTTGGCCTCCACTTCCCCGGCGTCCGCCGCCCCATCATCCTCATCCACATCCACATTGGCGTCTGTCGAATGCATTTGAATGAATTAAAACTATTCGCATAATGACCGCAACTGGAGCAGCACGAGCAGCAGAACTGCAGCTGTGTGTGTGTGGTATGAATTTTGGATTATTTACCCAGTGCCGGCATGCCGCCGCTGCGTGGCTGGCTACGTTTCACCAAGCGATGCTGCTGCTTCTCCCGAGGCGGTGCCCAGTGTACCAATTTGAATTCAGGTGCTGAAAGATGCCAGGTAAACATGGTGTTCAATGCAAAACTGCCTCCAGCCGGATAATGATATGCTGGCAGTTTCTCCTCAAACTTAATCTTTCCAATCTGTTGCCCTAGAACCCAAACTCACCCTCCTCCGCCGTTCTGGTGCCAAAGATCACAGCGCGCTCATGCTCCAGCAAATGCTCCATCAGCGAGTTCTCATCCAGCTGCAAAAAAAAGAGAAAGAAAGAAGCAACAAGATGTTTTTATATGCCAAGCGGAAAGTGTAACAAAGTGCAAGCGGCGCAACAAAGCGTGAAAGATCCCAGCAAGGGCCAACACTTTCACTCGGGAAAAACAATGGAAAATTTGCTTGTAGGAAAACCTCAATTAGAGCTACTCCGCAGAGATCAAACCGGGGCTAATGGGTCAGCGGAGCAGCAGATGCGCATCGATTTTACTCTCCGATGGGTCAGCAGTGCGTGCGTCGCGTCGGCCGTTTGCACGATTATTTAATTTAATTTGTTGTAACAATTTTGTATGTTTGGGCTTGCAGCCAACGAACCATGAAGAGTGTTTCAGGCTCCGCCTCTCGATGCAGCCAAGAAGGTGTTACAAATTGCCGTTGGATGTGTTATTACCAGAAAAACATTGTAATGCTGTGCAAAAGAGGCGGTCTGTGGCTTTATCCGCTAATCGCTATTAATTGAAGCCAACTGAAGAATTGGCTGAACAATTTGGACAAGTAGTCGGCTGTCAGAGTCTTTTGCTGCCGCTGAACAAACAATTGCTGACAAACTTGGGCGCAGTTGGAGCCATTGGAGTGGGTATTGTCTAAGCCAGAGGTGGTTGCTATTGCTTGAAACCTTTTTAGCACAGTTTAGGGGACTTCTACTACTATTTATAGTACTTCCGAGAGTTTAAGTGGTTAGAGTGGATCGAATGAGTCTTCTTTAACTAAGAGCTGAAAAGAGGCATCATGCAGTCAAGGCTTCTTCTCGACCTCGCTCCTTCAGTTCTTACAGAAGTCGTAGCGATGGAAGTGATAGCATCCAGAAGTTCTTCTCTTCTTGGCGCAGCAAAATGCAGGCTACTCCGTTGTTGAACCGTTGAACCCAACACTGAACCCCTCAACCGGGCTTTGAACCGAACCTTCCAAGTTTTTAAACACCCAAACCGAATTCTTCTTAGATTAAGTGGGTTTCGACTCTAACTCTCTTAAAGAAATTAACTATATAATATTATATTTAATTGACCCAAACCCAAAGTTTATGTCGAATGTTTAAAACTTCTTGGATTTAAGCCAATCAGAGGTGCCCAGTGCCGGCTTACGGCAGCGTAGACACCAATACAAATGAAGTATATAATTCTGAAGCCACAACAACCACAGGAAAACGAAAGAGACAGCCGACTACTGTCAGTCCCTAGGAACACGAAGTCAAATGGCTGTCTAAAGCACACTAAATCATTCGTTGGACATACACAATTTGTACCTGAATACAAATCAAACATATTTTATGGTATAGGCTACAAAGAGAACACAGAACACATTCCAGTCGCTATGCTTAAAACAACAACGAATGCGGGCCATGCGTATAGGCAGTGGGCATCCCTGTTTAGAATATTTTCAAGGCAAATTTCTATAAATCTGAGCACTTTCTTGAACATCTTTTTAAACCGAGGGTTTTTCCAAGATGAGACGGTTCAGTTTCAGCCTGTTAACCATATTTTAGGCTCAATAGACTCAAAAAACCTTTACTAAGAGGTTCGGTACCAAAACTGTAGATTATAAGACAGCTGGTTAAAGTTTCCACCTAACTCTAGGCACCAGATCTCTTTCCCTAGAACTGTCTATATAACAAATCATTTTTGCTAACTTGCTGTTTCCTTCAACTAAAACTCTTTAAAAGCCTACTATTCCCCTACTTACTACCATTTAAATCATAGACCGACTATTTCCCATTCTCATTACGACTCTTCATCAACTGCCCAATTGTTGTTTTACCTTTTGCAACCAAACAAATGTTCAATATAAAATGGACACTAATTGGCTGCAAGGGCAACATTCGCACAAAAGAGCAAGTGCCGGAAAAGCCCAACAACAACAACAGCAACACCAACAATAATAATGGCACAAAAACAACAAGTGGAAAATGTCTGGTGTAGCTGCAACTCTGCGCACTGTAATCGCTGTCGCCCACCCCTGATTATGTGATGAAATTTTGCGTGACCCGTGGACAACATGAGAGTAGAAACAAAACAACAACAAAAAAAACTGGCGAAAAACCCAACTACAAACAAATAGCGCAAATTATATCACAGAAAATGGTAGAGAAAGAAGACATCAGGTAACCAATGGCGGAACCAAGCGAAAGGTTCTCAAGTGCGACTAGAGCCTGGGTCAATAACTTTGCTTGGAAGAAGGAAATGGCGGCTTAGTGTGCCAAGTAAAGCAAAATTAATTGGGGGGGAAAATAATGCATAAGATATTGTTATTTTATTGTATATTGTTACCAATTCCATTCTAAGCCACATGAAAAAGGTATCTCTTGGCATCTTCAAACTTTTATTAAGCGGCTTTGCTTCAAGTTAACCATTAGACAGAGTCGTAGATCACCTCAAAGGCCGCAAAATTTATAGAATTATGTGAACAGGTTGAAGCTAACAAAGGTAATTGTTTTTAATAAGGGATCATTTCAGCTACTTATAATAATGACTTTGTTTTAAGAGATTTGAACAGTGGCACTATCTGCTATGCTTTAATGCATGGGGCTCTCAAACGTAGACTAGTTGTTCACATTTGTTAGCATTTAGAAATAACCTAGCAATACAAGATTGTGTAAGGCTTTGCTCGGATTCAATCAAAAAAGAGATCAAAATTGTGAAAATTGTTACCATTTTGGTTGAATCTATTTGGAACGCTATTTTTTGCCGAACTTTCGCAGGGAAGGCAGTCTAAAAATTGTCAAAACTGTATTACGGCTCAAGAATCGTCCTTAATTTCGTCGAGTTTCAGGCCTCAAAGCCCTTTATTAAGTATACAGTCCGGATTTAGCCTCAAATCTGCAAGGAAAGGTATTTTTTGTCAAACTTTTAAAGGGTTGGCAGTTTCAAAACTCATTTCTATTCTTGGACCGCCCTTAAGTTCAGCCCATCTCATCTCTTAAGGACATTTCTTGTAGCGACTTAACCTAAAATCTGTTCGGAAACTCATATTTGTTAGTTTTTGAAGTGGCAGCCTATCCGAAATGATGTCAAAAACTTCTTTCTAATCAAGGATTGACCTTTAATGCCGATAACACCAATAATATTGATGCTTTTATGCTAACCAATATTTCTTATAGCAGTTCTATATTATCAAAAGTATTAAAACAAAAGAACCCGAACACATGTTTCGAATGAAATTAGAACTCCGCTCCTCCTTCAACCTTTCAAAGAAACAATATTCAAAAAATACAAAATAACTGCCGCATCATCAAAAACGCTCGCTGATTCCCACTAATCATGTGAGGCGCATTCCAGACATAGACCTAGACACCGGGCACGGGCACAGCTATGACAGAGACGCTGCGACGCCCCGATGGGAGCTCAAATTTATGCTGCTTCGCTTCGAACGCGGAACGTGTAATTTGACAAGTCGACAAACGAAACGATTGGATGGATTTATGCATTTTGCCAGCTTGTTGCGGCTCCAATTACGAAAACAGTTTTCCAGCGCCTAATTGTGCAGAGGTCATTAAACGCCTGGCAAAAGTCTTGGTCCGAAATGGGGTCTACTCGTGTGAGTCACAGAGTGCAGTCAGCGGTTTTTACGGATCACCTGTTTGCTGTGTCTGTTTCTGTTTCATTTATGGTTGACAATTAATAAAAAAGCTATCAAGATTGCACTCACCTTAAAGCCATTCCAATGGAAGCTACGTTTGCGCCGCAGCTCTATGTGCACGGTGGGGGCGGCATCCGTGGGGGTTAGCCACAAGGTGGCCAAGGCAATTAGAGTCAAGCGATGATAAAGTTGGAGTTGATTAAACCGAATTGTTGGGGCCATCGTAACGATGCGTTGATGATGACAATCAAACCGATTTTGGTGGAGTTTATTGTGGTTGTTGTATGGGATTTTGCAATGCTCTTTACATTGGTTAATCACTCGCCGTTGTTGTTGTTGTGGCAATTAGTTGCATAAATTGCAAATATGATTCCTTGGATTTCAAACCTAATTTCATAATTTGTTATTTCTTTGACTTACATTTCGACTGCAAAAAGAGAAATAATAATTTTTGAGACAGCGGAAAAGTGAATGTACGAGTTTCTTCTGCTGCAGCTGCCCGCTGCCGCTGCTTCTTCAGCAGCTGCTTTTTACGGCAGTTAATTTAACTGTTTATGCACTAATTAATTGTTGTAACGTTGCGTTAAGTGAGCTCTAGCTGCCAGATATTTGCTGTTGTGTGTGCATTTCATTTTCGAGCGGGTAAGCAGGGACGTAGCCAGGGAACTCTTCTAGGCGGAGTGGGGTCTTTTATAAAGCAAACAGTCGAAGAAGAAATCGAATATTTATGCATAGTTGAAATATACTTTTTAGGTTCCGAACCGAACCACTCAAGCTAGTGAAATCCAAAATATCCAAAAAAGACCCATTGGACTGGATATGTCTATAATATCATTTTAAACATCCAACAGTGCTGAAAATCATCCAAAGGATGATAAGTTTTTTATATTCTTTGGGTGATTTTCAGCTCCGCTGAGTGACTTAAAGGATATTGAAGCATTCAATCATCAAATGATGATCTTTTAATACCCTTTTTTCTCTGTGTAGAGATAGATACCTAAATGTTGGATGGAAGTTTCCGTTTGTGTTTTCTTTAAGTTCCAACCCAAGGGGAGCAAATTCGAAAATACGCAAAATAATTGGACTTTTGCTTTCCCAAATATGAAATTTTCCTTAGAAAAACCAATTTTCCATCCGATTGACCTGATAGTCGGTTTGTAAGCAGAAACAATAAAGATTTGTGAAAACCCAGGGAAAATTCAGCAAGCTTTAAAGTTACTTTTTACCATAAGACTCGGCTTCTAAGGATTTTTCCATTTGGAATTTAAATATTTTGAAATTTTTCACCCATAGCCTAAGATTTGACCTGTTCGACGATCGGTTTAATTAAGTTTCGAATTAATCCTTGACAATGCCGGATTAATGTAGGTCTTTAAGTGTGATTTGTGTGGGTGTCACAATATTTTGTAGTGCTTCTTTATCGTAATCTTAATAACGATGCGTTTCCCTTTTAGATATCATATCAGCTCATTTTCACGAGGCAGACAATCCAATCGAATAAAGGATTTTAAAAGTATACAAGCGTTTTCTAGGAATTGAACTTTGCAAGTTTGCGAAAGGATAACTAAAACGAGAGCGTAAATTAAAGTCGGCCCTGCCCGACTTCGAAATACCCGTTACTCAGCTCATCCCGGATAATTTTGTGGGAGTTATTCAATATTTTTTATTGCGGGGGCGGGAGGGGGCGTGGCCAAAATTTGAAACAAACTTGATCTGCCTACAGACAATACTAGCTTACGTATAAAATTTGGTTGCTCTAGCTCTTCTAGTCTCTGAGATCTAGGTGTTCATACAGACGGACGGACGGACGGACGGACGGACGGACGGACGGACAGACGGACACGGCTATATCGACTCGGCTGTTGATGCTGATGAAGAATATATATACTTTATGATATCGGAGATGCTTCCTTCTGCCTGTTACATACATTTGCACGACTTTAGGATACCCTTTTTACTCTACGAGTAACGGGTATAAAAACTCTGGGGAACCTTTGGTTTAGTGGAGGTTCGGTTCTTGCGCATTTTGGTAACCGTGCACAAAATTACAATTTGGCACCATTTTTGAATTCCTGCACAAATTATCTGCAAATTGAAGTCGCTCAATACAGCTAGGATATAAAAGTTTCGGTACAACTCCTCCATTTCTAGTTCTTACTCAAATTTAAGTTCTCATCGTCGGTTGTTTGGGATGCGATTTGATACATGGAAGTATGACACACATAAAACTCAAGCTGAGGCACTATTTTCTGCTGATCGCGAAAAAACGAAGTCGGTTTTTGAGATAATTGTTCATAATTGATTTCGCACAAGTTAAGTTTGTTGCTTAAGTCCTTTGTGAACTACTTTGTTTGAAATTTGATATGGTCAATAGAATTAAATCACAGCAGACAACAAACCGGGCTCTGTGTTCTCCATATGTACAGGCAAAATATGTATAATGCTTGCTTTTGTTTCACATTTATGCGCATTTATTTTTATTTAAATGCCACGGCACAATTAAGCATCACAATATACACACAAATCGACGGCTCTCAAGCATAACAGTTCGGCGCGTACATCAAGTGCTCGACTTAGTATTATTTAATTTTTATTACCAAAAAATTCGGAGGTCAGAATTTTGGTTTAATATTTTTTGAGTGAACGGAGCAGCGGTCGAGGAGCGAGGAGCGAGCGAATACCTTCCACGGCAGCGGCACATTTGCGAATGAAGTGAAAAGTCATCACTGCGGAAAACTTGGTGCTGCGATCGATGCGGTTCGTGCTTGGTCGCGTTCTCGCTCGGCTTAGTTCAGAAGCACACACAAAAAAACCAACGAAGAAGCATACAGATACTCGTATATATGCTAATAAGGGCCGGAAGAATGGCAGAAGAACAAAGTGGCCGAAAAATTAGCAGCAAAAAGATGCATCTACAAACAACGGCAATTGTTTTATGGTCAAGTGCCTGAAAATGATGGGGCAGACAGGGCTAAAAACTTGACACTGATCATCACAGTCGAATAAAAAACACTCAAAGCAAAGAATTATGCTGCATTTCCGTTTGCCAGCGCGAAAGGAAATCTTAAATCAACAAATGCAAATTGCCAATTGAAGTGTTTTGCATTTAATTGATGCAATCAAAGCCAATCGGCTGGTGTCAGCCATCAATCAAAGTTAACAAATCAGAAAACAGCATTTTTTATTAATGTAACTGCAGTCAGTGGACAATCTAACGTGGTTTTTAAATTTAAAATTGTAGCGGGCTGCATGGGTAGCACTGGTTTGAACAATCGATAACTCACTGACAGTCCCACCGCCAGCAATTCCGCCAAATTCTGCTGTGGCATTTTTCTGTTTCCCCTCAGAGGGTCACACTAACTTATCGATATCTCAAGCATCACTTGGCATTTGTGGCACTTTTAAATCTAAACGGCAGCAGCAACAGCAGCTTGGCTTCGCTTCGTGCGCTCAGCTCGAAAAATTGTGAAAATTATCATTAAACAAAGCCACATTCGATTTAAAACTTGTACATTATACATTTGTGCAATCTAGTAACAAATTGATCACAAAACTAACAAAATTTATTCAAACAAAGCGATCCTGCCTAGTGGTTTTCTTCTTAATTTTATATTTGTGCTACAATTAAATAAAACAAAACGCCAACAAAATGGTGGGCACCACATTAAAATTGCTCTTGGACGAGGTAAGTGCGAGGGGATCCTCAGAAGATAGAAGAAAAAATTGAAGAAGGGCCGCCATGGCGGCGGCGTCGTTTGGCAGGAGAGCGAGTAAAGGAGAGAAAGAGAGAGGCAGAATGCGTGTGAAAAAGGGGAGGGTGAAAAAGATCCGTTTGTTATGTTGCTGCCGTTGCTTTGATATTTTTTCTTTTTGGCGCAATTTTTTAATTGCGGTAAAAGTACCGCTGATTTTACACCTCTTTACACCAACATGGCTGCCCTTTATATTTCTAGAACGCCTCGGAGAAGTATAATCCAGTCCAGCTGAAGAAATTGACAGTGCCTACACAAGAGGCCAACACCAAACGAGCCGCTCTCGGAGATCTGCAGAATCGTAATCTAATTCGTGATGTTGGCAGCAAAAACGCGGCCCAGAAAGAGTAAGTTACCTTCAGCTTTCTCGTGTGTGCCCTTTAGTCTTACCTTCAACTTTGATAAAGCCTCAAGGAGGAGAAGGTAACCGTACCCGCTGCCTTGCGAAATGCCAAGGCACGCGTGGACACATACTGGAAAAAGCCACCCACTGCGGCTCCCACTGCTGCTGCCGCTGCTGTGGCCAAACCCAGAGCTCCCCTGTTGCGTGCCAACTCGATGCGCACAAATGGAGGTGCACTGACACGTCAGGCCTCAGCCGGCAACCTGGCCGGCAGCAAGGTCATCTCTAAGCCAGCAGCCCAGGCAAAACGTAAGTAGCTGCCGCTTAAAATGAGCCAAAAATCATGCCAATCCTGTCGTCCCTTAGCATTGGTCAAGAAGGAGACCAGCGAGGTGCTGCCTGAGCAGAAGCCCACTAGCACCGGCACCTTGCGTCGAGAGGATAGCAATTTGTCCCAGAAGTCGCTCAACAAATTGCGCGTGGCCTTGGGCAAACCAGCCTTGGGTGTGGCGGGACTTAAAAAGAAGGTGACAGCAGCAGCCGTAGCAGTGGTGCCCCAAAAGGAAGCCAAGCCCAAGCCATTAGCTGTCGAAGTCCCCACCCTCTCATTGTCCAGCAAACGACTGGCTGGGATCGAAGATATTGATGCCAATGACAAGGAGAACCTTATTCTCGTTTCCGAATACGTCAACGATATATATGACTATCTCTACAAACTGGAGATCGAGCAGCCCATACACACTGATCATCTGGCTGATCAAAAGGAGGTCTCACACAAGATGCGTGCTGTGCTCATTGATTGGATGAATGAGGTGCATATGCAGTTCCACTTGGTGCCCGAATCCTTTCAGTTGGCGGTGGCCATTACGGATCGCTACCTACAGGTAGTGAACAATACCAAGCGCAGCTATTTGCAGTTGGTAGGAGTCACAGCTCTGTTTCTGGCCACCAAATACGAGGAGCTCTTCCCGCCGGCCATTGGTGACTTTGTATTCATCACCGACGACACTTACACAGCGCGGCAAATCCGCATGATGGAGCTGAAAATGTTCAAGGCCATCGACTGCAATCTGTCGCGTCCCTTGCCCATACATTTCTTGCGTCGGTACTCCAAGGCAGCGGATGCTGAGGATCATCATCATGCCATGTCCAAGTATTTTGTGGAATTGACCACGACTGACTATGAGCTGGCCAGTTATAGGCCCTCGGAGGTAGTATGGTTACCCAAGAGAAAGAAACACTTTGCTTCAAATCGTTCTTCTTTTGCAGATTGCGGCCGCCTCATTGTTCTTGGCCCTGAACTTGCTCAATGGCAACTATAAGGCCAGCACCGGCATCAATGATCGTCACTGGACACCCACCTTGGCCCACTACTCGCGCTATACAGCCACACATCTGCGGCCCATCACTCGACAAATAGCCAAGCTGGCTCGCGATGCCCCCCAAGCCAAGCTGCGTTCCATATACAACAAGTATCAAAGCAATAAGTTCCTGAACATTGCCCAGAGCTGCGAACTGAGTGGTGCGCTCATAGACTCCATCATAGGCTTGAAGAAGTAAACGATGCTCCTCGGTCTGCTCCATCTATTTAGTTTTCGTTTAGTTTAGTTGAATTTTTAAAGATTTCGGTGTGAAATGCTCGTTTTCGTGTTCGTCTTGCATATTTTTAAATATGTGTTTTTTGTCTACCCAAAACTAAACACCACACAGGCGTTTTCTCAGCAACTTTGCACAAGTTGCCTCGGAGCTGGCCAAACCGCGACACTGAGAGAGAGCATTATGAAGCAACGAGCGCATTTGCTGGCTGAAAATATCGGCGTTGCCTCTCAAAGGAACATATTTACTATTATTATTATTATTTTTATTCCTTTATCTAAACATTTGTAATTTTTTTAGTTTGTAAACAACTTTGATTCGTATAAATTGTGCTATGTATTAAAAATAATAAATCTGTGCAAAAACTGACTGAGAATGCATGGAAAATGGATGTTACTTGGCACTTGGATTTTACTTGACTAAAACACTGGAAATTGTCTACTGGCAGGTCAGTTCCTCTGCAGTTTCCCTCCCCTACTGACTGTCTCTCTCACTCTGTCGCCGGCACATGTCTGCCTGGCTCTGTGTGTATGTGTGTGTGTGTGTGTGGGTGTCTCCATGTATGCTTGGCTTTTGCTGGGCTGTTGGCCGTTTTGCTTGCTGCTCCACGCTGTGCGCCTGTTCGAAATTTTAGTTTGACGGTTTTATGGCTCTCATTAATTTTGGACAATTTCTTTTTTTTACGAGCAAACAAACGCCATAAAAGAAAGCAAGCAGCAGGAAAATCATCGTCAATTGGGGGGTTTCTCTTGCTCACTTCGCTGGCTGACTGTTAACCAAATATGCAGAGCATAAGAAAGACCAAGGGAACCCGTATCTGAGATGTTTTGTTATCCTGATAGGTAATAGGTAGATGTTGTCTTGGGCCAGGTAGCAACAGCAACCATAGCAAGGGTCAAGGTAAGCGAGAGGCAAGGGCCAAACAGAAGGAACCAGCTGCTCGGGGTAAATCAGCTGAGTTTATATAAGTTGTCTGAGAATATTGAATCAGGGGATGGGGATGATGGTCGGATTAGGCATATACCTAGATCTTTTAACAACAATACCGCAAGGTTTCGCCACAAAAACTCTCTTTCTCTAAGTCGGCAATGAAAGAGAACCGCTTACGTATGCGGTAAATCGAATCAAGCGATTTCTTTGTACATAACTGTTAAATTGGGAATCGAAGAGTTCAATTATCGGGGTCTTAAGTTTATTATGGCAAAATATGGATAATAATCTTGCAGTTTTATCCTATCCGGCTTGAGGTCGTGCAACTTTTGGCAGCAAAGTGTTTCTTTGGCAGTCTCTTGGCTGGCGACTGTCATTTCAGAAGCGATGTCTTAACTGCTTGGGAATTTCAAAGCAGCATGAGCGTAAAAACTGACATTAAACAGCGCCGAAAAAAGCCCTGTATTAGGAACCCTAAAGATTCCTAATACCCACAGCTGCCAGAATTTGATTTTCTTAAAAAATCAGTATATATTCGTAAGAGTTTTCACATAAAAATGGAAACAAATTTTACTTGTCTCAAAGAATAGTTAGAAAATTCGTAGAGCGAGTGAGATTTTTAGATGTGTAATATTAAAAACTGGTCCCCTTTACAGGAAGTGTTAAAAACAGCAACAAAATTCACTTTAAGCAGGCACCTTGGCTAGTTTTATTCAGATTTTTAATGCTTATGCTATTAGTAAGACAGTTCAGTATGTTTCTCTCCAAGTATTCTGTTCAGAGAGCTTAGAGATTTTTGTGAGCAGACACATTGGCTGACCATATATGGAGAGCTCTGACAATTTTTGTTAAGCCTCACCGAAATCAACATAAATCGCACCAGAATTGTGACGTTTTTGGGTCGGAAGAGATTAGTAGAACCCATGGGAATACTCAAAATATAAATTACTGCTAAGTAAAATTCCATTTCGTAGTCTACATATGAAAAATATTAGCCATGTAATGTTAAACTCTTGTTTTCTGAATCATTTAATACGCTTTGGTCGCAAGGCTATAGCTCATCTCTAGCAAAGCAGACTACGCCATCTCTAAGTTAAGCCATCAACAAAGCAGTCATGTTTTTTTAGCAACGATTAAATTAAAGAGCAATTGTCGATAAAGGCAGACCTTTATTTTCATTAACAATTGGCAAATTGTAATGGAGAGGCATAGGAAGCACGAAATGCATTTTACATTTTAGTTTCAGCTACCCCAGTGTGGCCCATCTCTAATGTTAAAATCTCACTCACAGTGACTGAGTCACAGTAAGCTGCATGCTGCTCATCTCTAATGTTAACCCACATGTTTCTGTTTGCATCCATTCGTCAATTTCAATTTTAGTTTGCAATTTTCAATGGTGGAGCTGAAGAAAAGCGAAAATCCTTTGGATAATTCCCCCTGGGAGCCCGGCGACAGCAAGGACTGGTCGCTGCCCATCAAACCGCTGGAGGAGAAATGGAAATTGCTGCCGGCTTTTCTACAAGTGAAGGGATTGGTCAAGCAGCACATCGACTCCTTCAACCACTTCATAAATTTGGACATCAAGAAGATTGTCAAGGCCAATGAGATAGTCACCAGCGGAGCCGATCCACTGTTCTATCTCAAGTACCTGGATGTGCGAGTGGGTAAGCCGGATATAGATGATGGCTTCAATATAACCAAAACAACAACGCCGCACGAATGCCGCCTGAGGGACACCACCTACTCTGCTCCGATTACCGTGGACATTGAGTACACGCGAGGTACGCAACGCATTAAGCGGAACAACATGCTGATAGGACGGATGCCCCTGATGCTGAGATGCTCCAATTGTGTGTTGACTGGCAAGTCGGAGTTCGAATTGTCCAAATTGAATGAGTGTCCCCTGGATCCAGGTGGCTACTTTGTGGTGCGCGGCCAGGAGAAGGTTATACTCATACAGGAGCAGCTGTCTTGGAATAAAATGTTAACCGAGGACTTTAACGGAGTGGTGCAGTGTCAGGTAACCTCGTCCACGCACGAAAAGAAATCAAGGACTCTGGTGCTGAGCAAGCACGGACGCTATTATCTCAAGCACAACTCCATGACGGATGATATACCCATAGTGGTCATATTTAAGGCCTTGGGCATAGTGTCGGATCAGGAGATAATGGCACATATAGGACTGGACTCGAAGTCACAGAATCGTTTTGGTGCCTCGCTGTTGGAGGCCTTCAATTTGAAGGTGTTTACGCAGCAGAGGGCTCTGGATTATATGGGTGAGTTGGAAGAGTGGGAAGGAGAAGAGAGCTTCACTAACGTTGCATTTAAAACGCAGGCTCCAAACTGGTGGTGAAGCGTTTCCAGAGTGCCCACACCAAGACACCCGCCGAAGAGGCCCGCGAGCTGCTCTTAACCACCATTTTGGCTCATGTCCCAGTGGATAACTTCAACTTTCAAATGAAAGCCATCTATGTGTCCCTCATGGTGCGTCGCGTCATGGCCGCCGAGTTGGACAAGACTTTGTTCGATGATCGCGATTATTATGGCAACAAGCGCTTGGAACTGGCGGGCTCTTTGATCTCTTTAATGTTTGAGGATCTGTTCAAGCGCATGAACTGGGAGCTCAAGATGATAGCGGACAAGAATATACCCAAGGTGAGCGGAGTGTACCAGACTGACAATTGGCAGACTGACAAATGTGTAATTTTCCAGGTTAAGGCCGCCCAGTTCGATGTGGTGAAGCATATGCGAGCTGCCCAAATCACCGCCGGCCTGGAATCCGCCATCAGCTCGGGCAACTGGACCATTAAGCGATTCAAAATGGAACGTGCGGGTGTTACCCAGGTGCTCTCTCGCCTCAGCTACATCTCTGCCCTGGGCATGATGACGCGCGTCAACTCGCAATTCGAGAAGACGCGCAAGGTCTCGGGTCCGCGTTCGTTGCAGCCCAGCCAGTGGGGCATGCTGTGCCCCTCGGATACACCCGAGGGCGAAGCTTGTGGCTTGGTCAAGAACTTGGCTCTGATGACACACATCACCACCGAGGTGGATGAGCATCCGGTTATGGTCTTGGCCTACAATGCGGGTGTGGAGGACATACGCGAGGTTAGCGGCAATCCCATTAACAATCCGCATGTCTTTCTGGTGTTCATCAATGGCAATGTCTTGGGATTGACGCTGCAGCATAAGCACTTGGTGAGGAATCTGAGGTACATGCGGCGCAAGGGTCGGATGGGCAGCTATGTGTCCATACATACGTCCTACACCCAGCGCTGTATATTCATACACACGGATGGAGGACGCCTGTGCCGGCCGTATATCATAGTGGAGCAGGGTCGCCCGTTGGTCCGGCAAATACACTTGGATGAGCTGGAGCGGGGCATACGCAAATTTGATGATTTTCTCTTGGACGGCCTGATTGAGTATTTGGATGTGAATGAGGAGAACGATTCGTTTATTGCCTGGAATGAGGAGCAACTAGAGGCGCACACCACGCATCTGGAGGTGGAACCGTTCACTTTGTTGGGCGTGTGCGCCGGCTTGGTGCCCTATCCGCATCACAATCAAAGTCCCAGGAACACCTATCAATGTGCCATGGGCAAACAGGCCATGGGCATGATTGGTTACAATCAAAAGAATCGCATTGACTCCTTGATGTACAACTTGGTTTACCCGCAGGCGCCCATGGTCAAATCCAAGACCATAGAGTTGACCAACTTCGATAAGCTGCCGGCGGGACAGAATGCCACCGTGGCCGTCATGAGCTACTCGGGCTACGACATTGAGGACGCGCTCATACTCAACAAAGCCTCCATAGATCGTGGCTACGGTCGCTGTTTGGTGTACAAGAACTCCAAGTGCACCGTGAAACGTTATGCCAATCAAACCTTTGACCGCATCATGGGTCCTGTCAAAGATGCGCTGACAAACAAGGTGATTTTCAAGCATGATGTGCTGGACTCGGATGGCATTGTGTCACCTGGGGAGCAGGTGCAGAATAAACAGATAATGATCAACAAGGAAATGCCTGCCGTCACCTCGATCAATCCCCTGGAAGGACAATCCCCGCAAGTACCCTATACCGCCGTACCCATCAGCTACAAGGGCACCGAACCCAGCTACATTGAACGTGTCATGGTGTCGGCCAATGCCGAAGAAGATTTCCTCATCAAAATCCTCTTAAGACAAACCCGCTGTCCCGAAATAGGTGACAAATTCAGTTCACGGCATGGCCAGAAGGGTGTCACCGGCCTGATTGTGGACCAGGAGGATATGCCTTACAATGACTTTGGCATTTGTCCCGACATGATAATGAATCCTCATGGTTTCCCCTCTCGCATGACAGTGGGCAAGACCCTGGAACTGCTGGGCGGCAAGGCTGGCGTTTTGGAGGGTAAATTTCACTATGGCACCGCCTTTGGCGGCTCCAAGGTGCAGGACATACAGGCAGAGTTGGTGCGTCATGGTTTCAATTATATGGGTAAGGACTTCTTCTACTCGGGTATAACAGGCACACCGCTTGAGGCGTACATCTACTCGGGCCCGGTGTACTATCAGAAGCTGAAGCATATGGTGCAGGACAAGATGCATGCTCGCGCCCGCGGACCCAAGGCGGTGCTTACCCGCCAACCAACTCAGGGCAGAAGTCGTGAGGGTGGCCTGCGTCTGGGTGAAATGGAAAGAGATTGTCTTATCTCGTATGGTGCCAGCATGCTGATCATGGAACGACTAATGATCTCCTCGGATGCCTTTGAAGTGGATGTGTGTCGTACGTGCGGGCGCTTGGCCTACTGTTCCTGGTGTCACTTTTGTCAGTCGTCGGCTCATGTCTCCAAGATATCCATGCCGTATGCCTGCAAATTGCTGTTTCAGGAGCTGACTAGTATGAATGTGGTGCCCAAGCTGATACTGGAGAACTACTAGAATTGTAAGCAGCAGGAGTGAGGAGTGAATAAAGAGTTTGACTATTACTAGAAGTGGAATTTCTTCATTTCAAGCCTTACTGATGGTGTGAGCTACAGTTCACTTTGTTATGTTAATTTCTTTTAATAATGCTCAGTAAGGTTTGCCATTTCCAAACGATCAGCGCTTGTCATACTTTGAATTTTATTATCAAAATTCGTGCTCTGTTCGGGATCGAAGCTTTAGTAAGAGTCGGTTAATCGATGTACTGTTCGCACTTCCCAACCCATTCTGTCTTCTAACCGTCTCGAGATGCCATGAAAAAGGAAAAAAGTAATGGCTTGGGGGGAATCGACTTAGTCATGCGTCACCCAAAGTAAACACGTTTCTTTTTAATAACCATAACCAATGTTTTCCTCAGCTTCAGTTCCTGCTTCATTAATTCTTTCACAGTTTTCTTCACCTGCCCTGCCCTACCTCAATTACCCGGCTCGGTGCCCGGTCATTGCACTGGTCAATGCTAAGACTCTGCCACTAACACCTACCCAGCTAAAGGCAATGTCCTTGTGCGTCTTTTCAAGTGACTTGTGCTTAAAAATAGTATTCAAAGCCACCTGCCAAGCCGCCCTTTCCGGCCACGCCCCTGCGGGGGTGGCCCACCCTCTTGTAATGCAGCAGTGCAATGACAGTGCAAACAGGGCAAACTGCCAGCAACAGTCAATGGTGCGCACACACACACACCCAGAGAATGCTGACAGTTTAAGGCTCACACCCACACCCGAACCAAACCCAAAACTCAATCTGGGGCCACCTTCCGGCATTTGGCGTTTGACTTTCCTGTCTCTTAGGCCCTTTTGGCTATTTGTCAAAAAAGTTTAGTTTTTGTATGGAATGTGACATAGAAATAGATTTAAATGGGTGTTGGCCACTTGAGCTGAAAGTTAACTAAAGTGTAAGGGTCGCTTTCAAGGAATTTGGTGCCAATAAACTTTGGTTAACAGGGAATGAGGTGGGTTAGCAACAAGCAAACTATAGCAATTAGAATGGAAATAGAATAGAACCACTAAACTACATTAACTAAGTAAGATGGCTCTAATAAGATGGCTCGATTCTAATTAAGATATACATCGTGTTTTAGGCCAATTTTATTTACTTCTATCAACTTTATATGAATTTTTTGGCATTTCAAACACTTAGAAATGATAAAAATATAAAAATTTCCTCCTAAAATTCATTTTTCATTAAGAAAATTAAAGTTGAGCAGAGTAAATAGAGTAATTCTTTGTAAATTAAAATGTTTTACTTTGTAAAATCAGCTTAATATATGTGTCTACACGTCCAAATGATAAAATTTTCTCAGCTTCAGCCCAAAGGAATAGTTTTCCTCAAGAGCAGCAAAGTTGAGCAGAGTCAGTCGCATAATCCCTTCAATATTGACATAGTTTTTTAAATTAACATTTGCAAAAACACACTTCGTGCTTTTAGCCTTCTAAAATTCTGTCACGCTGCCATCCCCAACTTGTGGGAGTATAAAAAGCCATGTTCCACATGAGCACAACCTCAGTTGAAAACCGGCGCTCGCTCGCTCGCAAACTTGCACAAAAGCTCTCAGCTGCAGCTGTGTCTCCAAAAATTGTACAAAGGAAAAAAAAAATAATAAAATACAATTCATAACATTCAATTGTTGAAAGAAAAAGTGCTTACAAATATCCAACGATAAGGCCAAGTTAACACCAAACAAATGCAGTGTAAATAGTTAAATCAAATACAACAATTTCATTAAATATAATTAAGCAAACAAACAAATAAACAACAATGCCCAATGCCAAGGAAAGCTCAGCCAATGCCAGTGACTCGAAAACGCCATTTAAAGTAAGTGCAAGTTAATTGTTAGTTGTTGATTTTTGGTTTTAGTTTATTGTCAAAATGCAATTTACAAAGTTGCTACTGGCCATGCCTTTTTTTGGGCGTTGTGTCTGAGTTGTTGTTGCTGTTGTGGTTGTTGGAAATTGGGTGAACTGAAGAGAGCCAGCGAAAGAGAGCGCGCCTTTTTTTTCCTTAAAGAGAGTGGCAAAGCTGTTACTCCCGAGAGCGAAAGCTCAGTGAAAACGCTATTACTTTGTGTCTTTACAAAAGCAACAACTTGACATGGAAAATGCATTTGATTTGTTTGCCTTTGGCATTTGGTTTTATTTGCCTTTAGTTAAGGAGCAATTTGTAAATCTACAGAAAGCCGCTTTTCGAATAAATTTGTTGTTGTTGTTAGAATGAAATCCTCCAGAGGTTTTCCAAGTAAGCACAATGTGAGCGAAGGCAGTGACATTTCGCATTCTGTTTGTTGGTTAACAGCGCAGTAACAGCCGGGCTTGGTCCCGGGACTTGCCCCCAAATTAGCGAAGGTATTTCGATGAGTTACCGAAATTAAACAGTTTAGAATTGCATTTTCATATTTCAATTTGCAAACATGAGGAAATGGTTGTACTATGCTAAGAACCTATCCACCAAACTCATACTTTGGGTTGCACAGTGTGTTAGAAATCATTTTTTTTTTGGACAAAATTCTTTCCTGAAATTTTGAAGAGATGTTCCTTAAAAATCCAACTTTATTTTAATAGTGTAAGAAGCGAAAGATTATTGATTAAAATTTGTAGATTTTAAAAAAATTCTGCTAAAAAGTATATTTAAGAACAAGTTATTGTGAAAGAAAAACCTGGGTCATGAAATGGTAAGTCGATTGTGAGCTGTTACCTCAAACAGATACGAATCTAGACTGCAACTTTGAGTTTTGTTACTTCTTGTTAGCTTGTCTTTAGATATATAAAACAAATAACAAAACAATTTTGAAAAATTCAAAAAAATATTTATATATTTCGATACTTAATTGTTTATATTATGCTACACATTTATAAAACATACTTTTCCAGACCTTAAAGCTAGTTTTTTCTTATTTTCATAGTTGATTTTAACAAAGTATTTTCTCTGATTTCAAAAAAATTATTAAAATAATTGCCTAATTTTAGAATATTCAAACAGTTGCACTTAGAAATGAAGAAACCAGCAAATTCAAGAACATATTACAAAAATTGATCCATTAAGTGGGCCATTGTTCAAATTTAAGTGTTGGCCAGCTTTTAAGAACTAGTAAATTGCTGTACAAATCTCGGTTGCTTCATTATCTTTCCAAAACGATTCCCAACTAAGCTTTAATTAAATTCCTGAAAAGTTTTTCCTTAATTTGGTAGCATGAATTGTTTTCCAGCTCAAAACATTTCAGTTGAATACCAGATAAATAAACATTTAAAATCTCATAAACTTTGAAAAGTTCTGTGCGACAAATAGACAAATTTTGAACTTTATTCTAAGCCATCCAAGAAGCAGACATCAGACCAAATGAAAAAAGTTTTTTATTGTGGCAAAGTTTCTGCTGTTTGATATGATTAATTTTGGACGTTTTTTTTTTTGGCGCAATTGGGTAAAGTGAAATAAAATGCTGAAAGTTCAAATTTCTGTGTACGTCCCGCTCAATTATTTATGAAAGACTTCAAGCTGCACGTTGGGCAATAAATTTTTGCGAGCAAGTGCAGCGACTTCTCGCTTCTCTCACTCTCCCTAATTTATGTTTCGCTTAACCTTAACGCTCAGGCCCAAAATTTAAGCATGGCATGCAAGTTTAATAGCAAAGGATAACAAGTTGTCCTTGCAGTCAGGCAGGCGGCACTTATGGCATGCGCTGCTGGCTGACAAAAACGGTAAATATTTGAGCGGCAGTAGTTGTTGTAGTGCTTGTCAAACTGTATTCGAGTTATTACTTCAGCAAACAACCATTTACAAGTATTATGTTGTATTTCATTTTGTTTGCACTTTGTATACGTATTTATTTATGTGGTCATAAATCACAATTAACACAAAACAATGAACAGCTGACAACGACCACCTGGCGTATACGCAATATTTTCCCTACCTTCCCCAAGGGCAGAATTAGTCATTCTGGGATTTTCGCTTTAGCCTTAATGTATTGGCAATATAACGCTGCAAACGGAAATGAAAATAAAACGCCTATTAAGAATTCCACGTACTCCCATATCTGTCCTGAAGTTTCATCCTGGTTACTAGCATAATGTGTGTACCAACTTGTTTTGTTTGTGTGTGCCGCAGGACCTGAGTTGCTAACTCAATTGATGGCCACCAAAAGTTGGCTTCTAAATATTTAAACGCCATAGACCGTAGGCCACAGATTTTGAAGTCTTAAGGGAAATTAAGTGGTAAACTTCAAATTGTTTAACAACTGTGACATAAAAAAGTATGTAAATTGTTTAATGAAATATTCAGTACTTGGCT
Source organism: Lordiphosa fenestrarum (assembly GCA_035044985.1). Classification (NCBI taxonomy): domain Eukaryota; kingdom Metazoa; phylum Arthropoda; class Insecta; order Diptera; family Drosophilidae; genus Lordiphosa; species Lordiphosa fenestrarum. Next base: position 3,655,689 of record JAWNNO010000731.1, read on the forward strand.
TATTTTGCTAATTAAACAGACATGTCGGGCGTACAAGTTTTAAATATTTTAATGGCTTTTTACACGGTGTTGTCTGAACATTTTGACAGCTTTTAAGCCGATTTGTGCGTGCGGTAAGTTTTGGAATTAATTATTTTTAATAAGCCGAGACAGTTTAATGGAATTTTATGCACATGTAATGTGAAAAGCTTAAGTGAAACTTACCACTGAACTGTGGTACATCAATCTTAATGGGATTTCTCAGTCGTAATAAGAAATTTACAATTTTTATCACTTGGACGTGTTGCTCTGACTTGTTAGTTGTCTTGATTTAAGCACGTTGAGTGTAAAACACTTTCATATTTATGTATTTTATCTAGTAAATAAATTCTTTGAAAGAGGAGACCCTTTCTCAACCAGAAACAACTTTTTAAACTAAATTTATCTGTTGCCCAAGGAAGTTACCCCAAAAACCACTCTATAAACTATCCTTTTCCCTTCCTTTTCTCGGGTTTCCTTTGGAAGCGGCTTAAATATTTCATAGCTCCTGGGCACACACACACATAAAAGAGTGTCCAACCGAGTCCAACTGTAGCATTTATTTATTATTCATTTCTTCATTCCCTTTGGCTGTCCCTCAGGTCAAGGACGTCACGCGTAACATTAAGAAAGCGGTATGTGCGTCCAGTCTAGAGGAGATACGTCAAAAAGTGGCCGAAAAATTTGATAAAAATGAGCAACAGCCCACCATACACCTGGACTCAGATGGCACTGAAATTGATGATGAGGAATACTTTCGCACATTGGACGAGAACACGGAACTGGTGGCTGTGTTTCCGGGCGAACATTGGATCGATGTGAGTGGACATTAACATATATATATATATTTATTTTAATCGTTTATTTTAATCGTATTCTCATTTTATAGCCCACACATTATGTGACGATAACAACGCCACACACGAATGGTGACTCCGGCGGCGAGGGAGGCGTTGAAGGTGGCGATACCACCGATGCCAATAACACTGAGTCGGCGCGTATCAGGCAATTGGTGGGACAATTGCAGAATAATCTTTGCAATGTGTCGGTAATGAATGATGCTGATTTGGATTCATTGTCGAATATGGATCCCAATTCATTGGTGGATATAACGGGCAAGGAGTTTATGGAACAACTAAAGGATGCGGGAAGGTAGGAGGAATGATTATTAGACTAGGCTAAGGGTAGAACTTCGATTCCAATTTAAACTGATGTTTTAAAGCTTTACATTAGATTCAAATGCTCAATACATTTCTAGAAAATTGCTATGAACTAGTTATGGTTCCGGAATTGTTGCAGTAAAGCAGTTAGACCACCATATTCAGACTACATTTTCAGTTTTTACCTCAAATAACTCTAAATAATGAATATAAACCACACTTAATCCGGTCCACTCTGGCTTTGAACCGGGCTTGAACCACTAATTCCATATTACCAACCTACAGAACAAGAGTTGGTTCAGAACTGATTTTAATCACATTTTGAACCGGTTCACTCTGGCCTAGAGCCAGTTGGGAACCAGCTAACCCCATAGCCAACATTACTTGCAAGTTCAGAGCCCAAACAATTTCTAAAATATAACTATTGAGCAGTTTTAAACCGATTTCGGCTGGAATCGGAGTCCTAATTGAAACAGTAGACTGTTAAGTTAATAGTTCATAACTCAAAACTCTCTGGAAATGACTTTAAACCCACTTTTAACAGGTTCTCTCTGGTTTGTAATCGGCTTTGAAGACTGTGAAGTACTTTTTAACCGATTCACTCTGGTTTCGAACCGGTTTTGAAACCGTTAACGCCATATAATGACATTTTGCTACTTTTTAGCTGGTTCAGTCTGACTTGGGACCTAGTTACGAACCAATAATCTCCATATAGCACGCCTAGAGATCAAACTATAAGTTTTTAACTTTAAATAACGTGAAATGAATGGCTCTGAACCACTTTTGAACTGGTTCACATTGGTTTGGAACCGGAAGGGAACCTGCTAAACGCTGTATTACCCACCTACAAAGCCAAGTTTAAGTTCATAGCTGATGAAATGGCTTTTAACTACTTTCCAGATAAGAACGGTTCGGCAGCGGTTTTGGCTCGAAATAAGCCCAATTTTAAGCCCAAGTTATTTCTTTGATCCTATTTCTGGGATATGTCCGATAACCAGTTTTGAAACGGAAGTGGTCAATGCTTATGTCTCTTCTGTATACTTCTTGCGCATTCTTGATGGTAAATTGTATTCAAAAGGATCGTATAGTGCAGGCAGATCAAGCTTAACTTTAATTTTGGTTCGGTTTCTTTAACGCAATGTGAGAAAAACCCTAATTTGTAAGCTGTCTGATGCACCAGGTTTGATTATGAACAAAAGAAGGGTAGTAAAGTTATTAGCAACATAAATTTCTGGTCCAAGCCGCTACCAGCAAGAGCGACGGACATGGAATTTGTACCCTACAAATATGGTGGATCCTTTTTCTATTACTTATCTCTTATTTTGTTTTCTTTTCTCACTAACCAGACCCCTGTGCGCCAAACGCAATGCCGAGGATCGCCTGAATCTCTTGAAGCTGCTCAAAGCTGGTGCCATTTTCTGCTCCGAACGTTATCCCGAAGACGCCGAGGCCATCGATCGTGAGATAGGACGTCTGAATGAGGCCGAGAATGGCCAGGTTAATGCCACATCAGCTTTGACCGCCACAAGCAATACACGCACCATCGAAGTGGTACAATGTGACAATCAGAATACCACCATTACCATCACAGTGGGTGAGGCCAGTAGCACCTGTAGCAATTTGTCGGCTGCCGCTGCTGCTGCCAATGAAGCCAATGCCAATGAGGCAGACATCTGACTGGGCAGCCTTTGATAAGCCCAGCTAAGGGCTTAGTGTAGACGGAAGGCGATGGCAATTTATCATGAAATCGAAGAATCAGTCCTGCAACACGGGGTTAACATTTGAGCAACATCATTCCGCAAATGCTTCGTAGTTCTTAAGCGCAAATGAAAGTTAACGAACAAATTACACGTATTAGTAGTTAAATATGAAAATGGAAATGAATTTACCAAACGTTTTAGCCAGGAAAATATATAACCACAAACACAATATTTAGAGAAGCAGAACGAAAGATGCATTTAAAGACAAATAAAAACGGAAAAGCATATAAAACCGGAATCAAAAGTAAACCAAATGAATAGACCTAAGCGATGCGATGGAACTGCATCCATTACATTGGGTTTTTCCCAAGAGAACTTATTGGTTGAGTGATCACTGATCAGTCATGTTTGGATTCCGTTCTCTCAACTGTTTGTTCCATCTGTCTACGGTAGTTAATGCTTTAGTTACAAATTCTTTTTAGATAAAAATTTATATAAAATTGAAAACCAAACACGCACACACACAGAAACACACATAAATGTCATTGTGAATGTCATTTGTTGATGGAAAAGGCCAATTTGAGACTGACTGTATTTATGTGTAATAATATTTAATTGAGGTTTGCTTCACTTGTTGTAGTCCCCCCCGCGAAACGAAGGCAAAGAACACTCAAAGACACTTGAAGAATTTAGCCACAAACCCACAAATAACTCTTAGCAATTAAATGTATAAGCAATAAATGACAACAATTATTAAACATAGTAAAATCAGCGAATACGAAGTGAATAAAATGAATATTAAAACAGAAGTTTGCTTCACTTGGAAGGTGCAACAGGGCCCACCAGGAAATGCTCTTCACTAAGAGAGAGAGAGCGAGCGAGAGAGTGGGAGAGAGCGACGAGTTAATTGCATTAACAACAAACTCAATAGCTGCGCCGTGACGTCATCCAAAGCCTGGCCTGCCCTAGTAACACACATACATACATAGTATAGTTCAAAGCTCTCCCTGGCCCGGCCATGCCAGGCCAGGCCAGGCCGGAGTCTAGCAGATTTGACCTAAATTTATGACGACAGCAAACGCAACCACCCATTGTGGGCGTGGTCGGGCATGCCAAATAAACAGAGGAAACCTTTCCTGAATTGTTTATATATAATTAAAAAACCAAGAAAAAAGAATGCGCCTTTGATGTGCGACCACATTTTAATGACAAACAAAACAACTTTATACACACGTCGAGGCGGCAAGGGAGAGCGGGGAGCACAGAAAACAGTCTATGAACTTGACGCTTTGGCAAATTGTTAATTTCAGTTCACTTGATTTCTTTTTGAAGTGCAAAATCAAGCCAAAGTTCAGCTTGGGACAGGTACAATGGGTAAAATATCACAAATTGTTCTCGAAGTATAAAAGTGCAACAAAATTCAATCCGTGGAGGAGAACTGAATATACAAGCACAAAAGGAGCAGACATATGACCCTTGAATAAAGGATAACAAAGATGTGGGCTCAATGAGCATAGCTCTCAACAAAGACAGAACAAAATGAAGCAAAACCGTTGGTAAGTTGTTTTAAGTCTCTGTACCAAAGGTGCAAATATATGTAACAGCCTGAGGGAAACAATTTCAAGCTTATAAAGTGTATATATAATCTTGATCAGCTTGAATATTCTTGATATAGCCATGTCCGTCCGTGATGAAGAGAAGAAAAAAGAGAAACAAAGAGATGGCAAGAGATAGAGGTAAAAGTATACATATTCTTGATCAGCATCAATATTCTCGATATAGTCCATGAACAAACAGATCTCAGATATGGTTTGATGCTTGCGACCAGATCAATTTGATTTCCAGCACCCGCAAATTTGAAAAAACTTTATATGTCGCACAGTTTTATGGAAGGATGGTTCTAGGCATATATAATAATTAGTATTATCCGATCCTTCAAAGAATTGGTAAAGTTTGGATAAACAAGATTCAAGTTATGAGCAAAACAAAGCTCGCTGCTCCGGCATGTATTTCGCTTGTACTGAATATGTTGCAGTAGGGCTTGAAGGACTTTCTGACTTTATGGACTGAGGCATACCAACAAATTCCTATTCCCCATAGACCTTACCGCCAATCTCAAACTACTTTAGGCTTTGAGTTCTGCTGTACAGTAGTGTCCGCAAGGGTAAGTAGTAGGAAACGAGTAAGGGAGTCAAGACCTTTTTCAAAAACTTTATGAAGTTTGCTTCACCGTGAAGTCCAGTCTAAGACTGCTGTTGTGGTCCTTCATCAATGCAAGTCGTTACACAGTCTCTGCGTCCTCTTAATAGCCAGCTGTTATGGCAACCTATTGAAGAAGGCTGCCTTAATCGTAGCTACACAGTAACAATGGGACTGTTTGGACTGAAAGAGTGTTCCTTTCATCTAACCATTCTGGTAAATATTCTAAAACTTCTTTGTCAACTTTTCAGCGAAAGATTTAAACACAAATTTCAAGAAAAATGGTAAAGACTTTGAACACGCCATCCCTCTCTGTTCATGTCATTCCGACTAGAAAAGGCATGCATTTGTTGTTTAAACACTCCATAAAGCAAGGCAGTTGTGTGCGACTGACGACTTTTGAAGTAATGGGAGCAAGGGCATGCCCACCGGCCCAAAATCGACATCCTGACAGATACTGAAAATCGAGTTTGAATGAGTTTCAAAGCCAAAAGAACCTAAAAGACCCGGCTAGGGTACTTTGAGGACATGCTGCAGATTACTCTAAGGCAGTTGCTATTTAAAAATAAGTTTGGGTTAGCTGAGGAAAGATTAGAATCCATCAATCTGCAGGTTATCCCATCATAACTTGCAATTAAATGACTATTTGAGAGATATGAAAGGCCGGTAAAGGACCCCATTTGCTGTGGTTCCAAATGACATTTGTGGCACTGCGCTCACATTTATCAATCAGTGGCAATGCAGCCCATGGTACTTCCCCCTCATATTTTGTGTGTGAAGTAAATACTAAGCAAAATGGCAGCACAAAATGTCAAACGTCCCGTGGGGAAGGCAAAAGCCAAGGGGAAGGGGAAGGTAGGGGGCTGGTGTCTGGGTAAACAACGCATCGAATGAAACTTTTTCACTGGAGCTAACGAGTCACAATTTCTCTCTTAAAACGAGGGCCATAATTTTCTACAATTTTTGCAGCTTATTTTTTCAATTTTTTCACCCCAAAAAAAAATAAATGTCATGACATGGGCAGGGAGGGTGGGGCTGCGGCTCTGTTTGTCTGCGGGAGCTCCCAAAGCGAGCATGGAAGCTGCTATATATATATGTATATATGTGTGTTTTTTTTATTTTTTTGTAATAGATGCGGCATTACGGGCATTACTAATACGCCCCGTGGCACATACGTACATTTGTGGGCGCTGGCGAGGAAAATGGGCGTGCCTCATAATTGTGCACTTAAGGCCGCAGGGCGGTATGTGTTTGTGTGTGCGTGTGTTTTCCTAGTCATTACGGGTAAGTCCATAAAGGAGCCCGCGCCGCTGGCTTCAACTCAGATGTCAGTAATGAAAATTTAACCAAGTAAAGTAAATAAACGAAGGCCATGAAATTAAGCAGTTTGTTTATCATAATGCTAATGCTGACTCTGCAAGCAGTGGCCAAATCATGCCTGGACTCCTGCCTCAGCCACCGAACGGAAGCCAGTCTCCAAGAAGTCGGCGTGTGTGTGAGACAGCAACTGAAGTTTGATTGCACGCTGGAATGTCTGTTCAAAGTGGAGGCAGGAGTGGAGCAAATGTAGAGAGTTTAATAAACGGAATATGGCAACAAGTGTTTGAAATCTGGTCTCGACTTGTTGGTGGTGCACAAAGCCACCTTTCACCCCAAAACGGAATAATTAAAAGTGCCATTAAGAGCCATTTTAATTGCATGTTTGTGCGAAACGAAAAAGGGAAAATGTCTCTCGCATATTTCAATTTAATTAAATTGCTTGCATGTCGGCGCATTTCATTTAAATTTCATTTAGCGTACAAATTCTACGCGGTTCGGTTTGACATGTCTCTGTTTTCTGTTTTTTTTTGGCACAATTAATCATCGCCACATGCTGCGTGTGCAACGGAGTGACCTTCTGCCGAAAACGAACGAAAACGACATCCATGACATGTGAGTTAATTAATCTAACTGCCCAGTGCCCGTCAAACTGCAGACGAAGGTCAGGGCTGCTGTTGCTGCTGCTCCACACTCACCTTGACGGCGAGACGCATAAATTTCAATTAGTAACGCCATCTGTCCATGGGCCTTGTGCATTCAAATTGAGCGGCAGGAGTTTACAACAATTTTTATGCGGCAAATGCAAAAATTGTTTCACGCCACGCCCCAATGCACAATTAGCCGACCAGAAAAGGCACATAAATTATTGGCTTCAAGTTGGAAATGATTTTGTCCCGCAAGGTGCGTGTGTGTGTGTGTGTGTGAATGGGCAAAATATGCTGATTACTTTGGTCAGGGATTGAAATATGCAAAAATCGTAGCCTGCTTTTAGGCGTGGCATTGTCTGGGCCTCACGCGAATTGCAGATGGGAGAACATTTTGTCTGAATGTGTGTGAGTTGATTAAATTTGAGAGGCATTCAGAGTGTCAGCGGTAGGATCACCTGTGGAACTTTTAAGCTCTTGTCTAAAGCTTGATTTTTGAGAATTTTTAACGTCTGCTAAGCAATTTTCAAAAATTACCTAGGAACCCAGTTGAAGGGCTCATGTTTCGAGTAGCTTATAGTACGAGCTGAGTTGAAATGTCTGCATTGCCCAGTCGGACCTGTCGTTATGAAATATGCACTTCTTTTATACTTCTTTTTCGCTAAAGAAGTTAAGAAGTAGAGGTAGTTCTAAGAAAAGTTCCTTTCGCTTTCGTCAAGTCGTGAAATCCTCAAAGAACGCTTCTCTGAGAACCGTCAGCCATCTATAACTGGGGTGCCAGGAGGATATAAGCATTGGCCACATATGTTGTTAGCCATTGCAATACTTAAAGCGGCTTGCTTATTGCCAAATTGTCACAAGAGCTTCGTATGTGTCTCTCTTCGCTTTCTCTCCCATGCCTTTTGAACAGAACTATTTGTTGTAGTGCGTCGAATGATTGCTTTTGCATCAGACAGCACAAACACAGCAAAAGGCAGCCATAGCCGGTTTTCTTTTTCATATTTCTGTGGTTGTTTTTGGCCTAGAACTTTGACTTTGTCATTTGTTTTAGAGACTAGCTAGCAATAGGTGCTCTGAGGCACCTCTTCAGAGAGCTGTTATATATGCTCCCTTTTCTGATCTGTTTAAGTGTCAATTCCTAGCTAGCTATCTAACATAGAATTCGAACATACTTAAAAAACCCTGCCAAACACTATCGAAGGCAGCTTAGACAGTAAGCTGTCAAATGAAAGTTGGAATGAAACCCATCACCTGCCTAAAATTGCTATTTGCCCAACCAATATATATTAACTCACGTGACTTTCCCAACAGTCACGTCCCCATCTCTTATTCATCTCCACTTTTCAACGCCAATCAGCCGACAATCGCCGGTAATGTTCGATTTCCGCTCTACGTTGACTGACTGGCAATTATTCACACCCATAGAACACACGGGTCGTATGCGCGATATCACAATTTGTTTTCCCTTTTTTTTTGTTGCAGCTTAACTCTGTAATAAATTCGCAGTTTTATGCATTTTCATGAATTTCAAACCAGACGTTTCTCCTTTCGCTTCCCAAGTCGGGGCCAGCAAATGTCATCCACATAACGATCGAACAATAAATCTCGGCTTTGTCTCAACTTCGAAGGCACCTTTTGTGGAACTTTTGTGGAACTTTTGTGGCGTGCGTCAAGTGAGGGGGGGGGGGGGGGGGGGGGGGAAAGTGTGAGGACCTCAACTTTATTATGCCAGAGTGACATTTTTTTTGTGTTGTGCCCAACCAGCCAAGCTGCAAACTTTATTTTATTGCATTTATAAACTTTGCCCTTCTGCTGCCGCTGAGAAAAGTTCAGGCTAAATTATTTATATTTACTTCAATTTTTTGTTGCACATTTGTACTTTTTTTCTCGCATTTTGAGGCTAAGTGCAAGAATTAACTGGAGGAACTTTTACCACTTTACAGGTCAGAGGAGTCCACATGCACATTGTAGGCGCTGGGGCCATTAAATGTGTACACAACAAATAAAACACGCCCACCCGGACAGCGGCCGAGCAGCGACTTAGCAGTGCCTTAACAGTGAGTCAACAGAGCTCGCTCTTAGCCAAAGCTTCTGGCCAGGTTGTTTGTGTGTGTTTTCTTTTGCATTTGTGCGTTTGCAATGACAGGGACTGTGTCTGATGGTGGCTTCTTTAAATACAGCACGCACAGATGTCTGGCCATTTATTCCAAGTTCGGCCGGCTTTTGTGGCAGTTGACGTTTGGTCTGGCTAAGGCGGTGGCCAAAACGGGCGATATTTTTTTGGGTGAAAAAAGGCGTAATTCGATGTGGAGTTTTTTCGAGTGGAAAATGTGAATTGACAAGAATTAATGAGAAAGGTAAAGAGATTTAGGGAAAAATGAACAAATTAATCAATGTAAAAGTGCAACTGGTGAAAACAATTTTGCCAAAGGAGTTTTGGGGATTTATTGGCGTTATTTGGTATACAATAAAAAACCTTTTAAGCCTGAGTAGTTACAAAATATCATTGGCAGGCTGAGTGTTATGGATCATCATATAAAATTGCTGTAAATGGAAATGTAATTTGGAAATTTGGAGACCTGACAGATATACACAACCGATCAGAGTGGGTTTTTTTCATAAATGCAGTACAAAAAAGACTTGTTGCTTGTTTTTAAAAGTATAAAACTGCTCAAAAAATACCCTCATAAATAACTGTCAATACATATTTTCAATGTGAACAGCACACAGCATATATGGGGCAGCTCTATTGACATATCTTCAGCATAAGTCAGTAAATGTTTGTGGAGCGAACCTCATAAATAACCTTCACACACATATTTTCAATCTGAAAATATAGAAAACCTGGCATCTTCGTCAACCGACGACTGCGGAGGCTCCTAAAACAGTTTAAAGTTTTAAATTCGAGCTACCATTTTCTGAGTGGAAAACCAAAGACAGATCGAGATTTCCTTGAAAGGTTCTGAGTAAGTTTGTCCAAATAAAGGATCAACTTTTTAGTGAAAGTAGCCTAGACATATCAATAAAAGCTAGACCTAGCCAGCTTGGGCTAAGAACAATCAGTAGAACAACCAAGGAGGGTGTCTCCTGTCTTTAATATAAGAATTCCTTAAGATTTCTTTAAATCTTTTTTTCACCAATTGTGAGGGAACTGGTACTAGGCCGAAGTCTCTATAAATGCTAAAGTGATGTTTGGCAGGCAGTGTTCCAAGTACAAGTCGTCATAACAATGGACATGTTCAAGTCCAGGTTTCTACATACATCACCACGTCCTATTCCATGGCTTCCATGTGTTTGAAAATGGAAGAAAGCCTACTCTGAAGTTACAAAACAAGACTTTTGCTTTGTTTTCCTTTGTCTGGAAGCCAGATATTGTATCTTAAGAAGTGCTCGATCTTCATATAAATTCGTAGAAATCATTTACTCTGTTTATTCACAATATCATGAGAAATGCCCTTAAAGGTATGCTACAATACCTACCTAACTATACCCTAAGCCATATTTAATGTTTTAAACAGAGTAGATTATATATGAAACGTCTAAATTCAACCAACAATTATGTGGTTTTTGAATTAAAATTGTCAAGGAAAAGGCTTGCATACTTTGAAGGGCATTTATAATTAAATTTGTTGTGTTTACAAAACATTGTACTAAACAGCCTGCAAAGACAGGTGCATGATAGTTTCAAATTTAAATTGTCCCCTGACAACTATAATAAAGCCTCAAATATTTACATTTGTTTACCCTTCCCTTGGCACAGAAGTTTTCACAAAAATGTAAATAATAAACGTTGAATCTGTTTTTGTAGCTAATTCGAGTCCAGAAAAACAAGTTGCAAGACAAATAAAAAATGACAGAAATTAAGGCAATCGACCAAGCAACAGCCAAGCTAACTGAGTTGCTACCAGCAGCTCCACCACCGCCATCACGACAGCGAACTCTGACTCGTACACCGGAAATGGAAGCCGATGGGGATGTAGATGTGGATGAGAATGTTGAGGACACGGAGGCGGATGATGCGGCGGATAGTATTACCTTGGAGTTGGCATTGTCACCACACAGCAGTGCCTCGCCCACACCCTCGCCCACCATGGCTGATGATGATCTCGCTGAGCTGGACAACAGCAAGCCGTTTAAGGTGGGTCTCGCTCCATTGTTAGCCCGCACACACAGCACTTGAGTGTTATCCAATTGAGAATTCTTCGTTATTTGAAGCGTTTGAGCTTAAGCTGTTTGGCAGCTGTCGGATTTAAAATTTAAGAAGCTAACAAATTTGTCGTCTCCAAATCAATTTCTCGCTCAGGCAGACAGCCAATTGAAACTTAATTAAAGTGTTTAAACTGTCTTAGCTCAGTGGAATGAAAGAAACCCCAAATAGCTGCTGTGAATGATGCGATAATGTGGCCACATTTTTGTTGGTGCTGAAAGCCGTTAATGCAGGCCACAACTTAATTGATAGCCTGCCAAAATGTCTGCCCATTTGTCAGTAATTTCCCAGCGGACACATGGCGTATGCTTAATTTATGCTCTGACTCGGCTAATTAATAAGCACACGTACATAACAACAAGAGGTTCACCTTGTGCTCATCCTTTATGGTTTTGCCAGAACTGGTAATTAATAACACCGAAACGAGTGAAACCCAAGTAGGAGTTTAGCTTACTTCAAGGTCAAGTTAATTGTGGCTGTGGCTGGGTGGGTGGCTGCAATTAACGTTGTATACTTTTTCCATATAATTATATTAAATAGCTCAACGCAACTTCACTTTACAATTTCTAATTCAAAAGAAAACCCAACAACAAGATATGCATCAAAACCTGCCAACACACTCAACACGCACTCTACTTATACAAATGTCCCTGGGGGTTTTCAAAAGGACATGAGAAATGCATTTGTTTTTGTGTCCACCTATGAATGAAGCCCTGGAATGCCTCAAATAAAAAACTGAAAGGAGGAATGACAAGAATTACATTACCCACAGACACAGACATTTCGGAAGGAAGAGAGAGAATGCTTGCCGGGCGCCCATGGCGTATACGCATTAAAATAAATAAGCGAAGCATTATACATGTTCTCCTCCTTACCCAAACAAATTAGCCACACAATGGAGCCAGTTTATTGGATAGGTATTCGCATGAATTAACCCGAGCCTCAAGTGCAGTTCAAACAACAGACATGGATAGCTCATGGGTCTCATGACAAATTCACGACTGCAATGACATCTCCTGCCCATTGTCCTTGTCACGGTGTGCTCTGTTGTTTGTTGCCTGGGCCAATATTGACTGACTCTGGTTTGGACCAGGTAAATAAAATGATGATGATGCTGCTGCTGCTGCTGCTGATGATGGAAAAGCGACCGCAATTTACGGGCAGCGGCAACGACAACGACTCAATCATTAATGAACACTAAAATTCATTTAGCATATTCGAACTGTTGGCCGTCTGTGCGTAAAAGGTCACAGTCAAGGCCAAGTTCAAGCTATAATGGCTTTTGTTTTTTTTTTCGTCTAGCAACGGGGTGCCAGCGTGATGAAAGAGAGTTCGAGAGAAAGGAAAACACGTCGAGCAACGCATTAAACGCAAACAAAAGCCACAGGCCATTGGCATTTGGAACCCGAAAGCAGGTTCAGGTCCTTTCCAGCCAGCCCGAAAGTCAGAAAGTCATTGAATTGCGTGTCAGAGGGCGGACAAAGCAGTTAAGTTCAAAAATTTAATGAAATAAAGCTGCCGAAATTAGTTCAAATAAATTAGGGGAAGATGTTTTGGAAAAACTTATAAAGAAGAGCATGGAAAGGGACTTACAGTTTACAGCCATATCGAACCCTTCTCATATCTAGTTACTTCACAGCGGGCGCCAATAGCTGATGAAGTTGACCGGTTGTTAATGAAAGTTTCTATAAACTCTTGCAAAGCAGTTAACTACCCATACTGCTATTTCTGTTTTTATTTAAAATTATTAAGAATAATCGCTTATCTTCACAATACCCTAAGGATTGTTGAAAAGCAAGTGAACAACTAAACGACTGAACAACAAAGCAATTTGAGTGAGTTTTTGAACACACACAAGGGTGCTGTGCCATAATCGGTTTGTGGTTGTTGTTGTTGCTTGACAAATGACTTTCAGCATATCCATTGGCGTGTGCTCTGCCATAAGCATGCTGCTGTGGATTTGTCTGCTAAGCCATTAGCTCATTGAACTTTTGATGGATTTTCTAAGCAGCATTTAATTGCATTAAGCCAAAAGAAAGGTTAGAAAGTGACACATAAAAAAAAATTGATTGATGTGACGTTAGTGTCATTGGCCCAGTCACAGATCAATCAAAAATGGAATATGTGGCACCCACACTTTGCTCCATTCATTCATTCACATCTCATATTAATGAGCAAAACGAAAAGAGCCTTGCCCACTCTTAGGCCTCCCTTTTTATGTCGCTTTGCCTGACCCTGGGCATCGACAGGGCAGGCTGGTTTAAATAATTCAACAGCAATCTTTTAGAGCCCAAACAAGCAAAACAAAACGAAAAGTAGTTGCAGCAATAATCCAATACCTGGTGCTTCCGCTTCTGACTTGGCCTTGGCCATTCTTCTCCATAACAAATGATAAATTGATTAGTTGTTTCATTTCACTCCTTTTTTCTGTGGCTGTTGTTGTTTTAATTGTAGGCGGCAGTCAGGTCTGCAGACTGCCCAAGGGGTGTTTTGTAAATTAAAGCAAAACAATGATTTTGAAGGGCAGACGGGCTCACAATGGGCGTGTCGTATTCATAATGAAAGTGGAGATAATTGAGTTGGTTCTTATTAGATTGGGGGGCGTTAATGCGATAAGATGAAAGGAAATCTAATATTTAATTTGCTGTTATTGTTTGCTTTTCGTAAAGTAGGGCATAAATTGTATAGTTATTTAGATTAAGACTTAATTAGTTTAATTTCCGTTCTGTTTGATTAGCTAATAAGGTAGAAACTATTTCTAGACACATACTACGCTTATACACACAAAATATATCAAGCTTAATGCCCTTTAAAGTATGCTATGTTAAATGAAAATCATTATTTTAGGCAGGTATATATTTTATATTTAACTTAAGTCAACATTCTGTTGAGTACCCAACAATCTGAGTGAATATGCAGTGTAGAATATCTATGACAGACTTGCAATGGCTTTATTTTAATACTTAATAACTTAAGGAAATAATGATTGCATACTTTGAAGGGCATTAATCACTAATAATTTGGTGCGTAAGAAAACAAAGTATTAGTATGAAAAGAATCTTGATTCACACAAACAGATTGCCATATTTTTAGTTGACATACAGAACAGAACAGTGACAGTTGACCGCTGTCATATATGCTCAAAGAAATCCCCTGGATATTACTCAGTCTGAACAGACTGTCAGCTAACTGGCAAAGAAAAATCTGGCAGCCTTACTCTACTAGCTACAAATATATTAATACAACTCCGAGTCTTCTAACGAACAAATGACCAAGACTAGAGTTATAAGCAACATAAAGTTCTAAGCAGAATTCAAAGTTAAAATTGACACACATTGACTCATATTTCAGATCAAGGACATTACCCGTAACATACGCAAATCTGTGGTGGCCAACACATTGGAGGAGTTGCGTCTGAAAGTCGCTGTGAAATTTGAACGCCCCCAGCCAGCCATCCATTTGGACTGCGATGGCACCGAAATTGATGATGAGGAATATTTCAGCACCCTGGAACCAAATGCCGAATTAATTGCGGTCTTTCCCGGCGAACAATGGCGTGATGTGGGTGTTGCACACCAATTAATTTACAACTAACAAAATTGTGTTTCTCTCCTCTCCCCTCCCCCTCCCGCAGCCAAGCGATTACAATGCCAATTTGGGTCGTCGCACATCCCTGGATGCCCAAAGGCTACGCAAATTGGTCAGTAAATTACAACAGAATAATATCAATGACGACGATTTGGATAAGCTCTCGAATATGGATCCCAATTCGCTGGCCGACATCACCGGTCGTGAGCCCAAGGAGACGGAGTATTGTGTAAGAAGCGATGCGGCCTGCAGATCCACAGAATTGTCCTGCTAAGAGAATTGTTTATTTCGTTAACCTATCCACAATGGGCTTTGGCACTGTAAAACGTCGCTTATGATAGATATGTAAGGAATTTGTAAGAAGTTTTGTATGGCAGTATTGGGAGGCGGTATTTTTGGAGCATGTTTTTGATAAATGGCTAAGCGACGATTTAGGGACGGGGGGTTTGTTTTTAGACATAAAGGCACTATTTTTTGAAACTGCTAATTGTTCCTAGACCAACCAAAGATAAACCTAGATAAATCAATGTACACACCAATTTGTAGGTTATTAGGGATCAACACGAAATCAGTTTAAGAAAGCATATTTGGTCATTTCTTTCCCTTTTTACCATTTGTGTGCACCGAAACCAGAATCAATTGAAATCAACAACAACAATAACAAAACATAAATGTGTAAAACTTATATCGCCAGTGTTTTATTGTTGGGGGTTTTTGTTCTTGTTGTTCTTGTGTTTTGCAACTTTTGCTTAATCAGCTTTAATTACGGGGCCCTTTGTTTGAAGCCCATTTTACTGACCGCTTGATGCGGGTTGTGTTGCCCACGTTTAGGCGCAATTTTAATCATGAAAAGTGCCAAAGCACTGAAAGGGGCAAATTGAATGCTTACACAGCAGCTACAACTTGGTGAAAGGATTTGAGTGTGGGCGAAAAGCCCACCCAATCAATGCAATCTGTTTTAAAACAATATGTTTAAGTCTTTAATTAAAGCTGCTTAAGCCTTAAAGAAGCCTTCGTTTGCAGACGTTATGTTCTCAAAGTATTCTTTTCAATCTGGCAAACAGACAAAGATTAACAAAGCGCGCCGTTGGAATGCAATTTTGCAATCAATTTTGGCCTTCCGCACAGCACACAAAGAAAAAGCTCGGAAAATATAAAAATTTTGTTTCTTCTCTGTGTTTTTTTTGCTTTTGCTACTTTAGCTTAGCAATAAGCACGCCAAATATTCATCAAGCAAAACAGACGATCATGGTTGGACCATGATGCAACAATACACGGTGGGGCGTTATGAGTGTGATGCGTATATTTGCCAAAAGCTTACGCTTCAAAAGTACGCGCAGCACTGAACGTGAAGGTACTTTGCAGAGAACTCACACTAACGCCACCTTACCTCTCTCGTTGTATCATGGGTTGGACTAATACTCAATACCCTTTAGCTTAAGCTTAAGTCTAGGCTTAGCAACGTTATCTTTGCTTGTGAACACGTCCAAGTGATAAATTTTTTGAATTTGTTGAATAATTGTCTGTACCCAAGGTACACAGGGTATGTTAAGTCAGTGCAATTGTATGTAACAGCCGGAAGAAGGCATTGCCGACTCTATAAAGTATATATACTCTTGATCATTATCAACAGATGAGATAAGATAAGATAAGATAAGTTCTCAGAAATGGTAGGAGATAGAAGTTTGACCTGTATGGGACATATGCTTTTTATATCTGCAGGCAGATCAAGTATATTTTCAATTTTTGCCACGCCCCTTTCCGCCTCAGCAATTTGGAAAAGGCTTCATATCTGCCGAAGTTTTATAGATAGAAGGTTTGTACCTTTTGCACATATTTAGTACTCAATATTATTAATCGATTTGCCAAAGTAGTGTTAAAGATTGGATGAACCGTATTCGAGCTATAGGGAAAACCAACTATTATGCTGGGAAGCACCGACTGAAACAGCGTTGGGCAGCTCTCCTTAACACCTTAACACTTAACTGTGATAAATAACAACTTTAAAAGGTAAAGAGTATGTTATAGTCGGGCTTCACCGACTTTTTTACTTGTTATACCCTGTAAGCGTTACAACTGGGGATCATAAGGTAATGAACATGTATGTAATAGGGAGAAGAAAAGTCTTTCGACCCTTTAAAGTACAGCCAAGTTGATAAAGCAATTTCCGTCTGTCCATTTGTCCTTCTATATGATCAGGTTGTTTCCCTTTCCCTCCTTATTTTTCCTGTTCTGCGATATCGGTCACAGCTATAAACTCCCGCCACTCGTTTCTGTCTTGTGCAAGCTGACATCAGTTGCTCCCTTTCCTGTGTTTCACCCAGAGTCTTTCGCGTTCCGTTTCGTTTGCTCTAAATCTCATTCATACACCTTAATCCACAAACTTAACCTCCAAGCACTATTCTCATTTTTTTAACTCGACTTTACACCTTCAAACTGGATCGAAGGTATATTTGATGAAAGGCTAGCTCTCAGCGGGTTAAGCCCAATCTGCTTTATCCTTGATGACTGCAAAGCAATGTCCAGCTATTTGCTATTGAAATTTTGTTAAATAAAAGGAAACTGATATTGGCTTATGGTAGAGCTGCTTCCGCTTCAATGAGTGGAATGAAGAGTAAGAAAAAATATTAGTGGTTGCAGCAGTAGCTATATTTTCCTTCCCCTCGTCCCCCAAGGTAAAGCATTTCACTTAAAAATTCCTTTGCCTTTGGTTTGCCCCCAAACTAACCGTTAAAGGCAACTGGCGTAGCAACTTTATTTTATAACATTACTCAATTTTCCTTTCACTTTATCTCCACCTTCGTTCCAAATCCTTTTAATTGCTTTCGACTGTGCTCTGAGTGCAATGTCTGGTCTATCATTCTTAGAGCCAGACATCATCTTGTTGCCTGGCACCACTCAATGGCAGCCGCCTGCCCCACAAAGCAGGTAAACAAAGTTTAAGTGCTGCTTGCACACCACAAACAAATGTCAAAAGCATAAAAATAAATTCAATAAATTTTTAATGCATTTGATTCAAACTACAATGACACAGTGGCAGCCCTGACGCCGCAGTTGCCAAGGTTTTTTTGTGGGAGCGCAGCTGCAAAACAGCAATCCCCTGACAGCTCAATGAGCTGGCGAGTGCCAACCGCGTTAACAGATACTAAGAAGCGCATAAATCTCTCTTCTAGTTGTTAATGCAAAACCACCAAGGTGTGTGCCCGCTCCCACCAGCTGCTGCTGCTGCCAGCTCGAACTTTTGAACAACAAAACCAGCGGGAAGTTGCCAGGGAAATGAGTTGGTGGGCTAAAAATATAACTGCGGACAGCCGCAGGGGGTGGAAATTGAACAAATCTGACCAATATTTGCTACAAAAAAAAAAGAAAGCAAATATAAATACATATATGTGACATTTTACCTTTTTACTACCAAAAAAAAAAAAAAATCAGAAAACCCCCTCAGCAACAGCTCAGTTGCACAAGTGCCGAATATTTGTGGATACAGTGCGCTTCACCAGCTTAGAAACACTGATTATTTGGCAACAGCAGCAGAGATTGAAGTATTATCTTTAAAAAAGGGGCGAAGACTTTGAATAGATCCTTGAAGAAGTAGCCAATCGGTTATAAACTCAATCCAAAATGTTTTAAAATTTTTAAAAGTGTGACAAATGAACGGGATGTTAGACAAGGTAATGTTGATGGGCTACAAAAAGACACCAGGACACAGACGAGAAGAGCCACCCTCTCAGCAGACAAGCTGGTCAAAAGAATTCCAAATCAAGGATAACCTGTTGAAGACAGAAAGGAATCATCCAGATAAGCCATGCTTTATAGTCCCCTATCTCTGAGATGTGCTTGTTCTGCTGCTGCTGTTCAAGAGATGGAGTCAGAGATGTTTCCTACTGGCTGTTACATACTTCTGCACAAGCTAAATATACTCTGTGTAACTTTGGTTTGAAGTATAATAAGCAACTTATTAGCCAATGGCAAGTTTGCTTGGTTTTAAGTCCCGCTAAATCTGCAATAATGTCTATTTAGACAAATTTGTATTGAAAATCGATTGGCTTTACTTACCAACCCCCAACCTTTTCGTCCTTACAGTTAACTGTTAGCTATTCTCTTTGCCCATTTATCCCTAGCCAAGTGGCGACGAGTGTATGCATTCCATTTTGGTATTTTTGTCGTTGTGGCTTCCAAAATTTGTCCCCTTGCATGAAATCCTTCCAAACTAGTGACAGCTTGTGTAGGTTGATTCTTATATGAAATTCCATTTCGTCTTTACCATTTGGCTTTATTTATCGTTGATTTTAACAATTGGTTCTAAACAGAAAAGTCTAACAAAAATTTGACAAAATAATAAACAAAAAAATTGCTACAAAATTTAAATGCTGATTTGACTTCCGTCTCTCGTTTAAATGCTTTTCACACCAAACAGCAGCTAAATAACAATTCCAGTACAAATGAGAGTCTCTAAACATCATCGCTTTAGTACACAAATTTCTTCTGTTCCCCGTACAGCGACTCGTACAGCGAGGGCGGCAAGTGTTCGGCCAAAAAGATTTGCAACTTTTCCTTGGCGGTCACCGGGGTGTAGCGGGCCATGGGGAAGGTGCGGGTCACGGCATCGATAAGTACACGCAGAGTGGGTTGAATGTCGGACGCCTGATTCAAGGATGAGATTAAACTCAAAACTCAATTACCAAAGCTCGAAACTCACCTGACGGGAGTACTTTTCCACGGAAGTCATGGCCGCCTCGTAGTAATCCTCGCCATAGGTTTTCTTTTGCTCCGAGGAAAGCTGATTCCACATTTGCTTGGCCTGTGGGCAATGAAGTTTTTCTTAGTAACCTGCTAAATTATCATAAAGTGTAAACTGCAAGCACCTGTTCGCGTAGCTCGGTTTCGTTGAGCCAGTCATTGCCGGGAGCAAATTCACCGGAAGCCACCACCGACACATCCACACCACGGGTACGCATCTCCTGGCGCAGACAGGCGGCCAGGCAATCCACAGCCGCTTGGGTGGCACACTGAATGCCACGCACGGGAGAAGGCACACGATTCAGGCCAGAGGTAAGGAACACAACACGTCCATGGGCGCGACGCACCAAAGGCAAGAAGATTTGAGTTAAACGAGCGGCGCCTAAAAGAGAAGAAATGGATTTTGAGTCAACTTTTTCAGGCCCACAGTGTCGCCCCCACTCACCCAGTAGATTCAAATCCAAGCTTTTGCGCAACACTGCAAAAGGTATCCACTCCAGTTCACCCAAAGCTATCCAGTGTGCACAGTGCACCACGGACCACAGTCCTTCGGCGCCATGTGGCAAATGCTGCGAGACATACCGAGCCGCCTCCAAAAGCTGCCAATAGAGGACACCACACAAGTAAGCATTGGTGTAAAGCTCAGCTAAAAGCTTTTCTCGGCCATCCACTCACCGTTTTCTCCGATGTGACGTCCACATGCAGCAATTTCATACGACCCGAGGTCTCCTCCTTCAGAATTTTCGCCTCATCCGAATCATCGATGGGTGTGTTGAAGCCAGCATAGACTGTAAAGCCCAAATCATCCAATTTTTTGGCTAAATACCAGGCCACCGGTGCCTCACAGCCGGTGATTAAGACTCCCTTGCCCGATGCTGATACCTGAGGAGAAAATAAGGAAGGAACAAAACTTTAATTTGTTACACTTAAAATTTTGAATTTAAGTTAAGCAAAAGTTTGAAAAGCTACAATGAGCTGTGCCCTCGAAACATTTTCCTATGCTGCAAGCGGCAACCTTAAGAGCCTTTGCCCTTCAAGTCTGTTTAATCAACTCCAAACAGTGTCCCGACATTCAGTTGTTGAGTGTGGGAAGTCGCCAGAACGCTACAAAATTGCAACAATAACTTCTTAGGTGTCTCTCTTCTCTTTCTCTCCTATGCCTCTTGCAGTATAGAACTCAACTGTACGAAAAATGTGTTGTTGTGCGTCGAGTGATTGCGTTTGCCTTTTCTTTTTCTTTTGCAAACACGAGCATTAAATGCTGTTGGACATTTCTATTATCATTTTTGTAAAGCAACATTAAAGCTTGCAGGTTTTAGAAAAAAAGAAGGAGCCTAGTGAGTAAGTCAACTGCTTTCTGGCAGAAACTGAGAACACTTCACTGCCCTTAGGCGGCTTCAATTGCACTTACACTTATGCAAAATTAGCTTACCTACCTAAATATTTACTCAAGAATTAATTTCAATTGAATTCCCATCCCTAACTTGGAGATGATGGAACTGCGGACAGGAAGACGTGTGTGCACGAACACTTCCGCTTTAGGCACGCGCCTTAGCCATTGCCTTCTACACCTCCACAGACACACAATTCCTCACACACCTCCTGCCCCACTTTGATAGTGTTCGGAAGCTGGTCAGGCCCAGAGTCAAGTCAGACCAGTAAGGGAGCGAGGTAGAGAGAGAGAGAGAGAGCCTCGAGTCATAATTCATCATGCCATTAACGGATACACTATAGTAGTTTGTCAGAGTATTGGCCAGGCGCAGGGGGGTGGGTGGCTCAAGTGTGTCATTGTCTCGAGTAGGCAAAGGCGGCCGCCACTCATTGTTAGGGCTATTAAACTGTTATAAAGTGCTCGTAAAATTCTTAAAAAAAAAACCCCAGAGAGTGTTGGGCAGGAGTGTATTTATTATTGGCCGTGTTGTTGACACCCATTAAGACTGGCCGACATTTTATTGTGGCCATAAGTATTTGGCTTATCGAAATCTGTTGGGTTCTGGAAATAGAATTAATTTCCACCCCTGCTTGCTGCTCAGCCAACTGTCAGCTGTGGCCAAGTTTTTATGCGACTTTTCTTTTATTTTCTCCCATCATAAACTTACGGTCAACTTTTGCTGCATCCTTTCGTGGCTGTTGCCACGCGAATTTATGGTGGTTGATGCAGAAATTACTTAAAAGTTTGCACAAGAAAATGGCGGGCTGATTTAACGGAATTGCGCAATTAGAATGCAGCAACGAAATGTTTAGAGTCAATTAAAGAAAAACAAGAAATTTGATAGAATCCTGAAGCATTGAGTTTCTCTTGTTTTGGGAAATTATTGGTTTTTTTTTTTGGTTTTGTTAATGGTGTAGCCCCTTCAAAACACCCACCAGTCTACAAATTGCTTGTCCAATCAATTTATTGAGTTTCGCTGTGGGATTGTGCTTAGAAACAAAACGATTTAGCAAAGTTCTAAGTTTTTGTTCTAAATTTTTATCTACTTAGAATTGCTGTTTCAGAGCTAACTTAAGCTTTCTAGCTTAAGAAAACGAAGACACGGAAAGAAAACTGTTGTTCAGTCGATAGCTAAGTATGCTGGAAAATCCTAGAAATCTTCAATCTACAAACCAGTTTTGTAAGCAAACTATGCCAAATAATTGGAAAAATCGAATCCTCGGTAATCAGTAATCCTTCTTTACTGAATAATCAAACAGTTTTTATGAAGTGGGAATGTTCATACTCTGATTTGATGTTTTATTTATAAGAAAAACACCTTTTCTACTAGCTGACTCCCAAAAGTATGCCGCAGAGTTCTGTTTTTGACGATTAATGATTATTTTGTGGCCAATCGAAGATTACTGCGTTCTTATATAAACTTTGCACTGACTTAAGGCTATATTTGTTATATTTAACTGCGGTTTGGGTAAGCTAGACAATATATTTTAAGGTTATAGACTCCTAAAAGTATGCCACATAGTTTTTTCTAACTCAGAACTTAGGAATCTATTTGATTTTGAGACAAATAGCTTTAGTTTAAAGTAACAAGCTATGAAAATCAAGGACTTAAATCAACATTTCATAAAATTTTGCTAATAAAAGAAGGTATATGAATTCTAGCAAAAAATAGGCCTCTCTCTTTTCAAAACCAATGAAAATCCCCAAGGCTTTGCTTCTTAGCTCAAAGGAACCATGTAAGTTTAAAGTCTCCAAAGTCAAGCCTTCTTTTCTTTCTGCAAAGCATCAATTTTACTTAGAACATTAAGATAAACCTAAGCTTAAAGATCAAGAACTAAGCCTCAGCTAAGCCCTCTAAATCTTAAAAAAAAATTGAATACAATTTTAGTACCTCTTCTTGTGTAACTACTTTGAAAGTGAAACTACAACCGAAAAGAATGCAAAGTTTGCTTTAAGTGTACGTGCAAGGCATAAAGCAGAAGTTACCGACTAGCGCCCCCCTCTCCGCCTTGGTCATGTCGTGTGTCTGTGCGAACACGACAGCCTGCGGTTTTTATAAACGCTCTCAAAATAGCAGCAAAAGTTGCATGCACACAACAAAAATAGCTCACACGCGGTGTCGGAGGAGTAGGAGAAGAAGCAGGAGGAGCAGGTGCAGAAGTCATGTCAATCAACTCACACTTGCCTAATGGACTTTTTGTCGGAACTATCGGAAAAGGAAAGGAGCTGGCCTGCCCGCCTAACCCCAGCCCCACCCCCTCCCTTCTGCTTAAATGCATCCTTTATTGCATTTTAATTGCACGGCTAAAGTGGAAATGGAAGATTTATGCAGGCAGCGAGCTGGTGCTATCTGCGGTTGCCAGCACCAAAATGAAACATTTTGCGCCCACTTTTAGCCAAAAATTGATAAATGCTAGCAGGGCACGCAATTTGCGTTTACCCGGCCAAGTACAAAACTTATTTTTAGTTCATTAAATTTTTCAGCTTACGTACATGAGGCGTATAAGTAATATTTTTATAATGGATTATGCTCGAGGGAGTGCCGACAGGAGGGGTGGGGAGGTGGAGAGTGGGGTGGCAGTGGTTAATGTGCAAACTGCAACAAGTTAGCAGGCAGATGTGGCAGTGTGTGGGCGTGCAGAAAAGTTATGTGAGTAAAATGTAAACAACAATAAGGCGGAGCCGGAGCTCATGAACCTTCGTCTAACATGTGCGAAATAATATTTATGACAGGGACCAACGGTTCTGGATATTATGAGGATAATGCTAGAGTGTTTAGGGCAAAGTAAATGTGCTCTGTAGTGTGTGTGTGTGGCTGAAGATTAATAGAGGTTTAAAATGGAAAGAGTACAGAAATTAGATCAACGAAGGGTACAAAAAACAATAAGGAAGCAAATGCAAAATAATAAAGCTGTTGTAATAAATTGCAAGTAAATTGAAAGACGAAATATTAAAGCAGAAACCAGATATACTACCATGTTTGGTGGACATTTCACATGTTAGTAAAGTAAAGCTGTAAGCTGCATTCACTGTCCTGATTTGGGAGTAGTTCATCATATAAAAATACGCCTGGATAGATGTCTTAACATAGAGTATATGTTACATAGTTAACCTCTATCTCTAACCATCTACGTGATCAGTGCGTTCATAAGGACAGGCAGACAGACAGGTGGACTTGGCTACATCGACTCGGCTGTTGATGCTGATCAAGAATAGATATACCTTAAGGGGTGGGAGATGCTTTGTTCTGGCTGTTACTACCTAATAAACTCTGTGCACCTTAGGTAAGGACGAAGACTAAGAAGGCAACGAAGGAGAAGCTAAAGAAGAGTGCTTCGGGCCTAGGAAGAAACGCATAAATGTTTTAAATTCGAAAGGAACTAAGTTTTTTGTGGACAAAATAGATTTTAGTACACAAACTATTCAGGCATTAGCATTTTAATCCAATCGGGTTTACAGTTTGAGCTGTAAAAAGTCTTTAAAATATAAATGTACAACAAAAGTCTTCAGCTTGAGCTGCCCGTTTGAAATTTAGACCAATTTTCGCCTTCAAAATGGAAGATAATTTGCGGTTTTTCGGGTAATAAATAAATTTTCACATGCCAAATGAATAGTGAGCCTTTGTTTAAACACGGCACAAAGTCAGAAGGCCTTGCGTGTTGTCTGCCTAACATAGGCAGCAAATTGGACTACTTGTAGGTTTCATTTGCGTACAACACGTCGTATGCGCAATGCGAAAAGCCTTTAATGCTGACGTCGTCGCCGTCGTCGTCTGTGGATGGCTTGGAGTTGCCAAAGGACCTGCCACACGGCAGAATACGTACGTGCCTTAGTCCGTGTGAGTGTCAGTGTGTGTGTGTGTGTGTGTGTGTACGTAAGCAAAACACTGAAATGGTTTTTAACTTTCCGCTTAATTAATTTATTACAGCTTAATTCGTTCAATGACTTTTGGCGTTCGTTCCTCCCTTTTGTCGTCGCCTTTTCAAAATTTTGTATCAAATTTATCAGTGTGTATATTTTCTTCTCGTGCTATTTTTAGCTACTGATTTAATATGCGTGCATGCGTGTGCGTGTTTCCCTTTTTTTGTCATTCCAGGGGCTTCTCTTTGTCGCCCTTTTGGACAATTTGTATGCGGTTTGTTTGCCATTTTTCACTTAAACTCCGACACAACTGTCCCAGCATTTCTGGTTAAGTAGGAGGTAAACTAGATAACATGGGCAACGAAAACGGAGCAGAAAAGTGCTGATTCATTGGAAAAAAAAGAAAGTCCAACCAAACTAATAAAGGGAAATGGCTGCCCTTAAAGATACAAGTATATTAAGTCCAAATCGAGTGCACATCCTGCAGTTGTCCTTGCATTAAATTGTGCTATTTTTGGTTGTGCCTCTGTC
Organism: Lordiphosa fenestrarum; assembly: GCA_035044985.1. Taxonomy (NCBI): domain Eukaryota; kingdom Metazoa; phylum Arthropoda; class Insecta; order Diptera; family Drosophilidae; genus Lordiphosa; species Lordiphosa fenestrarum. The sequence goes on from JAWNNO010000731.1 coordinate 3,681,089, forward strand.
CCCTCGTCTCTGGATTATACTACGTTAAAGCAGTGGAGCAACAAACGGAACAACTGTGCACATTGTACATACCTAAGCTGGGATTCCAGTTGCAGCTAACGCACAATTTCATGCACTTAACGTAATACGCATAATTAAGCGTTACCCACACCCATCAGGGATAGGGACAGGCACAGCATAGAGCGGAGAGAGAGACAGCGCAACAACGTAACAATTTTCAGGGAATTGCACCGAGGGGGCGTTGTCAGCTGACACTGGCTCTGTGTAAATAATTGAATTAATAGCTTCGTGTAAGTACCACTAATGAGCTGTTGCCCAACACCCTCATTCCCGGCACTCTCTGACCCAGTCGCTCGTTTTGCATATTTGGAGCATGAAAATCGAGTGTTCCAGCAGCTAACAGATTTGAGTTAAAGCAGCAGGCAAAGAGCCGTCTGCAGTTTCTTCTTCGTGTGGCAAACAAAGTTCTGAGAGTTGACATGTGAAGGCTTCAGCGAACCAAGTGGCCCATCCCTGGATTCCCTTGGATGGTTTCGTTCTTCTTCTGTTTTTTTTTCTTTTGCACCAAAACGATGTCGTTTCCGGAACTTCCTGAACTTGTGCTCACTTTGTCGCATTTACAACTTCATAAAACTGAAACCATAGACAAATTTTACGCTGATTTGTGAGACGGAAGGAGGGAACAGAGGGGGCCCGTAGCCTGCAGACTGCATTCTCAATTAGAGTGGCGCTCATATGGGAGATGGGAGCAGGTCCATACATTCCCATTTCCCCATTCGCCAGCACACGCCATAAAAAGTCATTATGTGCGAAGTTTCTGTCCGTTCCCCCCTCACCACCTCACCCCCTTGTCTTTTTTTTCTGCTGCCGGCTGCTCCTGCTCTGCTGTGTTCCGTTTTTATGGTGGTGTGTAGCGCGTGGCCTGTTGCTGTTGCTCCACGCAGCACTGAGGACATGGTCTGACAATGGCTTAAATGAAGGACATCATGGCTCATGTGGCCAGCGGTTTCTAAGAATTGCACGCCATTAAATCGCCTTGACAACTTTCGCCATTCCATTTAGACGCTGACTTGTGACGTTTGTTGCCTGCGGTGCAGTTGGCTGTTGTTCTTTTGCTGCTGCTGCTGCTGCGCATTTTAGTTAAATTAAAAACCAATTGCACATTTGACGGAGCACAAAGGTCAGGGGTCGATATGTTGGCAAAACAGCCAAGATTGACGTAGGATGGAGAGCCACCAGTAGCCAACAACAACAGCAGCAGCAGCGGCGGCGGCAGCAACAACATTCCCATTTGACATTTCACCCTTTAATGCTGTAGCCATCTATTGGTTGCGGTCCACAAGGATATGTGGCACATATCAATTTAAAAACTGCCGCATATGGGTAGCTTTATAGCAGAGGTACTCTTGCTTTCTGACACAATTAATATCACTTACTGAAATTGATTTTAAGTAGCTTTTAGAATGAATTGAACTAATGATAGGTTAAAAAAAAGCATCAGTTTGGAGATTTTTCAACATATCTTGGTCATATCGTGAAAAAAGGTAAGAAAAAATATCTAATGGATGATTTCCCGTATCCATTTGGAAAGGATATGTCTTAAATATCCTTTTAATCATCCAACGGAGCTGAAAATCATCCAAAGGACATGATTTTTCAGCTAAGTTGGAAGATATGTCTTAAATATAATTTTAATCATCCAACGAAGCTGAAATTCATCCAAAGGACATGATTTTTCAGCTTCGTTATATGGTTAAAGGATATTTAAGACATATCCTTCCCAAATGGATATTTTTTGGAACTTTTTTTTATTGTGGATCCAAAAAATTACCTGAAATATTCAGTAGACTGTTCAACTTTCTCTTAAGGATCAGCAATACGCTAAATTTATAAAAGCTTTGATAGAAATAAACTTCAAAAATTCTAGAATTGTATTTATGTGATATTCTAAAATGTCCGAGAAAAACAGAAGTGTAATTTGTCTCGAACCACAAAAAGTGATTCATCGCAAGCAGAGCTCATGAGCCGTCCAGAGCATCGGAGAGCTACCAACTCGTTAGCAAAGGCGAGCAATCGATGTCAGCATTTTGCTGAACACTTGCATTACAGCGTGACAGCTGAGCGGCAGGCCTGTTTGACAACTGCAACAGCGTAAGAGCAGGCGAGCTATTGACGACAGCAATTGGCAATCCTCACCGCATCCCAGAGTGCTGCTGAGACAACAGTGAATGCAGATGTTCGTAGACATGCTGGTGACTAAGTTAATTTGTTGAATCGAACCTGATTTCCAGCAGTATTAGTCCCATTCGGTTTCAGGTTCAGAAGGTTAAGAACTTAAAAAGGTTCGCTTCTGGGTCCGATTGTATGAAATAAGCCAAAACATCTGGTTTTCAAGGGCTTGGTTGAGTACCGGTACTACGGGTTCCGTAATTGCCATATCAGTTACGAAATAAAGCAATTCAAGTGATCTGCTTGGCTGTGTCCTTGACCTATCGGTCTAAGTACAAAGAGCCTCTGCCAAAACTGCCATCGCTTTTGGTAACACATTTTCATTTAGAAATTTCATTTGAAAACACGAAAAATGTTTGGCACAGTCCATGGAAATGTTGTGCTACATTTTGTCAATTTTGCGCCGCTTGTTTTGGGTCGATGGTACTTGAAGGCTGGTAGCGGGTTGAGCATTTCATTAGCTGCGCATTTACATTTCATTGCACCCAATTTGTGAGCTGTATACTTTTAGGCGCATCAACAGTTGTTGTGTCTGTGTATGTGTGTGTGTCAATTTGCGTGGGTGTGTGTGTGCGTGCGTGTAATTTAATTTGACAGCCGTGACATAAAAATGAAATGCACAACGTGATGTGCAAGGCAAAAGAGTCCTCAGCCAAGTCAGAGCAAAGGACAACAAAAAGTCAAACATGTTGAACAACAGCAGAAAAAGGACATGTAAATGCAAAGAGAAAACACAAAAAGGGTTCTCGGGCTAATAGTGGCCCACTCAAACTAATCAAAAGGCTAAGAAGTTGCCTTTTTAAAGTCTGATTAAAGTTTGCCACAAAAATAAGCAGGGTCCAAAAATAGAACTAAAATCTCTTGGCAATTTTCAAATAAAGTCTAATTAACACCTTTTGGCACTGAGCAGAGTAAGGAATGATTTTGTGTCTCAACTCTGACGACTCTCTCTCAAGCGTGCCGCTCTCTCTTTCTATCTGTGTGTGTGTCTCTCTCTCTCTATCTGTCATTTTCCATGTGTATTTGTATCTTAAGCTATTTGTAGCTCTTACAGTTGAAATTATGGCGGAATGTCAAGGGTCAGGCGCGCTAGACGAGCCTTGACGCATTTGATTAGCCTTTGGCAGTTACAGCTCCTTGCGTCAGTTTGCCGATTGACGACATTAAACGCGTCAAGAGACGCCCAGATGGTTGATCAATCGTTTGTTGTTACTTATTTTCCATTAAACTTAAAGCCTCGCCCGAGCTTGGGGGTCAGAGGGCCGGTGCTGGACTCGAAAGATGCTGTTAATTATCCGCCAGTCAGACTGCTTATTACGTTAATGCCGGGTTGCATATCCCAACGAGCAGCAGCAGCCGGCAATTGCCAGGACACTGTCAGGACTCTTATCAATGCAAAATATGCCCTACGTGCCGGCATAAAATGGCCTCTGCTGTGCGTATAATTGCCAGCCAGCAAATGGGCAATGTCAGTGGCATTGTTCTGCCAACTGGAGGAGCAGCTCCAGGCAGTTAAGCTAATTAAAGTGCACGCAAGTTTGAATTATCTGTCGACTGGTTGTTCCAGCAGCAGCAGCAGCAGCGGCAGCGGCACGAAATTAATGCGTGACGAAAGTCAAATAATTACACTGCGTATGCGTAATTTGGCTAAGCTCGTTCATTCTCATTTGCCGCAAATGAATATATATAAGTATGTGCATGGTTCATACATATTTGAAACTGCAGCTGCTTATTTATTTGTTTTCATTTTCATTCCCAAGTAACCAACTAAAGCCAAATCCCCGCCAAAACGGATATGGCAAAATCTCAGACATTTGTCGTCATGGCTTTGGCACAATCTCCTTGGCTATTTTTAGGTTTCCACCATGTTTTGCGGTTTGGCAATTTCTGCAACATTTCTGCATGCCTGGAAACCATAGCCCGAAAGGCTGCCTTAAAAGGATTACAGTGTCTGAAATGAACTTTTGTGGTCGACTCAAGTGTCACCTAAGCACCCAGCACCCAACACACTCACCTTCACAAAGTGGTAGAACAGCACAGCACCCACAGTGGACAGGGCGAACCACACGAAGACGGCGAAGGTGGAGATGTGGGAAATGTTGAGAGCATGCAGCAGATGTGAACTGATTATGGACGCCGCCTGGCAGAATAGGAAGGGCATAAACAAACGCTCGAAGATGTCCCATGGTATCTCGGCCGATTTCTGCGGCAGGGCCGATATGGAGCCACGGCGCAGAGAGGCGCGACGCGAGGCACGACGCTGAAAGATTGAAAGAAGAGGGAAATTAATATAATTAAATGTTGTTGCTGTTGTTTCTGTTTTCTTTTTATAAATAGCCCCCAACAATGGCATGTTGTGTCTTAAATCAATTAAAAATATTTGCATGTGGATAATATCCAACAATTGTTTCGGGTCTGCTGCTGTTTCTGGATTGTGTGCGAGCGGGGTAGAATGGGCTGAATTGACCATTAAAAAAGTTCAATGGATTGTTCAACACTTGAAACAAGTGCGCAGTAATTGCGTTCAGTGTTTTTCAAGTACCTTAATGTGTTTAGTATAAATAAAAAAATCGTAAATAGGTGATAAGTATCTAGAATTGATAAAATATTTGGGGGAAAATATGTAGAATCACGTGAAGCCCACCGCAACTTTGTCTGCGTGTAAGTTTTTTAAAATTTGTTGTACGAAAAGAATTTTTCAAAAATTTCTTACATAAGTAAAGGAATTGTTAAGTCTTAGATGTCCTGCTCAAGTGGTCTGGGCTGTGGCCTTATATTAGGTCAGACAGTTTTCTGTCAGGTTACTTAGGTTACCAAAAATCGTTCTCAGTACACGAAACTCATCTGAAATCACCAACAACCTCGCAACAAACTGCACCCTGTTGCCTAGTGTAATTGAGGGAACCAAGTATTTCCAGTCATTATTTTTCTTTCTTTGGCCTTTAATGAAATTTGCATCACAATTTAAGAACCAGCTTTGATCAAGTCATAAATGTATTCTTTTTGAAATATTTGGAAATTTTGGCATAAAATTCAACTTTGTCTCTCTGGCCAGATTTCTTCAATATTTATTTGCATTTATTGCCGCAGATCTTCCGTTTCGTTTCGATTCCAAGGCACACAACGTGTCTAAAAATAATTCCATATCTTCTTTAATGATTTATTTTATTAATAAGTCTACACACAGCCAGGCCGACCAGCCGACAAACTAGAACTTTCCCTACCAACTGACCAAACACCATTGTTGATGACGAAAGCAATCAAACGCATTTGGGGGGCAAAGTCAAGTGGTAAACAACTAAAAGTTCCCATTTTTTTTCTAAGAGCGTAAAAATAGATTTCGCCCCATTTTACAATTTAACCAAAACGAGCCATAGAAATGGCTTATTTTCAGGGCAAATAAATCAATTGGGTTCTGTATTTATGCAGATGCCACCATTTGATTATTTCGCACTAGCGTTGATTTATGGGTGGGGGCTGGGGGGGAGACCGAAATGGTGGGAGTTTTCTGTGTTTTTTTAGCAGTATTTTGTGCATGTCATGTGTAATTGCTATATGTCAATGTCAAATGTGAGTACGTGTGGGTGGAGGGATTGATGGATGTGTGTGTGTGTTTGAGTATGAATGAAAACTTGTGGCTTGTGTTCAATGAAATTGTTCATATATTGTTGACAAATTTGTCAATTCAATTCAATTGGAACGGCAATTAAAAACATTGGCCTTGTTCACCAGCATACATCAAAAATCATCCACAAGGAATTATTAGTACAAAACAGTATGAGGGGAAGTTATCGAGTTGGTTTTTAATGACAATTTATGTTTATGTCTATTTTCTATCCATCCTAGTAACAAAAATTAGCAATCAGATTGCAAATTACAATAGTTCGTTACAATATTCAAACTGAACCAACGCTTATTATTTGCAGAGGTGTTTTGAATGTAAATGAAACCCGATTTCATTACCCTTATGCAGTCATCAAAGTGGAGCCCTTTCCAATTTAAAAAGAAGTTGTTCTTGAATCTTCATTCAAATTCAAAGTCCCTTTTGGGACTAACGCATCAAAAATAAACTTATCGGACCATCGCATCGAAAAGAAATATCGATAGTTGGCTAGTTGCATATTTTCTATCGGTGACGCCGGCCGGCATTTCGCTCGCGGTCTCAAGTTTTATTAATTTTTGTGGTTTTTGACGCATTTCAAACTAAGCAAACGATTTCGCTTATATCAAGTCGTGCCCGTGTGTACGATTTCAACTATTTGCGGCTTTTAATTAATCATTTTAAAATTATCTGAAATTATTTGGCTGTCTTGCCAGTTCCGTTATGTTAAATGACGCTGTCTCTTTCTCTCTGTCAGTCTGGATCTCGCGGCCGCGGCCTTGTTTTTTTTTGTTTTTTTTTTAACTGTGTTCTTTAATTAAATTTAAGTGTAAGTTTGTAAATCAGCTGTAAATATTGTGTGTATTGAGTTGTGCTGTGCCTACTCTCTTCGGCCCTCTTACCGTATTCGCAAAGCCCCCCGCACCCGCTTGCAGTGCTCGACGTCGCGGCTGCGCTTGTGTGTTTGATTTTGTTCTGCTGCGCTTGCTCTCTGCTGCTCCCGCTTTAACTCCTGTTTCGTTGGGTAAGTGTATTTTACCGTTGTTCGCCTAATGCAATTCTGTATTTTTATGCCCTTGCAAAGGGTATTATAATTTTGCCCAGAAGTTTGCAACGCATAGAAATATTTATTTCCGACCCCATAAACTATATATATTCTTGATCAGGGTGGCGAGCTGAGTCGATTGAGCTTTGTCCGTCCGTCTGTCCGTCAGTCTGTTTCTACGCGAACTTGTCTCTCAGTTTTAAGGCTGTCGAGCTGAAATTTTGCACAGAGTCTTCTTTTTGTTGCACACTACTAATATGTCGGAACCGACCGGATCGGATGACTATATCTTATAGCTCCCATAGGAACAATTGGTCAGAAAACTAGTTTTAGTATGAAAAACTTTTTTCTTTTCAATGGAAACGTCTCCAAACTTTGCAATCGTAAGTTTTATATGTTTTTTTTATAACCCTACCTATTTTTATTAAAATCGGACAACTATATGGTATAGCTGCCATACAAAAGATAGGTCTGAAAAACAGTCTTAGTTAAAAAAACATTTTTGTTTTTAATGGTAGCATCCTGCAATTTTGCATTTAATTGTTTCTCGTGCTTTTACATAATTCTACAAGTTTTTGTCCAAATCGGATGACTATACCATATAGCTCCCATACCAACAATCGGTCGGAAAATGGGAGAAAGAATATTTTTTGAAAATATTTAAGCGAACACTTGCAAGGGTATAAAAACTTCGGCACAGACGAAGTTAGCTTGGCTTTCTCGTTTTTTGACCCCTTTGCTAAAGGGGAAATTGTAGTCATAAATGCTTGCTGTGCTCTTAGCATCAACAGCCAAGTCGACTGCCGAGTCGATATAGCCCTGTTCGTCTGTCCGTCTGGCCACAGGTATTTAAAAATTTGTAAGAAAAAGGTATTAAATTGATAACACAATATATTCTACCCAATTTAAATAAGCGTGAACAATTAAGCGATTAAAAGGTTATACTAGGCAAGAGGGTGGGTTGGGCTTAAGACTGCTGAACATACATCGATGATTGACATTGAGGATTACTTAAACTAACTTAAAAAAATTTTTTGGAACCAAACTTTTTTAGGGCAGCTATACTATATAGTCTTTCGATTTCTACCGAACTTGAAGAAATCATGAACAAGCATTAAAAACCTACCCCTACGAAGTCTGGTAACGATTCCACTCAGAACAAACATTTTTTTCTTGCAAAAACTTTATTTCGAACGATCGTTTCTATGGCTGCATGTTATTAACGTCCGATCCGGCCGGTTCCGATAGAGGTGCACCGTATTTGTTTCATGAAGATATCTTTCAAACTGATTGAGGATACAGCATAGAAACAGACGTACTGGCCAGCTGAATAATCTGATTATAGCCGCTATTATTCAGCTTGTTAAAACATTCTTCAATTCTTCAAAGCGACATGTAACCTTTTGAATGCGGCTCATTACAACCCTTTCTTTATAGATACTTTTAATACATAAACTTTCCCCAATTTCTTATGCTAAAGGTATGCCAGCTAATAACCTGGGTGGGTTCAATTTGAGCAGAATATTGCTAAACATATTTTTGTCATATATGGCATAAAATTTGCCTGTCCTATGCAATTGGTAACGTACGTTGACCCAGTTGGATCTTCGCCATTAAGTGAATTTTTATAATTAATTTGGCGGAGCGTTTTGTTACGCTGCTTGACTTCCTGTCGCTCCTCTGCAAGGCACTAACACTTTATGGTTAACACATAGCCAAAATATTTATAAATATATCTATCTGTACATCCTTGGGCACTTACCATATTGTTATCGAAGACCTGCATGTTGGCTGTTGCTATTGGGATTGTACAATGGACGTGTTACTCATTGACCTTTTAACCTTAACCACCAGCACTCACTTTCACAACGTGTTGCTTATGCAAACGAATTCAAAAACTTATTTTTCTGTATATTATCTCGAAATTTTCTTTATTTTCTGACGATCGCGTGGCCTGGGCGCACTGAAACACGACGTGGCACTGAGGTGGCAGTCGCCTCGACCTGCAGCTGCCGAAATATTTGCCTCCGTCAAGTCGTTAGTCGCCGCCAGCGTCTCGGTCGACGTCGGCTTTGGTTGTATTTCAAAATGCTTGCAACGGACGCAGCGCCGGAGATTTGTCGTTTTGATTTTTTTCAAAAATATATCTGAGTCTGTCTATATGTGGAGACTTGGGCGAGAGATACATATTCAGTTATTTCGATTTTGAAATACATATTTCTGGGGCTGCTCCAGACATAGGTTCTTTTTTCTACATTTGAATGGTATTTGGTTTGTGTATATAAATATTTATGAGTCTGTGACCCAGTGCGACTGCAGTTGTTGTTATGCTCGATTTGGTATTGTTGTTAATTTGCAAATTGCATTTTCGCTTTTTATTAAAATGCGCAGTTTTTTACCAAATTGGCAAATTGCATAAATAAACCCACGATAACAGGGAAATGGACGAGTCCAGGTACGAGTGTGTGTGTGTGTGTGTGGGGGTGGTGGATAGAGAAAAAAACGTTGAAAGTAAATGCCTGTTGGGTCATTGAAGTAACATAAAGTTGGTCAACAAATTGATGATCAATTATGTAAATTCACATTCAGCCGGGAGAGAGTATAAAAAAATAGACACACACATGGGCGAATGCGTCATGGTTACACCCAGCAACATGTGACGTCACACAGACAGCTAAGATTTGTCACAGCCCATTTCAACTGTTGTATAAGCTCGTACATATTAATAATCGTCAAAAAAAATGTATCTCTCAGCTAAATATGAGCACATATACATGCCAACAAACTTTTAAAAACATCCTAAAACTAAAAATCCAAGTTATCTTTAGCTGTGTCGAAGCACGTATACCCTACAAGGCTAAAAAACAACTTTGAATATATTTGATATAGTTGAAAAGTTCAGAAACCAAAACCTTGTCTATTTCAAAATCCCGAACTGAACCGAAAACCATGTAGAAAAATGATTCGGTTAGTGGGTATCATCGGCATGTTTGATGAGGAAACTGATTTCCAAAAATACATGTGAAAATCAAATTTCCATCTTCTGCAATTATGGTTTTGTTTATGAAAAATTCTAAAATTTCCGATTAAAAAGTAATATTTTCGAAAATGGAGAATAAACCACTAATTTGGCATAAACCAACTACAGTTTTATATAGTAATAGTTTACCTTTCTGAAAAATTCTTTATATTTTTAATGCTTACTTCATGGTTGGGCAATGAGGGCAGAGAAGTTGCCATTCTTGAGAGCATATGCAGTTAGAAAACAGAGAGCTTTAAAGCTCGGTGGCAACTTTTCTTTGCTTAAACACAAATAATGTAGCAGCTGCTGAAATTCCTTACATTGCTGTCTACTGCTTCATGTGGTCCGTAATATTGACATACTTCTGCACCAAATGAGTATACCCCAAGCAAGCTTTTATTCAAACTCATTCACATATTTTATAGCATTCAGAGTACTTGAATTACGAGGGGTGATCATATAGTCAGTTGATTGCCGTTGCATGAAATCAACTTGCACTGGTTCAACCACAAAAAAACATAAAAAAATAAGTCTTTTCTTCAGACAAACGCAAGTTTATGTTTAATCCAATAATGCAGCAATTTAAATGTGACTCTAAAAACCCTGTAACACCTTTTTATATGATGTGAGGTGGGCCACCTTCCTCTTTGCCCACTCTCAAGTATGTTTCTTTACATCTTTGGTCTATCTTTTAGCTTATTTGAAAACCACTATGCCAATTCTATGCCACGCGTTTATTTATATTTTAATTAAACAATCTTGTATAAAGATCGATTTTCCTCGTCTTTTATAGTAAACTGTTTAATGTTTGAAATGCCTACTGGCATCTTTCTGTTGGTCTCTACCTTTGAAGTTCTATACAAGGGATAAAAGAAGAATATCTCCATTGAAAAATATCGTACAATTGCTTGCGATGATTCATTTCATGTCGAAGAAGTGGTACTTTCCAATATTATCAGAGTCCAAACTATAAAATGGATTCCCCAAAAATCCTGCCTAAAAAGGGTAAAAATTGTTACAAATAATAAAAAAAATTTGTATCTACAGAAACATTTTGAGAACACAAATCAGTTGTGTGTCTAAATTTTTAGGCTGAAAAGGTTCTTAAGCACTTTGCCCTTCAAATTCTCAATCAACTCTCGTACAAAACGAAAGAATGTTAAAAGATAATTCGTTGCGGGAATATTTATGGCTTCATAATTTTGAAATGAAAATGTTTGTATTAAACCATAAGTCAGATTCATGTATTTCAACCGTTGCCATTTTTTTATGTGTATGAATATTTATTTTTATACATTTTGTATATCGTTTAATTTTAGTTTCATTATTTATTTAAAATGCCCGTCGAGCATAGAATTGGCGACTCTTTCCCCCGCCCTGTTTGTTTGCTTTGCATATTTATATTTTTTGAAAGGCGGCTGCGTTGTCTGTCAACGTAGCCAAATTAACAGCAATGTTTCTTAAAGAGTGTATTTGGAAAATGGCCTGAAAATAGACTGGGCTTTCTCAAAAAAGTGATTTATGCATTCCGCCAGCTTGTGCCAGAAAACATAAAACGCTTCCCAACCATACCAGAGAGCCATCAATCAAAACGCAGGCAATTATTAATTCAAACTAAAGTTTCAAAATTGTCGCCCAAAACATGCCGCCCAAGGCAAAAAAGAAAAAGGTCAAGGATGTGGACTGGGCGGATGATGAGCATTTCAGTAAAGAGCGTTCCATGATCTACATAGAGCACACACAGGAGTGTCCCATCTTTCAGACCAAGGCCGAGGAATGTGGCGTTTTCCTGCAGGAACGTATACCGGACCGTCAGTTCCAGTTGGTAAGAAACAGGAATGGCAAACAGGTGCCTCGCGATGGAGCCTTTGAGATTGGATTCTCGCAAAATGCACGCACCTCGATGCACAGTCTGTGGTCGGGCCTGGATAAGGGTCCACCGCGCAGGGATAAGTTCCCGGTCGACTATGAGTTGATTGTGCCTGATGTTCAGCGTATTTTAAAGAAATTCTATCCCGACAAACCGGTGGGCCTCAGCGATGATGATGAGGATCTGGAGATGTAAGGCTTATTAAATATTTTTGGAGTAATAAAAGTTGAATGCCTCTGACATGACTAAACCGTGTGAGCGATTAGTGTTAATTGGTTTCATTGTGTTGTTTCAACGGCAGCTGCTTTGTGTTTTGACAGCTCTTTTGAGAAGCCAAATAATTAACGCACAAACAAACACACACACACACACCCGCACACATTCAGGGAATTTTGTTGTACCTCTTTTCTGCAGGTTTACTAAAGGGAATTCTACAGCTTAATAAATATAAGTGAACTAAGCTTCGTGGATTACCTCGACGTCCCTTTGTCTACCAACACGACTCGACACTGTTGACTAAACAAATAACCAAATGCAATTTCAATGTATGCAACACTATCGAAACAGTGAGCAGGGCGGGTGGGTATTGCAAAAACTATTTGATTTGATAACAAAATGACAAACACAAATGTATACAAAAAAAGGGAAGAAAAAAATCCAAAACTAACCCAAATCTATGGTAAATAAATTAGAAAGTAGTCATGCAATCCAAAAGACCATGGGGTAGGATTATTCAAATTTTACTTTATTTTGAATTACTTTCGGGTTTTACTTAAGAAATTGAAATGAACCAGGCTACGAGGAACGAGGCTACTGAAACTGATGAGTTGCAAAACATTATGGAAAAATGTTAAAGCGCAGAGCTCGAACCCAAACCGTAGGTTTTACCAGCCTTGAACCGGCTCGCAAAACGAATCAAGGTTACTTAAGCTGAAGAGTTTCAAAAAACGTGGAAAACGGTTATAAATATCCGAGTAGCTATGCTAAAATCAATACCTAAGATTCACTTAGTTAAGCAAGCCAAACCAAGTCTTTGGAACCCGTTTTTAAAGTCTAAGATGTCAAGTTTGAGCCAAATCCTTGGGATTTACAGCTTCAGGTCTCAGAAAATACTGCAAATTAGTTTAAAAGATCAAATAAGCTCAGCTCGAAACAAAGCCCCATTTTTTAAGAAACCCGTTTCGCAAGCCGAACCTAAGTTACTATAATACATATACTTATATAGATCTAAGAAGCTTACCTCGAACCAAACCCTGCGGATCCATAAGCTAAGGAACCCTTTTCGAATTGAACTGGAATTAAGTTCTCATATTAAAAAAACACATAACTATTTTGCTGAAATGGCCATAACCTCGCATACATTTTGAAAACCAGCCAACTGTCCATTACTTACCGTGTCTTTAAACTTTTCGTTAAGTGTTAATAATTACAGCTGCCCTTCCATTATCACATTTCTGTGGCTTAAAACTTTCTGTCAAGGGTGAAGTCGAAATATTTCCATTGTGCAGCCAGAGGGCGGGCTTATGCTGAGGCCACGCACACACACAAGCACTAAGCCATAAAAATTCAAAACCAAATTACAATGTTGCAGCACAATAACAAAAGCCAGTGCAGTCAGTGGCAGATCCCAACTTTCAACTCCCGAAACTTTCCCAAGCCCACCCCTCCAACCCTCCCCAAAGGGTTGGCAACAATTTGAACAATAAAACTGCAACGAGCAAGTTGCAACGGGGTGGAGGAACTATGTAGTACATGACTAACAATCTGTTGGATGGGCAACTGCCAGATTGGTGTCACTTGGCCGGATCAACATGCAAATTAGGCTGGCAGCAAGCAGATGGCTTTTTGATTGGCTGTCATGATAACCAAAACAATGTTTATTGTGTCGGCAGGAGGTTGGTTAGGGGTGGGGGGGGGCACGGCAAGTTAAATCAAATTTGCAACAGCCGCTCGTGTTCAGGCACATCATTAATATTAATAAAAATATAAAAAGCCTGACCAGAACCGATGTCAGCCAAAAATAACAGCGAGAGGCATTTTCAAAAGAGGCCAACAAACGACGCCAAAATGATTTCCACACATTTTTTATGACTCGCATTCAGTTCACACACAAAGAAATGTCAAGACAACATTATTATTTGCGTTCAAGAGATATTTTAATGATGCCAACAACCGGCAGCAGTAAACAACTTGAGGAATGGGAAATGGGTTAATGTCCAGTGCACACAATGGCCCTGGAATTGCAACTGTCAGCTCCAAATCGAAGGCGAATTTCGTACAAGGACAAAGTAGAGCGATTGCCAAAAAGCCAAGGAATTTTTTAATGCAAACAGACCGAAACATTTTACATTAAGGCGAGAGGGAATTTATTTTTAGGCAAGCTGGAAAGTTTGTGGACACTTTTTTTTTAGTGGGCGTTTTTTTTTCCTTTTCTATTTTCATTTCGGCTGTCGTTGCCAAAATGCAAGATGTTTGGCAATCGTTTCGTTCGTGATGTAAAAATAATTCAGAATGAAAAAAAAACTAAATAGATTTTGAAAATGCATTAAAAAATGGCGTAAAACGAACAGTTTTCAATTTTTAAGTGTCAGAAAGGGGAAATGTGACACAGGCAAAGTATCTTTAGTTTAGACAACGCACTGGCCAGAAGCTTACCAAACACATCGAATTCCAGAGAGCTGCTGAATCAGCAGTGAAGGCTTAAGCTAGGCTTATACTCGTAATCGTAATCACGCACAAATCCAGCTATAATTTTGGTGTTCTTTCCTGTCCACTCATCTATTAGGTGCCTTCCCATGCTTGACCATAAACCAGCTCACATAACTGGTTTTCACTGGCAAATCGAATGGCCTGAGCCTACACACACACACCCACAGGGAAGGTCAATTCAAAAAGCACGTGTGTGCTAGCGGTGGCCACTTCCGGTTTCCCCGCATCCTCCAATTTGCCACACTCGTTTCACACTCGATGTGGGTGTGCAACAAATTGCAGCAGGCTTTAAGGGCCATTTATTACACGAGGGAAACAAAGCAAATGCCAGCTGCTGCCATTTTAGGCTTTGGCATTTGTTTTATCGCCCAGTGGGAACTTCGACTAAATCCCATTTTAATGAGGCCTCCTCGATGATTGGATTGCATGCTCAGGCGGGCTGCAGATTGCATTTGTCACACGTTAATTAAGCGGCCTGTAACTGGGAAGAAAAGGTCAGGCAACCGCTGAGGTGCTTGAGGCGGGTGAAAGCCTGAACTTTGGCCTCTTCCCCGGTGATGATGATGTGCGAGTTTTCTGTTTTTATGTACCATAAAAGCTCCCACGCCTACTCCTGCTGCTCCTGATGATGACGCTGATGATGATGATGATTTCCAGCGAAACGTGGCACATAGACAAATACGGGAAAGCCAATAAACAACATGGAAAAAGGCAAAGTAATTAAACGTAAATAGGCAGCCAGAAAATACAGTTTCTACAACCACCACGCATGAGTTATGTCCATGGTTGGCTCTCGGTTGACTCAAGACACACCCGCAGGGCCCACGCGATAGCCCCGTTTTATGGCAGCAGCGGCGTTGGCTTTGCCAGAAAATTAGTTTCGTTTTGGCCAAGGCTAATTAAAATTTATGACACCTGTTTGTTTACAAAATATTTACGCAAAATTCCCAAAGATCCAGCTTAAGGGGCAAACCAGAGGCCACAAATACAATGAATTAAATTCTGGTTAATGTCTGCAAGGGAAGGGTAATAAATGGAAAGTGAAAATCATTTGAATATGTTTCACTTAGACCTTTCGGAGTACACATTTAGGATCAGCATCAAAGTTTAATTTTAGTTTTGTTTGCTAAAACTGTGGTTGTTCCTAGGAAACTGTACAGTGCAGAGTCGGACAGCCTTATGTTTTGGTTAGGAGATGCATGTCACTATCAAAAGTATTAATAGTTAACCACAACCTCAAAAGGTTTCAGAAATTTATTTATCAAGAAAAGAATACGCTCAGGATCATAATAGGGGCTTACAAGGGCCATTGCTGACTGACTATATAAGTTGGGAATTACCAGCTATGTAGATACTGCAAAGAGAAGGAAAAGTTCTCTTAACATAAACTAACATAACATAACATAACATAACTAACATAAACTAACATAACACACAAGCCCAAAAGATTTGAGGAACACAGCGTTTACCCGATTTAGATTAGTAAGCTAAGTAGATCCCGACATTCATAGAGGAAATAGGGCTAGGAGAGTTGCTTGTCAGTTGCGGAGCACTACTTCCTCAATATATAATAATATGGGAAGTATAAGCCACTGAAATACTTAGTAGTTGTTGAGATATTGCAAACGTGTTCTTCTTCTACTGAACCGAACCACATGTCAAATTATACACTTACTCACTTGGATTTGTGAACTTAAATGTGTCATCAAGACATATCTGGAGTTTTGGTTCCTAGAAGCAACTTATTGCCTCTTAATTGTATGCCTCTAATGACTAACATCATTGTCTGAGCAGGGACTATAACGGGTTCTTTTCTCTTCTGGTAAGATCATTTATTTCCCCTAGGCCTGACGATCGCGGCTGTGGATGATGATCAAGAATATATGCGCTTGGTAGGTTCGGAGAAGCTTTGCACCAACTTGATATACTCTGTATATCTTTGGTACAGAGAATAAGTACGCCACACAAAGACGATGAAACAGTGGCACACAAGTGGTCCATTTTAAGCAATTATTCACCCTGCAATTAAAAGGCGATCCTTCATTACCTGTTGCATTTCGGCCGTATCCAAAGGCCGTAAAACTGATTTCTTTGAGAATACAAAACGCAATTAGTTTTTATACTGACTGAGGCTTCTGTTTTATTGAATTTTACATATACTTTTGTTTGTTATTTCATATATATATATGCTTGTATATATAATTTGTTGTTTATATATATATATGTATATATATATATATATAGAGAAAGATTTATGTTGGTAATACATTTTCGTGTTTTTTTTTTCGTTTTTTGTTTTTGCTTCATTCCAATTTTTTTCATTATGAATATTTTTGTTTATCTCGAACTCGAATGCAGTTACAACTTGTTAAATATATAATTTATATATATATTTATATAGAATCATAGGCAGACATAATTTTGTTTTGTTTTTCGTATGTTTTTTGCATAATTTATAGCTTCATTTGCTACGTTTTGGGTTCTGTTCGGCTCTCGATGCTTCCTCACATTTACATTACACATTTATAACCATAATAATTTACAAGTTAAATGGCTTAGAAATTAATAGTAGGATCTCCTCTGTGTCTCCTCGGTGTGTGTGTGTGTGTGTGGGTTACCATAATTAAAGTTAAAAACAATTTGTCGTTTTATTTGACTGGCCTATTTACACTGCGAAAAATTTGTGTGGTTTACTTTTGATGACGTATTTACAGTTCATAAGCTGCATCAATCTCGTTTGCAGACTTTTGTTTTCTGTTTCGCGAAATTAGAGGACAAACCATGCATAATTGTTAACATTAATTGATATTCAAGAACAATTATTAAAAATACGAATACTTTTGTTTGTGGGTGCATTAAAAATAGTGCAAAAGTACAATTGTTCAAAAAACTTGTTTGGTGCATACTTTGAGGCGGTGCATTTAAATCACAACATTTACAATTTTAAGTGCATTTGAGTGTGTATGTGTGTGTGCGTGTGGTGTGCGGTGTGTGTGAGTGTGAGTGCGGGAGGGGGTTGCTTCGGAAATTCTGCTCAAAAGTTTCAGTTAGAGGACGGATTGCTTTCAAGCTGATTGTGTTTGTGTTAGGAGGTGCAAGTGGGTGTGTGAGTGTGTGTGTGTGTGTGTGTGTGTGTGTCTATGCTTGCTTAGACAACATTATGCTTTTCGTTTTGTTAAGGTACTTGTGACTACTTATGCTTAGAGTTCGAAAATTGTTTTGATTCATTGGAGAATTTGGCTTTCAAAGTTCAAAAGTTTTGTCCGCTAAGTATCCTGTGGTCTGTGTGGTGCCGTGGAAGACTCTACTTTATGGGCGCCCAGTGTTGTTAAGATCTTAGCAAAAACTGCCAAGCCAACTATTAACACAACGTTTGTTTGTTTGTTTGTTTTTAATTAATTAGAGGCTAATACAAATTCAGGTTTTGTTGTGGGGTAAGTGCAATTGTGGTGCAGTTTACGTACATTTACATATAAATAGGTTAAAAACATTTGTGTTGTTTGTTTTTTGTTTTTTTGGTTTTGTTTATCACATAAAAAGTGCAGTGGGTGCCAAAATTGTTTGTGTTTTTTCGGTTTTGGTTAACGCTAATTGTGTGTGTGTTTTTTTTTTATGTTTTCGGGTTGCTAATTATTTAAATTGCAAATAATTTATTTATTTTTTTAATGCAGGGCAATTAAATTGGTTAAGGTGGCACAAATTGAACACAATTAAAATGAAATAAACAAGAATTATAAAGTTTGTCTGTGAAAGTTATGTCAGCCATGCTAGTTAGTGTTTAGAGTTTTAAGTTTATATCAGGCTTGACTTCTATCTGCTGCATTAGATCCATCAGCACACGAAAGATGGCTTAAAGGGATATATATTTTCTAGTCTAACTAATACTTGAGCTTTCGATATGACAAATATCAGCAGTGGGTGCTTTCAGCAGAACTGATTGATCAGTTACGAGCTGCGTCGGTTGAGTTGTGCCTGGCTGTTCTAATGCACAGAAGTCTCTCAGTTTTTAAGCTATCGAGCTGGCGTTTGGCACAGAGTCTTCTTCTTTTTAAATGAACGCTGTTAATAAATCAGAACCGATCGGTTTGATTTTGATGATGTGCACTATAGAATTACTCTCATGGCTATGCTTGGTCCTTCTCTTTGGGTCTTTAGGGACAACTTTCTCGAACTCTACAGTGCCCAACTCAATCTGGCTAAAATACCCACCACTTCTTGGTTATCAGATCTTGTGTGTGTATTGGTATGTGAGCATTGGTAGCAGTGGTGTAGTAAGGATTTCTTCAAGGTGGATCTTTGAACAATGTTAAATTTTCACTTTCTTTTCCTGTTTTCAATGCTAAGCCCCCAAGACTTTATTTATTGATGTTATATACTTTCAAACAGAAAAACCATATTTGGCAGATGTAGGATGACTTTATCTTCCTTTCTTCCATAGAACCAAACGATCGCAAAATGGGTGTCAGTAAGAAAGTCTTTTTTGTTTTTCATTTGGCGAGGGTATAGCCTTTTGGTTGTATTTAGCAATTAGCCTAGCATATTGTAGACAAAGTCAATCAATAGCGCGAAAAACAGTTTGCAGAAGCTTTGCAGCATCTTTGCGGATTACAAAAATGGAAAGGTGGCATAATTCATTCTGAATTCTGTAGATATACGGGCACAGCTGACGTTCCTAAACCAGAGAGTCTCTATATTGACACGTAAGCTGTCGACGTCCCTGAGAGAGGGAGAGAGTCCAAGACCGAGTGAGTTATGGTATCATGTGATTCTGTTGCAAAAGGCAGCTTCTCTGCTTCCATTGCCGGCCCATGGCTTAAGAGTGTTTGGAAATTTATAAAGCTTATAGCAAAGAGAATCCTTTAAACTGCAATTCGAAGTCTGCATTTTAGTTCTTTAAGTCTGAACTCTTGTTTTTCTAATTCTGAAGGTGGTTTAGTTATGAGTTTCCTGATAAAAAACATATCCAAGTTTTTCAAATAGTGCTAACCTTCTTAGAGTGGAACAAAGTAGTTGAGGTATTGCAGAGTATTATATATTTTGGTAATATTTGACGGAACTGATAAAAAACGAGTAAAGTTTTCAGAGCAGCCAAGGCCGAGCTCCTTCATTAATTTAACAGTAGCATGGTGGGTGCAGGCTGCGTAAAGGCAAAAGGAGCTGTCAACATACGCTTTAATTCACTACCTGTTGTGGTTTTCTTGGCACTACTTGAATTGCCTGCTTCAGGGACCAACAATTGGTTCTAGCACTTTGCATGCAAAATTCTAGCCCTATTTATTTGATATATTTTTGTTGTCTCATATCGCAGGGCGGCCGTGTTTAAGTTTATTAATAATATTTAAAAATGGCATTGAATTGCATCAGTGGCTCCGGTTGTTCGTGCATTGAGTGCAGCTTTTCTTCTTCCTCTTCTTTTGGTGGTCGTTTTGTGGTCAATAACTGCTTACAAAGCTGCCCCGAATCAATGGCACACAACACCTGATGCCCATTGAAGACCACTTTTGGACCCTGCCGCCCCGCCATACAATGTGGGAGTGGCTAATCTTGCATGCAGCCTCCAATGCTAATCGAATCGAATTGCTGGCCTTGCAAACTTTTCAACATTGTGTTAATGTCTCTCTCGCGCACACACACTTAGCAACTACAAAATGTGGATTAAATATGGATAAACATCAAAACTAAATTGTGACATATCTTGTGTTGTTTTTTCTTCTTTGTTTTGTTTATATATATATATATAGTCGGTATATATCTAAGTAATATTTTTGTCTATGTTGCTAAACTGCTCAGCTATTCAAATGCCCTTCAAAATTCAATTCGCTTAATTGATTCGTTCCCAAAACTGCCAGCTAGTTGTGCTCGTTTCCTTGGAAAATGACCTGCGGCTGTGATTTGTGGCAAAAAATTTCTAACATTCATACACACATACAATACATATACATATTGAATAAGATGACGCTTGTCCTTAAATGTTTATATGCTTAAATAATGGAAAGTTGTTTCATTTTTTGTATTATTATTTTTGTTTTTGTATTTATGTACCCGAACAATGTTGAAAAGTTTGGTTAATGTTGAAGGAGGGAAATCTCTTAAAAGCCAACCACTCAGAGTTCCTTGAAATTAAAACTTGGGCTGTTGCAGCTGGCTACAGCTGCAGGGCTAAGCTCGACATTAATGTCTCAATTGCACTTTAACGAAGGCCAACGCGGTTGCGAGAGCAAGGTACTTGGAGGGGGGAGAGGTTTGAAAAGAGTTTTGCTTAAATATGGAGAGGATATAAGTAAGATTATCTGTTCTCTGAACTAGTTAAACTTCTAACAGTAGCAAGAAAAATAATAATAGATTTTATGATATGAAGATTTATAAAACACGACTTTTTAGTAAGCCATTTCCTCTTTTCTTATGTCTAAGTCTTCAAACATCATAATGCTCTAACAAGAATCAACGTAGTTTTGTAAAAATAGTTTTAATGTTTATCTCGGAATTTATTGTATGTTTCAATGGATCAATTATTTACAAAAAAAAAGATTTTGAATCAAAGAAGCCTGGGTCATTAGTTAAAAATACACCAAGTTGCTATTGCTGTAGGTAAAAACTTTACCATCACTCCTTAGGAAAAGTGTTAGAACCAGATATGAATTTCAGGAATAGATTCTTTGAAAAACAATTCTCAGTTTCTGTTGCACACTCTTAGGAGCTTGCATTGTAAGTCTATTTGTAAGTCAATTCAAGATGTTTTTTAATTGCTGGTGCTTATAAGGTAAGGTGAGATGAGGTATGTTGGAATTGACATGAAACCAAGAGATACAGGAGAGGAGTTTCCAGACAATAAAGGAAACGTCTTGTTTCGATTTAACTCCCAAGGTTGATGATCCCTCAGGAAATTACTACTTCAGATGCTGAACTTAATTACAAATCTACCCGAGCACCTAAAGAAAATGATGTTCCTTTGTCAAATCCAGTTAGACAATACACCACAATCCTTCCCTGTCTGCCAAAAAATGATCGAACTAAAGGCTTTTTCATGCTATATTTATAGCATACAGCCAGAAATACACATAATTTTTCTTATATCAGTTGTCAGTTGTCTATTTAAGTCTTATTCTTATTCTGTAAACCCAAAAAACTTGAACATTTCCTTAAAAATACATTCAGATTTCTTGTCTTAGATAGCTCCGCTTGAACCGGGCGTCTCAAACTTACTCATTTTTTAGTTGTCTTAATTGATTGAGAAAAGTTATGAATTGGTTCTACAAAAAGGAAGAATTTTAGAACCTTCAAAAATTATTTTAGAAATTCGAGCGTTGAAGAACTTTGAATGTTTGTTCTTTCGTGTTTGGCTACATACGTGTTCGTAACTTTTTAAGCTATGAACTAATATGCACGACACAGATGTGTCGCCTTCCAGTTCATTCTGTATCCTCTTGGCACACATTTATAAGGTGTGATCGACCAGCGACTTACACTGTCCTGCAAGAAGTAGACGGTTATTTTCGAACTAAAAAAGGGAACTAAACGCATAATATATAGATTTTGGTGCTGATGGATACTGTTCTGAATAGGCATTAAGTAGAAGACAAAATGTCTAAAAGAGAAAGTATATATTTTTTTTAAGAAAATTCTTGAAATTTGAAATCAAAATGTAAAGATATTTTTGACTTTGACTTTGAAACATGCATCATATATATATTTATTAACTTACGTTTGGGTGTGAGTCTGTGTGTGTGGCGTGTCGTGAAGAAGTTTTGTTGTTTGGTAAATCAGAAATGCATTGTTTGGTTTTGTTTTCAGTGTATATTAAGTTGTGTATTTGTTTTACATCTTCGTTTCGTTTCATTTTATATAATTTAATTTATATATTTAAGTAAACAGTAAATGAAAAAAGGGATTTATAATTAGGCTAAAAATGGCCGCACAAAAGATGTTTATTTGTTGTTGTTGTTGTTGAGGCAGGCAGACAAATTATGTACAGCAAAAGTCAGACAAAACTGAGACAAAAGAAACGTGGAATTGTGCGAAGCCATTTTGCTACAGTTTAAGGTTAAGATTATACTTATGCTTCGTTTTGGTTGTGTTTGTGGTTGTTGTTGTTCTTGTTGTGTCAATATACAAATACAAATAAATACAAGTTGGGTTATTGACTGACTGCAATGTGCACTTCTATAAGTAGCTATGTATGTAACAATAATGTGTGTGTGTGTGTGTGTGTATATGCTTGCCCTTAATCTAGATTATTTGTTAGAAAACGAAACTTAAAAACTGAGTAGAAATGTTTTATATACAATTTGTTGTTATAATACACACAATACTGGTTTGCCTTGTTTTAGTTTTAGTTTGAAATGAAATTGTTTCAACTGTGGTATTTACACTTAGCGCACATTCCTTAGTTTGGTTTCGTTTTTGGTTTATAAAAGTTTTCGTTTTTAAAAAGTTTCCTTCGGTTATAGAAAAATAGGCCAAAAATAGAGTTATCTGATTAAAATTGGTATTCGTGCGCCGTTTGCTGTTGTGCATAATGTTTTCGAGGGGAGGCGGGGTAGGGAGGGGCTGGGGCTGGGGCTTGGGTTAGGTCTTAGTTTAATACACACAAGTTTATGTAGTTTATTATTATTTTATATTTAAAGGTGGGTTATTTTGCAGTATTTTTCCAACTAAACTGAAATGTCAAATGAGTGTGAACCAAACGGGAGTCTAAGTATGAATTTAAAATTAAGTTTGTTTTGTTTTTTTTATATACTTTTTGGTGTATAAGATATGAAATTTTATTGCTCGCAATTTCATATGTTATTCCATTTATCATTATCGTTAATTTACATTAAATACAAATCAAATCGAGTAGGATAAAGAGAGCGGGGTGGGGAGGGGAGAGATAGAGAGAGAGAGAGAGAGAGAGCGAGAGCGAGAGCGAGAGGACAATGATAAAGCGGCAATTATTTTGGTACACAACCAGTGTTTTGTTTTTGTTTTTTGTTGATTGTTTTCTTAATTGATTGTTTGTCTCTGGGGGGGAATTGCAATTTGCCAACTGAAAAGCGTCGCCTGGGAGGGGGGGACGGGGGGAGGAAATTCATAATCTGAGGTTAAGCGTTCTTTTACAAGCCTTTGCCATAGTTTCTTCTGAATGCATGAGTTCATTTATTTACATCGAAAAGGAAAAGCCACCAATTTCTCATTGTTTTAGGTGTAAGTAATCAAGTCAAGTCTTTTGTTATGTAAAATGTTGATGCCATTTCGTTTGCTTTCTGCGTCTGTTTGGTTGTTCTTGTTATTGTATATAAGTTTAGTTTTAGTTATCATTCATTTATGTTGTATAATTACTTGTTATATGTATATATATATATATATTTACTATATATGCCGTTTCTGTGTATATGTATATATAATTCTCTCTTTTGTTTTTGATTTATTTCTGCGCTGCATTTAACTTCAAAACTTTAATACATGTATAATTAAATAATGTACACGAAATATATTTATAAGTTTAATATATATGTATGTATATATTTTGTTAATAGGCCCGAAATCAAAAACGAAGTTGTTAAATAGTTTTTTTGTTTAATAATAATAATCATAATTTTTTGTATTTTTTTTTTAATGCTTTTTTGGAGTTTGTTTACCTGGCAATCCTTTAGCATTTTTGAGGTGTGTGTCTGTGTGTGTGTGTGTGTGTGTGTGTGTGTGAGTGTGTTAAACTTAATAGGTTTTAATTGTTAAAACTAATTGTAAGTTATGTGTAACGTGGGTTCTCTAGGTGTCTTTTGTATCGTGTGTGTGTGTGTCTGTGTGTGTGTCTTAACGCCCCCGCGCCCAGCGTAGTAACGCATCCGCTAATACATCCAAATGAGCTTTCGTCTGTTGTAAAGGAGAAAAACAGTTTCATTAAATAGCCACCCTCAATATCCCAGCCCAGCTGCCCACTCACCGTTTTGTAGAACATGCAGGATCTCCGGTCCTCGTCCTCGCCCTCCGGACAATCGATGAAGCCATCGCATAGCACATGATCATCTATGCAACGATAGCGGCCCTGCAAATCCGGCGTGGGGCAGGCGAAACGCTCCATGCCATCCATGGCGGTGGGACATTCTGGAACGAAATGGAACAGGTTGCCCCCAGTCAGTCAAAATGGCAAGAAAAAGTTTTCGCATAAATTGCAAGAGTTTTGCACACGCTAATGTCTGCCATGATTTGCGTCTAAATGTGGCAACTTGCAGGCGCATAAAAGTATGCTATGCTTTTTCTTGGCTTGCACCGACGCCGCCGCCAGTGCAACTTTTTGTGGCATTTCATTTTGCTTTCTTTCTCCTTTTTTGCTCTCCACCAACAAATACATAAAAATAAATCACTTGTAGGACATGTTGGCGCCTCCGGTTTAGTTTCTGACACACACTCACACACACACGGATGCATGTTTGTGTTGTTGTGTATTGAGATTTGTTGAAGTTACCCATATAGGTTTTCCTTCGGTTTGCAATTTTCCTGCGCTATTTTTAGCCTGTGCACTTTTATTTCTGCTGTTTTTGCTCTTTCCATTTTGTTGGCTCGTTCTTTCATTGCAATTGCAATAAAAAGAACAGATATTGAAATCAACTGCATATAGTTTGTGTTAACAGGATATTGATTTGAAGTGCATTTTCGGTGGGCAATATAATAGACGGCAAATTGTATAACAAATTGCATCAATTTGCAAACTATTCAGGCAAATTAAAATAATTAGTAAGTGGATAAGGTGAATGCAGGGAGCATTGAAGCGGAATTTGATAAACGAGCGGAAACTTAATTGGCATCATCAAATTAACACGGCATTAAGGGTGCGAAAGGGGTGAATCACGAATTAGGCGTATAAGCTTTCACTGGGATAGTTCGGCAGTTGCCTGCAGTTAAGCAATTTGATCAAGTTTATCAAACAAACTTTTAAGCTACAAAAATATTTCAAAGAACAAGTTCAAATGAAACCTTTAAAACTAAATTAAGCCCTCAGGGGCTTTGCCAATGACATAGTTATCCTTGCTACTGAAAATATGAAGAAACCCAGTGTAAGCTAGGACAGAGGTAACTAAGAATGCAGAAAAACCACACGACTAATATTGCCAGCACAGGCAACTGCATGGTAAACGTATGAAACCTGATGCTATACATAAAAGCAGCGCTGCAGTGAGCGAACACTCTTTTGCTCATAACTTAACTATTGCTTATCTGATCTCTATCAACCCTTTGCTTAGACGGTACGAACCTTCTATCTTTAAAGCTTGATGAACTGTGCGTTTATAAGGACAGACAGGCGGACATGCCTATGTCGTCTTTTCGCCTACTCTAGTCATATCATTAGATGGAAACAGCTGAATGTTCTCAGTGTTCCTTAAAAAATACACATCTTTTGCTTCCAAGACCATTTTAATGACCCTCAGCTAAAGTTTTCTTCAAATATAAACCATAATGCTGCAAATTCAATCAAATTTTTGAATCATCTTCTTCGGTTCCGTTACATGCAAGTCGTTAAAATGTTCACAAATCAATTCAATTAAATGTACAATTTACTGCCTACTAAACGGCTTTTATGGCTTACTTACCAATTGCAACTGCAACGGGGAACTTATTTCGATTTATTTGCAACAAACGATAAGCTAACCACCTCCTCCTCCTCCTCCTTCTCCTTCACTACACAAGGCAAAAGCAGAAACTAGCAAAACAAGCACAAAAATCAATTGAAAGTTCAATAGCCTCGACAACTGGCTGACTGACTGACTGGCTGACTGGCTGAAACGCGGGTGGGTGGCCCCAAAAAAAAGAAAGAGCAACGAAATTTCCTGCAACATTACGAGTAGCAACAACTGCAAGTATTTGGTAAGTTCAGAGCACAAAATGTGGGTTGACACAAGGCAAAACAAGTTGCGGACCAAGTGGCAGCAGCACCAGCAGAAGCAGAAGCAGAAGCACTGTAATACTATAATAACTAATGGCATTCATTGTTTTGGGTCACCGCCGCGTATGCGTAATGTATGCAAGCAGAAATCAGCGAGGGAAATCTGCATAAATTGCGCCCACCCTCTGGCTCTGTCGCTTCACTTAAACGTGCCCAAGTAGCCATTGATGCAATTATGCGGCTGCCAGGCGCACGCATTGATAAATGGCAATCGTCATAAAAAGCCCTCGGGTGGTGGTGGTGGCGGTGGCGTTGGCGCCGGCGACATTGTCATCGCCGTCATCATCATCATTGTTGCTCTTCAAAATGCAAATGGCTCTTTGGCACGCCACCGCGTTGAATCCCCATCGCGATTTCCGCACCTGACTCTCTCATCAATTGATTTCATGTTGACAGCAGACATTCAAGCCGGGCAAACACACACAGCCACCCACCCGCCCACGCTCATGCATGCATATATAACTTCATTTGGCAGACAAACAATTGAGTGTCAAGTTGCCTGCATTATTTGTGCACTTTTTGTGTTCCCCTTAACGCTCTGTCAGGTGATTCAGCACAAGAAAACAACAAAAAAAAAAAACAGCAATACAACTGCAGAAAGTGTGAGGGACGCGGGGCATGGGGCAGCGCTGTAGTTCGGTCTGGCCAGACACATTTCATTAAGTGCCCTGCTCGCATTAATGAATGATCGTTGTAACCCCCATAACTACATAAAGGTACAGCAGGAGCCTGCCACAGAAGGTGTTGCCTACTCCTGTGCACTCCCACACTAATGTGAGAATGCCGGCAGATGGAACTGCCAGTGAAATGAATGAAAGATGAGCCATGTTTCTGCCACCCACAGACATGTGCAAAAAAAGCGAAAACAAAACGGCACAGGACACAAATTAACATTTAAAATCATAACAAAAGCAACATAAATAAATACTTGGTTTTAGCATCAGGTTGGAAAATTCCACGAAAACCCACTTGCTTATTTGCGCACAGAAAAATACACAAATACTTAGAAAGACGCCCACCTTGGGAGCCAGAAGAGAGAAGGACACTTGCGACAGCATATTGAATCGTTTCGAATGATTTAAAAGCTTCGACTGGGATTTCTAAACAGTTTTTCATTTAGATTGTCAATTGTAGAGAACAGGTTGATCGGGGATAGCTCTTGAAAATTGCCAAAATTATCTAATTTTGGGCGTCCTGTCTGGCGATAGTACGATCCTTGCCGGCTACTCACTAGAGATTTGCCTTGAACAGTTTCTCGTCGACTACCAGTCTAAGGTTGATATTGCTGGTTTTTGAAGACCAACCCACAACTACCAATTTGCAACGACAAAGAACATTTGACAGAATAACAACGAAATAAACTGCTGCTGGTCAAACAATTTGCAATTCTCATATGCAAATCACGTTCACAAAACATCAACTTATATGCATAGGAAGCAACTGTACCCAAACAGAAACAAAAATAAATATAGAAAAAGTTACTTCAGTTTTGCCACTAGCAGGACATAAGCTTGAAAGACTCAACGCATGTTGACACTAAGACACTCAGCGGCAACAACAACAATAACAGCGGCAGAGTGTCAAAAAATCAAAAGCATAAAAAGGATTTGGCTGTTGCCAAGGCTTCTGCTGCTGCTGCTGCTTCGGCACGGATGTGGTCCGAGAGGATGGCAGCTATTTTTGTCAGGGCATATATGTACACTCACACACACACACACACACACGCATGCAAGAGTCGAGTTGGGATCTGTAACAAAGTTTGCGCTGCTGTTTTTGGGAGGCGAAAAACCTTTTGCTCCCACACCACAGCCAAAGAAAAGAAACGAAACGACTTGTGCTGCCGCTGCCGCTGCTGGCTGTTGTCTCGTCATCCTGGCGCCTAAAATGCTGCCAACAATAATAAGAAAACCCACGAAAAGAGAGCAGAATGCAATGTGTGTGTGTGTGAGGGCGTCGTCTGCAGGAAGAAGGCGAAAAAGGAAGCTGCGAGCCAAAGGAAACAGTGCGCAACGATTTTGCAGCAATAAATTGATAGTTTTATATGGTGCACATAAACAGGATCAGCAGCAGCAGCAGCACCACCAGCAGCAGGACATTAAACTCTCTCCCCGCCCCAACGTTGCCGCTGCCTCTGTGCATGCAAATTTGTGTAGTAAAACAAAAGGGCTAAAGCCAAATTTATAAATGACAACCAACAAATTGATGGCCAGCGAAAATTACATCAGAAATTGAATTGAGTTTTTTATGTCTATTATTTTAGGACAACCTTTGGCCTCAATTTAGCATATTTCCCACCCACACACACACACACAGCGCCCCAGCCCCAGGACACATGTTGTTTTCTTCGTAAAGTGGGGGAGTCATGCCCGCCCGAGGCCGAATTTATTGTAATTTAATAAGCTGCCTCTTCGCCCGCCGCCAGCTAATTGCAGCTCATTTGAAATTATGTATATTTTGTGTTGATAAAACAGACTGAGATACGAGTGTGCTCTCTTGACACAAATTGGCCCTGCAGCCCATCGACTGTGAGGCCTACACAGAAACCTACATGAGAAACCTTTTAGTTAGTGAATTTTTCCCATTTACCACCACTCAAGTGCTTAGCAAACGCTCTTGAGGTAGTGCACTGACAGAGACAGCAGCCAGCGGGCGGAGGCTCCAGCAACCAGCAAGTTTCCATATCAGTTTGCCCCCAAGGCAGCAGCTATCGAATTTGTCCTTTTCTTTGTGTTTGCTTTCAAGCATACATTTTCGTATCAAATAACTTAATTGGTTGAATTGTGATTTTATGGTAGAGTAACTAATTTCACAATTTATAGGACACAAGCCTCAATGGAGGAATCAAGAAATTAGGGGCCAATCTGAAACAAAAACACCTAAGCAACTTTCGAATCCGGAAGCTAAACAAAGTTAATAGTTACGAAATCCAAGAAATCGTATTTTAATTTTTAAAAGGACCTTAAAGTTTAGTTTAATAATTACTCATACGACACGTTCACCAAACACAACTTTGTACCACAAAATCTCTACTACATTACACACATTGGCATCTCTTCAAGTTCAGGAAGCCAACTAGGTTTTTTGAAAATTTGGCATACGAGTTTGCTGTCTCTATGTTTGCCTTATTAGATTGAGTTATTGATAACACACGGCTGTTCCTGTACCTATAATTTGAAGATCGCTCTTTAGAATTTGGAATTCGAAACTAATCTAGATCACATAAGTGAAACAAATGCATTTTTGAAAAAAAAGCAACACTGCGTATGAGTGATTCACCGAAACTTAAGAGCCTCTGAGCTCCAGTTAAAGCTTGACTTTTGTTACTTTTGTATTCTTTTAAAGCTTATTATACACCAAAAAGCAACAAATGGGGGAAGTAAGACCATGACCTTAAAATATTCATACTCAGAGGGTCAGCTTTAATGTCCTTGGATCACAAACATTTTACTTGTAATCTGATTTGCCATAAAAAGATGGCTCCTAAAGCAAACGAAAAGCTAATAAAGTTGATAAGTTTATTTGCTACAGGAAAGCATAAAATGCAGTTTGGCTATTTCTATTTTTAGATTCGTTGGCGATGACAAATTTGTGAATACTGGCAGAAAAATTATGATTACTTACTGGAAATAGATTTCCTGAAGAACGACCAGAGATTTAAATATGTTGCTTTAAGGGGTTTAATGCATGAAATTTATTATCACTATCTCTGAGACAATTCTAAGCCTAAGGCTCAATGTGCAGGAAGTCTTGGCTGTCCATAATGGACAAGAGGAAACAGCGTCCAATTTCAATCTTTAATTCAGTCTCTCAGTGAAATAATCGATATTTTCATAATTTATAGTTATCGATTATTAATGGGTATCGATTGATGGCGCTAATACGTTTAGCCGTTAATTGGTTTGCACCTGCACAGTGGGTCACAACACTGTATACTTTCCATGCCCGTGTTTGCCTAAGCAACAAAAATTAGGAAATGGCTCGTTCTATTGATTTGAAATGAACTCTGCTGTATTTTGGTGCTCCAATTTCCTGAGTGAGTTGTAAAATTCTTCACCTAAGGCGGACCCAGGTCCAAATATTATATTTAAAAAGCACAATAGACCAGGAAGTGCTAATTCTTTTGAACTGTAACCAAACTACGGCCCTTAGCTTTAAGAGTTTTATGGTTATGCAGCATTTTCCAAAAAAAAAAACTTAAATTTGCACTTTACCAGTAAATCAACTTTGGTTAAGTATGCATGGACATCCCAGCCAGGCTCCTCACTTTATATGCAAACGAATCTGTTTCCCAAAATGAGGCCCTAGTCAACGCATGTTGAAATGGTGAAATGTGTTTTAATTTGCTCTCAATTTCAGATATTTCATTTTTGGGGTTTCGAAACTGTAACCTCAATTGTTTATTATGCAAACTGGCTTGGTTGAGTGTGTGTGGGTGTGCGGGAGTATCGGGGCGTGCGTGTTATCCTTTCTCTGTGCTAATTGAAGATGATTTAAATTTCCCTTTGATTTCAAATCAAAACTTACAACTAAAAGATGAAATTTAAGATTGGCAGCTAATCTGCCTAAAAGCGTGCCAAATGCCTTTTCAACACAGTTCACAACTTAGTTGGGTAAAATATTTTAATTAACTTGCGCGAAAGGGGGAGGCGAGTGCTTCAAGGGCGCGGCTGAGGCTCGTCCTGCCGTCTGACAAGGGCCATAAGACAGAAATAACAATGGCAAAGGCAAAGGCAGAAGCAAATGGCCAAATATAGCAACAAATAAAACGAACGACAAAGACGAAGGCAAATAAACGAAGCAACAAACCATCAACAGTTTGATATGCGGCGTCGGTGCCGAGAGAGAGCGCACTTCTGGGAATTGCCGCTGCTGCTGCTTACACATTTGTAATCTTGTCTTGTCTTTGCCTTTTTTTTTGGGGAGTGCCCCTTGGCAGGCACATTTCTATTTTTAGCCGGCGCTTCCCTCGTGAAGTGTAATAAAAACTCATATTTTTGTTGGCGCCTGTTTCGTTTTTTTTCTCTCTGCTTCCTCTAAATGATTTTGTTAACGCGTGCTGGTTTTGTTGGATTTGGCTTTTGCTTTCACGCATCAAATTGGCTGACTTCGTCCTTGTTGTTTGTCCCCGTCCTGCTTACCGATCGATTGGCACAGGCAAACACATTTTCAGTTTTTTTTTCTTTTTGTGTATGCAAAATCATTTTTGGGGAGAGTGTGAAAAAGCAGACAAACTTCATAATTGGCAATTAAAATGGCCATTAAAAGTTCAAAGTGGCGAAACTTTTGGTATCTAATTATTGAAGCACTTTTCAAAATTGGAATTATTGTGGAGCGGTCAATTGCAGGCAGCCAAGAAACAAAAGTGCCAACGATTATTACACGGGTTTGACGTCAAAGACCTTAAAGGCCAGTTCGACGTGACTGCTAAACACACACCCACACAAGCACACACGCACACACAGGCATACAATTGACACACTAAAATTTTAATATAGCATACTT
The DNA here is from genome assembly GCA_035044985.1 of Lordiphosa fenestrarum. NCBI lineage: Eukaryota > Metazoa > Arthropoda > Insecta > Diptera > Drosophilidae > Lordiphosa > Lordiphosa fenestrarum. Next base: position 3,712,987 of record JAWNNO010000731.1, read on the forward strand.
TCAGGCGGATGCCGCATGCTCCAAATGACGAGAAGAAAGCTGACTAGAAGCTGTCGCTGTCTCTACGTTACTTTTCTACCTGGATGTGTGACTGTCTGTGTGTGTGGGTGTAAGTGTGAGCTTTAACGTCTGTTTGTTGTTGTGACCTCGCCCACCTGACCCCGGGACGCTGCCTAAGCACAGTGGTTTGAGTTCAAACAAGCTGCAAGTTGAGCTAGAAAGCTTGAGAAATGACAGACAAGTTTGAGTGAAACAGCTCTATCAACTCGAATGATGAAATGAGTGGAATGATTATGTCCAAGCCTCTAAACCGAATTTAGCAGTGCTGACTAATTTCACAACTGTTTTCAGTACCAACCAGCTAACGGTGCCAATAACTACCGATAATGGCAATATCTACGGGTTTTGGTAACATTTTACATCCTTTAACCAAATACTCTACAACTCAAATTAAAATAGTGGCTTTTAGAAGTGGACCCTCGTTTTTACATTAGCAGGCAGTGCTGTGTATAGTATTTCGGGCTTTCCCTAGCTCGTTTTCAAACGTCTGTCTCTCTAACCATCTCTGAGATATGCTGAGATCTTTGCACAAAGAATAAACATTTGACGAACCCTTACAAGTGTCTTGCGACACGACAAAAGGTTTTCTTTACCTGTGGCTTTGTTCTAAACTGCCTTGGTCATATTTTGTAGTTCTATGGTTTTGCTTAAACTATATCAAGGAGGAGGAGTACCTAATGATTCTCGATCAAGTTTTCAGTGAACTCATGACTGAAATGCATGTTAGGGCAGCGATGATTTCAGTATCAGCCCTTCGAAAATCAGGGCAGCTTCAGCTTTTAGTCACTACTGAGTCCTACTGAAGGGATGAGTTAGTTCAGAATTCGTTGAATTCTCCTTCCTTTGGTCTGTGCTATACCTATAGCTTCAATAGTTAACAAGTTAACATGCCTTGGCAATTTTGGGATAAATCATCAATAAGAAGAAAAAGTATTCAATTTAAAGGAATCACCTTCATCAACAATGAACATGTCTGATAGAAGCTGACTGAAAAATAGATCAAAAGTAGTTGGAAATAATTGCCCTATTAACTCCTCCCGCAGAATTCTGCCAAATTATTTGTATGCTACAATCCACTGTCTTCAGTCCTCTCTTTGGTAACCTCAAAGCATTTGCGGTGGGAGTCACAAATTTTTATGTGTTCACCTTTTTCCCCTCTGGGTTACCACGGTGGGAAGGCCTTCGCTCACTTGTGCTTTGTTTCATGCCAGCAGCGCAGCTCACGTAGCTGCGGGGGAGCCGGTGGGTGGGGGAGGTGGTTATGTGAGAGAAGCCAACTGCCAGGACTATGTATTTGTTTCTTTATTTTCTTTATCAAATTGCTTGACCCATGTACAACAAGGGAACACGCATTTGTTTGTCCTAAACCAATTGAGGACTTAGGCGAACCTATGTCTGCCGTTTTAGAGAGTTCTTTGGTTTAATGGTAATGGTTATGTTTCGGATTTCGTAGCTTAAAGCATAAGATAAATCATAAGATTCTAATGAATTTTTTGTGGCCTGCTTTTAGTTTCCAGCTCGTGAAATTCGAACCTCAATTAAATCGTGGCGCTACATTATTATTTTTATCTTCCGCCTTTTGTTGGACATAATTGAAATGTGAGCAGTATGACATTAAGCGCGTGCGCCACTTATGTTGGCGGACACTTGGCCGGAGTGTGCGTTAGTTTCGTTAGAGAGCAGCGACGACTCCATCACATTTGGCCAAATGTCAACCGGCTGGCTGTTGCATATAAATTGCATTTTATGCGCAGTTTTTTATCAAATAAATTAAAATTTCTCTTTGCAATCAAATTAACCTGCCATTGTTGCATTTATTTTAATTTCAACAATGACTAAAAATAGTGTCCCGCCGCCGCCATTGTGTATAATTGACGGTGTGTTAAAAATAAAGCCGCCTGGCTTATTTTTGTGCCTTTTCCTTCTGTGGCCAAACCATTTGCATGTAAATCGTGCTCGCTGTTGCCGGAATTTTCACATACATTAAGCGTCAAGCGAGGGGGGGGTGGTGGGTGGAGAGGGACATGGTAATCGCGTGCGGTGCCCAGATTAAAATGCGACAAAGCAACACGACAAAAAAATTCGTAAAAGCGCAACCCAGGGCAAAAGAAAGGCCAGGAAAAAAGCACCGTCTAAAAACGTCAAACGCGAGGATTTTTTTTATACACACACACACACACACACACACACACACACATGGGTCGGCAATTAAGTCAGGGTAAAAATGAACCAACAGAACATTTTCTGTCTACGTCATTTTGCTGCGAACAGTCGGAGCACCTGTTGAGCCTTTTCAATTAGTTTCTTCAAAATATTCCTCAATTGAAATCTTGCTGGAATCTCTGGCCACTCGACCATTTGTCATCGCATTAAACGCTTGACTCGTTTACACAAATGTGCAATGCAATCCGCTTAGCTTCATTTCCTATCCTTTCGCTTTCCCTCTCTCTCTCTCTCTCTCTGTGTATTTGTGTGTGTCTGCTTTGGTTTAAGGCAATCACGCAAAGAGCGTGTCTAATCACTGCTGATAAGATAAGCTTTTTATATACTGCCTACATATATGTACTCCATACCTACATATATATACTCGATAACAAAGCGGAATCACTAATGATGCAGAAATCACAACCAACCAAGCAAAACAAAAAAAAAAACAAAATACAGAACAAAGAAGCTAAATTGTCTTATATTTATATGCCAGTGTAGGAAGACCAGATTTCATTAAATCGTCATTTAAGGAGATTGTGCCTTAGTAGGAGAGTGTTAAGACTCGCACTTGATGCAACGTTTAAAACATTGTCGGTCGGATGGGACCCTTAGGAAAGGCAGGAGACTGCGAGAAGCTCCGCCTTGCAAAGTTCAAGGCTTCAAGTAATTTATAAGCCGATTCACTCAAAGTACTTAAGCTGTTGTTTTACTTGTCGACTTTTCATTTGAAATGGGTTAAAAAAATTTCAGTTTACTGTGCGTGGGTTGTCCAAAACTCATACCAGAACTCAGATTAGCTTACTTCTCAAGCAGCTTATCATATATTTTTGTGCTTTTCAGATTACCTATTACATGATTTCTCCTTTGAGATAACAGATGAGTGAAAACACAGCTTAAGCAAGCTTTCAGGAAACAGTATAACTGTAAGATGCTTTTCCTGAACACTCTAAAACTCCTTTCGAATCTGTAAAGGAATAGCTTCCATAGAAATAGAACCACCTTTGAACCACAATTGCAAAAAGGTTCGGAGTCAAATATTGTTCTCACAGTTCTAATTGGTAGAGTATTTTTAAGGTGTTGGGTACCAAATCCTACGTACCAACCCTATTAACCCTTGGGAGGGTTTGCCGCTCACGTTAGCCAGCAACTAAGTAACAAAACCAAACCAAATAACTCACTTTACCAACAATTAAGTGTTCGCAGCATTAATAATTTGCATTTGAATCACGTCTAACCGTTAAAAACTGGTTCGAAGATGGGATTCCTTATTACAAATCTTCCCACCTCAGTTGACAGCTTTTAAACTTGAAGATTAAGACCCCAGTCTTGACCTGATTATGAGCAATGCAGCTAGGGCACAATTTCTAGTTAGTTTCGTTCTGTATTCTGTGTTCGTGTTGAGTATTACATAACAACCTCCATTTCGCGCGCTAGTCATTTATCATTTCATATTACCTCAATTGCTCTGCGCACTTTAACCTTTTACGTTTCATTGATTCAGGTTTTAAGTCGTATCCTTGATAAGAATCCAAAATTGACAGCCCTCAATTGGTATTAATATTAGCCAGTTGTACCGACTGAGCCACTCAAATTGCACTAGTTAATTAATTATGACTTAACAGAAAGTTCTAAAAATAAAAAGCAAAATTTCATGAAAAATCAATAACTATGGCAAATCGATAGATATCGTTACAACCATTAAATAAGACTCTGCGCACGAGTTTTTCATTTAAGTTTCAAAGTTAAGGGCAAAGTTTAGGCATTAGCAGGCTAATTACATGCAGGTAAGTACAGAAATGATATAAAAATAGCCGCCATGCAGAGGGAAATCACATTGAAAAGTATTGGGGGAAATGACGAAATAGAGTCATATTGTGACATTCTTTGGAGATATAAATCAGAATAGAATATAAATAATATTACTTCATTACACATACACATCATCTACATGGCCAAAAACACACTTACCCCACAAAAAACCCAAAGAAAATTAAAAAAAAATACCAAAAACATTTCATTTTGTGGAATAAATGTGTAAAAATAAAAATAAGGGGACAAATTACTTTTTATCTCGAGAGCGTCTGCCAAATTGGCTCTGACAGAAGAATTATATAATGCCTTTAACTTATGTGTATTAACAGATCATTAACATAAATGTTAACAAATTAACATTATGTTGGCAGACATGTCCGCAAACTCTCCCATAATTGGTAGTGCCAGGTATACAAGCTGCTTGGAAACAATTACTGGTTCGTACCAGTATCGGAGTACCTCCGATTCGGCACATTACATGGTTTTTGAAGCTACCTGAACCGCGGGTTCGCTTCACATCAGTGGTTTACTCATCATATTTTATATAAAGGCACGTTTTTCTTGTGTTTTTGCACAGCAGATCCAGTTTGGAATCTGCTAGTTTGGCTATGCTTCAAGTTGTGTTTGATTTCCCCACTTTCACCTAACAACTCCTTCCTCTCCTCATAAATAATGCACTAATTGCTTGGCGCTTTATAATGCAATTGACTGAGAAAGCCTTAAGTCACACGGCCTGCCGGCAACAACCCCCCGCCGCGCTGGGATTCCAATTAATTTCACACTTAAGCAATTGCTAATTGGTGCACATGGAAACCCGGGTACATTCCAATGTCCAAAATTCCAATTTCTTAAATGTGGTTAGTTTGTTTGCTCGTCAAGGCCTCCTTGGCCCACTGACGTCAGCAATCAGCCCCGGGAGGGGGGAGAGGGGGGACAAGGTGGCTGGGTGTTGGTTGGGTGAAGCCAATCAAGCTTGCGGTTAGACAATTGGGGGGAAAATTAACATGGAAATTCATCAATTGGTGGAAATTTCTTTACAATCATTTCAATTTGCGCATGCGATTTCCTTGCGCTATTTTCAACAGAATCAAAGTAATTACAGGCGAGTACAGCCACGCCCCCAAAGCTCACAAAGCCCCGGCGAGGGCCCGGCATTTTATTTATAACTTTAATGGTTATAATTTTAGGTCTGTCGTTGGATTTCGTCTTGGCTCGCTGGTGGTTTGCGCCGGCTGCTCCCCTCCCCCCAATCAATGCCGCTCAATAATTTAAATTGCCTTCGATTTATTTATATGCGACTTTCGCTGTATTTTCGGTCATTGGCTTTTGCATTTTTAATAATCCACCCCTCGCGCCCGCTGCTTTAGCTCACTTTAGTCTAATTTCCCGTGGTAAGACTTCATGTCTACGTGTCAGGGCACACAACACTCCTGGAAACTACTTTTCGCAATTGTTTTCCTGGCAACGTGGCCATAAAAATTTCATGTTGCATTTGCCATTTTTTGTTTTCCCCCCCATTATTTGTGCTTTGCTTGCCAAAAACGCACAGCAAAACAAGTCTTGCTCTCGCTCTGGTGCAGGTGCTTCTAACTGGACATAAGCATGTGCAAATCAACATAACTCCTGGCTGCTGGCATTGGCATGGGTATGGGTATCCATTCCTGCCATTCCCGGGTGCTGGCAGCGTGTGATGTGTTTGTTTGTTTACTTTTGAAGTTTTTTTTCTTCTTTGCCTTGGCAATTTTTCGTAAATTGCAAACTGGGACAGGAACCGTGCAGTGGAATCAGTGAAGTGGAGAGATCTGGCGACCACAGGACTTGGATTGGGAGCACTGTCAACATGTTTTGAACATATCACTTTTATATAGGAAAATTATTTATAACTTTTGACATTTGGTGTAAGTTGGTATCCCAGGGGGGAGAAGAAACAGTGCGAAATATGTGTGAAAGGTATGCAACAGAAAAGAAGCCAACGGTAACCACAAATCAATAAATTGAACTAGGGACGTTACTTCAAAATATAGAACTCTTATACTGTATCTGGGTTCTAGAGACTTTCAAGGCAATTGGCCTAACTTTCGGTCAAACCTTATCCAATATTCATTTTCCTATCAACACATCCAATAAACTAATGGCTGCACTTAAATACAATTCTACGGGAATCTATTCCCCTAGTGAAACCCTTTGATCAGACGCCTGATGCTTATCTTTCACGCTGTTTAAGGTCAGAGTTCAATTGGAGTGAAGGAAATGGTGGAAAAGTTTAGCTAAAGCCAAATTAAAAAGGGGAGGCTTAATTTTCTGTCTGCTGCGTTTAACGGACACTTTTGGGGTTGTGCCGCCAACTCTCGTCTCTGTGGTCCCCGCCCTTTAGGCATTTAGGGCACCCTTTTCAATGCTGCTCCCCCACTGAATGCACTTGCCTTGCACTTGGCTGTTGCTGCTGCTGCTGCTGCTGTTTTTTTCCAGCTGCCTTGCTATTAATATTGCCAAAGGTGCGCACTCTCTGGTACTTAAGTGGCTGCCGTCTGCGAACTGTCAACGGGGGTCGACGCAGCCCCCCTTTGGCATTGTGTCATTTGACAGTCTCTGTGCGGCTGCCTCCCTTCGAGTCTTCTCCCGTCAGCAAGGGGCGGCGAAGTCCTTTAGGATGTCGCACGGAAATTAAGTAACTAAGTAGCCTAGGTAGAATAGTCAAAAGAACTTTGCAGCATATTTCACAATAAAAACTCAACGTATCATAAACAACGCGAGCTGTAGTCAGGTAAGCTGCACGCGGCTTAAAAAGCAAAAGTTTTATTGTTCTAGCATAAACCGGCCTTAAAAAGTTTAAGTCCCCCCACCTAAAAGTTGCGGCTATTTTTAGCAGCTGGGCCGGGTCCAGCTCCGTCTCTCGCCCGGTCGTTCTGTGGGTCCCAAATAAATTACAGTGCAAGCTCGGTGCTCGACTTTTCTGTGTGTGTTTTTTTTAATGAAACTTTTCTCACCGACAGCAGCGGCAACAGCAGAAGACAGCTCGTTGTCTTGGTGTTTTAATGAAAAGTCAGCGTCTTGGCAAAAATACGTGCCCCAAAATTATATTAATAATGTGAAGAAAATGCCAGCCAGAGTGGCAGGTAGAAACCAGCGGAGCTCACTTGCTGCGAAAGTACTTGAAATTGTGTAGGAAGTGAGAAAATAAGCCAGGAAATAGTCTAAATTACTTAAATCCAGGGAAAAAATAACACTGAGATGCAAACTTAAGTCAACGCCTCAAGGAAAAAAAAGTATGGGATTTGTCTTAAAGTGAAATTGGATCAACGGGAAATCACATCTGAGAAAAATAGAAGTAGAAACCTGATGGAACATCAATGCTGGCATAGAAACCGGTTCAGGAACAAACCAAACCGTTACACTAATTCGAACCAAACCGTAAATGCAAAGTAGAAATCCATTGGGTATATCAAAGTTGTCGGGGTAAATCGCTTGAGAGATGTCTCCATATGTTGATGTGGCCTAGTTGTTATCTTTTTGGGGCCGGGTGTGGTGCAGCGGGTACTGTGTGTGTGCCTGCTGCGCAAGAGGTTGATCCCGACTCGGCACATCTAATGAAACGATTTTTCCTTAAAAACTAAAACACCCGATATTATCGCTATCGATATTACGATTTTTTTTTTGAGCGAAGATATACCAAGATATTGAATACAACTATTTAAAATGGTATAACTTCGCTTAAAAAAAATCGTGGAATTGCTTGCCTGAATTCATGGAAGCCTCGTGAAAAAAAATAGTGAATTTCCCGCAGGACCACATTTATCCACTAGCTTTTTGCTGGTTAAGCCTTATTATATTTCCATTTCCACTTCTTTTGACTGTGTCAACTGTCTGTTTCTATCATCTCTTTAATGTCGTACTTAAATTATGTTGAATAATATATCTGCTATTGCAGTCTCTGAACCTTTTTGCTGTGAGTTGACGCATAGCTGGCATTGGTCAATAAACTTTTCCCACCGGTGCCAGAGTTGGCAATTGCTTTCAAAGCGTATTTTCCCAGCAAACATTTTTTATTGCGGAACATAAGAGTGCGATTCTACCAGATACATCTACCTCAGCTTGCAAAAAGCCCTTGGTCGTGCGTTTCAGTCCCACAGCATCCCAAATTCTTCCCTCAAACTACTTCCAAGTTCTCATTTCGACGAGAGAGATGAGAAACAGGACAAAATGTTTGCAGGGTTATTAAAATTTGTAATTTTCATAGTTTACTGAGCATTGAGAAGCTTATTCGGAATTAAACGCTATGCAGTTGACTTTGGTCCTTTTAACTCGGAGACAGAGAAGGCGTCAATGCTTTTACCGTTTATGTTTTCATTTTAACTTAAAACTGACAGCCCTGCAATGTCCATTGTCCACTCTAGACATCACATTGCAAATGTATAAAAATCACCGTCCAGTGAATCGTTTTATTTAACCCTGGCCCAGAATTGGATATTTCAATCCGGGTTACGCTTTGTTTCATTCACAAACATTCAGAGGCAGTCCTTCTCCTTCTCGTCCTGCATTGGAGTGGAGTGTCTATTCATGGACAACGATAGCCACGGCTTTGGCTTTTGTTTTGAATTGTTGTCACTGTCATTTCCATTTCCATTCTGACCTCCCCGCCCGCCGCCCGCCGGCCGCCTCTATCCACAATCCACAATTCCATTTTGCTGTTTGTTTATGGCTTAAGCAGTGACTCAAGTGTTTGGCTGTTTTGTTTGCTTTTTTGTTTAGTTTTTTGATTAGGAAACAATACCGAAAAATGTTGCGGAGGCGTTGTGGAAAATTTGATTTTTCCGAAGGCAACATGGTAAGGTAGCAACTCTTGTTGGGATTATATAAAGCGGGAGAGAGCGGAGAAATGGAAGGACAACATTACGTAGGAGTAATAATGTGAGGTGACCTTTCTTTGAATTTAAATCAAACTACGCAGAAGATCTATGAGAAGCAAGGTGAGGTTGAACCATTGCTTTTTGTAGTTTGGCTCATAGTTTGGCTCGTCGTGCCACTTTCACTGGCCCTGGGTCCGGGACAGGTTAAAGACCGAAACCGAGTCGAAGCGACCGTTTGTCGCGTATTAATTTCGCTGGTCGTGCCTTCTGCCCTGTCTGACTTCCCTTTTTCCTTTTGCATTCTGTTTGCGTAAGTCGTATAGATAATGGTGTATAGCTTTAGGCATTCTGGCGCTAAAAATATACTCGGCGAGCAACAACACGTTATGTATGTAAGTGTGTACCTGTTGTTGCTGTCATGTATAGACATGCAAGAGTACATGGCTGTAACCTGGTCCGGGACTATTTGCCTAGTTGGGTGGTGGCCTCAATGTTGGAACTTGTGCACCTGGAACTGGGTGCTAGACTGACTGTCAAGCCCCTTCGCTTAACAGGTGCGGCAGTCGTGCGAGTGTGTGTGTGTGAGTATATATACTTGCGCTTGCCTACTTTCAGGCTAAACATATTAAATAGATGAATAATTGTGGCCCATTTGGAATTAAGAAATCAATCATTATTATTAGTTTTTTTCATACATTTTCACAAATTGTTATAAAATTCTCGAGGTTCCCCCAAAAAGAGCCGAAAAAATGTCAAAATATGCATTCTAAGCAGCTTTAAGCTGATGCTACTAAAGTTCTAACAGTGATGGATCATTTTTGATTTGAATATCTTATAGTATATCTAAAACTATCTATATCTAATATCTTTAAGTATAGAATATAGAGGGTGAACTGGATAAAGATTACAGATAATGACTTAATGAGTCTACTTATAAATTGCCAGATTTTGTTATCAGTCAACTGACAGTCTGTTCACACTAAGTAGTACAAATGGGAATTTTGATAGATTTACACAGATTTAAGCTAAAGCCCAGAGCAGACGATCAGAAATCTAGGAAAGCTAGTGAAAATTTCCTTTTACTTATTGAAGGCGCTCAACACTTGATTTTATTCCCCCCTCCCGAAGTACAATGCCCAAACCAAACATAGCCAGTGACAGATGATATAGAAATACACAGAAGAAGAAAAGCTATAATTTATTTAGCATAAAAAATCGTTCCCATAGAAAATAAATGGCATTCGACATTATGTCAACCCAAACTGACAGCCAGGTGGTTAGGTGGAACAGTTGTCGTCACCTACCAGCCTGGCATATTAATGCAAAAAAAAAAAAAAGAAACTAACGACACATAAAACCAATGCGTACGGCAAAGCTTGGCCTTAAGCCCCGGCTGCGGGCTGCAGGGACATAAATCTTATTTAATTGCAAACCAGCTGTCAATTTCAACTAAAGCCTTAGCTGAAGCTGTATCGCTGACATACCTTGACATTTATTTGGCCAACGGATCAGCAGCTGGGAGGAAGGGAATGCGGAGGACAATGCGAATTGGATTTATTTGAGCTGACTGACTATTGGTTCGTTAACAGAAGGTCAGGAGTAATTTTATTTATTTTCACATTTTTTTTTGCTTTTTTTTGGAATGCAACAAACTTAGCTTTAACCACAGCTGGCAATGGGGTCCTATCCTTTCTCTCTGTCTCTTTTTTGTGGTGTTTGTTTAGGCACCTTGGCCTGAGTTTGCGTTGTAGCACTTTAGGTGTGGCCCTGCTTGTGGTTGCTCCCAGCATTGTCCCGGCCACTGGCAACAAGTGTTGGCATTTGCAGCATTTTATTTTGCTACACTTATTATTGGCGGTCGAGTCTCTTGTGTTTTGCCAGTTCCAGTGGTTAACCGCCAGCAAAATGGTATGGATATTTGTTCAGTTTTTGTAAAGTTTAACAAGTTTCGAAATGCTGCTGAAAAATATATGTATTTTATGGTAAGCAAAGTCTGCTGATGACAGCTTTTATGCGAATTTCTCTAACTTTTTGGCGTGTGGGGTATTAGTTTTAAATGCTGATGAGCTGCTGCTGCCTTAATTTGTTAGAGAAGAGCTAGAGGAGAGCAATTACTACTAATTTGGTTAAGTATGCTGCTGAGTTGCTGCTGCCTCGGAATGTTGGTATACTTCGAGAAATTTCAGAGTTTCTATGAATATAAAAATGCTGCTGAGTTGCAGCTGCATCACACTATATGGGTACATTTCAATGTCTTTGAAAGTCTCTTCTTAGTCTCCTACTTCCTATAATAAAGAAAGCGAACCTTAGAATAAATTGTCTAGCAATATTTTTGAGGCTACCCTCTCCACCCTGCCCGTACAAATGCCGTCACAAACCAATCAATAAAACCCCACGAAAGCGACAACAATTTTCTTCGCAGCCATTAACCATTTTTTGGCGCAGCAATTTGCAAATAAATTTACTAAAAAACAACATAAAATTATAATAAAATTTTGCATGTATTAAAACCCAACGCTGAGCTTACCGAAACGGGTTAGGTGGCAAAAGGTCAGCTGGGGACCAAAGAAAAGCACAACCTCCGGATGCTAAGCTACAGTTTCTGTTTCCATTTCAGTTTCTGTTTCAGCTTCTGATAAATTATGCATGCGGCTATGCCCGTGCTAGCCTCATTATGCATGGCTGCTGCGAGAGTGCGAGTTTCAGGCGGAAGCCTTTAAGTAGGCAACTCCCACCCCGTCTCCCGTCCACTTGTGAGGCTCTGCGAAACGAAGACAGGCACTCCACATGGCACTCGGGCACTTTTTGTAGTTTGCAACATGCTGAAGTGATGCAGCAGCACAGACTTAAAGTAGGCTCTAGTTTTGCCTTAAATAAGCTATAATTATTTGCATTAGCATGACTCTGCACTGAATGTCTGTTCCACTTTTGTCACTTCCTGTCCCCTGGCATTGAGCCGCAACCAAAAACAAAAAAAGCAGTCTTTGTCTACTATGATTTTTTATTTGCGTTTGATTTTTATGGCACATGACGCACATGGAAAAGAGAGGAAAAAAAGAAAGCATATGTCATTTGTGTGTGCCCGCTCGAGCGCTGTCAGCGCCTAGATTTTATCCTCGAAACTGGCTTTTTCTAACCTATAAAGTTTTTGTTGCTACTTGTACTTTCCCTTGGCTGGTTCAAGGACAATGTGCGTAACTGCGTAGTCTCCTTCAAAGTTCAATTTTTGTGGCAGGGAAAGAAGTTGGACACAAAGTTTTCGGGCGAAAGATATTGGTACCAAATGGCAATGGTTAATGAATTAGTTTAGGAAGTTCATTCGTAGTAGCCAGAGCTGGGAGCAACGGTTCATATCAGTGCTAGTTTCGATTAAAGCTTACTTGGGGAGAGTGTAAGAGATCCCAGAAAGAGTGGCTAGGAGCGAAACCGGGCAAACCGGTTCAGGTTCAGCTCTGTTATGGACCAAAAACTATGCAAACTTCAGACCATTTTTACATATTGCTTAAGGTACTTTAAATTAACTTCAACCCGATGTCTATTCAATGTTAGGTGTTAAAACATTGATGGTCTAGTCTCGACCACTGCGCGAACCAAGTATGAATTATTTCACATTTTATTCCAGAATTTGCATAATTAAGCAGTTTAAGGTGAAACAAACATAAAAAAACTGGCCTAAATATGCACCTCGCGGTGGGTGTGTGTGTGTGTGTGTCTGTGTGTGTTTGCTTAATTAGTTTGTTTGTGTACCATGTGCACACGCGTGTCCAGTGGGACGTGACGAAATTGAATTATAAATGCTCATTGAGTTCGCATCCAGTTTTAATCGCTCAAATAAATAATATGTAATTTAATTGAAGCAATTTTTGTTGGAATGCTCGAAATGATTTATGAAGTCATAAGTCAGCGCCAATTACGCTTTTCGGGCGACATCATAAATAACCCATTATTTATATGCTAAATTTTCTAGCTACTTGGCTTATTTTACGCACACTTTGCGCTGAAACAGTGGATAAGAGAGATGAGGGCTAATTCACCCTCGCTCACGTAATTCGCAATTCATTCATAAAATTCCGCGTCAGCTCACAACTCATTAGGCACGACGACGACGTCGGCGACAGCAACAACAACTACTTGGCTGTCTAGCAGAGCCTAAAAGCAGGCTAGGGGTTGGCATTGCATCATCTTGGTAAGTCCTTGACGCTTCATTGACTAAAAACACACACACACACACACACAAGCTCTAACTGGGATGACTAAGACCCGCTGATGCTGACTGGGTCTTATTATAGATTTTTGCCACTGCTCTCCATCATATTTATGTACTAGACACAATCCTTTGGCTCCAAATCCGAATCTATCCAACAGTTTGTATTTAGTATATGTCACTTGAGTTCCCAGACAAGCAGTTGGCGTCCCTTTTTGTGACGCAAACCGAACCGAAAAGAAATACTATAAGTAGTTGGCTTTTGGGCTGCTTTCGTCAAACTAGCTGAATGAGGCACCAACACGCACACACTCACACACACAAAATTGGCCTGCTCAATGGCACCTCCATGCCGCCCTGACCCTTTTCGTCTTGTGCTTACGCTAATGTAAATATTTTCTCTCGGCTTCGTCGTCGACATCGTGTGCCATAATTATATATGCTAGAGCGGGAGAGAGCGAGTGAGTGAGTGTGAGTGTGAGTGGGTAGGGGGTGAGCGGTAGAGGGAGAGGGGGTAGGGGTAGGGGTCGACTGTGTGTATGCCTTAAAAATCTCACTGACTGGCTGGCGGATGCTGCTACTTTTGATGCTGATGATGTCATTGTTTATTGATTTGTCTCTCTCTATGCGCTCGCGTTTATATTTATTTTTGGTCAGCGCATTAAGTCAAAAGGCTAAATTACCTGAAAACACACGCACACCTGCAGAATGTACCCGTGTGTGTGTGTGGGCGTTGAACTGTCACCTAATTAACTTTGAACTACGCCTCGCAAAGCCGCTTATGAATAAAATGCAACTGAATCCAAATCAGAGCAACAAAAAGTCATTTTAGTTGTCCTTGTACCCAAAACTAGTGGACAATGTTTCGGCCGCCGCCTGAGCTAAGTAAATGTCAAATGATTGTGGGCCATTTTGTTGTATGTTTTCTGCTGTGTATTTTTTTTATTTTTGGGTCACGGGGCAAGTGAAACGCAATTTGGAGACGAACTGAAGTGAAACTGTATATAAAAAAAATACACATGTGTGTTTTGTTTTCCTCTTCCGACAGAAGAATAAGTCAAAAGCTTTGCGCTTAACATCCCAAAGGCGTTTCATGGGTTTCTTAAAAAATTGAGAGCTTTGGCTTAAAAAATTGACATAAGTAAGGGGAAAAACTAGCAGTTTCTGCTTTGAAACCACAAAAAAAAAATGTGGGGATTGTTATAACAATTTCAATTTCAGGGAATATTCAAACACTGAAAGAAAATATCCAAGAAAGATGCATTTGGGATGGGAAGTATGTTCCTTTTTCACATTCTTTGGCTGATTTTTCAGCTCCGTTGGATGATTAAAAGGATATTTAAGACTTACCCTTCCCAAATGGATACGGGATATCCTTTTTTTTCTCTGTGTTGAAATTGCAACCAACCATCTTGAAAATTAAGAAACTTGTCCTTTAGCTCGCAGAGGTCCCTACAGACTCCCTAGGTTCGCTTATCTTCTGCTAATCCGAGTTTGTTGATCAGTTGCACTGCACCTCATTGTTTAAGGACTTTACTCAAGGCAGTGGCTCAGCCTGGATATTTCCAAGGGGGTATGATTTAGAAAAATGTTCCATAGTTGCGTCTTTTTCGAACGGAAATGTTTTCAAGCACTTTTTTTCAAAAGAAGCAGTTTTCCTAGTGAGATTAGCTAGCTCGAGGTCCCGAAATGTTTCGATTGTTCACAACTGTAAACATCTTATGCGTTTAGACACCAAAAAGAGCCGGTTAATGAATAAACAATTACTTATTTAAACCAACCGTGTTGCCATTAAGAGTGCTGCCATTTAATTGTTTAGTTCTTAATCAAACTAAATAATTTACAGTGCCTCAATGCCGTCGAAAAAAGCGCGTTGACAAATGTATAAGTTGTTACCTAAAGCCTGTCTGATCGAACCATTCAAGCGCATAAAATTCCCACAATTTGCATATCAATGGCCGATTATTGAGACACATGTGTCAAGTCCTGTCGTAGACAGCTTGTCGTCTTGTGAAATTTTCCATGACACAAACACACCCAACCTGCACACACACACACACACACACACGCACACACAATGACATGGCATGACACAAAAATGCGGTCACATCTCCAATATCCTTTCCAACTAATTTGCGTAAGAAGAAGGCGTTGTCCAAAGATCATTTGCCGCCGAGGGGCCACTTGAGTTGCTTTTTTTTACTCAAATTACAAATTAAATCAACAAAAAAGTGAAAACTATGTCCTGTGTGTGTGCCCCCGGGGCGTTGTTACCAAATTAGAGGGAACCGTATCGTAAATTGTGAATGCGCTTAATGATGTAAATTCCGCTGTTGCTTCTTTTCCCTGGAAAATAACACGGATAATGCCCAAGATATTTGGCCAAACACTGGGCAAGGGAAAGCGTGAAAACTGTTTGGTCAGCTCACAGCGGGAGGATTCGTTAAGGACGGGCTACCGTTTGTGTGCGGTGCGCCACATGTGTGTGTGTGTGTGTGTGCCGAAGTGTCTGTGTGATCATTTCCAATGTAAACACTTGAAAGAACAATTGTAATTTTCCCAACTACTGCGGCCCGCCGCCGCGTTTGACAGTTGATGACGTTATTCCGTCGTCAATGGGACACACACAAGTGCAAATGAAATGTGTGCGTGTGTGGGTGGGCCACATTGCTCTCTCCTCGCCCTCGTCCTCGCCCCCGCCCCTTTGTGCGTAACCAAAATGAAACGAAGGCAATAAAAAGAGAAAATTGAACCAAAATGCGCATAACATGGAAAATCCACTGATTGTCTTATTGAATCTGCCTAACGAGATAAAATAATAACAACAACAGGCAGAAAACTGTTGATTGCCACCTGAACATAACGAAACGCCATTTGGAGTCTGCAAAATTTGTGAATTGCTGTTTATGTTCATTAAATTTGGATTCGATAATTGGCTTTAAAATAAGTCGACAGTTTGATGGGCAAAATAAGCAAGAGGTAGTTAATGTACAAGCCACAAAATTCAATCAAGTTGATTATAAATTTTGACATTGAACAGTTTAAGTCAGTGGTCGGCAATGGGAGCAGAGAGCTCAGCAGAACTTCAAACTCCGCATTAAGTCGACAGCAGCGAAAAGCTCTCTGACAGATCATTTTTAATGGATAATACTAAGGGGAGTGTGACAAGTGTGGCCTCAGTCGCCCTAAACGAGAGCTTCCAGCTGGTTTCCTGGCTCGCAAGGTCATTAATCGAAAGCTTCCCAGATCCGGCTCAAAGGACCCACAAAATCACCGACTGGCTTCCCAATTTATCGACTTTGGTCCAACAATTAATAAATAATACACAACACTCTCTCCGCAATGAGTTTGTAAATTTGCCAAAAATTATTGCCATTAAACCTGAATGCGGTAATTAAATATTTAAATTGATTACCCCCAACTTTCTGGTCCAAACCATTTCATATTCATGGGGCGACCATCAAAACTTGCTGTAAAGTAATTTACCAAAACGGGCATTTGCCAGCCAAGTGATTAACAGGACCAACTTCCTTCGACTAATTTCCTAAATGCAATGGACAAAAATGAAAATGGAACTGCAAAGCGAAAAGTTGTCGCGAGTTTTCCAAAAATAGTTGTCGGGGCAAAGTTTTTTGTTGACAAATGATTTAGTGACAATCAATTAAACGATGGCTGATTGATGATTGATGAGGCGGCGGCGGCGGCGGCAGCGGCGGCGGCTGCCCCGACTAAAAGGATTAAATTCTCATTGAATGAATTATGCAGGCAACACCAAATAACAAAAATATAGAAGAAATATAGAAAAGTGAGACCGAAAATAGAGCGCCAATGAAGCGATTAGTGCGTGTCCCTTTGGGAAGTCATAAAGTCTAATAACTGTATCGGAGCTGAAGTGGAATTGGCACCCCAAAAGTAAACACGCCAGGGTTAAGTTTCGTGGTTAGGCCCCGAAATAATGTCAAAGGAACAAGTATAAAATTAGCGGCAGTATTAAGTGGACTACCAAATGGAAGAGAAATTGTGGAAATCGACAGATGGGTTAGATTTCAAGTGGCCTTATAGTCTTATTTATAGTATGTATTTTTGGCTAAATATTGTTAATTGTACTTTAATTAATCAGAATATAGATATACAAGAAATAAGTTCCAGTTCGCATGGAAATTTGAATGGAACAAATTATATTGTTGCTTAAGGATACGCTACAAATATGAAATGCTATACCAAATCCTATACTATATTTTAACGTCAGTACAAACGGGAGTGTTTCTGATAGAGGAGTTGCCGCGTATCATATTAGCAGGGATGCAAACCACTCGAAAATAAGTACTGGTTCGGTTCAGTGGTTCACACAGTTTCTGAACCGCCGGTTCGGTTCATTACATGGTTTTTGGAGCTTACTGAACCGCGGTTTCGGTTCGGTTCAGTGGTTCACAAAGGGATATTATGATTTCTCTAATAATGTGACTTTTCAAACACTTCAGAAATTTAATTCTTATACACCATTTGAATATCTATTAAATCTTTAGAAGAATGTCCCAAGTTTATTCTGTCGGATTTCAAGGATTCGTCTATAAGTTTCCAGAGGAATGCCCTTCGAAAAGTGAGAATGTCGCCTAAATCTTTTTTATTCTTTTACGTACCATGCATCTTAATAACCCTATATATCATATCCCTTAAGTTAGGCTTAGACCTGAATCATAGCTGAATCAGACCTGAAATGGAAGGGCTGGTCCTGAATTCATGGCATCCTTTTTATGAGTCTCAGCCAGGGATTTTTACACTGACATGTCCTACTACGTCATGAGCTTAGTTGATTTTAGGCATGATTTCAGAACTGAACCCATGGATGAGTTTCATGGGAAGTACTAAAATATGGTTGAATTCACACATTAAATTCAGTTATTCCTACTGTTCACGCCTGAATCAGCCCTGATTCAGTACCAAAACGTAGAAATGCAGGGATTATATAAGAAAATCTCTCCCGTCTAAAATTGAATTAAGGTAAAAAAGTTCTACAGAAAATTTAAAATATTGTCTACTAGAGAAAAAATACAGATTGATGACAGGTATTTTAGATAATCGGCGGGGAATTGCAGAACTTACAGTTTTACATTTACAAATTCCCAAATTGATAAAAATCATTTGCTAGAGGAAAGGGATTCCCTTTAAAACTCGTCAGAGAACTGAACCGAACCGAACCGATTTTAATTGTGGTTTTCGGTTCGGTTTAGTAATTCTGAAAGGCAGCCGGTTCGGTGTGCGGTTCGGTTCACCAACTGAAATAAGCGGTTCGGTTCGGTTCAAAACCGGTTCGGTTCAGAACCGGTTTGCATCCCTGCATATTAGTGATGCACCGACAGCACCGAAGACGAAGCATTAGGTCTTGAAAGCTAGATCTCACTTCTAGATCATATTTTTGAGAACCCAAAAACTTGATTTGAGTTAAAATATTCCGTTTTTGATAACATTTTAAGCTCAACTGGGTGAAACTGGTTGTTTTTACTTTTCAGTGCGGTGGCTGAGTTGAGTTCAATTATGCTCATTTTTAGAACATTTGGAACATTTATTCTCAAAAAATTGAGAGAACATCTTGAACCTGAACTGGTTTCTTCCCTCTGTGTAATTGACTAATGTTTTTGCGCAATACTATTTGGCGTTGGCGTGTAAGACCTTAGCTTAAGCTTACTTTCTCTCTGCCGTAGTTTTTATAGCTTTGCAGGTGTTCGTTTTAAATATCTGTTAATGGCCATTTCGCTTAAGTTGTTTTCTCTATATTCGCCAACTCGTTTACATTGTAGATAGCACCTGTACCTGAAGAAAAGTACTTGGCCCCAGCAAATATTTAATGTAATTTTTGATTACATACGAGTCTTCTTCGAGACCTCAGACAGATTAAAATAGTCATATAGTAAATGCGCTCATTTTCTGATCATAAATGATACTTTAGTCGGGAGAAAATGGTACCCTAGCCTCTCCAGTCTTCTTGAAGAGTCGTTTTTAACCCGTTCTTCTGATCAGTTTCCAATCAGTTTCGTGTCATTTGAGAGTCTTTTTTAAGTCGTATTTCATTAAATCACATTTTGAGCATATTCATAAGTCATTTTCGAGTCTCAACTAATTGCACATGACAGTCATCTCTTTTGGATCATTCAATTGAGTCTGAGAAGACTCATCATTCAACTACGAGCAGATGAGCTTGTAACTCCTTAACCAAAGTATTTGTATTCATTCATGCGATCTTGTATCTTTCTTTTGCGGCTCAATAAAGAATGCTGATCAATAATAAATATGACTAAATTGTTTAAACTATCTTTTAACAAGCTGCGGGATAAATTGTGAGACTCGAGCAACACCTTACACCCAGTATATCTACATGGATCAGCTCGAGTAAGCGTTTTATGAGCATCTGTTGGTGGTTGAAACTTTTTCAAAGTTCAAGTTTCAAGATCATATAAGGGTTTACTGCAAATGCTGTACCAAATTTCCGCCTCCAAATAATACCCCTTCTATAGAGTAACTTGATTGTATAGAAAACAACACGGTATAATTTTCTGTGATTTTAAAATGTCCTTAAGAGATGTTACGAAAAACCGAGCTGTTTAAAACCACACTTGATCGCATCCTATTTTGCTTTGCCAAAGCAATTGTTATTAGTTCTCGAACCAAGGCTTTGTTTGGTCTGCTCAATGTTTTATTATGTAAAGTGGTTTTTGGTTTCGCGGTTATTTGGCCATCGATTACCATCTCTCTTAGGGTCATGCAATAGTCCATTAAGCCATCATAAATATCGATTTTAATCAAAATCTACCGTGAGCTTTGTAGGATATTCAAAAAACAATGTTTGATCCCTTCTGACAGTTCTTTAACCAACTGAATTATGCATAATGCGCCTTTTAGCTGAGTTTAAGAACGCTAACATTGAAGTCCGAACGTTTTTATAGCTAAAACCCTCTTTTCGACCCATTGGTCCCATGACAGCTTTAAGATAAAGATCAGATTTCAACTAGATTTTCGATATTCTGTTATAGAAACATTTAAAACGAAAGTTTTTGCCATGCTAAGACCCCTTTTCAGACCGATTGATCCAATGGTAGCCATCAGATATAACCATCATATAAGAAGCACACAAAGAAAAACAAGTGACATATTTTGGCTTGGAAGCTACTAAACTGAGACTGAGAGACTAGTTTTCGTAGAAACGGTTCCAAAAAGGAAGCGATCTAGGAGGAGAGCGCCAAATCATAAAAGAAGATCACCTAACTATTTGTTAATTTACTTTCTAATTGTGATTGTTTTTAATGAATTCCATGTCAAAAGCAAAGAGGGGTCAGTCCTTAGGGGCTAAAAAGGCCCCTAAATACCCAATTGTGTTGTTGTTTCTTCGATTTGATAACTAGCCTAGTATTTATCCCATTTACTCACCGATTTGTGGCACATCGTACTGCCGTTGACCGCGTGCCGATCGCAGCATCAATTGGTTGGCTATGCTATGGGAAACAGGTGGCGACGCATAGCCACCTGAGGCTGATCCACCTCCTGCTCCCACACTTATGCCACCCGAACGCTTGTGATTTGGATGCATAAGCTGTGGCTCTGTTTCCTTCGGCTGCTGTTGCTGCTCCTTGGACTGTTTCTCCTTTTTCTCAGTGGCAGCCGCTGCTGCTTTTGGAGCATTTCCATTTGTCAACTTTTCATTATCCTTGCCGGCACCCGATCGTGTGGAGGCCTTCAGGTGTTTGCTGGCTGTCGCCTCAGAATTGGCCATAGATAGTTTGCCTCGTTGTTGCTGCTGCTTGAAATGCTGGCCAAAGATGTTGCGCTGGAGCGGCTGTCCAGCTTGAGCTCGCTTTCTGGCCCATTTCTGTTGCATTCGAATGTTATGATGGGATTTGGGTGCGTCGCGCTGCTGCTGCTCTTTCTCAAACAGCTGCTGCAGCGACTCTGGAGCGGGCAGCGATCGGAAGGGATTCTCATGCAGGGATTCATCCTCCAGGCCATGGTACTGATACGCATCCAGTTCGCGCAGCAGTTCATCCTCACCCAAATGGGAGGGTTGCTCCTGTTCCTGCAGCTCTGAGAAGTCATCGAAATCACCAAAGGAGTGCAAGGGCGATTCATAGAGAGTGTCCACATCGGGTTCCGTTCTCTCCCTATCCATGGGCTGTATGACACGCCCATAATCGTATTTCACTGGACGTCGCCCGTACTCCCTGAGCTGCTCATAGTCCTCATCCAAGGCCAGGGGCACGGGTGGCTGTTTCTGCACCTGACCGAACATCAGTCCTCTGGCCGCCTGCTGCAGCAGGGCCGGATAATCGCCCACATCCAAATCATCGCTGGGCTGCATTTGTATGCGACCCGCTATGATGGGTCGGCCATGGTGACCCGCGGCCGGCGATTCGGCCGTCTGCTTGGCCAGGCCCAGGAGCATGAGACGCTCTCGATCCAGCTGGGCGATATCCGCTATCTCCTTGTTCACACGTCCAGTGGTGGCGTCGAAGGCGGCCACCGCCGCGGAGCGCTGCCCACCGCCACCGCCGGGCGGTGGTTGCCACTGACTGGAGGAGGGGGGCGTGGGATCGGCTACGCTGGACATGGACTTCTCGTTGCCGCCACTCAAGTGCAGGGCATAGAGGCCGCCTTGGATGAGCAGCACACAGAACAGCGTCTGGGCCAGCGAGAAGAACATTTTCCGTTTGTTGCTCTGACGCAGTTTCTCAATTAGGCGGCGTATTTTGACAGATTTCTTTGGGTTGGGGGGAGGTGAGTCTGGTAGGGCGGGGGACCGGTATTTGTCTCACAATTGAACACTCTGCCGCTGGCTTAGGCCCAACATGCTGCAAACATTTTGCACCTTCGCCGCTGCGCGATGACAAAATCAATAATCAATTGTCTCTACTTTCAGGCCGGAGCTGGACTAAGCGGCCCGGGGGAGTCGGAGTTGGAGTTGATGAACTCTGAGTTGGCGTTGCACTAGTTGCTGGTTCACCGTCGGCACTTGGGCTTCTTCTCGCTCTCTCTCGCTCTGTCTGTCGTGTATAAGCAGTGCCTTCTTAATGCAAGAATAGAAATACTCAAATCACGGCACTTTCGTAGTTTGCAGTTTAAAAACTTTAAAGAAAACGTGTGTTGTATATTTTTAACTTGGTTTGGGTTTTTGTATAATTTCTTTCGTTTGTTTAATAGTTATAACAATAAATTTGTTTAAGGAACTTTTTAGCACTTTTCTCAGTTTGCGGCACTTGGTTTTCACTTCACTTGGAAATTTTGGAAAATATTTTTGAAATTGCTTTGCCACTTTTTCTCTGGTGTTCCGCACGTTTGAACCGACGAGCAAGGACTCGTCGTGTCGTCTCCTTAGGTTTTGCCTGTTTGTCTGCCTTTTGACGCTGGTGGTGCTGCTGCTGCCGCCGCTGCTGCTGCTGTCGCTGCCGCTGCCTCTCCTCAAGGCGTTTCGTATTTCACACACCTACAACTACATAAATATATGGGGGCAAGGTTCGTTGTGCATTCGTTTCGGCTCGCTCCGTACCTCGAATTTCACTTCGTTCTGGTCCTGGCTTCTGTTGCTGCTGCTGCTGCTGCTGCCGCTGGCGCTGCTGCTGCTGTTTTCCTGTACTCTGCAGAGGACAACCCGAGCACGAAACGACATTAACGTTTGTTCGCTCAACACTAAACTGGCCGCCCGTCAACCACTTGTTTTCAAGCCATAAGATTCTGTTTCTGATTCCAATTCCGATTCCGTCCCTGCGTCATGTGTAGAGTTTTCCCCGCCATCGAGAGCGAACCGAGAGCGGGCCAGGGAAGTGCGCATGTTTTGCCGGCATCTCCCATATGATTGAGCGGCGGGTCCTTGCCAGGGGAAATCCTAGGCATTTGGTAATAGGATTTACCTATTATCATACTGCATTGTTCCTGTTTAATGTGAGTTGATTGCGGCTTAGTTTGCTAATTGATTTAATTTATTCTGCTTACGCTTCACAAACTCAAGGGGGAAAACCAGGGTGGGGGCAAAACCTGAAGGAGTTTTCTTATGAGCAAGACAAGTTGCGTTTTACTTTGGGAAACTTTTAAAAATATGGAAAATTCTGCTCAATGGAACAATGGATATACATTTGTATGTCCTGAATTTGAGGAAATGTAAGCTTAAAAAAACCAAACCACTTGAGAGTAATAACAATTATAAATAACGCGTGCTCTTCGGATATTCTGTAAGCAATGTTTGTAGAAGGGCCAAGAATACATAGGAACACATAGCATAACTTGGTCTTTACCAAGAGAAATATCGCTAATGGCTCTTCGAGCCGGATATTATCGAAGCAATGTTTTGTAGGAACTGCAAGAACAACACCCAGAGATGCCATTAATATCATATATCTTCTCATACCACTAGATCTTGTAGTGCGGCAGATGAGCATCACAACAGACCTAAGACTATGAGAGTCCGATACCTGGAATCGGGTTAATTCGGGGCACTCCACAACTATACTGACTATTGAGTACCTCAAACAACGTTCGACAAATTAAACGACGTTCATATCCTAAGCATGAGCCAAATCCATAAAAATCTTACCGGATAAAAACCTCTTTTTTAATATTATTTCATCATTTTCCTTTCGGCCTCTCGGTCGGGCGGGAGGTGTTCTGCTCTTTTGCCTGGGGTTCGGGCGTAACAAGCTTCGGCTTCGGGCGAATGGGACTGAATGTTCATCTAATATGGGTGCCTTGACACCAAAGTTATATATGGAAACGAGTCTGGGGCGAGTACCAGAAACTGTGTGACTTTTTGATGTAACTTTTGTATGTTTGCCCGTTACTGAATTACATTTGCTGGCGTTTAATAAAGCGAGTGACCTCTGTGCCGCTCAATCATGCATTCTCACAAATTCTGCGTAAAGATTCCATAAAATCCATTAGAAAACTCAGAGCTTAAACACCGGTCAATTCAAAAAACCCTTCCCACAACATTTTCCCATTCCCCCCGAATGCTTAAAACTCTAAGATCATTTCACATTTTCAACCAACATGCACCTACGTTTGCATAACTTGCTCTTAGTTTCCACCAGCATCTCGAAAAAACATTAAACTACCCCTGCTAACTGGCAGCCCCCTTCCGATTCGAACTTGGCTTTTCGAACAACGATGACGCCCACACAGTTGCGAAACTTTCCCCCCGCCCCACTTAAGCAAATACAGCACTTGTAATTCAAAATGGAACAGCGTATCGAACATGAATGAAGGAGAAGTATACTATAGACCCTGCAGAGTCATCGTCATCGATGCCTGCAACATTTCTGCTGCAAGATTCAACAGCTGGGGAAGGGGTTGGTTCCATTAACGGGACGGAGACGAGTCGGCTTCGGTTTAGTTTAGTCGTCACGATGTCTGTGGCTTTTACGCTTTTACGAGGCAAACTACGGAAGGTGGGAATTTGTTTAAGTTATAGCCGAGGTGAATGGTAATAATGTCCATTCAATAAGTAAACAGGAAAATATTTTTAAAAAGTCTTCCAAGTATTTTCATTGTTTTTCTATCTTAATCAGCTAGCCCTAGTTTCCCTTTTGGGCTCTCCGGCTTCTCCCAAGAAGCCGGCCTCAGAATTTCTCCACATGCTAAAGCAGCTAATCAGCTGAGCAGCAGCAACTAAACTGTCCTACCACAAGCGAAATGCACTTGCTGGGCCACACAGATGATACGATTTGGCCAGGCGCCGGCGCAGGCGCAATTCCCATAAAAGACCAACAACAGCAACAACTGCGAAAAATCGAATCTACGAGTTTCATTGAGCAAACCGCTCCACACAGACACACACACACAGACACACACACAGTTGGGGAAATTAACGCCTGGCTGGCGTCGTTGTCGTCTCGCGCTCTCTCGCTCTCGCACTTGCTGTGGCCAAGACCGGGACCAGGACGATGGCAGTGGGTGCGCCATGCCGATGATGACGCCTACGCAACTTTGTGACGTAAGCAAAGTCACGACGACAGAAAACGAAGCCCGAATGTGCGTGCGTGTGTGTGAGTAAGTGAGTGTGCCCCTGCTGCAGGCTTGTCTCCTAAAACATGTTGTCCATTGTCTTTGCTTGACACCAACACCTTAGACCGGCAATTCATTTGAGCTGTTGGGCTCGTCGCATGCACAGCTCGCATCAGCGGCCACCTTTTGGATCACATTTTATTCCGCTAATTTCAATTGATCCTAAAAGCGTGCAACAACCTCTCTGGGGTAGTAGTTTTTGGAGAGTTTGTAGCTGGAACCGATCCTGAACCGAATGGCCCGAACCCTTATTAAGAAAAGGGTTCGGTTCAAAAATATGCTTTGAACTGAGCCTTCTTTTGGTTAAAAAAAACAATTAAAGACCCTTTTTTTCTTATATTTTAAACAATCATGGGAAAGCATAGCAAACTAAAGAATGCAAAGTTTGAAGGCAATTCCATTGAAAACAAAAAAGTTTTTCTCACTAAAACTAGTTTTTCGACCGATCGTTCCTATAGCAGCTATAAGCTATAGTTATCCGATCCGGCCGCTAACGACAAATGTGCGACGTATTTGTACTAAAAGATTTCGAGCAAAGTTTGGTGAAGATAGCTTTCAAACAGACGGATGAGATGACTCAGCTCGTCGTGCTGATCAGGAATACTTATACTTTATGTGGTCAGAGATGCTTCCTTCTATGCGTTACAAGGGTAAGGGCAAGGGTTTAAAAATCAAATAAATAGCTGGTCTCGCAGCACTTCAGTATGCAATAGCGGTTTGAGATCCTTGGGATGAAACATGTAAACCTTATATTGTAACTGTAAACAGTTCACTTAACTTACTCCCCTTTTCCATTACCGAAATGTCCTTGTCAATGTATCGGAAGAGTTCGACTGATCAGAGGTATCGCACAGAAATCACCTGCCCCCTTAATTTATATACTCAAGTGTTTCCCCTTGCCTGAACCAGATCACAAGGACAGCTCATTTGCCATTCATCCTTTGAGGACTTTTAAGCCACTCAACTGCACTGACAAATCAATTTTTGGACTTAAGCCGCAACACTTCAGGCACTTGAAAATCAGAAATGTCAATATTTCCAGTTGAGCGCTGCAAGACAAGCAGGAAACTAATTTAAGAAAATGATGCGGGAGTTTTGGGGGCGAGGACCTGTTTTACTTCTGGACACACACACTCACACACACTGAAGGGGCACTTGCGACATTTGAAGCGGAAGTGACCCTTGAAGTTTGATTTTATTTGTGCGCCAACGCTGTTGGCAAACAGATTTTCAGTTTTTATTTATTTATTTATTTGCCGCCGCCGCCGCTTGCTGCTCCTGCCTCTGCTCAATTTTTAATCAACGATTTGGCGTCTTGGCAGCGCCTCGTAGATTTTATGCAATTTCCTGTTTGGCTTTTGAATCATGGAAAGAAGCAAAAAAAAAGTAACTCAGCTGGTTGC
This sequence comes from Lordiphosa fenestrarum, assembly GCA_035044985.1. Taxonomy (NCBI): domain Eukaryota; kingdom Metazoa; phylum Arthropoda; class Insecta; order Diptera; family Drosophilidae; genus Lordiphosa; species Lordiphosa fenestrarum. The sequence goes on from JAWNNO010000731.1 coordinate 3,739,560, forward strand.
CTATTTTTAGGTGCCATCCCACAGAATTCACAGAATTCAATGTCAACGCCAGGCCAAGAGGGAAGCAATTGCAAAGGATGCTCGTGGCGGAAGTCAACAAAGTTGTCATTCTCAAGTGCCAGACAGCAGCTTGAACATAAATAGTTGAGCAATGTCCACAAAATGGACAAACAACTCGATCTTTGTCACTGACACAGGCGGCTGTAATTGAAAAACTGTCACTGGCAATTAAAAGCGAGTCATAAATCATGGGCAAGGATTAAAGGCGTAGGAGATAATCACAAAACGGGCGCCCTAGGAAGGGGGGACACTGAGCTTAATTGACATTAAGCATTGGGTTGTTGTTTGTATACTCATTAAAAATGGATTCAAAGGGGGGCATGATGAATTGTCGCAAGCCTAAGCAACTTATTTTATAAAACTTAAAATTAAATTAGGAATCATTCTTAAGCACAAAACAGGAAACGAGAAAGCACAAACAAGGCAATAAATCGGCTGGTAAATAACCGTCCACAGGAATTTTCACATAGGACCGCACACACCAAAGACAGAAACAAAAGTTACCAATTAAGTTGTTGACAGAGAAGAAGAACATACTTGTTGATGATTTTGGCATCCATTTGGAATGAATATTAATGAATATCCTTTTTAAGTTGTTAAAATATCCATTTAATGTTAAGTTAAACTCAGGTTCTCAGCCAACATAGCTGATAACGCTCAAAACTTTATGAATAATGAATCTAATAATGTGGTCAACTCACTTTCTAACTGATTATTTGTCTATTGATTCTGTTTTGTAAACTTTTTAGGTCTAATTAAAGGGAACATAAGCACAAGTGCTTACAAATGCAGCTAGCATTCTGTCAAATGTCAAACGATAAGAAAAAAACGTCAAGCACTGTCAGTTACATTTCGAAAAGTAGAGTGCCTAAAGTACACTCTGTGTGGGCAAAAACACAAAGCAAAAGAGTTAAAAGCACTGACTGGCACTGACACGGCGAACTAGAACTAGGTTAGGTCCTTGGTTCAGGGTCAACGGGGGCAGCAATACATATGTCATATAGACAGGCCTCAACTGCAGACGGGAAGCGCACGTTGAACAGTTGACATTGAAGTGGCAACTGAACGTATTTTTTTTTTGTTTGGTATTTAAAAAGTTGACCAAACACATCTCTCTTCCTCTCTGTGTTATTATAAATACCACAACTTTGTGTGTACCCAGAAATTGGTAATCGTGTTGGGAAATCAATAAACATAACTCAACTCACGGCGCGTGCGAGTAATCAAAATGACATTTGGTGTTGCGTTTCCCTTGAAAATGACGGCGCAATAAGTATGCTATAATTTCCCAAAAACAAAACACAAGAGAACATCCTTAACTGTGGGCGTGTCACATTGATTTGTGCGGAAAACAGCCACTGGAAATGTTAATTGGATCAACAGCGCAGAAATAAAACTGCAAAATGTCATGGATATGCTGGACGCACCTACACACCCAAACACCCAAACACACACACACACACACTTGCATTGCCATCAATCAAACTGAAGAAAAGAACAAAATGAATCCATTTAATGATTTCAGTTTAATTAAACTTGAGAGTAAACTGCGGTACGAAGAAATCTTAATAACCATGGCAATATCAGAGCCAAAATAATTTCTAATTAACTCAATTGAAGAGCACAGGGTGTGAGCTGGGGGCCAAGTGTTAAATGTTACCACCCTCTGTGAGGAGGCCTGCAGTCATATTCATTAATTTGCAAATCCGTTGATTTAATTCCAATTATGTGTGGGGCCCCGAGAGATTGTGGTTTAGGTTTAATGAAGCAGAGCATTTGGAGTAGTGGAATGTGGTTTTGGTCATCGATAAGTCACAATTTGATTGGGTAACTTCTTAAGCAGTTAAGCCCAGTGGCAGAGACGCTTGATCTATGATAGAAGGGGACATCAAAGGACGATGAGACAAGACGAGACACTTTTTCTTTGCTTTTCTCACCCACTTAACTGTAACATTTCATTACAGTCCTCTACTATTCCCGAAATGAGCTGAGTCCCTTTTGTGTTTGCCTTTGGTGATGACGTTGATGAGTTTTACATTCATTTGTTTGTCGTTTGCTTGATTTGTTCTTGACGATGTTGTTGTCGAGGGGTGGGGCAAAACTTTGTTGTTTGTCAAGTTTTGCTTTCGTTGTGTCATAATTTTTATGGTTCCTCGACAGCAAGGACAACTCAACGCTCGTTTTTAGTCTGTTTATCTACTTTGGACAACTTTGCAAATTATTTCACTATAAACACACCGGGAAGCCCACATAAAATTAGCATAATTCGATGACATTTTGCCCTTTAAGTAAAGTTAACCATAAATTACGCCCACCACAACCGAAAGCAGAACTGGCCAAGCGAACTAACAGCAATTACAGTAGCAAATGGAAACTAAGCACATAGATCAGTCACCATAAATAAGTAAATGTTTGAGTTTCGTTTGGTGACCAATTAGCAGGACTTGTGACGACAGGGGAAAACTTCAAAGGAAACGCAGAAGTTGCCTAAAAAGTGAAATATTCAACATGAGAAAGTTCCGTCATAAATATTAAATATTAATTTTCACGCCTCCCTTCGTTTATTGACTTTTGTTCTAAGCACAAACATAGACTCACACACACACAAACACAAACACTCACACTTGTGTATGTACACAGGTATTGACTTAAGATTTTCGTCTCGTCGTTGCTCAATTTCATTGCACAAATATTGATATTTGTGTGGAAAATTTCGGTATTTTTGGTGGTATCCAAAAATAGAACACAAAACAATTTCTATTTACTCAACATTTCAAGCACTAATTGACAAGCTGAGAACGAGCCGTGGCAAAAGGATTTAATTAGTGGACCACTTGAGCTGTAACCAGTCTTGGATTAGGGCAAAGCCAGTTAGTTTTAATTAGGCATGTTTATCAGACAGACGCACACAAACAATTTTGGCAGTGTCCTGCACAGCAGGACAACAACAGCAAGCCCTAATTGACAATGTGTGTTTTGTAGTCGTCCACATGCTTCACGCTCAAATTATCTGAAAATTAACTAATTCAGTCTGCGAAAGCCAGAAGCTCAAGTATCTCTGCCCCGGCTCGCTTCAGTTGGCAGCCCTTTGACCCAACATAAATACTAATTACGAGTGCCCCCTCCCCCCACCTCCCCCTGAATGTAGGGGCAACACAAGAAGAAGGAATTCCCACACAGTCTGATTTGAGAAATGTTCGAATCCTAATGAAGTGGCGCACAATGGGGAAATTTGACACTTTTTAATAACTTGTAGAGGTTTGTTTTTCTATTTCTGGTTGACATTTTAAAGAGCTTCAGCTTCCTGGAATGCACAGTGGCACCGATATGAAAAATCTAGCAAAAAAAAAATGTGGCGTTATATAAACAAATGCCAAATTTTAAAGCGGTATTACTAAAAATAGAAAAGGGGCCCATTTCTCATCATTTGGATAGGTTCTATGTGTCAGATAAGCTAAGATTCTACTCTGTTATGTGTTAGTCTATAGGACAGATGGAAAAAGAAGATGTAGAATCCCCCCTATGCGAAAAAGTATTCTTGAAAGTCGCATAGATTAGATCGCACCGCCCTTGATGAGCACTTGGTTCAGCAGAAACTACTCGATGCACAATTTTTTGTACTCCCTGCTCACCCACAATCCTTCAGCTGAACACGACCAATGTTTGCTTGTAAGTTCCTATGGCTTCTATATTTGAAGCAAGCATATTTGAGCTTCAAGACTTGGTGTAAAATTTGATCAATATGGCTTTAAAACTGATCAAAACAGTGACGGCTACAACTTTAATTTAAGCCCAGCAAGCGTACATACAGCAAATAAGTATGCTACACTTTTTGAATTCCACCGAAGATCTCTCAAGAGTTCGATTGAAACTTTCAGCCATCAAGACAAGTAAGAAAGTCGATCAAGCCGAAATGTAATATTATCTAAAACAATCAAAGAAACAGTGAGCTTTGCTTTTACTAAAAACTTGCCATTTCTTCTTCCGATCTTTAGGCAAAAGGAAAGAGATTTCAATTGCAATTTGCTGAGTTTCGGGTCTGCCAAGTGATTTTAATGCAATGCATTGCCATTTCAAAGTTTGGATGATGACAAAGACAGCAAAGTAGTTTTCTTTCTAAATTTCCAACACAATTCACCAGCTGTTAACAGTTCGCCCCATTGTGCAGTGTGCATGACCAAGACTACATCACGTAACTGAGCTTCTCGGGCTTAAAAGTAGGCAAACCAACAGGCGGTAAGGTATATTTAGGTACGGGTCTGGGTAAATGCTTTTCAACTTTCACAGCGGTTTATCATAATTTGGCCCACACGTTCAACACATAAATTTTTCGCACAACGAGAATGTGTGAGAAAAATGTACAATGGTGCAAAGATGTAAGCATACAATATAATTCAAAAAAAAAAAAATTTTAAATTGTTAGTCACCAAAAACCTTCGATTTCTTATGGGTAGAAAATTGGTTTTATTTAGTTTATTAAATTTTTGCTACCCATTGTACCGCCTGGCACTCAAACAAGTAACAACAACTTGACCATTCACCACATATACTCTGCTCTGCTCGTTTTGTTGTCTCTATTTTATCACCATAAAGTTCACCTATGACAGCAGAAACGTGCTCCCACCCAACCACTCAAAAGTGGTTCATTTAACCGCACACAAAATCTCTCAATCTCTATCAATTTTGGCCCAGCTGCACCTCCACCCTGGGGAAGGAAGGCAAGATCCTTGGCTAGGTCACAAATATTATTTACACAAATTCATTTTATTTATCAACTATATCATAAATATTTCCCTCTCCGTCTTACGTTTTTTTGGCAAACTTTGCAATGCAAAAATTTTCCATTTGTTATACGAAAACGGGGGCGGTTTCTAAGTTGCCAGTCAATGGTAGCAAAGTCAAGTCAAGTCCAGGCCATGAATGAACTTTTTGTGTAATATTTTCTTGGGAGAGCAATAACTGCAAATTCAATTGATTGAAAAGCAATTTCGTGCATAGCTACCAGCACCCACTATTGCACCCACGCCCACACCAACACACACTCACACACACATATGTTGAGACATATGCGGTCACGCCCCCATAAGAATGGCTAAATGGATGCACTGGGCCATAAATTATTATGACAATAAAAATGACTATTATGAATTCTGCAGCAGAATGGGCCATTGTTATGGCCGAGCGCAGCCACGCCCACTCGCTGGCCAAATGCTACTGACATTTTATGCAACAATTTTCCCGTGACATTTATTGACATAAACAGGTTATTGCGTTGAGGTCGTTACATTATTTGAAGACATTTTTCTGACAGTTGACAAATCGGCTCAAAATTATGCAAAATTGTATTATAGAGGCGCGTCGCACATATGATTTAGAAAGTTAGGCAATTGCATTGGACTATGGGCCGAAAGGCGTATGATTTTGGCAGAAAGTCGACGAGTTATGAAACTTTTGAGAAGCCCGTTTGGTAATGTTAGTTAATTGTTTCGATGGTGTACTGAAATTAGAGATGTAACTCATACATCAATTCTTTTTCTTGTTTAGAAGAGAAATGTGATATCTTCATTGTTTTTCCGGCTTTTTGGACTACACCAAATGAACTCTCATCTTCTGAATAGAGCTTTCTGTCACATAAACTGATGTTAACACGTATTTGCTTAGCTGGCAGGTGTGTTTTTGTATGCTTTCTATCGATTTTCGATAAGTAAAGGTCAATAAGATGATCAGCTGACGCATAAATAGCAATATGCACCAGTAAAAACTGTGTTTAGCTTGCGAAAGTTATCGATGAATTGGCGATAAATATCGAAAATCACCCTAAAAATGCTGTGAAACGCTGGTTTGCGATAGTTAAATCTTCCGAAGGTTGAAGTACTGTAAGGAGCAATACGAAGCATAATTATTGGAGAGCCAATGCTCGTCTCATGCGTAACTGAAGCTTAGGTAGCCTATTCTGCCCAGAGTTAAGGAGAAGTAAGAGTTTTTAATATCGATGTATCGATATTTTTGTTAAAAGAACTATATTTCGGTATCTTGTCGATATTTCGTAAATCGAATATCCTCAATAGGCCTATTTATTGAAAAATATCGAGAATGTCGATTTGCAAAATTTCGATATTGATATTTACCCCCAAATTCGAATCATAAAACAGCGGTGGCATTTTTACCACTAGTCATGAGCAACTAAATTGTATAACCTTAACCTAGACTTGGTTACTCAACTTTATGCCGCAGAAAACATTCTCTTCCTGCCCATGGTGCAATGTGTAACATATTACGGGTTGTCGAATGGAAATGTTGGCTGATTGAAATAGAAATCGGTGCCATAATACGAGCAAAATAACAACAGATTTATTTTTTTCTAAATTGGGTAACATTTTATGGTATTTGTATGGGCTGAGCGTTGTTGCGTTGGGGCCCAAGCGCTGCAATTATCAGATCTACACGTAATACATATGTAATCTTGTCATCGTCTAACCCGAACACGTGCGCCCAGCAGTAGGCAACGCCTTTTCGTTCTTTGAAAAAATGAGCTAAAAATAGTTTTTGGTGTGTGTAATATTTTTGCCAACATAAATTTCACACTCGCATAATTTCCCTTTAAGAGAAACTCAGCAAAGCGCGACGCACATACAGAATAGGGCCAGGCCGGCGTTGGAATCTTTTGCCGCCCACACACAAGCGCATTTCTTGTAGAATTTCCAGTTTGAAAGTGTAGCCGCTGCGTCAACTGTTTCAGCTTTTAGCGATGCTGTCATAAAATGAAACTTAATGGCCAACAAAGGAGATGCCAACAGAGAACGAGCGAAACGTCGCTTGGAGTATGAAAACAACGCAACTCCCACGCGTGCGAGCGATTCCTCTGCCAACAACTAGCCAACTATATCTGACAATGAGTGCGAGACAGCGACTGTGTGTGTGTGTGTGTGTGTGTGCGAGAGTGTCTGTGTAGTTTGGTAGTTCTCAATGAATGATTTTTCAAGAGGACATCGCGTAGGCGTTTGCCGCCAAAACTGCTAACGGCCATCCCCCCGAGCCCGAAAGCCCATTAACCGCAATTCGCTGGTTCCCTGAGAGCAGATTGTGTTTTATAAGTTTTGTGCAATTTAATGCTCTACACATTTCAATTCTGTACCCACTAACCTGTATTCTTTGGCATTTCCAAATGCTTTTTCCATTTTTTATGATGGAAAATGAAAGCTGTAAATCTGATGTCATCTTTTGGGAAATAATGATTGTTTTCCTTTTTTCATTTTTTGCTGACTATAATTAAAGTTGATACTAGGGAAACTTTAATGAAAGACAGTAATTAGCCATAAATTGGAGCCATTTTTAAAGGCTATGAATCTATTGATGGCCATATTTATTTTGACCACCAGAAACTGCAGCTACATAAAAATATTGATTCTGAATAAGAAAACAAAGAGTTAAAATGGATGAGAGTCAATTAATTTTGCAATTTGCAGTGGCACAAAAAAAAACGGCAGCCCACTTCACGCCCAACGAATCGACGATTCCGTGAACTGACATTGAACTGTAGGAAGAATGCGTAGCTAGCTGATGTTAGTCGGTTTCTAGAGATTAATAAGGAATCTTGAATTCCTCAAAACCCGTTAACACTCTGAGGGCCATTGTACAAGATGAGTAAGCATGGCTACAGGGCAAAGGGGTTTGAAGCGCAGAAAGCACTTGAAGTGACGTTTCTCTATATGAATGAGCAGATGTATCTGTAGACAGCCTTGTGGGGTAAATGTCTTTGATCAGTTCGAAGGGTCGTGGGAATACAAAAAAACTTTATAAAAATAAAGAATAGATGTTAGGCCGGCTAACTGGTTTCAGGCTCTCTCTACCCCTTCAACAATTAAACCCAAAACTGGTAGGAAAGTCGGTCATACTTAACGAAACATTCTTTTGCTTATACCTCGACTCCTGTAAATCCGATCTTTGACATATTGATTCATAATGTTGATTACTAAATATGTCTAGAAGGTACGAACCTTCTATCTATAAAACTGTTGGAGATATGACGTTTTTACCAAATTCAAAGTGAAGGAGTGGGCGTGGCAAACATTTAAAATAAACATGATCAGCTTGCAAATATAAGAAACATATGTCCCATACATGTCAAATCTCTTACTTCTACCATCTGTAAGATCTGTTTATTTATTCGGACAGGGCTACTCGGCTGTTGATGCTGATCAAGAATATATATACGCTATAGGATCGAAAAGCATTGCTTCTGTGTATCCTATGGTACATAGTATAAAAAATGAAGAAAATATTCAAAATATTCCTCCTGTATACCTCCCAAAGTGTGTAAGTGCTGCCCATCGCTGCTTCAGCCGGTGCTGCCCAGCATAAATGTCAGCTTTCCCTATAATTCGACAATCGTTCATTCGATCTTCACCATTCCTTGGGTGGATCGATAAATAATATTAGTAACTAAATTCTATCTTTAAAAATGTGGCAGATATGACACTCGACATAAAGACAGAGACAAGAGAGAATAATCTTCATCTGCCTGCAGGTAAAATAAGTTCTTGTGCCATACATGGCGAGCCTCTATCTCTTACCACCTCAGCTTTTCATGCTGATCAAGTGTACTCTATGAGTTCGGAGATGCTTGCTTCTAAGCATTATACCCCCCCTCTGCAAGGGTATTAAAAGTTCCCAAAAATTTGTTGGGTCAAAGTATTTGCCAACTTCTGATACAGAATTAATACCTTTGTGCATTTAAACTAGCGCCTTCGACTGCCCAATTGTTCGGACTTTTACTTGTTAAAAAGTTAGCCAAAACTTTGATTTGTCAGCAGTCGCTAATTGCTGTCTCCTACATATAAAATGTTTACCTACACGAATAAGCACAAAGGTAGGTCGTTTTCGGGGGTTGTGGGGGGGCGATTTCCTTTCTTTTTTTCGCTCTGTTACGGGCAAGCTTTTTTGCTGACTGTACTCAAAAATTTTGTGTTCAGTTCTTTGGATGGCAGCCAAACTGAGAACGACGTTGACAATGGCAGCACACACACACACAGACACACGCACTCATACACATACTCTCACACGCACACACTCCGAGATGTGGCTTCCGTTTGTGCGGAAGTCGTCGCCATCTTCTTGCATTTGGTCATCCTGCGCCCACTCAGAGCCAGAGCCACAGCAGCAGAGAAATTATGGCGGCATTTGCCACAAATCGTGCGTGTAAAGTGATGTCATGGCAGTTGTGAGACCAAACGGAATGCATGCGTCAGCATTTTAGCATTTTCGGTGCATGTGATGCAATAATTATCTGATAGATACAAATTGTAAAGATACAGAGATACAAGCGAGTTGACAGACTGCCAGGGGAATGCAGTAAATATTTGACAATTTAGCAGACGCTTAGGAAATTATTCAGCATTTTGCATATTTCATGCAACAAAAAAAAAAACAATATCGCCAGAGTGGTAGTAGAGAGAGGGGGGATCTCTCCCGGGAGAGGAAGGCAGAGGGGGCGGGGGAGAGGGAAGGGAAGTGCTGCAAACCGCCACTTGCTGTTTTCATTTCAATAAACTTGAGCACTTTGTGCGTCTTGTCATAAATAATTGAGGAGCGCAAAACGACGACATCTTATTGCTCAGCCTGTTATTTGTTGTTGCTGTTGTTGTTGTTGTTTTGTCAACAACTTCTGCTCGGTTTTCTCTTTCTATAATTTAGTTCGAGGAAAATACATTTAGGATAATTAAATTTATTAAACTCAAAATGTAATAAAGTCAGCTTAAAGCGGCAAAGTAGCCAAGAAAGAAGGATAAACCCAAATCGGAGTCACTGTGTCGGTTTTGAAACCTTAACCTTAACTAAAAACCATTTCATTCCTTCAACAACAACAACAAATTTCCCATTTAAATGCCATTCAAAAATCAGATCAAATTCAAATTTTAGTTTCAATCGGCAGGGAGAGACTCAGAGAGGGAGATAGATTAGAATGCACTTGCCCATGTGCTTTATATTGTGAATCCTGATACTTGAACGGTTGCCACTTTGAAGCTTAAAAGCCACTTGATGCTTGACTTGACAACCGCCCACACCAGCTCAACTGGGCCTCGTATATCAAAAGCTAAACGCGTTGAATTTTCCATTAGATGAAAAAGCATTTTCAAGCGCACACGTGGGCTCCCCCCGTGTAAGTAGGTGTTGTCGTTCGCCCATTATCCAGGTTTTTGAGCAACTGTGGCGTGGATTTTAAATAACAACAAAAAATAAAAGTCCAGGAAATTCTGTTTATATTTCCTCTTTCTGTTTTACTTTGGGTAAAATGTAGCGTTAATTAGTTGTTAATTTCAATTAACAAAAGTTGTCAAATGATGTGTGGGAACAACTGGAGGAAAGACACAAAAGTGAAGTGTAAACCATGCATAAGTAGAATTCCAACGATGAAGACAACTTTGAAAAGTTTTTTCATTTTCACATAAAAGAAAGGCGTAGAATTCAGGTATACAAATGTGCTTAAACAAAACTTTATCCAGTTTGCTTCACCGTGAGAATCCTGACTTTTCGCCTTGTTTCACTGCCACACATTCAACATCATTCAAGAAATGAGAAGTTTTCTGGTTCCACTGACGAATGAGGATTACGTTCACACTTACGTAAACACAGAACAGCTGGTTGGATTGCCTTGCTTGCAATTCTATGAAAAAGTTCGCCTTGCACATGTTTTTGACATGCAGTCACAAGAAATATGATGACAATTTAACATTCTATTTATAACAAAGGTGGAAAATTTGGCGCTTACCTTTTCAATGATGTGGGGGGGGGGGCATAATCTCTGGGTTATGGATAGAAAATCTAGCTTTTTTGACCTTTGG